>OX235266.1:54025970-55378601 GCA_944472135.2 Trichobilharzia regenti
GCTAGAATGACCAATAGAAGATTGATTACTTAACCAGCCAGCCTTCCCGTCTATCGGACAACACAATATTTGGTGCAGTCGAAATTTGACAGATACCCTTCTCATGTTAACCCCCCACCCACCGTGTGTATACAAGTGTACATGTATCTGTGGTAGGATTCAGTTACATAGCTACATGCTCTGTGATGGTGAGCTGTTCGGAATGGTGGCCACATTACAAACTTTACTGATGTTGGAATTTACTCTGCACCAAACACCAAGGTCAAGACAAATTATACTGGATTTCATCATGAGCTGACATTGGTTACAGAACCATTGGAAAACCTGTCAAGGTGTACTGGACAGCTTTTACTTCCTAGCTTAGGACTTTTCATCAGTACGCACCCACGGCCGTTGGGGTTAGGACCCAGGATCTTCTGGTTACAAGGCGAGCTAGCTCGTATACCATTAAGCCACTGGGACCCAATCCACTGGCCAGCCCATGAATTCGAACATGTACTGACCAAAAGCCTACATCTGAAGGGAACAGATATTTTCAGCAATGTCACTGAAAGCCATCTCTTTTTGATACGCGTCAATGAGGTGGACGTCTCAACATTATTCAAAATTATCAAAAGGCACAATGGGTTCAATTGTCTCCACGTTTTTCTTGAAGCAATAGCCACCAAACGCTTGAAACTTGATTTATGCAATCAGAAAAGAAGCAGCTAACAGTCTTTCTTTGGTAACTGGTAACTGGATGTCTTTATTCACTAATTTTTTTCATTTGATTACGTATTCCTTGGCTTTAACCTCTTGTCTTCGTTACTCAGCTCCCTTACCATTGTATGCCATACAGCTTAAATTGGAACTCCCTGATTAAGTATGTTAAAACTGTGTCCGTACATAAACTTAGGCTGTAAACAGCAGCTGATGAGAAGCCAACGAAATAAACAGTGTACAAACCGCTGTTGTTCTTGCTTGATTCAAATTCATATAAAGGCCAGGAGCAATTAGGGAGGGTGGAGGGAGTTGAGGGAAATAACACGTCTGAGAGAGAGAGAGTGGAAAGAAATTAGATAAATACGCCATCGTTGTTGTTAATTTAAATGAGTAGGAGCTTGTCATTTTAAATTTAAAACGCTAGTTCGTTCACAAACTTTCGTTTGTCTAAATACAAACTAACGCGTGTGCGTGCGCCTGCGCGTGCGTGCACACACACACACACACTCACACATTCAAACACAAAATTGGAGGGATTATTTATTTAAATTCAAATTAGGGATTTAAAATTTTTATGCAAAATTTCCTTTCCTTTTTTTTGGTAGAATATGTTCATCATTGCTTTTTCGTTAACATATTCGTATTAACGTGTTATACTATTATTAGGATGATAATCGTGTTTCGCGGTTCATTTCTCTCCCTCTCTCTTCTCTATTTCTCACACTGAAATGTTATACATCGATAGGTTGTCTTTATATCTTTATTTTGAGATAGGTTACTGCGAGGAGGCTGATCAGGTACATCAAAGTGTCTAGGATTCTATTCCCATTTTAGTCTACCCCTTGACTCCATCCACTTAGCTGCCTAGTTCAAAGTAAATCGGTAGAACCAGTTGGCAGTGCTGGACTGCTGGCTGCTTCGTCAGGCTAGCTTTTTCAACTCTGCCTCAGCCGTACCCACCCACCCCCTACTGAGGTGAGAACTCAGGACCTTCAGGTTTCAAGGTGAGTTCGTACAACATTAAGCCCCTGACACCCAATAAAATGGGTCAGCCAGCATATGAATTACAATTTCTACTAGCCAGTTCTCAATATAGCCAGACTGACACCAGCCAGTATCATCATTGGTTGACCCGCTATATTCCACTGGTCATGACTCCTCACTTGGACCCAGATAACTTCCTTCCTGAATGGGTTGAGTCACCAGTGAGTAAGTATCAGAGTGATTGACAATGAGGTGTTGGTTTTCATGGATTTGCTTTGATATATTACAGGATTTCATTGCTGTAAGCTGACACAAGGTTAAAGAACCATTGAGAGACCAACAGAGAGTACTACCAGACGATCAACTGTTTTTTTGTCAGCCTAGTTTGGGACTTCGCTTCAGGAGTACACAACACCTACCGCTAGTGTCTGAATCCAAGTCCTTCTGGTTACAAGGCACACTTGCAGTTCATAGGCAAATGACCGTTCTGTTTTCAGACTTAATGGACCCCTCTGTTTATGGCTTCGGATCAGAAGCCCTCTAGGTAACTAACTACCTGTATGTATAGTCAGGCACTGCGTGTGAGTGAGCGTCAGCACCTAATTAGCTGGTTCAAGGTCGTTTGACGTTGTTGTCTGTTCTTTACTTGTGCTCAGATTGCAATGGTTATGCGTATTGCTAAAACCCTACATCACAATCAGAAATACAGGGAGAAATATTTAGTTTTCATTAGTGTTTTGCTTAAACTGATCTTCAACGACAGCGAAACGTTCTCAAGTTGCAATCAGGCATATTATGTTGGCCAGTCAATCAGTTAGTCAATCAGTCAGTTAGAGAATGATGGCATTTATTGAATGTAATGCCTTTATAAGAGTGGTTGTAAGAGCGTTATCCAATGAGCTAGAAGAATGTAACCTTGTGGAGATAAGCAGAGTAGAAACAAGTTTCAAACCGTATCTAATGGAGGATTCCATTATGAGCTGACATCAGTTAGAGAACCATTGGATGGGATCCCAGTGGTTCAATGGTCTACGAGCTCGATTGTAACCACAAGGTCCTTGGTTCGAACCCCGGTGAATGCGTACTGCTGAAGGGTCCCAAAACAAGGATGAAACAGCTTTCCAGTACTCCCAAGTTTTCCTGCGGTTCTCTAACTGATGTTAGCTAATAATGAAAACCTCCATACAATCAAACAAAATCCCTACAAAACCAATACTCGAGAACATATCTAATGAAGCCGAAAATGGAGAGAGAGCCACTCATGTTGACGATACGTTTGCTGTCTACAACAACATGGATCACACATCCACGCTGTTAGAAAACTTCAGTGCGACTCATCCTCAAATGAACCACCAAAGTGACAGTCATTTCCACTTCTTAGACCTCCACATGAAAAGAGAAAATGATGGGACAATTGAGAAATCCATCCACGGGAAAAGAAACATCGACTGGCAAATACTCAGATTGTCACAGCTTTTCCTCAGTCACTTACAAACTGAGCCTGATAAAGGGGCACTCTTCAGCAGAGCTAGGCCATTGTGTCCAGAAGATAAGATCGAAAGAGAACTCGTAGTCATCGAAAATGGATACCCCGGGAATTCTTATATCAAAATATGGGAAGGAAGAAAAACCTAGATCGAGACCAGAAATTGCTGAAAAGAAACCACTTTTCATATTTCTAGAGTACTTAGAGTACTTATTACTCCTTTGTCTCACACCTCTGCTCACTGTTTCTATTATGCTTTTCTTGTACTTTCTTCTCTTGCTTCGCGTGCTACACGGAGTGTGGCGACTTGAACTTCCGCACATTTGTGCAAAGTTCTATGACGAAAACAGACAGACAGACAGAGTACTTAGAGGAAGAAATGTCCACAAGAATAGAAAAAAAAGGTTTAAAGGTATATTGAAAAGAACATTTCCCGCTGCCAGACTCATTCCACCTTACAACACAGTATGCTTGTTAACCTAGACTAAAGTGCATAAGTATCCTACTACAAATGTCAACCCCGACTGCTTCCACCAATCCACCTGCACTTGCCGTAACAAGTACTTTGGAAGGACTAAGAGGAGGAGAGTGTCCACTAGATTCTCCAAGCATATCCCTTAAAGTTTCCCCGTATGAAAGGCGGCAAAGTGTTCTCAAGTGCATTTGCCAGACACACCTGATTGACAAGGGACATACAGTGTAAATAAGTTAATCAGGCTTTCAAAATAATCAATACACAAAGTAAACCACGGTTACTTCAGTTTGCAGAAGCCTTTGCCTTCAAAAGACCTCAGTTCAATCTATGTATACAGAAAGAGAGTGTAACTAATCTCTCACAACCCCCGTAACCATAATCGTTTTGTTCGTACGGTTTTGTGTTTTGTTCTGTTGCTTAACAATCCAATCAAACCTAGGTCCTGGGTTTGATGGGTGCGTACTGATGAAGAGTCCAAAACTAGGACGAAACAGCTGTCCAGTACTCCCTGTGGTTAGTTTTCCAATGGTTCTCTAACTAATGTCAGCTCATGATAAAATCCTGAAACCAATCAGATTCCTACAAACCAACACTTAAATGCTAATGAGATGCTCACTGGCGACTGGCCTTATTCAGGTAGGTAGTTACCTGGGTTCCAGTGGGAAGTCGTGGCCGGTAGGGTGCGGCAGGTCGGATGTGAGGACAAATACTCGCCGAAGACATTGGCTAGCGGTTGGGCTATGTCGTGAATTGGCAGAAGTTAGAATTCAAGGACCATTGGATCGGGTCCCAGTAGCTGAATGGTATACGAGCTCGCCTTGTAACCAGAAGGTCCTGGGTTCGAACGTGGTGGAGGTTGCGCACTGTTGAAGAGTCCCAAACTAGGACGAAACAGCTGTCCAGTACTCCCAGGTTTTCCAGTGGTTCTCTAACTGATGTCAGCTCATGATGAAATCCTGAAATCTTCACTTTGATTTTCACTTATGACATGACTTCCGTGCTAGAATCGAATAACAAACTCGGTTTATCCGGATATTACAATGACTAGGAGAGATGATAGTACGATTCAACAATCTGTTTTTCGTAAACAGACATGGAGTGGACAATATCTTCATTTCACCAGTTTATTCCTATCCAGTATAAACGTTCCCTAGTGAGTGAAATGTTTGTTCTCAAGGGCCCGAAAAATTTGCACGAGTGACACATCGTGATGGATGAGCTTCGACACATACATTTAGCTTTATTAGCTAATGGTTATCCGGAGAACTTTATCACTTGTCACAGTAAAGAAAGACCACATCTAGAAAAGACAGCTTCATCACCAAAGAAAGCTATATTTATTACCATTCAAGGGCTACTAGATTATGCAGTTGACAGCCAGCTCAAAGACTTCGGTCAGCCATCAAACGCACATTTTACGCCGCCGAATCTCTTTTTCTAATTTGCCGAACATTTTTGATCCCTGTACCTACGATTAAAGGACTAAATTCTGGGACTCTACTTCAAAGTGTATCTACAAGTTCACCTGCAGTTGTTTCGGTGACACCTATATAGGCAGAACCAACAGAATGTTCCAATGTCGTGGTCGAAAAGAACATGTTCCAAAATGGCTACTAAATCATAGAGAAAATCCCAATGTGAGTAATCTGAATAGAAATCCAGCATCATCCATTGCAAAGCACGTATTAATGTCAGGTCACAAAATCAATCAGTATTAATGACTGTTTCACAATTATTTTACCACATAACTCTAATTCAAGGTTATTGAAGGTGCTTCCAATAAGTCACTGAGACCCAATCCAATGGTTGATAAATTCCAACTTCTGCTAGCCAAAGTGCTTCTATCACGGAAGCACTTAATAGGATTGGTCATTAGTATGTACTTTTGTTTTTTATTTAACTGAGTAATTCTGATGAACTTTATTTTATTACTGTTAACCATGTTAGTTGTAAAGCGGTTGTAGAGAAACTACGAAATGACGATATCATCTCACGGTGAAATTTGTCTTCTTAATGCCTTATGATAACTTAATAAGGAGTTAAACTCACCATTACGTTTCAATATTTACTCCCACCCTGCCGAATTCTCCATTGTGACATGCATAAATTAACTCTGTTGTTGTTGTTATGTCTTGCATTTTGTCTCTAATTCATCCTTGTTTCCAAGAGAACTCTTCATTCCACCTGTTTGTCTAACTAATATATATATAAATAATTACTCTTTTAACACACCAAATAATTGTCCAATTACATAGTCTTTAAAATTATATTGCTTGTACTGTCCGTTGGTGACACAGTGGTTAGGACTCTCGCCAACCATGCCCATGGTCCGGGGTTCTATCCCCTGCCGACGCACACCTGATATTTATGGTCAGCCTGCAAAATTTGGGCTACCGATATCACATGCTGGAAATTCCATACTTTTTATCAAAAATACGGTGTGGTATCAAACTGTAATCAAAAAAAATTATTGTGAAAAGTATGTTCAGTAATTCTGCAACTTATGATGCTCACTAGTGACCCTAGTTTCCTGGGTTCTAGTGAGACGTCTTGACCAGTGGAGTACAGCAGGTCGGCAGACGTGTGGACTAATACTTGCCAGTCATGATAATATTGGCTAGTGGTCACATCATAACGTGAATTGACTGACAGAAGTTGGAATTTATCAACTACTGGATTGGGTTCCAGTGACTTATTGGTTACTGCATGGTCCAGGGGTTCAAACGTCTGGGGATGCGTAATGCACGAAGCGGAGTGCCTAACTAGGCTGACGAAACAGCAACTAGCTGTCTGGCAGTATTCCCTGTTGTTGGTTTTTTTTCAATGGCCCTCTAACCGATGGCAGTTCATGATGATGAAATCTTGATGAAACTTATGGATGATTCAGTTTAGGATGTGTAGACAGTTGAAGAGAGAGAGAATCCACGAAATAAAACGAGCTGGTATTATCATCACTACAAATATGTTCATTCTTTCTTTATTTAAAAATCAAAAATCTAACACATTATAGTTTTATAAATTATGCGTAGATATTACACAGGTCAATGAGATTGTGTGTGTGTGTGTGAGTGTGAATGTTTTCACAGATGAATAAATTTTGTACCATCCAACTGTGAAATATAATAACCCCTTAAATTAGACAATTGAAGTTGTGTAATCCGTACGCAACTATCAGTCGACCTGCTTTCGTGGAGCTAGAGAACACCACCTTTTCACAGATGGATACGAGAACATATTCTAGAAGCATGGTATTACAAGGAAGGAAGAAAGTAAGGAAAGGTGTGCGAAGTTGTCTCTATTCTAGAACACAACAACTGATCGACTCCTGTCACTCCACACTAACCCTGACCAGGATTTGTAGATCATCACCTATCGAATTCCTGCTAAATTGCTAGCCGTGTTTTCTCTGTTATAAACTTCTAAAGACAACAGAAGCCCTGGTCATTCATTAAATTCCAAGAAGACCTTTGTGCACAAAAGAAGTATGTACAATCCCTCCATCTGCAGCGGCACTTACAGGGATAGACATTCTCAAGTATTGGTTTTTGCAGGGATTTTGTTTGATTGCATGAGCTGACATCAGTTAGAGAACCACTGGGAAACTTGGGAGTACTGGACAGCTGATGGTTCCTAGTTTGGGACTCTGCAACAGTACGCACCTACACCAAGGATTTGAACACAACCCCTTTTTCTTACAAAACGAGCCAGCTCGTAGACCCTTTAGACACTAAGACCCGATCCAATAGCCAGCCCATGAATTCTAACTTCTGCCAATTCATGACACAGCGCGACCATTTCACAATGTCTTCTTCGATGAGTTACTGCCTCATCTTCAACCTGTTGTACTCTACTGATCACGGCTTCAGGCAGTTAATTTGGGGTTGTAGTAGGAAGATGAGTCAGTAACTCATCGAAGAAGACATTGTGAAATGGTCGCGCTGTGTCATGAATTGGCAGAAGTTAGAATTCATAGGCTGGCCATTGGATCGGGTCCCACTGGCTCAATGGTCTACGAACTGGCTCGCCTTGTAACGAGAATGTGCTGGGTTCGAACCATGGCGGTGTGTGTGTGTGCTGGTGAAGAGTCCCAAACTAGGACGAAACAGCTGTCCAGTAATCCTAGTTGGTTTTCTGGTGGTTCTCTAGCGAATATACATTCATCTACTAAATTTTATTATTATTTTTATTTATTCTGTTTATTTAGTTAATATGTGTACCTTTTTCTCATTACTACTATAATTATTATCAACATTATTATTACTAATTTCCTTGGCCGGAAAGAATCGCCACCAAGAAACTATGGGAACAAACAAAAAAAAATAAGAACCAATCGCCAACCAACAGATATGCAAAAGAAAATGGAGATGACACATTGGACACTCGTTGAGGAGGCCGCCACTGGGTGATATCGCGCGCGTGTTTAAGCCATTGGTCGAGTGGAACCAGACCGAAAGGGAAGCACGCGGCGAGTGGGAAGTCAGTGCAAGCAAGGGTGGGTGACATGGAGGAGATCGTGTGAGGTGGAGTTGAAAAAGTATGGGCTGACATGGATGCAGGTGAAAAGTACTGCAGAAGACTGAAGCAAGTGGAGACATGCCCTATGTTGAAGCCCTATGTTCCACTAGGAACCCAAGGGAACGACAATAATATTAATTATTGTTCTCACTTTGATCTGTTTGCACTTGCCATTTTTGTTCCTTTACGTTCCCAGTGCTGGGACATAGGGCGCTTCAAGCTAGAGTTTGAAGTTTCGCTAGCAGTGGTTGTTGATTTTTACCGGATGGAGTTGCTAGCCTTATACCTAACTGTCCATCTCTACCTGATTTTTTACAGATGCATAGAGGTAAAGGAGTGCGTTGGTCAGTCGGTGATCAAAACCCGAACTACAAGAGGCGTGGTTGGCCGGCATTCTACCGCTTATTCACTTGCTATTCTAAATCTAAAAATAATGTTTTTATAACTCAGGTGTCCGTTTGCAGGGATTCAATTTGATCAGTCACAGGATTTCATCAGTATGAGCTGACATCGGCTGAAGATGTGCTGGAAAATCAATAGGGAGTACTGCCAGCCAGTTGTCTCGTCAGACTAGTCTGAGACTCTGTATTCACCAGTACAAACTCTTCCCACCACCAGGATTCACACCTGACACCTGCTGGTTACAAAGCGGACTTGTAGACCACTACTCAGCCACTGGGACCAGTTCCAATTGCCTGGTCAGCCGCTCATGAATTCTAATTGCTACCAATTCACGATAAAGAGCGACTGATACAAGCCAATATCACCGGAGGTGGTGAGTATTTGTGCTCACATCCGCCGACCTGCTGTACTCCACTGGTCATGACGTCTCACTACAACCCGGATAGCTAATCGCTAGTGTTCTATCTTATGAAATCTCGCATCGTATTATGTAATCTTTCGTTTAGGCCTACTAATGTTATATTTATACTACCTTTGCCAACATCGATACATCTTATGCATTGTTTTATATATGACATGTCATGCAAATATTAGAATTAATAGCTCTACCTGTTATTAAACCAAAACTCTTGATACGTTACGTTGATGACACCTTTGTAATAATTAAAAGAAATGTGATTTAGAATATACCCATAAATTAATAAACAACTCATTTGAAGACATGAAATTCACCATGAGAGAAGAAGAATTAAATAACCAAAATCCCGTTTTTAGACGTCTTAATCAGGAGAACCGACACAGTAAATTTAGAAACACAAGTATATAGAAAATCAACGCACACACGCTGATCAATTACTCAACTATACTAGCCATAATCCAGTTACTCACTCACAGAAGAAACTGTGTGCAGACATTGTTTAAACGAGTTCAAACACACACGTCTAGCATTCCAGAGTTGAAAAGAATGGAAGAAAAATACTTACAAATGGTCTTCGAAAAGAATGAATGGTTATCCACAAAATTTCATCAAAAAGTGTTTAAAATCGAATCACAGCACCAACAAGGAACCATCATCAGAGAACACAAGAAAATTCGTCCTACCATACATAAAAACTATCGCTGAAATAACAGCTAGAATACTGAAACCGTTTGATATAGATGTAGCACACAAGCCAGCCAGTCCAATCACTTAATTCGATATTATGCAAACCAAAAGATCCGATAGAAAAAGGAGATAAAATTATTACCATTTACAAAATAAATTGCACGTATGAACTGTAACAGACATTACATCGGCCAAAGTGGGCGTCCCCTTTGAATTAGAATTCAAGAACACAAATCAGCCGTGAAAAGACAACGATATATATTCCTGTTTCATGTCAATTCACATAGAGACAATTATGGACATCAATTTGATTGGGATAATGTCAAAATCTTAGACAGAGGAAACACCAAAAGTGCAGTCAGGGAATTCCTAGAAGTCTGGTACTCAAACGAATATGCAATTAACAAACACGTTAATATAGACCAAATATACCACCGACTAATAAAAAGTAAATCAGGTGACCAGGAAGTTTAAAATCCAAGTCAGTAAAAAAAAGAATGATCATTAAACATGCAAATCGACTACCAGTCACGAAGATGGTTGCTGTCAGGAGACACAATTCTATCATTCACTGGAGAATGTAAATCAGTCAGTTCATTTTATGCTAAAAAACTTGCGCTAAACAAAGATGTTGTCTAGACGGCAGATGACGAAAGGTCAGAGAAGACAACTAACTGCAAATCGTACACCTGAGCAACGAGTCTTTTCCATTGTCTCATGGCATGAATTGTTTTACCACCTGACACTTGGTATTTAACTATGATTAGAAACACAAATATTTGAACTGCATTTCATACTATTATATATATATATATATGGTTTTTTATATTAAATCAAATCAACTATTGACAATTTCCAATTGTATGTTAGATATGTGGACGACATCTTTATTATCTGTGATGACCGTCACGATCTCAATCAGTTACTGCAAATATTCAACAAATGCCGTCCAGCCACCAAGTTCACTCTAGAAATTGAAAACGAATCTAAAATCCATTTTCTTAATGTTGAACTTACAAGGAGAGCTGATGGAACTTTAAGAAGAAGTTCCATCCATAGGAAACTCACATGGAACGGTCAACTGACAAGCTTCTACAGCTGAGTACCAATCAGTCGGAAAAGAAACCTAATTAGATCTCTTGCCACTCACGTCCAACGCATCTACACCTCCTGAAGGAAATCTTCATACAAAACGGTTACTTATCGAGATTTGTAGACAAAAACATCAAACAAAACATCCGAAAGCAAGAGACACCATCCGTGCCAAAAAAGATACTTTATGTGAACCTCGACTTCAAAGGTAACCTACTTAGTGACGTCCTTAGAAGGAGAACTTCCACTTCTTTAAGAAGAACTTTCCTTGTGGCAACATTTAGACTAGTGTTCTCCAGTCGCCCGTTGATCTACAGAAGCCAAAAAGACAAGATTCCGCATCTGACCACTTCTTCAAGTGTATATATCAGCTCATTTGCTACTGTGGAGCCAGGTACATCGGTCCTTCGACGCACAGCCTGTCGAAAGGGGTCCAGCGTGGCTGCACAAAGGAAGTAATGGCCGTATAAGGAGTGCAATAATCGAACATCTCGTCAACACTAGTCATTCTATCTCAACAAATGCCTCTTTCAAAGTAATCTACAAAGTGAAGAACAACCTTCCAAAGACAATACGACTTCGTCTTCTTTGCATCGCAGAAGCCCTAGCCATTCAGTTGGAGGAACCAGAACTATGCATACAAAAAACAATTATTCAACCACTTCTACTCTCATGGTAACAATTCCGCTGATTTAACTAAACTTTTGTTTGTATGCTTCTTTCTTCTAACTATTTAAAACCCTTGAGTAATTCTGTACATTATTTTGTTTCCATGTTACACCCTGAGCACAACTCTTTCATCAAACTATTCACACCGTCACGTAACTCTTCCTTAACAATTGTTTGTGACAACTCATCACTTTTGTTACTACCCTCTTATAATATCAACATCCAATTCACCTGAACTTACTAATTGTATTTTCATTTGACAAATTTAATGTATACACACACACACATACAAAACAACCATGAATATATTTGCGATTGTACAGCTATGAAAATCAATTTGCCGCCGAAAACAGACTCTTCGCAGAAATACTGTTCTTCTGTCTATTAATATATAAATGTAACGCAACCTCTAATGTCAGTATTATCAACCGGTATATGTCCTTACATCAAACTTAGTGTATCCCCTAGTGTCACATGCTCTCAGTAGAATTTCAGGTGACCTCATCTTATACAGTCTGTTAATTTAGTGATCTCGAACTAGGTCAATGAGCTTGACCCTCAACACTTGTAGGTTCTGAATTTTCACGTCACAGGTAGACATACCGTTGGAGAATCGCAAAAATTATAGACCCAAAACCACTCACTGTCCAGTACATTGTAGGGTTAAGAAAAATCGATAAAAAGTATGTGTGTGTGTGTTTTCTGTAATTTATAAAAGCAAAGTAGAATGTTTACATTCATAATTTCCTAACTATTTTATTCTTTTAAAAAATACACCTATAATTTAGGAAAAAATCAATATTATCAAGAAAAAATTCAAATGTTTTTATCGATTCATCATCTAGTGTACATTTCTAGATACGTTCAAATGTTTGGATGGGTGTATAGGTGTCAATGTCTGCGTGGGTGGTTTTTTAATGTATAGCCAATGATATCTGTCAATCTAAATACGCACACTTATACATGCGCGCACACACACACACATATTTATTTAGGTATTCGCACGCACGCGCACATACACACACATAAAGTTTGAATTCAACCGTCCTCCCACCCCTGTGTCTAATATTCAGAGCCTTTTAAACCTACGTGATTGTGAAATAGTCATAAAACAAAACGAAAAAAAGAAAATACAAACTAGTGTGAATAGACACTTTCACTTATCCATAACACAATCCAACATAAAACTAACTTTCTTCAGGAATGTATAATCAATAATCGATTTTAATTGATTTTTTGTGTTATGATAGGCTACAACACAATACATTGTCTGTCCTAAAGAGAAGAAATATCCAGTTGGTTTTTCTTTTTTTGTGTTTTTACAGCTGTCAGCCTAGTTAAGGGAACAATAAACACTATGTGCCTATATGTAAAGATAAACACCTTTGGCTTTTTGGGATTTCGCGATTAATTGATCAAAAATGTCGATTAGAAGGTTTAAAAAAGACTGGGATTATTGAACAAAGAATATTCACACTTTCGATAAGCTGCCACTCTTCATCAAGTTCTACAGTTATATATCCCTGTGTATAATTGAAAGAATTTGGGGTTTTGACAAAATTAAATGTTGTTTAAATAACATCTAATCGATCAATAATATGCATAGATTACAAATCAATGGTATCTGGAAGTGTGTAAGCACAATGCATCAACATATAACACAGTACTACACAGAATATCGCGTCGGTGGCACAGCGGTAGAATGCTCACTCGCCTACCCACGCCTCTTGTGTGGTTCGGGATTCAGTCGTCGGTCGATGCAGTCTTTTTCCTCGCTAAGCCAGGAATAAGAATGGTAAAGTGAGAAGGTTGGGCGTGAAGCTAGCAACCGCATCCCGTAGAAAATAAACACCACTGCTAGCGAAACTTCAAACCTCTAGCTTGAAGCCACCCATTGCTCCAATGGGGACGTAAAGTAATAAAAACACACAGAATATCAGACGAATGAGGAAAATAGTAATAGTGATACAGAAATGATGAATTTACAGGCTCCATAGAAGGCCGATCAGAAGGTAATAGCGTCTGGCTCTCTGGCTGGCCGGACCTATTTCTTCTGCACACACACACACACTCAGAGCAGTGGTTGTATTAGGCGAATAGCAATAGCCCCTACTATTTGCAGTATTCGGTACGTGGATTCTTTCCGCAATTTATTTGGTACCCGATAGATGATGGTGATGATGATAGAAAAGGATTCTTCAATACTAGCTGGCTTTGTGATTGGTTTGGTCCAGGAAGTCTAGTATTGAGCTGTTGATGACGGCTTTCACCATATCTTTATTCAGCGACACCAGACTCGAAGGACGAGAGATCAAGTTCCTAGAGCAACGACCAGTATAACTCGCTTTACGGCAGGTGCATTTGAATTGGTAGATACAATTAGAGGTGGTTAGTCTAATCTAGGTGCGTAAGTGGCACAACGGTTAAGACACTCGCCGATTATGCAAATGGTCCGCGGTTCGATCCCCAGCCACTGACTGACGCACTGCTTTACCTCACTAAACCAGAAATAATCCTGGTAAAGAGGAAAGGTTGGGCATGCGGCTGGCTAGCAACCCCATCCTGTAAAATTAAACACTGCTACAGAAACTTCCAGCCACTAGCCCGAGGCCCTATGTTCCACTAGGAACATGAAGGTAAGAAAAAATTCCAGTCTAAGTACTTCATCTTTCAACTGCGGAATCACAACGGGTAGTGTAGAAAATATGACTTGTAGTTTACCAGCATTCAAGTTTCTTTGAATTGATTTTTTTAATACGACGCGTCACCCTTGACGTTGTCATTCATAATGATTTACTTCGTAATATTAGTGTTGAAGTTAGCATCAAAATTTTACATATTACCACATGCACCTACATATATTTTGTACTATAATCTATTAACAATCTAATTACAATTCTGATCTAAATGATTCGTTGTCACTCTTTTCAAAAACCCCTAATAGTTTGGAAATAACAACCATTCCTCCATTATTATGGATGGAAATACAGCTGTAGAACCCTATGAAGAAGAGTCTGTAATCGAAAGTGTGAACATTCTTTGTTCAATAATCCATCAATCTTTTAAAATTTCGTGCTCATTTAAATAGTTTATGAACCACACTATGCGTTTTGTCATTGAACTTAATACGTTGATGAACAAATCGTGGTATATATAAATGTGCATAGATGACTGTTCAAATGACAGTTTTGCTGAGAAGTGAATTTTAAAGTATCTGTTTTTGTAGGGATATTTTTATTTTTACGAGTTCAGTTAGATGTGTCACCTATGTGGATGGATGTCCCACCAACGACAATGGTTGGGGTTGCGCTTAATCACGAATTGCTAGAAGTTAGAGTTTATGGACTGGTCAATGAATCGTGTCCGAGTGGCTGAATGGTATACGAACCAGCTTGCCTTGTAACCGGAAGGTCCTGGGTTCGAACCCCCTGGCGGTGGGTGCGTACTGCCGATGATTCCCAAAACTAGGGGGATGAAACAGCAGCTGTCCATTACTCCCTGGTTTTCAGTGGTTCTTCTCTAAATGATATCAATCCGTGATCAACTCGTAAAAACATAACTAACCCTTACAAACCAAACTATAGATATTTTGTTTGGCTGGTTGGAGGATTTCATCATGAGCTGGTATCAGTTAGAAGGAACCATTGAAAAACCAGCCAATGGGACCCTAGTTTGGAACTCTTCAGCAGCATACATATATATATATATATGTGTATATATGTATTGAATATTGTTTCAAAAGCCCTAGATATATGTTGTCTTATCCAACCTTTGAAGTGAAGACAGGCATCAGAAAGACAAGACCGTCTATCCGCCTGTCTGCCTGCTCACGTATGATTGTCAGTGATACTGCTGATCGTGGGGGAATCTAAATCATGTAATATAATGTGTGTATACGTAGGAAGTGAGTCACAGGACGGGCGTAAGTTGAACGGCTAAGAAGACTTTAGAAGATTTCATGTAAGTGAAGTGCTTGAGCACTGTGGTGATAGTAGGTGATTCTATATTCTATAAGTTTATATTTTAAAAATCACACAGTTGTGATGTAATATTAACAACTGGGTGACTAGGTTTTGAGCTTAAACTTTTATCACTCATATAATCATATCAGTTTTAATCTCACGGATTCACAACTCGTCTTAGGGTATATACTCTCCTTATTTTCATCTTTCTCTCTTTGCCACTTTCCATATCTCCAGGAGAGGTGTTCCGTTATTTCGATTCCACGTGTGCGATGTTGAATCGATAAACAAAAACTCAGTCATCAACCTCTATCTGACTAAATGCCATTTTAATATTCTCAACCTCTCTCACTCATCCTGTTTTGTGATTGGATGCAAGTGAATGCAGTGCAATGTGCCTGAGCTCTGTTTTCTAGGTTAACTAACTCAGCAGCGTCAATCATTCTAGATTCAGTTGAATTTTTATGCTCCAATAATCTAGTTGACCCTGATCTATTAGTTCTTCGTACGATGTAATTGATCTCACACTTATTACATTGTATTTGGTGAATTTTATTATTTTTTCTTAATTGAATCTATTGGGTCCTTAAGTCGACAGAGTTTATCTCTGAGGAAGTTGATTGGTCTAATGGTACCCCTAATTCCAGCCCCTCATAGAGAATCCTCCATCAGGATTGTGATGACGTCCCTTCTCTCTACCCTAATACCATAAAGGCTTTGAACTTTATATATGATTTTCATCATTTTTATTGCTAATCTTAATTTTTCTATGGTTTCTTCACACATTTTCGAATAAATTCTGATGGGTAGGTAGTGGGTTTTTCACTAGTAATATTTCCTTAATTTTGTTTGAATTCATTTTAGCTAAATTTTCTGACCTACGTCTAGTCAGGCGCTTGGCCCGATTATAACGACATTTAACGGAGACCACCTTAGCCACCAATTGTGGATTGGATGAATTAATGTCTAAGCATTTATTAGAGTGTATCGGTTTCCTATAAATGCTGATATATCTAACCATCCACCATCTTGTTTTCGTTTTATTCTTCAGTCTAGCTTGGTCAACAAACCCTTATTGTTTTTCTAACTGAAACGTGAATCGGTTATTCCGTCTACTATTGAGTTTCTTTGTGTGTGTGAAGAACGTAATGCGGGCATGTTCACATTTTACAAGACAGTAGTGAATGTGTCATCCACATATCTCCTTCAACTCATTATGAAACATTCTAACAGTGATTCATGTCTGATGTTACCCGTAAAGCTCAAAGATCTATTAAGCATTGGTCACTATCGATGGATCGACATTTCAAAAGAGTTATTTATTTTGCTTTTTTATTTATATTTCCTTACATATTCCTTGGCTAATTATTGAAGCTTTACAATTACCCTGATAAATTAGTCACAATGTATCTGAGAAACGTAAAAATAAAGTAAATAATGATAGTAGTGATAGTGATTATAATAATAATAATGACGAGAGGCATGTTAAACATGCGCAGGATAATGACAACACCAACAATAAGGAATCTAAATCATCAGTAGTAATTCCATCCATACAAGGAAGGAACCTCGAAAACCTTACTCAGAATTCTTACCAAGACAGGAATAAAAGAGGCTGGTAATCAAACCCACAAACTCAATTAGAAACAAGGCTTGTCGGTTAAAGGATAAATCCTGTGGAGCCTTTGAAACAAAACAATTTAGTTTATCTGATATCCTATTTACAGTGATTGCCTCTGACTGCCTCTGTAGCCATACTTATTGGTATACGTGTATTTAAACTGACAACTTCAAAACTAACCATCTTTTCTTCATTATCTAATTTTAAATTATCTAATCTGTGTTTCAGTTCTTAAGAATTAGTTAGTCAGGTCAAATACATAGGTCAAGCTAGTAGAACACGGGTAGTCAATCAGACTAGCCGAACATAAAAATCTAGCAGCAAAATCTAGATTGGTTGACCCGAATAAGATGAGCAATTTAGAGAATAGTTCAGCTGGAGCACTACACTACATGCAGTTACACACAATCATACAATAGGCCGAATGGGATAGGATGACAGTTTTAAAATCTAATGTCACAGGGTGTAGAGGGGGAGAGATTGACAACAGAACCTTCTTTTATCGAATCAGCTGAGGAGAATACGTGTAATAGGAATGATTCAACACATGTCCAGCCGGATATCTGGAAAATTCTACTACCTATACATACGACAAATAGGAGAAAACAAAGAAAACTATAAAACTCAAGTTTCAAAGTCGTGTGATCATAACTGATGATATGATTACGAACAATGATGAATTGTGTTCGATACTGCGTCATCCAGTAAATAATAATACTGTTACACTCACTGTGTGATACATCTAATAAACAAACTAATAGGGAGGAGATATAAGATTATGGGCAGTCGTGGAATTAGCTAGCTGAAAATGACCGTAGAGAATAGAGTAAGTTGGAGAAGTGTTGGAGAAGCAGTATTTTCCATTCAAAACTCAAGGGAACAAAGATAATAGTTTTGTAGGTGGGGAAGTGGATAAGTAGGTATCTAGTTATGTTTTTCTATAGGTATATTTGTATATAAGTAAGTAGTAAGGTATCCGGGTAGGTAATTAGGTGACAAGACAGTTAGATAAGTAGGTGAGTGAGTGCATATACAGATAAGTGCTCAGGTGAGCAGTTAGGTAAGTGGTTGGTTATGCAAGTAGCAAGGCAATCGGTTAAGTAATTAGTGATTAGATGACTGGGTACTAAGTAAGTGTGTATTTTTTTATTTCATTCCTTAGCCTTCCCACTGGAACATCGAAGAGCTTCAAACCTATAGCTTTGAAGAATCAGTAGTAGTGAAGTTTTTTACTGGGTGGGATTGGCTAGCCTTGCACCAAAGCCCTGCTCCTCTTTCTTGGGCTTTTTATAGGCCAGATAAGCAAGGCAAAGGTGTACGCTGGCCGGGAATTGAAACCCAGACAACATGGGAATTAGCTGATGAGCATTCTACCTGTAAACCACAGATGTACTACTAGGTACGCAGATAGGTAGGTAGGAGGGTGAAGACTTAGAGAAGTATATAAGTAGGTGGGTAGGTACACAATTAGTTAGGTTGTGTTAGGTATGTACTTAGGTTGGTAGATATGTAGATAGGCAGTTAGGTAGGTACTTGTGCACATAAGTAGGTAAGTGGCTAAGTATTTAGTCACCTTGGTAGATAATAGCAAGTGAGCATGTACGCACATAAAGATAGGTAAGTGAAAGGCAGGTGTGAAAGTATTCAGTTATGTAGTTTAGGAATTCGGCAGGTACGTAGAAAAGTAAGTAGTTAGTTAGTTAGTTAGTCACAGGTTAGTTAGTTAGTTAGTTAGTTAGTTAGTCACAGGTTAGTTAGTTAGTTGGTTAGTCAGTTAGTTAGTTAGTTAGTCAGTTAGTTAGTAAGTCACAGGTTAGTTAGTTAGTTGGTTAGTCAGTTAGTTAGTTAGTTAGTCAGTTAGTTAGTGAGTCACAGGTTAGTTAGTTAGTTAGTTAGTTAGTTAGTTAATTAGTTGGTTAGTTAGTTAGTTAGTTAGTAAGCTAGTTAGTTAGTTAGTTAGTTAGTCACAGGTTAGTTAGTTGGTTAGTCAGTTAGTTAGTTAGTCACAGGTTAGTTAGTTAGTTGGTTAGTCAGTTAGTCAGTTAGTTATTTAGTCAGTTAGTTAGTTAGTCATAGGTTAGTTAGTTAGTTTGGTATAGAGGTGGTAGGGTATTCATGATAACAGATGGGTTGGTATATAGGTAGGTAGGCAATTCGTTAAGTTGAAAGATAGTTAGTCAGGTAATTAGAGATAGGTATCTCTTTTTGATTGTGCCGATGCTGGACTAGATGTAATACATACAAACTTTAATTCAACCGCCAGGATTTTTTTCATATTATTGATTATTTCTAACAAACAAAAATCGATATATATATATATATACATACATGCATTAACACTCCTTATCACGCTACAAGAATAGATGCTTCCTAATGCAACACCTAGTATTACAAATACATTGCCTAAGTGCTTCACAGTTGATCATGGTAACCTTGTACGAACAGTTACCAGTATGTAAGAAGATTGATGTGAATTTGTTTATTTTCCTACATTTTTTTACAAGGAACAGATAAAACAAGTTTACCTTTCTGTTGATTAAACTATTTTGGGAACCAATGTTTACATCAGGGTGAATGAATAATCAATAAATATGGTACTGAGGTTACAAGTTAAACCCCCGTTTTTGATTGTTTCATTTCATCAATTCACAGTCTAGGGAATCTTCTCTAGACAAACCACGAATCAGTAGGTAAACACCAAGTGAACAGCTAATTTTTCCCCTTTTTTTGAAACTTTCCGGACTGCTTAGATTCCCTGGCGAATAGGGTTTGATAGATGTATACTCTTGAAGCCGATTATTCATGAGAATTACATAATGACACATAAGCAATGAATAGATAAACTTTTATCGGTGTTATGGTGATCAAGGTCAGCCTGAAAATAAACCAATCAGAATTAAAAGTCAATCTGAAAGAAGAGAATTCTTTTCAATAATTTCTCCTCTTCAGGTTCTTACAATCATAAAATATGATATTGTTGTCGTTCAAGTGTTGGTTTGAAAGGATTTGATTAGTTACAGGATTTCATCATGAGCTGACATTAGTTAGAGAACCACTGGGAAACCAGCTGGGAGTACTGGACAGCTGTTTCGTCCTAGTTTGGGACTCTTCAGCAGTACGCAACCACCACCACATTCGAACCCAGGACCTTCTGGTTACAAGGCGAGCTCGTATACCTTTGAGCCACTGGGACCCGATCCAATGGTCCTTGAATTTTAACTTCTGCCAATTCACGACATAGCCCAACCGCTAGCCAATGTCTTCGGCGAGTATTTGTCCTCACACCTGCCGACCCACTGCACCCTGCTGGTCACGACTTCCCACTGGAACCAAGGTAACTACCTATTTGAATAGGGCCAGTCACCAGTGAGCATCTCATTGTTGTTCAAGTGTTGGTTGTCGTTACAATAATGATAGCCAGTTATGCGGCGGATACATTTTTAATGTAGAATAATAGATTAGTAGTTATGGGTTGTCAAAATAAATAGTCGTATGTGTGTGACAAACATGCTAGTTGGCTGCAGTCGATTACTAAATATATCGGGGAAATGGGAGACAATGGTGGTGATTAATCGTAATAGATTTGTAGAGTGTGGGGTAGGAAAATTGACAGGTCAGTTCAAGGTTATAAAAGGTGTCAGGTGAGTGAGTGGCTAGTACAAAGTGGTCTGTGTTAGATAGGAGATAGTAAGACTGCAATGACAGGTTCATAATGAAATAACGAATATGTGAAATGAAACACGTGGAGGCATATATTGAGAAAAGAGATAATGTCACTAATAATGAGTCCGGATAGTATAAATGAAAAATTCAATAGTATTGAGGGAATGTTTACATGAAGGGCATAAATTATGACGAATAATAATAATTGCAATACTAATTTGTAATAATAAGCAAAGGAGAAATAACCAAGAGGGTTAAGGGGAAGGAGTACTCTTGGTAAGAAGAACAGGAATCATCAATAAAGTTTGGCCGAGGCAGGAATAGCGTCTGGACGTGTTCTTTTTGGATACACAGTTCCGGTTTAGTCGATCTTATTGCAACAGCTTCAGCTATGTGTAGGAGAAGTAAGCGAACTGTACGTGATAACGACTTCGGAATTCGGTATATAACCCTGAAAGCTGTGTTTACATCGAAACGATGTCCAGTATCGACCAAGTGTGACAGGACAGAATCGAGCTCTATATGCACTTAATTTCCCCCTTGCTGAACCAAGCTGGTAAATGTTCTCGAACCCGTAGACGAACCTCCCTAATCGTGCGCCCTATATAACTTGAATCCCCACAGGAACAGTTGAAATGGTATATGCTTGAAGAAGAGTTAAGGTTAGGTAAGACATCTTTGAGTTGGTGGGTGAACATTAGACGACTAATAAAAGATAGACACAGACGTGCAGAATAGAAAGTTTTCTTGATCGCCCTGGTTAAACGTTGCGATAGAATCTCCTCAGGAGTATCTCCCTTGATTTGGAGACGTAAAAACAGAGCCTTTTTCTCCACCGCTGCCAGTTCATGTTAATTCACTATTGTAACCTATGTTGGCTTTAATGTTTAATCACCACCATTGTTACCCATTTTTCAATATTCTGGTAATCAATTTCAGCCTAACACGACGTTTGTCACACAAATACGACTATTTATTTTGATACCTCATAACTACTTATCTGTTATTCTACGTTAAAAATGTACCCTCAGCTTAACTGGCCTTTATTGTAACGACACCAAATATAATATTTTATAATTGTAAGAACCTGAAGAGAAGAAATTATTGAAAAGAATATTCTTCGTTCAGATTGACTTTTAATTCATGCTATGGGAATATTTCACACTATCAATCAGAATTAGATTACGCAGAATAAGGCCTACTATTTTATTGTTCACATGATTATTGACTAATGGACATGGCAGCATTGGTTGCGTTTCTATGTTAATCATACGATTATTGTGTAAACATATGGTTGCTTTTTTCTGTATCGTCTTTCCAGGAATCTCTTTTAAGTTCTGGGCTAAGAGATAGATCAGTGGTCGTTGTATTCGTCGCTAGAGGTGACTTAATAACGACTCCCCAGTTTTTCTTCAACGGTTCTTTAAGAGCTAAACTGTGATTTCGTTAAAGGATTTCATCATGAGCTGACATAAGTTAGAGAACCAATGGAAAACCCGGGAGTACTGGACAGCTGTTTCGTCCTAGTTTGGGATTCTTCAGCAGTCCGCACCCACCGGGATTCGAACCCAGGTCCTTCCGGCTAGCGGTTGGGCTATGTCGTGAATTGGCAGAAGTTAGAATTCAAGGACCGTTGGATCGGGTCCCAGTTGCTCAAAGGTATATGAGCTCGCCTTGTAACCGGAAGGTCCTGGGTTCGAATGTGGTGGTGGGTGTGTACTGCTGAAGAGTCCCAAACTAGGACGAAACAGCTGTCCAGTACTCCCAGCTGGTTTTCCAGTGGTTCTCTAACTAATGTCAGCTCATGATGAAATCCTGAAACTAATCAAATCCCTACAAACCATCACTTGAATTTCATTTTGTTAGTTGGAAATTGAAGTCATTCGGTTCGCTGTAAGCCGACACTTGAAAACTACAAGAATATGTAATCATTTTAAGAGGTCTTGATTGAGCAGAGACAGTTTTTACATATGTATATATATTGTTTCCATTCTCAATGGTAAAGTTAACTGACATCGATTCGCGATGAAAATTACTTCATGGATTAGTTACCAGTTCACTTCATTCAGAGAACCATTGGAAAAGCAACAAGGAGTACTGCCAGTCAGCCAGCTGTTTCGTCCCTTTAATTAAGGACTTTGATTCAGAAATCGTGGGATTCGAACCCAAGACATTCCAGTTACAAGACAAGCTTCTTGGCGACTATTCATTAAGCAGCCACTGGCAGCACCTGGTTCAATGGCCAGCCCATGGACTCTAACTTCTACCAATTCGTGATTTTTAGCGCGACTTATACCATCCACAGATGGTTTGAATCTAGGAGCTTCCAGTTACAAGGTGAGTTTGTAGACCATAGCTCAGGTTTATCAAGTAGTTAATAAAAGTTGACGGATCCACTCAGAAGCATTAAGGTTATAGGTTCAATTTGAGGTGGGTGGAAACTTCTGTAGACTACCTGAGAAACGCTGAGAAACCTGAGAAACTACCTGGATAACGCTTTGGCGTTTGAAGCTATGGGCACTGGGTTCGAGCCTCGGTGGGAACATCATCACTCACTGAGAAATGCAGGTACATCCAACTGACGAGTCCCAAATAGGACGAAATGCGCATCCTGGATTCCCATGCTAGCCACCATCCACCAATTGTATACCTGAGAAACTGTTTAATCGATTTCTGGTGGTAGCGAAACCAAGTGTAACAACAGTGAGTTAAGTACTGCAGAGAAAACAGTCCACTTCTCAGCAGTGACTGAAAGTGGAATCTACTAAGTGACTGAGTAACTGAGTAACATCGTTTCAAATTTCAGCAGGGACAAACAACGTTAATTCCTTCAAGATAAAACAGATACGCCCTCCTGATGACTAATGCACGAAATTTAGGCGCAACCACGGTTTCCAAATCAAATGTAGGTTTCTGCAAAGCATTTCCAACAGCCTACTGATGAAGACTTTTATCAACACCTGTCATCTTTGCTGGCTCTTTATATTTTGAAGATAAGATGGCTGGTCAGTAAGAATTAGCAATAAGAAACTCTGAGAATGATTCAACCAAGAGGTGACTATTCAACAAATCTCTGAGAAGACCTACCGAATGGCATTGCGTGCAGTGTAGGCCAATGCTTGAGTGGAAACGCCAAACCGAACTGTAGCCCGAGGGTGACATGGAGTAGAAAATGTGAGGAGGAGGAGGAGGACGAGTTGAATGACTATGGGTGATCGTGGCTTCCGTGAAGAGAACAGTAAAGAATAGGACAAAGTGAAGATGTGCTGTTAAACCCGTATGTTCCACTCAGGAAACCAAAGGAACATTATTAATAGTAATAGTAGTATAGATTTCTAATATTTCTTTTCCAAGTTTTATCACGGATTGATATCAGTCGGAGAACCACTGAAATCTAAGGAGTGCGGGACAGCTGTTTCACCAGCCTAATTTGGGATTCTTCAACAGCACGCACCCACCACAAGCGGTTGGAACCCAGAACCCTCCGGTTACAAGACAAGCTCGCAGACCACTTAGCCAATGGGACCTAATTCACTAGCCCCTCTATGAATTCTAACTTCCACAAATTCGTAATTTTAGCCAAACACCAACCGATATCATCAGCAGCAACTCCATCCTCAATCCCGACTAGATGGACCTCACTGGTCTTGACTTCTCACAAGAAACTCCAGAAAACACCATCCTGTAGGAAGTCACTCGTGGTCATCAGGTTAATTATCAAGGGTGATTCATGAGAATGTGATTTGTTTTCTGGTCAGGAATGAGGATAGATTTCCCGCTGATGACATCGGTTGGTGGTCACACTAACAATTACAAAATTAGTAGAAGTTAGAATTCATGCACTGGCTTTAGAATCAAGTCCCAATAGCTTAATAGTTGTCGACTAGCTTGCCTTGTAACCCAAAGCACCTGGATTCGAACCACACACGAATGTAGGTGCATACTGCTAATGGATGCCAAATTAGACTGATGAAACAACCGACTGTCCAATACTGCCAACTGGTTTGCCAATGGTTCTTCTCTCTCTCTCTTACTGATATCGATCCGTGGTCAGCTCTTAAAATTTATTATTTCGGATTGATATCAGTTAGAGTAGAAACATTGAAAAACCAGCCACAGGAAGTACTGGACAATTGACTGTTTCATCAGCCTAGTTTTAGGAATCATCAGCAGTACATCAGCACCTAGATCACTGGGGTTCAAAACGAAGGTCCTTCCGATTAAAAGACAGGCTCAGGGACGACTATTCATTGAGCAGCCATTGGCAGCACCTGGTTCAATGGCCAGTTCATGAATTCTAACTTCTAGCATTTTGGGATTTTTAGCGCGGCTGGTATTAACCAATGTCACCAGGATGGGGGGGGGGAGAATCCGTCTTCTTTGTTGAAACAGTCATGGATTACCCTTTCCTGTTTAATAAAGGAGTTTATTAATATGTCTTGCTGAGTGAATTACATCATATGAACCGTAATATAAATCTTTCCTGTCTATTATTTATTTATCAACAGATTACGTCATAAGGAAGACTTATTCCTTACCATGTTCCTTTCTTCTTTGCTTTTCTTTTTGTAAAAATCATAATGTATAAACAAAGAAATGTTATCGTTGCGACTACAGATCACATGAATTTCTCGAAAAATAATAGGTAAAATAATATTACCAAGATGTTGCTTCAGTGCAACACTTTCTATATTCTGGAATGGATTTTATCTGCATTCAGAAACACACTCATAGATATGAACTATAATTTTTCACTAACATGATAAACAGTAATAACGAGATATATATATACGTACGTATTGCCAGTGCCATTCTCAGATGAATGTTTCATTTAGATGTGTGTGTCTGCCTGTCTATCTTTCTATCTGTCTGTCTGTCTATCCATCCAACTATTATTATTGTTCCCTTGGGTTCTTACTGGAACATAGGGCTTCAACATAGGGCACTTCTCCATTTGCCACTTCTGTCTTCTGATGTACTCCTCACCTGCATCCATGTCAGCCCATACATACTGTTTCAACTCCTCTTCACACCATCTCCGCCATGTCACCCACCCTTGCACGTCCCACTCGCCGCGTGCTTCCCTTTCGGCCTGGTTCCACTCGACCAATAGCCTGACACGTGCGCGATGTCACCCAGCGGCGGCCTCATCATCAGCGAGTGTCCAATGTGTCATCTCCACTCCATCTCCTGCATATCTGTGTTGGGCGATCGATTGGTTCTTGTTTCGTTTGTTTGTTCCCAGACATGGTTTCTTGTTGGTGGTGATTCTGGTGATTCCGGCCCGGCCCAACCCGGCCATCTGATCTTCAGTATAGAGTCAGCGAAGACAGTTGTTGTTCATGATAAAGGTTTGAGTTAGCCTGTTGGTTGGAAATATTCATTGTGAAACCAAGTTTCTGATCCGTTCCGTATAGAAGAACTGACTGACTTGACGTTCGTTTGTATTGAAAATCCGACGGAATTTTGTTGTTAATGCTGGCTGAGTGACTAAGATTTCCAGATTGGTTTCAGGTTGATGATGTTGATGAATGTGTTTCTCGCCTTCCTGATTCTCGCTCGATTTGACATCCTCGTCGGTTCCGACTGCATGTAGTTGAGACAATGCTCATTGGTAGATAAGTGAGTGAATGAAGTAACCTCTTTCAAATCCCTCCCGTTGATGGTGATTGACGCTGGACGTTGTCACTGTTGTTGTTTTTGGATGGTTATTTTCACAACCTCCGTCTTGTCTATGTTCACCTGGAGAGTCCTGTCTTCACCGGCTGCTTCTTCCTCTTGTTTGTCGATTTTCGCTTGTGAGTCTTCTTTTTTTTGTGACATTCAGCAATATACGTACTGTGTATATTTCATCCTATTTTTATGCAGTACTTGTTAAATGGTTCCCCGATTCGGCCATAAGCTTTCTTATTCTTCTTCTTCTGACATCATGATCTCCTTCATGTCACCATGGAACCAAATTCTAACTAGTTGTCTGCAACTTAACAGTGTCTGATTGGTAAACGCTAACACTCATCATGCTCTATTAAGAAGGTGTCTAACGCAGTACAGTTTCCTACGGCGTATTTATTGGGTGACAGACTGTTGCTTGGAGGTCTGCTGTAAATGCCTTTTGGTGACGTACACGTAAGTCTCCAACTGAACAATATCGAAAGTTCCAATCTTATTCTTTATGCTAATTACGGTAGACATTCCATACTCACTTCAGGTTTATCTGGCTTTTCTGATCCTGCATTTGATAGTAATAATGAGGTTAGGCGATATATACTTGGGTGAGGAGGCAAAGTTCATCAATTCATGAGGTTTTGAAGCTACAATTATTCAATAATCAAGGATATGTAGTAAACATACCAAGGCAAAACCTTCCTAGTTAAGCAGTGTCCACTAATATGTAATCATGGATATTAGATGGTTGGAGGCAGTCGAAAGGAAGCCCTGTCTAGGCAATCACAAGTAAGGTGTCCTCTCTGCGACCTTACAACAACTAATGTCTCTTCTAAGATTCAAGTATGCGTCACTCATTGCTACCCGCAGTTAGAGACGTTACCACTGAGCTAATTCGAACTGGCGATTTAACCTCCTATATTAGATACTTTGATACCAGTTACAGTTCAACCGGAGGTGAATCGACAGCCCAAATAGCTCGCTGGTAACGTCTCAGAAGACACATGAGTTCCTGACTTATGAGTGCGCCAAATAGCGCGAAATGCAGGGCTTCCGGTGGCCAATTGCCTCCAGCCATCTAATATCAACAATTCACAGTGGAGCCCATAGTGATGCCTAGCCACCCGAGGTTGTTAATGGCTGCACAGTTGACTGATCGAATTCAGTCTGCACCAAAGATAGGACTAGATACATTACACTAGTTACTAACTACTGTTCAGCCAAATACTTAAGGCTGGTTAAATAAAGATTTGATATCAATCCGTGCAGACAGTAAGTGACAACATACGTTCGCCTCCTCTTCGTCGTATGAGGATTTTCCCCATATCCTTCACTAAGGTTCATACCCACACCCATTCGAGTTCCACCCGACGTTGTGGATACCGGGTGATTTCATCATTTAACGGTCTTTTCCATTTTTCTTCGTCATTTTCTTTGTAAGTGATGCATTCTTGATTGATTTCGTTGCCCACTCGAGTTTTGTTACTTGTTTCAAATCGTTTCTTGTCAACTTTCTAATAATCTTAAATATGGAGCCAGTGAAAGCAGCTATAGATGAACGTCTTCTGAAGTCTGTTAGAAAATGCCATTCTTCTTATTGACTCACATTGTCACGTCTCTGAACTCCACACAGAAGCACCGCGGGTAGACTTGTTGTCCTTTATGTTGAGGCTTGAATATGTCAAATACCATATAGTATATTTATATAATATACGTCAATTGTTAAGAAGTGGAATGCTCGCCAACCACTCATTTGGTCCAAGGTTCGAGCCCTGGCCTATGCATACTTGAACCTCGATAAGCTGGTAACAAGGCCGGTAAAAGAAGAAGATTGCGTGGAGTGAGGATATCAACTCCAATCCGAAACTTCAAGACTCTCACTTGAAGCCCCTCCCCAATGTGCCACTTGGAAAGCAAAGCAACCTTCTGCAATCAGCATAAGCGATACTGATCCAGATTTCCAGCCCTAATATCAAGTTAGTTAGTTCTTCTATATATTTCAGTGAATTGGCACACCACGGAAAGCACTTCCAGTAGGCTTCTTGAAACGTTTATCAACAACTGACATCATTGACCACCCACTGAAAAACTAATGACTGACAAGAAAGAATTGACAACAAGAAACTCCAGCAGGTAACAACCCCTCCCCCCCAAGCGCCCCATCAACCAAGAGAAACGTAGGTGGATTAACCACACATTGAAGAGTTCATTGACTGGAAGCCAAACGTGGAAATAACACGTCAAGCTATGTCGTCCAAGTGTAATATGAAGAAAACTCGTGTGAGGATAAGATTAGGGGTTATGGGAGATTGTGGAAGACTGCAAAGAGGTGTCCGGTTGAAGCCCTGGATATTCCACTTACAATCCGAAAGAATGATGACATTCTCAATAATAATAATAATAATAATCTCAAGTGACATTGAATACTCCCAACAAGGTTGTTATAATTTTACGAGTTGATCACGGATTGATATCAGTTAGAGAACCATTGAAAACCAGGGAGTACTGGACAGCTGCTGTTTTATCCTAGTTTGGGAATCATCGGCAGTACGCACCCAGTGAGGTCCAATTAGATGTCACGTGTGTGGATGGATGTCCCACCAACGACAATGGTTGGGGTCGCGCTAAATCACGAATTGGTAGAAGTTAGAATTCACGAGCCATTGAATCGGGTCCCAGTGGCTGAATGGTATACGATCTTGCCTTGTAACCGGAAGGTCCTGGGTTGGAAACCCAGTGGGTGCGTACTGCCGATGATTCCCAAACTAGGATAAAACAGCAGCTGTCCAGTACTCCCTGGTTTTCAATGGTTCTCTAACTGATATCAATCCGTGATCAACTCGTAAAACATAACTAATCCTTACAAACCAAACTATAGAAAGGTTGTTATAAATAATGAGGAGTGAAAATGCTCCGAACATTAACGATAACAATAAACGCCCACACGCACACACACACACACACACACTACAATATTTTATTTCAATCAAACAAACTTTTTAAAATTTCCCTCTAATTTTTTTCTGTTTTTTTCGAAACCAATAAAAATAAATAAACAAACAAAAAAGAAATAAATAAGTGAATAAATTAAAAAATCGCGTGAAAATTAAAGTGAATAAGTAGCTCTTTTGGAGTTGTTTTTATTTAAAAATGGACAATATGATTTAGTCATTCACTCATTCATTCATTCAATGTTCAATTGTATGTGTTTCAATGAATCAATCAACTGATCATTGAACCATTGAATTTAAACAAAAAGCGGGAAAATTAAGAGTAGTTTAATAGCTTAAGTGAATAATAATAATATTTCTAGAAAATAACATAAACTTTTACTTTGTGTGAGTCGAAAAGAAGGAAAGTAACTAACTCTAGATTCGTGGGCGGTGGTGGAATGGGGTGGGGAGTAGAAACAGGGGGAAGGAGAGAGAGAGAGATACTGAATCACTTACAAAAGAATTACTTATGCGTATTATTTATATTGTTAGTTCGACTTTTTATTGTGTTTTTAAGTGTATGTTTTTTTTGTTTTTAGGGGAACAAGGATCACACACACGATTAAAACTAAGATTAATAGTCACCATATAGTTGGGGAAATGAAAAAATATGTGATGAAATGAATATATATATATATAAATATATATCGGACTAAAATGCTCCATATCGACGGAGTTCTCATTGAGACTTGAACTCACAACCCATTGCCCTAGCGTAATATTGGTAATGGTGGCCTAGTGGAGTTTGAAACACTGAGTGATGCGTTCGAATCTCAGTGAGTAGGCCAAATAGGCATTGAAATATGCATGAGCTGGATTCCACTGCCGCTAGTCACAATCAACCCAAATAACATGGCTAAACGAGTTGTGAAATTCCCCTCTACTATGAAATTTTCTCACAATGGATTTATTTGGTTTCCCTACCACGCGCGTGTCGTTCGGAGTTCGATCCTCAGCCAACATACTCCTATACCTCGTTAAACTGCTAGTAAGCATGGTAAAGAAGGGAGTTGTGGTGTGAGACTGGAGACGCCACCACATAAGGCAAAAATGAAACTCCAAAGCTCCATGTTGAAGTTGTATGCTCCAGCAATGGGAACGTGCGAAGGCACGAGTGACCTTGGGTCAATGAAGCATAACAATTAGTGATTTATGCAGACAAACAAAAATTACCTTTATTTACAAAAAAAAATGTAGGGAAACACAATAAACAGGGTAACTTTCTCTGACTTAAAGGCCTAAAACTATGTACCAGTTGTATTGAGGAGTATGAATTGCCAAGTTAGACCATGCATTCACCGACGGGAATGAAAAATAAGATGTTTTTGTGAGTCGTTTATCTCTGTCTCTTGTCCTCATGTACATACAGTCTTCCGCAAAAACTCTCGGTTGAATTACTATGGTTTCCAGCAAGAGGATTGATGACTGCTTATTAGGAAAATGTGGTTGATAAGACAAATTAGAAAATCAATAATGCCAACTGCAAACTCCAATCTTTATCGTAGCCCTAACCTGATTCCTAATCCGGATAATATAACCCTGATCCTAAACCTAAAACTAATACCCACCTTAACCCTAAGCCTAACTCTAACGATTGTGCGTCGGTGGCACAAGGGTTAGGACTCTCGACGACCATGCACATGGTCCGGGGTTCGAGCCCACACCGGCGCACACCAGATATCTATGGTCGGCCTGCGAAATTTGGGCTACCGATATCCACGCTGAAAATTCCATACTTGTACCAAAAATACAGTGTGGAATCAAGCTGTTACCAAAATAAAAAAATAAAATAAATACTGTCCAAAAACATTACTTACAAAAAAACGTGAACTGAGTGAAATTTACTCTTCAGTTGGTGAATAATGTGTATATTTACACTAGAATAATGTTAGGTGTCTTTAACCAACGATTAGCATACGTTCAAGGTCACTGGAGCATTCACACTCCTAGGACGCTATTGTTTAACTTCACTCTACTGACTAGGTGGCAGATGGAGATGTCGAGATGTCAGAATCATCAAGACAACACTGACCTTCATCACTCAGGAATATGTAGCACTCAGGATACATAAAATGACTTGGATTTCCAACGCTAATATCTAATCTATTCTTTGATATGTTCCAGATATTCAACGGGGCATAAAAATTATTATTTTCAGCATGCTTCAGATATATATATATATATATATATACATGTCAACAGCTGACATACCTTTGCCGACTGCATACAAAAGATTCACAATAGCCAGAAAGGATAACCAACAACAGACTCTAGCAGGCAACGTATCATCGAACAACCTATCAATCTATACAAATCCCGGAGGAGGAGATGAAAGATAAATAGATTGAGTAACACCACACACACACACACATACACCAGACCCTCGCGTTTTGGTTGGATACCATGGTTAACTTGGAAGAGATGGTGTAATAGAGATGACACATTTTGGGCAATTGTGGAGCAAGATCAAGAGGATTACAAAGAACAGAATAAACTGAAGGTGTGCTGTCATAAGCCCTACGTCCCCCATGGAACATAAAGAACTTTTAATAATAATAAATTCAACTCGAACTCAAGCAGCCAGGTGAAGGATTACGGTCAGTTGTCATCTGAACTGGTGACGACTAGTAGTGTACGTCAGGGATGCCCATTATCCCTACTTGTATTAACTTTAATCATAGATGCACTGATGGACCTGACCCTAACTCACTTCAGAGACTCAGGAACTGACTTGCTACCAGGGAATAATCTCGCTGACTTAGAGTATGCAGATGATATAGTCCTTCTAGGCGCGGAAGCTGAAAAAATGCAGAGTCTTCTGAACACCTTAAGCTGCAATCTACGAATGTTTGGCATTCGACTCGTCCCGGCCAAGTGTAAGATTATGTTACAGGACTGAACAACACTGACTCATAGTTTAGAAATAGGGAGTGAAGTGTTAGAGCGTGTTGACCGTTTCACTTATTTGGGAAGTACTATCAGCCCCAACGGGCTGATCTCTGAAGAAATCTCAATACGGATACAGAGGGTTAGTTTCGCACATGCCAGTTTACGCCGTCTCTGGAGTAGACGTGATATCCTACCATCGACCAAAGGGCGGTTGTACTGCTCAGCAGCCCGCTCCGTTCTTCTTTATTGCTGTGAGACGTGGGCATTGAGAGTGGAAGACATGAAAAGATTAGCTGTCTTTGATCATAGGTGCCTGCGCTCAAACTCCTGTCTGAAGTGGTATAATAAGGTGAGTGATATTGAGGTTACGCTTCTGTTGAGTGCCAAGTAAGGAGGGGAAATAAATCGATGGGCAATGCTAGCTGATATACGGTCAGGCTGAAAAACAGCTAGTGGCGGTCAAACCAAAACATGGCTGCACCAGTCAATGGAATTCACAACAGTCAGTTAAGCCAGTCACGTAGGAAGGTGTAGACTGCTGCCTGGTTGGGGTCTTCAGGACGGTAAAAGCCAATGAAGGCTGGAAACAATTGGTGATTTAGCTCAAAATCGTTCTCAATGGCCAGCGCAGATGCATCCAATCCCTGTGACTTATGATTTCCAATGAAACTATATTATTCTTTGTTATTACAATTCCTTTGTCTCACACCTCTGTTTACTGTATCTGTTATGCATTTCTTCCACTTTCTTCTCTTTCGTTGTGTGCTACAAGGAGGGAGTGTGGCGACTTGAACTGTTGCACATCGATGCAAAGTTCTATGTTGAAAACAGACAGACAGACACCACTTTGGTGGGACAATTAGTTTATCGAATACAGTCCTCGCTGACGAATCCTGACAGGCAAGCGGTTTAGGTGAGGTACCATGATGACGGATGAATGAGCAATATAGCTCTATGATGACATGACATTAGTTATACCCCAGCTCTACTTTACAACTACGTGTATTACGTAATCCTTGCATAGAAAAACGCCTCATACGAAGTGTACAACCAAGTAGCCAAGCCTTATCTTAAGGTGAGTGAACTCGTATATTCTACAAAAGATGGTTTAAAGCAAGGCCAGATGTATGATGTATCCGCTATGAGTAATTGTATCATTACGAGGAGAGAATCAGTAGAGTTTGAATCTCTCCTTACCGTTATTATATCGTAGATAGAGAGTAGAGGTCTAAGAGAAATCAATAAACACCTGATCCATCTTCTCTATTCCTTTGCACTAGTTTACAATATTCCAGAGAACATAGCACGAGAGTTTCAGAGTACTATTAAGTCCCACCTGGTGACTTCATCCGAATGCACTGATGACATCACCAGGAGTCGGACCATGGACTTTCAGGTCACGAGGTAATGCTCGCTAAAGATAATTTTTCAGTCAGTGAATTCTAAATTCTGCCAGATAACGACGAAACAGCTCTCCTGTACTCCCTTTTAGTTTGCAATGTTTCTTTAACATTTTCTGTCTCTCTCAACTTCACATCGATTGTTTACAGGATTTAATCATGAGATGGCATCCGTTATAGAGTCATTGGAAATCAACAGCGAATACTGCCACACAGCCAGCTGTTTCGTCAGCCTCATTCGGGACTCTGCCTCAGCAGTAGGTACCCTACGCCAAACTTCGAACCTAACACCTAAAGGTTACGAAACGAGCTTGTTAACCATTCAGCCACTGCGACCTGATGCAATGGCCAGACTATGAATTTTAACTTACGTTAATTCGCGATATAGCGAGAATGGTACTAGCCAGTGTCATCCCTGGTGAGTACTTGTCCTCATACTCCTAGATATGATGCATCCCACCGGTTACGACTTCTGACTAGAATAGGAGGAGTCAATAATGAGCGTCCGATCGATATCTATCTATCTATCTGTCTATTTGTGAAGAAGTGCAAATTTTACACTAACCCTCACAGACCACTTGATTTCGGTTTATTAAGCGGAGGAGGGAGTACTTCGCCAACGCACACACGCACCCACACGCACACGTACGGATACACAGGCAGCTACGAAAAGAGATAGAGAGATAGCAAGACAACGAGAGAGGGAGAGAGAAGGAACTAACATATGTATAACACACATAACACTGTTCTTATCTAACTGAACCACTTTTAGAAATGTAACCTTGGGCAAGATGACAGTAGAGTAGGTTAAGAAATTAGAAAGTACCTAAAATGATAAGGAGAATACGGGATGGAGACGGGGAGGGAGGCTGGATGGTTATCGGTTGGAGAGAGAGAGAGGTGGGGCGGGCGGGTTGGTAAGACAACAGGAGGTGGTTAAATGAAACACACGTCGTCTTATCACTCAGATGCAACAATCTCACTGTATTGACAACAAAAAGATGGGATTCTTTAAACATTTGAGAAAGACAAAAAAAAGACAGAAAGCAAGACAGAGGCAATCACTTTAAAAAAACTAAATATCTAACTAACTATCTGTGTTATTGATGGTAATAATAATAATAAGAAGAAGAACTGTTTGTCTTATCACATCACTTTTGTTTACCTTAGGGAATCCGTTAGAAAAAGAAAATAGAGACAGAGAGAAGGAGAGAGGGGAAGAGAGTGTGAGAAAAAGGGCAAAATTTGATGAAATAAACAGAATATTGTCATTATTATTATTATTATGATTATTGTCATTCAGACTAAAGGATTTGTGGGAATTTCTGAAGAGACAAAAAAAAAGAAATTGAAAAGCTAAATTTCTAATCCCCACTCCTTATCCTCAAGAATAAGCAGGGATATGCAGCACCAAATTGATATAATCGATAAACAGCTGAAGAGACTCACTAAAAAAAACATATCCTCACTGGAAAATGGATATCCTTCAAAATGAAACCAGAGAAAAAAAGACAGGAAAGTGAATCACAGTGTCAAAGAAAAAACTGTTTATGAGTCTGGCATTCAAAGGTGACACCATTTCTGAAGTGATTAAAAATCGTTTTTGAACAAAGCAAGAACTACAGTTTTAGTGATTTCTATCAAGCGCTTGAAACCAGATCTATGTGTTCAGAAAGAAGCAGTTATTAGTCTTTCCTTGCCTTGGTAACTGGATGCCTTTTTTTCTCTCATCTGATTACGTAATCTTTGTCTTTAACCTCACCCTCCATTTTATAATCTGTAATTTTGCTTGTCTCTTGTTTCTGTGATTTGAGCTCAACTCAGTACATTGTTACCTAACTTACTAGTCACTATGCATCTAACGCACATCTCATCCTTATTACGTAACTCCTTTACCATTTTCTGCATACATTTATTTGTTTTAACTTGAGCTGCCTGTGTAAAAACTATATAAGCGCAATCTTCTGAGCACTCTTTACTAATTGTGGAATTTTCTGTCAACTGACGACATGTAAAATTTGCAAGTATGTTAAAACATGTCTGTACTTAAACCTCATAATTTATTTAGGCTGTAAGCAGCTGATGAGAAGCCAACGAAATAAACAATGATGGTACCATATTATTCTGCTAAAACTGTAGTTCTTGCTTTATTCAAATTCATTAAGGGGAATAAATGTATAAAAATCGTTTATCTAAATGTATTAAAGGCACTTTTCCTGCAGTTGACTTACAACTAGTTTTTACCAGCCGAAATATGATTAGACAATGTGCGTCAAGGATAGATTACTGCTTATGTACACTTGCTGTCTTAGATTTTCCTTGATACAACTTAGGTTTTGTGCTCTGTCACTTTAAACATTTCACCAATCCTATATTTACTGGCATAGGGTGGGATGATCAGAAGTCTAAATATCTGTTTGAATGTGCATGAGGGTTCCCGTGTAAACACACTAGTGTGTTTAACTTGGCATCTTCTTTTCTTTTTTTTTTGCTACAATGTAACACTGTTAGCTACCCTTCTTGACTCTCCAATTCATAAGTGAATTGAATTGTCTCTACCTTCGATATATATAAATATAGATAGATTATTCGAACACATCAACTCGATGGTAGAGGCAATTTAATTCACTTATGAATTGGCCAGATTTCCTAACCAATTTCAGATTCATCAAAAAGAATTTTGCCTTTCCGATTCTGGCTGGTTCATACATCTTCATCTGTTCGACCACCTCTGGTGGTGGTTGAAACGATTCTGGCTGACTAGGTTAAGTGAGAGAAGTAACCTCTTTCAAATGTTTTATTTTGTTTATAGTGATCGGTACTCATTGCTGTCATCGTTGTTGTTGTTGTTGGTGGTGGTGGTGTTAATATTGGCTGGTTAGCTTCATCACCTCCACCTTCTCTTTGTTCACCTGAAGTCCTTCCTGTTTTCACTGCCGCCTACTCCTTCAGCCTGTTTGTTAATATTCACTTCGAAATCTTTGAGTTTCTCTGGAACTGAACATAAATCAATTCATTATAATAAAAGGTTTTTGTATTCCCAAGTGAATGAATGAAAAACCAAACGATGTTGTCGTGTTATTTTTACTGACGTTTCGCTATTTAATGCTGTAGCTAATAGCTTTATCAAAGTAGTAGTATTATTAAACCAGAATTTACTACAAAATCTTAGCTTATATGTAAAACAACTTCATCATCCTTCATCAGCATCGGGTTATTTTTGTGTTGTCAAGTTGGCCAAGTTGGTAAAGATAACAAAACCAAGTGTTTGTGTGTAGACTGTTGGATTTGATAAGTGTGCAAAATTATAAAAGCGGCATGTGTTTACATAATGAAATCGTTTATCACATTCGTGTTGATTTTGTCATCTCATCGGGGGAAGGAGTGAGTGATGTGTTGTATGTAACCAAGTCAAATTCTGTTTTATTCCATCACTCCCTTTTTTTCGACAACTGGGATTCCATTTGATATGAAGTGCTTCTGATGACATAAGACATTCTTTGTAATGGCGATTTCAATATTGTCAAAATCAATTTTTTGACCATATTCCATAGTGTGTAGACGATGATCTATAGCTGATGATTTTTCAAGCTTTTCTATTTCACTAACTGGATTTCTCGGTGATTGGTTGAAAAGATGCTCTATGGTGTTCATTTCTTCTGATTTTGATTTCTCGAGATGTTTGTCCGATGTAGATCGCATCACACTCCAAGCATTTTATTTTATAAACACAATTAGACAGAGAATCTTCAGGGATTTGCTCTTTTATATGGACAAGGTTGCTTTGAAGTGTGTCTAATGTTTTGAGGAAAACTCTAATGTCAAGCTGATTGAGTACGCCTCTTCTGATATCGTCTGACGTCTCTGCTCTAAATGGAATGACAACTGTTGATTTCCATTTTTTTGGAATGCCTTTTCGGCCATACTTAATGTCTGTGTTTATTTTTTTAATGAAGTTCCTTGGGTAGTTGTTTTGCTTGAGGATAGTTTCAGTAATGTTTGATATTTCTTCTTCTTTTTCCTTCTCATCAGTTAACATCAAAGAGTGTGCTCGTCTAAGAAGACTTGAAACAGCTTATACCTTTACGCTGATAGGGTGTGATTTATTAAAGTGGGTTTTATTCCTGTCAGTTTTCCCTCCTCTTAAACTAGACAGTCAAGAAATGATAGTACATCGACGTCTGGTTCGACTTCCGAAGTAAACTGGATTTCGGGAGATACATTGTTCAGTTTCTACAAGAATGAATTGTGTAGATCCCGTTTTTAGTACTACAAAAGTATCATCTACTTATATTTTAACCATATTTTAGGAGTGATTACTCTTGAAAAGATGTTATCTTCGAATGTATTCATGAAAAGATCAGTGACTATTGGGGAGACTGGTGAACCCATAACAACATCATTTGTCTGTCTAAATAAATTCCCTACAAATGTATTATAATTACTTTTTAGACAGAATTTTAAACTCTTGATTATTTCACTGGCGTCCGGTGGACATCTTTAAGATAGTGTTTTATCTGATTCTAGTAGACTGGAATTGATAACAAGACTTTAGGTAATAGAGATACTAATGCTGTAATGAGTTAATATGATAGCTTAATATAATGTCTTCTTTATCAATTTCTCGGTGTTCTATTTGGGATTTGAAATCATATGAGTTTTTTTATAATATTTGAAGTGTCATTTTATGATGAATATATCCTATACTCAATGCTCAAGTCTTTTTTTAACTATTAAAAGTGAACTTGGTTTGCACACATAAGACACACAACTGACTTCACGCGAAATCTAGATCTTCTAGAGTCAGTCTTCTTGTTAGTCCAAAACATATTCACGTCTTCTCACTTCCTGTAAACAGTCTGACGCATACATGATCAAGTACAGCAGACTTTTAGAAATATCATCATGAGTGATCATAAACTTGTAGCCCGGTTGATTCTTTTGTTATAAGCTTGTGGATCACTCATAATCGGAATGGTAATAAAGGTTGGGTGGGTGGGTGTAAGATTAGCACGCAGCACACATACCCCTCCCCGCACTCAGGAAGCAAATAAAGCAAAACTAGAAAGAATTTTGAGTAGGAGTAATGCGAATAACATTCTAAACATTAACTGCTAATGTCAAGTACCTTGAACCGAGTATTTCCTCCGATCTTTCCTGGTCCTCCCACATCTTGCTAGTTACTAGAAAGATGTTTCGCTTAACATTCTACATTAGGAAGTTAACGCAGCCTGGTATAAAGCAGTCTTTACTTTCTCAGTTTTTCAATTCCCTCTTTACTGCTTCACATTAATCTTTCCTGGACTACTTAAGAAAGACTTTGCTTTACCGGGAAGGGCACTAAAAGCCCCCGTTGTAGGGCAAGTGGGATATGCTTAAAACAACTGGTTAACACTATTGTGGATAGACATATAATGTCACGTAAGAAACTAGTGAATACAATATTGTCAGACCCCGAGCACCCTCTCTATACGCAGCTGCCTCCTTGCATTTCATCTGGTAGAACTAGAAGCAGCTATAGGAAGGAGGCTATATGCTAGGACTACCACCAAGTACAAAAACTCCACAATACCTTTCTTATCTGGCACAGCTGTTATGTGCGTGATGAGAAATCCGTTAGGTATGACACGACCAACTTACTGCAGCACTCTAACAAATAGTTCCCATTAGTTTTTCTTTGTTTTGCTTTCTTCGTTACTATTAAACTGCTGTTCTCATCTTCTATCACACACTTGAATTTTATATTTCATATCGTGTGGTGCATTGTTTAAAATGCAAACGCAACGCTGTTCCTTTTATTTCTTTTTATTTATCTATTTTTCTTTTTGATTGTTGATTTTCGATTTTTAGAATCTTATAAAATTTATGAGGTAATTAATTAGAAGTAATATTTTAATTATTATTATGATATCCTTTAATTCCTAGAGGAACATAGGGCTTCAGCTGCGCACGTCTCCATTGCCTTCGGTTTTCTGCCAACTTTTTCAACCCGCTCCAGGTCTGCCCACATACTTTCATCTCCTCGTCACATGACCTCCTCCTTCAAATCACTCCACTGTGGGACGACCAACTCGCTGTTTCCTTTTAGGGTTCCACTACAGCGATGGCTTGTCTAGTGATGTCACTTGATGGTTTGTTTCCACAGAGTATGGCCGCCAATCCACCTCCATTTCTTCCTGCCTATTTGTTTCACAATCGGTTCCTGCTGGGCTGGTTCGCTCACTGCCAGAGACCCCTATTACTGATCTTTTCTGGACGGCCATCTGATCTGGGTATTTAGCGAAAACTGTTAATGAAGGTGTGAAGTTTGTTTGATGTGCTCTTTATGACACCGCACAAAGTCTCTGATTCGTAAAGTGAATAGCACTGACTTCACATTAAAGTTGAAGATCCGGATCTTATTCTTCATGTTGAGTGGTGTTGACCCCCGAACAGACTTGAGAGTAATGAAATCTTGTCTTGCTTTCCCGATCCTTACTGCTTTGATATCCTCGTCAGTTCCGTTGGCCTGTAGTTGAAACGATGCTTCCCATGTAGGTTGGTAGGTCGGTGAAGGAGGTTGTTTCTTTCAGGTTCCTCCTTTTACGCTGGCTGATTGTTGTCTGTTGTTGTTGATGTTGGTGTTGCCCAGTAATCTTCATCACCTCTGTTTTCTCTATGTTCACCTGAAGTCCTATCTTCTCTGGATGCTTCTTCTATCGACACCTTGTTGCTTCTCATCATTTGCATATCTTCCAGTTTGTGGGAAATCAGACATATGTCATCATCGATGAAGTCCAGATCCTCTCTTTTTGTGTGAGTCCATTTTATGCCTGTTTCCTCATTTCCCGTTGTCTGTCTATCGCATTATCCAGTCTACTGCAATCAGGAAGATCATTGGCGATGGTAGACAGCCAGCTTGCCTCACTCCCGTCCTCACTTCGAAGGCTTCCGTAACTTTCCCGTTGTAGGTTACTTGGCATGCAGCAATGTCGTACAACTGTTGGATGAGATGTATAATTGTCGGTGGCACCCCACAGTAGTAGCGAAGTAGTCTCCAAATCACCTCTCGATAGACGCTGTCTGCTGTAGGCCTTTCCAAAGTCCATGAAGTTGAGTGAGGTAGAAAGGTGACTGCCATTCCAAGCTTTGTTTAATGATGATACGTGTTGTGTGGCGATTTGATCAATACATGACTTGTTTCTCCTCTCCTGAATCCAGCTTTTTTCCGGTCGAAGTTTTTCATCTAGAATGGCGTGTTTGATTCTTTCCAGGGTGATCCGGCTTAGCATTTTGCTTGGGATAGACAGGAGAATAATTCCGCGCCAGTTTTTGCATTGAATTAAGTCTCCTTTTATTTGATAGTTTGAATAAGTATCCTTTCTTCCAATCCTTGGGTACTTTGCCTTTGTAATGCAAGCGGAAAATTCTATACGTGTACCACAAATACTGTTTGGAATAAAGCTGTTATTATTATTATTAATGGTAGTAGTAGTAGTAGTAGTAGTAGTAGTTTCTCCCCTTGATAACTAGTATACATAGATTTATGCATACACTATTGATTATTCCAACATATTTCCCATTTCTATGCGTTGAGTCAATAATCACCCACTTCAGAGGGAGAGAGTGAGAGAGAGGGAGAGAGAGACGGATTCATCTAGTCCTAAAGTGATGCTTAAAATTCACCATCACCACCATCATCATCATCGTTGTCTCTTATTAATAACATTATTGTTATTATTATTATCATCATTATTTGATTACATGAGTAGTATATCCCGTGTGCGTGTGTGTTTCTGCCGGAGTGAGTGAGTGTGTGTGTGTGTATGTGAGTGGGGGGGTCTTTATTTTTGTATATGGTACAGTCTCATTAGGCAAGAGAGAAATAAAAAAATAACTCGCTTCTACCACCTTTGCATTTTGAGTAGATCTCCCACGTGTTTTTGTTTTCCCCCTTTTTTTTTTATTTCACAACTACCGTCTACCACTCCTGCCTACAATAATTCAATTGTTTATTATTATTATCATTATTACTATTATTGTTCAACTTTGCGATTACATAAGTGGTTTTTTTTAAGAAGAAAAAATCGATACAGATCAGTAATGATAATATCAGTATGATGGGGATGAATACATTGTGTCTTGAGGATTTATTGTTTACAGGATTTCATCATGAGTTGATATTGGTTGGAGAACCATTGGAAAACCACCACCGGGGAGTACTGGACAGCTGGATAGCTGTTTCGTCAGCCTAGTTTGGGACTCTTTTGCAGTACGAACCCAGGACCTACTGGTTTAAGAGGCTAGCGATCTCGTAGACTACTAAGCCAATGAGACACGTTCCAAAGGTTTTTGAATTCCAGCTTTTGCCAATTCATTATATATATAGCGCAACCGCTAGCCAATGTCTTTGGCGAGTTGAATTCGCAGAAGTTAGAATTCATAAGCTGGCTGGCTGGCTGGCTGCTGGATCGGGTCCCAGTGGCTCAGTGGTCTATGAGCTCGCTAACCTTGTAACCAGAAGGTCCTGGGTTCGAAACCTGGTGGTGGGTGCGTCCTGATGAAGAGTGCCGAACTAGGCTGACGAAACAGCTGTCCAGTACTCCCAGCTGGTTTTCCAATGGTTCTCGAACCAACATTAGCTCATGATGAAACCCTGTAACCAATCAACCAAATCCCTACAAATCAATACTTGGATTTATTGTTTGTTTTCACGTATTGGTTTTGTAAGGATTTACTTTGATTGGATGCAAGATTTCCTCAGCATGAGCTGACATCATTTAGAGAACTACTGGAAAATCAACCTGGGAGTATATTGGACAGCCCTGGCTGTTCCCTCCGTCCTTGTTTGGGACCAATACTTGATGCTCACTAGCTAGTGACTGGCCCTATTTAGGTTAGTAGTTACCTTGGGTTTCTAGTAGGGAGCCGTGACCAGTAGGATACAGCAGGTTGACGATGGTGCAGCAACTCATCGAAGAAGACACTGCGAATCGGTCGCTCTATGTTGTGAATTGGGCTGGCTATTGGATTGGGTCCCAGTGGCTCAATGGTCTACAAGCTGGCTCGCCTTGTAACAAGAAGGTCTTGGGTTTGAATCCTTTCTGGGAGTGCGTACTGATGAAAAGTCCTAAACTAGGCTGACGAAACAGCTGTCCAGTACTCCCAGATTTATATATATATCTGTTTCTTTTTGTTCTTTTTTTCTCCTTGAAGAGGTTTGACTACTGTGAGATATTCTTTTCATAGCACTGCGATCTGAGTTCAACATATGGCTTCAAGCCTGAGTCTTGAAGTTTCAGCACATGTATTGTTGATATAAGATAAGATAAGATAAGGTAAGCTTTATTCCAAATCAGTACTTGTGAATACAGAATGGAATTCTCAGCAATTTACTACAATATTGCATCCAGTTAGTACATTAACAATAAATATAGTTCTACATAGATTAAGGTTATCTCAGTCACTTTTGACAACAACATATTAGCAAGTCGGTAGCAAAGCCAAAATTTAAACAGAGTGTTTGAAGGTGTTAGAAAAGTAGATACTACTAGCATATTTACTGGCGTAAGCAATAGCAAAATGGTCGAGGTATACAGAGTGTGAAAGAACGAACAAGAATGTTTTAAGTAGAGTTTGTAAGGAAGAGAGAAACAAAACAGCACATAACAAAAAAAGAGGTAGAGAGAAAACGTTGTACGTGTAAATGATGTGACTTGGAAAGACGAGATCCCCTTGTTCTACTGACTATTTAATAAGTTAAAGATTTCCCGCCTAACGCTTTCTTTATCGTACAGAACTCGAGCTAGGTAGGGTATGGATGAGTTTTTGTACTTGCTAGTGCGGGCATATAGTTTCCTATATAGGCTTCTTGTTTTCCCTGAAGAGATACATGGGGAGAGTTGTGAATGAAGCGGGTGGTGTGAATTAGATAGATAAAATGGATTAATCCCATTTTTCACGTGAGTCCATATGCCTGTCCACCAGAATATTAACAAGCTGGCTAAGTGGCACACTGCTTACCCTGCTGACAACCTTTAACATCCTGCGTATAAAACTTGCCCTATGTAGGATTCTCAATAAAGCAGGAATTAAAATGCAAAAGAAATGACTCAATGCAAATATCAGAAATATGAAAGATATTATTACCACCAATCAGTCAGTCAAATCAGAGGAGGATAATAAATAATCTCAAAATTCTATCTCAATTCAATTCACATACGTCATAACATTTCAATAAGTTACTTATTTTGACTATAAAAACAACACTGGTTTTATTTCCCATCTGATTGTACTTGATTGATAACAACCATAGTGGTTCTGAATGTACTTTATCTTATATTGATTTTTATTCAAATGTCTTATTATCAGTTTCACTCATATTTATAAATGAAGCAAGAAAGTTATGGGAGTATTGCCTTGATATAATTATGAATGGCGATAGTTTGTGCTCGAAACGTGGACATCAGCACTGGGTGATTTATCGAAATAAAATCTTATCCACAATGGAGTTTCAGTACATATGGTATTATTTTATTACGGAGTGAAATTGACAACCTCCTCATGAGCAACCTTCCCTCTTTCTCAGGCTTTCAACCAGTTACGGGAGATAAGGATGTGTGCCGACCGGAAATTGTATCTCGGACCACACATATGGTTGGAGAGTATTCTGCTGCTGAACCACCGAAACAGACAAAGACAGAGTTGGTACCACGGAACTTCCAGTGACAAGGCGAGCTCGCTAACAAACGCACTGCTGAAGAGTCCCAAACTAGGCTGACGAAACAGCTGTCCAGTACTCGCAGGTTGATTTTCCAGTGGTTCTCTAACTGATGTCAGCTCATGTTGAGGAAATCCTCCATGCAATCAAACAAAAATATCCCTACAAAACCAATACCTGAGAAATATGTTCGAGCGATAAGAAGAATGAATATAAAAGATCTGGCCTTCGTGGACGATTTGTGTCCTGAGTCATACAAAGTCTAGGACTTGCAGGCGGAATGAAATAAATTGGCTAAAGAAGTTGGTGGCAAAGACAAGACTTCAGGTGAACACAAAGAAGATGGAAGTGATGAAAATAATAATAATAACGATTTACTTTGTTCCAAAAACACTACTTGTGATACAGAATGAAATTTTCAGCATTAATCACAATTTTATTGCATCTAATTTCCTCAAATTATAAATAAAATTAATCACACAGAAAATTTTCCACATTTACAATAGAGGTAGTGTCAAAATCATGCAGCATATAAAATGGAAATAGCAATAATAATGATAACAGCTAGGGTAATAATAATAAGAATACAAGTGAAAATTGCCGTTGGCTTGTGTCACACAGTATTGGCAATGTGGTATAGAAATCCTAACATGTTTAAAATGTATTGAATATAATGTTCTTTCTACATGATATGGTGAAGGGAAAAACAAAGATTACAGCCGTCATGGAGATAACTTGGTGTTTGCAATTATGAGAGTAAAACAAACAGAGAAGTAACAGGACCAAAAATATAATAGAAGTAATAAAAGTAAAACTTGAAGGTATATAAGGATGGATGGAGGAAATTGTTTATTTACTAGATGAAAAAAAGTTAGTTAATTCTTGCCAGACACTATTTTCATCACATAAAATACGTACTAAGCATGGTAACATGGAATTTTTATACTTAGACGTGCGAGCATACAGTTTTCTGAAGTTACTTCTTGTTCTACTTGAGGAGATACAAGGTGAAATCTGAGGGCAAAGTGGATGCTCCAATTCAGACAAAATATCCCTTTTTAAGCAAACCAGGAAAGAATAAGGGTGAGCAATAAAGAAGAATAGGTAGGATGCAAGAGTTTACGAACTGTAAGAGGAGGGGTTGAGTTATACCCAAGTACCTTAACTTCTTAATGTAAAATGTCAGGCGGAATATTTTACTGGAGATTGCTGAGACATGGGAAGACCAGGAGAGATCAGAAGAGAGAATAAGTCCAAGATACTTAATTTCTGATTTAATTCCAATATCATTGTCGTCAATCTTACAACTGTCATGAGAATCGACGACTTATTTTAACTGTCTTTTACATCTTAAACTGAAATTAACAGTTTGACATTTAGAAGGATTCAGTTTAAGACCGCCACCACCAACAACAACAACAATAACCAACAACAATCATGGAGGTCATCACTTCCTAGGCGGTGGGAAACAAAATCCCCAACCATTTATAGCCCTAATGGTAAGTAATATATATATATAATGATCTCATAAAATAAATCCGATACATTCTCAAACAAATCAAATCCTCAAATTATCTTTAAATAATGAGTATTCAAAAAAATAGAAGCAAATTAGGTCAAATTAAAAACTTGGTTGGGAAGATGTAAATTACGGTGGAGGGTTGTGACATGCGCCGGTGTGTGTGTGTGGAGATAGTTACTACTACTACTACTCTTGTTATACTTACTTACGATTAGTGTCTTCACTAATCAATGGGGTATTACTATCCTCTTAAGTAGAAGGGATTAAATAGTAGTCAAAACCTTTTTATCAATGCTATTTTGTTCTTGTTGTTGTATGGCTTTTCTGTCTAATTGTCAGCAAAACTTAAGGTCGTCAAGCATATTGGTAATAGTAACCATTAATATGCGCGCGAGCGCGTGCGCCCGCGTATATGCAAACATACGACATTAAGCAGAGACACAGAGTAACGGAGAGAGAGAGAGTGACTTGCGTTGTTGTTGTTGTTGTCGTCCTTTATATTTGTACGCATATAACGATCTTACGATTTTGAATTAAATGATCAAAACTGTGTTGTTTCTCAATTTTTCTTTTTTATTTTTTTTTGGGTGGATGTAGGTTATTTTTAAGATGACAGAGGAAAAGCAACTCTACCATCCATCCCTCCCTCACACTCTCCGCTTTTGTTTTTTGCCATTATCACGGATAGATCATTCTTTTTCTTGTTGTTGTTGCTGTATTTTTTTTCGAAACATTTTCTCTTCTATCCTCGTTAATCTTTTTACCCTGTCTTTCTTACATTACTGTAATACTTACTTACTCTAAGGAATTAATAGCCTGTTATAGCCTTTCGCATAACACGATGAATGACGCAAGCATATATGTACGAGTAGATTTTACTCAAACCAGCTTAATATAGGTACATATATGTGTATAGAAGAGCTGTTTCGTCTTTCTTCACAACTCTCCATCGGCGGGTTCTCACCAGGGTTCCAAACCCAAGTCTTCAGGCTACAAGAACAGCTGACAGACCATTCAACCATAGTAAACTGGTTCATTAATTCGTGAATTTACAAGCATTGGTTTTCTTGCAGGGATTTTGTCTGATTTAGTTAAAGGATTTCATCATGAGCTGATATCAGTTAGAGAACCATTAAAAAAAATAAAAACCGGCAGGGAGTACTGAACAGCTGTTTTGTCAGCCTAGTTTGGGACTCTTCAGCAGTACGCAACCACCACAAAGGTTCGAACCTTGAAACTGTTGTTCACTACTCCAAAGTTATGCAATAGTTCTCCTACTTATATTAGCTCATGGTGAAATCCTTCAACGAATCAGACAAATATCCCTACAAGAACCAATACTTGTAAAATAATTTGATGCTCGCTAATGACTTGCCTTATTCAGGCAGTCACCTAGGGTTCTAATTCCATTATGGGTAAATTTTTTTTTGTTTCGATAAACTCTCATAGTGTTATACAGTAATGTTTACTGATGACCATGTTTCGAACGCAATTTATTGCTGCTCATAATCATATCAAGGCACTACTCACACGACTTCCTAACTTCATTCATATAGTTCCATTATTTTTCACTTGATTTTCACTTGATTTTATTGGTAATAGTATTTTCCATAAATCAGGTATGAGTGATGAGTCATTCCTATTGCATGTTTTGGATGTAGACACGATGAACAAGGATTCAGTAATCAACCTCTCTCACTCTCCACCTATTTAGAATACTTTTTAGAATTTTAACCCTCTCCCACCCATCCTATTATGTGGTCGTGTCTTAGCGCATGCATTGCAATTGCTGAGCTGTTTTCTAAATTACTTATCTTCTCGGGGTCAACCATTCTTACCTTAGCTAAATTCTTATGTTCCGACAATTTGACTACCCCTGACCTACTAGTTTGACTTATGCAGTTAACCTGACTCACAGTCATTGCAGGGTATTTTGTAAATTATATTATTTTGTCTAATTGGGTCAACTGGGTCCTTTAACCTACACAGCTTGTCCTACCTGAGTGAGTTTGTGGGTTTAAATGCCACCCTAATTCCTGCTTTATTTAGAATCCTACGTAGGGTTCCAGATGTCCCCCCTTTATATGGTATAACTGTAGATGACTTATATTCTTTCTTATTGATGTTATTATTAATAGTTTCACAATTATTTTTATTCTTCGTTTGGCCTTTATTGATCTTCCGAATGAATTTTAAAGGATAGTTATTTAACACCAAAGCCTCTTCTATCTGTTTTAGTTCATCATTTAGGTCTTTTTTTGTGCTACTTAGTGCTACTGCTCGGTTTGTTAAACACTTAACTAAGCCTGCCTTAACAGTTAACGGATGAGATGAATTAAAGTTTAAGTATCTATTAGAATGAGTTGGTTTTCTGTACACACCAGTGTGTAGTTTACCTTCTTCTATTCGTTTTATTTTACAATCCAACATTATGGCTAATTCTCCTTGTTCATTTTCCGATTCAAATGTGAATTTTATTCCCATCACTAGTGAGTTTATGTGAGTCAGGAAGCTAGAGATGTGTTCTGCTTTTAACACTGTGAGCGAAAGTGTCATCCACATATCTCCACCATATTTTTGGAGTAGGATTAAATGTATCAAGAGCACTACTTTCCCAGCTGTCCATAAATATGTCTGCTACAATAGGGGATATTGGTGATCCATCCCATTGGTAAACCTTCTGTTTGTCTATATATTTCACCTTGGAATTTAAAGATAGTAAATGTGATGCATAACTGAATCCCTAAAATAATTTGTTTAGTGAGCTGCTTTGTTCTACGATAAAGTTCAGGAAAAATAATGGAACTATATAAATGAAGTTAGGAAGTCGTGTGAGTAGTGCTTTGATATGATTATGAGCAGTAATAAATAGTGCTCGAAACATGGTCATCAGTAAACATTACTGTATAACAAACACTGTGAGACTTTATCAAAACAAAAAAAATTTACCTATAATGGAATTATACTCTACCACAGTGCACAAGTTTTATTCTTATATCAACCTCAGGTTCTTAAGGGAACCGTAACCATTAGGGTACAGCAGGTTTAATTAAAATGAGGCAGTAACTCATCGATGAAGACAGTGTGAATCGGTCGCGCTATATCATGAATTGGCAGAAGTTAGAACTCATTGAGTGGCCATTAGATCGTGTCCCAGTCCCTAGATTCAAATCCCTGTGGCGGATGCGTGCTGCTGAAGAGTCCCAAACTAGGCTGGCGAAACAGCTGTTCAGTACTCTTCATTGGCTTTGCAATGGTTCTCTAACTGATGTCAAATCATGCTGAAATCCTCCAAACAATTCATGAATTCTGTTATTATTGTGCTTCAGTGGTACGGCAGTATAATGCTCGACGACCACACATGCGGTTTAGGGTACTATCTTTGGCTGGCGCACTCCTATAACTCGCTAAGTCAATAAAAAGCTTGGTAAGGAGGAAGGGTTGGATTGAAGGCTAACAACCCCATCTCGTCAATATAAACATCACTGCTACCGAAATTTCTAGTCTTTAGTTTGAAGCCTTATATTCCACAGGGAACCTGAAGACATGAAAAATATTGAATAAATCATTATTAATTATTCTCTCAGGTTCCAAGTGGAACATATGACTCCACTTCCACCTATTCTCAGTGGTCCTCTTCACCTGGTCTCACGACTGCCTGTAATCTCTCATCTCCTACCCATGCGAATATTTTATCACAGAATGCATATCCTTAGAATAACATTGATAAATATTCCGAAGAAATGAGACCTTGCAAAACTATCAAATCAGTTCCGAAGAAATCTGTCTACATCAGTTTGCTATTTCAAGGAGATGATGTACAAGCAGTAGTTAAATGAAGAGATTATAAAAATATCAGGAGAACTTATTATTATCCTGTAAAACTTGTCTTACTTAACATCACCGAACGAATGCTTCAAAAGTCTGAGAATGACAGGTGTTCGTCTATTCTCTACACTTCAAACTGCTTTGTATATCGATTTCATTGTGTTTGTGGAAACAAATACGCAAAGGTCGTACAGAGAGGCGACTGATCAACTACAAGATGCAACATTTGCTGGAGAGGTTGAAATAAAGCTGAAGTCGAAGTATCGAAAAGTTCAATAACAAAGCACCTTGTGGCCTACAGACATGATATCACTATAGTCAGTGAGCAGACAAAGAAACAGGAAGATGCTTACAGTTTCTTCGCAGCAGGCTTGTGCAGGTAAAGTTTGTAAATCAGGTCTCTGTGTACAAAAAGAAATGTCGGTCACTCTGAATCTGCCATGGTAATACGTTTTACTTATTAACTGTTATTATTATTAATATTATTCATACCTTCTTCTACCTCTCATTATTATTCCTAATTCATTTGAAACTATCTTTTATCAGTAGAATTATCTTAACTCGCTTCAACATTATTATTATTATTAATATTGCTCACTTCGCAATTCTCGATATATTCATCTTCTTCCTCTGATGACTAATTGTTGATGTGAGTAATGCATTATCATTATTTCCTTTAATTCCTAGAGGAACATAGGGCTTCAGCTGCGCACGTCTCCATTCCCTTCGGTTCTCTGCTAGAGTTTTCACCTGGCTCCAAGTCTGCCACATGCTTTCATCTCCTCTTCAAATGACCTCCTCAGCGTCAACCTCGCATTGACGGCAAACTCACCGCTTCTACTCGAGCGATGGCTTGTCTAGTGATGTCACTTGATGGTTTGTTTTCTCAGAATATGGCCGCCAATCCACCTACATTTCTTCCTGCCTATTTGTTGCACAATCGGTTCCTGCTGGGTTGGTTCGCTCACTGCCAGAGATCCCTATTGCTGATCTTTTCTGGACGGCCATTCGATTTTGAGTATTAAGCGAAGACAGCTAGCTGTTGATGAATGTCTATAGTTTGTTTGATGTGCTCTTTGTGACACCGCACCAAGTCTCTGATCCGTAAAGTGAGTAGCACTGACTTCACATGGGAGTTGAAGATCCGGATCTTATTTTTGATGCTGAGTGATGAGTGTTGACCTCCACACAGACTTGAAAGTAATGAAGGCTTGTCTTGCTTTCCTGATCCTCGCCTTGATATCCTCGTCAGTTCCGTTGGCCTGTAGTTGAAACGATGCATCCCAGGTAGGTAGGTAGGTAGGTGAAGGAGGTTGTTTCTTTCAGGTTCCTCCCATTTACCCTGGCTGATTGTTGTCTGTTGTCGTTACTGTTGCTGTTGGCCAGGAATCTTCATCACCTCTGTCTCTTTTATGTTCACCTGAAGGAAGATCTATGTTTGATGCTTCTTCTGCCAACTTGTTGCTTTTCATCACTTGCATATCTTCCAATTTGTGGGAAATCAGACACGTACATCATCGGCGAAGTCTAGATCCTCCAAGTATGTGAGTAATTTGATTGAAGCGTAATGCGTTTTATCTTAATTTGAATCTCTCCTACTCTCTCTCCCCTTATCTATTTGAACATGACGCGAGAAACATTCACACGTGTCGTTTTGCATGAATAATTCAATGTAGTTTATTTGCTTATCAGTCTTATATCTCCCAATGTATTTTCAGTGGTATATATATCCCCGTATGTACAGTATTCGTCTGAGGAAGAGCACTTCTACCGAAATTTGATGAATCCATCATTAAATCCTGCTTTACTAACACTTTTTGTCGCCTCTTTTAAATTTGTGTCTAGAAATAAATGTTTCAAACTACATGTGAGTTAGAATGAAGGAGTGAGGGAATGAGTAATCGGTTGAGCGAGGTAGCCAGTGAGTGACTATCAGAAAGAATGAGAAATGGGACAAGGTTGTCTTTCTTCTAACAAAAAAGAAAACTAGACAAAGTGAGAAGATGACACTTCTTTGAATAGTCCGGTTTTGAAAAAGTAAGAAAGTGTCCATTTGCCCGCCCCCATACAAAGAAGAAACAGTATCACGAAAGATTGAAAAGAGGATGAAAGCAGTAAAAAAAAACAGATGCTTGCCATTATCTTAGCTGGTGACACTATACAGCACTATGTGCTCTATAAGTCAATCATAACTGGATAAGTACTCTGCTGATATCACCTCCAACTGCATTTATAAATTTACGTTTACCTGCGGCAGCAAGTACATTAGAAGGATAGAAAGTAGGGCTTCTATCCGGCTTTCAGAGCATATTTCAAGGAAATTATGCTTAAAAGGAAGCAGATATTTACAAAGTGCAATTATCAGACACCCACCTCGTGAATACTGGTCATTTTGTCGATATTTCCAAATCCTTCAAAATATTAAACATACACAAGACAGCGAATCTACTACGATTTGCTGAACCAGTTGCAATCAAAAGTCACAGACCAAACTTATGCACATAGACAGAAAGAGAGTGTAGTCGCAATCTCTCACTCCCTTGATAAACGTATTACTTTCATTATATTGTGATTAGTCATACACACACTAGTGAGTTCACCTTACTAAGCAAGTATTCAGTGTGATGTTTTAACTATTACCTTTCAAACATTCAAGTGTGAAGTATGTTATTATTTATAACCATAGTAATTTCACAGCAGCTGATGAGGTGACTCTGTGAAATAGAATGATGGCATCACATTTTATACTGCAAATCTGACCTTTCTTTCTCTATCTAAATTTATCAGGGGTACTAAATGTATGAATAGTCCGGTTTTTCATTTATTGTGTCTATTTTACTCTCTCCAGAAAATGATTCTACTACAGACTGCCTAACTTTAAAGACACTATTTCACATTTGCAATTAATAGTGTTCTCTGAGCTGGTTGGTTCAGTTGCGGCGGAGCTTTCGTCGTCGATGATATCTTCAGCACAGTATTTGGCATAAAGTGAAATGATTTAAATTTCTTCATGAATGATATATAACTGCGTCTCCCGGTAACCATCTTTACTTATGTGCATTGACCATTTTCTATTGACTTGGATTTTAAACTTTCTGGTCACCTGATTTACTTTTTATCAGTCGGTGGTATATTTCGTCTATATTAACGTGTTTATTAATTGCATATTCGTTTGAATACCAGGCTTCTAGGAATTCATCGACTGCACTTTTGGTGTTTCCTCTGTCTAATATTTTGACATTATCCCGATCAACTTGAGGTCATGAAATCATCCAACTGAGTTACAAATCTTCTCTATTACTAGTTCACATTGTTTTGCAGTTAATAGTGTTCTCTGAGCTGGTTGGTTTAGATGCGGCGGAGCTTTCGTCGTGTTTCTGGACGACATCTTCAGCGCAGTAATTCAATTACTCACAAAAGAAACTGTGTGCAGACATTGTTTAGAAGAGTTCAAACACATTGTAGCACACCAAAGTTGAAAAGAATGGAAGAAAAATACTTACAAACGGTCTTCAAGAAGAATGGTTATCCGAAAAATTTCATCAAAAAGTGTTTAAAGTTGAATCAAAGCACTAACAAAGAATCATCACCAAAGACCAAAAAGAAATTCATCCTACCATACATCAGAAATATCTCTGAAATAACGGCTAGAATAATGAAACCGTTTCATATAGATGTAGCACACAAACCAGCCGAATCGTTTAATTCAATCTTATGCAAACCAAAAGATCCGATAGAAAAAGGAGATAAAATTAATACCATTTACAAAATAAATTGTATGAACTGTAACAGGCATTACATCGGCCAAAGTGAGCGTCCCCTTCGAATTAGAATTCAAGAACACAAATCAGCCGTGAAAAGACAACGATATATATTCCTGTTTCATGTCAATTCACATAGAGACTATTATGGACATCAATTTGATTGGGATAATGTCGAAATCTTAGACAGAGGAAACACCAAAAGTGCAGTCAGGGAATTCCTAGAAGCCTGGTACTCAAACGAATATGCAATTAACAAACACGTTAATATAGACGAAATATACCACCGACTAATAAAAAGTAAATCATGTGACCAGAAAGTTTAAAATCCCAATCAATAGAAAACGGTCAATACACACATATGTGAAGATGGTTGGTCACCAGGAGACGCAATTGTATCATCATTCATGGAGATTTTAAAATCATTTCACTTTATGCCAAATACTGCGCTGAAGATGCCGTCCAGAAGGAGGATGACGAAAGCTCCGCCGCAACTAATCCAACCAGCTCAGAGAACACTATTAATTGCAAATCATCCACCTGAGTTACAAATCTTTTCTATTATTTCAGTTCACATTGTTGTGATATTTATGGAGAGACAAAACTATTGTTATGCCAAATTGACAAAACCTACGTGAGAGCATTTGTGAGCGCAGATATATATACGCACACAAACTTAAGCATGCAGAATAAATGCATATTGAAATCATTAAATATTCCTATTTTTAATATTAGAACAAGACAAACATATAATAGGCGAACAATATTGTTGTTTTCAATTAGATCTTCTTCAGGCTTTACTCTAATTTACATAGATTTATATATATAAAACAGAATTTAACCAATAACAGTGTTTTTGTGGATCAAATAATAATAGTAATCATAATAATAATAATATTGTGGTAAATGTTTTGAACGAAGTTAATAACGATGATTATAATAATAACAAAATATTGTTAATAAGGCTTATATAGGTGATAAGAATAACAAAGTTAGTATATGCATATATGTAGACCATTCAATAAATAAATAAATTAGGTCAAATCAAATGGAACGATAATCAGAGTTTAAATAAATATCATAAAAGTACGAAGGAGAGGGATGATAAGAAAGGGTGGGAGGGTTTTGAATAGAATTCACCGAGGCCAGGCAAGGGAGAGACAAAGGCAGAGCAAACTTCTTTCGACGTTCGCAAAGACTAGGATTGTTCTCTCGAATTAATTCCCATAGCTTCTTCGGCTATGTGTGAAAGACGGGTTCTGATTCCGTTCCAAAGGCTCGGTGGAATGCGATAGATAACTTTGAAGGCACTATTTTTGTCCACTTGGTGACCACTATCATCAATCAAATGAGCCAAAATAGAACTTCGTATAGATTTTATTTAACCTTTTCCGAACCATGCGTAAAGGGAGATGCTCATTAATGCGTTTATTAAGCTGTCTAGTTGTTCGCCCTAAATTTATAGATACACATAGAAGTGGCACAACTAGGTAGCTTGTCTTTCACATGAGCAATAATAATTGGTCGGCAGCTGGAAAATGAAAAACAAGAGATGGTTGTGGCAGTATAAGTCCGTTTTATCGCTCCTGTGGAGAGAGCTATGTAGGGCGAACAACTAGATAGCTTAATAAACGCATTAATGAGCATCTCCCTTCACTCATGGTTCGGAAAAGGTCAAATAAAATCTATAGGAAGTTCTATTTTGACTCATCTGATTGATGATAGTGGTCAGAAGAAGTGCCTTCAAAGTTATCTATTGCATTCCACCGAGCCTTTGGAACGGAATCAGAACCCGTCTTTCACACATAGCCGAAGAAGCTATGGGAATTAATTCGAGAGAACAATCCTAGTCTTTGCGAACGACGAAAGAAGTTTGCTCTGCCTTTGTCTCTCCCTTGCCTGGCCTCGGTGAATTCTATTCAAAACCCTCTAACCCACCCTCTCATATTTTCCATCTCCTTCGTATTTTTATGATATTTATTTAAACTCTGATTATCTGTCCACTTCACCTGTAGTATTACGTAACTTTTAAGATTTGACCTAATTTATCTATTTATTGAATTGTCTACATATACACATATTGAAATATATAAAAAACTATTTTTCATAAACCATTTGAATCGCTCTGAGTTCACATATTCATTGTCTAAGTCTTGGTCGGTAGAGGTTTGATTGATTGGTAACAGGATTTCATAATGAGCTGCCATCGGTTAGAGAACCACTGTAAAACCAGCGACAAGGAGTACTGCCAGACAACCAGCTGTTTCGTCAGCCTGGTTTAGGACCCGAGCTACCTTCGGGGTTCGAATCCAGGGCCTTCTGGTCTCAGGATGAGCTCGTACACCATTACTTAACCGATGACACCCTATCCAGTGGCCCAAGAATTCCAACTTGTGCCAATTGACTACATAGTGCAGCCACTGGTCAGTGTCTTCACGTCCTACCTGCTGTACTCTACAGTCCAGTATTCCCAGCAGGTTTTCCACCAGTTCTTTTACTGATGTCAGCTCATGATTAAATGTTGTAATATATTCATTATCTGGTTGGCGATCTGCAATTCACGAAACCTGAAATGTCAAACAGCCTCATTAGAATTTCTTTCGGAAAATGAAGTCACTCAGATAAAAGCACTATTGGCGTGGACTAACTATCATTTCGATATCTGTATTATTCTCTATTGCTCCCGTTAGTTTTTCCAGGGCTGGCTACTTAAGAAAGACTATACCTTATTACGCACGATGTTAAAGGTTGTCAGCAGGGTAAGCTACGTGCTACTTAACCAGCTTGTTAATATTCTGGTTGACAGGCACTTGGACTTGTGTGAAAAGTGGGCCAAATCCATTCTATTTAACTCACACCACCCTCTTCATTTACAAATCTCCTCTTGCATCTCATCAGGGAGAACCAGAAGCCTATATAGAAACTGTATGTTCGCACTAGCAAGTACGAAAACTCAACCATACCTTACTTAGCTCATGTTCTGTACGATAAAGAAAAAAGAATTAAGCCTGATGCCTATTACTTATTAAATAGTCAGTAGAACAATTGGATCTCGTCTTTCCAACTCATATCATCATTTACAGGTACAACGTTTTCTTTCTTTCTTTTCCTTTTCTCTCTCTCTTTTTTCTGTTATGTGCTGCTTTGTTTCTTTCTTCCTTACAAACTCTATTAAAAACATTTGTCTTCGTTCTCTCACACTCCGTATATCTCGACCTTCTTGTTACCGCTTACGCCAGTAAATATGCTAGCCGGCGCACACCTGATACCTATGGTCGGCCTGCAAAAATTGGGCTACTGATATCCATGCTGAAAATTCCATACTTGTACCAAAAATACAGTGTGGAATCAAGCTGTAAATCAAAATAAATACTTTTCTAACACCTTCAAACACTCTGCTTACTTTTGGCTTTGCTACCAACCGACATGCTTATATGTTGTTGTCAAAGCTAACTGAGATTACCCTTAATCTATGTAGAATTTTAATTATAGCTCATGTACTAACTGGATGCAATACTGTAATAAAATGTTGAGAATTCCATTCTGTATTCACAAGTACTGTTTTGGAATAAAGCAAATTATTATTATTATAATCGACGCAATCAATTAGATATTGCGGAAATGATTCAGGCAGGAGGTCGATTTTAACTCAATTCAGTGAAGTACATTTTCCGATAACAAATTCACATTGTGAAGAGGAATCTTAAAATAGAACTAATTGCCTTCTAAACTGTTCTCCTTACAAGGCGAATGCAGATGGTAGTATAACGAGAAATTTCCGTAAGAAAAGCACATGAATTTGACAATTTATAGACACTAATAGTTTTGCTCCTCTCCAGTACAAAATGGATATAATGAAAGGACCCTCATCTGCAAGGTAAAAGCTATATGTTTAGAAGACGTAACTTAAGATCAACTCAAAGTTGATTGTATATGATGGCCTAATTGGAAAAAAGCTATCCAGTAAAGTTCATCAGGAAACACATGATCACGCATGAGCAGAAATCGACTCTTCCCCATCTGTAAACAAGAACCCTTTATATACATATATATATACGACTGCAATTCAAGGGTGACGTACCACGTGAAATAATCCTCCACAACTAGTTGTGATTCCTTAATTGAAAGATGAAATTACCCAGACTATACTAGCCACCTCTAAGTGTATCTACCAATTCAAATGAGTTTCAGGTGGAACGACTTATATTGGCCGTTCCTGCCCACTTGGGAACACCTACCAGTGTGGTATGGCTAAATAAAGGTGTAGTAAAAACCATTGACATTTCGATATACGACCACCTGGTTCAAAGTGCCACAAAGCCAGCTAGCACTGAAGAGCACTTCTCCATCATCATCTATCGAGTACCAAATAAATTTCCTAAAGCATTCAGGTACCGAATACTCCAGACAACGAGGGCTATTGTAACTGCGCCTAAAACAACCGGCGCTCTGTGTACGCAGAAGATACAGGTCCAGCCAGCTAGCCACTCACTACTACTACTGCCTTAATCGGCCTTCTGTAGAGCATATAAATTCATAACTCCTGCATTTTTATTATGCCCCCTAATTTGTCTGATATTCAATGTAGTGTGCAGTGTTATGTTGATGCATTTTGCTATCATACTTAGAGATGCCTCTGAACTCTAATCTATTCATATTATTGATTGATTAGATGTTATTTTGAACAACATTAATCTTGTTACTAACTCTGATTCTTTTATTACTATCGATGGATATATATAAGTGAAGGAACCTGATGAAGAAGAACAGTTTATCGAAAATGTGGACATACTTTCTTCAGTAATCATTTTTTTTTAAATTTTAAATCAACCTTCAAACTGTGAGCAGTTAGCTCAGATGGCTAGCTAAGCCAATGGGTTAAACTGATATGATTCTCTAAAGTGATGATTTGATTTGTGTTTACGAATGGTGGACATGTAATTTCTTATTAGTTTGTTTATTAGATGTATCACACACAGTGAGTGAAACAGTATTATTTAATGGGTGACAATCTTTTTGAACACAATTCATCATTGTTCATAATCATATCAGTTGTAATCACACGACTTCGAAACTTGAGTTTTATAGTTTTCTATGTCTTCTCCTTTTTGTCGTAGGGGTAGTAGAATTTTCCAGATATCCACCTGGACAGATGTTGAATCATTGGGTCAAATAATCTAGATTTTGCGGCTAGGTTTTTATGTTCGGCCAGTCTCACTCACTGCCCCTGTTCTACTAGTCTGACCTATGTATTTGACCTCACTGACAATCATTCCAGCAGGGTATTAGATAAACCAAATTGTTTTGTTTAGTGAATTGCTCCACAGGATCCTTTAACCGACAAAGCTTGTTTCTAATTGAGTTTGTGGTTGGTTTGAATGCCAGCAGCCACTTTTATTCCTGCCTGTCTTGTTAAGAATTCTACGCTGTCAGGTGGTTTCTGAGGTTCTTTCCTTGTATGGAATTACTACTGATGATTTACATTCCTTATTGTTGGAGTCGTCATTAATATTATTATTATCGCTATCGCTAGTATCATTATTTATTTTATTTTTACATTTCCTTACATATTTCCTGACTAATTTATCCGATATTGGTAATAATAATAATAGTAATAATGATAATAATAGTAATAATATTAGTGACGACTCCAACAATAAGGAATGTAAATCATCAGTAGTAATTCCATACAAGGAAAGAACCTCGGAAACCATCTTACAGAGTAGAATTCTTAACAAGGCAGGCAGGAATAAAAGTGGCTGTTGGCATTCAAACCAACCACAAACTCAAATAGAAACAAGCTTTGTCGGTTACAGAATCCAGTTGAGCCAATAAAACAAAACAATCTAGTTTATCTAATGCTCTGCCGACAGTGATTGTCAGGTCAAATACATAGGTCAAACTAGTAGAAGAGGGGCAGTCAGACAAGCTGAACATAAACGCCTAGCTGCAAAATCTCGATTGGTTGACCTGAATAAGACAAAGAATCTAGAGAATAGTTCAGCTGTAGCACTACACCACATGCAGTTACCCACAGCCATACAATAGGCTGAATGGGATAGGATGACAGTTTTAAAATCTAATGTAACTAACTGAGGCTTTGTTTATCGAATCAACTGAGGAGAATACGTGTAATAGGAATGATTCAACACCTGCCCCGTTGGTTATCTGGAAAATTGTACTAACTCAACGACGACAAACAGGAGTGAGACAGGTCAAACATAAAAACCTAGCAGCAAAATCTTACTGGCTAGCTAGCCATCAAGCAGTACTAGCTGGAGTGAGCCGTATTCATATATTCAGATTAATCAATTCATCAGCAGGATGTCATAATAAATACACATTATGAATAGGTTGAATGTGTTGTGATCATTTCTCGGCTATTCTTATGCCCAGCTACTCTACATTTTGATGTTGGACAGACAGACAGACATACAGACAGACAGAGATCACTAGCTTTTGCCGAAGGTGAAAGTTTCGAATAATAGCTTAATTAGCTTTTATATCGTCTATGTTTTTATTCATTTCATCTGAGTTGAAAACATTTATTTCCCGATACGAATTTAAAACAAGCAATAAAGGTTAATAAAGCAGGATTTAATGAATTCATCAAATTTCGGTAGAACTCGTCAGCTGAATACTCTACATACACGAATATATATACTTTTGAAATTACATAGGGAGATATAAGACTGATAAGTAAACAAACTACATTGAATTAATCATGCAGAGAGACAGGTGCGAATATTTTCCAGGTCATGTTCAAATAGATAAGGGGAGAGAGAGTATGAGAGATCGAAATTAAGATAAATTGCATTACGCTTCAATTACATCACTTAGATAAACAATTAGTCATTAGGGAATATAACGAGAATTGCAAACAGACTAATATCAATAGTAATAGTTATAATAACAGTTTTAATAGTGTTGAAGTGAGTTAAGATAATCTTACTGATAAAGCATAGTTTTAAATGAATCAAGAATAATAATAATAATGGTAGTAATAATAACAAAAATAATAATAAGAAGAGGTAGAATAATAGTAATAAGTGTTTTATATAATCAAAGATTTTTGTCATGTAAAACCCCTTCTAATTTATGGAAACTTTTCAAAGAAATTACTAACGGTAAGCGATGTATTTCTGTTCCATCTCTTAATGTTGACACTCTTAATAAATCTTTCATACGCTCTTCTGTTGATACCCTTCCAAATGATACAAATCATATTGACAATAACTTTAGTGGTTTTAATACCCTTGATGTGCTTAAATGTCTCCGGTCTCTTAAGCCTTCTCAAAGCCTTGGTCCTGACGGCATACCTGCCATTGTCCTCAGGAATTGTGCTGATATTTTGTGTTATCCTCTTACTAACATTTTTAATGCCTCTTTTTCCGGTAACGTTCTACCTTTTGCATGGAAAAACATTAAAATTATCCCTATACCAAAACCATCTTCTGGTTCTGATATTAAATTTCGGCCCATTGCAATTACTTCCCCCTTTTTAAAATTGATGGAAAAATTACTTTTACTTCGTCTTGAACCCGCTTTGAAACCTTTTAATGATCCTAAACAATTTGCATACAAACATGGTAGAAGTACCTTGGATGCTGCGGTTGTCTTGTATCACAATGTTGTCTCTTGTTTAGACAAAGGTGCTAAATATGTTCGTAGTGCTTTCTTAGACTACACATCTGCTTTTGACTCTGTACCTAGGGGCCTTTTATTAAATAAGCTATCATTGACACAAACAGGATCCTGGGCTAAGAGTTGGTTGCATTCCTATTTTTCTGATAGAATGCAGTATACTGTATATAACGGCAAATCTTCTTCTACCTCGCTTACAAAATCCGGTGTTCCACAAGGTGCTGTCCTCTCTCCTTTTCTTTTTTCTTTCTTCCTACATGACCTGCCTCATTCAAACGAAACTAACTTTGTCAAATATGCAGATGATCTGACTGTATCACTGCCTATCACTTCCGAGTCTGACAGCTCCAAACTTAATAGCTTTCTGTTGGACATCAACAACTGGTCCAAGTCAAATGGTCTTATATTAAATCCTTCCAAATGTCAGGTGCTTGACTTTACTTTCAAGCATCGACGTGACTTACTTGAACTAGTTAACTCTCATGATCCCTGTAGCATAGATGGCACGGAAATTGAAACCAAATCAAGTATTAAATACCTTGGACTAGTTTTTTCCTCTGACCTTTCATGGTCATCCCATATCTTATCTATCTCTAAGAAAATGTTTCGTCTTACCTTCTACATTAAAAAGTTAAGACAATCAGGTATCAACCAACCTTTAGTTTTGCAATTTTTAAACTCCTGTATTTTACCTATTGTACTCTACTGCTCTCCATTAATCTTTCCTGGGCTGCTCAAAAAAGATTATATCATATTACGAAGAGTATTAAATGCTGTGAGTAGAGCTTGTGGTCTGCCACTGCATGAGCTCGCTAATACTATAGTCGAGAGGCATATAAATTCCTGTACGAAATGGGCAAAGGCTATAATGTCAGACCCTCTGCACCCCCTTTATTCACACCTGTCCCCTTGTATCTCATCAGGTAGGACGAGAAGTCAATATAAAAAGATATATGCTCGTACTACTAAGTATAGAAATTCTACAATACCCTATTTAGCGCGTACTTTATGTGACGAAGACTCTGTTAGACGTGAAACTTACAAGTTACTATGTAATTAGCACAGTGAATCGACCCTTTTATCGCTCATCTTTCTGTATTTTATGGTGTTACACTTTCTATCGTTTAAATCGTTACTCTGCTATTTTATATTAGTTGGTATTACTATTATTACTACAATTTTGTACTTTATACATATTTTTCTCCGTATGGCACACAGTATTTTGCTACGTAGCTGCTACAACAATCGTTTTATTACTATTATGTATTGTGTATTTTTAATTTTTTTTTGTCGTTTTTGGGTAAATTAGATGCAATATTGTACTGAATGCTGAAAATTCCTTGCTGTATCATGAGTACTGTTTTTGGAATAAAGCAATTATTATTATTATTATTATTATTATTATTATTATTAGAATAATAGTAATAACAAGTAGAGAATAATAAGTAAAGCGTATTACCATGGTAGATTCAGAGTGACGACCATCTCCTTTTGAAGCGTAATGCAATTTATCTTAATTTCGATCTCTCATACTCTCTCTCCCCTTATCTATTTGAACATGACCTGGAAAATATTCGCACCTGTCTCTCTGCATGATTAATTCAATGTAGTTTGTTTACTTATCAGTCTTATATCTCCCTATGTAATTTCAAAAGTATATATATTCGTGTATGTAGAGTATTCAGCTGACGAGTTCTACCGAAATTTGATGAATTCATTAAATCCTGCTTTATTAACCTTTATTGCTTGTTTTAAATTTCATCTGAGTGTTGAATGGAACATAAGACCATAAGTTTGAATTCTGAAGTTGTGGTAACAGTGTTGTTGACTTTCATGAGATGAGGTTCTTGGTCTAACCAAAGTAAAAACTTTCATCTTCTTCACCAGACTTACTTCCAGGTTATGGAAGTAAAGCACTAGGTCAGCAGTAGATCGAAGCCCCCGCTTCCCGACCATGATCATGGTTGGCGATCACTCCACGGATGAAACACCTGTCCATAGGTACTGTGTGCGAAAATAAGATAATCCTATTGGAAAGGCAAATCATGTTCTGACGAAATTGCAACTCTACACATCATCATCATCGAACAAAGTATGAAATGGCAATCAAACCTCTACCTCAACTTTATAGACTTTGTGAAGGCCTCCGAAAGACAGCGTTGACCGCGAAGTAATTTGGAAACTACTCGAGTACTACGGTGTACCCCAAATATTCATCAACCCTGTATTTAACAGCTGTACGACAACGGCACATGTCAAGTGATCCACAACGGAAAACTCAGCGAGGCGTTTGGAGTAAACACAGGAGTCAGACAAGGATGCTTATTATCACCAATGATATTCCTAATTGTGGTGCACTGACTGGATTATGCGTTAGACAGTGGGAAACGAGAAGACAGGGATATCCCGGACCGACGTGAAGAACACAGAAGATATGGACTTCACGAATGGATGATTTATGTTTGATGTCACACAAAATCGAAGACTTACAAGCGAAAACCGACAAAATGGTCGGAGAAGCAGCCGGCGAAGACAGGACTCCAAGAGAACATAGACAAGACGAAGGTTATGAAAATAACCAACCAACCAACAACAGTGACAGCATCCAGCGTCAATCACCATCAACGGGAGGGATTTGAAAGGGGTTACTTCATTCACTCACTTATCTAGCATTGAGCATTGTCTCAACTACACGCAGTCGGAACCGACGAGGATGTCAAATCCAGCGAGAATCGGGAAGGCCAGAAACACATTCATCAGCATCATCAACCTGAAACAACCAATCTGAAAATCTTCCTCACTCAGCCAGCCAGCATCAACAACAAAATCCCGTCGGATTTTCAGCACAAACAAATGTCAAATCAGTCAGTTCTTCTATACGGAACGGATCAGAAACTTGGCGGGCGGGTCACAATGAATATTTTCAACCAACAGGATAACTCAGACCTTTATCAACAACAGCAACAGCTGTCTTCGCGGCCTCTTCTTTGGACACTTGCTGAGGAGGCCGTTGGGTGACATCTTGCGCGCGTCAGGCCCTTGCTCGAGTGAAACCAGACCGAAAGGGAAGCGGCGAGTGGGACATCAGTGCAAGCAAGGGTGGGTGACATGGAGGAGATAGTGTGAATAGGAGTACAGATCTGTCGTCGCATATTGGCAGAGAGAGAGAGAGAGTAGAATTCATGGTTCATTCGAATTTGTCACAAAAGCTATATAATCGAAGTGCTCGCCTTCCTACCTTAGGGTCGTAAGTTCAGCCACCTGTGATGTAATAGATACCTACGAGTAAAAAGGACAACAAAATGTTCTCTCACGTAAGTATGCTCAATATCTAAACTAAAATCAACCAAACCTTTACAGATTGACGCTTGAAAATAATTTGAATGCTCCTTGGGGACTGACTACATTGTGACGACGCCTCACCTGCTCTACTGGGGGAAATCGTCACCAGTGAAGTCAATCAAGTATGGTGTGTGATGAGAAATACCTACCGATGACATCACCTAGTGATGGCTATATATGTTTAGCGAACTGGTAGAAGCGAGAATCCAAGGGGCCCTCGAACTTCATCCCAGCAACCCGCATATTAGTTGTGAACTTAATTTTCGTTGATTCAATCCCTGTGTCCTGGTGCACAGTTTCGGATTAAGGGAAAGAATATTCATTGTCCCACCTCCTAACCTGGTTTCCTCCTATCTCTACCCTAACTCTGAAGTCATTCATTCCGTAGGAGCAGGAAGAAGACGCTAACAGTAAGTAAGCGAAATTGTCAACAGTTACTTTCTGGGATTTCCCTCTAATCTTTCTCCAAGTTTTTAATAATGGATTGATGACATAAGCTAGAGAACCATTACTGGAGGTTGTGCTACACACATATTGCGACTGCACACAAACAAAAGTCAGAATTCACGGGTCAGCCAGTGAATTTATTTATTTATTTTTGATTACGGCTTGATTTCACACCGTATTTTTGGTATAGGTATGGAATTTTCAGCATGTGATATCGGTAGCCCAAATTTTGCAGGCCGACCATAGATATCGGGTGTGCGTCGGCAGAGGATCGAACTTCGGACCATTCGCATGACCGGCGAGAGTCCTAACCACTGTGCCACCGACGCAACTCATCACATCAACAAGGAGTATCATCAATGACCTTGAACGGACAAGGTAGATCCTAGTAACTAGTGTTCAACCAAAGTATCCAGCATAGTCCTACAAGAGATTGATTGTCAATCAGAATAGCTGAATGGTAACGTCTCTGACAGCAAGCGAATGACTGAGTGACACGGGTTTGAATCTCAAAAGGGTGGGATATGAGTTCCTTCAAGGTGCCAACTAGCACAAAACCTAGCTCCAGACATGGCTTTTTTGCCGATCACCTCCAACTATCCAATACCAACAGTTCACAGGGCACCGTGATGACGAGCCACCTACTGGCATACTGACCACACTGCAAACTTGACTCATCTGAGAATTCAGTCTGCACTCCAAAAGAAAGGACTAGACACATAACGCTAGTGTTACTGACTAGTGTCTAGTTAATGGATCCAGAACAACTTGACTTGTCAGAAGTTCGATTTCCCCCCCCCTCATAGCTGAATGATATTCAACGGACTTGCCGCATAACTCAAGGTAATGTTTATGAGTTCTAAAATCAGACAAAATAACTGTCTAACATTTTCTCTCTCCTCACACTCTAGATCTTTTTCTTTTGATTGTTCTGGGACTGTGACGTCAATAAATTTTATGATCTAATTTAGAGAAGGCAGTAGGTAAGTATACAGCCAACGTTTACTTTTCTGAGAATGCGCTGTGTTCCGATTTTGATCACAGATTGATAACGTCAGTTACAGAATCATCGCTGTTGGTTCCTCTCTCCCTCTGTCTTTCTCTTGAATTCCCACCCAAGCGGCTTAACCTTCTTATGAACTGAAATTCCTGGATGAGTTGATGGATGCGTACCGTTGAAGAGTGCCAAGTACTAGGACGAAATAGCTGTCCGTTACACTTTGCTAGTCATTACTGATGGTTAACAGGGATTTGATTTGATCGATCAGAGCATTTCATCATCATCATCAACTGATATGGATTACAGGACCATTGTATAACCAGCCACAGAGAATACTGCCAAACCAACATTTCTTCCTATTTTGGGATTCATCATCACCAGGTTTCGAATCAAGGACCCTCTGGTTACAAAACTCGATTCAGTCATAGGTGGTTAAATGGGTTCTAGTGAGAATTCACAACCATTGGGTTACACCCAGTCGGTGGATGTGAAGACCGATACTTGCCACTGATGACGTTGGTTAGTGCCCGTCGCGCTATATCCCAGATTGGCAGAAGTTGGAATTCATGGGATAGCTTTTGGATAGGCAAGTCCCAGTGTAGTAAGACCTGGCTGCTGGCCAAAGTTGGTAGACAGTAATTTACGTCAATGTTTATGTCCCGATATTGGCCGTGAGAAAAATGAGAACAAAGGCTTTGCGTAGGCGGATACAATTAGTAGATAGATGATCTGACATTCAAGAAACAGTTACAAAGAGATGCAAGGTTAAGTTTCAGTGAGAAACAACCAATCAGAGGACTGTGTTTTCCTGTTAACAATAATCTAATAATAATATACATGAAAATCTATAAATATGTGTTGATTTCCATAATAATCGATGTGTTGCCTGGCCCTTGTCTTTTGTTGTTACACCAATAGCTGACTAATTGTCTACAAGCTCGCTGGCCTTATAAGTGGAAGTTCCTGGGTACGAACCCGCCTGAAGTGGGTCAATATTGATGATGCAAGGACGAAACAGCTGTCCAATACTCCCTTTTACTTGTACAATAATAGTTTAACTGATGTCAGTTCATGAAAAAAAATTCTGTGACCAACTAGAGCCAATCAAAATCCTCACAAGAACACCCCAAATCTCAATGCATCAGTCTGTCTCCGGCTCATTGATAACCACTAGATCTGGATTGATGTCGCGAAGACGTAAGGTGAAGTTTAGACTAGAAGCAGGTTCATGTAAAGTAGATACATTCATCGAAGACACCGGATGAAGGCAGTAAGAAGTATATTACTCACAGGCCGACAAAGTACTGAGTTCGATCCCCCGGCAGGTTTGTGCAGTCATACATATGCGTACTGCCTGTTGAACAGTACTAGACACAAACATACGAACTCGTAGATAGGTACGGATAGCCATACAGAAATATCGATCAACAGAGAGAGAGAGAGAGGGAGAGAAAGAGTGTGGGGTAAGCAGGACTGGAGGAGGAGGTTTCTACAGTAAAAACATCAAAGTCAACCAACTAGAAGACAAAATATTTGTGAAAAAATCCTTTTACTATCCAACTTACAAACTTACAGACAAACTAGCCAGCTAGCTACCTAATAAATAAATAAATAAATATGCGCCTGACATTAGCAGAAGAAGATGAAGAAGAGGGAGAGAGAGAGAGAGGGAATAGAATTTCCATCCTACTTTCTTTTTGTTTTTGCAAACAGCGTCATCATTGTCGTTATGATCACAAACACACACACACACACACACGAACACAAATAGCAAGAATGCATATTCTTTTAATGTTTATCCGCATTGACGAGTGTGTAAAGATACCTATATAACCTATAAGTGGCTATGCGAAGTGTAATGTTGTGTAGGATGAGGTAGGATAGAGCGAGATAGGGTGGGATAGATAGTGAGGTAAGAGGCAACGATATTGAGGAAAATGCCGCTTATCTCTCTGTATCTCTCTCTCTCTCTACTTGTCTACTTTGTGGAACTTGGCCAGTACTCAGTTATGCAACCAACCAACCAACTGGACTGTTATTATTATTATTATTACTAACATTATTCTACAGTATTGAGAGATAAAGATGTATTGATTTTCTGTCAAAAATTGAATCCAACACTAGATTGTGTATCTCTTTATGTGTAGACAGAAGATATTTTGTGTCCGTGTTTCTTCTCTGTACGCTATTAGTATCGAAAGGAAGGGGGAGGGGAGGGGGAAATGTGCGAAATAGCCAAAAGTATTTCGTTGGCATGTTTGGTCATCCAGTTATCGGGCAGTTGTTAAACGATGCCTATTGTTTGTGCAGTTTGTGTGCAGTGCCAATGTGGAAACATGCACGCACATACCCGCAAACGCCAACATATGGAAATGTATGTATATCTGTGTTATGACATTTAAAGAAGAGATGTGCAGGCTATTTCATACTTGTCATTTGTATATATGCCCATTAAATCGATAATGGGGATAATAGCAATAATGACCATGATGGTGGTAATAATGATAATAATAATAATAATAATAATAATAATAATAGAAGGAGCAACAAGGCGCGTAAGTAACTGATCGACCATTCACCAGTGCATTGAATACTCGCCTGTCTACCTGCCTACTCGCCTAACTGCCATCACTAGTGGCTCTAAACTGTGAGTGATTAGAATGTGCTACCTCGACTTAAAGATGAAGTACCTAGACTAGACTAACCACTTCAAATTGTATCTACCAATACAACTGCGACTGTGGGGCGAGTTATACTGACAGTTGCTCTAGGAACTTGATTTTTCGTGTTAGCTCAAGAACATCTCCCGCTATGGCTAAGTAAGAGTGTAGTTTAAACCATTAACAGTTCGATATTGGACCATCTGGTGCAAACCGGCCGGCCACAAAGCCAGCCAGCGTGAAAGAATCCTTCTCTATTATCATCTACCGGGTGCCTAATAAATTGCCAAAATCATAATCGAAGCACCGCATGCTCCAAACAGCAAGAGGCTATTGCAATTCACATCAAACAACCAGTGCTCTGTGTGCAAACGAAGCAAGTTCAGCCCTTAATACTGCCCTGGCCTTCAGTAGAAACTATAAACTCATGAATTTGTAATATTATCTTTCCTAATTTTTCTGACATTCAGCTTATTTTATGTTGATGCTACTGAACTGTAATCTATCAATATTATTGATTCGATGTTATTTAAACAGCAACATTAATGTTGTTCATAACACTAATTCATTCATTCACTATAATCTACATGTATAACTGCAGAGCCTGATGAAGAAGAGGTTATCAAAAAGAGTATTCTTTGTTCAGTATCCATCCTTTGGAAATTTATAATGGGCATTTTAAATCAGTTAAAATGATTAGACGGCCGGCTAGAAATGGATTAACAATGAATCGACAAAGAATCTACTGTCTAACGAATATATATCAAAGCGGAATGGAGATGGATGGAGAGAAGACATGGACGGTCAAAGGAGATTGTCGAAAGTGACATCATGAGTCAGGCCATCAGTTGAGTAGAAGGAGAAATACAGGGGAAAGTTTCCTGTCAATCACTCTGAGTCTCCTTAGAATTTGTCAAATCCATCGAAGACTTACGAGGAAAAACCGAAAACTGGTCCAAAAAAGAAGCCGGCGAAGACAGGATTCCAAGTGAACATAGACAAGACGGAGGCGATAAAAATAACCAACCAACAACAACAACAGCGGTAACATCCAACGCCAATCACCACCACCATCATTCACTTATCTAGGAAGCATTGTCTCAACTATACGCAGTCGGAACCGACGAGGATGTCAAATCCAGCGAGAATCGGGAAGGCGAGAAACACATTCATCAACATCATCAACCTGAAACAACCAATCTGAAAATCTTCCTCACTCAACCAGCCAGCATCAACAACAAAATTCCGTCGGATCTTCAATATAAACAAACGTCAAGTCAGTCACTTCTTCTATACGGAACGGATCAGAAACTTGGCTTCACAATGAATATTTCCAACCAACAGGCTAACTCAGACCCTTATCATCAACAACAACAACTGTCTTCGCTGGCTCCATACTGAAGATCAGATGGCCGGGCCGGGCCGGACCGGAATCACCAGAATCACCACCAACAAGAAACCATGTCTGGGAACAAACAAACGAAACAAGAACCAATCGATCGCCCAACACAAATATGCAGGAGATGGAGTGGAGACGACACATTGGACACTCGCTCGCTGAAAAGGCCGCCACTGGGTGCGTCAGGCCCTTGCTCGAGTGGAACCAGGTCGAAAGGGAAGCGGCGAGTGGGTCGTCAGTGCAAGCAAGGGTGGGTGACATGGAGGAGATCGTGTGAGGTGGAGTTGAAACAGTATGTATGGCCTGACATGGATGCAGGTGAGGAGTACATCAGAAGACAGAAGTGGCAAGTGGAGACGTGCAGTTGAAGCCCTATGTTGCACTAGGAATTCAAGGGAGCAATATAATAATTGAAAACGTCAATGTGTTTCTGAGCAAACCATGTTCTCACTAAATGTGTTATCACTATTTACGAATGGCTAACTAACAACATAGCATATATGCGAAAAAAGTTGATTCAAAGGCGATAAACACTGGTAAACCAACTGACTACTTGAAGGAACTCCTAATAAGATGCACTCGAAATGTTCAGTTCTCTTTTAACAACGAAATATATCGGCGAAAAGGGGAAGGTACAGCTATGGGTTCATCACTATTTGGCCCAATGCTTGAAGATTTTTTCTTGTGAAGACTTGCAAAACATATACTGAAAAAATGATTAACAACATTGCGTTTGACAACAGACACTCAGACGATACTTTCATTATCTGAAGTAATGAGGCGAATTCAGGGGATATCCTGGACTTTTATCAACAGCAACAACATCCAGCAGTTCAGTCCACATTAGTATCCAACACAGAAATATCTTTTGTGAACGTTCAATTAACAAGACATGAACAAGATGGAACACTAAAAAGATCCATCTATAGAAAGACGAAATAGAATGGATAACTACCTAACTTTCCTACTTGGTTGCTTCTATATACAAAACGAAACCTGGTCCGTTCACTGAGCTACAGAGTCCGCAGGATTCGCAGCTCTGACACTATCAAAGAGGAGCTGAACACTTCGAAAACAATCTCTCTCGAAAATAGCTAGCTACCTAGAACATTTCATCACGAAATCCATGAAACATAAATCACTAAAACCACTCCACACACACACACACACACATAATTTCTGCTCCCAAAAGACTTCTCTACATGAATGTACAATTCAGTGGAGACTTATCATTTCTAAAAAAAATACTGAGAAACCGTCTGCCTCGTTCACTGATGAAAAGCTTCTTTGCGGCCGAGCTTCGATTAACTTTCTCTACAAAACCAATGATTTGCATCAACACCATGAAGGATAAGCTACCACAATTGGCCTGATCAATGTAAATTTACCAGTTCATCTGTTTGTATGGAGAAACGTATGTCGGCCGTACCCAGAGTTCGCTATCCGAACACTTGTCATCGAACACCTACACTCACGGTTTTATAAAGGAGAAAATAGATGACCTACCCCCTGTAGCTCTATCCTGCAACACCAAGTCAACTCATTCGCAAGGGAACTTCAAAGTTATCTACAGAATGTGTGGGAGGAGTACACATCAAACTTTTGCAAGCCTCATGAGCGCTTTGGCAATTCACCACATGTTAAATCCTGAACTTTGCATACAAAAGAAGAAGTTTGTTTAGTCGTTGAATCTACACTGGACCTGATCTGTCTTTAAACCAAACACGTAATTTTTGTTATTAGTTTATTAACTGCATAATTTTCTTAGCCCCAGCCCACATTATTAACTTGATTCTCGTTCGATTTAAGTTGAATTCTACTCAATCCTATCAGTTATGTTACGTCACTCAACTAACTTACTGAATTTTATTTTACTTTCTATCCGATTAACGCTTTGTGCTTTCACTTAATTTGCTATCTGAAATCCACGTTTCTAAAGACTTATCTTTGGAAATGCTCCTTTTGTGACTAAGAAAATTTACTAGGCATGTATGCGATTGTACAGCTTCGCTAAACGTCTTCTCTTTTATACGAGTAGAACCAGTTAGGGTTCGATGACATGCTGTTAGGGGCAGATGAGAGACATCCGCCTGCGGGCAGTTGTGAAGCCAACTAGAGAGAGAGAGGAGTACAGAGAGCAGGATGGAATATAGGTGTACTACCGAAGTCCTACATGTCCCAATTTAGAAGGTAATGATTTCCCCTTAGATCCTTACCTTCTTATACACATATATAACCTGATTCCACTAATGAAGGAAGTATCCATCTGTAAGAATTCGATAGAATCAATAGCGTTGTCTCCGCGGATACCACCGGATATCCTCCATGAAGTCCTCAAAATTGATGCACCGTAGAAATAGGAGACTGGAGAACAAAGTGATCTAAAACCGTGACTGTCTGTCAGCAGTTTCGCCTATATTTGAGGCAAACACACACTAGAACACCTTGACGTAGGAGTCATTTATCAGCTTAGCATGAGTATTATGCCCCAATTGACAGAGATAGGTCAAATTCTACGCGACAGCTAACTAATTCCTATGTAATGAAACAGAAATTAGGGGAAAATTCGATTAGAAAAAGATGAAAACATGATTAATTTTTGGACAACCTGTTTGTATACTCACATAATTCACATTATTACAGACCTGGAGGCTATTAAGAATGAATTGAACAATGATCCTGCACTCTAAATAGAAGTGAGTTCTTGCTCGGTTGATGAAATCATACTAGGTGTTCAGTTATTATGCCTGACCTCCATTGTATTCAAATTTCAATATAAACCGTAAAATGGCAGTTGGATTACCGATATACCCTCCTGTAATAGAGAAGATTTGTAGCTCAGGTGGATGATTTGCAATTAATAGTGTTCTCTGGGCTGGTTGGATTAGTTGCGGCGGAGCTTTCGTCGTCCTTCTGGACAACATCCCCTTTCAGCGCAATATTAAGCATAAAGTGAAATGATTTTAATTTCTTCATGAGTGATATAATCGCGTCTCCCGGTATCCATCTTTTCTTATGTGCATTGACCATTTTCTATTGACTTGGATTTTAAACTTTCTGGTCACATGATTTACTTTTTATTAGTCGGTGGTATATTTCGTCTATATTAACGTGTTTGTTAATTGCATATTCGTTTGAGTACCAGGCTTCTAGGAATTCACTGACTGCACTTTTGGTGTTTCTTCTGTCCAAGATGTCGACATATAGCACATTTATAGATATAGCACACAAGCCAGTTAAATCGCTTAATTCGATATTATTCGAACCGAAAGATCCGACAGAAAAAGGAGATAAAATTAATACCATTTACAAAATAAATTGCACCTATGAACTGTAACAGGCATTACATCGGCCAAAGTGGGCGTCCCCTTCGAATTAGAATTCAAGAACACAAATCAGCCGTGAAAAGACAACGATATATATTCCTGTTTCATGTCAATTCACATATAGACAATTATGGACATCAATTTGATTGGGATATTGTCGAAATCCTAGACAGAGGAAACACCAAAAGTGCAGTCAGAGAATTCCTAGAAGTTTGGTACTCAAACGAATATGCAATTAACAAACACGTTAATATAGACGAAATATACCACCGACTAATAAAAAGTAAATCATGTGACCAGAAAGTTTAAAATCCAAGTCAATAGAAAATGGTCAATGCACATAAGAAAAGATGGATACCGGGAGACGCGATTATATCACTCATGAAGAAATTAAAATCATTTCACTTTATGCTTAATATTGCGCTGAAAGGGGATGTTGTCCAGAAGGACGACGAAAGCTCCGCCGCAACTAATCCAACCAGCCCAGAGAACACTATTAATTGCATAATCTGCTGTGTTTAAATCTAAACATAATCCCTTACATTTTTCACATACAGAAACTCAATAGTAGACGGAATAACCAATTCTCTTCTGAGTTAGAAAACGAACAGAGTGAGGTGGTAGCCGTGCTAGATGGCAGAATAAAACTTAAACAAGATGGTGGGTAGGTAGTGTATCAGCATTTATGGATGACCGAAACACCTTAATAAATGCTCAGGCTTCAATTCACCCCCATCCAGAATCGGCAGGTAAAGATAGGCTCCGTTAAATGTCGTTATAATCGAGCCAAGAGCCTGACTAGTAAGCCAGAAGATGTATTTTTTTATTTTTTTTATTACAGCTTGATTTTACACCGTATTTTAGGTAGAAGTATGAAATTTTCAGCATGGATATCGGTAGCCCAAATTTCGCAGGCCGACCACAGATATTAGGTGTGCGTCGGCGTGGGCTCGAACCCCGGACCATATGCATGGTCGGCGAGAGTCCTAACCACTGTGCCATCGACGCACGATGAAATGAAATTAAACAAATAAAGGAAATATTACCAGTAAATAACACACTAACCCCCCCCATCAGAATTTATTCAAAAATGTATGAAGAACCATAGAAAAACTAAGCTTAGTAATAAAAATGACGAAAATCATATAGAATTCAAAGCCTCTATAGTACTGCCATATAGAGAAGGGACGTCGTCAAAGTCATGACGTAAGAATCTCAATGAGGCTGAAATTAGGAGTACCAGAAAAACGAACAAACTCCCTCAGAGATAAATGCTGTAGACTCAAGAACCCAATAGATCCATTAGAGAAAAATAATAAAAATCACCAAATACAATGTAATGTGTGTGAGGTCAATTACATCATACAGAGTGAACTAGTAGACTGGGGTCAAACAGATTATTGGAACATAAAAATTCATCCAAACCTAAAATGATTGACCTTGTTGAGTTAAATCACTTAGAAAACAGAGCTCAGATATTGCATTGCATTCACTTCCATTTGATCCTACAATGAAAGCATGGGAAAAGTTGAGAGCATTAAAATGCAATACAGTTTGATGGAGAGAGGAACATAGGGCTTCAGCTGCGCACGTCTCCATTACCTTCGGTTCGCTGCTAGAGTTTTCACCTGGCTACAAGTCTGCCGACATGATTTCATCTCCTCTTCACATGACCTCCTCCAAGTCACCTCACCGTGGGACGACCAACTCGCCGCTTCCATTTCGAGTTCCACTCGAGCGATGGCCTGTCTAGTGATGTCACTTGATGATTTGTTTCCTCAGAGTATGGCCACCAGTCCATCTCCATTTATTCCTGCATATTTGTTTCACAATTGATTCCTGCTGGGTTGGACGGTTCGCTCACTGCCAGAGATCCCTGTTGCTGATCTTTTCTGGCTGTCCATTTGATCTGGAGCGAAGTATTGAGCGAAGACAGCTAGCTGTTGATGAAGGTCTGTAGTTTGTTTGAGGCGCTCTCTATGACAGGGTGCCAAGTCTCTGATCCGTATGGTGAGTAGCACTGACTTTACATTGGAGTTGAAAATCCGGATCTTATTTTTCATGCTGAGTGATGTTGACCTCGACACAGACTTAAGAGTAATGAAAGCTTGTCTTGCTTTCCCGGTCCATGATTTGATATCTTCCGTCCGCCTGTAGTTGAAACGATGATTCCCAGGTAGGTAAAGGAGGTTGTTTTTCTCAGGTTCCTCCTATCTATGCTGAATGTTGTCTGTTGTTGTGTTTGTTGTTGTTGTTGGCCAGGAATCTTCATCACGTCTGTTTTCTGTGTGTTCACTTGAAGTCCTATCTTTGGTGCTTCTTCTGCCAACTTGTTGGTGTTCACTGGCATATCTTCCAATTTGTGGGAAATTAGACACGTATATCATCGGCGAAGTCCAGATCCTCCAAGTTTTTATCTGTAAGTTCATTTTATGCCTGTTTCCTCTTTGATGGAGAGAGAGAGAGATAGGGTTTAATCACTGAAGCTTTGTACATCGATTCAACACCGCACATAGGGAATCGGAATGACACAACGCCCATGATACCGGAGAATATGGAAAGTGACATCAGACAACATGTTGGAAGTTGTGGGACAGATTACAGAGAAAAATATGTTGCCCTATTCAGGTAGGTAGTTACTTGGGGTTCTAGTGAGAAGTCTTGACCAGTAGGATGCAGCAGGTCGGCTGGTGTGAGAACAAATACTGGCTGAAGACATTGACTAGAGGTCGCGCTATGGCGTGAATTGGTAGAAGTTAGAATCCATGGGCTGACCATTGGATCGGGTCCCAGTGGCTTAATGGTATACGAGCTAACTGGCCTTGTAACCAGAAGGTCCTGGGTTCGAATCCTGGCGATTGGTGCGTAGTACTAAAGAGTCCCAAACTAGACTGACGAAACAGCTGTTCAGTACTCCCTGTGGTTAGTTTTCCAATGGTTCTCTAACTGATGTCAGCTCACGATGAAATCCTGTAACCAATCAAATCCCTACAAACCAACACTTGAAGAAAAATATATATAAGAAAAACTCCAGAGTCCTATGACTAAAGTGATATGATGATTGTGAGTGGCAATATTTCAGGCTCGCAACCTTGTCATCCAGTTGTTAATATTGCATCTTGATTGAAAGTTTCACTCTAACCGCTTAATATACCTTCACAACAAGATTCCCTCCAAGTTTAGTCTTCATGTGCAATATTCACACTTGACCATATCTCTAATCTTCCTTCGTTGCAAGTTCCACCCTAACCTTAGTGTCATAACCCCAACTTTCAATCTACTCTAACCTTAAACTCGAATCAGAATGAATCCTGCAATGAAGATAATAATACAGAGCAGCTATCTGACCGTTTGATTCAAGGTCATTCAACCTTGACGTCTATTCTTTGCTGACGGCTGAGGTTCTCAAAAGGAGCAAACAGATAATTAAAAGTTATTTTTGCTATGTTTTACCAATTTGATCAAGTAGCTACCCAGAATTTTATTGATTTTTATAACTGATTCACCTTATTAACATAAATTGATTCAGGGGAAGTATTTGTTGATGAACACTATTCAGTAGTCATATGTTTCTGAACAAACTTGATCTGATCTGATTGGACAGTTTTCTGCTACTACCACTACTTCTTGGCGAGTTGAAAATCAATATCATTTATTGATTAGTATTTGGGTAAAACCATTGATTTATCGACTAACTGGACAAATAAGGTTCAATCGTTATATACTAAAAAAAATATTAGTAATCAATAAAGTTAATCAATTAACATCGATTATATGAAAAGTTTAGAAATTCTATGAATTAATTTCATATTTTACCAGTAGTTTTGATCTATCTTATAAATTAGTCGATAATAAATGTATATGAAATCTTAAAGATTACTAAAAGTGAAGTTAGTACTGATCTAAGCGGTTATTGAACCACTGAACATTTATAATTTGTTTAAATTCTGTTTTCTTGATTGTAAATTGATTGGTTTGAATGAGGGAATCACAGTGTTATTAAGAAATTAACTATTTACAATAGTTTGTGAATGGTAAGGGAGTGTTAGAATTGAAAAAAAAACCTTTTTGCAAATTAAAATCTAACTCTATCTGATATACTTCGCTCAAGATCACACGTCCAACCAGTAAATATCAGGAACATGGATGTCTGAGAGAGAACCAACCAGGAACTGATTGTGCAACAAATAAGCAAGAAGAAATGGAGGTGGATTAGGCATACTCTGAGAAAACAAACCCTCAAGTGAACGATATCACATGCCAGATCATCAGTAGAGTGAAACCCGAGTGGGAGGCGACAAGTTTGTCGTCAGTGCAAAGGTGGGGTAACATGAAGAAGATCATGTGGAGAGGAGATGAAAGCATTTGGGCAGACGTGGAGCCGGGTGAAAATGTTAGCAGAAAACCGAAGGCAATGAAGGCGTACGCCTGAAGCCCTATGTTCCTCTAAAAACTAATGGAAACTATAATAATGATAATAAAAATCAATAAGGTGTAAATTTGTGAGAAACACGTTTCTTTATAAATCCTAAATTTAGAGCAACACATTTAAGCGAACATTATTGTGCTTTCAATTAGACCGCATCAGGCTTGACTCTAATACACCTACATAACATTACAAATAAAAATTCAAATATAAACCAGTCATGGTGTTTTGTCTATAGGATAATAAGATGGTGAATATAAATTGTGCAATTAGTCGTGATTAGTAATAATAATAATAATAATGGTTTTATCAGTAATAAGGATGAAAAATTGAAGCAATCTGTGATAACGCGAATAACGGAAAACAGCACGATTAAACAAACAAATGTTCAGGTAGACGTAATAGTCGATAAAGGCTAAGAAAAACAAATGAACCGACTTAGCAATGCTAGATTGAAAGGGAAGTAAATAAAACACGTTTTCAATGAAGATGTGACAAGATTAAGGAATGATAAGAGAGCGGTTGAGAACATAAACAAAGGATGATGTAGTAGCCATTAGTTGGATATGTCTTAATAGGCCAACAAGGGAGGTATAATGGCTGTTTACGAACTTCTTTCGAGTGGGCATAGTTTAGGTTTAATAGTCGTTCGAATGCCTATCACCTGCCTCAGCTGTGTGCACAGTAAATGAATACGAAGTCTATTGGAAAGATTCGGTGGGATACTATGAATTACTTTGTGAAAGCACCCGTTTTCTCCACTACATGCCCAGTATCAGCTACATGTGACAAAATTGAGCAACGGATTATTTTTGTATGTCCTTTGCCAAACCACCACGATGGGAGATGTTCAGCAGTGACACATTGGCTGGCTAAGCTGTCTAGTAGTAGTATGTCTAACATAACTGTCACTCTAAGTGCAGATGAATTGATAAATGAACACAGATGTCAAATCGAGAATCGGGAAGGCGAGAAACACATTCATCAACATCATCAACCTGAAACAACCAATCTGAAAATCTTCCTCACTCAGCCAGCCAGCATCAACAACAAACTTCCGTCGGATTTTCAGCACAAACAAATGTCAAGTCAGTCAGTTCTTCTATACGGAACGGATCAGAAACTTGGTTTCACAATGAATATTTTCAACCAACAGGCTAACTCAGACCTTCATCAACAACAACAACAACAACAACTGTCTTCGCTGGCTCTATACTGAGGATCAGATGGCCGGGCCGGGCCGGACCGGAATCACCAGAATCACCACCAACAAGAAACCATGTCTGGGAACAAACAAACGAAACAAGAACCAATCGATCGCCCAACGCAAATATGCAGGAGATGGAGTGGAGACGACACATTGGACACTCGCTCGCTGAGAAGGCCGCCACTGGGTGACATTGCGCGCGCGTCAGGCACTTGCTCGAGTGGAACCCGACAGAATGGGAAGCGGCGAGTGGGACGTCAGTGCAGGCAAGGGTGGGTGACATGGAGGAGATCGTGTGAGGTGGAGCTGAAACAGTATGTATGGCCTGACATGGATGCAGGTGAGGATTACAGCAGAATGAAGACAAAACCAAGTGGAGACGTGCCCTATGTTGAAGCCCTATGTTCCACTAGGAACCCAAGGGAACAATAATAATAAAAAAAGCAATAATCAAACACTCATTTTTGATAAACCCTCACTCGTCCAACATATTTTTATTTTCCCTTTCACTCAATATATACATTCAGCTTATTGTTCCATAACCAAAGAGAATAATTAATTCCATAGGCTTCACGCACACACAAGCACATATACCTATATGTTTGTGTATCAGTAGACCAATGGGGATGCACACTTACTACTTCCAATGCAACCAATGTTGATGTTGATGGTGATGACCATTCCCTTTAGAGACTATGACCAATAGAAAAGACATCTATATGTAGATAGGCGTTAGATCTATTGGACGCATTAGCTTTTCTCCTTACTTAGATTTTTTCCACCCCATCATATTGCCTTAGGCTTATCAAACCGATCAAACGGATAGAAAGCAGACAAATTTGAATAAATTATGCCAAATCGGTTTCTGTTTTCTTTTCTTTTTCTTGAGAGTGGGCTGGCGGGCGGGCATCTGGGTTGGGTGGGTGTTGGTGGACGTTCGGGGAATAATGAATAATGCAGTTAGTTAGTTAGCTAGTTAGTTAGTTAGTTAGTTAGTTAGTTAGTTAGTTAGTTAGTTAGTTAGTTAGTTAGTTAGTTAGTTAGTTAGTTAGTTAGTTAGTTAGTTAGTTAGTTAGTTAGTTAGTTAGTTAGTTAGTTAGTTAGTTAGTTAGTTAGTTAGTTAGTTAGTTAGTTAGTTAGTTAGTTAGTTAGTTAGTTAGTTAGTTAGTTAGTTAGTTAGTTAGTTAGTTAGTTAGTTAGTTAGTTAGTTAGTTAGTTAGTTAGTTAGTTAGTTAGTTAGTTAGTTAGTTAGTTAGTTAGTTAGTTAGTTAGTTAGTTAGTTAGTTAGTTAGTTAGTTAGTTAGTTAGTTAGTTAGTTAGTTAGTTAGTTAGTTAGTTAGTTAGTTAGTTAGTTAGTTAGTTAGTTAGTTAGTTAGTTAGTTAGTTAGTTAGTTAGTTAGTTAGTTAGTTAGTTAGTTAGTTAGTTAGTTAGTTAGTTAGTTAGTTAGTTAGTTAGTTAGTTAGTTAGTTAGTTAGTTAGTTAGTTAGTTAGTTAGTTAGTTAGTTAGTTAGTTAGTTAGTTAGTTAGTTAGTTAGTTAGTTAGTTAGTTAGTTAGTTAGTTAGTTAGTTAGTTAGTTAGTTAGTTAGTTAGTTAGTTAGTTAGTTAGTTAGTTAGTTAGTTAGTTAGTTAGTTAGTTAGTTAGTTAGTTAGTTAGTTAGTTAGTTAGTTAGTTAGTTAGTTAGTTAGTTAGTTAGTTAGTTAGTTAGTTAGTTAGTTAGTTAGTTAGTTAGTTAGTTAGTTAGTTAGTTAGTTGGCTAGTACTTAATGCATAAATAAACTGAATAATGAGACAGTTGAAAGTGATCACAGGATCAGACACTAGTAGACTCTAATAGAGAGTAAGCATATGTATGTGTGTGTATGTCTGCGTGCATGTATATAGGTTTATATGCAGATACTAAGATATCCATATGTACATATATATATATATATATACATATCAGAATTCTCACGCTTGTCTAGCCTACTCACAGTCTGGTAAATTCTATATCAGCAGTGATGTAGGCTGGGGGCATATCCTACTGACAGGATTTATCAGTAGTATATAAGGCTATAACCTCGCCTAGTTAAACTATGAGAACAAACCAACCGAGCAAGAGCTGATCGATAGCCCAACAAATATGTACGAGAAAGTGAAGATGGATCGATATTAGTTTGTTTAGTAGATGTATCATGCACACAGCGTGAAACAGTATTATTTACTGGATGACGAGATTTCGAACAAAATTCATTCTTCGTAATCATATCATCAATTATAATCACACGACTTCGAAACTTGAGTCTCCTGTTTGTCGTCGTTGAGTTAGTACAATGTTCCAGATAACCAACGGGGCAGGTGTTGAATCATTCCTATTACACGTATTCTCCTCAGTTGATTCGATAAACAAAGCCTCAGTTAGTTACATTAGATTTTAAAACTGTCATCCTATCCCATTCAGCCTATTGTATGGCTGTGGGTAACTGCATGTGGTGTAGTGCTACAGCTGAACTATTCTCTAGATTCTTTGTCTTATTCAGGTCAACCAATCTAGATTTTGCAGCTAGGTGTTTATGTTCAGCTTGTCTGACTGCCCCTGTTCTACTAGTTTGACCTATGTATTTGACCTCACTGACAATCATTCCAGCAGGGTATTAGATAAACCAAATTGTTTTGTTTAGTGAATTGCTCCACAGGATCCTTTAACCGACAAAGCTTGTTTCTAATTGAGTTTGTGGTTGGTTTGAATGCCAGCAGCCACTTTTATTCCTGCCTGCCTTGTTAAGAATTCTACTCTGTAAGGTGGTTTCTGAGGTTCTTTCCTTGTATGGAATTACTACTGATGATTTACATTCCTTATTGTTGGTGTTGTCATTATCCTGAGCATGTTCGACATGCATGTCGTCATTAATATTACTATTATTATTATTATTATCACTATCACTCCTATCACTACTCATTTTATTTTTTACATTTCCTTACATATTTCCTGACTAATTTATTAAGTTTCAAGGCTCCTCTTATATGTATCACTTCCTGTCTTAGATTTTCCTTAGTGCTACTTAGATTTTGTGCTCTGTCACTTAAACATTTCACCGATTCTATTTTAACTGACATAGGATGGGATGATATGAAGTCCAAATATCTGTTTGAATGTGCATAAAGGGGTTCCCTGTAAACACACTAGTGTGTTTAACTTCTCATCTTCTTTCCTTTTTACATTGCAATCTAACATTGGAAGCTCCCCTTTTGAGTGACTTTTCAATTCATAAGTGAATTGAATAATAAATTGAATTGAACAATAAATTTTGTTCGAATCTGTGTCATCCAGTAAATAATAATTCTGTTTCACTCACTGTGTGTGATGCATCTAATAAACAAACTAATATGGAATTACTTACGCCTATTACAGTGCCCAAGTTTTACACACACATATTAATGGAAATGGATCGGTTGGGCCTACATACCTTGAGGAAGCCACCGAATGACATTGTACGCAATGCAGGCCATTGCTCAAGTGAAATCCAAACGGGAAGCGACAAGTGGGTCGTCAGTGACAGGCTGACATGGAGGAGATCGTGTGAAGAAGAGATGAGAGAGTTTTGTCAATCGTGGACCCAGCTAAAGAGGAGTGCAGGAGGATAGGACAAAGTGGAGACGTGTTTTTGAAGCCCTATATTCCACTCGGAACATTCATTAGCACTAAAGTATCAAATAGCAGAGTGATAGACTAAACGTCAAAAGAGGGAAAATGAACCAATTTTTTAACAGAAGTTGGAATTCATGGCCTAGCCATTTAGACCGGGTCCCAGTGTATGAGTAATCGTGCTAGCGAGCTTACTCGCCTTGTAATCGAAAAGTCATAGGTTCAAATTTTTTTTGCGGTGTATGCGTACTGCTGAAGTAGAATCCCAAGCTAGGCTGGCGAACCAGCTGGCTGTCTGGCAGTATGCCTTGTTGGTTTTCCAAGGTTTCTTTGACCGATGTTAGTTCTTCATGAAAGCATACTTCACTTACACGCTTCGAGTTACATTTTCCTATGCAAGAAACTATTCAGCGAATAGGTAGAGAGATACAACATATCGCATTATGCCATATCAATTGCTCCTGGGGAGCTGAATACATAGGCCTTACTTACCTTGTAAGAAAGGCACTTGGGAGGATCATCAAGCTTGACTAGTAAAGAGAGAACATGAGTGTGTGTTTTTTTTAAAGCTGGCTAACAGACAGACGCCAAGATATTCAGCTCCCTTTGAAAACTCATTTAGAGTTCTACACACGATCCAATCAAACTTTTCAAAAGGGGTGAAATCGAAACATCCGCGCTTAGGTTAAGCGCTAGAGATTTAAAAGTTCAAGCCAACAGTATGATATAGATATTTTTAAAAGAAATACGTCCAATCTTTGTATTTGTTACTATGGGCAACATATAAACAGTCAATTTTCTCGATAATTGTTGTCTTATTATGGTTTTTTCCGACCAAACTTCCTGTTTATTTTTTGTTATTATAATCCCGTTTTATTCTCTATTTGTAAATTTATTGTTAATTATAATTTAAACCTCGACTGGAAGAAAGAGTTATGGAGCTTTTCTCCCCTTCACTTCACAATATATATATATATGAATTAAGTGTCTAGTTGATGACGTCATCATGGAGGAGGTTTTTACTTCACTGCAACCGTGGACAAATCGCTGCTGTTTATATTTGCCATATCAGTAACTGACAAGATTCATCAATAATAATGATAGTAATTAATAATAATTTGCTTTATTCCAAGACAGTACTTGCGACAAAGAATGGGATTCTCAGCATTATCAATAAATAAAGTTCTACATAGTTAATGGGTAATCTCAGTTGGTTTTGACAACAACATATTAGCATGTCGGTTGGTAGCAAAGCCAAAAGTAAACAGTGTTTGAAGGTGTTAGAAAAGTCGATGCTTGCATATTTTTTACTGGCGTAAGCGGTAACAAGAAGGTCGAGGTATACGGAGTGTGAAACAACGAAGACAAATGTTTTTAATAGAGTTTGTAAGGAAGAAAGAAACAAAGCAGCACATAACAGAGAAAAAGAGAGAGAAAAGGAAAAGAAAGAAAACGTTCTACCTATAAATGATATGAGTTGGAAAGACGAGATCCAATTGTTCTACTGACCATTTAATATGTTATAGGTATCACGCCTAATGCTTTCTTTTTCGCACAGAACACGAGCCAAGTAAGATATGGTTGAGATTTTGTACTTGCTAGTGCGAGCATATAGTTTTCTATATAGGCTTCTGGTACTGCCTGATGACATAGATACAGGAAAAGAGTTGTGAATGAAGAGGGTGGTGTGATAGATAGATAGATAGAATGGATTTAGCCCATTTTTCACATGAGTGCAAGTGCCTGTCGACCAGAATATTAACAAACTAGTTAAGTGGCACGTAGCTTACCCTGCTGACAACCTTTAACATCGTGCGTAATAAGGTATAGTCTTTCTTCAGTAGCCAGCCCAGGAAAAACTAAGGGGAAACAATAGCAAATAACAGGCAGGATGCAAGAGCAATACAGTAAAACATGAGAGACACTAAAAGAAGACAAGAAAGAAGAAACAATCTGAAGGAAGGGCGGGAGTATAGCACAACACGGAAGGTTTGTTCAAGTAAAAATTTTCATATATAAAGTCTGAATATAATTTCCCTATTTAGAGTTAGCAAAACTCCAAATAAACATTCCGTTACTTAGTCTCTTGTCTTCAACGGTTACAGCAGTGGGATTAGTAGTAGGGATATTTGTTAGATGATTGGTAACAATCGGGCTAGAAAGTCATTGCTAGGAGGCTAGAACTCCCATCTGTTAGTTGGCCTTCATCCTCCAATCATCAGGATATATCTGCAATCTTCAAAATGAATCAACAGTATCCCTTGTGAGATTCCAAGCCCAGAATCATTTAGTGCAGTGCTGCCTGAAGTCGATCAGAGATTTTTATCACTGAGGTCTTCAGACAGGAATGATAAGAGCATTCAATGACTCACAAACTCGGTGGAGTACAAACAAATTATGCCAGATAAAGGATCCTGTAAAAATAGCATAGAAGCAGTTTTCGCCTAAAAGTTCTGCAGTGATTGTAAAGTTAACTTCATAGGTCAGGGCAGTAGGATTGAGTCACGGGGTTACACCAAGTAAATTTTAAGGTGACTGTGATAAATAGTTATATACCAATCACATAACCCAGTACTGCTTGTCAACCAGTCTGAAGTGATCTAAACGCCTGTGTACCAGTGGTTTCTTTTTCTGGGACTGAGTTCATCACCTTTTTAATGTTTAGAAGACTCACCTCTCTCATCTAAACATGACTCACCCTACCTTGTTTCTTATACTTCATTTTTTCTATTGGCTATTAGATAAGACGTTTTCTTTAGTTAAGTAATCTACTTTTTTGATATGCTCTTTCTAGCTAAACCTTGTCTCTACACACACATATATATATACACAACCCTGTTTTTATTTCCAAGGCTAATTGTTTAATTATTCTATAAATGGTCAGTGTTTGTAAGTAACTCTTAATTAGTTAAATCATTCCGGACTAATTTTACTCTTGCTTCCTACCAACCAATTACTCCTTGTGACTGTGGAAAAAAGTATGTTCAAATCTTTAATGTAATTCATATGCTTTTTTATCGTTCAGGTTGTAACCAGTTGAGAAGAATCCTCGAAATAAAAATAAAAGATGAGCTCATATTATCTTCTGGTACAATTGTTCTTCTTGCTTTGTTCAAGTTTATTTTAATGGGAAGAATTGCATGAATTTTGTAAACAACAATAATATGAGAAGATTAAATGAAAGATTATAGGCAGTCGTTGATCTGGCTGGCTAAAGACAACTCTAGACAACTAGGTGAAATAAAGATGTACAACTGTTACCTGTAATCCAATCAGAACTACACGATTAATCAGTATGCGTTGATAGTGAACAGACGAACCGCCTGTTTGAACCACTTCAGAATTAGACAGATAATTCAAGCATAAATGAACAGTTTTATGAAAGTTGGCTTTCCAAGTTTTTTTTACCTCTGTGCTTGAAGTTCCTATGCCACAGATGTTGCTCTTTTTTCACAGACGGTGTTAACGGTGGATAAGATTCTCTGTGTTAGCCACCTAGCCATCATTTATACAAATACTGATATAATCAACCTGATTTCCTGGACACTTCTGATTCGTTTATGTGTGGCTTAACTTTCTGAGGGATTTTGATGTAATACATACAAACAGTCGAATTTGTTTTTTTTCTTTATTGCCTAAATTTCTGAGGGTTTTTTAAGTATGATATATATACGATATATTTTATCGAATGAGGGTTTTCATTTCTAGTTATCATCTCTTACCAATTTGACTTTTACTTTTATCTAGCCGATTGTGAGAAATAGATTCAAATGATCAATAATAGTTTTGTGTGCTCTTGAGGCAAATTCAAGTCAAGTTAGATAGGGGAACCACAGTCCCCCCTCCCCCAAAAAATACTCCATCATAACACTTGAGATCCCTAGCCTCAAAGTCAAAATCCAAAGCCACTCCCCACCTTCAGGCCTTTTCTTCCGCCTTGGCAAGTTGTGTGTGTGTGTAAGTGCACGTCGTCAGGGAATCTACTTCACAGCTGACAAACATTTGCACCCTGAAGTATTGACACACACACACACACACACAGAAATTCATCAGATATTTTAACTAATTTACATCGCTTACACTCTCTGTCATGTCCTCCGAACAGACATTTCTAATTTCTAAGCATAGCGTATGTACTAGGTTCTGCTTTTGGGTCGGTAGGACAAAGCTGTGGAAGTTGGTAAACTGTCTAGTCCATGTGTGATTTGAGATTTTATGCTGATCTTTGGATCAAGCAGTCTTCTATGCTGATATGTAGTACATCCAGGAATGCAAATGGTATATCTGACTCATGTTCACTAAACAGCTGCTGGATAACTGACAGTGGTTAGGAATCTCACCGGTCATGCACATGGTCCGGGGTTCGATCCCCTGCCGACAAACACCTGATATCAATAGTCGGCCTGCAAATTTTGGGCTACCAATTATCCCATGCTGAAAATTCCATACTTGTACCAAGTATACGGTGTCGAATCAAGCTATAATCAAAGAAATCCTACTTCCTAATCTCAATATCATGATAAAGGCAGTGGGTTCAAGCAGCTGAAGAAATCCAAAACAGAACGAAGCAGTTGACTTGAATTTAAATTGATTATTACAATGATTCAAAAGAATCGTGAGGAACGGAACCATAACAAGTTACTAACAACTAACTGTTCAATCAAAAACATCTAATATAGTCCTACAGGAGATCAGTCATGAGCCTAAATAGCTCAGTGATAACGTCTCTGACTGTACGCGGCACTGGATGACTTGGGTTCGAATCTCAGGAAAGACATGGATTCCTCCAATTTTAAAGATACGCCCTCCTGACTGGTATGTGCCAACTAGCAAGAAACCTAGGTCAGATAAGACTTCCTGTGGCCGATCGCCCCCAACCTCCATCTAATATCAACGGCTCAATGTGCATCGTGATGGCCAGAGCAGAAATCTAGCAGGCAAAGAATAGTAATATAGAAAGCCATATGAGCTGAATGCATGTGAGAAATTACAGAGAACGAGTGTATTTCTGCACTAGTTCATAGCATTACAATGGCTCTTAAGCTAGCAGTTTCTGCACTTTCTTAATGCAGCTTTTGAGCACTTTCTGCCTACATGATCCCAACGAAACTGTCTAAGGATGCAATTGTGATCGACGCCCCCCCCACACACACCTTTCCGGTTGAAGCCAACCAAGATCAGAAAAGCAATACAGGCAGTCATTAGTCTGAAACCCGTGCTTGTGTGAAAATTGGCTTCACCAAGCATAAGGGAGAAGATTTAGATATTCAACGATGGTTTCAAATTATTATGTTTTCCTGTACTATGTGGTTTGATGACTTAGCGTGTTTGTCACAGAAAGCAGCATTTCACATGCAACAGGCCTCATAATTTTGAGGATCAGGAAACCCACCCACTCCTCCACTAATCAACCAACCGACCGAGAACATATCACCGAACACATGTATGCTCAAGAAAATAGGAAAAGATGGATCGGGGATACACAGAGTCAGAAGAAGATCGTTGAATCGATACATGATACAACATCATGCATCAGGCCACTGCTTAGATGGATTTCAAATATGAGGAACGAATAGATGGACAATGGGTCGGAGGGTGACGCACAAGAGGTTGTGTAAACAAACGACGAGAGTGTACGGGCAATAATGGAGACAGATAACAGCGAATGTATAAAACAGAATGAAGTAACCATTTACTCCTGGACGCTTGTGTTCCACTCGGAACCTATAGCGATGATATCACTACTTATAATAAAGTGTGCATACCTATTGTGTATAGACCCACATATATATATATATATATATACAGGCTCGCCTTGTAACCAGAAGGTCCAGGGTTCGAACCCCGCTTGGTGCTTACTGCGTGTGGCAGAGTCCCAAACTAGGCTGACGAAACAGTTGGTTGCCCGATACTCCCAGATGGTTTTCCAATGGTTCTCTAACTAATGTCAGCTCATAATGAAATCCTGTAACCAACCAATTAAATCCCTGTAAACCAAACCTTGAATGTCAATGAGATGCTCACTAGTGATTGAACCTATTCACGTAGGTAATGACCTAGGGTTCTAGTGGGAAGTTGTGACCAGTGGAGTACAGCAGGTCGGCGAGTGTGAGGATAAATACTCACCGAAGACATTGGTTAGCCGTCGCGTTATGTCGTGAATTGGCAGAAATGAGAATTCATGGACTGTTTGGGCCATTAAATCGGGTCCTAGTGGCTTTATGGTGTGAAGAGAGCTCGCTACTAGCCATGTAACCAGAAGGTTGTGGGTTCGAATCCTGGTGGTGGGTGTATGCTGATAAAGAGTCTCAAACTAGGATGAAACAGCTGCCAAGAACTCCCAGTTTTTTTTCAATGGTCCTCTAACCAATGTCAGTTTATGATGAAGTACTGCAACCGATTATTCTATCTTAATACACAGATTTTCGTTAGTTTATATAGATACATTTAAGGGGAAAGCGATTCAAGAGATTTACAGGAATCAAAGCGATTGATCTGAAAAATTTTTGAGATAAGAATAAAGCCCATCTGTTATCAAACTGATAAGAATGACCAGTTAGTTAGTTGTACAGTTAGGGATAATATACACGTATATATATATGTATATATATATATATAATATTCAAATTTAAATCGATAATATCGATTTATCGATTTTCTGTCCCTCTCTTTCTCCTACCATTTAAAGTAATAACGATAATAAAAATAAACTAATTAATGTATTAGAAAATTCGTCGTATGTTTAGTTAACTAGTTGGTTGGTTGTTTGTTGTTTTAGTGACATTATTACTCCTCAAGACTTTAATTTGTCTCATACGTTAACTGTGTTAAGGCAAGCTTAGTGAAGTGCCTAACAAACCAAGCCATAGCACTACTAAGTAGTACAAGAAAAGACCTAAATGAGTAAATAAAACAGACAGAAGAAGCGTTGGTGTTGAATAACTATCCTATAAAATTCATTAGGAAGATCAGTAAAGACCAAAAACAAAATAAAAATAATTGTAGAACTAGTAATGATAACATAAATAAGAGAGAATATAAGACATCTACAGTTATACCATATAAGGAGGGGACATCTGAGACCCTCCCTACGCAGGATTCTTGATAAGGCAGGAGTAAGAGGGAGGCATTTAAACCTAAAAACTCACTCAGGAACAAGCTCTGTAGGTTAAAGGACCCAGTTGACCCAATTAGACAAAATAATATAATTTACAAAATACCCTGTAATGACTGTGAGTCAGGTCAACTGCATAGGTCAAACTAGTAGGTCAGGGGTAGTCAGATTGTCAGAGCATAAGAATTTAGCTAAGGTAAGAATGGTTGACCCCGAGAAGATAAGTAATTTATAAAAAAGCTCAGCAATTGCAATGCATGCACTAATACACGACCACATAATAGGATGGGTGGGAGAGGGTTAAAATTCTAAAAAGTAATCTTGAAAGGTGGAGAGTGAGACAGGTTGATTACGGCATTGTGGTTCATTGAGTCTACACACAACACATGCAACAGAAATGACTCAATGCAAATACCAGAAATATTGAAGATCTGATTACCGCCAGCCAGTCAAATCAGAGGAGGATAATAAATAATCTCAAAATTCTATTTTGTTTTTTATTACAGCTTGATTCCACACCGTATTTTTGATACAAGTATGGAATTTTCAGCATGGATATCTGTAGCCCAAATTCCGAAGGCCGACCATAGATATCAGGTGTGTGTCGGCGTGGGCTCGAACCCCGGACCATGTGCAACACATTACAACATTCTAACAAGTTACTCATTATGACAATAAAAACACTCGTCGTATTTCTTATCTGATTGTAATTGATGAATAACACTCGTATTATTATTTCTGAGTGTACATTATCTCACATTGATTTTTAATCCAATATCTAATCGATTCCACACATGTATATAAGTGAAGGGAAACAATTGTGTGAGCGAAATGATATGATTATGAGCAATATTTTGTGCTCAAAACGTCATCAGTTAATATTGCTGTACAACACTGTGTGACTCATTAAAATAAAATCTTATCCATAATGGAGTTATACTCTACCATCACAGTGCTCAAGTTTTGTACTTATATCCTCAAGAAATACCCTGAGGGAACTGAATTTGTTTGAGAGTTCGGTTATTTTACCGATCAATATCAATAAATCACTCAGTTGGAGAAGCCTTAAAAACTAGCAGTGAGTACTGGACACATCTGTCTCCATCTAGTGTGAGACGAATCTTCAGAAGCACGCAACTATGAACACCTATCAGAGATCAAACTCAGCGCATTAAGATTGCACAACAAGACCATATTCGTTGGCCACTGACTATTGATCCATATGAACCTGAATCCAACAGTCAGTTCTAAAGAATTTTAATTGACTCATATCAATCTTCGATCACACTTGAAATCAATAAAGTTTCGCTATAAACTAAGTCTATTACCAGTTGCCTGGTGTTCCGGTTTGTGTCAAGTTGTGGCAACTGTCATCCACAACGTCGGGTTTGAAGACATTGGCTGGTGGCCACAGTAAAATTACGCAGTTAGACAGGATTCATAGGCCTTTTGAATTCAGGCCTAGCGGTGCGGCTGGACAATGAATGGTAAGTGCATATGGCCTCCTAACCTGAAAGTCGTGGATTAGGTCTCCAACTGGTAGGGTAAGAACATGAGTGGATCCTACTGCTGAAGACTGCCAATCCAGGAGGAGACAGCTGTCCAGCACACCCTAGAGGTTTTCATTTGGCTCTTGAGCTGTCATCAGCTCATGATCAAATTTAGAACACTAAGGGCCAGGCTGAATAGCGTCGGTGGCGTAGCGGTTAAGACGCTCGCCGACCATGTACATGGTCCGGGGTTCAATCCCTGGCCGACCAACGCACTCCTTTACCTCGCTCGCTAAGCCAGAAATAATGCTGGTAAAGAGGAAAGGTTGGGCATGAGGCTAGCAACCCCTTCCTGTAAAATAAACACCACTGCTACAGAAACTTCAAGCCACTAGCTTGAAGCCGCCTATGTTCCACTGGGAACGTGAAGGAAAATTTTTTAAAAAAGGGGCCGGGCTGAAAGTGTGATAGAACTTTTAATTAAATTTCATTATTTAGCTTATGTGTAGTTGATGAGCACCACTCACCGTCGAAATAAAAACAGTACATCCCTTGTTTTATCCTTCACCTTCATGTATTCTTAATGTTACTGTGTTTCGAATCAGTGATAATCATTTCTGGACACTATTTACATAATGCGACAGACAACAGCAACCAACAAGGGAACAGGCATAAAATGGACTGACACAAAAGACTTGGAGGATCTGGACTTCGCCGATGATATATGTCTGATTTCCCATAAACTGGAAGATATGCAAGTGAAAAGTAACAAGTTGGCAGAAGAAGCATCAAAGATAGGACTTCACGTGAACATAGAAAAAACAGAGATGATGAAGATTCCTAGCCAACATCAACAGCAACAACAACAACAGACAACAATCAGCATAAGTGGGAAGAACCTGAAAGAAACAACCTCCTTCACCTACCTGGGAAGCATCGTCTCAACTACAGGCGGAACTGACGAGGACATCAAAGCCAGAATCGGAAAAGCAAGACAAGCTTTCATTACTCTCAAATCTGTGTGGAGGTCAACAGCACTCAGCATCAAAAATAAGATCCGGATTTTCAACTCCAATGTAAAGTCAGTCAGTGCTACTATACGGATCAGAGACTTGGCGAGTCATAAAGAGCATCTCAAACAAACTCCAAACCTTCATTAACAGCTGTCTCCGCTCAATACTCAAGATCAAATGGCCGGCCAGAAGAGATCAGCAACAGGGATCTCTGGGAGCGAACCAATCAGGAACCGATTGTGAAACAAATAGGCAGAAAGAAATGAGGATGGATTGGCCATACTCTGAGGAAACCATCAAGTGACATCACTAGACAAGCCCTCGAATGGAACCCGAAAGGGAGGCGGCGAGTTGGTCGTCAGTGCAAGGGTGACTTGGAGGAGGCCATGCGAGGAGGAGATGAAAGCATGTGGACAGACCTGGAGCAGGGTGAAAAAGTTATCAGAAAACCGAAGGCAATGGAGGTGCGCAGCTGAAGCCCTATGTTCCTCTAGGAACTAAAGGATACAATAATAATAATAACCTGCACTCTAACTTAATTCCATCAACTTCAAAAAGGTCAGAACCACTTTAAAGCTCTACTGTGTCGTACCTCAAATATATTTATCAACCTAAATTAATAGGTTTATTACAATGCCAAATGTCAGGTGATCCACGAAGTATTATTGACTCAGTGAAGCCTGGTTTTAAAGCGAATGCAGAAGTAACACAAGGCTGCCAACCTACTATCATCCACGAGGATATTTGTAATTATGGTGTGGAATGCGTTACTTCAGACGATTGTCTTTTATAGAGAGCGAGGAGACAGCAACACGCTGAACCGAAAACAAAGATTCTCAAAGATTTAGATTCCGCGCATGGATGATTTATGTCCATTGTCAGACAAACTTGAAGACCAGCAGGCGAAAGCCAAAAAAGACTAAATGGAAAAGAAGGCCACAAGACAGGGCTTCAGGTGAACAAGATAGAGAAGCTAACCCGGAAGGTACTAAGATGAACAGCTTTCTATCAGTAGTCAGCAAATGGTCTTTGTCCAACGGCCTTAAACTAAATCCTTCCAAATGTCAGACTGTCAATTTCAGTTTACGATGTAAAAGAAAGTTAAATGAAGGCTGTTGGTTCCTATGACCCTTGCAAAATTGATGATAGTGATATAGAAATCAAGTCTGAAGTCATTCTCTCCTGGATTTCTTAAAAAAAACACTATGTCATACTTCGTAGAACTCTGAAGACTGTCAGTAGGGTGAGTGGTATCCCATTGGGTCATATCTTTGACATCGTCATTGATAGACACTTGATTTCATGCAATAAATCCACTAAAGGAATTTTGTCAAACTGTGAGCATCCACCGCAACACCCGCAGCTCCAACCGTATTTCTCCTCTGGTAAAACAAAAAGTCTTTTCAGAAGACTTTATGCACGTATGTCTAAGTATAAAAATTCCACCATACCATATTTGGCATGTACTTTATGTGATGAAAATAGTGTCAGACATGAACTAACTAACTAACTAACTAACTAACTAACTAACTAACTAACTAACTAACTAACTAACTAACTAACTAACTAACTAACTAACTAACTAACTAACTAACTAACTAACTAACTAACTAACTAACTAACTAACTAACTAACTAACTAACTAACTAACTAACTAACTAACTAACTAACTAACTAACTAACTAACTAACTAACTAACTAACTAACTAACTAACTAACTAACTAACTAACTAACTAACTAACTAACTAACTAACTAACTAACTAACTAACTAACTAACTAACTAACTAACTAACTAACTAACTAACTAACTAACTAACTAACTAACTAACTAACTAACTAACTAACTAACTAACTAACTAACTAACTAACTAACTAACTAACTAACTAACTAACTAACTAACTAACTAACTAACTAACTAACTAACTAACTAACTAACTAACTAACTAACTAACTAACTAACTAACTAACTAACTAACTAACTAACTAACTAACTAACTAACTAACTAACTAACTAACTAACTAACTAACTAACTAACTAACTAACTAACTAACTAACTAACTAACTAACTAACTAACTAACTAACTAACTAACTAACTAACTAACTAACTAACTAACTAACTAACTAATTAACTAACTAACTAACTAACTAACCTTCCTTCCACTACTAAATGAACCATTTCCTCCACCCTCACAGTAACAAACTTTATTGTTATTGTACTTCTTATATTTATAATCCTATCAATTTTTTGTTTTTATTTATTTATTTTCATAAGTGTGAACATCGTTTAAACTGTGTTTAATAACTGGGAATTTTGTATTTCCCCTCACCATGTTGCTGTATCAACGGAACATTAGATTCAATACTCTATAATAACATACTAAAGTTTCCAAACTGAATCGACAATACTGTTTGAGGCAAACTCACTGTTATTATTATTATTATATTTGATATTCTCAATGCGTGCTTCGAATATTTTTGACTTTATATCGTAAACGTGGACAAATTCCTCTGGTTACGTTTGTTTTAATTTTTAATTTTATTTATATTTTGAGTAAATCAGATGCAAGATATTGTGACCGAATGCTGAGAATTCCATTCTGTATTATAAGGACTGTCTGTTTTGGAATAAAGTAAATTATTATTACTATTATTATTATTATTATCATCATTATCCACAGGAGAAATTTGAAAGAGGTTACTTTTTTTCAGTTATCTAGCCAGAAAGTATCGATTCCATCGAAGGTGGAAGGGGTGAGGATAGAAAAAACCAGCCAAAATCGGAAAAGCTCGGCATGCATTCATTAAATAGGAAATCAGTTTGGGAGACCTTCTGCACTCAGTCTGCAGCATAAAGAACAAGATTTGAATTTTCAACAGAAACGTGAAATCAGCTACTACTTCTTCTATAAAAGTTTCAGAGACTTGGTGTATCACAGGAAACATTCCCAATATCCAGTTTCAAACGTGCATCAACAGCAGCTTTCATTGGCTTCATTTTGCAGATCACATTGTTATTAATAATGTACCCTTGGGTTCCTAGTGGAATATAGGGCTTCAACTGCACCTCTCCACTTGCTTCTGTCTTCTGCTGCTGTAATTTTCACCTGCATCCATGTCAGCCTATACATACTGTTTCAACTCCACCTCACACGATCTCCTCCATGTCACCCACCCTTGCCTGCACTGACGTCCCACTCGCCGCTTCCCTTTCGACCTGGTTCCACTCGAGCAATGGCTTAAACACGCGCGCGATGTCACCCAGCGGCGGCCTCCTCAGCGAGCGAGTGTCCAATGTGTCGTCTCCACTCCATCTCCTGCATATTTGTGTTGGGCGATCGATTGGTTCTTGTTTTGTTTGTTTGTCTCCAGACATGGTTTCTTGTTGGTGGTGATTCTGGTTATTCCGGTCCGGCCCGGCCCGGCCATCTGATCTTCAGTATAGAGCCAGCGAAGACAGTTGTTGTTGTTGATTAAGGTCTGAGTTAGCCTGTTGGTTGGAAATATTCATTGTGAAGCCAAGTTTCTGATCCGTTCCGTATAGAAGAAGTGACTGACTTGACATTTGTTTTTATTGAAGATCCGACGGAACTTTGTTGTTGATGCTGGCTGGCTGAGTGAGGAAGATTTCCAGATTGGTTGTTTCAGGTTAATGATGTTGATGAATGTGTTTCTCGCCTTCCCGATTCTCGCTGGATTTGACATCCTCGTCGGTTCCGACTGTGTATAGTTGAGACAATGCTCAATGCTGGATAAGTGAATGAATGAAGTAACCTCTTTCAAATCCCTCCCGTTGATGGTGATTGACGCTGGATGTTGTCACTGTTGTTGGTTGGTTGGTTATTTTCATAACCTCCATCTTGTCTATGTTCACCTGGAGTCCTGTCTTCTCTGGCTGCTTCTTCGACCAGTTTGTCGGTTTTCGCTTGTAAATCTTCGACTTCGTGTGACATAAAGTAGAAATCTTCCGCGAAATCAAGATTACATGGTCACCCAGAAAGAATTGGTGACAAGAAACTCTGCAGAGGAACGGACTAACGTGAATGTATTGCCCAACAAATATGTTGTACCCTCTGGGGTTCAAACTCAGGACCTTTCCGGTTACATGGCAAGCTGCCTCGTATGCCATTCAGCCACTGGGGACTCAATTCACTGGCTACCCCATGAATTCTAACTCCTACTAATTCGTGATTCAGTATGACTGGTACCAACCAATGTCATCGGTGGGAACTCCATCCCTACACTTGACAGTTGGAAGGACCTCACTTTTCACGATTTCTCCGTCCTTTAGCAAGTCACTAGCGAGCATCAGATTAATTTACTATAGTTGATCTGTAAGGATTAGCTTTGTATTTACGACTTGATCATGAGTGAATGGTATATGCGCTTGCCTTGAAACCGGAAGATCCTTGATTCAAAACCCCTGGCGGTGGGTGTGTACTGCCAATGACTCTCAAAACTACAATGAAAAATTCCCATACTGTCCAGTACTCCCTGGCGGTTTCCAATGATTCTCTAACTGATATCATTCCGTGATCAACTCGCAAAAGCCGAAACCAATCTTTACAAACCAAACTATAGAAAATATGTAGGAGAATATGGAGATAGATTGGAGCGTACGCCACTGAAGCGACAGTCGAACGACATCGCTTGCACCACCCAAGCCATTTCTCGATTTGAAGCTAAATGAGAAACGATGAGTTGGACGATGATGATCCGATGTATGACATAGAGGGGATCGTTTTTTGGGGGGGGACGGGGGGAGGAGATGAGAGATTATGCGCAATATTGGGGGGAGGCAGCTGAAGAGGACAGTAGAAAATAGAAAAGATTGGACATATGTTGTCGAACCCGTATGTTCCCCTAGGATCTCAACGAAACAACAATAATAATGATATTCAAGTGATGGTTTGTAGGGATTTGTTTGGTTTCAGTTGAATACCAATGAGATGCTCACTGGCGACTGGCCCTATTCAGGTAGGTAGTTACCTGGGTTCAAGTGGGAAGTCGTGACCAGTAGGGTGCAGCAGGTCGACTGGTGTGAGGACAAATACTCGCCGAAGACATTGGCTAGCGGTTGCGCTATGTCGTGAATTGGCAGAAGTTAGAATTCGAGGACCATTGGATCGGGTCCCAGTGGCTTAATGGTATACGAGCTCGTCAGCCTTGTAACTAGAAGGTCCTGGGTTCGAGTCCCGGTGGATGCGTACTGATGAAGAGTCCCAAACTAGGCTGACGAAACAGCTGGCTGTCCAGTACTCACAAGTGGTTTTCCAATGGTTCTCTAACTAATGTCAGCTCATGATGAAATCCTGAAATAATAATGATAATTCACTCATCACTTGACGTTTTTATTTTACTTAGGACTAATTACCTTATACGATAAAGTTTCACAATTTAACGATATTTCTTCCCCTCATAGTTAATTTTTGCCTATATGCCTTAGTTCACTACACCAACTGATAGCTGGGCGTATAATTAACCTCTAGTTTGCTTTTCTTGTTCCTCTATGAACTTTTAGAAAAAAAAACTATTCGGCTCTAAAACTTTCACGAGGGTGGGGATGATGGAAGTTTCGAAAACAGGTCATTCTCTACTGACATTTTGAAAAGAATTCCGTTGAAACAATGAACGAAATGAATATTTGAACCATTGAACAAATATATTATTTTGACCGTAGTCAATAACTATGATTATAATAATAACAAAATATTGATGGTAATAAGGGGACGTGGATAGCGAAGTCTTATATTTGAGACTATCGAGAGTGATAAAACGGATTTGTGCTGCCGCCACTCTTTGTTTGTCATTTTCCAGCTGCCTACCAATGATGATTGCTCAATTGAAAGACAAGCTACCTAGTTGTGCCACTTCTATATGTATCTATAAATTTAGGGCGAACAACTTGATAGCTTAATAAACGCATCAATGAGCATCTCTCTGCACTCACGGTTCGGAAAAGGTCAAACAAAATCTACACGAAGTTCTATTTCGGCTCATTTGATTGACAGTGGTCACCAAGTGGACAAAAATAGTGCCTTCAAAGTTATCTATCGCATTCCACCGAGCCTTTGGAACGGAATTCGAAACCGCCTTTTACACATAGCCGAAGAAGCTATGGGAATTAATTCGAGAGAACAATCCTAGTCTTTGCATACAAAAGAAGTAGTTTCTTCTACCTTTGTCTCTCCCTTGCCTGGCCTCGGTGAATTCTATTCAAAACCCTCTCACCCACCCTTTCTTATTTTCCATCTCCTTCGTACTTTTATGATATTGATTTAAATTCTGATTATCTGTCCACTTCACCTACAGTTAATATTACGTAACTTTTAAGATTTGACCTAATTTATTTATTTATTTATTGAATTGTCTACATATACACACATATACATATACTCCCTTTGTTGTTCTTATCGCCACCTGCATGATCCTTATTATCAATATTTTTTTGTCATCATTGTAATCATCGTTATTAATTACATTCAAAACATTTAACACATTATGATTATTATTTGATCCAGAAAGATACTCTGGAGTCACACTTTTGAACCGAGAGAGATACAACAACCGCAAGGTCTAAACCTTGCATCCAGAACAAGAAAGGCTGTTAGACTGTAAGACTGGATGGCCCCGTTCAATTGTGGGATGAACGTTCTCTGCACAGGTCGTGTTCTGCTTTTATTATCTGTGTGGCTGCTACTCCGCTTGTTAAAAAAACTGGTGTCGGAGGTGCTCTAAACTCAGTCTCAACATGAAGTTGGACTCATATGAGCCTTCTGTGATATACTCTGCAAAGAAAGTCATCAGCATGCACCCTTCAGACACAGAACACCATCTCCCTATGTGACAATCGTCGCTCCTGGACATCAAAAACTGACTACAAGTTGTGACAATTTCGAATGTAGTCTCTTCTTGCATGTCTTTCTCCACAAGGTTGGGTATAACCAGGTCATGTTGGCATTGGATGACGCCGCTCTTCCTCACGCAATCTCTGGGGGATTTTCCACATGTAACGCACTCAGCAACAACTGAGACGTGCAGCTGCTCTGCATACATGCACTCATTCTTAAACCGCCGTCAAGAACCAGGAAATACAGCTGCCTGCAACACCTTTGACAGATTGCACTAAGGATCGTTCCCAACTCTATCCAGTACAAATCGACATGAAGCCACTTGTATACGCTTCGCACAAGGTCTCTTGTCCTATGAGCTCAAGTTCCTACTGCTACGTAAATAGTCATTTGAAATAAGTGTGATGATATTTCAATTTATTGATTGCATAGAAGAAGTCATGTATTCAAGACTTCAATACACTCGAGAAATTGTAGCTGACAAGCAAGCATATTAAGCCACATTCAAGATCGATGAAGTGATGAAGTGATAACAGTCAGAGAATCGTTGAAAAAACCAACAGCGAGTACTGAACAATATTTTCACCTTACTTTGGTACTCTTCAGCAGTACATCCAGATAACCTCACCGCGGATGGAACCTAGTCTTCTTCAGCCACCAGAGTGGAGCCCAATTACGCATCGATCCACACCTTTGTTAATTTGCGATAATAATAATAATAGTGCAATCATTAGCTAGGTGAGTATTTGTAGTCAAACCCGTTTCTCAGAAAGTTAAGCCATATATATCTGAAAATCCTATTTGCACACGTTAATTCTGCTGTGATTGGTTGGTGAGTTCCTCAAGGTAAAGCCATGTGATTGTTTTTTTTTGTCTCTTTCTCATGACCCTGATTCCGAGAGGAAGTATACATTGACGTCAATTGTAGTCTGCAACAGTATTTGGCCTGCAGACAACTCATAGCACACAGCTAAGTGAATGAATTCACCGTCGAAAAAGGAGACTCTTCACTGAACTATACGCGTTTTTTTTGTTTTGCATTAATTCTAACTTCTGTCACTTCATAGTAGGGCGCTGCCGTCAATCAGTATCTGTCATTGGTAATCGCTTCAGTTTCACACGATGAATCCCACTGGTTACAACTTGTCAGTACAGCTTCAATTATCTAGTTGCTCCCTTGTGGTTATAAATGCCTTCGAATTGATGTTATTGGTTCGTGAGAGAAAAACCTTCATTCAAATACTGAATTTATCAATGGCTAAACTGATCTTTTCCAAGGCTTATAGGCGAAAACCAAAAAAGTGACGGGAGAAGAAGGCAGCGAAGACAGGGATCCACATGAACATAAATAGGAAAGAGGTAATGAACATAACCAACCAATCAACTAACAGCACCAATCACTACCAACGGGTCAAATTTGAAAGAGATTACTTCCTTTACTGTGCGTCGATTGCACAATGGTTAGGACTCTCTCTGACCATGTACATGGTCCGAGGTTCGATCCCCTGCCGACGCACACCTGAAAAATATGACCAATCGTAGACCAAGCTAAAGAGGATCGCAGAAAATAGAACAGAGTGGAAGTGTGTTGTTGAAGCCCTTTGTTCCACTGGGAACCCAAGGGGACAATAATAATACTAAATAATAACATTTATTTTTCAAGTATTGGTTCTGTAGGGAATTTAGTTTGATTGGTTAGAGGATTTCATCACGAATTGACATCAGTTAAAGAACCATAGGAAAACATGGGAGTACTGGACGGTCAGCTGTTTTGTCAGCCTAGTTTGGGGCTCCACCTCAGGCAGTACGCACCCACCGCAATTCGAAACCAGGAACTGAAGCTCACTAGATACTGGGCCTATTCAGGAAGTTAACCTTAGATTCTAGTGAAGCGCCATGACCATTAGGGTGCAGCCAGCTTGTAAGCGAGGCAGTAAATCATCGGAGAGGACACTGTGCTGTGGTCGCGCTATGTCCTGAAATGGTAGAAGTTAGAATTCATGCACTGGTTGGCCACTGAATTGAATCCCATTGACTTAATGGTCCATAAGCTATCTAGCCTAACTACCACAATGTCCAGGGATCGAACCCTGTCTATGAGTCCGTGCTGATGAAGAGTCCCAAACTAGGCTGACGAAACAGCTGACCGTCCAGTACTCCATACAAATTTTTCAATGGTTCTCCAACTGATGTCATCTCATGATGAAATCCTCCAACCGAATAACATTTCTTTAAAGAGTTGGCAACGAGCCAAACGAACGACTTAGGGCTACCCTTCCAAACTTTTGTAAGTGTAAGGAATCGTGAGGAGGAGGCATGTTCTAACCCATGATCCAGTGTAATTGTAAGTCAAACTGCTAGACCGACTGATATGTTGTCACCTATAATAATTTATATGAATATACACCACTACAATTCAAATTTCGTACGTTTTTTTTTTAATTATAGCTTGATTCCACAGCACAGTAATTTGGTACACAGTATGGAATTCTCAGCATGTGGTACCGTCGGTAGCCTAAATTTAGCACGCCAACCATTGCTTTCAGGTGTGCGTCGGCTGGGGATCGAATCCCGAACTATGTACATGGTCCACGAGAGTCCTAACCACTGTGCCACTGACGCACATCTAGCATGATCTCCATGTCACCCTTGGGCACATGACCAACTCTTCGTTTCCCATTTATAAACACAAAATCAATCAATATATGCATACAATGTTAATAATAATCGCTTTGTGTCAAGCCATAATAATCACTCAACATAGAATCCTTCGATGTGACGCAATCAGATGAAAGAGAGAATGAAAACATCCAGTTACCAGACAACAGTGCAAGAAAAGACTGATAACTGCTTCTTTATGAACACATAAATTGGGTTTCAGGCATTCGATGGAGATTAATTTGACAAACCTGAGGAGAACTGAGCTATTTTCTCTATTGATAACTCTGAGTAACCTTAAGATGTCCACCTCATGACCCGTATTAAAGAGATGCCTAGGAATGACACTATTGAAAGCGCTTGTTGTCTAATTCTCTTCAAGTTTACTAGAGCAATCCTTTCCTGTTAAGTGGACGCCTATCCTCCTCTCTTTCATGGGACCACGAATTCCTTGACTTGAACCTCACCCCAACCCCCGCCTCACTTCGGTATGGACCATTGGATCGGGTCCCAGTGGCCTAATGGTATACGAGCTCGCCAGCCTTGTAACCAGAAGGTCCTGGGTTCGAGTCCCGGTGGGTGCGTACTGATGAAGAGTCCCAAACTAGGACGAAACAGTTGTCCAGCACTCCCAGGTTTTCCAATGGTTCTCTAACTAATGTCAGCTCATGATGAAATCCTGAAACCAATCAAATCCCTACAAACCAAAACTTAGATAACTGTATTTTCGTTTGACCAATTTAATGTATACACACACACACGCACAAAATAACCATATATATATGCGATTGCACAGCTATGAAAATGAATTCGTCGAAAAAAGACTCTTCGCTGAACTACTTGTCTTTTGTCTATTAATGTTCGAATGGGAACTATTAATGAATGTTTCCATTCATTTACGTTCCCAATGGAAGAGACGGCTTCAAGCTAGAGGCTTGAAGTTTCTGTAGCAGTGGTGATTATATTTAAGGGATGACGTTGCTAGCCGCATGCCCAACCTCCTCTTATTCACCAGTCTTATTACTGGTTTAGCAAGGCAAAAAAGTGCATCGACAGGGGCTCGAAGCCCGGACCATATGCCTGGTCGGTGAGCATTCTACGGCTGTGCCACCGACGCATTTAAATAACAATACTTTAAATTAATTTATGGAGGGGACAGTACATTCATTTCACCAGTTTTATTCTTATCCAGTATAAACCTTCCCTAGTGATTGAAATGTTTGCTTTCAATTGCCCGAAAAATATGCACGAGTGAGCTAATGGTTAGCCAGAAAACTTTCTCAAGTGTCACAGTAAGGATAGACCACATCTAGAAAAGACAGCTTCTGTACCAAAGAAAGCTATCTTTATTAACCTACCTGCCATTCAAGGGTGACCAGATTATTTAGTTGACAGCTAGCTCAAAGACACTTCGGTCAGCTATCAAACGCACATCCTACGCCGCCGAATCTCTTTTTCTCACTTGCCGAACATTTTCGATCCCTGTACCTACGATTAAAGGACGAAATTCTGTGGACTCTACTTCAAAACGGTATCTACAGGTTCACCTGCAGTTGAGGTTACACCTATATAGGTAGAACCAATAGAATTTTCTAATGTGGTCATCGAAAAGAACATGCTCCAAAATGGTTATTAAAACACACATAGAAAATCCCAATGCAATCATTACTCTGAATAGAAATCCGTCATCAACATCATCCATTGCAAAGCACTTATTAATGTCAGGTCACAAAATCAATCAATATTAATGACTGTTTCACAATCATTTCACACAACTCGAATTCAAGGTTATTGAAGGTGATGGAAGCACTTTGTGGGATTAATCACACAACATCCTAAAAAATGTATACAAAACATAGTAGAATTCAACCTTCGCGTCTAACATGGACTACTTGACCTATTTAATTAAATACGATTGGTCATTAGTATAATAACAATAATAATTTCCTTTATTCCAAAACAGTACTTGTGATACAGAATGGAATTCTCAGCATTTTACTACAGTATTCCATCCAGTTAGTACATGAACTATAATTAAAATTCTACATACATTAAGGGTAATCTCAGTTGGTTTTGACAACAACATATTAGCATGTCGGTTGGTAGCAAAGCCAAAAGTAAACAGAGTGTTTGAAGGTGTTAGAAAAGTCGATGCTTGCATAATTTTTACTGGGGTAAGCGGTAACAAGAAGGTCGAGATATACGGAGTATGAAAGAACAAAGACAAATGTTTTTAATAGAGTTTGTAAGGAAGAAAGAAAAAAAGCAGCACATAACAGAAAAAAAGGAAAAGAAAGAAAGAAAACGTCGTACCTGTAAATGATGATATGAGTTGGAAAGACGAGATCCAATTGTTCTACTGACCATTTAATAAGTTATAGGTATCACGCCTAATGCTTTCTTCTTTATCGCACAGAACAACACGAGCTAAGTAAGGTATGGTTGAGTTTCTGTACTTGCTAGTGCGAGCATATAGTTTTCTATATAGGCTTCTGGTTCTGTGTGATGACATAGATACAAGGAGAGAGTTGTGAATGAAGGGGGTGGTGTAATAGATAGATAGATAAAATGAATTTAGCCCATTTTTCACATGAGTTCAAGTGGCTGTCGACCAGAATATTAACAAGCTGGTTATGTGACACGTTGCTTGCCCTGGCGAAAACCTTTAACATCCTGCGTAATAAGGTATAGTCTTTCTTCAGTAGCCAGCCCTGGATAAACTAAGGGGGAACAGTAGAGAATAATAGGCAGGATGCAGGAATTAACGAATTGTAGGAAAAAGGGCTGGGTTATACCAAAATGTCTTAACTTCTTGATGTAGATAGTAAGACGATGTATGTACTTCTGTTTTTTATATAACTGAGTAATTATCATGGCTTTTATTTTACCTTATTATTGTGAACCATGTTGCTACTTGTAAAGCGATTGTAAAGAAACTACGAAATGACGATATCATCTCACGAAATTTCTCCTCTAAATGCCTTATTCAAATTTATCAAAGGGATTAATAGTTTTAAAATTTAAAATAAGCAATTCGATGGACGTCTATTCTATCAAGTTGATGGTGTTTCAATGGGAAGCCCCTTAGCAACACGCTTTTTTTGCGGATTTATTCTTATCAAGCCTAGAAGCCGGGGATTTCGCAACAGCTTATACAACATATGGAATTATATATACACAAGAAATGTTGATGATAATTTTATTGTATCTGTGCAAGCAGCATCGGTGGCATAGCAGTTAGGACGCCCCCTGACCATGCACATGGTCTGGGGTTCGATCGCCGGCCACTGACACACTCCTTCACCTCGCTCGCTATGTCAGGAATAATCTTGGTAAAGATGAAAGGTTGGACATGCGGCTAGCAACCGCATCCTGTAAAAATTAAACACTACTACAGAGACTTCAAGCCGCTAGCTTGAAGCCGCCTATGTTCCACTGGGGAACGTGAAGGAAAAAAAAAGCAGATGAAAAGATGAAGACCTGCTGATAAGAGTCAACTCATGCTGTCTATATCTCGGCTTCACATTATGACACGAGAAAAATGACACTGTCAAATTACTAGACGTTTCTCTAGTGAAAAGGAATGATGACATGATGGAAAGATCTGTATTTCTACAACCAACAAATAATCAATCGATGTGTGAAGGATAAACTGTGCTTTGAGCCACTTCAGTTTTTGTTTATAAATTCACCTGCTCTTGTGGAGCTAGTTATATTGACCACACAAAGTGCACGCTTTCCAAACGCATCTCTGAAAATTATCCGGCATGGTTAGCAAAGGGACAATGCAAGACAACCACTAGCTCAATTCTCAAGCAGTTGGTGAATTCAGGCCACCTTGCTCCACCACAGTCATCGTCTTTCAAGATTTTTCTACACTGTGAGACCAAATGGTACAAAGAGCATCAGGTTTCGGCTTTTGTGTATGGCGGAGGCGCTGGCAATTCGTCAATACAACCCTGAACTCTGTATGCAGAAAATGTTTGTCCAATCTCTTATTCTACTTTGGTCTTAACCTCTTCACTAGTCGTTTCCTGTAAAAAAAAAAATTTTGGTTTTTTTTAATTTATTTAAATTCGTGTCAAAAAAAGAAGTTTCAAACTGCTTAAGTATTAGTAATGAATCGACCTCGCCGTGGAAGTTGTGTCTAACCCAATGTTTTATTACCTTAACGTGTAACTACGAAGGAATGCGGACAACTCGCTAAGAAGATTCATCTATAAAAAGTCCACATGGAACGGGCTCTAAACAGAAAGAGACACCTAATATACTCTATTTCCTCGAAGATCCGGAAGATTTGCACTGAAGTGTCAATCAATGAAGAATTACAAAATCTCCAAATAACCTCGACAGAAAATGGATTCTCACTCAGATTCATAGACAAGAATCGAAAAATCAAGGAAAACACCTGAAAACGTCCAAGTTCCCGCCCCCCCATCAAAAATGCTGATATTGAACCTCAAATTTAAAAGTGACACCAAAGCAGAAATGCTCCACAGACTGCTTTCGAAGTCTCTCAGTAAAATATACGTTGCCGCCAGCCTACGAATAACATTCTCCTGCAAGAAACTACTCATGCAACACTTGAAAGACACGCTGTCGCACTTCAAAATGAATATACAAGTTCACTTGCTCGTGTGGAGCTGAGTACATTCGTCGTACCATGCGTCCGCGTGTAAAACGCACGCGGGAACACTATCCAGCAAAGGGATGTACACTTCGATAACAGAACATCCGGTGAATTCTAGACATCCGTCTCTATATGAAAAGTCCTTCAAAGCCATATACATTATATCCGATCCAACCCGCCAAAGGGGATGAAATCAAGATATCTAAAATAAATAGCTGAGGCAATGATGATCCAAAAACTTAAACCTATTCTATGTGTCCAAATGAAATACTTTCAACCGTTGTCCCTACGCTGGCCATCATGAAATGTCAGTCGCACTAACAGTGATTATCCTATTACCTTTCTTGTTCAACCTTCCTGTTTATTTCTGTCATTTTTACGCATTATTATTATTATTATATTGGTTACTGTTTCTATTTTTATGTATTTGTCGAACCCTCTCTCCATTTCGTTATTGCTACTTCCTTGATCCAAATTTATACAAACTGACGAGTTTTCAAGTGATTATGATCCTACTTTGTCTTTTATACCCTATCTTCCTGATTGTTACACATTGGAATTTTTAATTTGACCTTTGACCTGAAATATTTCTAGAACAGTACCACTAACTATCTTCTGTTGAGTACACTTAGTAATTTTATTTAGTGATCTGAGCTCTGACCGAAAATAATTCTGGAACTTTCTCGCACATGTACTATAAATACACGAATGTATAGCCTGTAATAAGGGTTTTTGTATTTCCCAATAAATGAATGAAAAACAAAACGATATTGTCATTGTTTTCACCGACGTTTCGCTATTTAATGCTGCTGCTAATAGCTTTATCAAAGTACTAATATTAAACCGGAATTTACAAAATCCACTCAGGATATATATTATAACAAAGAGTTAGGAGGTAGGAGAATAGACTACTTAGGTCAAGTTAAAAGGACATATTGAAAGTCGAAATAGCAGTGAACATCACTGTGCGTCGGTGGCACAGTGGTTACGACTCTCGCCAACCATGCACATGGTCCGGCGTTCGACCCCCTGCTGACGCACATCTGATATCTATGGTCGGCCTGCGAAATTTGGGCTACCGATATCCATGCTGAAAATTCCATACTTGCACTAAAAATACAGTGTGGAATCAAGCTGTATTCAAAAAAATAAATAAACCAAATAACAAAGGTAATAGTACGTCTGTTATGACATCAAAATACAGTTTACTAACTTGATCATCGTTCGTCAGTCTGGAGTCATTTTTCCTTGTCCAATTGGCCAGTTGGTAAAGATAACAAAACCAGGTGTAGATTGTTGAATTTGATCAGTGTGTAAAATTGTAAAAGTAGTGTGGGTTTACATAGTGAACTTGCTCATCATATTCGTGTTGATTTTGTCACTTCATGGTGGAGGCGAGGGAGGTGTTGTAACCAGGTTAGATTCTGTTTTAGTGCATCATTTCTGTTCAAGCAATTTGTAAACATACATTGCTTTTATAATTTTACACACTGATCAAATCCAACAATCTACACACCTGGTTTTGTTATCTTTACCAATTGACAAACTTGACAACGAAAAGCGATCCCAGACAGGTAAACGAACGATGATCAAGTTAGTAAACTGTATTTTTATATCATAACAGATTTTGTTATTTTATTTTATTATTACTTTTTATTATTTTTGATTACACCTTGATTCCACACTGTATTTTTAGTACAAGTATGGAATTTTCAGCATGGATATCGGTAGCCCAAATTTCGCAGGCCGACCATAGATATCAGGTGTGTGTCGGCGTGGGCTCGAACCCCGGACCATGTGCATGGTCGGTGAGAGTCGTAACCACTGTGCCACCGATGCACAGATGTACTATTATCCTTGTTATTTGGTGAAGTGATCTTCATTGTTATTTTGACTTTCAATATGTCCTCCTTTTAACTTGACCTAAGTAGTCTATTCTCCTACCTCTTAACTCTTTGTTATATATATATATCCTGAGTGGATTTTGTAAATTCCGGTTTAATATTACTACTTTGATAAAGCTATTAGCAGCAGCATTAAATAGCGAAACGTCGGTAAAAACAATGACAATATCGTTTTGTTTTCCATTTATTGGGAAATACAAAAAAGACCTTTATTACAATGAATATCATATACCCAATGCTCAAATTTTTTCAAACTGTTAAAAGTGAACTTGGTTTGAACATATATATATATATATATATATATATAATGTGCAGTTTAGTTGATGACTTTGTCGAAAAGAAAGCTTTCTTCGCTACAACCGTCTTTTATTAATAGTTTCTATGCTCCAATGTATGTATATTATGAATGTATATAACTGTAGAACCTGAGGGGAGAAGCGTTAGTTATCAACAAGAACCACATCCTTTGCTCAGTCGCTTTTCTTTTTTCTCACAAGCATACAACAATAGAATGAGCATTTTAACAAAAATATTACGTAATATTAGTACAAATTTTTAAAAAACATGCCCAGGACTTACTTTTTATACTTTTTATATTACTACTATTCCTGTTATGCCAAATATGCCTCATAATCTTGATGATAAAGTCACTTTTTCAAAAAATCTGTGACAAAATGAATTCCTCGTCAGTTTCATTGTCATTTAAATGTTTGTATGTGTGTGTGTGTGTGCGTGACTGGACTCTGAGTCGTTTATACTGTGCTCAAATAGGCAAATTAAAAGCTTCCATTCTTTGAACACACCGGTGACTTCAATAAATCTCTTCTGATCATCATTCGATTCGAAAAGATATACATATACATATTATCCTCAAAAATGAATGAATGAATGAATGAATGAATACCTGAGTTCACTGAGCCTTTATATAATGTTGTAATATTTCCAATCTTGACTGATTTGTTATGACTGTTGATTATTACTATTATTATTTACAAAAGATGTTGTCACCAAAACACAATTATGTTTTCAAGATTTTTCAAAAAATAAAATAAAATAATACAACAACTGAAATAATTATCCAAATCTCACTAGTAATTGTGCAATATTATTATTATTAATAGTAGTACTGTTATTTATAATTCCCCGCGTTTTCTACTTCCCTTGTAAGTTTACAAAGTGTTTATGCGTGTGTGTGGGTGCGTGTGTGTTTGTATATCTATCCAATGTATGTATCTATTTATCTAGCAAGCTATCAATACGTGCGTGTGGGTGTTTTTGCGCAGGCACCCGTGCATGTGTGGTGTGTGTCTACCTATCTTTGTGTCTGAAGTGTGTATGTCTGTCTATCCATCAATCTACTTATCTATCTATCTAACAATTCAGCCACACATAAATACATGTAGGAAATGACTGATTTTTGTAAACTCAAGATATTTTTTTCGATTTAATTGCTTTTATTGTCACTTTAATTACTTTACTTTTTTAATTGAAATAGTAACAAAATTAAAATAATAATTATTATTATGATTATTCGTCTACTTCCTGTTTATGTAATAATCATCCACCCACCCACACACACACACTGTACATGATTAATAAACACAGACAACTAGGATATTCAGTTTAACAGTTTGTAATCTTTTTGCAATTTTTTGATTGGTTAACCAATCGACCAATCATATCGTCTATTATTTTGGAGAAATTAACTTCTTAAGGCATTAGCTTCTTCCTACAAGGATTTGGGTGATTTGATATTAAAAGAAGTGATTTGATCATTGAAATGACTGTTATCAGGGAGCGAGAGAGCGAGAGAGTACTGGACGCTTATTTCTGTGTCGTTTTAGGGGATTCTTTAAATTCCAGAAGGGTTGTATACAAGTGAGAAATCACTATCACAATGGAGACCATCAAATCGGGTCTGGAGTAGGGATATTGATGGATTGACCCGATTGGTTAACAAGATCGTTGTGTAACCATCAAGGTCCTGGGTTCGATTCCTGACATAATGATGAGTGGGTATTGCTTAAGACTCTCAAAGTAGAACAAATCAGTCGTTTTGATACTCCCTAGTTTTACTGAATGGCTTTCTAAGTGAAGTCGAATTTATTCAGAACAACAAAATAGTTAGAGCGAACAATTGCGGTTTCAATAAATTCTTCTTCTTCAAGCTGCCCAATTATAAATCCATTAATTTAAGCATACAACAGCCATCCAGTCAGTAAAGGCGAATTAGAATCATATCACAAAGTGTATTGTGGAACAAGTATAATACGGGATGGAACCATAGTCAGTCAGTTTTTATTATGCATGGTCTATGTGAACATGGGACAAAATGAGATGAATTAAAAGTCAATCTGAACGAAGAATATTCTTTTCAGCAATTTCTCTACTTCAGGCTCTTACAATGATAAAATATAATATTCGTGGTCCTTACAATAAAGGCCAGTTGTTATGCGGCGGATACATTTTTAACGTGGGATAACAGATTAGTGTTATGGGATGTCAAAATAAATAGTTGTATTTGTCTGACAAACATCGTGCTAGGCTGAAATCGATTACAAAATACTGTGAAATAGGAGAGAGAGAAGATGGTAGTGACTAATCATAATAGATTTGTAGAGTGTGGGATAGGAAAATTGACAGGTAAGTCAATTCAGGGTTATAAAAGGTGTCAGGTGAGTGACTGGCTAGTACAAAGTGGTCTGTGGTAAACAGCAGATAGTAAAACTGCAATGAGAGGTTCATAATGAAATAACGAATATTTGAAATGAAACATGTGGAGGCATATATTGAGATAATATCACTAATGATATTATTTATTATTGTATCTTTTGGTGCAAAGAGGTTCATCGTACTGAAGTTTCTGTAGCAATTTTGTTTACAGGGTGGGGTTGCTAGCCTCACGCCTGAGAAAGGAATGATTACATTAAGTTAAAGTTTAAAGAGAAGCGACTTTTTGGGTTGCTCCCCTCAAAATCGGAAAATAACGGACAAACAATGAGAACAACACCAACAAAAGGAAACAGTTCACAGAAAAAAGGGCAAAAAGCGACAACAACTATACAATACAACAACACGCAATATAGTTCAGCACAGTTAACTAAAATGATATCTCAACCATAAAGTCACTGCCTTGGAGCAACTTGAACATATAAATCCAACAATATATACAATTATAGATGTGTTTATGTTTAAAAATTCCACAAATCCAAATAGTTAGTTATGTGTATTATCTGTCAATAAGATTGTATTCTCAGATTCAGTGTTCGAAAGGTAAATCATTGTGATAGTTTCCACAAACTCTTGGCATAAAATTTTTACAGAAACGAGAGTTATTATTAATAAGGGAAATGTAACGCAGTAGTCGAAAAGCGCACGCTATCTAGTCCATCACTAATAATAAGTGCGTATAAATAAAAAAAATCAATAGTATTAAGGGGATGTTTGCATGAAAGGCATGAATTATGACGATTAATAATAATAATCGTAATAATAATAATTGCAATAATAATATTTGTAATAATAAGCGAAGGAAAAGTAACCAAGGGGGTTAAGGGGAAGGAGCACTCTTGGTGAGAAGAACAGGAGTCATCAATACAAGTTTGGCCACGGTAGAAACAGCGTCTGGACTTGTTCTTTTTGGATACAAAAATTCCGGTTTGTTCGATCTTATTGCAACAGCTTCAGCTATGTGTAGGAGACGTAAGCGAACTACGTGTGATAACGACTTCTGAATTCGGTATATAACCCTGATCGCTGTGTTGACATCGATACGATGTCCAGTATCGACCAAGTGTGACAGGACAGGATCGAGCTTTATATGCACTTAATTTCCCCCTTGCTGAACCAAGCTGGTAAATGTTCTCGAACCCGTAGACCAACCCGCCTAAACATGTGGGCAGACTTGGAGCCAGATGAAAACGTTGGCAGAGAACTGAACGCAATAGAGACGTACGTCAGAAGCCCTATGTTCCTCTAGGAACTAAAGGAAACAACAATAGTACTGATGATTCGGGTCATTAAAAGATTTTGAAATTTTCTTTAGGTACGAGCAAGAGAAGTTCTGAAAAAATGGAGACGTGTTAGCGCGGGGTCCAAACTTTCAACCTGATTCAGAAGATGACTTTCAGTACAGGCACAATCTTTATTTCCTTTCAAGCAACAAGTACTATTTCCCTGTAAAATGATGCATCAAAAGATTCGTGTTAATGTATGACGAAAAATGTGTGCACACCTTTGAAGTGAAATGCTTGGTAGGTCATCAAGACCTTGACTGTGCGATCAATTTGAGGACTTGAGATATGTTGATCCATCCTTTTGATTGAAACCTGGGAATTAATGATCATTTACGCGTCTACAGGCATCAGGCACAATAACTGTACTAGCCTATTTTCTTAGAAAAGATCGATTTAAGGTGTTTACATCAGAATAGGGATCAAATAAATTTATTTCTTCCTTGTCATCTGATTGAAAGGTGTCCAGATTTTGGAATCATTCGCATATGAAATAAATTCATGACAGGTGAACAATAATTAATATTGACAACAACATTAATCATCACTAAAATTTAGCATCCCTCGGGGTAAATGTCAGTAAAATATTATGGTTGAGGCATGTATATATATATATATATATATATATATATATATATGCTAATTATACCACTAAATAACATTAAATAATATAGCATTCAATGTTTCGATTGTGTTGAGTATGAAGTAATTTAGAAAGCGTTTCAACACCACCAAGTCCACAGGAACAAACGTTTGTAAACCTCAGTGAAAACTTGCAAATGAGAAGACGAGTAAGAGAAGACGACCCAATATCATTGATGATTCTCCTGATTGTATTGGACTGGACCATACAACAGGCCATGGAAGTTTGAAAGGCAGGCACGCTCCGTCCTCCTTTATGACTGTGAGACCTGACTACTGAAAGTAGAAGATATGAAAACTCTGGCTAGCTGTCTTTGATCATAGTTGCTTGCATTTTATCTCCTGTGTGAAGTGGTATAATAAGATGAGCAATATTGAGCTGAGGCATTCGTCAAGTGCTAGGTAAGGAGGGAATGGCAATCAATCGATGGGGTGGCTGTGAAGTAGCCATATCGATCGAGATCGTTAGGAAATGTGTTACGCATGCATGCCTAACCATCGCCTTCCTTAACAACGACAGTGTTAGGTGACATCGAAAAGGTGAAGTTGGAAAAGAGCCAGCTATTGGTAGTCAAACGAAAACATGGCTTAATTAGTAAATCAAATCCCCAACAGTTAGTTTAAGGCAGCCACGTAGGAAGGTGTAGACTGCTGCCTGGTTGGGGTCCTCAGGACGGTAAAAACCAATGAAGGCTGGAAACAATTCGTGATTTGGCTCAAAATCGTTCTCAATGGTCAGCGCAGATGCATCCAATCCCTGTGACTTATGATTTCCAATGAAACTATATTATTCTTTGTTATTACAATTCCTTTGTCTCACACCTCTGTTTACTGTCTCTGTTATGCATTTCTTCCACTTTCTTCTCTTTCTTTGTGTGCTACAAGGAGGGAGTGTGGTGACTTGAACTGTTGCACATCGGTGCAAAGTTCTATGTTGAAAACAGACAGACAGACACCACTTTGGTGGGACAATTAGTTTATCTAATACATTCCTCGCTGATGAATCCTAACAGGCAAGCGATTTAGGCGAGGCACCATGATGACGGATGAATGAGCAATATAGCTTTATGATGACATGACATTAGTTATACCCCAGCTCTACTTTACAACTACGTGTATTATGTAATCCTTGCATAGAAAAACGCCTCATACAAAGTGTACAACCAAGTAGCCAAGCCTTATCTTAAGGTGAGTGAACTCATATATTCTACAAAAGATGGTTTAAAGCAAGGCCAGATGTATGATGTATCCGCTATGAGTAATTGTATCATTACGAGGAGAGAATCAGTAGAGTTTGAATCTCTCCTTACCGTTATTCTAGCGTAGATAGAGAGTAGAGATCCAAGAGAAATCAATAAACACCTGATACATCTTCTCTATTCCTTTGCACTAGTTTACAATATTCCAGAGAACACAGCACGAGAGTTTCAGAGTACTATTACCTCCCACCTGGTGACTTCATCCGAATGCACTGATGACATCACCAGGAGTCGGACCATGCACTTTCAGGTCACGAGGTAATGCTCGCTAAAGATAATTTTTCAGTCAGTAAATTCTAGCTTTTGTGGTTACACAAATTTTGCGAGATCATCAGTTCAAATCATCATCTATAAGCATATTTGTCGTCACTATTCAACCACCGTGAAAGACCCTACCAATGACTAGTTATCACTACAAATAGATACAGACAATTTCATCACCATGTAGGGATGCATTTGTGTATGTGTGCAGTGAAGAGTGCCAGACAAGGACGAAACAGCTCTCCTGTACTCCTTGTTAGTTCGCAATGTTTCTTTCACATTTTCTGTCTCTCTCTCTCAACTTCACATCGATTGTCTACAGGATTTATTCATGAGATGGCATCCATTACAGAATCATTGGAAATCAACAGCGAATACTGCCACACAGCCAGCTGTTTCGTCAGCCTCATTTGTGACCCTGCCTCAGCAGTACGCACCCTACCCCCAGAAAGTGAACCTAACACCTACCGGTTACAAGGCTGAAAATCGTTCTGAACAGCACAGATTCATCCACTCGGTGTGATTTATAATATTCAATAAAAGTCTATTGTTCTTCCATGTTACTCTCCTTTTTGCCTCATATTTGTGTTTATTGTCTCTGTTTCGAATCTTTCTCTATTCTCTTGTATTGCTTTGTGTGCTACATGAAGGTAGTGAGGCAACTCGAACTGTTGCACATTTGCGCAAAGTTCTATGCTGAAATCAATGAGTCAGTCAGTCAGTCAGTCAGCCATACCTTGGGTTGAGAAAACAACTCTAAAAGACTTGAACTTCACGGATGATTTATGTCTAAAAGTTGCACAAACTTTGAAGATTTACATACACCAAGACAACCAACAAATATTCACTGACTCACATGAGAAAATTCACTTCATAATTGCATATAAAACTGGTGCATAGTCTCATTCCCTCGATAGTGAGATCTAGTGCTTGTTAGGTGGAAGTCTGTATAGATCAATTTAATAAAAATCCATGTGGAATAGAGTATACTTGAATTTCAAACGTTTTTGTCAAAATAGCTATAAACGAGAGTTGGTGAAAACTGTGTCTGTTTTTACAGAGCTAGGAAAACATACTGAGAGGAGAAGTCTTACACACTGAGAAAATGATAATCACTTTCCGAAATTCTTCATAAATTAGGGAAGATCTGATATTACCAGACCTCTTGTTGATACGGGTCATGAAGTGAACAGTGTGAAATCCTGCAAGATTATTAGTCGATAATATAACTCAGCTCTTTTCAAACTGGCATAAGTAATTGCTATCAAACTTTTAATACCTAACTTATGTGCTCAGGAAGATTTATTTTAATTGCCTTGGTGATCGAACCTTTTAATTGATTACATAATCTTTTCCTTCTAACTCAACCGCAGCTGTCTTTTTTGCATAGGTGTTAGTTATATATATAATCTCCGAAAACGTGTAGCTGAACACTATCCGGTTTGGTTAATGAAAGGGGAACGTAGAACTGCAAAGTCGTCTATTTGTGATCACCTGTTAGAGTCTGGTCATTTAGCCCCACGTGATTCATCTTTCAAAGTTATCTGCATGGCAAAATCCAATCGATCCAAAAGTTTACGTTTTCTTCACTTATGCATAGCCGAAGCTTTAGCTATACGTGAACAGAAACCTAAATTATGTGTTCAAAAGCGTTTTGTCAAACCCCTTTCTTTACCTTGGTCATAACAATGTTCTTTCTAGTTTTTATTTTATTTTGTTTTACCATTTGAATTCTTTCCACTTCACTTCACATCTTCATTCTTATCGTAATCGTACTCCTAACTTTTAGGTAGCCGAACGTGAAACCAGTATGGGAAATCTCCAGCACTCCGCCTCAGCATAAGAAACAAGTTCAGATTTTCAACACAAGTATGAAATCAGTCAGTTCTTCTGTAAGGGTCAGAAACCTGGCGTGTCACGAAAAAGGATTTTCATAAAAGTCAAAAACTTTTATCTACAGCTGCCTTCACTGTTTCCAAACTGATATTCAGTTGGCGGTTAACAAACTATAAGCCAACCTACTGCCTCTATAAATATGCAGAAGGAAATGTAGATGGACTGGGAACACAGTGAGAAGACAGCTGAGTGACATCATTCACTAGAAATAGGCTCTCGAGTAGAACGCTTATGGGAAGCGATGAGTTGGAATGGGATCCAAGTGTGTTTGTGTGTGTGTGTGTGTCTCTGACATACAGGAGACCTTAGTGATGACAAGGAGATGAGAGATCATCGGTTATGTCTGAGACCAGATGAAAATCACAGTACAGAACAAAGCGAAATGACAATGTAGGATATAATGGACAAGAATTGCAGCTTAGGTGGATGATTCTCACGTAGTTGTGTTCTCTGAGCTGGATGGATGGTGTAATCGCCAAGCTTTCATTGCTTCACTACTAGGCAACATCTTCAAAACATACTTTGATTTGTTGGAATGAGCGTTTATTAATTCCCCACGAGTTTATCAGTCGTCCATCCTGGTTGGTGACCTTGAACGACAGGATTGATTGCTTTTGTGTGTGTTTTTACACGCTATAGTTTACTTCTTTTCGTATTAGTTGTTTCCTTGTCCCAAAGTTTGACTTTTTGTGTATGAGATGACCTGCTTATAAATTGGTAAATTTAATCTATGTCAATGTGCCTGTTAATTTCCGATTCACTGGAATACAAGGTTTGTAGAATTTCTCTGGTGTTCGTGGCGTTTCCTCCGTCTAATATTTGAACGATTCCCCAGTCGAACTGATGTCCATGGTTGTCTGTATGCAGTGATATGAGAGAGTGAGTGGCATGTCTTTTGACGGCCGGCCAGCTTTTGTCTATAGATGCAGAAACGAAGAGGGCGTCCACTTTAGCCAGTGTAGTGTTTTTCGCAGTCGTTGGGATTAGTTTTGTAGATGGTGTTGGTTTTGTCTTCTTTCGCTGTTGAGTCCTTTGGCTGGCGTAGAGAAAGGCAAGTGAAATGACTTTGTTGGCTTGTGTGCGGCATTCGTTCCTAAAGGCCTGAAAAATCTGAGATGTACTTTGTATATATTAAGATTATTTTCTTTGTTTTCATTAGGGGCTTTTGATTTGATTGATTGGCTTGAGAGTAGAAGTCTTTTGATGAAATTTCGTGGATATCCATTCTTTTGGAAGACGTCCATGAGAAAGTTTTCTTCAATTTTCCTTAAGGTAGGTAGGAGTGCTGCATCGAGTGTCCTGGCTCTCTTGAATAATATTTGTGTGCAACTCCTTTTGTGCACCATTTCTTGGGTTGTTACTATTGTAATTACCTATTTGATCTGTGTGAGTTGATTTTCTGTAAGCAGTATTTGCTTATTTTCCTGTGGTTGTTCGCAAAACTAAGACTTCCAGAAATGGGATTTTGTCCTCGGATTCCTCATCGAAGATCTTGTTTATTATTTTGTGAGTTTTATCTGAGTCGTTTCTTTTGATCATTACGAGTGTGTCATCCACATAACTTAGCCAAATTGTGGGTTTGGTCTTCAGTAGGATTAAGTCTTCAAGTCTTTGAGAGTCACAGCTCCTGGAATCATGCCTGATTTGGACGATTCCATAGGTGTCCCTTTAATTCGTTCATATATGTGGCCATCAAACCGGAAGAACGTCGTTGAACATAATTTGATGCATTTCATTCAACTTATGTGTTGCATTTCTCAGTGTTGTAAGAGGAGATTATCGGTGTTGAATAATTACTCCATAGTCTCTTTTCAAGTGAGGCGTCGGTGGCACAGTGGTTAGGACTCTCACCGACCATGCACATGGTCCAACGCTCGGTCCCCTGCCGACGCACACCTGATATCAATGGTCGGCTTGCGAAATTTGGTCTACCGATATCGCATGTGAAAAATTTCATACTTGTACCAAAAATACAGTGTGGAATCAAGCTGTAATCAAAATAAATAAAGCTTTAAAGTTTTGCTGACAGTTATATTTATTTTTGTAGGGTGGAGTTGCTAGCCTCACGCCCAAATTTCCCTCCTTTCCGGCCTTACTTTAGCTTTAGCAAGGTCTAGAAGGCGTGCGTTAGTCGGTGATGGAACCATAGACTATGTGAGTGGTTAGCTAGCGTTTACTACCGCTAACCCACTGATGCACAAAGCGTTGCCCACTATACCTCCTGGGTCACAATTTGAAAGCCACGGAGTAGTGGACCGCTGTTTTGTCTTAGTTTGGTATTCCGCCTCAGTAGTACACACCCATCGGGTTCCAGTTACAAGGCAAGCTCGTAGACTATTCAGCCAATGTGACTGAAGGTTCTGTTAAATATTTCACTTTTCTGTATAGTTCTTTGGATAAATTGTATGTTAGGGTTCCTGAGAGTGATGTTACTATTGATCGTAATGGAATGTTTGGATTTTGTATTTTGTGTCTGCTGTAGAATCACGCTGGAACTCATTCATTGGACTTTATTCACCATTTGATCTTCTTGTGTAATCTCACCTGTGTTTGATGAGCTTGTTTAGGCTTATTTGAATGTGCTGTGATGACGTACTTTTGACGTCCCATGTTCCAAACCAAATAGAAGGGAATAATTATTATAGTAGTAATTTTATTAACAATGAGTGAATGTTCTTGATCAGTGTTGAATCTGTATACTGTTCGGTCTGAATACAAACTTATTCTGAATAATGATAACAGTAATAAAAATACAAACAGAAGTATACACCCACATCGGTGGCATAGTGATTAGGACACTCGCCGACCATGCACATGGTCCAGGGTTCGATCTCGGGCCACTGACGCACTCCTTCTTTACCTCGCCAAACCAGTACTAAAAGTCGTTAAAGAGGAAAGGTTAGGCATGAGGCTAGCAGCCTCATTCTGTTAAATAAACACTGCATAGGAAACTTCAAGCCTCTAGCTTGAAGCCCTATGTTCCATTGGGAACGTGAAGGAGAAAAAAAATACGCACCCAGCGGGGCTCAAACCCAGGACCATCTGCTTACAAGGCAAGCTGGCTCGTATACCATTCAGCCAATGGGATCCACCCCGATTCACTGGCCAGCCCATGAATTCTAACTTCTACTAATTCGTGATTTAGTGCAACTGCCACCAACCAATGTCATCTCATGGGAAATCCATCCTCACACTTGATTGGATGGAAGTCACTGGATGGATATCCCACCGATGACAATGTTTGGTGCCAGTTGCGCTAGATCACAAATTGGTAGAAGTCAGAATTCATGGGCTAGCGGTCCTTGAATTAGGTCCCAGTAGTTGAATGGTATACGAGCCAGCTAGCCTAGTAACTGGAAGGAACTTGGTTCAAACAACAGTGCAGTGGATGTGTACTTCCTATGGTTCCCAAACTAGGCTGATGAAACAACTAGCTGTCCAGTACTCCAGTGCTGGTAGTTTTCAATGGTTCTTAAATGACATCAATCTGTGATCAACTCGTTAGAACAAAAATCCAATCCCTACAAACTAACTATAAAAAACAGAAAACAATAACATTAATAACGACATTATTCTAAACAGTATTTTTGGTACAATATACGCTTAACACAATTATTTTGTATTTAATGTTCCCTACACGTTCGTATGGTAAAAAGGGAGTTGGAAGATTAACGGCCAAACTTTATGACCTTTAGCATAATAATAATGTCAATGTGAATATAAAAAACGAATCATAACTTGACAGATATAGATAATAAAGGCAATATATAATTATGATAGAAAGATTAAGAGACAGCCGTTTATATATTTCCTGTTTCACGGGTAGTTGGCGATTTTATGACCAATACAGCCCTCACAATCACATAAAATGCCTGGTAAATAAGGTATCACTAATATTTACCAATGATCTTCCTGATGGCAGTAGATTAGATAGTGCGATAGACAATGGCAACCAACGAGGGAACGGGCATAAAATGGACTCACACAAAAGACTTGGAGGATCTGGACTTCGCTGATGATATATGTCTGATTTCCCACGAACTGGAAGATATGCAAGTGAAAAGCAACAAGTTGGCAGAAGAAGCAGAAGCAGCCTCCTTCACCCACCTGGGAAGCATCGTTTCAACTACAGGTGGACGGAACTGATGAGGATATCAAAGCCAGAATCGGAAAAGCAAGACAAGCTTTCATTACTCTCAAATCTGTGTGGAGGTCAACAGCACTCAGCATCAAAAATAAGATCTGAATTTTCAACTCCAATGTAAAGTCAGTGCTATTCACTATACGGATCAGAGACTTGGCGAGTCATAAAGAGCATCTCAAACAAACTACAGGCCTTCATTAACAGCTGTCTTCGATCAATACTCAAGATCAGATGGCCGGTCAGAAAAGATCAGCAACAGGGATCTCTGGCAATGAGCGAACCAACCAACCCATCAGGAACCGATTGTAAAACAAATAGGCAGGAAGAAATGGAGATGGATTGGTGGCTATACTCAGAGGAAACAAATCATCAAGTGACATCACTGGACAAGCCATCGCTCGAGTGGAACTCGAAATGGAACCGGCGAGTTGGTTGTCCCACGGTGGGGTGACTTGGAAGAGGTCATGCGAGGTGGAGATGAAAGCATGTGGACAGACCTGGACAGACCTGTCAGAAAACAGAAGGCAATGGAGATGCGCAGCTGAAGCCCTATGTTCCTCTAGGAACTAAAGGATGAAGTAATAATAATATTTACATATATTTAGAAATATGCCTTCATTCTCAACTGGCTCCTCATCATCGGCTGGCTCTACACTGGTGTATAACCGTTTTTTACATCAAATGCCTTTCTACACTTTGATTTGTAAGGGTTAGTTATGTTCTCTACGAGTTGATCACAGATTGATATATCAGTTAGAGAACCATTGAAAACCAGCCACAAGAAGTAGTGGAAAGCTGCTTTGTACTAGTTTGAGAATCACTGGAAGTACACACCCACTGCGCTGGGGTTCGAACCCAGGACCTTCCAGTTACAAGGCGAGCTCACACATTTACAATTCAGATATTGGAACCCGACTCTATTGTCCATGAATTCTAACTTCTACTAATTCGTAATTTAGCGCGACTGGCACCAACCACTGTCGTCTATGGGACATCCAACCATCCTCACACGTGACATCTGGATGAACCTCACTGGTCATACAACTTCTCATTAGAACTGACTACAGGAAACTCCATCCTGTAGTAAGTAAGTCACTAGTGAGCATCAGATTAATTTTCTATAGTTTGGTTTGTAAGGGTTAGTTTTGTTTTAACGAGTTGATCAGGAATCGATATCAGCTAGAGAACCATTGAAAACCAGCACTGGAGTACTGAACAACCAGTTGTTCCCTCCTAGTTTATGAATCATCAGTAGTACGCACCCACTAGTTATTTTAGTCTATCGGTTTTAGGTGCAGGCGGAAGAGGTGGGGGGAAGTTAACAGGATAAAAGTCATCAATTCTTCATCATAAACTGTCATCAATTGAAAACATGGGAGAACTAGGTGGTAACTAGCTATCTAGTCAGCCTAGTTTGAGAATCCGCTTCATCCGTATGCACCCAATGAGGTACGAACCCACGAATTTCTAGTTACAAGGTGAGCTTGTAAATCATAATTTGGCCGCCGGGATGTGGTCTAGTGGTCAACTCTTGAATTTCAACTTCTCCCAATTCACAATATGTAGTTTGTTTGAGGTGCTCTTCATGATACGGCGCCAAGTCTGTGATCCGTATAATGAGTAGCACTGACTTCACATTGGAGTTGAAAACCCGGATCTTATTATCCATGCTAAGTGTTGTTGACCTCCACACAAACTTGGGAGTAATGAAAGCTTGTCTTGCTTTTCCTATCCTTGCTGCTTCCAGTTTGTAGGAAATGAGAAATATATCATCGTCAAAGTCCAGACCCTCCAAGTATGTGAGTAATTTGATTGAAGCGTAATGCGTTTTATCTTAATTTGAATCTGTCCTACTCTCTCTCTCCCCTTATCTATTTGAACATGACGCGAGAAACATTCACACGTGTCGTTTTGCATGATTAATTCAATGTAGTTTATTCGCCTATCAGTCTTATATCTCCCAATGTATTTTAGGTGGTTTATACATATATATTTCCCCGTGTGTACCTTATTCAGCTGAGGAAGAGCACTTCTACCGAAATTTGATGAATTTATCATTAAATTCTGCTTTATGAACACCTTTTGTGGATTCATTTAAATTTCAATCGGGAAATAAATAAATTTCAAACTATTATTCCCTTCGGCATGGAATATAACTTCGGGTTTTCTCCAATTGTGTATACCTGGCTCCACAGAGCCTCTAAAGTAAAGATAGGACAATGATAAGTCTGTCTGTTATCATTGATGATATTCCTTATCGTGATGAAGTGCATGCAACATACCACAGAGAGTGAGAAGCCTGTAGTAAAGAATAGATTGGACTGACAAAAAGACTATTCTGGAAGATCCAGACTTCGCAGATGATTTCTACGTCTATTATCACACACACAAAATCGAAGGAAACCAAGAAGTTTGCAGAAGAAGCAGGCAATGTATGCAGAACTTCAAGTGAAGATACTTGACCACCACCACCAACAACAACAACAACAACATGAGGCATCAGTCACCATCCAAGGGAGCATTGTAAGCGAAGTCACCTTTCTCACTTACCAAGTAACTAGGCGGTATGCTGTTGTCATGGATAAATTGTCTAGGAAAATCACTCCTGGAGACAATCAATTTACACAATCTGTATACTCATTTAGATATTTCAACTAACTTTGAATTTATTATACACTTTTTGCCTAGACTATGTACCATTAATCTGATATATGATATTTAGATTTCGACCTCTATTATCTGCCTTTTTCCTTGTGGATACTTTAGTTGTAATACTTCTCTTTGTGGTCGCTTAACGATATGACTTTGTTTCAGTGGATGAAGGTGATTCTGACGCGTGACTTTCTTCAGGAAACCTTGATGTACGATTCTTTTGAGCAGAGCTATTGATTCCATCTGTTTGTGTGAATATATATATATATATATATATATATATATATATATATACCGCAACCATTATCCAATATCATCGGTGTCAAGTATTTGTCCTCACCCCCGACCACTTGCTGTACCCTACTAAGTATTGGTTTGCCGGGTCCTGGTTTCTAACTCCAGTGGGTGCGCATTGATGAAGTGGACTCCAAAACTAGGCTGACAAAACAGTTGTCTTTCCAGTGGTACTCCCAGGTGATTTTCCAATAGTCCTTCAACCGATGTCAGTTCACCGTGGAATCCTGAAACCCAAATCAAATCTCTGCAAACCAATAATTGAATAACTAATAAATATGTTAGTAACAAGATATAATAATAATAATAATAACAGCTTTATTCCAAACAGTATTTGTAGTACAGGTATGGAATTTTCAGCGTGCATTACAATATTATTGCATCTAATTAATTACCTCATAAATTTCATAAGATTTTTAAAATCAAAAAGCAACGCCAAAAAATAAAAGATAAATAAAAAGAAATCAAAACAACAGCCTAGCGTTGACATTTTAAACAATGCACCACACGATATGAAATTTAAAATTCAAGTGTGTGATAGAAGATGAGAAAAACAGTGTAATAGTAACGAAGAAAGCAAAACAAAGAAAAACTAATGGGAACTATTTGTTAGAGTGCCGCAGTAAGTTGATCGTGTCATACCTAATGGATTTCTCATCACGCACATAACAGCTGTGCCAGATATGGAAAGTATTGTGGAGTTTTTGTACTTGGTGGTAGTCCTAGCATATAGCCTCCTATAGCTGCTTCTAGTCCTACCAGATGAAATGCAAGGAGGCAGCTGCGTATAGAGAGGATCCTCGGGGTCTGACAATATTGTATTCACTAGTTTCTTACATGACATTATATGTCTATCCACAATAGTGTTAATCAGTTGGTTTAACGATGTCCCACTTGCCCCACAAGCGGCTTTTAGTGCCCTTCTCGGCAAAGCAAAGTCTTTCTTAAGTAGTCCAGGAAAGATTAATGTGAAGCAGTAAAGAGGGAATTGAAAAACTGAGAAAGTAAAGACTGCTTTATACCAGGATGCGTTAACTTCCTAATGTAGAATGTTAAGCGAAACATCTTTCTAGTAACTAGCAAGATGTGGGAGGACCAGGAAAGATCGGGGGAAAGACTCAGCCCAAGGTAACACTTTTGAAGGTGTAAGGGGAAAATTAACTACGGAATTCAAGATAAGGTAATTCTTAAGCGTTTGTCTAACTCGTTGTCACGCATTTGTCAGTTGGCTGTTGGTAAAAGTCTCCAGGAGCCTGAAAGAAGTGCTTTTTTTATCACACATGCCTAGTCTCTGAGTCATGTAAAAGTGTTTTAACTTGTCACTGTTGTAGAAAGAAAATTCGCATTTTATATTTGCTAGTTGAGTGATGTAAATTTTAACACTGATCCTAGCTGGCTTTGAAATACTCATCTGTACCGCCTATACCTGACAGGTGTAACGACTGTATTTATTCATTTATGTTCAAGTGTTGGTTTGTAGGAATTTGATTGGTTACAGGATTTCATCATGAGCTGACATCAGTTAGAGAGCCATTGGAAAACCAGTTGGGAGTACTGGACAGTCAGCCGTTTCGTCAGCCTAGTTTGGGTTTCTTCAGCAGTACCTACCCACCAGCACGTTTCGAACCCAGGACCTTCTGATTACAAGGCTAGCGAGCTCGTATACCATTAGGCCAGTGAGACGTGATTCAATGGCCACTCCGTGAATTCTAACTTGTGCCAATTCACGACATAGCACGATCACTAGACAATGTCTTTGGGGAGTATTTGTTCTCACACCAGCCGACCTGCAGCACCCTACTGGTCAATGACTGGGACACTTTTGATTCAGAAAGTAACTTCGAAGGAGACTAGGTGTTTGCCAGTTACTTTCAGATCATTCTTTTTGTTTGACAAACTGGAATGAATTAGATACAGTCTACATCACAAAGAATTTCCGCGCCGACTTGTAAAACGCGCTCGTGAAGACTATCCAGCCTGGTTAGTAAAAGGAGACCAAAAGCCTCCTGTATACAGTTCAGTGGCAGAACATCTGGTCAATTTAGCACATTCAGTGCCTTTCGAAAAATCCTTCAAAATAATATGCAAGATTCAATCAAACCTATCAAAGGGAGTCAAATCAAGACATCTGGGGCCATCATAAACAGGTAATTGTTTTTTAGTAATGACCATCTCATCGCCTTTTTTTATCTAAACTTCCTGTTTATTCATGTTATTTTTTTAAGTTTCTCTTTGTCCCTGTTTATACTACCATATTTTCATACCCGAACTTCGTGTTTATTTTGTCATTTTACTATTTCTACATATTTAATCCCTGATTGCATAAACGATTATTCGTTACATTAGTTTTTTTATCCAAACATCCTGTCTATTTTTGTTATTTCTACATTTCTAACCCCTAATTGCACAATGTGAATCTTCTTAGTTATTATGATACTACTTTGTTTTATCCGTCCCCCTGTTTATTGTGGCATTCTAATTCCTAATTTTAATTTTTATTAATTTGACCCTTAACCGGAAATTATTCTGGAACTTTCCCATCCATTTGATATAAATATACGAATGTACAACCTAGCTGACGGTAACTTCGTCGAAAAGAAAATTTTCTTCGTTACAACTGTCTTCTTAATAACTCCTATGACCCAATGTGTATATTCCGTGATTTCCGCAAAAGTTGAAATAATTCACATAGCCACTGTGCTAATTTGTGGTATGATAAATTTACTGTGTGTGCGTGTGTGTGTGTCTGTGCTCCGATCTACTACTCAAATGAAGTACTATTGAGATGGTCTTTAAATGTCCAATTCAAGTTCAACAACACGATTTATGGACAAAGAGATGGAGTGGCAGTGGGGTCACCACTGGGTCCTTTACTTGCTGACTCCTTCTTGGCTAGTCTGGAGAAACGTATGTTACGACCTACTATCGATAGTTTCTATTTGTACCAAATATACATGGATGATACTTTTATCATATGTGACGACAATACCGACATCGAATTGATAACTAAAGAGTTCAACAGCTGCCATCATGCCATCCAATTTATATCGGAATCAGAGATAAACTCGGAATTTCATTTTTTTTTTTTGGATGTATTTCTAAAAAGGAGATCTGATGGTTCTCTTCAAAGATCGACCTACAGGAAACCAATCAGCATGGAATAGTCAGTAAACGAATTTTCATAGTTGAATCCATTTGAGAAGAAAGACAAATCCGATCCACTTATTATCCTCAAGAATAAGAAAGATATGTTCCAGTGACACAATCGACGGAGAACTGGAGCGACTTAGACAAGTCCTCATAGAGAATGGATATCCACCAAGATTTATCCAGAAAAATATGAAGTTGAGGGAAAAGCCTGAAAGAATCCAGACATTGCCAAAGAAACTGTTATTTATGAGTGTTGAATTTAAAGGTGATACCGCAGCTGAGATCCTGAAGAATCGCTTATGCAGATCACACTGAGGAAAGCCTTCTGAGCTAAGCTGAGCTACGTATGAATTTCTACAGCCCGCAAATAATCAACAGACGTGTGAAGGATAAAATGTTGCTTTAAACGAGCCACTTCAATGTGTGTTTTTGAATTCACCTGCTCGTGTGAAGCTAGTTATATCGGCCGCACAAAACTGGTTCACACTTTCCAAACGCATCTTTGAACATTATCCGGCATGGTTAGTTAGTTAGCAAAAGGACAATGCAAGACAATTACTAGCTCAGTTATCGAGCACTTGGAGTGAACTCAAGTAACACAGCTCCACCAGAGTCGTCGTCTTTCAAGATTATCTACAAGATGAGGCAAAATAGTACAAAGGAAGTCAGGTTTCAGCTTTTGTGTATGACGGAGGCGCTGGCAATTCGTCAGTACAACCTCGAACTCTCTATACAGAAGAAGTTTGTCCAGTCTCTTATTCTACTTTGTACCTAACCTTTTCACTAATCGTTTCCTGTTAAAAAAATTAAATTTCACTTTTAGTTTGCTTTTACTTTATTAATTATTTCACAATTATCACTGTCATATGTTCCTATTGTGCATTTTCACACCATCTTCACACTTGTTAAATTGACACTCAATTACCACCTTTCTTCTCATTCAATAACAATTTTAAACTTATCAAATTTCTAGCTTTCTTGCCGTTGAGTACCACGTAATTTACAACTTGTAATTTCCACTTCCAAAGCCACTTCTGAGTAACTATATCAATTATGTCACCCACTAATCTATTACTCAATAACAGACCACTATACATATTCGGTAAATATAAATAAGACTGTACAGCCTGTGAAGATGATTTCGTCGATAAAGAGAGAAAATTTTCTTCTCTGAATTTTCTTATATTTATCAAGTTACAATTTAATGGTGACTTATCTAGTGAGATTCTATTCCAGAGACTTTCAAGGAGTATATGAAGAGCATTTTACGCAGCACACCAATGATTGTCATTCTCTAGCCAACGAATGATTGGGACTCAAACGAAGGATAAGCTTGATAGTTTCGCCACATCTACGTGCATTTATCAAGTCCACTGCCCCTGGAGTGACAGTTATGTTGGACCCACTACTACTAGACAGCTTAGCCAGCCAACGTATCACTGCTGAACATCTCCCATCGTGGTGGTTTGGCAAAGGACAGACAAAACCAATCCGTACCTCAATTTTGTCACATATACATAGTTGATAGTCGTCATGTAGTCGAGAAAACGAGTGCTTTCAAAGTAATTCATCGTATCCCGCCGAATCTTTCCGAAATACTTCGTATTCGTCTACTGCACACAGCTGAGGCAGGCGATAGGCATTCGAAAAACTATTGAACCTAAACTATGCTCATTCAAAAGAAGTTCGTACAGCCATTATCCCTCCCTTGTTGGCCTATTAAGACATCACCAACTGATGACTTCCACACCACCCCTTACTTATAATTTCGACCGCTCTCTTATCATCTCTTAATCTTATTATCACATCTTCATTGAAAACGTGTCTTATTTACTCCCCTTTCAATCTAGCATTACTAAATCGGTTCATTTGTTTTTCTTAGCCTTTATCGACCATTACGTCTACCTGAACATTTGTTTGTTTAATCGTGCTGTTTTCCGTTATTCGTGTTATCACAGATTGCTTCAATTTTTTCATCCTTATTACTGATAAAACCATTATTATTAATATTATTATTATTACTAATTACGACTAATTGCACAATTTATATTCACCATCTTATTATCCCATAGACAAAACACCATGATTGGTTTATATTTGAATTTTTATTTTTAAACTTAAGCCTGATTAGATCTAATTGAAAACAACAGTATTGTTCGCTTAGATGTTTTGCTCTAAATTTTACTTTCTTCATTAAATTAAACGCCTTACAGGGGGCTCTCAGTTTGTGTATTTTTACTTGCCTATAAAATTTTTCAATACTCTTTGATATGTATAAGGTGAATGTGCCTGCTGTCTCCCTCTCTCTCTCCCTCTCCGTATCTGTTGGTTGGAACTCGAAGCCCATCAGTACCTAATGTTTGAAATGCCCAAAAGTGTTATCCATCCATATTGGTGAACTGTGCGAACCACCTCATTTTTTGTACAAGAATTGAACATTTTCGACTTAAACATTGCTAAATCATTCATCATTACGAGTAACATGTCTGTCAGAGGTAGTTAAACACTTCGACCGTGCTACACAATCGATCAATCACCAAAATTAATCCGCCTGTGAGTAGAATATTCAATATGACCATATCAATAAACTATCCTAGCCTTGTTTGTGTAAGAGAGAGGGAAAGCAAAAACACTTTTTACTTATGCCCACTCACACGGCAAATGATCATTAATCAGAGATAATTTAAATTTTTAATTAAGTGACGAATAGAATAAAGAAACATATAAAGAAATAGATTAGACTAGATTAGATTAGATCCCGTAGACTTAGCAGTTTATCCTCTGAAGAATTTTATAAACTGCTGAGTACTATTCACTTTGATAGACTAAAAAAATATCTGTGATAGAGAAATGATGAATGAATGAATGAATGAGATAGTGGGTGTTAAGTGAAAGCGTTAACAGAAGTTTTAAGAGAAAAAACAACTCACCCACTCATCCGCCTGCCTATCCAACCACCTATGCATGCGCAATACTTACTGTCCATTCATTATGCATTAAAATAGTTTCTATGCTACTGGAAAACTTAGGAGTACTTAGGAGTACTGGACACCTGTTACGTGTCCAAATTCGGGATTCCTTGGCAGTAAGTAAGAAACTGGGTTCAAACCTATGTGTGTGACCTAGGAATTTTTCTGCACAACACACCACGTGATAATTATTCCGTCCAACAAATCACAGTGGGAAAAAAGCCAATCTGCACTCAGCTTGATTATAAAGCTGAAAACATTGCAGCAATGATCAACAGAAGGCTGAGTACATCACTAACTAACCAGTGCCTATCCTGCAGCTAAGCTCGTCCCGTCGATCTTTGGTGCAATCAAAAATCGAAAGATATCCTTCTCTTGTCAACTCCAACTGTGTATACAAATTTACATGTATCTGAGGGAGCAGTTACATTGGAAGGGCAGAAAGAAGGGCATATCTACGATTTTCTGAACATGTACCAGTAAGCTTACGTCTAAAGGGAACAAATGCTTTAAACAGTGCCATCACCAGGCATCTTTTCGACACGGGTCATGAGGTGGACGTCGAAAAGTCGTTCAAAATTATCAATAGGCGCAGAAGAGTTCAATTCTCTTCAAGTTTGCTGAATCCATTCCCATCAAATGCCTGAAACCTGATTTATGCGTCCAGAAAGAAGCGGTTATCATTTTTTCTTTGCTCTAGTAACTGGATATTTTCATCTATCTTTCATCCGATTGCGAAATGCTGAAGAGTTTTCATTGTGTATGATTATTATTGTCAAGAATTGTGTTTAATATTGCACATACATATGTATAAATTATTAGTGTATGCGTATATTGATCGATTGATTTTTGTTTAAAAATGAACTCTGTGCAAGTATGTTGTAGATATATTTAATAATATCTTTGGCCTGTATGCAGCTGACGAGAAGGCAACGAAATAAACACTGATGGTACCATTTTATTCTGCTAAAACTGTGGTTTTTGCTTTGTTCAAACACATTAAGGGGAATAAATGTACGAAATTATGCCGTCGCTAGGAGGTTCCACAATTCTTCTTCTTCTTCAACTGGTTCTTCGGTGTACTTGAGGTTTCTCTCTGTTTTTAGAGGCACAAAACTTTGAAAGTCGATAAACTGTCCGTTCTATGTGGGCTTCTTGTAGATGAATCTTCTTAGCAACTTGTCAGCATTTCTTTGCAGTTTTAATATAGAAGAAATAAAACATTGAGTCAGATTCAACTTCTGGAGTGAAGTCGATGTTTGGGTTGGCATCAATAAAGTTTTGGAGTACGTTGCCAAGACCCAAATTCTCACCACAGATGATCAAAATGTCATCAGTGTATCTCTTGTAGACATGGAGATCGCTGATACCTGACTGGTCATAAAAAATTTGGCCAAGATTGGAGCTGCAGCAGAACCCATTGCTACTCCATCTATTTGTCTGTATATATGGATCGCTACCGCTTTTGTACTATTTGAAAAAAATTTCTTTTCTACGCCTTTGGTGAGATTTCGGCGTGCTTTGTAAATGACTCTGAAGTTAGCTCGCCAATCCACTCGCTGTCTAGAGTCGATGAATTTTTTCATGAACAGGTTTGCAGTGGGGGTATCTGTTTTATTCTTCTTCATAAAACGTCTCGATTAAAACGAACTGTGATTACGTCAAAGATATGCCTAGCATCACAGGAGAAAGTGAACTGATAGATCCACAATGATGAAGCTGGCATTAGTGGCTTATCCTTCATTTTCATTGGAATCATTGGTTCTGTAGACAGAAAGAATTCGGGATTCAGCACTATGAGAGAGCTTTTCTTCAATGAACCAGATAGACAGTTTTTCAGTATTTCTGCCAATGGGTCTGCAAATTCAGAGAACGAGAAATTTTATGCAAGGGAAGGAAAGCACATACCGTGTTTACTATTGGCTGGTGTAGGCTTCATCATATATTTTTTGATTAAGTCTTCGGTTTTCCTAACAGATCTTGATTTCTACCCTAGTGGAGTCATAATGTGGAATGCGATGGTAACAGGATTTATCAGTAGGACACAAACGCAGATTGATGAAAAGTAGCAGCCAAAATTAAAAACTGCATTTTAAGTCAAATGCTACAGAAGTAGAAGTGTTTATTGGTTAAATCTGCATTTAGTTTACGTTGTAGTCAGGAAACAATCTCATTGGACAACAGTTCATCTCAAGGTTCAACCTTCAGAAAATCAACAACCAATCAGAACAGTTAGTTATCCACTGACCTACCCAACGTTAAATGTATAAACACGGTGAGCTTTTCCATGGCTAAATGTCCATCACCAATTCCTTTGCCTTCTCTTGTTACATTCGGTGTCGCTGCCTGCAGACAATGAAGATCACATAAGCTACCATTATCGAAGTAGATGATATAAAGAGTCTCTTGTGAGGCTTCGACGTTGGCGCTGAGTTAGTGGGCATCAAGGATACGACAGCGAAGTGCTGAGACCTCTGCTAAGATGTCAGCCAAACAGACTTGGAATACACCGGCTGAACGGTTGGTGATAGAATTCGACAGCCCGACTAGAAGACAGTAAGCAGTGCAGCAGTTCCGTGTCATAAATATGAAGCGGGACGGAGACTCACTGGTATTAATTGTGAAGCTGTTGGGAAGTACAGATTCTGTGTCCCCCTCTGAGGGCTAAACAGAGCAAAATAACTAAAACTTGGCGTCATAGCAACTGTAGAAGAAAGCTCGGATCGTCTACAAAGTGCATATTTATTCCTAGTTCTGAACTTCCGGTCATAATACTAGCAGATTCTGATACAACAAAGTGACAGAGATAGGAAAGTGTTCATCCTGGGTCAGAAACAATATAGGTTCAAAATGCATGCCATTTGAACTAGCAGGTGCACGTACCCTTTAGATTTAGGCATATAATAAGACCATTGTTCGATGGTGACTCTCAGTGGAATCTAGGATAATGCACATTTCGAACTATTTGGGACTCGTCACTGGATGCACCTTCATCCAGCAGTGAGTGGTGATGATGTCCCCACCGAGGCTCGAACCCAGTGCTCATAGTTTCAAACTCCAAAGAGTCATCCACTAAACCACTTGGGCCACGAGCACTACCCCTGTGAAACGGGTCATAATTATTGTTTAATCCAGTTTTAGATTTCCCATCGATTGATTGGACCGAAGTGGTCAGACATCGTCGAGATATCTGCACAAGAAGCCAACATATCAACCTAAGACCGAGCACTTTGGTTCAATCAATCGACAAGAAAATCTAAAACTGAATTTAATGAGATCATTTCCTGGATTGAACACTAGTAACTAGTGTTATGCGTCTAGTCCTTTCTTTGGTGCCGACTGAATTCTATCACTCAGGTGTGCAATGTGGCCACCATTCTAGATAGCTCACCATCACGGTGCATAGAAGGTCAATCACAAGCCTGAATAACTCTGACTACTGCACTGGGTGACGCGGGTTCGAATCTTAGAGGAACGGGACATGAGTTCCTTCAAGGCGGTCCCAGATACGCCTTGCTGACTGACTGACTGACTGGTGAGTGGCAACTAGCACAAAAACTAGGTCCAGGTATGGCTTTCTGTGGCCAATGGCCTCCAACCATCTAATATCATCAAGACTCGGAAACAGTCGGTATCGAATAGTTCTTAGTTTCGAAATATCCAATGCATCAAAGACTATATATATACGGTTGTAAAAATGCTACCAGACAAGGGTGAGAAGGCAACTCAGTACTGCCTTTTGCTCACCTGCATTTTATGTGGAAATTCCCTATACACATATGTAAGTATATACATATCTATATTCAATTAACCGAAAGGTGAAATACTTGTCTCAACCTACAGATCTACTTATCGAAGAATTATCCACTTATTATCATCTTACATCTTTTTTTGACAATTTTTATTCAATCCGGCCAGATCTGTGTTGTTTTGTTTCTTGTTTCGTTTTGTTGTGTTTCCCCTCTTTTTTTTCTCTTGTGTTGCTGCCTTTATTTTCTTCTCCTTTGGATATCGCCAAGTAAACCAAGTACTCAGAATTCCCTATGGAATTGGATCAGTCTATGCCTCCTCCTCCTTCCCGCCCTCCTCTTTCCCAAGTCAAAGTAAAATGGAAGGAAAAGTAAAACAGAAAGATAAAGACAACAGGAGAGAGAGACAGAATTTGTTAATTTAATTTTCTTCTCTTGTTGTTATATCGCTTTAACTCCTTAAACGACAGACAATGTGATCGGTTTTGGTTTTTAAAGAAGGAGACGATGATTAAGTAATTCGTTAGATAATGTATTGGTGGACATGCATGCATATATAAATATATATCCTGGGAGAAAAGATGTTTTAGTTTTTTAAAATGAGGATGTTTTCAAGTTACTAAGAAAGTAAATAGATGGGTAGGTAGGTAGGTAGAAAGCTAAGTAGGCAAGTTAGGAGGGTAGTAAGCGAAAAGTGAATTAGGCAAGCAGATAAGTAGGATAGATAAGGAAGGAAATAGCTAGGGGAAGGTTGAAGGAAGGGAGATGAAGACAAAAGTAAGGAGATAGGTAAGAAGGGAGGTAAGTGAGTGATTAAGTGGGAAGGGTGGTCAACGAGAAGCGAATCAAGGAAATATGTAGGCAGATAAGGGCGAAAGTAGCTAAGTGAGGAGCGAAGGAAGAAAGTAAAGTAAGTAAGCAAGTGAGTATATAAATGGGTAAGTACTTAAGTATGTAAGAATGAAAGTGAGTGAGTGAGTGAGTGAGTGAGTGAGTGAGTGAGTGAGTGAGTGAGTGAGTGAGTGAGTGAGTGAGTGAGTGAGTGAGTGAGTGAGGAAGTAATCATATCACCTCGATATGATTATGAGCGAAAATTGTGCTCGAAACGTGGTCATCAGTAAACATTACTGTATAACACTGTGAGACTTTATCAAAACAAAATTTACCCATAATGGAATTACACTCTACCACAGTGCACAAGTTTTATTCTTATATCAATGAAACATGTAAGTAGGTAAGTAAGATAGCTAATGCTTAAGTAAGTATGTAGGAAAGTAAGCAAGTAAGCAGAGGAAGAAACAAGGTGCGGTGGGAAGTATGTAAGTATATTCGATTGAGTAAGGAAGAAAAGAAGTTTGAAAACAGGTAGCTAGTAAGTGAGCAGTTAATTTAAGAGAAAAGTAGGTCATTAAGTAAGCAATGAAAGAAGAAAGTGAGGGAAAAAGCAAGCAAGTAATTAGGTAAGGGAGGAGAATAGTGAGTATTTAAGTAGAGAAAGAGAGAAAAAAGTAAACATTCAGGTAAGTAATGAATGCAACTAAATTTTGAAGAAAGTAATAAACGATAACAGAAATTTTGGTGGTTGGTGGCTAACAGTGGAATCTGCCAAGATCCGCACTTCGTCCACTTTGGGACTCCCTTTCTGAGTGGGCGAAAGTGTTTCTCCGGCTGAGACTTGAACCCCCCAACCAGATGTTTCAAACACCAAGGCTCTATCATCCACCAGAACACCATTTTGATCAAGGAAGCTACCTCTTGTGCGCTTTGGCATTTGAAACTATAAGTAGTGAGTACGCACCACAGTGGAGGAAGAGAGACATCATCTATCACTAACTGGGAGGAGGGAATGCAGGTACATCCAGAGAGCTGAGGCATTCAAATAGGATGAAATGCACTACCTAGCTCCCCAACTTCACTTCTCACCAACCACCAAAGTTACTTCAAGTTAAACCATCCATAAATACTGTCCAGAACTACCAACAACAGCGCGTACACAACTGAAAGTTGACACCAATCCTCCAACGAAAGCTGAAGTCTTGAATGCAATCAAGCTTCTGAAATCTGGAAAAGCAGCTGGACCAGATAGAAACCCCCCCTATCAGCAGACATGCTGACTCCATTATTGCAAAAGGTCTGGAAGGAGGGAAAGGTGCCTACTGACTGGAGGAAAGGTTACCTCCTGAAACTACCAAAGAAGGGCGACTTACGCCTCACTCTGCAAGAACTGGTGAGGAATCATGCTCCCGTCGACGCCAAGTAAAATTCTGAGTCGCATCATCCTGGAGAGATTAAAGGACGCACTGGAGATAGAACTCTGCCACCAACCAGAACAAGCTGGATTCAGGAAAGGCAAATCATGTACTGACCAAATTTCAGCTCTACGCATCATCATCGAACAAAGCATGGAATGACGATCAAACCTCTACCTCAACTTTATAGACTTTGAGAAGGCCTTCGACAGACAGCGTTGACCGTGAAGTAATTTGGAAATTACTCGAGTACCATGACATACCCCAAATATTCATCAACCTTCCTTATTCAACAGCTGTACGACAACGGAACGTGTCAAGTGATCCTCAACGGAAAACTCAGCAAGGCGTTTGGAGTAAACACAGGAGTCAGACAAGGCTGTCTGCCTATTATCACCAATGATATTCCTAATTGTGGTGGACTGACTGGATTATGTGTCAGTCAGTGGGAAACGAGAAGACAGGAATATCCTGGACCGACGTGAAGAACCTAGAAGACCTGGGTTTCGCGTGTGGATGATTTATGTTTGATGTCACACACAATCGAAGACTTACAAGCGAAAACCAACAGACAAACTGGTCGAAGAAGCAGCCGGAGAAGACACGACTCCAGGTGAACATAGACAAGACGGAGGTTATGCAAAAAACCAACCAACATCGCGCGCAAGTCAGGCCATTGCTCGAGTGGAACCCGACAGAATGGGAAGGGGCGAGTGGGAAGTCAGTGCAAGGGTACGTGACATGGAGGAGATCGTGTGAAGAGGAGTTGAAACAGTATGTATAGGGCTGACATGGATGCAGGTGAAAAGTACAGCAGAAGGAAGACAGAAGTGGCAAGTGGAGACATGACCTATGTTGAAGCCCTATGTTCCACTAAGAACCCAACGGAACAATAATAATAATAATATAATAATAAATCATCATGCATCGTCAAAGCATCCTCACAACGAGTCGACATATCAACATCCAGAAGTCGAACACTTCGTTCTAATCCATCAAACGGGAAAATTCAGATTGTTTTTACATGATAACAGAAGTTATTTCGAATTTAGACCATACGTGTTGTTTGGTTGTTGTTGTTGTTGTTTTTTTATCCCAATATGATATATAGTGTAACCTCAACGTGCTTTTATTTCAGTTTTTAGCATTATGTAATCCAAATCAATAATTATTTCACCCGATATTAGGGCTATATGCATGTATGTATGTATGTATGTATGCAGGCATGCATCTATTGATATATATATATTTATCTGCACTCACACGCATACCAACCGAACAATGTTACACCATCAAAATACAGAGGTGCGAATACAACTTCTTTAAGTGGATACACGTATATACACGTATATATATATGCGCCCTTTTCTCGATGAAGGTATCCAAACATGTTTCTTTTGAAAGAATATTTATAGAATTTAAGGTCATAAATGTCGTTCACGCCAAAAAAAAAGAAAACGCATGTTGATAATGTCATCAGTAGTAAGTTATAGGCAGGATTGAAAAAAAAAGTAAAAGTGATTGCTGTTGTTGTTGTTAGTGGTGTTGGTGTTGGTGTTGCTCTCGTTTCCCAAACTTCCTGTTTTCTATACCATATATACACAGTTAGTTGGATAAACAGTTTTTATGTTTAGGTGAAGTGGTCAATGCATATGGAATAACTAACTACCTTTTTTGTGCTTGTGATTTTTACGTAAATCATTAAAATAAAACCATAGTTTGATATTTAAATATTAGTTTGTAGGGATTTGATGTGATTGGTTGGCCACAGGATTTTTATCATTATGAACTGATATTGATTTTAGAATGATTGGAAAGTCAACACGGAAGTATTGCCAGAGGGCTAGCTAGGTGTTTCGTCAGCCTAGATTGGGACTCCGCTTCACCAACACGCAACAACCACAGTGGCTAGAGCCTTTGAACCTTCTGGTTACAAGGCAAGTTCATAAACCAATGGTCTCAAGAGTTCCAAACTAGGACGAAACAGTTGTCCAGTACTCTCTGGTTTTCCGATGGTTCTCTAACCGACATCAACTCATGATAATGAAATCCCATGACCAATCAAATAAAATCCCTGCAAACTAACACCTGAATAAGTCTGTTATCTTGTTCAATGACTGTCAGTACACCGTTTTTCTTCCTTCACGTTCCCGGTGGATCTTAAGGCCCCAAGCTAGTGGCTTGAAGTTTCTACAGAAGTGTTTAATTTTACAGGATGGGGTTGTTTGCGTCATGCACAACCTTTCCTATTTACCAGCATTACTTCTGGGTCAGTGAGGTAAAGGAATGCGTCAGTGGCCGAGGGTCGAACTCCGAGCTATGTGCATGGTTGGCGAGCATCCTAACCACTGTGCCATCGACGCGTCGTTACACCGTCACTCCAGTTTACTATTCAGTGTCATTCGACCCCAAAACTGGACATAATTTAAAAGCCCTGAGGAAACTTTTAAGTGTCACCACGCACCAAGCTGTCAATAGGGAATTGGAATGTATGTACATCCATGTTTCAGGACATTTTAAAAGAGGAAAGATTTGCTAAGCGATTCCTGTCTTTCACCTTATCTTTAACCTGTGTGTCTATAACTCAACAGTTGATGTTCACACGTCGAATTGGAAACCCCTGTGTAAACAACGACAGAATTTATTTATTTCCCTGTGTTATACGGAAAAGGTATTCGATAGCGTCGATCAAGAGGTGATTTGGAAACCACTTCGCTACTACGAGGTGCCGCCGACAATGATACATCTCATCCAACAGTTGTACGACAATGCTGCATGGCAAGTAAACCACAACGGGAAACTTACAGAATCCTTCGAAGTGAGGACGGGAGTGAGTTAAGGCTGGCTGCCTACCATCTCCAATGATTTTCCTGATTGCAGTAGATTGGATAATACGACAGACAGACAACCGGCAATGAGGAAACAGGCATAAAATTGACTCACACAAAAACGAACTTGGAGGATCTGGACTTCGCCCATGATGATATATGTCTGATTTCCCACAAACTGGAATATATGCAAGTGATGAAAAGCAGCAAGCTGGCGACAGAAGAAGCATCCAGAGAAGATAGGACTTCAGGTGAACATAGAAAAAACGGAGGCAGGTGATGAAGATTCCTGACCAACACCAACAGCAACAACAACATCAGACACCAATCAGCCAGCATAAATGGGAGGAACCTGAAAGAAACAACCTCCTTCACCTACCTACCTACCTACCTACCTACCTACCTACCTACCTACCTACCTACCTACCTACCTACCTACCTACCTACCTACCTACCTACCTACCTACCTACCTACCTACCTACCTACCTACCTACCTACCTACCTACCTACCTACCTCCCTACCTACCTACCTACCTACCTACCTACCTACCTACCTACCTACCTACCTACCTACCTACCTACCTACCTACCTACCTACCTACCTACCTACCTACCTACCTACCTACCTACCTACCTACCTACCTACCTACCTACCTACCTACCTACCTACCTACCTACCTACCTACCTACCTACCTACCTACCTACCTACCTACCTACCTACCTACCTACCTACCTACCTACCTACCTACCTACCTACCTACCTACCTACCTACCTACCTACCTACCTACCTACCTGGGAAGCATCGTTTCCACTACAGGCCAACGGAACTAACGAGGATATCAAGGCATCAAGGATAGGAAAAGCAAGACAAGCTTTCATTACTCTCAAATCTGTGTGGAGATCAACACCCACCACTCAGCATCAAAAATAAGATCCGGATTTTTAACTCCAGTGTGAAGCCAATGCTACTATACGAGTCATTAAGAGCACCTCAAACAAAATACAGACCTTCATCAACAGCTAGCTGTCTTCGCTCAACACTTCGCTCAAGATCTGATGGCGAGCCAGAAGAGATCAGCAACAAGGATCTCTGGCAATGAGCGAACCAACCCAGCAGGAACCGATTGTGCAAGAAATATGCAAGAAGAAATGGAGGTGGGTTGGCCATACTCTGAGGAAACCATCAAGTGACATCACTAGACAATCCATCGCTCGAGTGGAACCTGAAACGGAAGCAGCGAGTTGGTCGTCTCACGGTGGGGTGACTTGGAGGAGGTCATGTGAAGAGGAGATTGAAGCATATGGGCAGACTTGTAGCCAGATGAAAACTCTAGCAGAGAACCGAACGCAATGGAGACGCGCGGCTGAATCCGTATGTTCCTCTAGGAATTAAAGGAAATAATAATAGAGTACTAAAAAGCCGATAAACACAAATCCCTTATTAGGTTTTCGATAAACAGAGATTTGACTTGCGACCGAAAGCAATTCTGACAGGCTATTGTCGATCTCCAACAATACCTGTACACTTCGCTCATTTGCTGAAAGCCGGATGACCTGCAGGAAAGGATAAATAAAAAGGAAGTGACTTTGACAGGAAATAAACTAGCCAACAAATACTTAAAACAAAAACTGAGATGAACGTATTAGACACACAGGGTGGGGAGATCTTCAGTGGTGTCACACACTAGGTAGGCCATCAAGTTGAGAGGCATTGGAAGATGATATATTGGGTATCCGAGACTGATATGTAGTAGGTAGTATGAAGAAAAAAGATGGAAGCCTGTGGGCAATTGCAAATTCAACTAGAAATCATGGAGGATAATTGAGCGGAACAGAGACATACCTCTGGAGGTCAATGTTCCACTTAGAATGTAAGGGATAAATACTAGTACTGTTGTGGTGAGAGCTGACTGTTAGTCAAAATTGGTAGACAGTAATTAACGTCAATTTTTATGTCCCCAATATTGATCGTGAGAAAAATGAGAACAAAGACTTTGCGCAGGCGGATAAATTTAACATATAGATGATTTGACATTCAAGAAACAGTCACAAAAAGGTTTAAGGTTAGCTTCCTGTGAGAAACAACCAATCAGAGGACTATGTTTGTTTGTGTAAATAATCTATAAATATGTGTTGATTTACTTAATAAATGATCTGTTGCCTGTTCCTTGTACAGGCTGGAGTTGCTAGCGTCTTGCATAACCCTTCCTCTTTACTAGCATTGTTTCTGGCTTGGAGAGGTATAGGAGCGCATCGGCCGGGGATTAAACCCTGACCATGTGCCTGGTCGGCGGGCGTCCTAACCCCTGCGCCACCAACGCACTAAGCGCTGTCGCGCCTACAGTCGAACCCGGGCCGCCTTGGTGAGAGCCAGGAATCCTAACCGCTAGAGTAAGTTGAGTAACGTAATATAACTGATGGGGTTGAGTACAATTCAACTTTAATTGAACGAGAGTTAAGTTAACAACAACAGTGGTAATAAGGGGTAAAAATTTACTGAGGGTTGGGGCAATAAAATAATAATTCAATTAAGAAACTAAAAACAAAAATTACGTGTTTGGTTTTAAGACAGATCAGGTCCAGTGTAGATTCAACGACTAAACAAACTTCTTCTTTTGTATGCAAAGTTCAGGATTTAACATGTGGTGAATTGCCAAAGCGCTCATGAGGCTTGCAGAAGTTTGATGTGTACTCCTCCTTTAGCGAGATTCCCACGCATTGTGTAGATAACTTTGAAGTTCTTTTGTGACTGTGTTAGGCAGGTGTCTAGATTCGATCAGGTGTTCCAGGATAGAGCTACAGGGGGGTAGGTCATCTATTTTCTCTTTTATAAAACCGTGAGGTTAAATGCTCGATGATAAGTGTTCGGATAACGAACGCTGGGTACGGCCGACATACGTTTCTCCATACAAACAGGTGAACTGGCAAATGTACATTGATCAGGCCAATTGTAGTAGCTTATCCTTCATGGTGTTGATGCAAATCATTGGTTTCGTAGAGGAAGTTAATCGAAGTTCAGTCGAAAAGAAACTTTTCTTCAGTGAATGAGGCAGACGGTTTCCCAGTATTTTTTTTAAATGATGAGTCTCCACTGAATTGTATATTCATGTAGAGAAGTCTTTTGGGAGCAGAAATTATGTGTGTGTGGAGTGGTTTTAGTGATTTATGTTTCATGGATTTCGTGATGAAATGTTCTAGGTAGCTAGCTATTTTCGAAAAAGATTGTTTTCGAAGTGTTCAGCTCCTCTTTGATAGTGTCAGGGCTGCAAATTCAGGTTCATCGTTGTATCAATATATTTCATTATTGAAAGTAAAAATGAAACATTAAGATTGCATCTCAGCAGAAGTTCCTTCAAGTAGTCAGTGAATATTCTCATGTTTCCTCCCTCTGAATCAATATTTTCGGCTATACAGTATATTATTAGTGGGACGTTTGTGAATAATGATACCACATCTAGTGACAATATGGTTTGACTTGAAACAAAGCCCTTTTCCATTGGAAGTGATTGTCCGGCTTGAGAATGGTATCGTTGAAAAAAGTAACTCTTCTCTGATTACTGATTTAAAACGGGTAAGAATTAAAAGCTGGGCTTGCGAGAGTTTGGTACACTATCTCTTCGCAAACACTTAGATTTTACATTCCCTGTAAATATAAGATTAAGCTGCTTAACTTCATCTCCTTTATGTTTACCCACCAGTTTGACTGCTAGTGAAGAACTAGTTCCATTGGGCGTGTTATTAGATAAGTTTATCCTCGTGTTTCTGAACGTTATCCTGTATGGTCAAACAAAGGACAAACAAGATCTATTCGTAGCTTTGTTTTAGCACACCTGGTAGATATCTGTTGTAAATTATTTGTCAAGTTATTTGTCCAATTCCAACTAATCATAATTTCGCTCTACGAGTTTGCCTTCTGGACACAGCTGAAATCATCGGTATCCACCTAAAGTAGCCTGACCTATGTGTGTTCATAAGAAATTCCTATATTCACTTTCCTTACCTTAACCCTCATTATATGAATGTAAAATAGTGGCGATCACAACCAAACATGCAATTTAATTTGGAAGTTAAATATGATGCGATATTCTATTTCATCAGTTGTAGGATTTCATCTTGAGCTGACATCATTTAAAGAACCGTTGAAAAACCATCTGGGAGTACTAGACAGATGTTTGATCCCGGTTTGAAGCTCTTCACAGTACGCACCCACCGCCAGGCTTCAAATTCAGAACCTTCTGATTACAAGGCTATCGAGCTTGTAGATCACCAAGCCACCGGAAACCGATCTAATGGTCAGCCCGTGAAATATAACTTCTAATCGATGGATCGGGTCCCAGTGGCCTAATGATCCACCAACTGTCCTCTAACCCGCATATGTCGAAAGAAGAATCTCACCTATTCTCTGTCTCTTCAAGGAACTGAAAAATTTGCGCACAAGAACATATTGATGAAGAGTTTTAAGGTCTCCAAAAAATCATGATGAAATATGATTTCCCACAGAGATTCATAGACAATAACGAAAGATGGCTGTTGAACAGGACTAAGCTGCCTCACAAAAGATTCTGCTGCTGAGTCGCACTCTTAGAATTGATACTCGTATAGGAATTATCCAAGTAAAAGGCCTTCAAAATCTCTCAGCATGAAAAACACTCTCCACAGCCGGCTTACGAGTGAAATTTTCTTCCAAGAGACTATTCGGTTAGCAGGTGTAGGATGCAGGTGAGTTTATAGTCTGATAACAGAGCTCTGGACACTTAGCTGTATTTGAAAGGAAATTCTTATAAGTTCTACAATACAAGATGCAAACAGACTTTTCAAAAGTAGTAAGATAAAGATATTTGAACATAAAGAAAAACATTAGAGATCCAAAAATTCAGGCCAGCAATATATGTACAAGAAGAAATTAACCCCGAACTTTGCCTTCACCTCGAATATCATCAAAGGTCACTTCCCTCAATAGGGATTATTCGATAAGGGTTACATATCCATACTTCCTGTTTATTCGTGTTATTTTATTGATGCTAATAGTCTTTAAAGGTGATCTTCTCTCTGTCAATAAAACTTAAAAATCGACCGCAAAATAATTTTTGAAAATTTCCTCCCGGCAATTTACGCTTCATGCACGAATAAACAGTCTAGCTGTGAAAATTACGTTTCAAAAGGTGGATTTTCTTGATTTAAAATGATGTCTTATTTTCTCCTGAGATGTGTACAAAGTCCTCATCAACCTTGCACAACAGCTAGCAGTTTAACAATGCCATATATCAGGCGATCCACAACGAAAAACAAAACAACGAAGTCTGCCTTTGGAGTGAAGACAGGGAGAAGTAAGACAAGGCTGATACCTGTTACCACCTACGAGGACATTCCTAATTCTCGTCTCGACTCGATTATACAGAAGACAATGTGTATGTGTGTGTGGGGGGGGGGAGTGAGAAGACAGAAATACGCTAAATTGACCCATAAGAAGACTCTTTCAAGATCTGGATTCCACAGATAATTTATATCTACTGTCATACAAACTCAAGGAATATCAAGGAACTTAACTCGAAATTCCAATTTTTTACGAAGACTCTCCGAATCTACAATTATACTAGGCACGTATATTGACTTAAACTCAAAAATACAAGGACAAATAAAAAACTGTATTCTTCTTCATGTTAATATATGTGTAAAACTTGGACACTGTGGTAGTAAGTAATTCCATATTAGTTTGTTTATTAAATGTATCACACAGTGAAACAGTATTGTATACTGGATGACGTTTCGAACACAATTCATTGTTCAAAATCACATCAATTTTTGTCACACAACTTCGAGATTTGATTTTTATAGTCTTTTCTGTCTTCTCCTATTTGTTGTATGGGCAGTAGAATTTTCCATATATCTGGTTGGACAGGTGTTGAATCAATCCTATTACATGTATTTGCAGTTGATTCGATACACAAAGCGTCTGTTATCAATCTCTCCCTATACCGTGTGATACTAAATTTTAAAACTGTCATCCTATCCCATGCTGTTATATGGTTGTGTGTAACTGCATGTAGTGAGTGCTATAGCTGAACTACTCTCTAGATTTCTTATCTTATTCGGGTCAACCAGTCTAGATTTTGCAGCTAGGTTTTTATGTTCGGCTAGTCTGACTGCCCCTGTTCTACTAGTTTGACCTATGTATTTGACCTGACAATCACTGTGGGCGGGGTATGAGATAAACTAAATTGTTTTGTTTTAAAGGCTCTACAGGATCCTTTAACCGACAAAGTTTGTTTCTAATTGAGTTTGTGGGTTTGAATGCCAGCCACTTTTATTCCTGCCTTGTTAAGAATTCTGCGTAAGGCTTCCGAGGTTCCTTCTTTGTATGGAATTATTGTTGATGATTTACATTCCTTATTATTGATGTCGTTATTATTATTATTATTATTATCATTATTATTATTACCATTATTATTATTGTTATTATTGTTATCGTTATTATTATTATCACTATCGCTATTATCATTATTTATTTTATTTTCACATTTACTTACATATATTTCTTGACTAAGTTATCCGGGTAATTATTAAGTTTCAAGGCTTCTTTTATGTGTATCACTTCCTGTCTTAGATTTTCCTTGGTACTACTTAGTTTTTGTGCTCTGTCATTTAAACATTTCACTAATCCTATTTTTACTAACATAGGATGGATGATCGGAAATCCAAATATCTGTTTGAATGTGTGGGTTTTCTGTAAACACTAGTGTTTAGTTTCCCATCTTCTTTCCATTTTACGTTGCAATCTAACATTGGAAGTTCCCCTTTTGAGTGATTCTCCAATTCATAAGTGAATTGAATTGCCTCTACCTTCGAGTTGATGTGCTCGAAAAATCTATCTATATCTTGTGCTCTAAGTACAGTTGTGGTGAGAGCAGGCTGCTAGCCGATTGGTTGGCACTAATCTACGTTAATGTCTAGGTCACTAATATTGGCCGTGAACAAGGCTGTTTCAACAACCAATCACAGCAAACCTAAATGTGGACAAATATGATTCGCAGATAGATGGCTCTACTTTCCGAGAAATATCGAACACAACCAATCATAAGACTGTGTTTGTCTGCTTAACTTCCGAGAAACAACCAATCAGAAGACTGCCTTTTTCTGCTTGCATAAGCCTTATTAATGCATATAAAATATATATAAATACGTGTTGATTTTCGTAATAAAACGATCTGTTGCCAGCCCTTGTCTTCTGTTGTTACATTTGGTGTCGCTGCCTCCAAGAAGATGAAGATCCCGTGGCCAGCTGCGTTTGAAGAAGGTGACATACGGAGCTTCTTACGTGACTTCGAAGCCGTTGCTGAGCTGGTGGGTGTCAAGGAGCAGGCGGCGAAGGCAGTTGTCCTGGGGACGCTGTTGAGAGGCCGAGCGAAGGCTGCATATGACAGCGTAGACAGGTCAAATGGCACAGCGTCTTGGAAGAAATTGGTTGAACGACTAGTGTCCGAGTTTGACAGCGAAACAGACAGACAGCTAGCAATGCAGCAGTTCCGGTCAATGAAGCTTGGACCTGATGGAGACCCGCTAGTGTTGGCGGTGAAACTGACTAATCTACTTCGACGCGCGCTTCCCACTTTAGATGAAGAATCAGAAGCGCAGTTACTGTCTTCCCAATTCATCGAGAGTGTCCCCGACCACATTTCTCAGCGATTAAAACTGGTTAACGCAACGCAGCCGATGGATATTAGTGAGCTGGCGAAGGTGACCAGACAGCTGCTGAGCACAACGGTAGCCGCTATAGACCAACCAAAACCAAACGAATATGAGCAAAAATTGAAGCATTGCAGCGGGAAGTGGCGGCGTTAAAGTTGGCTGATAGAAAAGACCGGTGTTTTGAATGCGGTAAGCCGGGACACTGGAGAAGATACTGCCCAGAAAGGCGAAAAAGAAAAAATTTCAGACGGTATAATGCTTGTTCTTTCTTTCGTATGAACCTAGGTTTAGTGGGGGCTATTGAGAAAGGCGCTCTGTATTCGAAGTTGCGAGTGAATGATCGAGAAGTAGTATGTTTGATAGATACAGGGCGGCCGTGTCGTTAATAGATAAGAATTTATGTAAGAGTGTTAGTCCGTGTTCATTGACAGTACAAACAGTAGGCGGGTATGTGTTGCGTATCACGGGTAGATCGAACTGTACGGTCGTTGTTGGTGGCTGCGAGGTGACGTTTCCTTTCATTGTTGTACCCGAACTACAGCGAACGATATTAGGAGCGGATTTTCTGCGTGAGATTGGTGCCATAATCGACACGCAAGCGAACGTGGTGATCACGAAATACGGGCATATCAACATGTATGAGACCAGCGAGATAGCAGCGATTAAGCTGTCGACGGTACACAATGTGACAGAGTTAATTAATAAATACGATCATCTGTTCACTGGAGATGGGACCCATACGGTTATTGCGATAAGGTGAATCATGAAATTCCGTTAAGTGATCCTAAAGTAAGGTCATTTTTAACGCGAAGAGTTCCATGTCATCTGGAAGGCGAAGTGGAGCGACAAGTGCAAGAGATGTTAAAAGATGATATTATTGAGGAAGCTGATAGCCCATACAACTCTCCAGTGCTGTTAGTAAAAAAAGCGAATGGGAAATATAGATTCTGTGTTGATTTCGACAGTTAAACAGTATGACAGAGTTAAGACCGTGTGCCATGCCAACAGTGATAGAAACCTTAGATCGACTACAAGGTGCGAATGTGTTTTCGGTTCTCGATCTTCGCTCAGGATACTGGCAGATACCGATAAAACAAAGTGACAGAGATAAGACGGCTTTCATCGTGGGTCAGACGCAATATCGATTTAAACGCATGCCGTTTGGACTAGCAGGTGCACCGTTTACGTTCAGGCGACTGATGAAGCTATTACTTAAGAACTTGAAAAACGTGGAGGTTTATGGTGATGATCTCGTCATATACAGTCAGAACGAAAACGATCACGTCAACCATGTAGAAGCCGTGCTGCGACGCATCGAAGAGTTTGGACTACGCGTCAACAAAACCAAGTCTCAGATAGCCAAAAAGAATGTTACTCTGTTGGGACATAAAGTGGGAAATGGTGAGATTAAACCACTGCCGGAGAAAATTTTGACGATTAAAACGATTCCAGCCCCGAATTCAAAGAGAAAACTGAGACAATTCTTGGGTAGAGCAGCGTTTTATAGTCGCTTCGTGAAGAACTTCAATGAGATAGCAGCCCCTCTATACAGGCTACTAGGTGAGCCAAAGTTTGTTTGGTCGGAAGAATCGCAGAGGACATTCGACAGAATTAAACAGCTGCTCGACCACCAACAAATGACGCTAAAACTACCTGTGCCAGGAAGACAGTTCACAGTGTGCACAGATGCCAGTGACTACGCTATAGGTGCGGTCCTAAGACAGGACGAGGGAATCGTTGAGTATGCCAGTAGGGTGTTGACCCTCACAGAGAGAAAGTATTCAACGATAGAGAAAGAATGTTTAGCAATGGTATGGGCAGTCGACAAATGGAGACCTTATTTACTCGGCCGGCGGTTCCACATCGAAACTGATCATAAGCCGCTACAATTTTTGAAGACAGCGAGAGACCCACGGGGGAAGTTGTCACGGTGGATGTTGCGTCTTCAGGAATACGATTTTACGATCTCACACGTTCCTGGAAGTGAAAATGTCTTGGCAGATTTGTTATCGAGACCAGAAGATGAGTCTGAGTTGCCCGAGGTCGCTTACGGAGTGCATGCAGTAGAACAAGACCCACTAAGACTTGCACGTAGGCAGAGGTTGGACGATACGCTGAATACAGTAATACAGGTGATCACCAACGGAATAGAAGTGGATCAAACTACGGCGAGTAAGGAGCTAACCACACTACTCAGACAGAGGGATCGACTCAGAGTGAATGCCTACGGGACTCTGACCTGGCGAGAGAACGACGGAAGCTGGCTGGCTGTCATACCTCAATCGTCGCGCCACGACATGATAGAAGAATGTCACCAGCTAGCGCATACAGGCGTGGCCAGAACGACCGACCTCCTAAGACAAAGTATGTACTGGCCAGGTATGAGAGAAGACGTAGCAAGATACGTACTTGGATGTCCACGGTGCCAGCTGATGAAAGGTGACCGGTATATACGACCACCACTTCAGTCGATTCCAGTTACCGCGATAGGTGACTTGTGGTCCGTAGATGTCATGGGTCCATTTCCTCAGACATCCAATGGTAATCAGTACCTCTTGGTGATGACGGAACACGCGACACGATGGGTAGACGCCGTAGCAATCCCAGACCAACGTGCAAGAACCGTGACAGATGCAGTAGTTAGACACATTGTTGCAGACCACGGCGTACCGAAGACAATACTGACAGACCAAGGTCCCTGTTTCGAGAGTGAAGAGTTTACTTCCCGTTTGCAACAGCTGGGCATCAAGAGGATCAGAACGACCCCATACCATCCACAAACGAATGGCCTAACGGAGAGAAACAACCGTACACTGAAAGAGTGGCTGGCTTCGAAGGGCGGGAACTGGGAAACGGAGCTTCCACTGATTTTACTAACACATCGGGCTACCACTCAGGAAACAACGAAGAAGTCACCCTTCCAACTGATGTATGGCAGAAAACCACGATTACCGGTACACAATGAGACCTGGCCCATGCACCAAAAGTGGAGTACGACGAAATTAAAAGCAGAGAGGAAAGAGGCAGTCAAGAATGTAATACGGAAGCAGCGCAGTGATGTCACGAAGTCTCAGATGAAAGAAAGGACGCAGTGCATTACTTTGCAGTCGGGGACCAAGTGAAGTGTAGAGACAGGAGATATACAGTTGGAGGCGGGCTAGGTTCACGGAAACTCCTTCCAAAGTGGGAAGGACCATACACAATCACAAAAAGACGGGGTCAAGTATATACCATCCGAAGAGGTGATAAACAGAAACGAGTTAACGCCAGTCAGCTACAAAGATGGGTACAGTGGGACAAGCCGGTCAGTAACAATCCTCAACTAGAGGATGTAGCACCCAGAAGGTCGGAACGTCTGCGCACAAAGCTATTTGACGGGGGGACGAGTGTGGTGAGAGCAGGCTGCTAGCCGATTGGTTGGCACTAATCTACGTTAATGTCTAGGTCACTAATATTGGCCGTGAACAAGGCTGTTTCAACAACCAATCACAGCAAACTAAATGTGGACAAATATGATTCGCAGATAGATGGCTCTACTTTCCGAGAAATATCGAACACAACCAATCATAAGACTGTGTTTGTCTGCTTAACTTCCGAGAAACAACCAATCAGAAGACTGCCTTTTTCTGCTTGCATAAGCCTTATTAATGCATATAAAATATATATAAATACGTGTTGATTTTCGTAATAAAACGATCTGTTGCCAGCCCTTGTCTTCTGTTGTTACACAGTGAATGTGTGATCTACATACCTCCACCATACTTTTGGGGTGGGGGTGAACGTTTCAATCGCTATCTTCTCCCACCTATTCAATGAATACATCTGCTACAACCGGGGGTATTGGTAATCCCATGTCAACTCCCTCAGTTTGTTTGTATATTTTCCCTTGGAATTTAAATACTGTAGAAGTCAGGCAAAGCTGCACTCCCAGCATTATGTATTCTTCTTCGACACTTAAAATTAATACTCTCTACAAAGTCTATCAACAAATATTTTACAAGTAAATATCATATAATTTTATTCGTATTCTTTCGCCTTCTTCCAACTTGTACACGATTGAACAGTCCGCGCTATCAAGTTACCAGCCAATGACTACCAGTTCCAATAAAAACAAACATTCAATGTTCGCGTCCATTGACAAGGACTATCAAGCGAAAAGTAATCAAAATACCTCAAGAAGTAGCTGGCAAATACATGACTCCAGGCGATTGAGTCATCGAGATGATGAAGGTAACCAACCAACCAACCAATCAAAAGCAACATCAGGAGTCAACACCAGTCAACGGCAGAAATTTAAAGGAGATCATCACTTCCTTCATTCGCCTTGGGCAGCAATCAAAGTTAAAACGACAGGTGACAGCACGGATGAACATGTCAACACCAGACAGAATCGGAAAGACAAGATACGCTTTCACCACTCCGAGATCAGTCTCGAAAGCTTCTGCGCTCCGCAGGTTTAAGAACAAAATTCGGATTTCCGACGCAAATGTGAAGTCAATCACCTCTTCTTTTTGGATCAGAAACATGGCGAACACATCATGGAAAGCATTTCCAACAGCCTGTTGCAGACTTCTACCAACAGCTACCCCACATCGCTGGCTCCATATTGGATCGAGATGAATTGGGCACAGACCATTCGTCAGACAGTCGAGTAATATATATCACGCATTATGCAGTCCACTGCTTCAGTGGAACACGAATGAGGAACGACGAGTGAGTTGTCACTTCAGAGGGAGGGACATGGAGTAGATAGTATGTGGGGGTGAGGAGATAGGCAATTATGAACAACCGTATGGCCAGCAAGCTGAAGATGACAGTATAAAATAGAACAAAGTGGAGATATGTCGTCGAAACCCTGTGTGCATCGATGTGTTACCTATCTTTGCTTGTTGCATACATTTTCAATGACAATTACTCCTAAAATCATATGTGTTAGCATATCATTTTAGAACCTAAAAAATGAAGAAAAAATTATCGAAAAGATTGTTCTTTGCCCAATCATCTCTTTCCACAGTGAAATTTACTGTTGTCGTGGCGCTCCATGCGATCACAGTCATTATCGATATCTAGACAGGAAGTTGTAACAACAGAAGACAAGGGCCAGGCAACAGATCGTTTTATTATGAAAATCAACACGTATTTATACATATTTCACATACATTATTATAGCTTAGGCAAGTAGACAAGCGCAGTTATCTGATTGGTTGTTTATCAGAAGTTAGGCAGACAAACGCAGGCTTCTGATTGGTTGTTTCGGGATTCCTTGACAAATAGAGTCCTCTATCTGCGAATCATATTTTGCCACGTTAACTTTGCTGTGATTGGTTGTTGACTCAGCCTTGTTCATATTTTCTCACGGCCCATATTAACGTAGCTTAGTGTCAACCAATCGGCTAGCAGCCTGCTCTCACCACAAAGTTACCTACTGCTCTGAGTGAGATGTTGTAGCCAGTGCGGCTGACCAACTCAAGTAGGAGGATTGTTCTTCACCTATATCAATAGCTTGTGTTTGAGTTATGCATACATTGTAAATCACACAGCTTGTTTTCGTTCATTGTAAAAAATTCTATTTCAATTTTTCAACAATTCCACTGTTAAGCTGTTCCGTCGTGTATTCACATAACCGAGATAGCCATTAACTCGCCTTAGAAATGGCTCAGTCAATAATATTGCACATATGATGATAAGAATAAAGACAATTGAAATAATTTGCCAACGGGGTACAGTTGAAGTGGATGAATTATAAAACTTTTAAAGAATACTAGATAAGTAAATTTGTATAAAAATATCTTTAAAAAAAATCATATGGATCAAGTGTTATCTGGGAAAATTAAGAGTACGTTGACGAAAACCATAAAGACGGTGACGATGAAGTGAATTGTGGAATGAATTCAGCTGGTAAACTAGAATAAAATAAACGAGCATTACTATGACCAAGGTAAACAAGGAGGGATTTGATAAAACGTTTTTGAATATATAATTTAGGTTTTTTATCTATGTATAGCTAAAGTTTTAGCTATGCATAATCAGAGAAAACGTGGGATTTTGGAGAGGTTAGAGTTCCTCCTGTTGATGATTTTAAAGGATAACATCACGTGGGGCTGAATGACCTGATTCACAGAATGTGTTCATAGATTGAAGACATTTTCGTCCTTTTCTCATCTTTCATAAATCAAACCGGATAGTGTTTACCTACGCGTTTACGGAGATTACGCTTACAGCTCTCCACACGAGCATGTGAATGAGCATATGCACGCAGACAGGGTGGACATAAGTGGTAGTTTATCCGTGACGCATTATCAGATCATATTTTGGCTAGTAAATACTAAACATATGTGAGCTGTATAAAAAAAAGAGCGTTTGATACATTCGGATAAACGAATTTTAATTACTTCAAAATGACTGTCACTTTTGAACACTAAACTCATAAACAGTGTCGTCTTCACCAGTGTGATTTAGCTATGGACGGCTTGTTTGTTGACGTTCCTATCAATAAATCTTTTAACATATCTATTCTTCAAAGGAATCGCGCGAAGGTTTTCTAGTTCAACGTCGAGTGTATCTATTTTTTTTATCTCCTTCACGTTCCCAGTCGAACATAGGGCTTCAAGCTAGTGGGTTGGGGTTGCTAGCCTCATGCCCTAACCTTTCCTCTTTATCAGCATTTTTTCTGGCTTAGCGAGATATAGGAGTGCGCCGGCCGGGGATCGAAACCCTTACCATGTGTACGGTCAACGAGCTTCTTAACTGCTGTGCCACCGACTGTATCTATAGAACACATTTTGTTTTCTGAATTCTGTAGCTTAGAGAACTGATAAGATTTGTCTTCCTGTCCAGAGATAGCTTAAACTAGTAAAGTTAGTATCCTACCGTATAAATGTTGGATTTTTATAAATTGACCTTCCTAACATGCCATCCTATCTTCTATCCAACATCATATTTAAGAAGGGAAGTGTGCAATTCGATTCTTCTTCGATATTGGGAAGCATTCGAATCCCGGTGGTTGCGTACTGACGAAGAGTCCAAAACTAGGCTGACGATCCAGCCGTCCAGTACTCCCAGCTGGTTTTCCAATGGTTCTCTAATTAATGTCAGCTCATGATGAAATCCTGTAACCAACCAATTTAATCCCTACTAACCAACACTTGAATAACAATGAGATGCTCACTAGCGACTTGCCCTATTCAGGTAGGTAAGGTTATAGTAGGAAGTCGTGACCAGTGGGGTGCAGCAGGTCGGGTGCGAGGACGAATAGGTGCCAAAGACATTGGCTAGGGATCGCGCTATTTCGTGAATTGGCAGAAGCCAGAATACATGGGCTGGCCATTGGATCGGGTGTCAGTGGCTGAGCAATGGTATACAAGCTCGCCTTGTAAACAGAAGGTCCTGGGTTCGAACCTTTGTGGTTGGTGCGTATTGCTAAAGAGTCCCAAACAGCTGTCCAATACTCTCAGGTTTTCCAAAGGTTCTCTAACCAACGTCAGCTCGTGATGAAATCCTGTAACGAAAGCATTGATGGTTTTTTTTCCTTCACGTTCCCAGTGGATCATAGGGCCTCAAGCTAGTGGCTTGAATTTCCTGTAGCAGTGGTGCTTATTTTTACAGGATGGGGTTGCTATCCTCATGCCCAGCCTTTCTTCTTTACCAGCATTATTTATGGATTAGCGATGTAAAGGAAAGCGTCAGTGGCCGGGGATCGAACCTCGAAGCATGTGCATGGTCGCCGAGAGTCCTAACCACTGTGCCACTGACGCACATGTTCCAAGAAGTTCAGTAGTTGAGCGATTGTCGTTACAAATAATTAAGGTGTCGTCAATATATCGCTTACACATATATAAACTTGAGATTGTTCTTTTCACTGGCACACTCTCTAAGCTTGCCATGAAGACATATGCTAGGAGAGGTCATGATGGAGACCCCTACGTGGACTCCATCCCTTTGATTATATATATGACACTGTTAAATCTAAACTGCATATTAAACTTGAGCGAATCGGTAGAAGTTGGAATTCGCATGCTGGCCATTGGATCGTATCCCAAAAGTTACATTCTTCACAAGTTCACCTTGTCATAAGAAAGACTTAGATTCCAAACGCCAGTTGGGGTGCATTCTGCTTAACCACACAGTCCCAAACAAGAAGAAAACAGCATTATTATTTATTGTTCCCTTTGATTCCCAGTGGAACATAGGGCACGTCTCCACTTGCCACTTCTGTCTTTCTTCTGCAGTAATCCTCACCTGCATCCATGTTCACCATCCATACTGTTTCAACTCCTCCTCACACGATCTCCTCCATGTCACCCACCCTTGCACTGACGTCCCACCCACCGCTTCCCATTCTGTCGGGTTCTACTCGGGCAATGGCCTGACTCGCGCGTGATGTCAACCAGCGACGGCCTGTTGGTTGGAAATATTCATTGTGACCCACCCGCCCGCCCGTCAAGTTTCTGATCCGTTCTGTATAGAAGAACTGACTGACTTGACATTTGTTTGTGCTGAAAATCCGACCGAATTTTGTTGTTGATGCTAGCTGGTTGGCGAAGATTTTCAGATTGGTTGTTTCAGGTTGATGATATTGATGTGTTTCTCGCCTTCCAGATTTTGGATTCTCGATTTGACATCCTCATCGATTCCGACTGGGTGTAGTTGAGACAATGCTCAATGCTAGATAAGTGAGTGAATGAAGTAACCTTGCCTAGATTAACTAGCTCGCTAGTTTTCTAGCCTGCCCCAAGCGTGGATAAAGAGGGAGGCTTGGAGCGTGATGCTAACAACTCCACCTTGAAAACTTAACCAAACTGCTACAGAAACTTCAATGGATAAATATATATTAAGAAAACAGCATCCCCTATAGTTTTCCAATGATGGTTCTCTAACAGATTTCTCTTAATTGTCTCGTAATCAACTCTTTGGTTGTTTATCACGTATTGATAATCTTTAGAACGTGTTAGTTAAGATTATCATAGATAAATCTATTTTTGTTGGGGTTTATTTTGTCGCTGTCCACAGATGGGGCATATGTATATCTGCAATTTTTTGGCAAAGTATCCTTCGACTGGCTATTCCTAAACTTTTTTTCAGTTTTCGCGTAGGTGTATTTTTCCAAATTTATTCAAACTTATACATATATATAAATATATATATATCCTAATGTACAGATAGATAAGACATTTATTTAGACGTCATCAAAAAATATAAGATAAGATAGGATGAAAACCAATAAATCTTGATTTATAAACTCTGATTTTTCTGGAAAAAAATACCTTTTTTTCTGGAATATGGGGGACAAAAACAGTCTCCCATCATTTGATAATAACTGACGTAAATGTTTACATATATACATCGTATCATTTGCACAGATTTCCGTTGTTTGTTTTTTTCAATCATTGATTGTAGGTGCACTTTCGGTGCGGAATCTCTCTTTATTACTACTTGTCATTGATCCCTTAGATTTTGAATGGAACATATGCCTTCAAAAATACATCTACCTTTTTTGTACCACTTTCTGCTGTCCTCTTTAGCTGGCTGATCCACCGATTTTACATAACCTTTCATCTCCTCCCCCACCACTACCCACACACACACACACACAATCTACTCCATGTCCCTCCCTCTGAAGTGACAACCCATTCATTGTTTCTCATTCGGATTCCAATCAGTTGATGGCGTGCATTGCGCGTGGTATTATTATTATTATTATTATTCAACGGTCTCCTCAGTGATGTGTGTCCCATCTATCTCCATTTTTTTCCACATCGTTTTTGATCGATAGGTCTTTGGTTAGTTGGTTCACATTGGGATCTTGTTACCGATTCTTTCTGGTCAGCCATTCGACCACCAATATCCTCCTTATCAAACGGCCTTAAGTTGATTCAGTCTAAATGTCACGTAGTCAATTTCACTTTCAGACGTAAATGTGACCTACAGCAACCAGCTAGCTCACATGGCCCCACTATCATTGACAGCATAGAGGTTGAAATTACATCTAATGTCAAGTACCTTGTACTGAGTTATTCCACCGATCTCTCCTGATCCTCCGACATTTTGCTGGTCACTAGAAAGATGTTTCGCTTAACGTTCTACATTAGGAAATTTAGGCAATCTGGCATAAAGCAGTCTTTGCTTTCTCAGTTTGTAAATTCTTGTATTCTACCCATCCCTCTTTACTGCTTGCTCCCCATTAATCTTTCCTGAACTACTTAAGAAAGACTTTGCTCTGCTGAGAAGGGCACTAAAAGCCCCCGTTGTAGGGCAACTGGGACATCGTTAAACCAACTGATTAACACTATTGTGAATAGACATATAATGTCATGTGAGAAACTAGTGAATACAATATTGTCAGACCGCGAGCATCCTCCCTATACGCAGCTCTCTCTCTCTCTTGCATTTCATCTGGTAGAACTAGAAGCCGCTGTAGGAGGCTATATGCTAGGACTGCCAACTACAAAACTCCACAATACCACATCTGGCACAGCTGTTATATGATGAGAAATCCATTAGGTATGACACGATCAACTTACTGCTGCACTCTAACAAATAGTCCCATTAGTATTCGTTTTCCTTTCCTCGTTACTATTTCACTGTCGTTCTCATCTTTTATCACACACCAACTAACTTTATATTTCATATTGTGTGGTGCGTTGTCTGAAATGTAAACGCTACGCTGTTGTCTTTATATTTTATTCATCTTTTTTGTGTCGTTGCTTTTTGATTTAAAAATGTTATAAAATTTATGAGGTAATTAATTAGATGCAATAATATTGTAATGCACGCTGAAAATTCCATACATGTACTACAAATACTGTTTGGAATAAAGCTATTATTATTATTATACAGCTAGCGAAGGAGAGCTTCTGTCGGTAGAAGTCTGCAACAAACTGTTGGAAATGCTTTCCGTGACGTGTTCGTCATGTTTCTGATCCAAATAGAAGAGGTAGCTGACTGACTGACTGACTGACCGACTTCACATTGGTTTTGAAAATCCAAATCTTGTTGTTTGTGTTGGCTAAGTCAGTGCAGAAGGTTTCGAGATTGATTTCAGAGTGATGAAGGAATATCTTTGCCTTTCCGATTCTGTCTGGTGTTGACATGTTCATCCGTGCTGTCACCTGTCGTTTCAAATTTACTTGCTGCCCAAGGCGAGTGAAGGAAGTCATGATCTCCTTTAAATTTCTGCCGTTGACTGGTGTTGTTGTTTTTGATTGGTTGGTTGGTTGGTTACTTTTATCACCTCGACGACTCAATCACCTGGAGTCATGTATTTGCCAGCTACTTCTTGAGCTATTTTGATTACTTTTTGCTTGATAGTCCTTGTCAATGGACGCGAACATTGAACGTTTGTTTTTATTGGAGCTGGTAGTCATTGGCTGGTAACTTGATAGCGCGGACGGTTCAATCGTGTACAAGTTGGAAGAAGGCGAGAGAATACGAATAAAGGTATATGATATTTACTTGTAAAATATTTGTTGATAGACTTTGTAGAGAGTATTAATTTTAAGTGTCGAAGAAGAATACATAATGCTGGGAGTGCAGCTTTGCCTGACTTCTACAGTATTTAAATTCCAAGGGAAAATATACAAACAAACTGAGATAGTTGCCATGGGATCACAAATATCCCCGGTTGTAGCAGATGTATTCATTGAATAGGTGGGAAAAGATAGCAATTGAAACGTTCACCCCCACCCCAAAAGTATGGTGGAGGTATGTAGATGACACATTCACTGTACTTAGAACACAAGATATAGATAGATTTTTCGAGCACATCAACTCGAAGGTAGAGGTAATTCAATTCACTTATGAATTGGAAAGTCAGGAAGGGGAACTTCCAATGTTAGATTGCAACGTTAAAAGGAAAGAAGATGGGAAACTAAACACTAGTGTTTACAGAAAACCCACACATTCAAACAGATATTTGGATTTCCGATCATCCCATCCTATGTCAGTAAAAATAGGATTAGTGAAATGTTTAAATGACAGAGCACAAAAACTAAGTAGTACCAAGGAAAATCTAAGACAGGAAGTGATACACATAAAAGAAGCCTTAAAACTTAATAATTACCCGGATAACTTAGTCAAGAAATATGTAGGTAAATGTAAAAATAATATAAATAATGATAATAGCGATAGTGATAATAATAATAACGATTACAATAATAATAATTATTATTATTATTATAATAATGGTAATAATAATAGTGATAATAATAATAATATTAATAACGACACCAACAATAAGGAATGTAAATCATCAACAATAATTCCATACAAAGAAGGAACCTCGGAAGCCTTACGCAGAATTCTTAACAAGGCAGGAATAAAAGTGGCTGGCATTCAAACCCACAAACTCAATTAGAAACAAACTTTGTCGGTTAAAGGATCCTGTAGAGCCTTTAAAACAAAACAATTTAGTTTATCTCATACCCCGCCCACAGTGATTGTCAGGTCAAATACATAGGTCAAACTAGTAGAGCAGGGGCAGTCAGACTAGCCGAACATAAAAATCTAGCTAAATCTAGACTGGTTGAGCCGAATAATATAAAAAAAAGCAATAAGGTTTAATAGAGTAGGATTTAATGAATTCATCAAATTTCGGTAGAACTCGTCAGCTGAATACTCTACATACACGGATATATATACTTTTGAAATTACATTGGGATATGTAAGACTGATAAGTGACCGAAGAAACTACATTGAATTAGTCATGCAGAAAGACAGGTGAGAATGTTCAGTTTAGGTCATGTTCTAATAAATAAGGGGAGACGGAGGGAGTAGGAGAGATCAAAAATTAAGATGAATTCCATTACGCTTCAAATACATCACTTAGATAAACAATTCGTCATTAGAGAATATAACAAGTACTACAAACAGAATAATATCAATAGTAATAGTTATAATAACACTAATAATAATAATAGTGTCGAAGTGAGTTAAGATAATCCTACTGATAAAAGACAGTTTTAAATGAATCAAGAATAATAATGATAATAACAATAATAGGTAGAATAATTAGTAAAACATATTATCATGGTAGATTCAGAGTGACGACCATCTCCTTTTGGACACAGAGACCTGGTTTATAAACTCGAATTGCACAAGCCTCCTCCGCAATTGCAATCATCTTCATATTTCTTTGTCTGTTGACAACAGTGAATGACCTGACCGCGTCGATCTCATATTCATAATCCACGAGATGTTTTGTTATTGAGGATTTTGGCACTTTGCACTCAGTTGTTTTCAACCATTTTGGCAAATGCTCCATCATGCGAATAGACAATCGCCTTTCAGTACGACCTATGTATTTGCTTTTTCAAATTGGTATACGCAGTTTGAAGTGTCGAGGATTGGCGACTGGTCTTCCCCAGATTGTTGAAGCACTCGCTTGGTGGTGTTAAGGATAACAAGTTCTGCAGCAAGATGAGTTATCTTGATGGCTTTGTCGAGTTTTCGTCTGACTACTTCCTGTACACATCATCTCCTATGAACGGAAAAGTGATATAGACAGGTTTCTTCGGAACTGTTTGGATAGTTTTGCAGGGGGTAATATTTTTAGAGTAATAATTAATGAACTTTTCAGGATATCTTCATTCTTAGATAAAATATCCTTCAGACATTTTATTTCAGGCTCAATAGTACTGCTAGAACAAATTTTCCATACTCTTTTGAACAATGTTCTGACTAGGTTCTTTTTGTACTGGATTGGATAAGAAATCTAAGATAAGAAATCTAGAGAGTAGTTCAGCTATACCACTCACTACATGCACTCACACACAACCATACAATAGGCTGAATGGGATTGGATGACAGTTTTAAAATCTAATGTCACAGGGTGGAGGGAGAGATCGATAACAGACGCTTTGTGTATCGAATCAACTGCAAATACATGTAATAGGAATGATTCAACACCTGTCCAACCAGATATCTGGAAAATTCTACTGCCCATACAACAAATAGGAGAAGACAGAGAAAACTATAAAAATCAAATCTCGAAGTTAAGTGACAAAAGTTGATATGATCATGAACAATGAATTGTGTTCGAAACGTCATCCAGTATACAATACTGTTTCACTGTGTGATACATTTAATAAACAAACTAATATGGAATTACTTACTACCACAGTGTCCAAGTTTTTCACATATATTAACATGAAGAAGAATACAGTTTTTTATTTGTCCTTGTGTTTTTGAGTTAAAGTCAATATACGTGCCTAGTATACTTGTCGATTCGGAGAGTCTTCGTAAATAATAGGAATTTCGGGTTAAGTTCCTTGATATTCCTTGAGTTTGTATGACAGTAGATATAAATTATCTGTGGAATCCAGATCTTCAAAGAGTCTTCTTATCGGTGAATTGAGCGTATTTCTGTCTTCTCACTCCCCCCCCCACACACACACACACACATTGTCTTCTGTATAATCGAGTCGAGACGAGAATTAGGAATGTCCTCGTAGGTGGTACCAGGTATCAGCCTTGTCTTGCTTCTCCCTGTCTTCACTCCAAAGGCAGACTTCGTTGTTGTTGTGTTTTTCGTTGTCGATCAGCTGACACGTGGTATTGTCATATCGTCTCATCTGTTGAATGAGATGGATGAAGATTTGCGGCAGTGTACGCCATGTTGTTGAAGTCATTTCTAACGCTGTCGAAGGTATTTTCGAAGTTGAGAAAGCCGATTAGGTAGAGATTTGACTGTTTGCTTTTTGATGCTTTATTCATTGAGATAATGTTGCTTACAGTTGCGTTTTTTAAATCGGCATATAACTCATCTTTCCGAAATTCAATTTCGGTATCGTACTGAGTTGTTATTTCTGTTGTTAATGTGTAATTTGATGTCAGTAATCAAGCCTGAAAAATTGTCAAGTCTTCAATCAATTGACCTTTTTTTTATTTTTCGCATCAGTTACTGACAAGCCTCTTATCGGACTAAATGTTCGTCATCACCGGCCTCGTTAGCCCGTTAACAGTCAAGGAATTTAAAACAAGCAAAAAAGGCTAACAAAGTAGGATGATTTAATGATGGATTCATGAAATTTCGGTAGAACTCGTCAGCTGCTCAGTACTCTACATACACGGATATATATAAATATGTATATGTATGGTACTGAAATTACATTGGGGAGATATAAGACCGATAGCCAAATAAACTACATTGAATTAGTCATGCAGAAAGACAGGTGAGAATGTTTTCCAAGTCATGTTCAAATAGATAAGGGGAGAGGAAGGGAGTAGGAGAGATCAAAAATTAAGATAAATTGCATTATAGTAAATAAAGTACATTACAGTATTGCAGTATAAAAAGAACCTAGTCAGAACATTGTTCAAAAGAGTATGGAAAATTTGTTCTAACAGTACTATTGAGCATGAAATAAAATGTCTGAAGGATATTTTATCTAAGAATGAAGATATCCTGAAAAGTTAATTAATTAATACTCTAAAGAAATTTCCTCTCTTCCAAACTATCCAAACAATTCCGAAGAAACCTGTCTCTATCACTTTGCCGTTCATAGAAGATGATGTGTACAGGAAGTAGTCAGACGAAAACTCGATAAAGCCATCAAGATAACTCATCTTGCTGCATCGGTGGCACAGTGGTTAGGACTCTCGCCGACCATGCACATGGTCCGGGGTTCGAGCCCTCACCGATGCACACCTGATATCTATGGTCGGCCTGCGAATTCTGGGCTACCGATATCCACGCTGAAAATTCCATACATGTACCAAAAATACAATGTGGAATCAAGCTGTAATCAAAAATAAAAAAAATAAAAAAAAAGAACTTGTTTTTTGCTTAACACCACCAAGCAAGTGCTTCAACAATCTGGGGAAGACCAGTCGCCAATCCTCGACACTTCAAACTGTGTATACCAATTTGAAAAAGCAAATACATAGGTCGTACGGAAAGGCGATTGTCTATTCGCATGATGGAGCATTTGCCAAAATGGTTGAAAACAGCTGAGTGCAAAGTGCCAAAATCCTCAATAACAAAACATCTTGTGGATTATGAACATGATATCGACGCGGTCAAGTCATTCACTATTGCCAGCAGACAAAGAAACAAGAAGATTCTTGCAATTTCAGAGGCTTGTGCGATTCGAGTTTATAAACCAGGTCTGTGTGTACAAAAGGAGATGGTCGTCACTCTGAATCTACCATGATAATATGTTTTACTAATTATTCTACCTATTATTATTATTATTATTCTTGATTCATTTAAAACTGTCTTTTATCAGTAGGATTATCTTAACTCACTTCGACACTATTATTATTATTATTAGTGTTATTATAACCATTACTATTGATATTATTCTGTTTGCAATTCTTGTTACATTCTCTAATTTAGAAAATCAAAACAAGTGATTCAGCTAAGAGACTCTTTTCAACGAATTTATCATCAAACTGTACAGTCGTATATATATGGTTTTTCAGAAGTTATATTCGGTGAGGGAATTGAATCTTAGGTGTGAATGCATAAAATAATAATAATAATATGAAGTTCAATTAAAACTAAAATTTTGTTATTATAATCGTAGTTAAATGTCAAGTGGCAAAGCAAATTAATGTCATATATAGAATAATTCATAGGAGGGATAGAACTTGAAAAAGGGGTGTGCAATTATAGGAGTAGTAGACAAATCGAATCAAATAAAAACGTTACGTAATATTGTGTAAAATTTAATAGCATAGAATTTATCGTTGTAAAAAACAACTGATTTAGAATGACAAGTGGAACAAGTGAAATAATACCGGGGACAGTAATAATAACAACTGACTTAATAAGGAAGAGTATACAAATTGAATAGACAAAATGAAAAATTGTTAGAGCTTAAATATGATTGGGGATTATCATATTTTAGCATAGAGGGATTAAGACCATGAAAGTTGGAGGGGTTGAACGAACTGTTTTCTGTACACAGAGATCTGACTTTTCTGTTTCGATAGCCAAAGCTTCAGCAATACAGATGAGTCGGGTACGTAGGGATTTGGATAGATTGCTCTTTGCCTTGTAGATGACTTTAAAGGCGGAGGCTATAGAGATAGGGTGATCATTATCGACCAGATGTTAAAAAATATTCTCTAATGTCTAATTGTTTATCTAAGTGATGTAATTGAAGCGTAATGCAATTCATCTTAATTGTTGATCTCTCATACTCCCTCCCTTCCCCTTATCTATTTGAACATGACCTGGAAAACATTCTCACCTGTCTTTCCGCATGACTAATTCAATGTAGTTTATTTGGCTATCGGTCTTATATCTCCCCAATGTAATTTCAATCACATATATATATGTATCCGTGTATGTAGAGTATCCAGCTGACGAGTTCTACCGAAATTTCACGAATCCATCATTAAATCATCCTACTTTGTTAGTCTTTATCGCTTGTTTTAAAGTCAAGGAATGGGTTTAACTGAATCCATGTTTTGTTCCCTTTTTCTTACTTCAATTAAGTATGCAGTATGCTTAAGAGACTCCTGTCCTCTCTCTATGAAACACGAATTTGCATCACTCCATGATAGAGCCATAGATCACTGAAATATACACGTAATGGTTTACTCTGGAGTTGAATAGTGAATGGTATATGAATAAAAACAGCCGTCCTTGAAGGACGGTTATATAACTGTCACAACAGAAGACATGGGCCAACCAGGCAACAGTTCGTTTATTACGGAAAATCAACACATATTTATAGATTTTCATGTAGATTATTACAGATTATTGTTAGTAGAAAAACACAGTCTTCTGATTCGTGGGTGTTTCTCAAAGAAAGTTAACTTTGCACCTGTTTTTGACTGTTTCTTGAATGTTAGATCATCTATATGCTAACTGTATCCGCCTACGCAAGGCCTTTGTTCTCATTTTTCTCACGATTAATACTAAGGACACAAAGATTGACGTAAATTATTGTCTACCAACTTTGGCTAGCAGCCATTTCTCACAACATAACGACTACAGTTTAAATATTTTCGTCTGAACGCATTTTTCGACTTCAGCCACGTCAATTTTTGACATCATCTTCAGGCTTTACTCTAATTTACATAGATTTATATATAAAACAGAATTTAACCAATGACGGTGATTTTGTGGATCAAATTATGATAATAATGTGTTAAATGTTTTGAATGTAGTTAATAACGATGATTATAATGATAACAAAAAAAATATTCATAATAAGGTTTATGCAGGTGGCGATAAGAATAGTGAAGGTAGTATACGTATATATGTGTATATGTATACAATTCAATAAATAAACGAAGTCAAATCCTGAAAGTTACGTAATACTAACTGTAGGTGAAGTGGGCAGATAATCAGAGTTTAAATAAATATCATAAAAGTACGACGGAGATGGAAAATAGGAAAGGGCGGGTCGGAGGGTGTTGAATAGAATTCACCTAGGGCAGGTAAGGGAGAGACAAAGGTAGAACAAACTTCTTTTGTCGTTCGCAAAGACTAGGATTCTCCTCTCGAATTAATTTGCAGAGCTTCGGCTAAGTGTAAAAGGCGGTTTCGAATTCCGTTCGAAAGACTCGATAGAAATTCAACGTAGATAACTTTGAAGGCACTACTTCTGTCCACTTGGTGACACCAGTTAAAAAGAAACAACTTTTCATGAAACTACAATTTAATGAGGATGTGGCTAGCGAAGTTTTACATCTGCCATTATCGAGAGGGATAAAACGGACCTATACTCCCGCCACCATCCTTTGTTTGTCATTTTCCAGCTACCGACCAATTTTGATTGCTCAAGTCAAAGATAAGCTACCTAGCTGTGCCACTTTGATGTATATCTATAAATTTAGTTGCTCCTGTAGAGGGAGAGAGAGACTTATAAGGGGCGAACAACTAGATGGCTTAACAAACGCATAAATTAGTATCTTCCTTCATGGTTCGGTAAAGGTCAAATAAAATCTATACGAAGTTCTACTTTCGCTTATCTGATTAACAGCGATAATTTTAAAGGATTTCTCGATTTCTACCACATGATCCATGTCTAGGAGATGTCTAGTAATAGCACTACTACAAGAGTTTTTTCTCTTGAGACGTAGGCTTTCCGGCACATATTCATAAAATCGGAGGTGTACCAAATGACAATCCACTCTCACGTTGGACAGCAGAGGCACATAACTCCACAACAGTGGATGAACTGATAAACTGACATACAATTAGTCAGCCATGGGATTTTCTCCTTCCCATTGTTGAATAGTACACTGGTTGACTAAAATATGTGCAATTCTCAACTATGATGCAGCATTAAAGCATCCTTCTTCAAAGACAGGGAGATCCTTCTTTATCGAGGATGTTGACAGCATAAGTCACATATTTACTTTAAATTCAAGTGACTGGCAGTGTTAGACTACTTTTTTCTAAATTAGATAATCTTTTCTATTGATGACGCAACATATCAGACAAAGTGAATTTCGATGTCGGAAGAATTTATTTATTTTAGCCTACTACTGTAAACAATCACGTAGGAAGTATGACAGATTGATAGACAGACAGTCACGAATGTAAACAAAATCCCACACACACACACATAGGGAGGGAAACACGCACAGACACACATCAGCATGTATAGATCACTAGGTTAGAAAACTTCCTCTCAGTAGAAATCAAAAAAATTTCTATAGAATAACAGTATTTTTATGCCACTTCCACGTGGCATGGAGGTATGGAGGGACACGCCACACACACACACACACACACACACACAAGCAAAGACCTTACGTGGATAATACTTTGATGATCATGAAAAGAAACGACTCAGACAAAACTCACAACTTTAAAAAAAACACAACATTTTCAGCGACATCAAATTCACACGGGGGATTCACAAGAGGAATCTGTCATCGGAAAAGCTGACAAAGGAAACGCCATCGTAGTTCTGAATAAATCTGACCATATCAAAAAAGTTATTGAATATATTCAAACTGGTCCATATATGAAGAAATTAAGAAGCCTGTAGACAATAATGAATAAGGTTAAGAAATCTACAGCAGAACTAATACGCAGAATGAAGTCGTCACTGGGTGAGTCAAAATGGTTTAATTTAATGCCTAAAACTAATAATGCTAGTTGAATGTATGGTACTATTAAAATACATAAGACAGGTTACCCCATACGACCAATAGTAGATTTTAGGAATATGCCTACTTATGAATTATCAAAACACTTAGCTCTAAAACTATGCCCCATTTAGAAATCGTTCAAACTCTAGACTAACTAATTCATATGGGATGAAAAATAAACTAAATGACATTCAACAAGCGAATGATGAAAAAATGGTTAGTTTTGATATAACTAGTCTTTATACTAATACACAAGTCAATATGGCAGTCTTAGAAGCAGTCAAAAAAAGAATTAACTGCAGATCCTGAACCTACTTATAGGACGAAGCTACCCATTGAAGAAATTATTTTAGGGATTCAGTTATGCCTCACATCAACTATCTTTAAATTCCAAGGTGAAATATATAGACAAACAGAAGGTTTAGCAACGAGATGGATCACCAATAGCCCCTATTGTAGCAGACATATTTATGGACAGCTGGGAAAATATTGCGCTTAATACATTTAATCCTACTTCAAAAATATGATGGAGATATGTGGATGACACTTTCACAGTGTTAAAAACAGAACATATCTCTCTCAGGCTTCTTGACACACATAAACTCACTAGTGGAGGGAATAAAATTCACATTTCAATCGGAAAATGAACAAGGAGAATTAGCCATAGTGTTGGATTGTAAAATAAAACGAATAGAAGGAGGTAAACTACACACTAGTGTGTACACAAAACGAACTCATTCTAATAGATACTTAGACTTTAATTCATCGCATCCGTTGACTGTTAAGGCAGGCTTAGTTAAGTGTTTAACAGATCGACCAGTGGCACTAAGTAGCCCTAGAAAAGACCTAACTGATGAAATAAAACAGACAGAAGAAGCGTTGGTGTTAAATAACTATCCTTTAAAATTCATTAGGAAGATCAATAAAGGCCAAACGAAGAATAAAAATAATTGTGAAACTAGTAATGATAACATAAATAAGAAAGAATATAAGTCATCTACAGTACTTCTACCATATAAGGCCCGGATATCTGAGACCCTACGTAGGATTCTAAATAAAACAGGAATTAGACTGGTGGCATTTAAACCTACAAACTCGCTCAGGGACAAGCTGTGTAGGTTAAAGGACCCAGTTGACCCAATTAGACAAAATAATATTATTTACAAAATACCCTGCAATGACTGTGAGTCAGGTTAACTGCATAAGTCAAACTAGTAGGTCAGGGGTAGTCAGATTGTCGGAACATAAGGATTTAGCTAAGGTAAGAATGGTTGACCCCGAGAAGATAAGTAATTTAGAAAACAGCTCAGCAATTGCACTGCATGCATTAACACACAACGTTTCAATAGGGTGGGAGAGGGTTAAAATTCTAAAAAGTAATCTAGGTGGGTGGAGAGTGAGAGAGGTTGGTTACTGAATCCTGTCCGGTTTATCGAGTCTTCACCAAACATATGTAATATGAAATGATTCATCACTTATACCTGAAATATGGAAAATACCACTACCAATCAAATCAAGTGAAAATCAAATGAAAAATAATGGAACCGTATAAATGAAGTTAGGAAGTCGGGTGAGTACCTTGATAGGATTATGAGCAGTAATAAATTGCACTCGAAACATGGTCATCAGTAAATATTACTTACTGTATAACACTGTGAGACTTTATCCAAAAAAATTTACCCATAATGGAAGGAATCTGAGAACATATGACCATTTTTGAACGTCTTAATCAAGAGAACAACACCACATGAAAATTAGGGAAATCAATTTTACAGAAAATCAACTAACACAGAAGAAATACTCACATTATTCAAGAGAGTCAGCATACTCATTGCAGCACTTCTACCTACCTTAAGGGAAAATGAAGAAAGATATCTAATGGACATCTTGCAAAAATTGATTAATCTCCAAGATACTTCATCAAAAGATACCTATTCACAACTCAACCAATCAAATCAAAGGCCTCGCCCCCAATGAAGGCACAAAGAAAATCGCTCTACCATATATATATATATATATATATATATATATATATTAAGGACATCTCAGAAATCACAACAGGACTCTTCAAATCTTTGGGAATTGATGTCGTACACAAACTTACAAAATCACTTCATTTGGCTATCTCTTCATCAACCAAGAGACCCAACAGAGAAAGAAGATAAAACCAACAATATCTAGAAATTTCAATTGCAACGACTGTGAAAAACACTAGATTGGCTAAAGTGAACGTTCTCGTTTTGTCTTTGCATCCATGAATGGAAACTGGCTGGCCGTCAAAAGACATGAAATCCACGCCTTCATATCACTACATACATGAAACCATGGAGATAAGATCCGATTAGGGATACTACCCCTAACTGGGGTCCAAAAAGTCGAAAAACTGAAAATTTCATCAAACACGATTCCAAATGATAGAGGAATGCATGAAACGAGTCCATGGTATCTGTGACCATGGGGTTTTGAGCTTGTCTAGGCCTAATACCGCCCAGCTAGGCTGCCTTGCTTGTAACCCTAAAATCCTATAGTAAACACAGCACATAAGCTATATAGACGATATAAGCGTGAGTTAAACGGTTCTCACTGCTGGCTTATATGACTGTGTACGGTTTTCTATAATCTTGGTAAACGTATAGAAGCTATTTGCATGCTAAATTGGTTGACAGAGATAACGATCTCATTGAATAAGGGCCTATTGTCACTACAGCGTCGCTATGCGTGCTACTTTTGCAAATAATATTTTTTTTATTTTATTTTTGAATACAGCTTGATTCCACACTGTATTTTTGGTACAAGTATGGAATTTTCAGCATGGATATCGGTAGCCCAAATTTTTCAGGCCAACCATAGATATCAGGTGTGCGTCGGCAGGAGATCGAACCCCGGACTATGTGCATAGTTGGTGAGAGTCTTAGCCACTGCGCCACCGACGTTTAGCTAGTCTTGTATGCGAAATGAGTTCTATTGATCTTGTCTATGCAATGCATAACTGAGTGACGCGATCAATGTTCGGCGTAACAGTGCTTAACTATGCATTACTATGCATACAAACAGTGCGAATAGTCCATCGAGGGAGAGGGCTCTCGAGTGGTTGCACCACAGGATGATCCTGCATGCCAGTCTCCTCTCGCAAGAGGCAGGGATGGATGTGTTTTAGTTCTCCTGAAAACCAATACCCAGTCAATGGGTGTATCCCTGTGTGAATATCAATAATGCTAAAGAATTTTCGGAAGCCTGGTATTCGAGTGAATCGGCAATTAACAGGCAAATAGACATAGATATAATTTACCAATCGATTATAGAAGGAAATCTTATGCACACAAAAATGGGTCAAACTTCAGGCGAGGGAAACAATCAACACCAATACCAATTCAAGGAGTCTAGATGGTTTCGAAACGCACAAAAGCAGTTATCAGGTTCAAAGTCACCCACCAGGAGTGATGACTAATAAACTCGTGGAGAATCATCAGAAACCCACTTGAATAAGTTGAAATATTCACTGAAGATGTTGCCTAATAGTAAGGTAATGGAAGCTTCTCAAATAAACCATCCAGGCATCTGAGGGAACACAGCTACAACTCCCAAATATATACAGTGGCGTTTGTTCCATCAGAGAGGATAAATTTACTTGATAAAAATCACACAATGGAACAGTATTATTATTATTTAATGATTACCACGCTTCGAGAACAATTTATTGCCGCTCATTATCATATTGAGACAGTCACATAATAAGTTTGATTGAAAACTGTTCAAGTGTTCGTTTGTAGGGATTTGATTGGTTACAGGATTTCATCATGAGCTGACATTAGCTAGAGAACTACTGGAAAACCTGCAGGAAGTACTGGACAGATGTTTCGTCCTAGTTTGGGACTCTTTAGCAGTACGCACCCACCGCCAGGGTTCGAACCCAGGACCTTCTGGGTTACTACTAGTTACTAACCATATTGTTCAATCAAAAATATCCAATATAGCCCTACTGAAGGTGAATCACGAACCCGAATAGCTCATTGTTAACGTCTCTAACTACAGGCAGCACTGGATGACATGGGCACAAATCTCATAAGGGATATTAGATCCTTCAAGATTGCACATATGTCTTTCTGACTGCACTGGTGATTGCCAACTAGCGTGAAACCTAAGTTCCATACCTATTGTAGTAGTGATGATCCATTGTTATTGCATGTGCTGGGGTGTAGATTTGAAAGAAATAGATTCAGTAATCAGCCTCTACTGATGATCCTATTGTGTGACTGTATGCTGATGTATGCATTGCAGTTGCTGATTTTTTTTTCTAAATTACTTATCTTCTCAGGGTCAATCATTTTAACTTTAGCTAAATTCTGATGTTCCAACAACAGTTTACAGTTTACAATTTATTTAGGATAGTAGGCTATATGCTTGTGTTAATCCTTTCGATTTATTGCACACAGGAGGTCCAATCTCGCCTTGAATGAATCAACGGATGGCGCTGATACGACGTGTTCCGATAGGGAGTTCCAATGGTTCACAATTCTATGCAAAAAACGGATCTCCAGACGCAGACGATTCGACCGTGGTTTTTGAACCTTGAGGTGATGTCCTCGCAATTGGTTGGTGCTAGAAGGAAGAAGGAAGGAACAACCTGATTACCCTTATCTACTGATCTGATTTTTGTTACTCACAGTCATTGTAAGATATTTTGTAAGCAATGTTACTTTTTCCAGTTGAGTTACTAGGGTGCTTGAACCTAAACAGCTTGTTACAGGATGAGTTTGTAGGTTTAAATGTTCCCCTCACTAATTCCTGCTCTATTTAGGAATCTCTTATATATAGTTTCAGATGTCATTTCCTTATATTTTAAACTCCATATATTAGTTTCACGGAGGGAAATGAGTCACAGAACCACTGGAAAGCAGTCATTACTGGATAGGTGTTTCGTCCTGATTTGAGACTCTTCAGGATTAGGCCATCATGGCTTTATTGAAAACTTAACGCAGGCGTTTCAGGTTACGGGGCTTCTTCAAAGCTATCAATTAAGTCAGTTGGAGTTTACAGGATCTCCTGAGAGTCTCAACGTAATGGACGAGTTTTCCTATGCATTCTGTAGTGAACATAAGATACATTTTCAGGTGTTTTAATGTTTGAAAAGATTTGATTTGTTTCAGAACTGATCACAGATCAATATCAATTAGAGAATCACTGGAATTCAATGATTACTGAACATCAGAGTAGTCCTTTTCAAGGAATAGAATACGCAAGGCAAAAATATTCCGCAACAAATGCGCCGAAAGGAATGGGGACAAATTGAACACACATAAACACACACTATGGTGACCATCATATTACCTGATAAGCACACCAGCGAGGGAAACCCAATTGTGAAATTGAGGGCTGAGCATAGTTTGATGGGTGGCACTGAGGAAATTATGACTGGAGGAGATGAATATCTACAGGTAATCCTACAGTAATCCTATCAAAGTTCAAACCCAAGATTTGGATACGTTACGTAGATGACACATTTATATAGTCAAAAGAAACGAGTTAGATAATACTCACAACTTAATTAACAACGTCTTCAAAGACATCAAATCCGCAAAAGAAGAGGAATCCGAGAACCAAATCCCATTTTTGGACGTCTTAGTCAAGCGAACAATAACAGGGGAATTAGAAATTCAAGTTTATAGAAAATCAACTCACACAGACCAAATACTCAGTTACAACAGCAACAATCCAATAACACACAAAAGGAATTGCATACAAACACTATTCAAGAAAGCAAGGCTTCATTGCAGCACTCCAACCTTAAAGAAAATTGAAAGAAAATCGCCTTACCATATGTAAAGGAGATCTCAGAAATGTCTGGTGTTCCAGTGAATCATCAGTCAATAGACACATCGAGATAGACAAAATTTACCAACCGATAAGAAGGAAATCTCACACGCACAAAAGGGTCAAGGTTCAAGTCAAAGAAACCATCAGTTCCAATACACGTAGCCGCCTAGAAAGTGTGAAAACACACAAAAACAATCAATCACATCCAAGGTCATCCACGAGGAGAGATGATTAATAAACTCGTGGAGAAATCTAAAAGTTCAGTTGAATTCAAATAGGAGAACACAACCACATCAAAATAATCCTACAGTAAGCTTATAAGTAACTGCAGAGAAGTGTATGAAATAAGGAGATGTCCTAGTGAAGCTGACATGTTCCATTTAAAACCCGAGGGAATAATAATAATACAATAATGATATTGAAGGAGTGAAATCCTTAAGAATCACGAGTTGACAAAAATTAACATTCATGGACATTTGGATTCCATCCATCCTAATGGTTTAGTGATCAGCTATCTGAAGCTTCTAATAGATAGAAATCTCCGTGAATGGGAACTGTCAGGGACAGTGCAATGCACAATGCTGCCTGACAGCTTCTAATGCTTTTCCGTTATTGTAATGTTATCAATCTGCGATCAAATGTAGTGTTGGTTTTCAGGGACTTCGATTCGATTGGTTATAGGATCTTATCACAAAGCGATATCGGTTAGAGAACCACTGGAAAACCAACAGACAGTACTGGTGTGGTGAGAGCAGGCCGTGAGAAAATATGAGCAAGGCTGATTTAACAACCAATCACAGCAAAGTTAACGTGGCAAAATATGATTCGCAGATAGAGAACTCTATTGGTCGAGGAATCCCGAAACAACCAATCAGAAGCCTGCGTTTGTCTGCCTAACAACCAATCAGATGACTGCGCTTTTTCTACTTGCTATAATAATGTATGTGAAATATGTATAAATACGTGTTGATTTTCATAATAAAACGATCTGTTGCCTGGCCCTTGTCTTCTGTTGTTACACTGGTAGAGAGATGTTTCGTCAATGAGGCACTATGATAGAGCATAATTGCATTACGGAGAAAATTTTATTTTGCGTGTTAAATAGTTATATTAACTGACGATCACATTTCGAGAACAATTTGTTAGTACTCATAATCATATCAAGACACTAATCACACAACTATCCAACTCCGTTAATATAAAACAATAAGTCCCTTTTATAAATTTGGATATAGTTATTAGAAGACGGAGATTATCTGAAAAGGTATGTGATGTATTTCCGCTAAACAGTTCGAACAATCTGACCCCTCACACATTTACTTGTCAAGTCGCTATATATGAAAAAGTTAAATTAAACAAAGTGACAAAAAAAGGAATTAAGAATAATTAACACAAACGTTTGGTAATCCAATCATCAAATAAGGATTACCAAGGTAGGTGGGTTAAGAGTAATAACAAACTGTTTTTGAATACACAGGGGATGGGCCTAAGTTTATGAATAGCTATAGCCTCGGTGTATTTCAATAAGCACCCTTGACCGTTTTTATAGAGGACGTTAAAGGCTGAGTTGACATCAATCTTATGGTTCATCTTGATTAGGTGTTTAGCTATAGAAGAAGCTTGGTTGTCTCTGACACCTGCATCTACTGGCTTGTCACAATTCATTTGTTCTCCTGGCCATTTTGGGATATGCTCTTTCTCTCTTTTTCGTATATATATATAGACTTGACAAGTAAATGTAGGATCAGATTGTTTTTGAAATTGTATAGCGCAAATACACCACAGTTTTCGTCTATATAATTCCATTATATTTCATCGCCTGACTTGATTGGTAGTAGTGTGTTGAGAGCTGTCTGTTAGCCGAATTGGTCAATGTTCAAGTCCTTAATATTGGTCGTGAGAAATATAAGAACAAAGACTGATTCAACAACCAACCACAACAGACTTTGCGTAAGCTGATACAATTTGTACATAGATGATCTGACATTCAAGAAATAGCCACAAAAAGATGAAAGATTAACGTTCAGTTAGAAACCACGAATCAGAAGACTGTGTTTGTTTGCTTACAGTAATCTATAATAATGTACATGAAAATCTATAAATATGTGTTGATTTCCTTAATAAATGATCTGTTGCCTGACTGGCCCTTGTCTTCTGTTGTTACAGTGGTAGTTTCTATATTTCCGATATGAGTGATGAGTCATTCCTACTACACTTGTTGGGTGTAGACTGGATGAACCAGGCAGGATTCAGTAATCGACCTATCTAGCTCTCCACTTACATATATTACTTCTTAGAATTTTAACCCTTTATCACCCACCCCATTGTGTGGTTGTGAGTTAGTGCAATCGCTGAGCGTTTTTCTTAATTACTTATCGTCTTGGGGTCAACCATTCTTACCTTAGCTCAATTCCTATGTCTTGATAATCTCACTACTCTTGATCTACTAGTTTGACCTACGTAGTTGACCTGACTCACAGTCATTGCAGGGTATTTTGTAAATTATATTATTTTGTCTAATTAGGTCAACTTGCAGGTGTCCTCAAACTACACAACTTGTCCTACCTGAATGAGTCTGTAGGTTTGAATACCACTCTGATTCCCGCTTTATTGAAAATCCTACGTAGGGTAGAAATGTAGATGCCTTATATTCTTTCTTATTTATGTTATCATTATTAGTTTCACCATTATTTTTAATTTGCGTTTGACCTTTTCTGATCTTCCTTAATGAATTTTATAAGATAGTCGGTTGTTTAACAACAACACTTCTTCTATCTGTTTTTTATTTCGTCATTTAGTTTATTTTCTTGTACTACTTAGTGCTACTGCTCGGTTTGTTAGACACTTAACTATGTTAACCTTCACAGATAGATAACGGATGAGATGAATTAAAGTCGAAATATCCAATATTAGAATGAGTTGAGTTTTATAAACTCTGCTGTGCAGTTTACCCTCTTCTGTTGATTTTATTTCACAATCTAACTTCATAGCTAATTCTCCTTGTTCATTTTCCTATTCAAATGTGAATTGTATTCCCTCTACTAGTGAGTTTATGCCTGTGAAGGAACTAGACCGAATTTGTCAGCCCAATTTTGGGACTCCACTTCAACACTACACACCCACCGCCAAGGTTCGAATAGAACCCCACCTACCTGAATAGGTAGCCAGTAAGTATCAGTTTGATGTTTCTCGTGATTTTGTCGCTTTCTGTCTTGTATTAATTATCGTTATTATTATAATTTTTTTGACTACAGTTTGATTCCACACAGTACATTTTTGGTAGAAGTATGGAATTTTCACCATGTGATATCGGTAGCCCAAATTTTGCAGGCCAACCATTGATATCAGGTGTTCGTCGGCAGGCTATCGAACCTCGGACCACGTACATGGTCGGCGAGAGTCCTAACCACTGTGTCACTGATACACCTTTTGCGTATTGACGGAATCATTCTACTCATAGTTGTGCGTCGGTGGCACAGTGGTTAGGACTCTCGCCGACCATGCAAGTGGTCCGAGGTTCGAATCCCTGCAACGCACACCTGATATCTATGGTTGGCCTGCAAAATTTGGGCTACCGTTATCCATGCTGAAAATTCCATACTTGTACCAAAAATACAGTGTGGAATCAAGCTGTAATCAAAAATAAAAAAAATAAAATTAATATGCATATCTATGGTAAATTATTGAGAAGCATCAACTCGCCTGTATTATATCTGCTTTTCTCATACAATGAACAAACAAAAATGGAGGGTGAAAAATCCAAAATAGACCCATCAAAAATAGGAGAAACACTTGGCTTCAAAATAAGTAAGAAAATCGTTAATGTGTGTGTGTGTGTCCCTAGTGACTGGCTCCATTCAAGTTTGGTAGTTACCTGATTTCTTCGGGGAAGACATGACCAGTATGGTAGAGCAGACTGCGCGGATGTAAGGACAAATACTCGCCACTGATAACACAAGTCACACTATGTGGTGAATTGGCAGAAGCAAGGGAATTCGTGGATTGACCACTAGATCAGAGGGGCCCAGTGGCTGAGTAATGGCCTACCAGCTAGCTTGCCTTTTAACCGGAAGGTTGTGCGTTCGAACCCTAGCTGTGACTGTGTGGTGAGAGCTGGCTGTTAGTCAAAATTGGTGGACAGTAATTTACGTCAATGTTTAAGTCCTCAATATTGGTCGTGGGAAAATGAGAACAAAAGCTTTGCGTAGGTGGATACAATTAACTCATGGATGATCTGACATTCAAGAAACAGCCGCAAAGAGATGCAAGGTTAACTTTCTGTGAGAAACAACCACGAATCAGAGGACTGTGTTTTTCTACTAACAATAATCTATAATTCTTATTATTATTATTGCTCCCTTGGATTCCTAGTGGAACATAGGGCTTCAACTGCACGTCTCCATTTGCTTCTGTCTTTTGCTGTACTTTTCACCTGCATCCATGTTCACCATCCATACTCTTTCAAATCCTCTTCACACGATCTCCTCCATGTCACCGTTGGACGTCCCACACGCCGCTTCCCTTTCGGGTTCCACTCGAGGGCTTGATGCGCGATGTCATCCCGCGGTCACCTCAGCGAGTGTCCGATCCATCTCCACTTTCTCCTGCATATTTGTGTTGGTCGATTGGTTCTTGCCTTGTTTGTTTGTTTGTTCCCATAGTTTTTTGTTGGTGATTCTGGTGATTCCGGCCCGGCCATCTGATCTACAGTATAGAACGAAGACAGTTGTTGATAAAGGTCTGCAACAGGCTGTTGAAAATATTCTTTGTGACCCACCCGCCCGCCCGCCAAGTTTCTGATCCGTTCCGTATAGAAGAACTGACTGACTTGACGTTCGTTTGTATTGAAAATCTGACGGAATTTTGTTGTTGATGCTGGCTGAGTGACTAAGATCTCCAGATTGGTTTCAGGCTGATGATGAATATGTTTCTCGCCTTCCCGATTCTCGATTCTCGATTTGACATCCTCGTTGGTTCTGACTGCGTGTAGTTGAGACAATGCTCAATGCTAGATAAGTGAGTGAATGAAGTAACCTCTTTTAAATGCCTCTCGTTGATGGTGATTGGCGCTGGATGTTGTCATTGTTGTTGTTGGCGCTGGTGGTGGTTGGTTATTTTCACCACCTCCGTCTTGTCTATGTTCACTTGGAGTCCTGTCTTTGCTGCTTCTATATGTACATGAAAATCTATAAATATGTGTTGATTTCCTTAATAAATGATCTGTTACCTGACTGGCCCTTGTCTTCTGTAATTACAGCTGTATACTTGTGATGCAGAGTTCCGAACAAGGCTTTTCTCAATAACTTTCTAACAGTTTTCAGTTCATAATGAAATCCTGTAGTGAATTTCTCCTCGCTTGGCCTTCTGTTTTACCCTAGTCATCTTTGACAAAATAAAACAGACAAGGGTGATTCATTAAAAACAAAAAAATAACAATATAGTAAATAGCAAAAATCTAGAAACAATATCGAACATTTTCAGCCAAGACGAGAAGGAGGATTTTGGCTGCTGTTGCTGATGATTTTTAGATAACGATATAATACTAACAGCAATAAAACTAGTAGTCTATGTGTAATTGATAGTGTGATTCGGATGTCATTTTGCGTGAAATAACTTGATATAAAAGTTAGCCTATCCTTTCATACTTATTCTTCACTTCTTCTCCCTAACACACTCACGCGCACATAAACACTCTAACTCTTTTCTCCTTCCTGTCTTATCAGTATAGCATAACACCACCACAGCCACCATCACAGAACATATATCTATCTGTATGAATATATATCACGTATATTCATATAAAATGTCAAAATTCTTCAAGTATCTTACAAAATACACTAAGCGCTACTTGTTTGTATGCATCAATGTTAGGCGCTCAAATTTTTGCGGCCTTTTTAAAAAAAGACGAAGCGCGCGCGCACACACACACACACACGTAGAAATATGTTATCTGTTTTGTTTTGTTATACAGACGAATTGACAAACAAAAAAGAAAAAAGAACAAGACAAAAATATGTATGTAGAGATGTTTCTCTTTTATACAGTTGAAATCGAATTTATTTTGTGAGGGGAATAAAAAGTAATAAAACAAGACAAATATGACAAAAGTTTTGTAAGACGATAGAAAAAAAAGAGAGAGAAGAAAATGGCTAGTAGTCGTAGTGGTTGTTCTTGTTGTTGTTGTTGTTGTTCTTGTCGGATTGTTGTAATTTATTTTTATTGATGGCAGGCATTAGAAAGATTCAAATCGAATCAGTTGTAGTCTATGCTAGCCTGAATGTGACTTCGTTTTTTTTTCGTATTTCGACTGGTATACGAATCGATAGCGTTAAGTGAAGCTTCCTTCAAATCGATAGTTTATATTATATGTATATTGATTGTATATTTTTACAACCGAATAAAATATTTTTGACTAGTGAATGGCTGAAATTGCTTGTCTCCGATATTCTTGATATTTCTGTGGTGGTATTTTCTTTTCGAAGGTGGATTGTAGGAATTAAAATTCTATGAGTGATGATCATATGGTCATATCATGGGACCATTTTAAAAAAAAATGTAATTTTTAAAAGAATGCCTACTGAACGAATAAAGAATAGTCTTTTTGATAACTAATAGTGAATTGAATATTCCTATAATTTATTCAGAACAAAATATTCAAAGTGAACAATTATGGTTTCAATAAATTCAACCCTCTTCAGGCTCTACAATTATAAATCCATTAATTTAAGCATACAATAGCCAGCCAGTCAGTAAAGGCAAGTTAGAATCATATCAGAAAGTGTATTGTGGAACAAGTATACGTAAGATGGCATGGAATAATAGTCAGATAGTTTTTTAATATGCATGATCCACAGAGCTTGCTAAAAAAAGTATATGTCAATACCTATAGACAGGGTAAAAGTGGATACCGTAGACAAGAGACCTTTGTATCTTAAGTTAAGTTACAAAGAGGAAATTGCAGCTGACATTCTAAAATGTCGACTTAATAGAGCAGTAGAGAGAGAATATCTCCCACAGCTAAACTGGTACTCAACTTTTCAACTAAACCAGTACACACACAGCAAGTCAAGGATAAATTATCAAAGATGGTCTCATCAATGTGTATCTATGAATTCAACTGCTCATTTGGAGCTAGTTACATTGGGCTTTATCCATGCGCCCACCTGAACATGTACGTGTATGGTTGAGTAAAGGGCTAGCTGAATGCGTAAACAGTGTAGTCTTAGCCCACTTAGTAGATACTGGATACCCGATAAAATTTCACTAGGCGTTTTCAGTTATTTACCGCGTTCCTAGTAATTTATCTAGAGGAGCTCGACTACGTCTTCTATCAGTAGCTGAAGCAGTGGCAATTAAAAGCAGAAGACCATCCCTCTGCATACAGAAGAAGTATGTTCAACCTCTATGTTTACCTTGGCCTACAATAAAGCCAACAAATCCTCCATTAACACCATAAATTCCTTTCACAATTTTCTTTTCTTTTCCTTCTTCTATTCCTCTGTTTCATTGACAAACGTTCATTTTCGACTTTTATGATTTCATGACCTTTCTTATAATTTTATTACCTTAGGTTTAAGTAGTGCTTTTTTATTTTGTTATCGTATTTACAAAATCCTGTTCATCCGGATAGCTCATCGTGAATATATTCAAATTCCTCTTGTAAGAGGTCATCCGTAAATATCTTTCTTGCTCTGTTCGTAAGATATTTAACAAAATTTCTTTTATATTAAATGAGCACGCAACTGAGGCAGTGTGTATTACCCTTTTAATGTGATTTTTCTGTACACGCTTCTCCAGAGTGATCAATCTCGTCTGCTACTTAGCAGGATATCCAGAAAATTTAGTTTACTATCCTGTTTCTCTTCACAATTAAAAGTAAGCTGAGGGTGGACGTTGTTGAATTTCATCAATAATTCGTCTGTGTTTACATTCCCATCAGCTAAGATAAATGAATCACCGACATATCGGTAATACATATCAAAATCCTTGATGATGTCTTTCTGTTTTGCCGTTTTCAAGTTTTGCAAAGAGGTCAGCTAATATTGGGCCTAATGATGAACCCATAGCTATTCCATCTACTTGTCGTTAGTATGAATTATTGAAGACAAGGTGAACATTCATTGGGCATTTAGGGAGTAATTCTTTTAGTCTACACAAGGGGATTCTTAAATCCAACTGCCTTTCGGTGATTTCTTGACAAATGTAATCTACTTATTGAATTGAATTTTTTGATTTTCCCGTCGATTGATTGGACCGAAGTGCTCGGTCTCAGGTTGACATGTCGGCTTCTGGGTTCGAGCCTCGGTGGGAACATCATCACTCACTGAGAAATGCAGGTACATCCAGCTGACGAGTCCCAAATAGGACGAAATGCGCATCCTGGATTCCACTGATAGCCACTATCCACCAATCGTATACAAATGTAATCTACTGTTTACATGACCGGTACATCCATGGATAACATGCGTTTATCTCCCGGATATTTTAGAAATAAAGTCGAAGATATCACTTATTATATGTCTCATGATTTCTCTGTAAAAAGTTCCCAGAATCTTCACTAACCACTTTCCAGGAGTACACGAAGAATGTTTTACACAACAAACGTATGTTTGCCATTCTCTAGCCAACGAATGATTGGGACTCAAACGAAAGATAAGCTTGATAGTTTCGCAACATCTACGTGCATTTATCAAGTCAAATGCCTCTGGAGTGATAATTATGTTGGACACAATACTACTGGACAGCTTAGCCAGCCAACGTGTCCCTGCTGAACATCTCCCATCGTGGTGGTTTGGCAAAGGACAGACAAAACCAATCCGTACCTCAATTTTGTCACATATACATAGTTGATAGTGGTCATGTAGTCGAGAAAACGAGTGCTTTCAAAGTAATTCATCGTATCCCACCGAATCTTTCCGAAATACTTCGTATTCGTTTACTGTGCACACAGCTGAGGCAGGTGATAGGCATTCGAACAACTATTAAACCTAAACTATGCTCATTCAAAAGAAGTTCGTAAACAGCCATTGTCCCTCCCTCGTCGGCCTAATAAGACATCACCAACTGATGACTTCCACACCACCCCTTACTTACATTTTCAACCGCTCTCTTATCATCCCTTAATCTTATCACCTCTTCATTAAAAACGTGTTTCATTTACTTCCCTTACAATCAGTCTAGCATTACTTAATCGGTTCATTTGTTTTTACCAGCCTTCATCGACTAGTTCCACCTGAACAATTGTTTGTTTGATCATGCTGTTTTTCATCATTCGTGTTATCACAGATTGCCTCACTTTTTCATCCTTATTATTGATAAAACTATTATTATTATTATCACTGCTACTATTATGACTAATTGCACAATTTATATTCACCATCGTATAATCCTATAGACAAAACACCATGATTGGTTAATATTTGAATTTTCGCTTGTAAACTTATTTATTTCAGAAATGGCTATATAAATAATATTTCGAATGACACAAAAATGATAAAACTAAGGCAGGAGCAAATATTTCCCTTGGATTTTTATGAAGAAATCAGGTTTACGACCACGTGCACCCCAAGATTGTGTGTCCTACCTCAATTGCATAAACCGGAGGCATGGTTAAGGCCAATACTCGATATGCAGAATTCGCCCAACCATGCTCTAGTTAGATGGTTAGTAAATATTCTCAAACCTTTGCATGAGAGGATAGTGAAATATAGCGTCAAAGATGTATTTGAATTCATAGACACAATCAAAGACAAAACCATGATATCTCTGGACATAAACTCTTTATTCACAAATGTACTTCTAGTAGAAATGTTAACTACATATGTGAACAGGCATATAACCAGTCGATAAATATTGGCATCCCGACAGAAATCTCAAAAGGATTTCTATGAAGGTGTTCCATGAATGTCAATTTCAAATTTGATGACACACTTTACAGACAAGTGGACGGGGTAGCGATGGACCCTTCATTGCGTCGCATTCTGGTTGATTTCTTTATAAGTAAACTAGAAAAAAATGGACCTTTGAACAACCTTATCAGTAAGCTCTCGTTTTATTGCCGATATATGGATGACACCTTCATTCTTTGTGATAATGGTTCTGATAGGAGTACAATAACTACTGAATTCAATGAAGTACATTCGGCTATGAAATTCATATGCGAAGAGGAATTCCAAGACAGAATTGCCTTCCTGGATGTTATCCTTACAAGAAAACCAGATGATAGCATCAAAAGACATTTGCACAAGAAAAGCACATGAACAGGACAATATACACATTTTCACAGCTTCGTTCCTCTCAGCCACAGAGTTAGAGCTATATGCTCAGAAGAAGTAATTGAAGATAAATTAAGCATTGTATATGATAGCTTGATTGGAAATAGCTATCCAAAAAAATTTATCAAGAAACACATGACAAAGAAAGCGGAAAAGGACTACTCACTATCTATGAACAAGAAGCCTTTAAACCTACGATTGCAGTTCAAGGGCGATATATCAAGTGAAGGTGCGTCGGTGGCACAGTGGTTAGGACTCTCGCCGACCATGCACATGGTCCGGGGTTCGAGCCCTCGCCGACGCACACCTGATATCTATGGTTGGCCTGCGAATTTCGGGCTACCGATATCCATGCTGAAAATTCCACACTTGTACCAAAAATACGGTGTGGAATCAAGCTGTAACCATAAAAAAAAAATAAATAATTACGAAGAAGTTAAAAAAAATATCAGTTCAAAGAACCTTCAATGCTGTCAAACTACACGTATTATTCTCGATACGACCGATGGTGCTACCTCGACTGAAAGATGAAGTACCTAGACTAGACTAGACACTTCAAACTGTATTTATCAATTGAACTGTGCCTATAGAGTGAGTTATATCGGCCGTTGCTCTAGGAACTTGATTTTTCATGCTCGATAACATCTCCCGGTTTGGTTAAGTAAGGATCTTGTAAAAACTATAAACAGCTCGATACTAGACCGTCTGGTCCAAACCGGCCACAGCGCCAGCTTTGAAGAATCCTCCTCTATCATCTACTATGATTGAGGTCAACTACATAGATCAAACCAGTCGATGGGAGGTGGGTAGTCATATTGTCAGAACAAAAGAATTTAGCTAAGGTTAGAATGATTGATACCACCAAAGATAAATAATTTAGAAAAACGCTCAGCGATATTGCACTGCATGCATTATTACACAATCACACAATGGGGTGGGCGGTAGAGAGTTAAAATTCTAAGAAGTAATATATGTAGGTGGAGATCAAGAGAGGTTCATTACTAAATCCTGCCTGGTTCATCGAGTTCATCGAGTGAATCTACACCCAACACGTGCAATAGGGATGACTCATCACTCATACCGGAAATAAGGAAACTACTACTACTACAAATCGAATCATGCGATGAAAAATAAATCTTCCCCAATATATATTTCGCCACGAATCAACAATATGACCTAGAGATACTATTGGAAACCGAGAATTACTGGGCAGTTGTTTTATCCTAAACCGAAACTTCTCATCAGTACACCTCCTTGACACAATCAACTAACGAGCCCAGTATCTTTAGGTTATGTGCCAACCTTGTTATATGTTCAACAATAGTTTCATATCACGAATTGACAGAAGTTGTAATTCCTATGGTCTGTATATATCTGTGAATGATTAAGGAGTTCGATCTCGTCACCTGAAGGTCATGAGTTCAATCCCTAGTGGGCTTGCTTGTGTACACTGATGAAGAGTCCCAAAAGGTTTGACGAAACACCTTCCCAGTGTACTACCTACTGTTGATTCTTGATGATATTTTCAATCATTGGTTTGTAGGCATTTGATTGTCTTGTTAAAGTATTTCACCATGAGCTGATGACATCAATTAGAGAACTATTGGAAAACCAACAGACAGTGCTGGACAGCCAGCTGTTTCGTCAGCCTACCCCGGAACTCCTCATCAATACGAACCCAAGACATTGCTGTTGCAAGGAGAGCTCGCAGACCATTCAGCCAACGAGACCTAATCCAATGGCACAACCAGCCAGTGAATTACAACTTCTGCCAATTCACGACATAGCGTGACCACTAGCCAATGCGTTTGGCAAGCAATTGTCCTCACACCCGACCTGCTGCACCGTGTTTTATATATATATTTTTTTTTGGTAATGATGACAATCATGATTAACGGTCTCCAGAAGAAAAAAAAGAAAGAAAGAAAAATAATAAATATGATTGGTCAATATCTCCAATTACTATTTTTAAAAATTCCCTCCAACAACTTTGTTTAAAAAACATAAAACATAAATCTGTCTTATCCAATCAAAGAAAGTTAAGCGAAATGATTTAATATACTTGTTGAAGTCTCATTTCATGATTTATTGTCTTCTATTTAAGACATTCTATCGATAGTGTTTTGTTTGTCTAGTTAGATGTTATACAACACTGAATTCTAGTCATACCTGATAATAGATCATCATAAGAGAACACGGAGAACAGTCCCACTTGTAGGACACAAAGAAAAAAAAAACGAAAAGAAAAGATACTGACCAACTAAAGTGATCGGACACGCTTAGAGTACGCGAGGGAGAATAAGAAGCCGAGTAAAATGAACCGAAAACTTGTACCAGTGTAACAACAGATGACAAGGGCCAGGCAACAGATCGTTTTATTACGGAAATCAACACGTATTTATATATATTTCACATACATTATTATAGCTTATTCAAGTAGACAAACACAGTCTTCTGATTGGTTGTTTTTCAGAAGTTAAGCAGACAAACGCGAGCTTCTGATTGGTTGTTTCGGGTAACCATCGAAAAGTAGAGCCATCTATCTGCGAATCATATTTGCCCATGTTAAGTTTGCTGTGATTGGTTGTTGAATCTGTCTTGTTCATATTTTCTCACAGCCAGTATTAGTGACCTAGACATTGATGTAGATTCATGTCTACCAATTGGCTAGCAACCTGCTGTACCACACCAGTTTTGTTTTTTGAGAAGCATCTAAAAAAACAAACCTCACAGAGTACTAGACACTTGTTTCGTTCGGGTTTGGAATTCTACTGCCAAAGTAGTTAGTACGCACCGCCAGAGATGGGAAACAGAAATTTTAGGTTAGAAAGTCGGCTTGTTGACCATTTAGACACATTGGGACAGTATCGAAAGATGGCTCATAAGTTATGACTTCTGTTGATTCAAAACAAACTTCACTGGTCACAACTCTCTGTTTAATGAGCTTGCCTATTAACCTCAGAGAAAAGGTTCATTCCCGGTGGATTGTTAGGAAAGTATCGATGAAGAGCCTCCAATAAGGACGAAACGCATGCCTAGTACTCCCAAGGCTTCCAACGTACAAATTATTCCCATTTTACTATGTAACTATACCACATAGTGTCGAAGTTTCAGTAATAGTTTGATTGACTTTCCGGAGTAGGGAAGTCAGCCTCACGCCCAAGCCTACCTCTTTTTCGTGACTACCGACTGGCTACAAAACTACCGAGAAAGTAAACCGGGTGAGGATACAGACTTTTATAAAAAAACTGCCCTCTTCATAATTAAGGAATTCGTATTTCCCAATGAATGAAAAACAAAACGATATTGTTTTTACTGACGTTTCGCTATATAATACTGCTCCTAATAGCTCTATCAAAGCAGTAGTATTATTAAACCGGAATTTACAAAATCTCAACATATATGTAACAAAGAGTTAAGAGGTGAGAAAATAGACTACTTAGGTCAAGATAAAGGGACATATTGAAAGTCAAAATAACAATGAGGATCACTAAGCCAAATAACAAAGGTAATAGTACATCTTTTATGATATCAAAACAAAGTTTACTAACTTGATCATCGTTCGTCAGTCTGTCTAGGGGCATTTTTTGTTGTCAAGTTGGTCAATTGGTAAAGATAACAAAACCAAGTGTAGATTGTTAGATTTGATAAGTGTGTAAAATTGTAAAAGCAGTGTGTGTTTACATAGTGAACTAGCTTATCACATTCGTGTTGATTTTGTCACTTCAATGTCGGAGGGAGGTGTTGTAACCAGATCAGATTCTGTTTTAGTCCATCATTCATATTCAGGAAATTTGGATTCAGGCAATTGATATGAAGTGCTTCTGATGATATGAGACGTTCTTTGTGATTTCTGAAATGCCTTTTCTGGATGATGATTTCAATATTGTCAAAATCAATTTTGGGGCCTGATTCTATAGCGTAGCGTGTAGACGAGCTGTGGCTGATGATTTTCCAAGTTTTTCTAGTTCACTAACTGGATTTCTCGGTGATTGGTCGAACAGATGCTCTACAGTGTTCATTTCTTCTGATTTTGATTTCTCGAGATGTTTGTCTGATGTGTATCGCATCACATCCCAAGCAAGCATTTTATTTTATAGACACAATTAGATAGAGAATCTTTTGGGATTCGGTCTTTTATATGGACAAGGTTGTTTTGATGTGTATCTGATGTTTTGAGGAAAACTCTAATGTCGAGCTGATTGAGTACTCTTCTGATATCGTCTGGCGTCTCTGCTCTATATGGAATGACGACTGTTGATTTCCATGTTTTCGGAATGCGTTTTCGGCCATACCAAATGTCTGTGTTGATTTTGTTGATGAAGTTCCTTGGGTGATTGTTTTGCTTGAGAGTTTCAATAATGTTTGATATTTCTTCTTCATTTTCTTACTCATCCGTTATCACAGAGTGTGCTCGTCTAAGAAGACTTGAAACAACTGAAATCTTTGCGCTGTTGGGGTGTGATGATTTTATAATATTGAAATCATCATCCAGAAAAGGCATTTCAGAAATCACAAAGAACGTCTCATATCATCAGAAGCACTTCATATCAATTGCCTGAATCCAAATTTCCTGAATATGAATGATGGACTAAAACAGAATCTGATCTGGTTACAACACCTCCCTCCGACATTGAAGTGACAAAATCAACACGAATGTGATAAGCTAGTTCACTATGTAAACACACACTGCTTTTACAATTTTACACACTTATCAAATCTAACAATCTACACTTGGTTTTGTTATCTTTACCAATTGACCAACTTGACAACAAAAAATGCCCCTAGACAGACTGACGAACGATGATCAAGTTAGTAAACTTTGTTTTGATATCATAAAAGATGTACTATTACCTTTGTTATTTGGCTTAGTGATCCTCATTGTTATTTTGACTTTCAATATGTCCCTTTATCTTGACCTAAGTAGTCTATTTTCTCACCTCTTAACTCTTTGTTACATATATGTTGAGATTTTGTAAATTCCGGTTTAATAATACTACTGCTTTGATAGAGCTATTAGGAGCAGTATTATATAGCGAAACGTCAGTAAAAACAATATCGTTTTGTTTTTCATTCTTTCGGAAATACAAAAACCTTTATTATAATGAATATCATCTACCCAATGCCCAAATTTTTCAAACCATTAAAAGTGAACTTGGTTTGGACATATATAATCGCCTTCTTTTCTGGCTCTTCACTGAGGATCAGATGGCCAGCTGTCTAGATATAATTAGCAACAAGTGACTCTGCAGTAAAACAAACCAGCAGGCGAGAGCCGATTGCTCAACAAATATGTGCAGGAGCAAATGTGGAGCAGACCGTAGGAATAGATCGTGCGCAGTTCAGGCTATTCATAGAGAGAACCGACGAGTTAGTTAGTCATGTGTCCTAGGGTGACATGAAGCAGATCGTGCGAGTAGGAGGGGATGAAGATTACGGGCGATCGTGGAGCCGGCCAGCTGAAGACGACAGAAGTAACTAGAAGAAAGTGGAGGTGTGTTGTTGAAGCCCAATGTTCCACTCAGAACCTAAAGAGTGTCACATTAATTTCTTTGGCTATTTATCACCCTAACCGTCGTGACATGTTAGGTCGCATTAGGTCCCGAATGGAACACAGTGATTCAGAAGTACATCTTAATTTTATCCTATCGTATGAAGTCCTTTTTATCAGGCTTCAAGACTTTGACATAAGCTTTCATTTGTCTCTCCTATGATCTCCTACAAATTACCACCATCATAACCATGCTCCACTCCTTGTCTCCTATTCGGATTCAACTTGACAGATTACCTGCTGTCAGGTGTTTCTACTCAGTGGTCTCCTTCGCGTGTGTTCAATCCACCTGTATCTATTTCTTAGGTTGTTGGTCAGCTTTTCGACGGATTTCAACCTTTGTCCCCTGGCTGATCCTCTCCGGCTGGTCGTCTGATTTTCATCACTCAGTGAAGGCAGCTGTCGATGTGGGTAGCAGATGGAAGTGTCGAGAAATGGTGAACACCGGTCTTCCTTAGGTTGTTGAAACATCCGTTTGATAGTGTTAAGGAAGACGAGTTTTGCCGCATAACAAATTCTCTTGATAGCTTTGTTGAGTCTTTGTTTGACAGCCTCTTGTACATCATCTGCTTTGAATAGCGAATTGATATAGATAGATTTATTGGGAAGTGTCTGGATGGCTTTGTGTGCGGGTCACTTCTTGATACTATTTATTAATGAACTTCTCAGGGTATCCACTCTTAGATAAAACATCCTTCAGAGGCTTTATTTCATGTTTAGTTGTACTATGTGAGTGGTATTAAGGTTAGGCGTCTAGTGCTAGATAAGAATTGGAAATCAACTGACGGAGCTGTGACGCAGCTGCATCGATCGAGATGGTTAGGACATGTGTTGTGCACGTGTTTTGTCTAGCCATCTCCTTCCTCGACAGTGGGCAATATTTGCTGACATGGGGTAGATCAGGTTGAAAAAGAGCCAGTGGTGATCAAACCAAAACACGGCTTCATCAGTCAATGAAATCCAGCACAGTTAGTTTAAGTCAGCCGACTAGCCAGCAACATAGACAGATACAGACTTCCATACTTGTTGGGGTCCTCTAGATGGTAAAAAGCAGTGAAAGTTGGAGACAATTGTTGATATGGCTCAAAATTGTTCTCAGTGTCTGGCGCAGATGCATTCAATCTGTTGAATCTCTTTCTACTCTCTTCTCTTGATCTGTGTGCTACATGGAAAGAGAGTGGCAACTGGGACTGCAGTACATCTGTGCAAAATTCTACTTTGAAACCAGTTAGTCAATCAGAACAAATTTTTCATGGTCTTCTGAGCAGTGTTCTGACTAAGTTCTTTTTATACTGGATTGGAACAAAGCTGTTGAAATGTATGTACTCTCCTGTCGATGAAGACTTTCTAAATAAAGATCTTTCGATCAAACCATCAGTCCTTTTCACTAGAAAAACGTCTAAGAATTTGATAGTATCATTTTCTTCATGTTCTGTTGTGGAGCTAAGATTCTAATGCCAAGAGCTGAATTTTATCATTGGGTCCTCGGCCTTTAATCTGCTTCCACAGGCAATAAAAATATCGTCAACACATCTTGTATATCATTCCATTAATTATATCTGCTGTTGCAAATTACCTGTCATTTTGCACGGTTAATTCAATGTAGTTTTCAAGTATTGGTTTTGTAGGCATTATTTTTGTTTGACTGGTTGGAGGATTTCCTTAAAATGAGCTGACATCAGTTAGAGAATCATTGGAAAACTTGAGAGTACTAGACAGCTGTTTCCTCCGTCCTAGTTTGGGACTCTTTACAGCCCCCAAAGCCTGAGGATGGTCGGGGGTGGGTGCCTTGCGCTTCGGGTTGGCCACCCCTCCGTACACCTCTTGAAATGCTCCCATATGACCGGGCGTCTTACATAGCCTCTCCTGAGGAAGTCCTACTCACTGCCTTCACGTGGCGGAGGTGTTTTTTTCACCGAAGTGAGAAGGCAAAAGCGGATGCCCGGTGCTCTTCACCGGGTTGACTGTCCCTTGGATGACAATCTAGGGGAGATGGCTAAACCCTGATTCCAAACCTCCAACGACTGGCGTATGAAGCTCACCGAAGCTCACCGGCAGACGTATGGACAAAGGGTTTATTGGATGCCCTGGATGTCTGGCCCCATTCAAGAAGGCGTATGAACCGGACTCCGGTCACCGGCTGCCAATGGATAGTGGACTCCCTACTCCACTCCTACTACCTTGTAGGTCACACTTGGTTGTGTAAAGGCTAGAGCTGCACTCTCAAACAAAAGGCCGAGTGATGCTGGGGACATCACTCGTACCTAATACTTTGATTATTGGTAATAATAGTAAATCCATGGAAAACTTTATTACCCTATTTAATCATATTCATCCAAATATCCGAGTGACTTCCGAACTAGAATCGAATAAGAAACTCAGTTTCCTGGATATTACTATGACTAGGAGAGATGATGGAACGATTCAACGACCTACTTTTCGTAAATAGACATGGAGTGGACAATATCTCCATCCCACCAGTTTTGTGCCTATCCAGTATAAACGTTCCCTAGTGAGTGAAATGTTTGTTCTCAAGCGTCCGAAAAATATGTACGAGTGAGACATTGTGATGGATGAGTTTTGACATATACATTCAGTTTTATTAGCCAGTGGCTATCCAGAAAACTTTATCACCTATCACAGTAAAGAAAGACCACATCTCGAAAAGATAGCTTCTGTACCAAAGAAAGCTATCTTTATTAACCTACCTACCATTCAAGAGAGACCAGATTATGCAGTTGACAGCTAGCTCAAAGACACTTCGGTCAGCCATCAAAAGCACAATCTACGCCGCCTCATCTCTTTTACCCATTTGCCGAACATTTTCAATCCCTGTATCTACGATTAAAAGACGAAATTCTGTGGACTCTACTTCAAACTGCATCTACAAGTTCACCTGCAGCTGCGGTGACACCTATATATAGGTAGAATCAACAGAATGTTCCAATGTCGTGGTCGAAAAGAACATGTTCCAAAACGGCTACTAAATCGTATAGAAAATCCCGATGTGAGTAATCTGAACAGAAATCCAGCATCATCATCCATTGCAAAGCACTTATGAATGTCAGGTCACAAAATCAATAGTTATTAATGACTGTTTCACAATTATTTCATCACATAACTCTAATTCAAGGTTGGTTACTAAGGGTGATGGAAGCACTTTGTTAGATTAATCACATACAGCCTAAACTGTGTGTACAAAAAACAATGGACTTCAAATAACACCGCCTACCATGGACTGACTACTTGACCTATTTAAATATGATCGGTCATTGGTATGTACTTTTGTTTTAGTTTATATAACTGAGTAATTGTCATGATCTTTATTTTATTTTATTATTGTGAACCATGTTAGTTGTAAAGCGGTTGTAAAGCAACTACGAAATGACGATGGCATCATCTCTCGGCGAAATTTGTCTTCTTAATGCCTTATTCAGATATAAATATATGTACAGAGACAGAGAGAGAGACAGAGAGAGAGATGGTGAGATGGATTGGCCCACATACTTAATATAGTCTGATATGATGTTGGGCACTTAACTACTGTGAGACAACGCAAGTTTGCAACATTATGAAATATTACACTTTTCTCGTAACTTCAAAGTTATAAATGTCTGCGATTAATTAAGAGGTTTTGTTTTTTGTTTGATGTAGACGATACAGTTGCTGGGATGTGGTTTCTAATACCATAAGGTGATGATGACGTAACAGCTACCAACAAAAAACCCACCAGTAAGTCTTTGAAGTGTAATAAAGTGAAAATTATTTCTTTTCTTTTTTTTTATGAAGAGAAGGCTCCTATATTTTCCTCAGTGAATAATTCGCTATCTGTCAGACACTTACACGTGTGCCCTTACGTGTGTACATTCTCCTAGAGGTTGTTGTTGTTGTTTCTTCTCACATATGTCAAGAAGACCCACTCAACCCACTCACTCTCATTCTCAACCAAATATAACAATTTTCATATATTAGCCAGTTACTAATTCGCTAACTTACTTCAATTGTTATAGTTGACGATGACGTAATCCTGACTTAAATTTAGGAGAGGGAGTGACACACACCACACACCAGACTACAAGATAACAGCCTTTGAAGATTCTCTTCGCTAAATTATCTTTTGAAATAAGCGATTCAGTGAGCAGAGTTTTTTCAACAACTAATTTTATTATCAAATAGTCCAGTCATATAAATATGGTGTTTTTAGGAAATTATAACCGGTAAGCGAATAGCATCAAAGGTGTAGATACTTGAAATAATACTAACAGTAGTATGAAATGCAATTAAAATGTTTCTGATTACAATTATAGTTCAATTATCATTATTATTATTATTATTATTTCCTTTGATTCCTAGAGGAGCATAGGGCTTCAGCTGGGCGTCTCCATTACCTTCGGTTCTCTGCTAAAGAATTCATCTGGCTCTACGTCTGCTCACATGCTTTCATCTCCTCCTCACATGACCTCCTCCAAGTCACCTCACGGTGGGACGACCGATTCGCCGCTTCCCATTCTGTTGGGTTCCACTCGAGCGATGGATTGTCTAGTGATGTCACTTGATGATTTGTTTCCTCAGAGTATGGCCACCAATCCATCTCCATTTCCTCCTGCCTATTTGTTTCACAATCGGTTCCTCATGGGTTGGTTGGTTCGCTCCTTGCCAGAGATCCCTGTTACTGATCTTTTCTGACCGGGCCATCTGATCTTCAGTATTGTGTGAAGACAACTGTTAATGAAGGTCTGAAGTTTGTTTGAGATGCTCTTCATAATACGGCGCCAAGTCTCTGATCCGTATAGTGACTAGCACTGACTGACTTCACATTGGAGTTGAATATCCGGATGTTATTTTTGATTCTGAGTGGTGGGTGTTGACCTCCACACAGACTTGAGAGTAATGAAAGCCTGTCTTGCTTTTCCTATCCTCGCTGCTTTGATATCCTCGTCAGTTCCGTTGGCCTGAAGTTGAAACGATCCATCCCAGGTACGTGAAGGAGGTTGCTTCTTTCAAATTTATCCCATTTATGCTCATTGTTGTTCGTTGTTGTTGGCCAAGAATCTTCATCACCTACCTCTGTTTTCTCTATGTTCGCCTGAAGTCCTATCTTCTCTGGTTGCTTCTTCTGCCAACTTGTTGCTTTTCATCACTTGCTTATCTTCCATTTTGTGGGAAATCAGACATATATCATCATGGGCGAAGTCCAGATCCTCCAAGTTTTTTGTGTGAGTCCATTTTATGCCTGTTTCCTCATTGCCCGTTGTCTGTCGCATTATCCAATCTACTGCAATCAGGAAAATCATTGGTGATAGTAGGCAGCCTTGTCTCACTCCCGTCCTCACTTCGAAGGCTTCCGTAAGTTTCCCGTTGTGGATTATTTGTCATGCAGCATTGTCGTATAACTGTTGGATAAGATGTATAATTGTCGATGGCACCCCGTAGTAGCGAAGTAGTTTCCAAATGACCTCTCGATCGACGCTGTCGAAGGCCTTTTCAAAGTCGATGAAGTTGAGATAGAGAGGTGAGTGCCATTCCAAGCTTTGTTCAATGATGATTCGTAAAGTGGCGATTTGATCAATACATAACTTGTTTCTCCTGAATCCAGCCTGTTCCGATCAAAGTTTTCCATCCAGGGCTTGTTCGATTCGCTCCAGGATGATGCGGCTTAGTATTTGGCTTGAGATGGACAGGAGCATAATTCCACGCCAGTTCTCGCATTGACTTAAGTCTCCTTTCTTTTGTAGTTTGAAAAAGTATCCTTTCTTCCAATCCTTGGATACTTTACCCTCTTTCCACACCTTCTTCAGTAATGGCGTCATCAAGTCCGCTGTTGTCTCTGGGTCCATTTTCAATGCTTCTGCTGGGATTCCATCTGATCCTGCTGCTTTTCCAACTTCTAACATCTTGATTGCATTCATGACTTCTGATTTCGTCAGCGGGTTGATGTTCACTGGTAGTTCTGCTTCCGTTGTCGGTATTGTTGGGCGCGTTGTAGGTGGCGGACGATTTAAAAATCTTTTGAAGTGTTCAGCCCAGTGTTTTCTTTTCTCTACTTCTTTTCTGATTGACTTTCCATTGTCATCCTTCACTGGCTTAATTTGTATTGAACGTTTGCTCAATAGGTACCTTGTTGTTTGGTAAACTGTGGCGAGATCTCCTTTACCTGCAGCTTGTTCTGCTGGTAAATCGAATAAAATCATGTCTATAGACTAGTTCATAGAATATACATAAATGGTGGAACGAGGTGAAAAATCACAGGATCCATAGGCAGTAAGAAACATTACATAACATGGTGTGAAACTTGATAACTCAGAATCTAACATTACGATCAAAACAAAAAACATTTTGACTGAGAATGACAAGTGGGACAAGTGAAATAATACCAGAAAGCAGTTCAAAGTGAGAATAATAACAATCGACTAAATAGGTGAAGAGTACACAAACTGAATAGACAAGGTGAAAGATAAGTACAGTCAAAAAACGAAAATGAGCGGGAATTATCATGCTTTATCATGGAAGGATTAAGTTCACGAAACTCGGGTAGGACAGGGATTGAACAAACCATTTTTTCTGTAAACAGAGATTTTGATTTTCTACTTCGACGTCCAAAGCCGCTTAAGCAATACAATACTTGAATATCAATAAGATGCTCACTAGCGACTTGCCCTATTCAGGTAGGTAGTTACCTGGGGTTCTAGTAGGGGAATTCATGACCAGTAGGGTGCATCAAGTCGGGTGCGAGGACAAATACTAACTGAAGACATTGGCTAGCGGTTATGCTATGTCTTGAATTGGCAGAAGTTCGAATTCATGGGCCATTGGGTCGGATCCCAGTGACTTAATGGTCTATGGGCTAACTAGCCTTGTAACCAGAAGGTCCTGGGCTCGGACCCCTGTGGTGGATGCGTACTAATGAACAGTCCCGAACTAGAACGAAACGGCCGTACAGTGTTCCCACCTGGTTTTCCAATGATCCCCTAACTAATTTCAGCTCACGATGAAATCCTGTGACCAATCAAATGCTTGCAAACCAACACGTGAATACAACAGATGATTAGGTTGTGTAATGATTTCGAGAAAATTATTTCTCACCCTTGAAGATAATTAACTTTAAAGGCTCCCGCTACAGATATAGGATGACAGGAGTCTACGAGATGTTCAATTCATACTCTTCTTGTCGTCCGAATTCCACCTCTTCGTAACCATGCAACATAGTGTTGTTCTGGTACTCTCTTGGACTAAACTCCAATCAGACGCCTTATATATACCTAACTTCAAATGAACTGGTAAATTGATATACGCAAACAGAGTTGGTCAACAAGTGGATCTCATCCTTTAGGGGGTTACTGAACTGTAATGATCGACCATAGAAACGCTATTCTCAACGATAATGAAGCTAATGTCCTTTTTGAAGACTATAAAAATGTCAGCATGTAAGTGACTTTTGAATTTCAGGTCCATATGCAGTAATTTCTTGATTACAAACATTATGTCATATTTCATAGGATTAGACTATATTGCTTTTGTCTATAAAACGTAGTGTAGATAAAATTTCCATAAACATTACTCTTAGAAGACTTAATTTTTGCTCTACGACAGAATCATAACTATATATATGAAAGTTGAATGTGAGTGAGTATCCAGTGATCGGATCAGGTTTCATTTTTCGAACCCTGTGTATTCAGCTACTGTCTTCTCTTTTCTTCGTCAATCACGTAGATATTTCCAGCATTTGTAGACAGCATACATACTACGTCAGGTGAACATAGACAAGATGGAGGTTATGAAAATAACCAACCAACAACAACAACAACAGCAACATCCAGCGACAATCACTATCAACGGGAAGGATTTGAAAGAGGTCACTTTATTCACTCACTTATCTAGGGAGCATTGTCTCAACTACATGCAGTCGGAACCGACGAGGATGTCAAATTGAGAATCGAGAATCGGGGAGGCGAGAAATACATCAACATCATCAATCTGAAACCAATCTGGAAAACCAATCTTCGTCACTCAGCCAGCATCAACAACAAAATTCCGTAGGATTTTCAATACAAACAAACGTCAAGTCAGTCACTTCTTCCATACGGATCAGAAACTTGGCGGGCGGGTCACAAAGAATATTTCCAACCAACAGGCTAACTCACACCTTTATCAACAACAACTGTCTTCACTTGCTCTATACTGAAGATCAGATGGTCGGGCCGGTAAGAATAATGACCAAGAAGAAACTATAGGAACAAACAACCAAACAAAACAAGAACCGATAGCCAACCAACAAATATATGCAGGAGGAAGTGGAGATGACACACTGGTCACTTGCTGAGGAGGCCGCCGGGTGACATCGCGCGCACGTCAGGCCATTGCTCGAGTTGGAGCCGAAAGGGAAGCGGCGTGTGGGTCGTCGGTGTAAGGGTGGGTGACATGGAGGAGATCGTATGAGGTGGAGTTGAAACGGTATGGACTAACTAACATGGAAGCAGGTGAAAAGTAAAGTAGAAGACAGAAGCAAGTGGAGAGGTGCAGTTGAAGCCCTATGTTCCACTAGAAACCCATGGGTATAATAATATATTATATAACATTGTGTATGCATGTGAACACTGAATTTTTTAAATGAAATTACAATTAGCATGTTTTTGGTGGTGTTACGTAATGAGAAAATGCGTTCAGGTGAATTGGATGTTGATACAAGTTGGCAGTAACAAAAGTGATTAGTTTACACAAACGAATGTTAAGGGAGAGTTAAGTAACAACATGAATAGTTTGATGAAAGAGTTGTTTCTGCTCAGGGTTTACATGGAAACAGAATAACATATGGAATCACGTAAGAGTTTTGAGTAGTTAGAAAAAACAAGCGAACGAGTAAACGTTAAGTCAGATCAACAGAGTTGTTACCATGAGAGTAGAAGTGGCTGGGTAATTATTTTCTTTTGTATGCATAGTTCTGGTTCTTCCAGCTGAATGGCTAGGGCTTCTGCGACGCAAAAACAGACGGAAACCTATTGTCTGCCTTTGACAGATTGTTCTTCACTTTGTAGATTACTTTGAAGCATGAGGCGTTTATCGTTGAATTGAAATGACAAGTAGTGGTGACGAGATGTTCGATTATTGCACTCTTTATACAACCACTACTTCCTTTCTGCAACCAAACTGGATAGTATTCTTTGACCCTTTTGGACAGGATGCGCGTCGAACGAACGAGTGATGTACCTGGCTGGCTCTACAGCAACACGTGAATTGATATATACACACACACAGAAGTGGCCAGGTGCGGGATCTTGTCCTTTGAGGTTCTGCAGACCAGTGGCCGACTGGAGAACCCTATTCTCAGTGCTGCCGATGAAAAAGTTCTTCTTGAAAAAGTGGAAAATCTCCTGCTCAGGACATCACTAAGTAGATCACCTTTCAAGTCGAGGTTCATATAAAGTATCGATTTTGGCACAGGTAGCGTCTCTTGCTTTTGAATTTTCTGTTCGTAGTTTTTGTCTACGAATCTTGATGGATAACCGTTTTGTATGAAGATTTCTCTCAGGAAGTGTAGTTCCTTTTTCCAGGGTATCAGAACTGCAGATGCGTCGGACACGAATGGCAAGAGATCTGATAGGGTTTCTTTCTCGACTGATTGATACCCAGCTGTAGAAGCTTGTCAGTTGGCCGTTCCATTTGAGTTTCCTATAGATGGACCTTCTTAAATCTCCTTCAGCTCTCCTTGTAAGTTCAGCATCAAGAAAAGGGATTTTAGATTCGTTTCCGATTTCAAGAGTGAACTCTGCAGCTGGATGGCATTTATTGAATATTTGTGGTAACTCATTGAAATCGTGACCATCATCACAGATGTGGTACACAGTATTTATCTTCAATGCAATATTTGCACAGATGCTTCAATTTTTTGTGCTACTTATGTCTTTTGCACTGAATTTCTTTGTCTTCCTTTTCACATCCCCGATGTCTACCGCAAAGCCGAATAATTTCCTCTCCCTGATTTCAAATCTATCACCCTTCCCTTTTGATATTTTTGTCTGCCTATGAACGTGGAGGATCTGGACTTCGCCCATGATGATATATGTCTGATTTCCCACAAAATGGAAGATAGGCAAGTGATGAAAAGCAACAAGCTGGCGACAGAAGAAGCATCCACAGAAGGTAGGACTTCAAGTGAACATAGAGAAAACAGAGGCAGGTGATGAAGATTCCTGGCCAACACCAACAGCAACAACAACAACAGACACCAATCAGCCAGCATAAGTGGGAGGAACCTGAAAGAAACAACCTCCTTCACCTATAGACATACCTACCTACCTACCTGGGAAGCATCGTTTCAACTACAGGCCAACAGAACTGACGAGGATATCAAAGCAGCGAGGATCGGATAGGCAAGACAGGCTTTCATTACTCTCAAGTCTGTGTGGAGATCAACACTCACCACTCAGAATCAAAAATAACATCCGGATATTCAACTCCAATGTGAAGTCAGTCAGTGCTACTCACTATACGGATCAGAGACTTGGCGCCGTATTATGAAGAGCACCTCAAACAAACTAAAGACCTTCACCAACAGCTAGCTGTCCTCGCTCAATACTACCCAAGACCAGATGGCCGGTCAGAAAAGATCAGTAACAGGGATCTCTGGCAATGAGCGAACCAGCCCGCTTTGCTACCGACATGCCAATATGTTGTTGTCAAAAGTAACTGAGACTACCCATAATCTATGTAGATTTTCATTTATTCTTAATGTACAAACTGGATGGAATACTGTAGTAAAATGGTGAGAATTCCATTCTTTGTCGCAAGTACTGTTTTGGAATAAAGCAAATTATTATTAATATTATTATTATTATAGACAGATTTTATTATATGACATTGAGTAGACGATTTCAAAACGCTTATTCGCAACATGGAATAATGTATCTATCATTTTTCTCGAATTCTGAAGAAAATAACTGAGAAAAAAGAGCAATTCAGCGGAAAAGAAAATCTTCAAAGGCTATATAGGATAGTATTTATGTTTATCACAAGTTTAAAGTAGTTAAATTATTATTTTATGAGTGAGGTGTATGTATGTATGCATGTCTGTAACGTAATCAATAGAGTTGTACTTAGAAGAAAATGACGTAATAGTTACCGATATAAGACTAATAGTAATAATAAGAAGAAGGCTTTGAAGTTGATTCTAGTGAAATTTATCACTTCGCCATTTATCACGCTTACATGTCTACATTACGTGTACATTCTCCCAGTAAGTGTGTGGTTTTCTGCCTTTTGACCAGCCTTCTTTATACTTGTAAAACAGACGACAGAGTCTCATTCTCATTCTCAGCTAATTAAGAATTCAATATTCCCATGGTAAAATTTAGAACAACACATTAAAGCATACAATATTGTGCTTTCAATTAGATCGCATCAGGCTTTATTCTAATATACCTATATAACCTTACAAATAGAAATTCAAATATAAACCAATCATGGTGTTTTGTCTATAGGATTATACGATGGTGAATATAAATTGTGCAATTAGTCATAATAGTAGCAGTGATAATAATAATTATAGTTTTATCAATAATAAGGATGAAAAAGTGAGGCAATCTGTGATAACACGAATGATGAAAAACAGTATGATTAAACAAACAATTGTTCAGGTGGAAGTAGTCGATAAAGGCTGGTAAAAACAAATGAACCGATTAAGTAATGCTAGACTGATTGTATGGGAAGTAAATGAAACACGTTTTCAATGAAGATGTGATAAGATTAAGGGATGATAAGAGAGCGGTTGAAAGTATAAGTAAGGGGTGGTGTGGAAGTCATTAGTTGATTAGGTCTTAATAGGCCAACGAGAGAGGGACAATGGCTGTTTACGAACTTCTTCTGAATGAGCATAGTTTACGTTTAATAGTTGTTCGAATGCCTATCGCCTGCCTCAGCTGTGTGCAGTAGACGAATACGAAGTATTTCGGAAAGATTCGGCGGGATACGATGAATTACTTTGAAAGCTCTCGTTTTCTCGACTACATGACCACTATCAACTATGTATATGTGACAAAATTGAGGTACGGATCGGTTTTGTCTGTCCTTTGCCAAACCACCACGATGGGAGATGTTCAGCAGTGACACGTTGGCTGGCTAAGCTGTCTAGTAGTAGTGTGTCTAGCATAACTGTCACTCCAGGGGCAGTTGGATTGATCAATGCACGTAGATGTGGCAAAACTATCAAGCTTATCCTTCGTTTGAGTCCCAATCATTCGTCAGCTAGAGAATGACAAACGTATGTTTACTGAGTAAAACTTTCTTCGTATACTCCTTGAAAGTCTCTGGAATACAATTTCACTTAATAAGTCACCATTAAATTTTAACTTAATAAATAGAGGCTTTTTACGTACAATCAGAGTCTCAGATTTTACCTCCATTGTTTTCATATGTTTCCTTATGAAACTACTCGGATAGCCTATTGTGAATATATTCAAATTCCTTTTTGTAAGAAGTCATCTGTACACATCTTTCTTCCTCTGTTCGCAAGACATTTAACAAAATTTCTTTTATGTTTAATGAACAGGTAACGGAGGAAGGAAGTGTGTGTATTGCCCTGTAAATGTGCTTTTTCTATACACACTTCTCCCATCATATTAGAAAATTACTAGGTCTAACTGACTTCAAGTCTGCAGAGACGACAGCAGACATGCTGACTCCATTATTGCAAAAGGTCTGGAAGGAGGGAAAGGTGCCTCCTACCGACTGGAGGAAAGGTTACCTCGTGAAACTACCAAAGAAGGGCGACTTATGCCTCACTCTGCAAGAACTGGCGAGGAATCATGCTCCTATCGACGCCAAGTAAAATCCTGTGTCGCATCATCCTGGAGAGATTAAAGGACACACTGGAGACAGAACTCCGACCAGAACAAGCTGGATTCAGGAAAGGCAAATCATGTACTGACCAAATTGCAACTCTACGCATCATCATCACAGAACAAAGCATGGAATGGCGATCAAACCTCTACCTCAACTTTATAGACTTTGAGAAGGCCTTCGACAGCGTTGACCGTGAAGTAATTTGGAAATTACTCGATCGAGTACTATGACATACCCCAAATATTCATCAACCTTATTAAACAGCTGTACGATAACGGCACATGTCAAGTGATCCACAACGGAAAACTCAGCAAGGCGTTTGGAGTAAACACAGGAGTCAGACAAGGGTGCCTGCCTATTATCATCAATGATATTCCTAATTGTGGTGGACTGGATTATGCGCCAGACTGTGGGAAACGAGAAGACAGGAATATCCTGGACCGACGTGAAAAACGTAGAAGAGCTGGGTTTCGCGCGTGGATGATTTATGTTTGATGTCACACAAAATCGAAGACTTACAAGCGAAAACCGACAAACTGGTCGAAGAAGCAGCAAAGACAGGACTCCAGGTAAACATAGACAAGACGGAGGTTATGAAAATAACCAACCAACAACAACAGCAGCATCAGCAACATCCAACGTCAATCACCATCAACGGGAGGGATTTGAAAGAGGCTACTTCATTCACTTATCTAGGGAGCATTGTCTCAACTACAGGAGGAGCGGACGAGGATGTCAAATCGAGCTAGAATCGGGAAGGCGGGCGAGAAACACATTCATCAGCCTGAAATCAATCTGGAAATCTTCGTCACTCAGCATCACCAACAAAATTCGGATTTTCAATACAAACGTAAAGTCAGTTCTTCTATACGGATCAGAAACTTGGAGGGTCATAAAGAATATTTCCAACAGCCTGTTGCAGACCTTTATTAACAGCTGTCTTCGCTCAATACTGAAGATCATATGGCCGGAAAGAATCACCAACAAGGAATTATGGGGACAAACAAAGCAAGAATCAATCGCCCAACAAATATGCAGGAGAAAGTGGAGATGGATCGGACACTCGCTGAGGAGGCCACTGGGTGACATCGCGCATCAAGCCCTCGAGTGTAACCCGAAAGGGAAGCGACGTGTGGGACGTCCAAGGGTGACATGGAGGAGATCGTGTGAAGAGGAGTTGAAAGAATATGGATTCACATGGATGCAGGCGAAAAGTATAGCAGAAGACAGAAGCAAATGGAGACGTGCAGTTGAAGCCCTATGTTCCACTAGGAAACCAAGGAAGCAATAATAATAAAAATAAAATGACTTCAATTGTTGTCACTGGTGATGACGTAATTTAGCACTGAATTTATGGAGACGCATACGCGGCACATACGCTGTAACAGACTGGTACACGTTTCTAGTAAGCAGAAGTGCTACACTATTGAATAATCATCATTTTGAAGATAATTTCCTTGGCCTTAATAACTTTTATTTTTACGAGTTGATCACGGATTGATATCAGTTAGAGAACCATTGAAAACCAGGGAGTACTGAACAGCCGCTGTTTCATCCGTCGAGTTCGGGAATCATCGGCAGTACGCACCCACTGAGATTCGAACCCAGGGCCTTCTGGTTACAAGGCAAGCTTTATTTTCAAATATAACTTTATACATTTGGTTCCTTTGATAAATTTTGATAAAGAAAGTAAGATCAGATTTGCAGTATAAAATGATATCGTCATCATTCTATTTCACAGATTCTCATCAGCTGCACACCCCTGCCTGAAATTACAATGGAAATATATAGATGATAATAATAACATACTTTAAAATGTTAGAGTGGTAGTAGAGAAGAAATATTACAAAATTGACGCATCCAAAATGTATTATTATTATATCCTTTAATTCCTAGAGGAACATAGGGCTTCAGTTGCGCGTCTCCATTGCCTTCGGTTCTCTGCCAACTTTTTCACCCCGCTCCAAGTCACTCCACCGTGGGACGACCAATTCGCCGCTTCCCTTTCGGGTTCCACTCGAGCGATGGCTTGTCCAGTGATGTCATTTAATGGTTTGTTTCCTCAGAGTATGGCCACCAATCCATCTCCATTTCTTCCTGCTTATTTGTTTCACAATCGGTTCCTGATGGGTTGGTTGGTTCGCTCATTGCCAGAGATCCCTGTTGCTGATCTTTTCTGACCGGCCATCTGGTCTTGGGTAGTATTGAGCGATGACAGCTCGCTGTTGATGAAGGTCTGTAGTTTGTTTGAGGTGCTCTTCATAATACGGCGCCAAGTCTCTGATCCGTATAGTGAGTAGCACTGACTGACTTCACATTGGAGTTGAATATCCGGATGTTATTTTTGATTCTGAGTGGTGAGTGTTGATCTCCACACAGACTTGAGAGTAATGAAAGCCTGTCTTGCATTTCCGATCCTCGCTGCTTAGATATCCTCGTCAGTTCCGTTGGCCTGTAGTTGAAACGATGCTTCCCAAAATGTAAGCAGCATTACAATGTTTTTAGTTTAAGTTTTTACATGGCCAATTTATACGCTTTCAAAGTAGAATAGCGGGAGGAAGAGGGATAAGACAGAAAACAGAAAAAAATTAATTAACAGAACAGTGTTAGCTTATAGCCTGTTCACATAAGAAGTCAAAAAAAACAAAAGCGGTTACAGTTTATAAGATTTAGATTTGTTCAGTGAGTTCAGTGAGGTCACTGAATTAGATGACTAATTAATGTAATCAAAATCAAAATTCAGTTACCAAGGCAGTGAAAAGTTAATCACACACTCTCTCTCTCTCTGTATGCATAAGTCCGGTTGGTTTGAATTGTTTGGTTGTGATCGCTTCGGCGTAAATCGTAGCAAATTTTTTTTCTCTTTAATATTTAGAAATCTTTACGAGATGTCCGGTATCAAAAATATGTCTGGTAATTGCACTCTGAGAATATTTGCTCGCTTACATTTCAGCCTTCACATCTTCCGTGCTTGTTAGTGAACCTCTGATGTCAATTGTGTTGTGATGTTTTCTAACATATTTTCAAGAATTAGAAATTCCTCTTCTAATTTTCTGTAGAGCATATTCTGCCGACAATTATACATCTCATCCAACAGTTGGACGACAGTGCTGCTTGCCAAGTAATCCACAACGGGAAACATACGGAATCCTTCAAAGTGAGGACGGGAGTGAGGCAAGCTGGCTGTCTACTATCGCCAATGATCTTCCTGATTGCAGTAGACTGCATAATGCAATAGACAGACAATGGGAAATGAGGAAACAGGCATAAAATGGACTCACATAAAATACTGGGAGGATCTGGACTTCGCCGATGTCAAATATATGTCTGATTTCCCACAAAATAGAAGATATGAAAGTGATGAAAAGAAACAAGTTGGCAGAAGAAGCATCCAGAAAAGATATCAGGTGAACATAGAGAAAACAGAGGCAGCTGATGAAGATTCCTGGCCAACACCAACACCAACAGCAACAACAACAGACACCAATCAACCAGCATAAATGGGAGGAACCTGAAAGAAACAACCTCCTTCACCTACCTACCTACCTACCTGAGAAGCATCGTTTCAACTACAGGCCGACGGAACTGACGAGGATATCAAAGCAGCGAGGATCAGGAAAGGCAAGACAGGCTTTCATTACTCCCAAGTCTGTGTGGAGGTCAACACTCACCACTCAGAATCAAAAATAACATCCGGATATTCAACTCCAATGTGAAGTCAGTCAGTGCTAGTCACTTTACGGATCAGAGACTTGGCGTCGTATTATGAAGAGCACCTCAAACAAACTACAGACCTTCATCAACAGCGAGCTGTCATCGCTCAATACTACTCAAGATCAGATGGTCCGGTCAGAATAGATCAGCAACAGGGATCTCTGGTGATGAGCGAACCAACCAACCCATCAGGAACCCATTGTGAAACAAATTAGCATGAAGAAATGGAGATGGATTGGTGGCCATACTCTGAGGAAACAAACCATCAAATGACATCACTAGACAAGCCATCGCTTGAGTGGAACTCGAAACGGAAGCGGCGAATTGGTTGTCTCACGGTGGAGTGATTTGGAGGAGGTCATGTGAAGAGGAGATAAAATCATGTGGGCAGACTTGGACAGGGGTGACAAAGTTGGAAATGTGCAGCTGAAGTCCTATGTTCCTCTAGGAATTAAAGGATATAATAATAATAATAAATGCACTCTGAGAATATTTGCTTGCTTACATTTCAGCCTTCACATCTTCCGTGCTTGTTAATGAACCTCTAATGTCAAGTGTGTTGTCATGTTTTCTAACATGTTTTCAAGAATTAGAAATTCCTCTTCTAATTTTCTGTAGAGCATATTCTTCCGACTCTATAGGAGAGAGATTTTACTAGTGCTCCATTTTAACTATTTGCACGAAGGGGATTAAAATTCACGTATTGCCCATTCTATGTTGGCTTTCTGTAAATTGACCTTTGGAGTCCACATCATCTTCCAGAGGTTGGTTACATGAAAATGTCAAGGAAATTTTGACTTTCGATCATTTTCATTTTCCATATTAAATTCATTATTTTATATGTACCTCGCTGCATAATCCAGGCAGGTAATTAGGAAGCATGACTTCCATTCTTACACACTACAAATGTGTCATTGGCATATCGACGGCAAGAAGTTGTTCCGTCGATTGTATGCTTCAATTATATCCTTTTAAGGCTGGATATGAAGATATCTGAGGTTACATCGGGAGAACAGAAGGAAGAAGGGCACGTCTCCTTTTTTAGAAACATGTATAATAAAGCCTACATCTCAAGGGAACAAATGCTCTCTACAATACCATCACCAGGTATCTCCTGCATACGGGCCATGAGGTGGAAATCACAAAATCCTTTGAAATTATCAATGGGTAAAAGAGTAAAAGAAACAACCTTCATCAACCATCTGAAACCTATACAATTGGTGGATGGTGGCTAGCAGTGGAATCCAGGATGCGCATTTCGTCCTATTTGGGACTCGTCAGCTACCTGAATGTACCTGCATTTCTCAGTGAGTGATGATGTTCCCACTGAGGCTCGAGCCCAGTACCCATAGTTTCGAACGCCAAAGCGTTATCCACTAGACCACTTGGGCCAAGAGAGCCACCTCTTGTGCAACGGGTCATATTAATCATTGAATTGAATTTTTGATTTTCCCGTCGATTGATTGGACCGAAGTGCTCGGTCTCAGGTTGACATGTCGGCTTCTTGTGCAGATGCTTCGACGATGTCTGGGTATTTAATTAGTATACAATTGGTGGATGGTGGCTAGCAGTGGAATCCAGGATGCGCATTTCGTCCTATTGAGGACTCGTCAGCTACCTGGATGTACCTGCATTTCTCAGTGAGTGATGATGTTCCCACTGAGGTACCTCAGTTGGTCCAATCAATCGACGAGAAAATCAAAAATTCAATTCAATAACATCTGAAACCTAATTTGTGTTTATCAGAAAGAAGTAGTTATCAGTCTTTCCTCATCCTGGTAACTGAATGCCTCTAGTCTCTCTTTCATTTGATTCTGTCAAGCTTAAAATACCATTCTGTATGACTATTATTGTTGTTTGGAATAAAGTGATTATAGCCAAGTTAAAATTTAAGCACCAGTAGAATACAACCTCACCAATGACCCTGAAACGCTCAGTGAGCAAGTTAGTGAAATCTGATCAATAATAATGTAATCATGGATAAAATATGCCTAATGAAGGGTTATGTTATTAAACGGGATATCTGGCACGTTTCAGACTAGGCTTACGAAAGATTAAGCTGAGGTTTAGGCTAAGGACAGGTTGGGGTTAGGTTAACCTAATAAGGGCGATATTACGGTTGGTTCAAGTTAGAGCTAGGGTTAGTTTACGGACATTTTCATTTTAAGGGTTGGTTGAAGGAAAGATTAAGGGGTTATTGTTAGGGTTAGAAGACCTAAATAAATGCATGCATAGAATACGGCTATATGTCTAATGTCACACAAACCTAGAAGACTTACAAGCGAAAAACAAAAAAATAACTGGCTGAAGAAGCAGGCAGGCAGCGAATACAGAACTTAGGATGAATATAGAGAGAGAAAATGTAGGTGATGAAGACAACCAATCCACAGCAGCGACAACAACCAGCACCAATCACCATCACAAGGGGAGATATTTAACAGAGGTTGCTCGCTTCACTTATCTGGCTAGGAAGCATTGTTTCAACTACAGGCGAAATGGACGAAAAGGTGTCAAAGTCAAAATCGGGCAAAGTTAAACTTTGCACACCACTAACAACCAATCAGCAAACAACCTTGAACGGACCAATCACAATAAGAGGCATATGTGATGAATGGAAATGTATATTTATAGAAAAAAAAGCATAAAATAGAGAATAAAAAAAGTTACATGGGATATCTTTCTCGGACGTGTGAGAGAAACATCTCCCAGTTTAGCATGGGATTGCCAATGGAGAAGTTACACCATATCCTGTACATATATTCATCCAAATGACTATAAATGAGATTCTTTTGAGATCCATTTATAACCCTTGCCCTATTTTTCAACCTGCCCCAAAATCCTTCAATAGAATTTGTATGTGTCCTCGTAATGGGACCCACAAAATCACTTGAATGGTTGACTCTATGATGAATATATCCCAGAGATGACAGGGAATTGTAGTCTTCCCACTCGTCCGTGTGTATAATTGATCCCCGCTTAACAAGTCTGGTAATAATAGGTATAAGAGTAGTTGTTTTTCTATCTGCTATCCTTTCGACGAATCCCTTTCGGAGGGAGGTGTCATACAAACCTATTACCCAAATATTGTTCGCTCACTGGCGACCACGGTTGTATTTCCTTTTTTACCAGCACTGTTTCATCAACATGCACGAAAAAAAGTTCCTACGAAATATTAAAATTATCAGCTTACCCTCTCTAGTGTTAGTAGGCTTCAAACATATAGCACAACGATGAACAAACCCATCAGTTGATTCGGTATGGCTTTTTAAAGTCATAATACCACCACACAAACAAATTCGCTCCTTCCGGAGCAACTCAAATCCAGGAGATACTGGAAAACACTAACCTCCTCGAACTGCAACAGTAGCCTTGTAAGGTCACGCATTCGAAATGAATCAAGCGCTATACAACATTGAACTGCTTTCGTGAACCTTATTGGATAATTCGCTGATTGGTAGTTAGTGGTGTCGAAAGTTCAACTTCGCCCGAAATCGGAAAGGCAAAATATGATTTCACCAACTTGAAGCCATTTTGGAAATCTTCTGCACTCCGCCACAGCATAAGGAACAAGATCCGCATTTTCAACACAAATGTCAAGTTGGTTCTTCTATACGGATCAGAAACTTACTTGTACAACCTGTCACGAAGAGGATTTCCAACAGCCTACTGCATGCTTTCATCAACAGCTGCCTTCGCTAGCTCCATACTGTGAAGACTAAATGCCTAGAAAGAATTAGCAGCAAGAAATACTGCAGTGGGACAAACCAACAGAGCAAGAACTGATGGCTCAACAAAAAATATGTAGGAGAAAGTGGAGATGGATTGGGCATACGCTACTGAGGACGCTGTCGAATGACATAGTGGGCAGTGCAGACCATCGCTCGACTGGAATCTAAATGGGAAGCAACGAGTGGGTCGTCAGTGCGAGGGTGAAATGGAGGAGTTCGTGTGAGGAAGAGATGTAAGAGTTTGGTCAATCCTCAATCCAGCCAGCTGAAAAGGACAGCAGAAAACAAAACAAAGTGTAGATGTGTTGTTGAAGCCGTATGTTCCACTTGGATCGCAAGGGAAGAATAATAATAATATAATTATCATAGAATGTGGCTAAAGTACTCAGTTGATACTCCGATCCAAAACTGAGAGTTACTTTTGTCAGATGTCAGGGGAAGGTATCCTGTGTAACAGTTTCGTTACCTGTTAATTCTTCATTATTTTCACGAATATGTATATTTTATACGCTAAAATCGCCCTTGCCGTATGGTTGGTGCGGTCAGCGTCACTTGTCCATTAGTACTTATTATTATTATTGTATCCTTTAGTTCCTAGAGGAACATAGGGCTTCAGCCGCGCATCTCCATTGCGTTCGGTTCTCCGCTAAAGTTTTCACCTGGCTCCAGGTCTGTCCACATGCTTTCATCTCCTCTTCACACGACCTCCTCAAAGTCACCCTTGCACTGACGACCGACTCGCCGATTCCCTTTCGAGTTCCACTCGAGCGATGGCTTGTCTAGTGATGTCACTTGATGATTTGTTTCCTCAGAGTATGGCCACCAATCCATCTCCATTTCTTCCTGCTTATTTGTTTCACAATCGGTTCCTGATGGGTTGGTTGGTTCGCTCATTGCCAGAGATCCCTGTTACTGATCTCTTCTGACCGGCCATCTGATCTTGAGCGAGGTATTGAGCGAAGACAACTGTTGATGAAGGTCTGTAGTTTGTTTGAGATGCTATTCATGACACGGCGCCAAGTCTCTGATCCGTATAGTGAGTAGCACTGACTGACTTCACATTGGAGTTGAAAATCCGGATCTCATTTTTCATCCTGAGTGCTGTTGACCTCCGTACAGACTTGAGAGTAATGAAAGCTTGTCTATCTTTTCCGATTCTCGCTTTGATATCCTCGTCAATTCCGCATGTAGTTGAAACGATGCTTCCCAGGTCGGTCGGTAGGTAGGTGAAGGAGGTTGTTTCTTTCAGGTTCCTCCCATTTATGCTGGCTGATTGGTGTCTGTTATTGTTGTTGCTGTTGGTGTTGGCCAGGAATCTTCATCACCTACCCCTGTTTTCTCTATGTTCACTTGAAGTCCTATCTTCTCTGGATGCTTCTTCTGTCGCCAGCTTGTTGCTTTTCATCACTAGCATATCTTCCATTTTGTGGGAAATCAGACATATATCACATCGGCGAAGTCCACATCCTCCAAGTTTGTTGTGTGAGTCCATTTTATGCCTGTTTCCTCATTGCCCGTTTTCTGTCTGTCGCATTATCCAATCTACTGCAATCAGGAAGATCATTGGTGATAGTAGACAGCCTTGTCGCACTCCCGTCCTCACTTCGAAGGCTTCCGTAAGTTTCCTGTCCATTGGTACTTACTGGTGCTTAAGGTTTAACTTTGCTATTATTATTATTATTATTATTATTATTAGCATTGTATGCATATACTGACTTTTGCTTAAACTCCAACTCTCTGTGTAATTATGTAAAAACCGTTTCTGTAATTGAACTTAATAATGTCTTCGGACTGTAAGCAGCTGATGAGAAGCCAACTAAATAAATGATTCATGGATAATCCCCATCCAGGCATTAATGAAAACAAAACACGTAGATCAGCGAAGAGTCTGTTTTCGGCGTGGAATTCATTTTTATTGAATTGAATTCTTGATTTTCCCGTCGACTGATTGGACCGAAGTGCTCAGTCTCAGGTCTAGTGGACAACGCTTTGGCGTTTGAAACTATGGGTACTGGGTTCGAGCCTCGGTGGGAACATCATCACTCACTGAGAAATGCAGGTACACCCAGGTAGCTGACGAGTCCCAAATAGGACGAAATGTGCATCCTGGATTCCACTGCTAGCCACCATCCACCAGTCGGGAATTCATTTTCTTAGCTGTACAGTCGCAAATATATATGCATTGTTTTGTATGTATGTGTACATTAAGTTTGTCAAACAAAATTACAATTGGTTATGGTTACTTTTAACTAAACAGGTGAAGGTTGGTAATACAGGTCAAGAAAATTAGATGTTAATGAAACTAGGGTAGTAACAAAGGTGATGAGTTGTCACAAACAGTTGTAATAATAATATGAATAGTTTGATGAGTGAGTTTTACTCAGGATGCACATAGAAACAAAGTAGATAATACGAAATTATGTAAGAGATCTAAGTGAATACAAAAATTATAAGCAATTAAAGAACAGGCAAAGAAACAAAATTAAATCATCAAAATAGAAATAAAAGACTCAAAACAAATCAAAACATTGTTACCATGAGAGTAGAAGTGGTTGAGTAATCTTCTTTTGTATGTGCATAACTTCTTTTAACAACTATTTGTGACAACTTATCACCTGTGCTACTACCCTAGCACTTAACTGTCTTGATCTGTATTACCAACCTTCACCTGTTTAGTTAAAAGTAACCATAACCAATTGTAATTTTGTTTGACAAACTTAATGTACACATACATACAAAATAACACATATATGTATTTCTGATTGTACAGCTAAGAAAATGAATTCCCCCCGCCGAAAAGAGACTCTTCGCTGATCTACGTGTTTTGTTTTCATAAATAAATGATAGCAGAAACCGCTGTTGTTCTTGCTTCAACAAGGTATCATTCAATAATCTACGGAAACTTAGGAAGTCATAAATTTAAACCAACTGAACGATATTATTAACAGTAATAATAAATCCAATATCACTGACTGACAGCCTCTGTAACTGCAACACTAGATAATGTAAATCCAAATCTTCAAGAAGGCATGAGTTTTACAGTTTCTGCAAGGTTATAAATACTCTCAAGTGACACATATCAATATGCATTAAATCCCAGGTGCAATCAGTTGCATTGTTTACCACCGGTTATTCCACAGAATAGGTTACTTGAGGTGGACAACTTCATCAATTTGTTGATCATTTTAAGATTTGTTCATGAACTGGTGTCATTTAGAGAACCACTGGAAACTACTAGGCGGTGTTGAATAGTTGCATCGACTTCGTTTCTGACTCTTCGACAGTATCTACCACTTAACCCTCACGACAGATTAGACCAAGGATGTTCAAGTTTCAAGTCGGTTAGTTTATCACTGACTTATCAGACACACAAATACAGAATCTGATTTCCCATGATTTTTAAGGAGGTTTCAACGGTCCATTATTCTCTGGTGATTTTCAGTTGTCCAGGAAACTGGCATCAATTCTGTAATCAAACTCCCGACAAACTAACACTTGAGAATTAATGGTATTAGATGATAAGGGCAATCGGCTATAGGAAGTCTTCGACTTCAGTTTCACGTTAGTTGAAACTCACCATTCAGTAAGGCGTATCTGTAACCTTCAAGGAACTTATGCCCCCACCCCTTCCGAGATTTAAAATCCGTGTTACTCAGTGCTGCCTGCACTCAGAGACGCTATCATGGAGGCATTTATGCTCGTAACTGACCTCCTGTAAGACTGTAATGGATATTTGATTGAACACTAGTTAGTAGCAAGTGAACCGTAATAGTGAGCCGACTAACATGGCGGCCATATTGCGAACTTGACTGGTAGAATTAAGTTTACTCCAAACAAACGACTAGACAATTGGATGCCGTTCAAGTGGGTAGTTGAATGGCTAATTTGCTCTATTGGTAACCTGAAGGTCCACGGTTCTCTCCCCTGACGACGATGAGTACTCCCTGATGGTTACCAGTGGTATTCTAACTCATATTAACCCGTGATCTAACCTAAAACAGAACAAATCCTTACAAACTAACTTTTAAACTACAAAAAAGGAAAACTGACGAGTCAGTTCAAGGTTATAAAAGGTGTCAGGTGAGTGACTGGCTAGTACAAAGTGGTCTGTGTTAGACAGGAGATAGTAAGACTGGAATGAGAGGTTCATAATGAAATAACGAATATGTGAAAAGAAACAGGTGGAGGCACATATTGAGAAAAGAGATAATATCACTAATAGTAAGTCCGTACAAATGAAAATTCGATAGTATTGAGGAAATGTTTGCATGAAGGGCATAAATTATGACGAATAATAATAACTGTAATAATAATATTTATAATAATAAGCAAATTAAAAAAAACTAAGAGGCTTAAGGGGAAGGAGTACTCTTGGTGAGAAGAAAAATCTTCAATCCAAGGTTGGCCACGGTAGGAACAGCGTCTGGACGTGTTCCTTTTGGATACACAGTTCCGGTTTATTCGATCTTATTGCAACAGCTTCAGCTATATGTAGGAGACGTAAGCGAACTGTACGTGATAACGACTTCGGAATTCGGTATATGACCCTGATCGCTGTGTTGACATCGATACGATGTCCAGTATCGACCAGGTGTGACAGGACAGGATCGAGCTTTATATGCACTTAATTTTCCCCCTGAACCCATAACACTAATCTGTTATTCTACGTTAACGAAAATGTATCCGCCGCCGCATAACTGGCCTTAATTGTAACGACAACAAATATATTATATTTTATAATTGTAGGAACATGAAGAGGAGAAATTATTGTGAAAAGAATATTCTTCGTTCAGAATAACTTTGAATTCATAATGTGAGAATATTTTACACTATCAAATCTTACAAAATAGGAGACATAAAACTTCCACTTTTTATTTTGAATGATTAATCAAAGTGACAAAAAAATAGCTACTTAAAACGTAATTAAGTAATATATATATATGCGTGTGTGTGTGCATACATACATATCGCACAGCTCTGTCGCCAATGTTGTTTGTTTGTTGTCTATTTCCTTCAATAATTTTTCACAGATAACGAAATCCACTTAGTTAAATTTGTCGCTGCCTCCTACTTTTTAAGTGTGTACGTTATTAGTAGACGTCGTCATTCTGAATGTGTGTGTGTGTGCGTGTGGACGGGCGTGTAATCTTAAGAAGTTCTCATTACGGACTTCCCTGGGGTCAGTAAGTGGTAAAGTCATTTGCATAATAATAATTATATCGAAGTAGACTGATCATTACTACTACCATTATTATTATTATTATTATGGCTAATCACACAATATATTCTGTATTCTCCTTGAATCTGCATTAGCCTTGCGTTTTATATAATCCCCATGAGGATATAAGCCTCCCAATAGATTCATTCTTTCAACGCTTATTCGACTACTACTGATTTAATTAATCATTAGTAGTAGTAGTAGTAGTTGAATGATATATGCAAGAAATACTCAAAAAATCAATCCATCGATCAATCAACCAGTCAATTACTCAATAGAAGAAATACTCTGAAAACAGAAAGGATTATGCATATCCTGTACGAATGAATGAATACCGATCTTCTGAGAGTATTGAATGTATTCTCAACTATTGGTGTTTGCAGGGATATGATTAGATTATTTACAGGAATGGAATCCATGATCTGGCAGTTTGAATTAGGTCTCAGTGGCTGACTAATGGTAGACGAGTTCGCTCACCTTGTAACAGGGCTGTATTATTATTATATCCCTTAATTCCTAGAGGAACATAGGGCTTCAGTTGCGCGTCTCCATTGCCTTCGGTTCTCTGCCATCTTTTTCACCCCGCTCCAAGTCTGCCCAATTGATTTTATCTCCTCTTCACATGAACTCCTCCAAGTCACCCCACCGTGGGACGACCAACTCGCCGCTTCCCTTTCGGGTTCCACTCGAGCGATGGCTTGTCCAGTGATGTCATTCGATGGTTTGTTTCCTCAGAGTATGGCCACCAATCCATCTCCATTTCTTCCTGCCTATTTGTTTCACAATCGGTTCCTGATGGGCTGGTTGGTTCGCTCATTGCCAGAGATCCCTGTTGCTGATCTCTTCTGACCGGGCCATTTGATCTTGAGTAGTATTGAGAGATGACAGCTAGCTGTTGATGAAGGTCTGTAGTCTGTTCGAAGTGCTCTTCATGACACGGCGCCAAGTCTCTGATCCGTATAGTGACTAGCACTGACTGACTTCACATTGGAGTTGAGTATCCGGATGTTATTTTTGATTCTGAGTGGTGAGTACTGACCTCCACACAGACTTGAAAGGAATGAAAACTTATCTTGCCTTTCCGATCCTCGCTGCTTTGATATCCTCGTCAGTTCCGTTGGCCTGTAGTTGAAACGATGCTTCCCAGGTAGGTAGGTAGGTATGTCTATAGGTGAAGGAGGTTGTTTCTTTCGGGTTCCTCCCATTTATGCTGGCTGATTGGTGTCTGTTGTTGTTGTTGTTGCTGTTGGTGTTGGCCAGGAATCTTCATCACCTGCCTCTGTTTTCTCTATGTTCACCTGAAGTCCTATCTTCTCTGGATGCTTCTTCTGTCGCCAGCTTGCTGCTTTTCATCACTTGGATATCTTCCATTTTGTGGGAAATCAGACATATATTTGACATCGGCGAAGTCCAGATCCTCCAAGTTCGTTTTTTGTGTGAGTCCATTTTATGCCTGTTTCCTCATTTCCCGTTGTCTGTCTATCGCATTATCCAGTCTACTGCAATCAGGAAGGTCATTGGCGATGGTAGACAGCCAGCTTGCCTCACTCCCTGCCTCACTTCGAAGGCTTGCGTAAGTTTCCCGTTGTGAATTACTTGGCATGCAGCATTTTCGTATAACTGTCCCGAACTAGGCCGACGAAAATAACTGTCCAGTTTTCACAGCTGTATTTCCAATGGTTCTCTAACCGATATCAGTCTATAATGAAATTCAGCTGTTGACTGTGATCGAATTCTGGTCGTCTGAACATAGAATGGCAATCAACACCACCTGTATGAATTTCATCGATTTTCGGAAAGAGGCATTCAACAGTGTCGCCTATGAAGGAACATTGAAAAGCCTTCAACAATGCAAATTACGACAAAATTTTGGTAGACTGGAACATGAGACAGATTGTGCATGAGAAGTGACGAGATCGTCCAGCATACACTGGACGGAAAAAGACTCTAGAATATTTGGACCTCATTCTTAGTGTTATGAACGTTGAATAATAAGATCGCTTCCAATAATGAGATTTTTACATAGATTGCACGGAATCGCAATAGAATCACCATTGGATTCACACTGCTCCCTGACTGTTTTAATTTCAAAGCTTGAAAGCTGTCAACATAGTCAAATCATAGGTCACTTTGACATTTATAGAACGTATTTAGACAACACCTGTGATAAAAACGTAATTCTTGATCGTATCTTGTTTATAATCAGTAACTTCTATTCTTCTCTACAATTCGTCATACAAAAAGGAATCTCAACTAAGCATTCCTGTTATGTACTCGTCGCCAAATCATTGCTATGTACTGGTCGAGAATTTAATAGTCCTGACGCAAGAAAGACGGAAATCAGAAGACCACTAGGTTTGCGATGATACTTCTATTTTCCAAACACAAGGAGAATCAAATATATAACACAATAGTGTGAGAGCAAAATATATATGAATGTTCAAACAAGTGTGTGAACAAATCAATAGACAGTCTTAACATGATTAGCTAATTATAATGGAGTATCGATCTATATATACATAGCGAAATATAACAGACTGTCAAACAAACACACATAATATATATACTATAAGGGGAATATACATTGTTAAAGAAGACAGGTTCATCAAAGTGAAATGGTCACAGACTAAGAGAGCAACAGAAAGAGAGAGACCACCATACATACATACATATATATATATATATGGATACATATCAATTCCCTACCTTTTGTGTATGCCTTAGTAGACTCAATGACGCATCACTCAAAACATCCATCCAATTGGGGAGGTAAATGGAATAGACAGGGTGCGTATCCACTAGAAAAGGAACTTCCATTCATTCCATCCCTATGCTTTATGGATAACAAAACATTTGTAGTTTTGATTGAGTTGACTCAGAACTTGACTTCCTAAAACCCACGCTAACAGAAAATGCTCACCCGAAATGATTTACTGAGAAAACTACGAGAGATAAGCTGTCTGAACAGGTCACTGACTCAGTTACAATGAAAACCATATTCATGAATTTAAAGGTGTTTGAGCTTCAGATATGCTCGCAAATCTTCTCTCTCTCTCTCTGAGTCAATCAGTAAGGTGTTATTTCTTGCAAAATCACAAATGACTTCATCAGAAGTAAATTGTTCTCCATCTCTTCAAAAGACAATCTCCCCCCAGTCTGGTCGCCTCTATTTCCATCTAATTAATTCACCTTCTCTTTTGGCGCAAGGAAAAATTCAGCCTCAGTCAGAAAACACTTTCCCCAAACAGATACGAGGACATATATTCCAGCAGGCATGGTATTACAAGGGAGAAATGAAGCAGGTGAGAAACTGTCTGTCTTCTAGAACATTTGATCGACTTCTGTCACTCTGTCAATCCTGATCATGATTTTAAGATTATCATCTACCGAATCCCCATGCTAACTTACCGGCCACGTTTTCTTCGTTACAGAATTCTAAAGACAGCGGAGGCCTTGGCCATATTCATGGATGTAAGCCAGATCTTTGTATACAAAAAAAGTATGTATGATCCTGACTTCTGCCTTGGCCGTAGAGGGATAGATATTTATTTATTTGTTTTGTTTATGTAGTTAATCTATGTACCTTTCCCTTATTATTACGATTATTAATATTACCATTCTCACTTTGAATTATTTCCGCTTGTCCAAGTTGTCATTCTGAATCCAAAATTATTATTTTTACAATAATGAATTCTATCTTATCAAATTTCACACCATGTTATGTAACATTTTATATTCGTCTACTAATCTTATAATTATGTACCCCTTTTCGAAATCTATACACCTTACATATTATTCTATTTTTTTTTCCTTCACGTTCCCCAGTGGAACATAGGGCTTCAAGCTAGTGGCTTGAAGTTTCTGTAGCAGTGGTGTTTATTTTTACAGGATGAGGTTAACAATAACAATAACAATTTTGCTTTATTCTAGAAACAGTACTTGTGGTACAGTGTGGAATTTTCAGCACATATCTACTATATTGCATCTAATTTCATCGTATATTTAAAAGGAGTATTACAAAAAAAATAAAATATATAAAAAACACAACAAAAAACCAAAAAAGAAACAGAAATAACAAAAAAACAAAAGAAAAAAATGCAAATAAAAATACCAAGTAGAAAGGAAGATAAACACAAATAATGAAAAAAATATTTCAGTATTTGGTAGTGGGAGCTACGATATGTGTATGCGTGGTGAACAGTAACAGCTATAATCAAACAAGAAGTTATGAAATGATATTTAAGAATGTTTATCGCCAAGATGATCAGTTAATTTGATTGAACTACACTAAACAATCATAAGATAAACATTTCAGGTTGTGTGTTTTTTTTATTGTCAGCACTAATGCGGTGTTTGTAGTGGTAGTGTGAGGAGTCATGCATAATACAAAATTTTTTAAGATGGTGATAGTGGCGTTCACAAACAAGATTATCAGTTAAATAGTGCCGAACAAAGAACAACCACAAAACTAATGTTACATGATGGTTAATGACGGGACAATTTTTTAATAATCATAGTGATAATATAGTCGGACCCAGTGGATATACAAAAGAAGGAATAGAGTAAAAGTGCAAAAAAGTAAGCCAACGATAATTAATTTTAAGCAGCTAAGTATGTTTTAAGAAGGTTGTTCACTATAGAGTACAAATAAGAGAGAATAAGGGGGGAAATAACAAGGGCCAAAATTATGTTATTAACAACAAAGCATGTCATAGGTTTCACGCTTAACATTGTCTCTGTCACTCAGAACACGGGCCAAATATGGTTGCTAGCCTCATGTCCAACTTTTCCTCTTTACCAGCATTATTTCTGCCTCAGCGAAATAAAGGAGCGCGTTGGCCGGGGATCGAACCCTGGACCATGTGCATGGTCGGCGAGCATCCTAACCGCTATACCACCAACGCACCAATGCATTTTTTCTCTATGTGTCATTAATTATTTTGCTACTTGACATTTAACTATGATTATAATCGCAAATATTTCAATTATATTTCATACTACTACTATTATTATTTCATGTATTCACACCTATGATTTAATTCCCTCACCGGATATAATTTCTTAAAATCCATGTGCATATATGATTGTACAGCTTGATAATAAATCCGTTGTTGAAAAGAGTCTCTTCACTGAATATTGTATTCTTAGTGACTTATGTCGAAGATCTACAGGCAAAACGCATGAATGAAACCCATGATGAAAATCCTGTAACCAATCAAATCCCTACAAACTAGCACTTGAATATCAATGAGATACTCACTAGTGACTTGCCCTATTCAGGTAGGTAGTTACCTGGGGTTCTAGTGAGAAGTCGTGACCAGTAGAGTGCAGCAGGTCGGCTGGGGTGAGGACAAATTCTCTCCGAAGAAATTGGCTGGAGTTGCGCTATATCGTGAATTGGCAGAAGTTCGAATTCATTGGCTGACCATTGGATCGAGTCTCAGTGGCTTAGTGGTATACGAGCTCGCCTTGTAACCAGAAGGTCTTGGGTTCGAACCTTAGCGGTGGGTGAGTACTGCTGAAAAGTCCAAACTAGGACGAAACAGCTGTCCAATAATTCCTGCAGGTTTTCATATGGTTCTCTAACTAATGTCAGCTCATGATGAAATCCTGAAACCAATCAACCAGATTCCTACAAACCAACACTTGAAAACACAATAAGTTGGAGGAAGGAGGCATACAGAGAAGACAGGACTTCAAAGGAACATAGAGAAGACAAAAGAGATGAAAATATCGATCTAAAAAATAACAGAAACAACAACTACTACCAATCATCATCATCATCATCAAAGTCGTTTTCGTATAGATGATAATGTCAAAGGCAGGGTCGGAAAACCGATATAGACGTTAAATGCTCTGAAATCAAACTGGAACAAGATCAGGATTTTAAACACTAATTGCAAGTCATTCTGCGCTTCTATATAGTTCAGAGTCTTGGCATATGAATCACCAAAGGTATTACTGATAAGTTCCCACAAAATTCTTATCAATAACACTCCATACTTCAGTATGGATCAGGTACCCAGCCAAAAAGGATTAGCGACAAGAAACTCTAACACAGAATCAATCAAGAACCTACTGCCCAACAAATTCCAGACAGAAGTGGAGATGGTCTAGAGGAGACTATTAATTATATCGACCAAATTTCTCTTAAATACTATATCTATCTGTACAGCATAGTGGTGTTTGTATTCCCCGCCCCCCCACACACACACACATTCATGGCCTTGGAACCTTTGTGAGTGCTGACTGTTTTAATTTATCGGTGTAATTAGTCACTCCCTAGGCCATTTAAAGCGTATATACACACACAAGTGTTGTTAACCGTTTTTCAGCTGTTGATGCGAGATATTAAAAGCTCTCTACATCAACGATGTGTCTTCTTCTGTCACGGGTTCAGTAGTATCGTATCGCGTCATCGTTATCATTGCTAAAAGAGTAATTGAAATGGTAGGCTTGCAAATCGGCTGAGCAGCAACTTCAAGTAATTGGATCACTTGGTAGTCTATGGATGCTATCCTCTGGAGACTCATTTCAAACTAATGACAATATTGGTGGCAGCGTTTATAAGTGTGTGTTTATGACTCACATCACAATCGCTGAGTTGAAAATCCATTATTAGACGTAGGTTTATGCATTCCATCCAACTTGTATGTTCCATATTTGAGTGTTTTAGTATCAACAGCAGACGGAGTATTTGAGTTTAGCATAGTCTGTCAATGAAGTAGTGCATATTCCTTTCAACAAATTTACATACATAGATGTTTCTGTTAACATTTCATGACGAATAGCATCCATTCCTGCCGTTTTTGTTCACTGAAACCCTCCTTTGTTTCCTTTGTCAACTTATTATTGTATTCAATCGAAAAAAATTGTATGCTTTAAATATACTACTGTTAGGCTGTATTAAGTAGTATAACTACATATATTATCAGATATTTTACTGTTTGGCCTCAATTGGTCTGATTGATGTTCTAGCCTTACGGATATCAACGAATAATCATTATTTAATTCAGTTTTAAATACGCATTTCGTCCTATTTGGGACTCGTCACTTTGATGTACCTGCAATGCGTTCAAGGCTCGATGGAAATCTTATCATTATTATATTATACATTCCTTGGGTCTTAAATGAAGCAGTCTTCAGCAGTACACAAATACTGCACTCTTCTCTCTAACACCATTTTTACCTGACCTCTATGACTACCTATGCGCTTCCTCTCATACGATTTGCACCAAATCTGTCACACTAAAAAGTCTAACCTCCTATTTGGCCTCTGTTCTAGACTACCTGACATCCCCGATGTTATCTTGTTTGTTGCCACTTTCCAGATCTCCGGGGTAGGCAGTGCGTCATTCCGATTACACGTTTGCGGTGCTGAGTCGATGTACAAAGCTTCAGTGATCAACCACACCTCTATCTCACTCCATCTAACTATATTACCTTTTAATACTCTCATCCTGTCCCATCCTTTCGTTGTGGGATTACATCCAAGTGAATGAACTGAACATTGATCCTCAACTGGAAAGTAGGATCACGCTCTCAGTAAATGAAATAATATTAAGTGTTCATTTATGTCTGATCTCTAGCGTATTCAATTTTCAAAATAAACTATATAAACAAAAGAGAATGGAGTGGCTTTGGGACCAACAATACCTTCTCAACAATAGCAGACATACTTACAGAAATTTTGTGGGTACATAAACCTCTTAGAACGTTTAATCCTGCTACTAGGTTATAAGACATGGAGGGAGACATGTGGATGACTCATTCCATCTCTGTGTTGAAATCTGAACACAACCCCTGACGTCTTCCACACACATACAGAAACTCAATAGTAGACGGAATAGCCAATTCACTTCTGAGTTAGAAAATGAACAGTGTGAGGTGGTAGCCGTGCTACACTGTAGAATAGTAATAAAACAATATGGTGCCTTAAATACTAGGCGCTATAGGGGGAACTGACACACTCTAATAAATGCTTAGACTTCAATTCACCCCCATCCAGAATCGGCAGGTAAAGATAAGCTCCCTTAAATGTCGTTATAATCGAGCCAACAGCCTGACTAGTAGTAGGCCAGAAGATTTAAGTAAAATGAAAGGTCACGTGCTGCCAGTGGTGGCCAAACAAAAACATGGCCTCATCAATCCATGAAATCCTTGACAGTTAAACTGAGTCAGGTAGGGAGATGCAGACTTCCGGGTTGGGGCCCTCGGGACTGACTCTAGGAATCAATGGCTGGAGACAATAGGTGACATGGCTCAAAATCGTTGTCAATGGCCAGCGCAAATGTATTCAGTCTCTGTAATCTTTCATATTCCTTTCTACCACTAGCCATTCTGTTTCACTCTTATACTTGTCAAACTCTATTGATTCTCTTCACTCATCTTCTTGTCTACCTCTGTGTGCTATTTGGAATGTGGCAACTCGAACTGCTGCACTTCGTTGCCAAGTTCTATGTTGAATCCAGACAGACAGACAGACAGAAGTAAAATGAAATCAAACAAATAAAGCAAAATATTACCAGTGAATAACACACTACTCCTCTCCCCCCCCCCGCATCAGAATTTATTCGAAAATGTGTGAAGAATCATAGAAAAACTAAGATTAGTAATAAAAATGACGAAAATAATATAGAATTCAAAGTCTCTAGAGTACTGCTGTATAGAGAAGGGACGTCGTCAGAGGCGGACTTATGTATGATTCTCAATGAGGCTGGAATTAAAGGTACTACTGAACTAAATAACTCCCTCACAGACAAAGTTTTCTTGGCTTAAAGAACCAATAGATCCAATAGAGAAAAGTGATAAAATTCAGTAAATGCTATCCTATGAGTGTGAGATTAATTACATCGTACGAACAACTAGTAGATCATGATCAACTAGATTATTGGAACATAAAAAATTCAACTGTGTATTACTGCCATGTAAGTAAGAAACGTCAGAGACCTTACATGGGATTCTCAATGAACATGTAATTAGGCTGGTATTTCAACCAACCAGCTCACTCACTCACTCACTCAGAGATAAACTCTGTTGGCTCAAAAACCTAGTAGATCCAATTAGGAAAAGGTCCTGGGTTCGAACCACTGTGTTGGGTGCGTACTGATGAAGGGCCCCAAGCCAGGACGAAACAGCTGCCCAGTACTCCCAACTGGTTTTCCAATGCTTTTCTAACTGATGTCAACTCATGATGGAATTCCGCAACCAATCAAACAAAATCCCTACAAAAGCCAATACTTGAAAATCGACCTGATGCTCACTAGCGAGTGGCCCTATTCACGTAGTTAACCTCGGGTTCTAGTGAATAGCCGTGACCAGTAGGGTAAAGCGGGCTGAAGGTGAGGCAGTAACCCATCGAAGAAGACACTGCGAAGTGGTCGCGCTATGTCGCGAGTTGGTAGTTAGAATTCATGGGCTGACCATTGGATCGAATTTCAATGGCTTAATGGTCTACGAACTCGCTAGCCTTGTTACCAGAACAGGCCTTGGATCTAACCTCGGTGGGTGCCTACTGATGAAGAGTCACGGACTGGGACAAAACAGCTGTCCAGTACTCTCAGGCTCATGATAAAATCCTCTAACCAATCAAAAATAATATAATTTACCAAATATCATGATATGATGACTAACTGTGAGGTCATTTACATCATTCGGTGAACTAGTAGATCCAGGTCAACTAGATTTTCTTTATTCCCTTACATTCCCAGTGTGGAACATAGGGCACCTTCAAGCTAGAGCTTTGAAGTCTCAATAGCAATGGTATTTATTTTTTTACTGGATCGGGTTTCTAGCCTCATGCCTAACCTTTCCTCTTTACCGGTCTTATTACTAACTTAACAAGGTTTAGGAGTGCGTCGGCCGAGGATCGAACCCCGAACCACCTGCTTGGTTGGTAGGCATTCTGCTAGATTATTGGAACAAAAAAATTCAGTTGGACGTAGAGCGATTAACCCTACTAAGTTAAATAACCTAGAAAACAGAGCTAAGCCAATACACTGGCGTTGCATTCACTTGCATGTAATCACACAATGAAAGGGTGAGGCTGTGTTATGTACTCGTCGAGTAGTTTTAATAGTCCTGACACCGAAAGAGGGAAATCATCAGACCACCAGGTTTACGATGATACTTGTATTTTCCAGACAAGGATAATAAATGTCACACTAGTGTGTGAGTGAAATGGTACGAAATGTACAAACAAGTGTGTGGACAAGAATACAGTACAAAAGTATATATGAAAATGATGACTAATACACATGATCCAATAATAGACAGTCTTAACATGATTGGTTGTACTGTCATGTGACAACAAGGTTATACATGTTTATTTAGTTAGTGGACAGACAAAAGCATATTGTCAGTTATCATGAAATATCGATCCATATACACATAGCAAAATATAATAGACTGTCAAAAACAAAACACACATCATATGGATACATATCAAGCTGGGACAGGGTGAAAGTACTAAAAGGGGTAATATAGTTAGGTGGAATGAGATAGAGGTGTGGTTAATCGCTGAAACTTTGTTTATCGATTCAACAGTGTACATGTGGAGTCGGAATGACGCACCGCCTACACCGGAGATCTGGAAAGTGGAAACAAACAACAAATGAGGGAAGGGGAGAGAGAGAGAGAAAGAGATAAAATATCTACCGGAGACAAATTGTGAAACCGTGTGACTAAATTGAAATGAATCTGAGCGGTAATAATTTATCCGAGTAATCAGTGCAACCCACCCACAATGGCATTAACATCTCTCACTGGAATGTAAATGCATCATCTAATGGACGAGTTTTAGACGGGACAAACACTATGTACGTCATAAATTCTACAGCCACCGAAATCAAACTACACATCGGAAGAAAATCAGATGCAAATTAAAAGTAAGTGGGGAATGTTTTACAAAATAAGTATAAAACTTGGGCACTGCTGTGGTAGAGTATAACTCCATGATGGATAAGATTTTATTTTGATAAATCACACAGTGGTGTTATACAGTAAGTAATATTTACTGATGACCATGTTTCGAGCACAAATTATTGTCACTCATAATCATATCAAGTTACTCACACAACTTCCATATCTCTGGTATTTGCATTGAATCATTTCTGTTGCATGTGTTGGGTATAGATTCACTCGATGAACCAGGATTCAGTAATCAGTCTCTCTCTCTCTCTATCCACTCACCTGCCTGTCTGTCTGTCTATTTTCGACATAGAACTTTACACAAATGTGCGGAAGTTCAAGTCGCCACACTTCGTGTAGTACGCGAAGCAAGAGAAGAAAGTACATGAAAAGCATAATAGAGACAGTGAGCAGAGGTGTGAGACAAAGGAGTAATAAAGAAAAACAAAACAGTTTCATTGGAGATCATAAGTCACAAGGAGTGGATGCATCTGCGCTAGCCACTGAGAACGATGAGTTTGAGCCATGTCACCAATTGTTTCCAACCATAGATTTTTATCGTCCCGAGGACCCCAGCCTGGAAGTCTACACCTTCCTACGTGGCTTAGACCAACTGTTGTGGATTTCATTGACTGATGCCAAGTTTTTGTTTGACCGCCACTAGCTTTTTTCCAGCCTGACCCTATATCCGCTAACATTGCTCGTCGAGGGAGGCGATGACTAGGCATACGTAACACATATCCTAACTATCTCAGTCTTTGTAACTTCACGACTTCGTCGATTGATTTCCCCTGTTTACCTAGAACTCAACGCCTAACCTCAATGTTGCTCGCCTTATTATGCCACTTTACACGGGAAATAGAGCGCAGGCATCTATGATCAAAGCGGAATTGATGATTAGACATTTGAATAAAAATCAATATAGGATAATGTACATTCAGAGATAATAATATGAATGTTATAAATCAAATACAATCAGATGGGAAATAAGATGAGTGTTTTTATAGTTAAAATAAGTAACTTGTTAGAATGTTATAATGCACGTGAATTGAAATAGAATTTTAAGATTATTTATTATGCTCCTGTGATTTGACCGACTGGTAGTGTTAATATCTTCCATATCTCTGGTATTTGCATTGAATCATTTCTGTTGCATGTGTTGGGTATAGATTCACTCGATGAACCAGGATTCAGTAATCAGTCTCTCTCTCTCTATCCACTCACCTACCTATATTACCTTTTAGAATTTTAACTCTGTCCCGCCCACCTTATAGTGTGGTTGTGTATTAATGCATGCAGTGCAATGTAGTGCTGAATGATTTTTCTTAATTTACCTACCTTTGTGGGATCAGTCATTCTGCACTTGGCTAAATTCTTATCTTCCGATAATTTCACTACTCCTGATCTACTAGTTTGACCTATGTAGCTGACCTCACTCAAAGGAATTGCAGGGTGTTTTGTAAATCATATTATTTTGTTTAATTGGGTCAACCTATAGGGTGCTTTAACCTACAGAGCTTGTCTCTAAGTGAGCCATCACATTAATTCCTGCCTTAATAAGAATCCTACTACGTAGGGTCTAGGAAGGCTCCCCTCCCCTTCTTTTAAAGTAAAACTGTAGATGCCTTACATTCTCTCTTATGTTAGGTCTTTTCTTGTACTACTTAGTGCTACTGCTCGATATCTTCGAAATTTAACTAAGCTAGCCTTTAAAGGCAACAGATGAGATGAAATGAAGTTTAAATATCTATTAGCAGAATGCGTTGGCTTTTCTTGAACGCTAGTGTGTAGTTTACCTTCTTCTATTCGTTTTATTTTACAATCTAACATCATAGCTAATTCTCCTTGTTCATTTACCGATTCAAATGTGAATTTTATTCCCTCCACTAGTGAGTTTATGTGTGTCAAGAAGCTAGAGAGAGTGATATGTTCTGTTTTCAACACTGTGGAAGTGTCATCCACAATAGTTTAAATTATACAACCTGGTAGGAAGACGCGGCATGGAGGACTCTAGTATTCCTATCAAAATGCTGTCATGTAGCCACGTGCCTTCACAGCCTCTCTAGCTACTAGGTAAGTTCTGCCCACTCATTGTCTTCCTTGAGGTTGGAGCACTCTTCACGGAAAATGGCAATGTGAATACGAACATCTAGTGCTTAAAACCTGACTAATGGATGGATACGCAGGTTCACCTAAACACGAAGTGAAGCTGAAAACTCCTGATTCAAAACCTCCTATGATGTATGCACATGGACATTGAACGGGGAATCAATGGAGTGTGAATCTATTTCAAGAGAATGAATACTGAACAAAGAGTACTCTTTTCGATAACCCCTTCTTCATCAGGCTCTACAGTTATATATACATTTAAGTGAATGAATGAATTAGTCTTATGAACAACATTAATGTTGCAGTTTACTTAACCGCGAATCACTGATATTGATAGATTACAGTTCAATAGCATCAACATAAAATAAGCTGAATATCAGAAAAATTAGGAAAGATAATATTATAAATTCATGAATTTATAGTCTCTACTGAAGACCGGCCAGGGCAGTAGTAGGGGCTAGATGGACTTGCTTCTTTTGAACACAGAGCACTGGTTGTTTGAGGCGAATTCCGATAGCCTCTGCTGTTTGAAGCATGCGATGATTTGATGATTTTGGCAATTTATTAAGCACCCCGTAGATGATGATAGAGAAGGATTCTTCCATGCTGGCTGGCTTTGTGGCCGGTTTGCACCCGATGGTCCAATATCAAACCTTTAATTAGCCATAGTAGGATATGTTCTCAAGCACAAAAAATCAAGTTCCTAGAGCAAGGGCCAATATAACTCGCTCCACCACAAGCTCACTTGAATTGGTAGATACAATTTGAAGTGGCTAGCTAGTCTAGGAACTTCATCTTTCAGTCGAGGTAGCACCATCGGTCGTGTAGAGAATAATACGTATAGTTCGCCAGCATTAAAAGTTCTTTGAACTGATTTTCTTAATTTTCTCGTAATTATCTCACTTAGTATATCGTCCTTGAATTGTAGTCGTATATAAAGAGGCTTCTTGTTCACATATAGTGAGTAGTCCTTTTCCGCCGCTTTCTTTGTCATGTGTTTCTTGATAATTTGTCGGGATAGCTACTTTCAATCAACGCCACTATCACCATCTTAAAAAATTTTATATTATGCAGGTTTACTCACACTACCACAACAAACACTGCATTAGTGCTGACAATAAAAATAAAAAACCCTGAAATGTTTATTTTATGATTGTTTAGTGTTGTTCAATCAAATTAACTGATCACCTTGGCGATAAACATTCTTAAGAACATCTCATAATTTCTTGTATGATTATAGCTGTTACTGTCTCACCATGCATACACATATCAGAGCTTCCACTACCCAATATTGAAATATTTTTTTCATTATTGGTGTTTATCTTCCTTTCTACTTGGTATTTTTATTTGCATTTTTTTAATTTTTTTTTCTGTGTTTTTTTTGGTTTTTTGTTGTTTTTTTATATTTATCTTTTTGTAATACTCCTTTTAAATGTATGATGAAATAAGATGCAATATAGTAGATATGTGCTGAAAATTCCACACTGTACCACAAGTACTGTTTCTGGAATAAAAGCGAAATTGTTATATACAATGCTTAATTCATCTTCAATTACTTCTTCTGAGCATATAGCTCTAACTCTGTGGCTGAGAGTGTTCAATCACAGGAAACCATGTGAACATAACTATCTGCTCCTGATGGCGGTCTCCTACTAGCCTGTGGATCAAAAACTTCAAGTCAACGGTCCAGAAGAAGAGGTATCCAACCTGCTTCAGTTCGAGCGTCCAAGCAGTAAGTATCCCAGGCCTCGCATAAAATATATAATAGTTTGTGGGGGTTACCTCTTCCTAAAAATTATGTATTTGTAAAATCTCAGCGAAAGTGAAATGATTATTTCCAAGGTTTCCTGAGTTCAGCAATCTGGTCCGAACTTCTTTGGGGAAATTAGTCGAAATTAAAAGAATAAAGGTTTATATATGATGAAAAGGACGTATCTTGTTTTTAAAAGAAAGCCTTGTCCCACCACATGAGTCATGAAAAGGGTATCCACACGTATAATAAAAAAATTGTAAGAGCTGTGAACAAAATTTGACCTGAAACCCACAAATATTGATCTACTTTTGTTGAACACTTTAAATAGAGTGTACTTTTCATCAAATTACGTTCGACTGAAATTTCCTAATTGTGGTGGACTGGATTATGCGTCAGACAGTGGGAAACGAAAAGACAGGGATATCCTGGACCGACGTGAAGAACTTAGAAGACCTGGATTTCACGTGTGGATTATTTATGTTTCATGTCACACAAAATCGAAGACCTACATGCGAAAACCAACAAACTGGTCGAAGAAGCAGTCGGCGAAGACAGGACTCCAAGTGACCATAGACAAGACGGAGGTTATGAAAATAACCAACCAACAACAACAACATCAACAACAGCAGCAACATCCAGCGCCAATCACCATCAACGGGAGGGATTTGAAAGAGGTTGCTTTATTCACCTATCAAGGGAGCATTGTCTCAAATACACGCAGTCGGAACCAACGAGGATGTCAAATCGAGCGAGAATCGGGAAGGCGAGCGAGAAACACATCAACATCATCAACCTGAAACCAATCTGGAACTCTTAGTCACTCAGCCAGCATCAACAACAAAATTCCGTCGGATTTTCAATACAAACAATCGTCAAGTCAGTCAGTTCTTCTATACGGATCAGAAACTTGGCGGGCGGGTCACAAAGAATATTTCCAACCAACAGGCTAACTCACACCTTTATCAACAACAACAACTGTCTTCGCTGGCTCTATACTGAATGTCAGATAGCGGGGCCGGAATCACCAGAATCACCAACAAGAAACTATGGGAAAAAACAAACAAACAAACAAAACAAGAACCAATCGATCGCCCAACACAAATATGCAGGGAAAAGTGGAGGTGACACATTGGACACTCGCCGAGGAGGAGGCCGCCGCTGGGTGACATCGCGCGCGCGTCAGGCGATTGCTCGAGTGGAACCAGGTCGAAAGGGAAGCGGCGAGTGGTACGTCAGTGCAAAAAAGGGTGGGTGACATGGAGGAGATGGTGTGAAGAGGAGTTGAAGCAGTATGGATGGTGAACATGGATTCAGGTGAAAAGTACAGCAGCAGAAGACAGAAGCAAGTGGAGATGTGCATTTAAAGCCCTATGTACCACTAGGAACCCAAGGGAATAATAATAATAATAATAATAATATGAAAATGTATGTGTTTACGCAGTATACAATGGTGTGCGCCTGTGTATGTGTGCATGGTTAAAGTTGTAAAACATTTGTTAGCTACTCCATAAGAAGATATAGACAATTGGGAATTTAGACCAAGTATTGTAACAACAGAAGACAAGGGTCAGGCAACAGATCGTTTTATTATGAAAATCAACACGTATTTATACATATTTCACATACATTATTATAGCTTATGCAAGTAGACAGGCGCAGTCATCTGATTGGCTGTTTATCAGAAGTTAGGCAGACAAACGCAGGCTTCTGATTGGTTGTTTCGGGATTCCTCGACAAATAGAGTTCTCTATCTGCGAATCGTATTTTGCCACGTTAACTTTGCTGTGATTGGTTGTTGAATCAGCCTTGCTCATATTTTCTCACGGCCTGCTCTCACCACAGTATGATTAATACAATTCCATTATTTTTTTAATTTATTAATCAGGATTTGTCATGCATCAGCTAACAAGATCACACCTTCATATATGTTCAAACTGTTAGAATTCACCCATGTATATATGTAGGGCTTCCTCAGTCAGTCAGTCAGTCTTTCTTTATTATACGAACCAAAACTTTTGTGCAGAACCTTAGTCCTATCAAAGTCGATTTTGTGTCCGGTTTCTATCGAATGCAGTGCAATCGTTGGTCTATTTTCTAACTTCTTTAATTCTCAAAAGGTCTTTGAAACCACTTTTAGACATTGTTTATGCCTGCTCAATCTTATATTTACCTGTCTGGAAGTTTCACCTACATATCCAGCAGAGTTCCAGTCCCCGCAATTGATCTGGTATACACACAATTCTGTTGGTCTTGCTTCTTCTATTTTTTTTTTGATAGCGTTATCAGAAGACGGAGATTATCTGAAAAATAACGTGATGTATTTACGCTAAACATTTCGAACAATCTGACCCTTCACACATTTACTTGTCAAGTCAAAGTTGAACTAAACAAAGTGAGAGAAAAAGGAATTAAGAATAATTAACACAAACATTTGGTAATCCAATCATCAAATAAGGATTACCAAGGTAGGTGGGTTAAGAGTAATAACAAACTGTTTTTGAATACACAAGAGGGGCTTAAGTTTATGAATAGCTATAGCCTCAGCGTATTTCAATAAGCACCCTTGACCGTTTTTATAGATGACCTTAAAGGCTGAGTTGACATCGATCTTATGGTTCATCTCGATTAGATGTTTAACTATAGACGAATTTGGTAGTCTGACACCTGCATCTATTGGCTTGTCACAATTCATCTGTTTTTCTAACAATTTTGGGATATGCTCTCCCACCCTCACGTGCAAAGCGCGATTACTCCTCCCTATGTATGTATGTCCACACACACACGAAAATAGGTAAATTGTGTGGGATGTGATACAAACACTTGTTGTGCACTTTTGAGGTTTGAAGTGAAGCATATTTTTAGCTTTTTCCACAATTACAATTTGGGCTGCATAATAGGCAGGTTCTACGGATGATCGAATTCAACCTTTGTCTCAAAATCCTACTGTTTATTTCCCCCATTATATGGTAATCTGATGAAAACCTTTTTCTTAGGGGTGGTATAAATTGTAGGTTTAGGGACCATCGGCAGTACGGACCAACTGTGTGATTCGAACGCAGGACCTTCCTGTTAGAAGGCAAGCTCGTATACCATTCAGCCACTAGGACCCGATTCAATGCCTCACGAATTCTAACTTCTACCAATTCGTCCTAGGTTCGAATCCCAGTGGGTGCGTACTGCCGATGATTCCAAAACTAGGCTGATGAAACAGCTATCCAGTATTCCTCGTGGCTGGTTTTCAATGGTTCTCTAACTGATATCAATCCATGATCAACTCGTAAAAACATAACTAACCCTTACAAACCAAACTATAGAAAATTAGGGACTAATTGACTTCTGTACCTTTGTAAAAATTATATTTGTAAAATCTCAGCGAGATTGAAATGAGTAATTCCAACGTTTCGTTCGGCGCCCAAATATTTTAGAACTATTCTATCAAATCTTGACAACAGTTCATTTGAATGACTTCTACACCTGTTTACAAATTTTAAAGGATATCCGTTTTCAACAAGAGTATCCATCAACATTTTGTTTTCTTTGTGTATTAACATTAACCGTGCAAATACGCTGAATCCTCTTAAATAGACACTTCACCAAGCATCTCTTATACTGTAATGGACAGAAACTGTGAAAATTAGTGTATTGCCCTGTCCAAGTGGGCTTTCTGTAGATAGACCGTCTTATTGAACCATTATCTCTTCGACTCAGAAGTATGTCTAAAAATGCAAGCTGGTTGCGACTTTCTTCCTCGCATGTAAGACTAATATTACTCTGTACAAATTTAAGTCTGTCTAATAGACGACTCACATCTTCATGATCGTCGCATCTCAAGATGATATCATCTACATACCTCCTATAGAAGGGCAATTTTGAAATGAAATCAAAGGATAAGTTTTCAACATAAGACATGTAAACGTCCGCTAACAAAGGTCCTAATGGACTCCCCATAGCAACGCCATCTACTTGTCGAAAATGTTCGCCTTCAAAGGTGAAATGGACGTTGTCAGTACATAATAATAATAATAAATCTTTCAAATCAGTTAAAGGGAAAGGGAATGAAAAACAACTAGAAGATATATAGTCACAAAGAATATCAACAGTCTTAATCAATGATACATTAGTAAACAAAGAATTAACATCAAATGAATACATTTTCCTATCTTTTTATGTATGTGTATTCAAAAACAGTTTGTCATTACTCTCAACCCACCTACCTTGGTAATCCCTATTTGATGATTGGATTACCAAACGTTTGTGTTAATTATTCTTAATTCCTTTTTCTCTCACTTCGTTTAATTTAACCTTTCTATATATATTTTGACTTGACAAGTAAATGTGTGAGGGGTCAGATTGTTCGAAATGTTTAGCGGAAATACATCACATACCTTTTCAGATAATCTCCGTCTTCTAATAACACTATCAAAATTTATAAAAGGGACTAATTGTTTTAAATTCTTCTATTTTTGATGTGGCTTTGTTCTCTGAGCTGGATGGTTAGTTTGCGAAGCTTTCATCACCTTACTGGGTGACATCTTCAGCGCATACTTCAATTTGAAGTGAGCATTTAGATTTCTCCACGAGTTTATTAATCATCTCTCCTGGTAACCTTGGACGTGATTGGTTGTTTGTGTGTGTTTTCACACCTTCTAGGTTACTTGTATTGGAACCGGTTGTTTCTTTGACTTGAATTTTGACCCTTTGTGTGTGAAGATTTTTTCTTATTGGTTGATAAATTTTGTCTATGTCGATGTGTCTATTGATTGATGATCCACTGGCCGTCAAAAGACATGATATCCACTCCCTCATTTCACTACACACAGACAACTACGGACATCAATTCGACTGGGACAACCAGCGTTCAAATATTAGACAAAGGAAATAACAAGAATGCTAGAGAATTTTTAGAAGCTTGGCATTCCAGTGGATCATCAATCAATAGACACATCGAGATAGACAAAATTTATCAACCAATAAGAAAGAAACTTCACACACAAAGGGCCAAAGTTCAAGTCAAAGAAACAGTCAGTTCCAATACAAGTAACCTAGAAGATGTGAAAACACACATAAACAACCAATCACGTCCAAGGTCACCAAGAGGGATGATCAATAAAATCGTGGAGAAATCTAAAAGCTCACTTCAAATTGAAGTATGCGCTGAAGATGTCACCCAGTAAGGTGATGAAAGCTTCGCAAACTAACCATCCAGCTCAGAGAACAAAACCACATCAAAATCATCCACCTGAGCTACAAATCTTCTCTATAATATCTAAATTCTTCTATTTTATTCTTAACCTTCACTAGTGGTGATAAGCTTACAAAGTGTTAGTTGCACGAAAATACACTCTTATGTTGTCGTTATGAGATTCTTAACGATTCGCTTTATCCCATTCGATGTTTCAGTCAAAACTTGATCACAATTCATATGAATCACATCTACGTTTTTTGATGACATTAGATGGTTGGAGGCGATCAGCCACAGGAAGCCTTGCTTGCCAGGACCTAGGTTTCGTGTAAGTTGGCCCTCACCAGTCAGTCACAGCAAGGTAAGCGTATCTGCAACCGCCTTGAAGGAACTTATGTCCCATCTCTCTGAGATTCGAACCCGCGTCACCCAGTGCTGTAGTCAGACAGGGCTACCTAGAATGGTGGCCACATTGCAAACCTGACTGATTGATGCAATCCAGTCTGCATCAATAAGAGGACTAGACACATCACACTAGTTACTAGCTTCAAATGACTTTTGCAAATAATATAGGAAGAGGAGAAAGAATATGGTATGTAAAATTATAATGTCTCCCAGAAGGGGTGGAGGGGGAGGGGGTTTGCGAATCAGAGGGTGAGGGGGGTAGAATAACACTAAGAGTGGAATGCGGGAAAAGAAAGTGGGTGAATACACATCATCACAAAGTGCACATCATATTCAATGCATACTTCGCTCGGCTTTATCACAAAGACTTTAGAATAACAGATATATATATATATCCTGTATTTAGGAGAAAGTGTTAAAGGGCATAATTTATTCAAACAAACATCTGTCAGAATTAACCTTTAAGTGTATTAATCAATTTTGGTTATTATTATTATTATTGTTTCCTTTGAATTCGGATTTCACCTGACTCCACATTTGCCCACATGCTTTCATCTCCTCTTCACATGACCTCCTCCATGTCACCCTCACACTGACGACCAACTTCCCAATTCTCATTCCATTGGGATTCCACTCGAATTATGACTTGGCGTGTGATGTCACTCACTGGATGGTTTGTTTTCTCAGAGTATATGGTCAGTCCAGCTCCATTTTTTCCTGCATATTTCTTGTACAATCCATTCGCTCATTGCCAGAAATCCCTGTTGCTGATCTTTTCTGACCGGCCCATCTCATCTTGAGCGAGGTATTGAGCAAAGACAACTGTTAATGAAGGTCTGAAGTTTGTTGGAGATGCTCTTCATGACACGGCGCCAAGTCTCTGATCCGTATAGTAAGTGGCACTGACTTCACATTGGAGTTGAAAATCCGGATGTTATTTTTGATGCTGAGTGCTGTTGACCTCTACACAGACTTGAGAGTAATGAAAGCTTGTCTTGCTTATCCGATTCTCGCTTTTATATCCTCGTCAATTCCGCATGTAGTTGAAACGATGCTTCCCAGGCAGGTCGGTAGGCAAAGAAGGTTGTTTCTTTCAGGTTCGTCCCATTTATGCTGGCTGATTGGTGTCTGTTGTTGTTGTTGCTGTTGGTGTTGGCCAGGAATCTTCATCACCTACCTCTGTTTTCTCTATGTTCACCTGATATCGTATCTTTTCTGGATGCTTCTTCTGCCAACTTGTTTCTTTTCATCACTTTCATATCTTCCATTTTGTGAAGAATCAGACATATATTTGACATCGGCGAAGTCCAGATTCTCCAAGTTCGTTTTTTGTGTGAGTCCATTTTACGCCTGTTTCTTCGCTGCCCACCGCTGTCTGTCATATTATCCACTCTACCTCAATCAAGAAAATCATTGGAGATAGCAGGCAACCTTGTCTTTTTTTTCTGATTATAGCTTGATTCCACACCGTATTTTTGGTACAAGTATGGAATTTTCAGCAGGTGATATCAATAGCCCAAATTTTGCACGCCGATCATAGATATCAGGTGTGCGTCGGCTGGGGGGGGGCTCGAACCCCGGACCATGTGTATGATCGGCGAGAGTCCTAACCGCTGTGCCACCGACGCACAATAGTGAAAAATAGAGAATTTTTGGGTGTGTTTACGGACCCAAACGTAAACGCTTTGAATTACTATCAATATATTATTATTATACTGTTATTATTATCATTGTTCCCTTAGGTTCTAATCGGACTGTAGGGCTTCAACAACACATCTCCAATTTGGCCTGTTGTCTGCGGTCTTCTTCAGGTGGAGTGGAGATGGAATCATGAATCACGGAGTGGAAGCGCCAACCTTACACTCAGCTTCCCTTCGTTCTCCACGCTTCCCACCGGCTAATGTAAACTTACTAAGCGATGTTTAAGAATGCATCAGCCGGGAATCCAAATTCGACTTCCCTCATGATTGACGACTAGTGGGGTCCACCTTCACCAAGTCGGGTGTAAGGACGAATTACTCACTAGCGATATGACATTGGCTGGTATCACTCACCCTAAAATCACGAATCGGAAGAAGTTAGAATTCGTCGGTCCCAGTAACTAAATGGTCACCGAAGTAGCCTTGTGTAGCCAGAAGGTCCTGGGTCTGAATTCAACGGCATAGGTGCGTAGTGCTGAAGCGGACTCCTAAAGCAGGACGAAACAGCTGACTGTCTCCAGTACTCTCTCTCTCTGTCTGCTGCTTTTCAAAGTTTCTCCGACCGACATGAATCATCCGCGAGCAAAACTGGAGCATTCTCCCACTGTGAACCAACAGCAACGCATCCCAACCCCAGTAGGCAACTGAATATTGACCGACGAGCTCAGCCAGTAACCTGTAGGCGCTAAGTTCGGGAATTCTTTGAACAGATTGACAACGATATCAAAGATTTACGATAAATATCTATTTTTATACATAATATATAATTAAAATAAATATGAATAAATAGCCTACAAATAAAATAATAATAGTAGTAAATAATCTAAAGTTGTACAAAATAAAATAAAGTTTACACTGACTAGATGTTCTAGGAAAGATAATTCAACAATAGCCAACGATATTGTTCATAAAACCAAAATGTCAATCCTGTAGTCAGTGTGGCCTTCACTGCAGACGGTATCCAACCTTTAAATATACCACGTAGACCTTGTTGTCGAAGAATATCCGCCAGACAAGTTAGTGTAGCGAAATATTGACTTTTATTCATTTGCAACAGACTGATATGTTTATAAGTGGCTGGTGTATAACTTTTCGGTAGTGTACCGAAATCGGTACGTGCTTTTTCGAAACCACGGATTTCTAGGCGCTTTTTAACTAAATCCAGAGGGTAGATAACAGTTTTAGCCAAGAGGCCAGAGAATCCACCAGCCCATAGGGAGAAATGCCATGGAAGACTAGATGATCCTTGATGATGATTCGCTTTCTTGTGCAAAGATTTTTCATCTATTAAAAAGAGAAAATAGAACAAGAAAAATCGATTTCAAAAGTTTACATCAAACCATATTATCTATCTATTCTAGTTGGTAGCTTGTGCAGATACTTAATAATAATAACAATTATTATTATTATTATTATTATATCCTTTAATTCCTAGAGGAACATACAGCTTCAGCTGCGCGTCTCCATTGCCTTCTGTTTTCTGCCAACTTTTTCACTCAGCTTCAAGTCTGCCACACGCTTTCATCTCCTCCTCACATGACCTACTCAAAGTCAACCTTGCACTGACGACCAAATCGCCGCCCGCTTCCCTTTCGGGTTCCACTCGAGCAATGGCTTGTCTAGTGATGTCACTCACTTGATGGTTTCCTCAGCGTATGGCCAATCCATCTCCATTTCTTCCAGCCTATTTGTTTCACAATCAGTTCCTGGTTGGTTCGATCATTGCCAGAGATCCCTGTTGCTGATCTTTCCTGGCCGGCCATCTCATCTTGAGCGAGGACAGCTAGCTGTTGATCAAGGTCTGTAGTTTTTTCGAAGTGCTCTTCATGACACGGCACCAAGTCTCTGATCCGTAAAGTGAGTAGCACTGACTTCACATCAGAGTTCAAAATCCCGACCTTATTTTTGATTCTGAGTGCTGAGTGTTGACCTCCACACAGACTTGAGAGTAATGAAAGCTTGTCTTGCTTTTCCGATCCTCGCCTTGATATCCTCATCGGTTCCGTCCGCCTGTAGTTGAAACGATGCTTCTCAAGTAGGTAGGTTACGGAGGTTGCTTCTTTCAGATTTCTCCCATTTATGCTGACTGTCGTCCGTTGTTGTTGGTGGTGTTGGCCAAGAATCTTCATCACCTACCTCTGTTTTCTCTATGTTCACTTGAAGTCCTATCTTTGATGCTTCTTCTGTCGCCAGCTTGTTACTTTTCGCTTGCATATCTTCCAGTTTGTGGGAAATCAGACATAAATGTTATCGGCGAAGTCCAGACCCTCCAAGTTTTTTGTGTGAGTCCATTTTATGCCTGTTTCCTCATTGCCTGCCGTTGTCTGTCGTATTATCCAGCCTACTGCAATCAGGAAGATCATTGGTGATAATAAACAGCCTTGCCTCACTCCCATCCTCACTTCGAAGCCTTCCGTAAGTTTCCCGTTGTGGATTACTTGGCATGCAGCATTGTCGTATAACTGTTGGATGAGATGTATGATTGTCGATGGCACCCCGTAGTAGCGAAGTAGTCGCCAAATCATAATAATAATAATAATAATCTTTGCTTTATTCCAAAAACAGTACTAATTATACAGCAAGGAATTTTCACCATTCAGTACAATATTGCATCTAATTTACTCAAAATGACAAAAAAATAAACATTAGATAATAATAACAACAAAACGTTGTTCTAGCAGCTATGTAGCAAATTACAGTATGCGATAAGGAGAGAAATATGCATAAAGTACAAAATTGTAGTAATAATAGTAATAACAACTAAAATAAAGTAGCAAATTTATAATTAAACGTAAGAAAGAGTGACACCATAAAATTACAGAAAGATGAACGATGAAAGAGTCGATTCACTTTGCTTATTACATAATAACTTCTTATATGTTTCACGTCTAACAGAGTCTTCGTCACATAAAGTACGGGCTAAATAGGGTATTGTAGAATTTTTGTACTTAGTGGTTCGAGCCTATAACTTCTTATATTGACTTCTCGTCCTATCTGATGAGATACAAGGGGATAGTTGTAAATAAAGGAGGTGCAAGGGGTCTGACAGTACGGCCTTTGCCCATTTTGTACAGGAATTTACGTGTCTCTCGACTATAGTATTGGCGAGCTCACGCAGTGGCAGACCACAAGCTCTACTCACAGCATTTAATACTCTTCGTAATATGATATAGTCTTTTTTGAGAAGCCCAGGAAAGACTAATGGAGAGTAATAGAGTACAATAGGTAAAATACACGAGTTTACAAACTGCAGAAGTAAAGGTTAGTTGATACCTGATTGTCTCAACTTTTTAATGTAGAAGGTAAGACGAAACATTTTCTTAGAGATAGATAAGATGTGTGATGACCATGAAAGGTCAGAGGAAAGAACTAATCCAAGGTATTTAATGCTTGACTTGGTTTCAATTTCCGTGCCATCTATGCTACAGGCATCATGAGAACTAACTAGTTCATGTAAGTCACGTCGATGCTTGAAAGTAAAGTCAAGTGCCTGACATTTGGAAGGATTTAACATAAGACCATTTGACTTAGACCACTTGTTGATGCCCAACAGAAAGCTATTAAGTTTGCAGCAGTCAGACTCGGAAGTGATAGGCAGTGATACAGTCAGATCATCTGCATATTTGACAAAGTTAGTTTCGTTTGAATGGGGCAGGTCGTGTAGGAAGAAAGAAAACAGAAAAGGAGAGAGGACGGCACCTTGAGGAACACCGGCTTTTGTAAGCGAGGCAGAAGATTTGCCATTATATACAGTATACTGCATTCTATCAAAAAATTTAAGAATGCAACCAACTCTTAGCCCAGGATCCTGTTTGCGTCAACGAAAGCTTATTTAATAAAAGGCCTCTAGGTACAGAGTCAAAAGCAGATTTGTAGTCTAGGAAAGCACCACAGACATATTTGGCACCTTTGTCTAAACAAGAAACAACATTATGATATAAGACAACCACAGCATCCAAGGCATATCAACCATGTTTATATGCAAATTGTTTAGGATCATTAAAACAATACTTCGACGGAAGCATCCACACACTTATATAGAAGGCAAGATGGCATGAATTATTACAGTATAGGTTAAAGTGTGTACAGGTCAGAGGTTCGCAAATAAGGGATACAAGATGACATGAGCTAGTGGAGTAAGTAAACAGATAGAAAAAATGTGGGGAAGCGGTGAAAATATTAAACAAATTGAACCTTGATTTTGAGGTGGTTGTGTTCTCTGAGCTGGACAGTTAACTCGATTGCCAAAGCAGGTGCAAAGTTGTTGTTTTTTGTTGTTCCCTTGGGTTCCTAGTGGAACATAGGACTTCAACTGCACGTCTCCACTTGCCACTTCTGTCTTCTGCTGTACTTTTCACCTGAATCCATGTTCACCATCCATACTGTTTCAATTCCTCTTCACACCATCTCCTCCATATCACCCACCCTTGCTTGCACTGACGTCCCAATCGCCGCTTCCCTTTCTGCCTGGTTCCACTCGAGCAATAGCCTGACGCACGCGCGGCGGCCTCCTCCTCAGCGAGTGTCCAATGTGTCATCTCCACTTTCTCCTGCATATTTGTTGGTTGGCGATTCTTTCTTGTTTTGTTTGTTTGTTTGTTCCCATAGTTTCTTGTTGGTGATTCTGGTGATTCTTTCCGGCCCGGCCATCTGATCTTCCGTATAGAGCAAGCGAAGACAGTTGTTGCTGTTGATAAAGGTCTGCAACAGGCTGTTGGAAATATTCTTTGTGACCCGCCCGCCAAGTTTCTGATCCGTATAGAAAAAATGACTGACTTGACGTTGTTTGTATTGAAAATCCGACTGAATTTTGTTGCTGATGCCGGCTGAGTGACGAAGATTTCCAGATTGGTTTCAGGTTGATGATGTTGATGTGTTTCTCGCTCGTCTTCCCGATTCTCGCTCGATTTGACATCCTCATTGGTTCTGACTGTGTGTAGTTGAGACAATGCTCAATGCTAGATAAGTGAGTGAACCTCTTTCAAATCCCGCCCGTTGATGGTGATTGGCGCTGGATGTTGCTGTTGTTTTTGATGTTGTTGTTGTTGTTGGTCGGTTATTTTCATAACCTCCGTCTTGTCTATATTCACCTGGAGTCGTGTCTTCTCCGGCTGCTTCTTCGACCAGTTTGTTGATTTTCGCTTGTAGGTTTTCGATTTTGTGTGACATCAAACATAAATCATCCACGCGAGAAATCCAGGTCTTCTATGTTCTTCACGTCGGTCCAGGATATCTCTGTCTGCCCGTTTCCCACTGTCTGAAGCATAATCCAGTCAGTCCACCACAATTAGGAATATCATTGGTGATAATAGGCAGGCACCCTTGTCTGACTCCTGTGTTTACTCCAAACGCCTCGCTGAGTTTTCCGTTGTGGATGACTTGACATGTTCCGTTGTCGTACAGCTGTTGAATAAGGTTGATGAATATTTGGGGTACATTCAGGTCATACGATTTTTTTTTATTTTTGATTACAGCTTAATTCCACACTGTATTTTTTGGTACAAGTATGGAATTTTCAGCATGGATATCGGTAGCCCAAATTTTCCAGGCCAACCATAGATATCAGGTGTGTGTCGACAATGGATCGAACCCAGGACCATTTGTATGGTCAGCGAGAGTCCTAACCACTGTGCCACTGTGCAATCACTCTTAACGATCTCTCATAGTGTTCTTTTGAGTTTCTATTTTCTCTCACTTTGTCTGCTACATGGAATGTGGCAACTTGAAGTGGCTGCTCTACTTTTGTGCACAATTCTATATTGAAACCCAGTCAATTAGCCAGTCAGCCACGTCTATGTGTAGATAATTTAGGCTGGTGAATCATTTCCGTGTGATAATTTCCCAGGAAACTGAAACTACCTAAATATTAACCCTTAAAACCTGCTTACAATGTTAATAATAATAATCTACTTTATTCCAAAACAGACAGTCCTTATAATACAGAATGGAATTCTCAGCATTTGTCAGAATATCTTGCATCTGATTTACTCAAAATATAAATAAAATTAAAAACTAAAACAAAAGTAACCAGAGGAATTTGTCCATGTTTACGATATAAAGTCAAAAATATTCGAAGCACGAATTGAGATTATTAAATATAATAATAACAGTAATAACAGTGAGTTTTTTCAAACAGTATTGTCGATTCAGTTTGGAAATTTTAGCCTGTTATAGAGTATTGAATCTAATGTTCTGCTGATATAGCAGCATAGTGAGGGGAAATACAAAATTAACTGTTACAACACAGCCTAAATTATGTTCACCATTATGAAAAATAAATAGATAAATAAAAACAAAAAAAAATTGAGAGGATTATGAATATAAGAAATATAATAACAATAAAGTTTGATGGTGTAAGAGTGAAGGATGAAGGTTAGTTACGTGATGCCTTACACTATTTTCATCACATAAAGTACGTGCCGCCAAATACGGGATAGTGGAATTTTTATACTTAGACGTACGTGCATAAAGTCTTCTGTAAAGACTTCTTGTTTTACCTGAGAAGACACAAGGTTGGAGCTGCGAGTAGAGTGGGTGTGTTCAAAGTCGTCTGACAAAATTCCTTTGGCAAATTTGTTGCATGAAATCAAGCGCCTATCAATGATGATGTCAACGATATGGCCCAATGGGATATCACTCGTCCTACTGACAGTCTTCAGAGTTCTACGAAGTATGACATAGTCTTTTTTAAGCAATCCAGGAAAGAATAAGGGTGAAGAGTAAAGAAGAATAGGTAAAATACGTGAGTTGACAAACTGTAAGAGGAGGGGTTGGGTTATGCCTGAGTGCCTTAACTTCTTTATGTAAAATGTCAGACGAAATATTCTTTTAGAAATCGCTAAGACGTGGGAAGACCAGCATAGGTCAGAAGAAAGAATGAATCCAAGATACTTAACTTCAGACTTGATTTCTATGTCAATATCATCAATTTTGCAACGGTCATAGGAACCAACAGCTTCATTTAACTTTCGTTTACATCGGAAACTGAAATTAACAGTCTGGCATTTGGAAGGATTTAGTTTGAGACCGTTAGACGAAGACCATTTGCTGACTCCTGATAGAAAGCTGTTCATCTTTGCACAGCTAAGCTGGGAGTTAAAACAGGTTGAAATAGTTAGATCACCGGCATACTTAACAAAGTTCATTTCATCAGAGTGAGGCAAATCATGCAAGAAGAAAGAAAACAGAAAAGGAGAAAGGACAGCACCTTGAGAGACACCAGCCTCAGTAAGCAAAGAAGTGGACGACTTTCCCTGGCATACAGTGTACTGCTTTCTTCCTGAGAAATAAGAATGCAGCCATTTGACAACCCAACAGTCAGTTTGAGTTTCGGCAAGCTTGTTTAACAAAATGTCCCCTTGGTACTGAGTCGGAAGCATATGTGTAATCTAGGAAGGTGCAGCGAACAAATTTAGCCCCATTGTCTAAGCTGGGGACAATGTTATGGTACAAGACCGTAACTGCATCTGAAGTACTTCTACTGTGTTCATAGGCGAATTGATTGGGGTCGTTAAAGGCTTTAAGTGAAGGTTGAAGATTGAGTAAGAGTAATTTGTTCATGACATTTACCTATTGATGACTAAATTTTTTTCGTGACAGTTGTTAAATAATCAGAACTGAATTTATAGTTTACTTTAAAATTTGGGCGACAGATCACAAATTCGGTTTACAATTTCTATTATATCCTGTATCAACCAATTACCCTAGATGGATCAATACTGAAGACTGACTGACTGACTGACTGACTGACTGACTGACTGACTGACTGACTGACTGACTGACTGGTTTCAACATAGAACTTTACTCAGAAATTTAGCACTTCCAGTTTTTTGTTATACTACTATATGGATCAGAAACTTGCACTGCTTGTGTGTCGCATGAAAAGGATTTTCAACAGGCTACTGCAGACTTTTATCTACAGCTGCCACCTTCGCTAATTGGCTCCATACTGAAGATCAAATGACCAGAAACTCGGGCTGGAAACAAACCAACCAGGAGCCGATCATTCAACAAATATGTAAGACAAAAGTGGAGATGGATCGGTTGGGCATAGATTGAAGAGGCCGCCGAATGACATCGCCACGCAATGCAGGTCATTGTCCAAATGGAATCAAAATGGGAAGCGACTACGAGTGGGCCGTCGGCGTGTAGGTGACATGGAGGAAATGGTGTGAAGAAGAGATGAGAGAGTTTGGTCAATCGTGGACCCAGTTGAAGAGGACAGTAGAAAATAGAATAAACGAGGAGATGTGTTGATGAGGCCCTATGTTCCACTAGGAACGCAAGGGAATATTATTATTATTATTATTATTATTATTATTATTATTATTATTATTATAGCTAGTACACTCCATATAGCACACAAAGCAAGTGAAGAGAGTAAACAGAGGTTCAAAAGAGAGATAAGAAGAAGTGTGAGAATGAGAACAGTAGTAATATGGAAGAACAATAAAGTTTCACTGGGTATGGCAAATCACAAAGAGTGAATGCATCCGCGCCATCACTGAGAACGAGGAATTTGTATCATATCATCAACTGTTTCCAGTCTTCATTGGTTTCTACCATCCCAAGGACACCAACCAGCCAGTCAGGAAGTTTACACCTCCGCCCCCCTGGGGTGGCTGGCTGATTTAAACTAACTTTTATGGATTTCATTGTTTTCATCTGACCATCATCACTGGCTCTTTACCAATCTGATCAATACTTAAGATCAGATAGCCGATCAAAAAAGATGGGCAACAACAAACAACTACCCTGGCAGATACACCAAACTAGCAGCCAACAAGCCATCGTCAAACAAATAGGCAGGAGACAAATGGGGATGAATTACACATATGACTTACACACACATGACTTGATTTACACATATTAACTTGTTACTATCAGGGAATAATGGTCTCGTTGACTTAGAATATGACAGACAGAAGATATACTCCTCCCCACCCCCCACCCAGGTGAAGACGCTGACAAAACCGAGCAGAGTCTTCTGAATACCTTGAAGAGCTGCAATCTACGAATGTTTGGCATGCGATTCGCTCCTGTGGTCAAATGTAAGACATTGTTGCAGGACTGGACTGGACTGGACTACACTGACTGATAGCTTAGAAAAAGGGACTGAAGTGGTTGTTAGGGGTGTTGACCACTTCACTTATTTGGGAGGTTGCATCAGCCAACGCTAGCTGGTTGATCGCTGACGAAATCTCGGCACGGATACAGAAGGCTGGTTTCACATATGCCAGTTTACGCCATCTCTGGTGTAAACGTGATATCTGGCTGGCTATCGATCAAAGGGCGGGTGTACTGCTCAGTAGCAGTTCTCTTTGTCCTCCTTTATGGCTGCGACACCGGGCCATTGAGAGTGGAAGACATGAAAAGGCTGGCTAGCTGTCTTTGATCATAGATGCCTGCGTTCTAAATCCCGTGTTAGCTGGTGGGTGGAATAGGGTGAGCAATATTGAGGTCAGGCTTCGGTAGAGTGCTAGGTAAGTAGGGGAAATCAATAGACTAGGTTGTGAAGTTACGTCGATTGAGATGGTTAGGACATGTGTAACACATGCAAGCCTAGCCATCGCCTTCCTCGATAATGGGTAATGTTAGCTGACTGACACAGGATAGGTCAGGTTGGAAAAGAGTTAGCCAATGGTGGTCAAACCAAAACACAGCTCCATCAGTCAATGAAATCCACAACAGTTAGTTTGAGCCAGATACGGGGAGGTGTAGACTTCCTGACTGGCTGGTTGGGGTCCTCGGGACGGTAAACACCAATGGCTGGAAGCGATCGGTGATATGGCTCAAAATCGTTCGCAATGACACCACAGATGCATCCACTCCTTATGACTTATGATTTCCAATGAAACTATATTGTTCTTCGTTATTACTATTCCTTTGTCTCACACCTCTGTTTACTGTCTCTATTATGCATTTCTTCTACTTTCTTCTCTTGCTTTGTGTTCTACATGGAGGGAGTGTGGCGACTCAAACTGCGGTACATCGGTGCAAAGTGGTTCTATGTTGAAAACAGACATATATGAGCTGAAGAAACAGTTGAGTGACAACAACATCACATGCCAGTCAGGCAATCACTCGAGTGGACCTTAATATTGAGCAACAATGAATAGCAAAGAGATTCGATGGTGGTATCGCGGAAGAGATCATATGAGAAGGAAACGATATCCTTTGGGGAAATCACATAGACACCTAGAATAGAAGACTCTTTAGGAAATAAAATAAAACAACAATGTGTCACTGAAGTCATACTGTAATGAGAGCTGGCTGCTAGCCAAATTGATGGACAATAATTTACGTCAATGTTTATATCCCCAATATTGGTCGTGAGAAAAATGAGAACAAAGACTTTGCGTAAGCGGATACAGTTAGCATATGGATAATCTGACATTCAAGAAACAGTCACAAAGAAATGCAAGGTTAAGTTTCTGTGAGAAACAACCACCAATCAGAAGACTGTGTTTTTCTGCTAACAATAATCTATAATAATGTACATGAAAATCTATAGATATGTGTTGATTTCCTTAATAAACGATCTGTTGCCTGGCTGGCCCTTGTCTTCTGTTTTTACAATATGACTAACTCAGAACCCAAAAGATGAATAATATATAATAACAACTGGAAGGAAATTAAATGACTTACCATGTTTTTCATGTAACTCTTGAATTACAGGATTCCATGCAATATACGAACGTTTCAATTGTTCATAAGTTGTAAAATAAATAGTAGTCTGTGGTACAACAGATATTAAACACGGACCAAGTCCTCTCCATAAACCGATCACGCCTTCTTCACGGATAAGATCACGTACACCCAATAGGAAACCAGAATAAATCTAAATCAATATTATACGGGAGAGAGAGAGAGAGCGAACATGAGTTAACCCTTTCAAACATATTGCCTTACAAATTAATTGTGATTAGCTAGTTAGTTATTCAAAGTTACTTGCGTGTGTTCTGATGGTTGCTAAGTAATAGAATCTAGCAAAACGCAAGTTCCGTCCGATTCACCCACCACCCTTCATCTCAAACTACTCCTCCCCTCCCAACTGAGACTTGATTCCAGTACCCATTGCTCAAAAAACCCAGTGTTATTTCTCAAGTCGTTAAGCCATAATTGTATCACTGAAAACATAAACATTTCACATGATCTCCTCCAAGTCACCCTTGCACTGACGACCAACTCACCGCCCGCTTTCCTTTCGGGTTCCACTCGAGCAATGGCTTGTCTAGTGATGACACTTGATGGTTTCCTCAGAGTATGACCAATCCATATCCATTTCTTCCTGCCTACTTGTTTCACAATCAGTTCCTGGTTGGTTCGCTCATTGCCAGAGATCCCTGTTGCTGATCCTTTCTGACCGGCCATCTGATCTTGAGCGAGGTATTGAGCGAAGACAGCTAGCTGTTGATCAAGGTCTTTAGTTTGTTTGACGTGCTCTTTATGACGCGGCGCCAAGTCTCTGATCCGTATAGTGAGTAGCACTGACTTCACATTGGAGTTGAAAATCCCGATCTTATTTTTTTGATGAGTCCTGAGTGTTGAACTTCACACAAACTTGACAAAAATGAAAGCTTGCCTTGCTTTCCCGATCCTCGTCAGTTCCGCCTGTTGTTGTTGAAACGATGCTTTCCAGGTAAGTAAAGGAGGTTGTTTCTTTCAGGTTACTCCCTTTTATGCTGATTCTTGTCTGTTGTTATTGCTGTTGGCCAGGAATCTTCATCACCTACCTCTGTTTTCTCTATGTTCATCTGAAGTTCTATCTTCTCTGGATGCTTCTTCTTCCAACTTGTTGCTTTTCATCACTTGGATATCTTCCATTTTGTGGGAAATCAGACATATATGTTATTGGCGAAGTCCAGATCCGCCAAGTTTGTTATGTGAGTCCATTTTATGCCTGTTTCCTCATTTCCCGCTGTTTGTCGTATTATCCACTCTACCACAATCAGGAAAATCATTGGCGATAGTGGGCAGCTTTGCCTTACTCCCGTCCTCACTTCGAAGTTTACTTGACATGCAGCATTGTCGTACAACTGTTGGATGAGATGTATAATTGTCGGTGGCACCCCGTAGCAGCGAAGTAGTTTCCAAATCACCTCTTCATCGACGCTGCACTGTCGAAGACCTTTTCGAAGTCAATGAAGTTGAGATAGAGAGATGTGTGAGTGACATTCCAAGCTTTGTTCAATGATGATCCGTAGTGTGGCGATTTGATCAATACATGACTTGTTTCTCCTGAACCCAGCCTGTTACGGCACCCAGAGATGCGGCACACAAATCTTCTCATAGTGTATGAGTGGGTGCGGCTGGGTTATTGACCCGATGTTAAGAGAGGCCCAGCGCTCGTTCACTACTTACTACTCAGCCTCATTGGGCCGGAATTCAATAAAGACCCGTGAATTCTAAATTTTTTCAATTCGTAACTTAAACTGATACCCGCATTGGGTTTGGAGATAAATAGTCAGTCGCCGACGATGACATTGGCTTGTAGTCGGGGTGTTGAGTTCCATCCCAAGAATGTTGAACCAGTTTGGCCTCCTAATGTATAGGTCCCAAGTTCAACTCGTGGGTTGATTGTACCGTGGATGTGTATTCTCCAGGAGAGTCACAGTGCGTATCCACAACTTCAGTATGGAAGGACCTTACCTTGGGTAAGGGCAGCGCGACATCACCGGTTTACAAACTTAGAATTTCGCAGTCACTGGATTCCAGCCCAGTGTAATTTTAGCGCATATACAATAGGTCCTCGTCTCAAGAATGGCGATGAGATTTCATTTGCTTCTCTTCTGCTTATTTAAACAAAATTGTGACAGGGTTTTCCAGCTATGTTCATTCCATTTTGGCTTACAGGAGGGAAATTGATATTTGTATACTTCCAGATGATCTTCTTGTAATTTGGACGACATCTTATTCTGCCTCAAATGCATAAATTCGAGGAATTATTGAACGCTGATACAAAAAGATCTTCAAAATTTTGTTTAGGGGTCAGTAATATTTTTAACGATAATGTTGATCGTCGGGTGACATCGCGGGCCATGCGGCAGTGGTTCGAGTGGAATACGAATACGAAACGGAGAGTCGGGCATTGGGTTTGAAGGTGACATGGAGGGAAGATCATATGAAGAGAAGATGAGAGCCTCTATATGGGCAATTGTGGAGACAGCCAGCTAGCTAAAAATGATGGATTGCAGAGAACGGGATGAAGTGAAGATGCCTTGTTGAAGCTCTATGTCCCACTCGGAATTCAAGGGAATAATGCTACCATCGCGGCGCGTGCTACTGATAAAATGCATCAGTAGTATAATAAGCAGACTTAAAAGTCAAACTGAACGAAGAATATTCTTTTCAATAATTTCTTTACTCCAGGCTCTTACAATTATAAAATATAATATTTTTGGTCGTTACAATAATAATGGTCAGTTATGCGGTGGTGGATACATTTTTAACGTAGAATAACAGATTAGTGGTTATGGGGTGTCAAAATAAATAGTCGTATTTGTGTATGACAAACGTGCTAGTTGGCTGAAATAGATTACAAAATATTGTAAAACAGGAGACAATGGTGGTGATTAATCATAATAGATTTGTAGAGTCTGGGGTAAGAAAATTGACAAGTCAGTTCAAGGTTATAAAATATGTCAGGTGAGTGAGTGGCTAGTACAAAGTGGTCTGTGTTAGACAGGAGATAGGAAGACTGCAATGAGAGGTTCATAATGAAATAACGAATATGTGAAATGAAACACGTGGAGGCATATATTGAGAAAACAGATAATGTCACTAATAATAAGTCCGGATAGTATAAATGAAGAATTCAATAGTATTGAGGGAATGTTTACATGAAGGGCATAAATTATGACGAATAATAATAATTGCAATAATAATATTTGTAATAATAAGCAAAGGAAAAATAAGCAAGAGAGTTAAGGGGAAGGAGCACTCTCGGTGAGAAGAACAGGAATCATCAATCCAAGTTTGTCCACGGTAGAAACAGCGTCTGGACTTGTTCTTTTTGGATACACAGTTCCGGTTTAGTCGATCTTATTGCAACAGCTTCAGCTATGTGTAGGAGACGTAAGCGAACTGTACGTGATAACGACTTCGAAATTCGGTACACAACCCTGAAAGCTGTGTTGACATCGATACGATGTCCAGTATCGACCAAGTGTGACAGGACAGGATCGAGCTTTATATGCACTTAATTTCCCCCTTGCTGAACCAAGCTGGTAAATGTTCTCGAACCCGTAGACGAACCTGCCTAATCGTGCGCGCTATATCACATGAACCACAGGAACAGTTGAAATGGTGTATGCATGAAGAACAGTTAAGGTTAGGTAAGACATCTTTGAGTTGGTGGGTGAACATTGGACGACTAGTGAAAGATAGACACAGACGTGCAGAATAAAAAGTTTTCTTGATCGCCCTGGTTAAACGTTGCGATAGAATCTCCGCAGGAGTATCTCCCTTGAATTGGAGACGTAAAAACGGAGGCTTTTTCTCCACCGTTGCCAGTTCATGTTTGCGACTATTGTAACCTATGTTGGCTTTGATGAACTTCTCTGGATATCCGTTCTTGCTTAGAATATCTTGGATGACCTGGAGTTCTTTCTCTACACAGTCTTCGGAACAAATAGACCTAATCTGTTATTCTACGTTAAAAATGTATCCGCTGCATAACTGGCCTTTATTGTAACGACAACAAATATATTATATATTATAATTGTAAGAACCGGAAGAGAAATTATTGAAGAGAATATTCTTCGTTCAGATTGACTTTTATTTCATAATATGGGAATATTTCACATTATCAAATCTAATAAGCGGATGTTTGTCAGCATAAAAGAAAACAAATAGCAGGGAGATAGATTTGATGTCAGACAAGGCGAATGATTATTCAGCGTTACGGAGAAACTTGGAAGACGACATGAAAGGAACACAAAGAAGGACAGAAATAGCACAACATGGAAGATCTGTGCAAATGGTGATTTGAAGATAAGATGTACATCATTTAGCACTATATTATTAATATTTCCTTTAATTCCTAGAGGAACATAGGGCTTCAGCTGCGCGTCTCCATTGCCTTCGGTTCTCTGCTAACTTTTTCACCCCGCTACAAGTCTGCCCACATGCTTTCATCTCCTCTTCACATGACCTCCTCCAAGTCACCCTTGCACTGACGACCAACTCACCGCCCGCTTTCCTTTCGGGTTCCACTCGAGCAATGGCCTGTCTAGTGATGACACTTGATGGTTTCCTCAGAGTATGACCAATCCATCTCCGTTTCTTCCTGCCTATTTGTTTCACAATCAGTTCCTGGTTGGTTCGCTCATTGCCAGAGATCCCTGTTGCTGATCTTTTCTGGCCGGCCCATCTCATCTTGAGCGAGGTATTGAGCGAAGACAGCTAGCTGTTGATCAAGGTCTTTAGTTTGTTTGACGTGCTCTTTATGACACGGCCCCAAGTCTCTGATCCGTATAGTGAGTAGCACTGACTTCACATTGGAGTTGAAAATCCGGATCTTTTTTTGATGCTGAGTGCTGTTGACCTCCACACAGGCTTAAGAGTAATGAAGGCTTGTCTTGCTTCCCCAATCTTCGCTGCTTTGATATCCTTGTCAGTTCCGCCTGTAGTGCTTATAGCGCTATATAGCGATACTGAATTCGAAAAACTGAATTCCTAAACATTCCTTTGCCAAATTTCTTGTCTTCTACAGTTACACCGTACTTTAATTTTGTTACTAAACCACAATAGCCTTTGAACTATGATTGTGAACCAATCCACCTCCACTTTGCACAGCACAGCTATTCTGAGTAATGTTCTCTAAGACTTCTTCATAGGACCCACATAGAACGACATATGCACCTAGCTCTACACTAGCAAGTGAAGTGATATATGCAAATCGAAGTGGTCACATGCAGAAGTCTGTCCTTCACATTGCTTAGAATCAGTGAGCAGCTGGAGGAATATCATCGCCAGAATTGCTGCAGGAAAGGTCTTCTCTCTCTTTGGGGAACTGGAGATTCTCCTCTTAAGGCTATCTTCAGCTAAGTCTCCTCTGGTATTGAAGTGAATTCTTCTCTCTTTTTGGTTGTGATTTCATGTTCTTCTCCATGAAACGTGTCGGATATCCATTATGAGCTAAGACATTTTTGAGAAATAGAAGATGTTCTTTTAAGCAGTCACTGCTGATACGGTGGACCAACCAACGAGATGATAAGAGCTATTTTTCGACTGACACGTATCTAACTATAGAAGTTTGTCAGTTGACCATTCCATGATGTTTCTCTGTGGATATGATCTTTTTAAAGTTCTATCATATCTTCTTGTCAATCCGATGTCCATAAAAAAATAGTAAAATAGTTAATTGTGTTTTCTCTAACGAAGGCAAGTGTGTGAAGGCGCGGGGAGTATCAGAACTGAAGATGAAGAAAATAAAACATCAAACAAACGAAAACTAAGCAGTCGAACAAAACTAGGTCGTCCATAGTAGAGGTTCCACAGGTTTCTTAGCGATAAATATCCTTAAGAGGAGAATATTAGATGGTTCGTGGCAATAGGCAGGAATCCTTCGACCCAGGTTTCATGTTATTTGGTGCACACCAGTCAGTCAACAAGGCCTGAATAGCTCAGCGGTGACGTCTCTGACTGTGGGCAGAACTGGATGACGCAGGTTCGAATCTCAGATGGGTGGGACATGAGTTCCTTCAAAGCGGTTGTAGATACGCTTACCTTGCTGACTGACTGGTGAGTGCCAACTAGCACGAAACCTAGGTCAAACAAGCAAGGCTTCCTGTGGCCGATTGCCTCCAACCATCTAATATCATCAAATGCAATTTACACTGTGATGGCAAGCTACCTAGAATGGTGGCTACATTGAAAACCTGACTAACAGAACTCAGTCTGCACGAAAGAAAGGACTAGACACATCACACTAGTTACTAGTGTCCAACCAAAGTATAAAGAGGAGAATCTCCAGTTCCCCAAAGACAGAAGACCTTTCCTGCAACAACTCTAAGAGTGATATTCTCCAACTGCCCACTGATTCGAAGTAATATGAAAGAGAGACTTCCGCATATGACCACTTCAATGTGCATATATCAACTCGCCTACTCCTGTAGAGCTAGTAACATAGGTTGTTTTATGCTGGTTCTATCAAAACGTGTTAGGGAACATTACCCAGAATGGCTGTGCAAAGAGGAGGTGTACTGGTTCACAATCAGAAGTGCTATAACTGTGAATACCCCCATCAACACCTCTCATAGCATCTTAACTGACTCATTATTCACAGTCATTTTACACAGTAAACAAAAAATTAACATTGTGTTTGATATAACCCCCACCATGAATAACTGTACAGCTTTGAAGTGAACATCATGAAAAGAGATGGACCCCGTTTTGCTAACTTGTGATGTCTTCTTCATTCACATAACATGAGAAATTTTCAGCCTGATGCTCACCAGTGACTGTCTAGCTGCAGGACGACGTTGCACAGAGTTCTAGTGAAAAGACCTGACCAGTGGGGGGGGGCATCCAGTCGGGAGTAAGGATGAAGTTTCCGCCAATGACATTGGCCGCAGCTGGTCATGCTAAAATCACAAATTGGTAAAAGTTAGAATTCAAAGGCTTCCCATTGAATCGAGTCCCAGCGATGAGGGATGAATGGTTGCCAACGAGCTTGGCCTTGTAGCCCAAAGGTTCTGGGTTTGAACCTTGGGCTGTGGGTACGAACTGCTGATGAGTTCCAAACTAGTTTTAAATGGTTCTTCTCTAACTGATCATCAATCCTCCGGGCAAAATTAAAAAATTTTCATACATTAATTTTTGAAACAATCAAAAACAGCGACTGGAAATAAAATTTAAATAACCTGATTTCTCCCCTGTGCAATAAGACGTGTACGCATCACATCCAACGGTTCACAAACTGTCGACGCGATCATTCCAGTCATACAACCAGCGACAAGATCATTTAGCCAAATTGATGACTGTTTAGGTTTAGTTTGATCAATCAGAAAATTTTCAATGGCATAAAAACTTGCAAACTAAAAATTGAAATAAAAAGCAGAAAAAAAAAGTAAAATGAAAATAACCCCTCATACTGATATTAGTAGTAATAATAATACTTCATACGACCGGTTCTAAACCTCTACCTCGACAGATTCATCGACTTCGAAAAGGCCCTCGACACACACAACATTGACCCAGTAATAAATTTGGAAAGTACTTCAACACTACAGCGTACAGTGCTCAAGTCTTTGTCAGCCTCATTCAACACCGGGCTAGATGACAATACCAGGTGTCAAGTGATCCACAAAAGAAAACTCAGCGAGGCGGGCATTCGAAGTGAATACAGGAGTAAGAGACAGAACTGTCTGCCTATTATCACCTACGATGATATTCTTAATTGTGGTGAACTGACTGGATTATGCGTCAGACTATGAGTTGGAAGCGAGGAGACAGGAGTACGCTGGACCACCGATAAGAAGACTCTGGAAGATGTGGATTTCACGCGTGGATGATATATGTCGAATGTCGCACAAACTCGAGGACTTATAGGCGAAATCCAACAAACTGGCTGAAGAAGCCGGCAGTAAACAGACTCTAAGTGAACATAAAGAAGACAGAGGTGACAAAGACAATCAATCAACCAACCAACCAACAGCAACGACAACAACCAGCACCCATCACCATCAACGGGAGAGATTTGATAGAGGTTGCTTCTTGGCTTCACTTATCTAGCGAGCATGATTTCAACCACTGGCGGAACCGATGAAGATGTCGGAACCAGCCAGAATTGGAAAGAAAAGATACGCCCTCGTCAACCTGAAACCATTTTGGAAATCTTCTAAACTCAAGCCAGAATAAAGCACAAGATTCGGATATTGTTCAACACCAAATATGGAATCAGTCATTCAGTTATTCTATACAGATCAGAAATTTGCGCTGTTTGTGTGTCACATGAAAAGGATTTTCAACAGGCTACTGCAGACCTTCATCAACTGTTGCCTTCTGTCGCTCTACACAATGTAATCTGTGATATGATCACATAGGGAAAGTTTATGACTCAATTGCCTGGAATGCACCTTTCATGTACCAGGGGCTAAGGTGGTTAGCAAAGACTATCTGGTTAACCAGGCTGAAGTAGGTGGATAGACGGACTAGGGGTCGAACCCTCAGCACATTTGGTTGAAAGCTGAATGGTGAAGCTAGTGAGATGCCTCTACACGGGATCAGAGGTGGAAAGTTAACAGTGATCAGATCAAAACAACACTACCACAATCGATAAAGTTATTAACTACCATTTAGAAAAGACACAGGAAGTTGCAGGCTATCATCTTAATGGCGGCCCCAGTGGTAAAATTTATTTTTTCATTTCTTCAAGTTCCGAGTGGAACATAGAGGGACGGCTTCAAGCTAGAGCTCTGATGTTTTGATAACAGTGGGGTCCTCATTTTTAAGGGGTGAGATTGCTTGCCTCACACCCAACCTTCCCTCTGTACCGACCGGCCTTATTACCGGCTAGACAGTGAGGTTTAGAAGTGCGTCAACCAGAGATCAAACCGAGGATTGCGTGAGTGGTTGACGAGCGATCTAATGCTGAACCAGCGATGCACACTCAACGGTTAAAAACTTTACTTTTATATTCATTAAAACACATCACAGTCACCAGGAAACACGCCATATAAAATCGCATAGTTTACGCCAGTACTAGTATACTATCCAGACGCCAAAGCAAATGGTTGTTTTTAAGGAGCTACACTCCACTCCAAGGCTTTCTTTGCCTTAAAGTCTCAACGAGAAGTCGCCAGTGGAGCACCTATGTTCCAGTGAACAAAACAAGTTCATTATACACCATTCGATCCACTCGGATTCTAGGGGCCCATATACACCAGCTCCTCTCTCTCTCACTCTCTAGATAGACAAGCATCTCCACAAACCCAGTTTTAAGCGCCAGATATTCGAATTCGCACTTTCACTTTTGCGAGGAAGACCTCCCCCTCCACCGCCGTAGCCTCATGAATGCAGGATTTGCCTGAGAGAAACAGACTATGAAAGTATGACCATATGATGACAGTATTCCGAAAGTAAAACCGAAGTTTACTTAACCTTAGCCGCAACAGGTCTGTCTATCTGTATGTATGTTTTCAAGTTGCCACACTCCATGTAGAACACAAAGCAAGAGAAGAAAGTAGAAGAAACGCATAATAGAGACAGTACACAGAGTTGTGAGACAAAGGAATGGTAATAACGAAGAATAATATGGTTTCATTGGAAATCATAATTCACAAGGAGTGGATGCACCTCCCCCAGTCATTGAGAATGATTTTGAACCAGCCATATCACCAATTGTTTCCAACCATTGGTTTTTACGGTCCCGAGGACCCCAACCAGGAAGTCTACATCTTCCTACGTTTATGACTTAAACTAACTGTTGTGGATTTCATTGACTGGTGAAGCCATGTTTTGGTTTGACCGCCACTAGCTCTTTTCCAGCCTGACTCTGTGTCAGTCAGATAACATTGCCCGTTGTCGAGGAAGGTGATGACTAGGCATGCATGCGTAACACATGTCCTAACCATCTCAGTCGATGTAATTTCACAATCTCATCGATTGATTTCCCCTCCTTACCTAGCACTCGACCGAAGCCTGACCTCAATATTGCTCACCCTATTCCACCCACCACCTAGCACGGGAGATAGAACGCAGGCTCCTTTGATCAAAGACAGCTAATCTTTTCATGTCTTCCACTCTCAGTGGCCAGGTCTCACAGCTGGCCATAAAGGAGGACGGAGCGGACTGATGAGCAGTACACCCGCCCTTTAATCGACAGTCGAACATCTCGTCTACGCCAGAGTCGGTGTAAACTGGCAAATGCGAAACGAGCCCCCTGTATCCGTGCTGAGATTTCGTCAGATATCAACCCGTGGGCGCTGGCTGATGGTACTTCCTAAATAAGTGAAGCGGTCAACGTGCTCTACCACTTCACTTCCTATTTTTATACTAGGCGTTGATGTAGTCCAGTCCTGTAACATCATCTTGCATTTGGCCGGAGCGAATCGCATGCCAAACATTCGTAGATTACCTCTCCTCGAGGTGTTTAGAAGACTCTGCATTTTGTCAGCGTCTTCGCCTAGAAGGACTATATCATCTGCATATTCCAAGTCAACGAGATTATTCCCCGGTAGCAAGTCAATCTCTGAGTCGCTGAAGTCACTTAGGGTTAAGTCCATTAACACATCTATGATGAAGTTGAATAGAAAAGGGGATAATGGGCATCCCTGACGGACACCACTAGTCGTCACCAGTTCAGATGACAGCTCTCCGTAAGCCTTCACCTGGCTGCATGAGTACGAGTAGAGTGCTTTAATCAGTGCAATGTATTTTCTCGGCATTCCCTTTACAGCCAAGCATCGCCAGAGTACCTCTCGGTCGACAGAATCGAATGTCGCCTTCAGGTCAAGAAATATAATGATTGTTGGACGTAACAGGTCGTTTATGGGGGGGGGCTACAGTTATTGTGTGAAGGTTGGTGACGCGAAACAACCCCCCACTATGGAACCTAAAACTTATTGGTTGGAACTCAAAGTGCTTACACCAATAAGTATCTGCGGTGAAATGATGTAATACCCACCACCACCACCACCCCCCAACTATGAGGGTCTTATTATGGTAATGCGCCAATATTGAATTACACTGGGGAAAAAAACAAAATCACTCACTTGTGCTCCACAAAATGTAACTGAAAGAAATTGTCCTGGTACATGACCTTTCCATAGGCCACGTATACCCTCTTCTGTATATATCCGAGAGAAGGCTTGTACAACACCGGAATAATAAGATTTTCCTGTAGGCTTAATATCTTCAACTTGTAACTTGATTGTTATTATTATGACTAATTGGTTAATACAAATATCCGCCTTACCTGAAAACGAATTTTCATAACATCTAATGGTTGAGTTAGGAATCGAACTGTAAAACCAGACAATCCACCAGCGATGAGATTTTTTGTATCATCTCGCATTCTTTACGATTTCAGTAATCACCATACTATAAGTATACATCAAAAGTATATAAGAATATAGTCAAAGTATTATTAAGAGCATGGAGGATTTCATCATGAGCTGACACCAGTTAGAGAACCACTGGGAAACCAGCTGGGAGTACTGAACAGCCCTTTCATCCCAGTTTGGGACTCTTCAGCAGTACGCACGAGTTCGCCTTATAACCAGAAGGTCCTGGGTTCGAACCTCAGTGGGTGCATACTGCTGAAGGGTCCCAAAACAAGGACGAAACAGCTTTCCAGTACTCCCAAGTTTTCCTGTGGTTCTCTAACTGATGTCAGCTCATGATGAAATCCTCCATGCAATCAAACAAAAATCCCTACAAAACCAATACCTGAAAATACCTGAACACCGCAATGATCTATTCAAGTTATACTGGCTGAGACTTATGTCTCTTGAAGTCCTACCATGCCAGGCAGGTTGTTTGGATAGCGGTTAAACAAAAAGCAGCTACCCAATCCAACATCATGATAAATACAAAATCACAAAACTTCATGCCGGATCGGCCGTGGCCCGGATTAACAACGACCGCGCTTCCTGCTACCGTGTCACAGGCCAGGAGTGATAAATATGCTACTGAGGCACACAAAACAACAAAGAACAAACAAAAGCAGGCCGCGTGTGACCGGCCCCAAGCAGTTGTCCCCTGGGCTCTGCGGTCACGCAACCAACTTCCACGGTGTGGGCAGCCGGGAAGTAACAATTGCCCTCACAATCCGAAACGCACGCGAAACCTCTCTATTACTCACTCATCTTTGTTTTCATCTTCATCTCTATCATCTTGCCTTCCTTCCACTGATGCAATTCCTCGGCTTGATAGCTCGGCTAGTGAAACACTTTCAGAAACACTATCTAGTCTGGTTAGCAAAGGAAGAATGCTCGGTAACAGAACACATCTGGTGAATTCAGGACACTCAGCTCCACTTGAAAAATCCCTTCGAAGTCCTACACAAGATAGAATGTGGAAAATACCCATTTGAACGTCAGATTGAAAAGAACAAGAAGTTCAGCAAAGATGATTATCTTTTCGGCGATTTCATTCTCAAAAGCAACTGTACAATCGAATTTATATACATTAGTTTACATGAATACAAATATTATTTGTTTAATTCCACATAGTAACGAAGGTGATAATAATTTTTAACTTGATATGAAAGTTTGAAAGTACGAATATAGATCACAAGGGGCTTAGAAACCAAAAAAATTACACAGGATTAGAATATAATTGTAAAATAATTATTCTAAACGGATTACAAGTGTGATCAGGAGGAGCATGGAAACAGACTTAAAATAACTGATTTTATAACTGAAAAAATAGGATGAATTGAATGAAGACAAAGAGAGAAAATTACACACACACAGATAACAAAACAAAAAAAAACTGAAGGATTAGGGAACATACCGAACTAGGTCCATGGTAGCTGTAAATGCTGGACTAGTTTCTTTTGAACACATAGCTCTGGCTTTTTGATGCATATGGCAAGAGCTTCCGTAGTACAAAGAAGTGTGTTTCCGACTCCTAACTTACATTTCAAGTTGGAAATTATGATTCCAATTTGTTTCCATGCTCATTTTGTTCACACCTGTAATTCGTTCTATCCCTGCGTCTCTAAGCCTCTTGTAACTCATATCAAGTTGAAAACAATTATCACCTTTTATTCGCCTTTGAAATTACTTCTCCAGTTATCAAATATTAATTTTGCATACGTTGTAACTGTTTTCTAATTCTATGCAATCTTATCTCTAAGCCCCTTGTGATCTATATTCGTACTTTCAAACCTTCATATCAAGTTAAAAATTATTATCACCTTCGTTACTATGTGGAATTAAACAAATAATATTTGTATTCATGTAAACTAATGTATATAAATTCGATTGTACAGTTGCTTTTGAGAATGAAATCGCCGAAAAGATAATCATCTTTGCTGAACTTCTTGTTCTTTTCAATCAAAAGATCGAACGTCTCAAAGCAAGTGAGATCAAGATATGTGTGGGCGTCGCCAAAGTATTATAGGTTCAATAAAATTAGGGTTAGGCATAAAAAAACCAATTAATAATCCGAAGCCTTGTGCTTCCTAAGACAGAAAACTGAAAATATCGTAGGAAGATACCATCAAACTGGCAATTTTCAGACTAGATACACATATTGGCTAGCTTGATAATGCTACTTAGGTCCCAAAGCTTAGTGTGAATAATCAATATTCGGAGAGAACAATGTGACTGACATGTAATAAGTAGCTTTCCAAATTGATTAACTGAATTTCAACATTGAATGCATCTATGCCACTGAGAACTATTTTGAGCCATACCACGAATAATCTCCAGCTATTGGTTGGTCCTTAGCATCCTGAGGCACCCCGACCAGGTAACCTACACTTCACTACAGTGCTCACACCAGCTGTCAAAGGCAACTTCTCCAAATGAATCCAATGTCAGTAAACACTGTTTATTACGGAAGGTGTTGGCTTCGCATGCACAACATGTATCCTAGCCACCTCAATCTATTTGCCTTTATAACTTCATTGGTCGATTTCCGATCCTTACCTAGCACTCTACGCTTAGCCTCTTGATATCTTTCACTTTCAAATGGCCATTCCTCACTGTTGCACAGTACATGTTTTTCGATGAATAGTCATATATCATATCTACTAAGCCAGAGATGCTGTTAGTTGACAAATAGTACACAAGCCTTTTGTATGAGTGGCGAAACATCGTAAGCAATCAGTCTATCTGGAGGTTGATGCAATCTCCTAAATACGTGAAGCGGTCAACACGCCCTATCACTTCACTCCTTATCTTTAAAATAGGAGTCAGATTAGTCCGGTTTCACAGCAACATCTTACAATTGACAGAAGCAACTCGGATGCCAAACACTCGATGATTTTTGTTCAAGGTGTTCGGAAGACTCCTTATTTTGTCGACGTCTTCATCCATAGGAGGACAATATCATCTTTATACTATATGGTCATAAAACTCTTCTCTGACAATGATTCAATCCCTAAGTCACTAAATACTCTAAAAAATACATATATACTGTCACATATTTGTGTTAACGGTTACAATGTGATGATTAACATACACAAGTCTATTTGATAGTTCGACTTCTTTGCATAAATGTGAAGCAGTTCCAGTAGCCACACTCCCTCCATGTAGCACACAAAGCAAGAGAAGTGAGTAATGAGAGAAAAAGACAATAAACAGAAATATGAGGCAAAAAGAATTATAATATGGAAAGACAGTTGAGTTTTATTAGGTATGATAAGTCACAAAAAGTGAATGCATCTGCTCCATCAATGAGAACGACTTTGAGCCGTATCACCGATTGTCTCGAGTTGTCAATGGTTCCTACCATCCCGAGAACCCCACCCAGCCAGCCAGGAAGTCTACACCTTCCTAGGTGGCTTAAACAGACTGATGAAGTCATGTTTTGACCACCACTAGCTAACTCTTTTCCAGCTTGATCTATCATATGTCAACAGCTAACATTGCCCGTTATCAAGGAAGGCGATAACTAGGCTAGACATGCATGCGTAACACATGTCTTCATCATCTCAATCGATGCAGCTGCTTCACAACCGCCTCGTCGATTGATTTCCTCTTCTTACGTAGTACTCAACCGATACCCAACCTCAATTTTGCCCACCTTATTTTACCACTTAACACTGGAGATAGAACCCAGACAACTACGATCGGAGACAGATGATAGCCGGCCTTCTTGTATCTTCCACTTTAAATGGTCATGTCTCACAGCCAGCCATAAAGGAGGACTATGCGAACCACTGAACAGCACATGGGCCCTTTGGTTAACATCCAGCCGGATAATGCGTCTAGCGAGCCAAAGATGGCTTAAGTTGGCATATGTCAAACAAGCCTTTTGTATCCATACTAAGATTTTGTCAACGATCAACCCGCTGGCGTTGGCTGATGCAACTCCCCTAAATAAGTGAACTGGTCACCACGCTCTACAACCCCTTATATCCATAACTCTAAGCTAGGAGTCAAAGTAGTGCAGTCCTGAAGCATCATCTTACATTTGACAGCAGGAGCGAATCGCGTGTCAACCATTCGAAGATTTCTTTTCTCCAAGGTGTTCAGAAGACTCTGCTGCATTTTTTCAGCGTCTTCACTTGAGGGAGGACTATATTATGTATATATTCTAAATTAGCGAGATTATTCCCTGGTAATCAATCAATCAATCCCTGAATATTTTAATGGTCGTTTCTTTACCATTTCAGCTATTATGATGTTTTAAGGTACATGTATTATCTATGATACTATCCACTTTTACTTCACTATGTTTCCATCAAACCAGTTTTTTGTGGGTTTTATTATTATTTTTAATTTTATGCACGTAGATATTTATAAAAGCAGCTAAATTGTTGCAATATGTGAAAAAAACTCTGAAAATTCCATTCTGTATAATTATTGTTGTTTAGAATAAAGTGGTTAATAGTATTATTATGTAGGCCAACACTGATAGCCCTGTCAAATGTCTGTCTGTCTGTCTGGATTCAACATAGAACTTGGCACCGAAGTGCAGCAGTTCGAGTTGCCACGTTCCAATTGGCACACAAGGTAGACAAGAAGATGAGTGAAGAGAATCAATAGAGTTTGACAAATATAAGAGTGAAACAGAATGGGTAATTGTAGAAGGGAATATGAAAGATTACAGAGACTGAATACATCTGCGTGGCCATTGACAACGATTTTGGGCCATGTCACCTATTGTCTCTAGCCATTGATTCCTAGAGTCCCGAGGGCCCCAACCCGGAAGTCTGCATCTCCCTACCTGACTCAGTTTAACTGTCAAGGATTTCATGGATTGATGCCATGTTTTTGTTTGGCCACCACTGGCTCTTTTTCAACCAGCTAGCAAAGCCCGTCGGGGAGGCGGTGGTTAGGCATGCGCAGCACGTGACCTAGCCATCTTAGTCTATGTAACTTTATAGCCTCGTCGATTGATTTTCCCTCTTTGCCCAACACTACGCCTAACGTCAACATTACTTACCTTATTAAACCACCTAACGTGAGACAGAGATCGCAGACATCTATGATCGAAAGCAGTCAACCTTTTCATGTCTTCAACGCGTATTAGCTTACCTCCGGCAGTAAATTTATGATGATTAGTCATTAATCAGATTTCTTAGATGTAAACGAAGTGGGCAAATGTGGAAAAACAGCAAAATCAGTAGTTCACTTAATTGAAATATTTCATAAGCAGAGGATAACCACTGTCTAGCACGTTACTCCCCAGAGTAGCAGCAAAGTGCTTTCAAAAATGTCTAACTTTCCAAGAAATAAAGCTAAACAGCCATACTTATATCTTATAACAAGAGTAACAGGTTACCTAGATGTAAACTATTTACAAGTAGTTAAATTACTGAATCTGTCACATTCCCTGCTAGCATTGACTTCTGGCTCACTGCAAATGCCTTGAAGCCGACTGCAGATTAGCCGGAAGTTTTTTGCCCCGAAATGTCCCTAGTGTATCCCTGAAAGAGACATATCAGGGACGTGTGTTGTCTAGTAAATGACGCCAGCCACGTCATCGGTGTCTGGGCGGCAATCACTCTTCTCCTGTGGTGGAGGACGTTTACAGTTCAGGAACTTTAATGCTCCAGTTAGTGTTGCAATGGCTTCTTTAATATGGGACTCAGTTGTACTGCAGCAGTCACTGCGCAGCCAGTTCGCCAGAGGTTTGCAGAAGTGCTTCTGCGAGGGTTGAGTTTGTACACACGCTGTGAAACCATCGCTTACAGCTATCACACTGCACGCCTTCTTCAGCTGGGAATTGACACGTAATTCTTACGCAGAGGTCTGTTTTTACTTTTTTACTTTTCAAAATGAATTGGGACTAAGTCCATTATGGACAGTGCCCAAGTTTTATACTTATATGATTTTTTGTATTATTATTATTTTTTTGATTACAGCTTGATTCCACACTGTATTTTTGGTACAAGTATGGAATTTTCAGCGTGGATATCGGCAGCCCAAATTTTCCAGGCCGACCATAGATATCAGGTGTGCGTCGGCGAGGGCTCGAACCTCGGACCATGTGCATGGTCGGCGAGAGTCCGAACCACTGTGCCACCTACGCACAAACATGACCGTTTGAGATTGATCCTTAGGAATATATATGATATATTTATATGATAACCATAATGTTATAAGAACACACTACCTAAGAGTAAATAGACGAAACTACAAAGAGAACTAACTTCGACCGGAATAAACTGAGCCACACATTGCTCAAGTAAGTTGGAAAACTGATAAAAACATAGCTATGTACTATGGTGTCCTGAGATGATATAATAATTCTGACTTTGCGATTTATGCTATAGTCTAACTTCGCCCATCTTTTCACGATGGACGACAATGACCTGATGTGTACATAGGCTCCTCCGTTACAGAGATTTCAGGGGGCGTTGCGTTACCTTTGCAAACCGCGCTGCGATCGACCTTGAAACCCTAATACCCAATTTTCTTCTTTATAATGAGTGCGAAATAAACTGATTTCTACATGCTAACTTCTTGATTTTAATTTAAATATCCATGATATGTGCTGAGCTTTCATGTAGTTTGTCCTGTTACTCGGCTGTCATCGATTTGATTGGTTCCGAGGGGATTCATTGGTTGCCATTCAATTCAGCAATTCAGTTTCTTTTTTCTCTACCTTTGTGTGCTACATGGAATGTGATAAATTGAAGAGGCACAGTTGTATGTAAGCTTTTGTGTTGGAAGTCAGTCAGAATGACATATATTCTAGGTATAACGAAACGTTAAAAATGGATAATAATCACCGAAATGTCAACAAATGATAATCGTATTTTTTCATTTGGTTCCTGTCTAGCTGAAAGAAGGGTTATCTAACAATAATTCCTCCAATTACCCGAGATAACCTTTACACTCTCTCTCGCTATATCTCATTAGTTAGTTTATTTTATCCCATGACCAAAGTGCTAAGTCGAAATTTTTTGGATTACAGCTTGATTCCACACTGTATTTTTGGTACAAATATGGAATTTTCAGCATGGATATCGGTAGCCCAAATTTTGCAGGCCGACCATAGATATCAGGTGTGCGTCGGCAGGGGATCGAACCTCGGACCATGTGCATGGTTGGCGAGAGTCCGAACCACTGTGCCACCGATGCAGTGGCATTGTTAAAATTTTTTTGCTTATTACCAACTAAATATAATATTTTTCAAGCGTGGAATGTAACAAATAGAACTGCTGCACTTCTGCGCTGAGTCCTATGTTCAAACTCAGTCAGTCGGCATTTGCCACTGCAACTGTCTTGTGTCACAACTCACTGCAGTGTTAATTGTCTTGAACAATTATTTATGCCGTTTCCTAAGTACTGTGTGCATTTTCTCAATCCCTTAAATTGACCAGCTAAAGTGTACCGAATAATAAACTATGAGTCAAAAGTCAGTAATACGGAAATAAGAAATGGCGTGAATGGAAGTGAATGAGATTAGCGATTTTCATCCCTGTAGTATGCTTAGCTAAAATACTCGTGTATATGAGTGAAGCGAAAAGTTGTGTGTGACTTGATATTATCATGAGCAATAATTTGTGCTCGAGACGTCATCAGGTAATATTGCTGTACTACACTGTGTGATTTATCAAAATAAAATCTTATCCATAATGGCGTTAAACTCTACCGCAGTTCCCAAGTTTTATACTTATATTGTAACGACAGAAGACAAGGGCCAGGCAACAGATCGTTTATTAAGGAAGTCAACATGTATTTATATATTTTCATGTATATTATTATAGCTTGTTCAAGCAAACAAACACAGTCTTTTGATTGGTTGTTTTTCGCAGAAAGCTGACTGTGTCTGTGTCTGTTTCTTGAATGTCAGATCATCTATATGTTAACACCACGACCCGCGCGCTTCGTGTAGGACGTTACAATCTCTCCATATAACGTGGAAATAACTTTCCGAATTCTGGAATATCGTGGTCTATATTTGACTACAATATAATTATAGCTGATATTGGTTGCACCTCCGGTAGCTAAATATTCAAATTTATCATCTCCAGAATACTGTTTGGATCCAGTCAGATTCGTGTTAATAAAGAGCAATCTATCACAAAAGAACTATAGAGAAGTCCTTAGTTTTGTGGTTTATAACTGTCAGAGTTAACTCGTTTGATTGTGGTCTATTTTTAGTTCGTACTTCATACATTCATACCTGTTTATTGTTGTTTTTATCTACTTAGATAATATAACAGTATTTCACACACTTTTGTCAATTTTTGTGATTTTTTTATAATCTTTACCTCCATAATGGTCAAAGTTATTAAACGAGTTAGTACTGTTAAGAGACTAGCATCAAATAGTCAGCAGGTCACTAAAAACACTAGTCCTGACGATGAATTTGCACTAAGATCAATCGATACACCGAGAGTTATAGTGTAACAACAGAAGACAAGGGCCAGGCAACAGATCGTTTTATTATGAAAATCAACACGTATTTATACATATTTCAACTACATTATTATAGACAAGCGCAGTCATCTGATTGGTTGTTTATCAGAAGTTAGGTAGACAAACGCAGGCTTCTGATTGGTTGTTTCGGGATTCCTTGACAAATAGAGTTCTCTATCTGCGAATCATATTTTGCCACGTTAACTTTGCTGTGATTGGTTGTTGACTCAGCCTTGTTCATATTTTCTCACGGCCCATATTAGTGACCTAGACCTTAACGTAGATTAGTGCCAACCAATCGGCTAGCAGCCTGCTCTCACCACACTCGTCCCCCCGTCAAATAGCTTCGTGCGCAGACGTTCCGACCTTCTGGGTGCTACATCCTCTAGTTGAGGATTGTTACTGACCGGCTTGTCCCACTGTACCCATCTTTGGAGCTGACTGGCGTTAACTCGTTTCTGTTTATCACCTCTTCGGATGGTATATACTTGACCCCGTCTTTTTGTGATTGTGTATGGTCCTTCCCACTTTGGAAGGAGTTTCCGTGAACCTAGCCCGCCTCCAACTGTATATCTCCTGTCTCTACACTTCACTTGGTCCCCGACTGCAAAGGTAATGCACTGCGTCCTTTCTTTCATCTGAGACTTCATGACATCACTGCGCTGCTTCCGTATTACATTCTTGACTGCCTCTTTCCTCTCTGCTTTTAATTTCGTCGTACTCCACTTTTGGTGCATGGGCCAGGTCTCATTGTGTACCGGTAATCGTGGTTTTCTACCATACATCAGTTGGAAGGGTGACTTCTTCGTTGTTTCCTGAGTGGTAGCCCGATGTGTTAGTAAAATCAGTGGAAGCTCCGTTTCCCAGTTCCCGCCCTTCGAGGCCAGCCACTCCTTCAGTGTACGGTTGTTTCTCTCCGTTAGGCCATTCGTTTGTGGATGGTATGGGGTCGTTCTGATCCTCTTGATGCCCAGCTGTTGCAAACGGGAAGTAAACTCTTCACTCTCGAAACAGGGACCTTGGTCTGTCAGTATTGTCTTCGGTACGCCGTGGTCTGCAACAATGTGTCTAACTACTGCATCTGTCACGGTTCTTGCACGTTGGTCTGGGATTGCTACGGCGTCTACCCATCGTGTCGCGTGTTCCGTCATCACCAAGAGGTACTGATTACCATTGGATGTCTGAGGAAATGGACCCATGACATCTACGGACCACAAGTCACCTATCGCGGTAACTGGAATCGACTGAAGTGGTGGTCGTATACACCGGTCACCTTTCATCAGCTGGCACCGTGGACATCCAAGTACGTATCTTGCTACGTCTTCTCTCATACCTGGCCAGTACATACTTTGTCTTAGGAGATCGGTCGTTCTGGCCACGCCTGTATGCGCTAGCTGGTGACATTCTTCTATCATGTCGTGGCGCGACGATTGAGGTATGACAGCCAGCCAGCTTCCGTCGTTCTCTCGCCAGGTCAGAGTCCCGTAGGCATTCACTCTGAGTCGATCCCTCTGTCTGAGTAGTGTGGTTAGCTCCTTACTCGCCGTAGTTTGATCCACTTCTATTCCGTTGGTGATCACCTGTATTACTGTATTCAGCGTATCGTCCAACCTCTGCCTACGTGCAAGTCTTAGTGGGTCTTGTTCTACTGCATGCACTCCGTAAGCGACCTCGGGCAACTCAGACTCATCTTCTGGTCTCGATAACAAATCTGCCAAGACATTTTCACTTCCAGGAACGTGTGAGATCGTAAAATCGTACTCCTGAAGACGCAACATCCACCGTGACAACTTCCCCCGTGGGTCTCTCGCTGTCTTCAAAAATTGTAGCGGCTTATGATCAGTTTCGATGTGGAACCGCCGGCCGAGTAAATAAGGTCTCCATTTGTCGACTGCCCATACCATTGCTAAACATTCTTTCTCTATCGTTGAATACTTTCTCTCTGCGAGTGTCAAAACCCTACTGGCATACTCAACGATTCCCTCGTCCTGTCTTAGGACCGCACCTATAGCGTAGTCACTGGCATCTGTGCACACTGTGAACTGTCTTCCTGGCACAGGTAGTTTTAGCGTCATTTGTTGGTGGTCGAGCAGCTGTTTAATTCTGTCGAATGTCCTCTGCGATTCTTCCGACCAAACAAACTTTGGCTCACCTAGTAGCCTGTATAGAGGGGCTGCTATCTCATTGAAGTTCTTCACGAAGCGGCTATAAAACGCTGCTCTACCCAAGAATTGTCTCAGTTTTCTCTTTGAATTCGGGGCTGGAATCGTTTTAATCGTCAAAATTTTCTCCGGCAGTGGTTTAATCTCACCATTTCCCACTTTATGTCCCAACAGAGTAACATTCTTTTTGGCTATCTGGGACTTGGTTTTGTTGACGCGTAGTCCAAACTCTTCGATGCGTCGCAGCACGGCTTCTACATGGTTGACGTGATCGTTTTCGTTTTGACTGTATATGACGAGATCATCACCATAAACCTCCACGTTTTTCAAGTTCCTAAGTAATAGCTTCATCAGTCGTCTGAACGTAAACGGTGCACCTGCTAGTCCAAACGGCATGCGTTTAAATCGATATTGTGTCTGACCCACGATGAAAGCCGTCTTATCTCTATCACCTTGTTTTATCGGTATCTGCCAGTATCCTGAGCGAAGATCGAGAACCGAAAACACATTCGCACCTTGTAGGCGATCTAAAGTTTCTACCACTGTTGGCATGGCACACGGTCTTAACTCTGTCATACTGTTTAACTGTCGAAAATCAACACAGAATCTATACTTCCCATTCGCTTTTTTTACTAACAGCACTGGAGAGTTGTACGGGCTATCAGCTTCCTCAATAATGTCATCTTTTAACATCTCTTGCACTTGTCGCTCCACTTCGCCTTCCAGATGACATGGAACTCTTCGCGTTGTAAATGACCTTACTTTCGGATCACTTAACGGAATTTCATGATTCACCTTATCGCAATAACCGTATGGGTCGCCATCTCCAGTGAACAGATGATCGTATTTACTAATTAACTCTGTCACATTGTGTACCGTCGGCAGCTTAATCGCTGCTATCTCGCTGGTCTCATACATGTTGATATGCCCGTATTTCGTGACCACCACGTTCGCTTGCGTGTCGATTATGGCACCAATCTCACGCAGAAAATCCGCTCCTAATATCGTTCGCTGTAGTTCGGGTACAACAATGAAAGGAAACGTCACCTCGCAGCCACCAACAACGACCGTACAGTTCGATCTACCCGTGATACGCAACACATACCCGCCTACTGTTTGTACTGTCAATGAACACGGGCTAACACTCTTACATAAATTCTTATCTATTAACGACACGGCCGCCCCTGTATCTATCAAACATACTACTTCTCGATCATTCACTCGCAACTTCGAATACAGAGCCCTTTCTCAATAGCCCCCACTAAATCTAGGTTCATACGAAAGAAAGAACAAGCATTATACCGTCTGAAATTTTTTCTTTTTCGCCTTTCTGGGCAGTATCTTCTCCAGTGTCCCGGCTTACCGCATTCAAAACACCGGTCTTTTCTATCAGCCAACTTTAACGCCGCCACTTCCCGCTGCAATGCTTCAATTTTCTGCTCATATTCGTTTGGTTTTGGTTGGTCTATAGCGGCTACCGTTGTGCTCAGCAGCTGTCTGGTCACCTTCGCCAGCTCGCTAATATCCATCGGCTGCGTTGCGTTAACCAGTTGTAATCGCTGAGAAATGTGGTCTGGGACACTCTCGATGAATTGGGAAGACAGTAACTGCGCTTCTGATTCTTCATCTAAAGTGGGAAGCGCGCGTCGAAGTAGATTAGTCAGTTTCACCGCCAACACTAGCGGGTCTCCATCAGGTCCAAGCTTCATTGACCGGAACTGCTGCATTGCTAGCTGTCTGTCTGTTTCGCTGTCAAACTCGGACACTAGTCGTTCAACCAATTTCTTCCAAGACGCTGTGCCATTTGACCTGTCTACGCTGTCATATGCAGCCTTCGCTCGGCCTCTCAACAGCGTCCCCAGACAACTGCCTTCGCCGCCTGCTCCTTGACACCCACCAGCTCAGCAACGGCCTCGAAGTCACGTAAGAAGCTCCGTATGTCTCCTTCTTCAAACGCAGCTGGCCACGGGATCTTCATCTTTTTGGAGGCAGCGACACCAAATGTAACAACAGAAGACAAGGGCCAGGCAACAGATCGTTTTATTATGAAAATCAACACGTATTTATACATATTTCAACTACATTATTATAGACAAGCGCAGTCATCTGATTGGTTGTTTATCAGAAGTTAGGTAGACAAACGCAGGCTTCTGATTGGTTGTTTCGGGATTCCTTGACAAATAGAGTTCTCTATCTGCGAATCATATTTTGCCACGTTAACTTTGCTGTGATTGGTTGTTGACTCAGCCTTGTTCATATTTTCTCACGGCCCATATTAGTGACCTAGACCTTAACGTAGATTAGTGCCAACCAATCGGCTAGCAGCCTGCTCTCACCACAATAGTACCAAACTTAATGGAAGAACTAATTGATAACGTAGCCCGTAACACTAGTGATCTAAAGATCCTTCAGAAATCCATAACAGACCTGCAGGATAAGCTTGAAAGTATCACTCCTTTCCTCCAACTTTGTGATCCATCACAAGAAATTTGCTTAGATTCACTCCTCAAATCTGAGCGCCTGCTAGACTTTTTGACTGCAGAGGCTGTAAAGAGGGTCATGTCCTCATACAATGTTTTAGGATATAATATACCAGACAATGTACCTATTATCAAACTTAAAGCAATCTGTCTACAGGCATGCAACATTTCAGTATCTGACTGCCAGGTTCTGCGTCTTCGTAAGAAATCCGCAAACCACCCATGTCCTGTACTCTTCAAATTTAAGTCTATTGACCTAGCTAAGAAATTTTTGGAGTCTGGCAAAACTCTTGGCTCCTCAACACCCTACACCAATATCAGGATTGTACCTGATTTAACTTCTTGCCAAAGACGTTGCCGCGCAGGTAAACTGAGTGAAGACAACCCCAATAAGACAACCGATGTTAATACTTCCCTCGTTGTATTGCCTGATGACCAAGAGCACCAGATAATATCGCATACACAAACTAACAGTAGTCAAGCAACTGTTGAAGACTTAGCTCTAAATACTGAAATTTCAGACATAGAAATGTCAACAGATCACAGTATTGACGTGCATCCCTTGCACACTGGCACTAATGCCAAACCCTCGAAAAAGTCTAAGCTGAATTCAGTTGTACACTTTGAATCTCTCGGGAAGTCATATACCTCACAACCTCTTAGCCCGGCTACTGTGAAGCAGCAATCACATGTGGCCACCCAGGTAGGCGTAAATACAAGGCGATATGATAAACGTCCTATTTCCGTTAGGAACACCAAAAGAACTGTTGAGACCATTCAACAGAAATCCAGTTTATTAGGAAATCCTACTAATCACCAGCAGCCCAAATTACACAAGCCGACTAATACGGATAAAGCTAAACCAAACGTTAGACCCGGAACACTAAAGCCCATAAGTAGGAAAGTTTCAAATGGGTCACTGGCTCATTCTACTGATAGACAATCATCTAAACTTAGTCATGTTCCTGAAGTTAGACGTAATTCACATACCGTAGGAGCTGAATCATTTCCGACTTCCACTACCAGTCCTATGATAAGAAAAAACAATCGTCACATATCTCACCAAACACTTCGAAAACACGAAGTTGCTCAACCCCTCACGAATGCACCCTCAACCATGATGTACAGGAAACATCAGTTTGAGAATACAGACGTTAGTCCAAAAACACGTATAGTGCCCTGTCATAATTCTCATGCATTCAGTAGGGGTCACATGCCAATTTCAGCACAATGCTCATCATGGCCTAGGAAGTACTCTAATCAGACACAGGGATCTAAGTCATATGCACACAACAACACGCCGATCACACATTTCGGTTATAACTATGCAGATTACACGACACTAGCCAACCCATATGACCAAAATTTTCTCCAGCGACAACTGGCAGAAACGCCTGGGATCATGCACATAGCACGCATGATATCAGACCAATTCCTTGCTGGTATAGCGAACACCTTACAACAGGGAAACTGCTTCTTCCCCGAAAGATAGCAAACATCTTATACACACCTAATACCAATAGTAATACCTTAGATTATCATACTAGTATCTCCCATAGCACGCAATATCTAAACGACCAACTACTCACGAGTGACATTTCACAACCCATCCCTAACTATCAAATTAAAGAAACCGTCTCTAGTGATCAAAATGTTGTAATTAATGAATCCAATAACGACTGCACATATTCAGTTGATAACCATAGAGTATTTTATTATGATATTGCCCATACACTAAAACCACTTCGTCAAAGTCTATCCGTCATCCTCATAAATGCTAGATCAGTTCTTAACAAACATTTAGCATTATGTACGTTAGCCTCTATATGCAATCCGTCGCTGATCATGATCACTGAAGCCTGGTGCTCAAGTGACATTGTGGATGGTAGCTTATCAATTGATAAGTACAATCTTTTTCGAGGGGATAGGGAAACAGGTCGTGGGGGTGGAACACTCATATACGTTAAACAACCCATTTGTGCAACGCATTTTAGTCACCCTATTCTGTCACAACTTAATGATTCGGTGTGGGTCGAAATAAAAGTTCTCAGAAGTAAACCTATCCTTATAGGGTGCGTATACCGACCGCCATCATCCAACCGCGAATACGATAACGTACTCAGCAACATATTTAGTGTTGCATCCAATCTCCCCTTCAGTTATAATATAATTGGAGGTGACTTCAATTTGCCTGATATATCATGGCGTACACTTCGTGGACCCTCGAGGTATGATAATCTTCTTAATTCCATCATTACTGGAGGATGGACGCAACACATAAATGTACCCACTAGGTCCAATAACATTCTTGATCTTATATTCACGATCAACGTAGCACCATCTACAATTCATGTGGGACATGAATTCCCAGGTAGCGATCATAAAATAGTTGCATGTTCGTTTAATTTTCTCCAGAAACTATACACAGAAACGAAGTTAGTCGGACACCTATAAGACTATACACGCGGGTTGATTGGGACTTGTATCAGGACTTGATTAGATACTCTAATTGGGATTCCTACTTTACCAATGACTCCTTAGAGGAAGTCCTTAAAAACTTCTATGACAATATACAGTCGGTTAATGATGTCATAGCGCCTGTGAAACTGATTAAATTCAAAATCCCTCAAGGTGATTTTATTCCAATATCATTAAGAAGAAGTTTGCGGAAGCATTCATTAAGTTACTATAGACATGACGACTTATCGTCGTTAATCGCTATCAAAACAATCCTCATTAGAATCCATGAGTTAAAAAATCTAAGTCTTAGGAATAAAGAAACGCGGGCAATTCAGTCGCCACATAACACTGGAGAAATAGCCAAACTCTTCAAAAGTAGGTTAACTAACTCCAAATCAACATATCCAAAAATAATACACCTAGGCGGCATTACTCACGAAAGTGCTGAGGATATATGTGAGGTGTTTAGCACGCACTTTGCCAAACTGTACACTCTAGAAAATGACCAGGATATAGATTTCCCTCGTAAAACAGAAAAGTGTCTAAGCGATGTAGTCTTAAACGCCCAAGAAATCGATAAAGCTATCACAACTCTTAAGCTTACTAATACTCCCGGCCCAGATGGAATGTCTTCCGTCCTCTTAAAAAATGGTGGAAATGACATGAATCTACTTCTTCTCAAGATATTTTCAACTTCGATAAGGAGTGGAACATATCCAAATAGCTGGAAGAAATCCTACGTTGTACCCATTCACAAAACCGGACCTACAGCGGACATAGATAATTACCGCCCCATCAACATTACTTCCGTAGTTTCACGTGTGATGGAAAAGATTGTAAAGAAGCAAATTGCTCTCGAATGACTTAATATCCCCTTTCCAATACGGTTTCCTAAATAGAAGATCGTGCATTACGTGCCAGTTAGATTATTTCGATCACATTACTGAATGTGTAGACAAAGGTCGTTCGGCAGCAACATTATTTCTAGATGTTAGGAAAGCTTTTGATAAAGTCCCACATAACAGACTCATACTGAAACTCCTATCTTATGGAATAAGTGGAAGGCTTCTTGAGTGGATAACTTCCTTTCTTACAGGAAGAGAACAGTTAGTTAAAGTCAACCATCACTTATCAACATCCAAACCGATAACCAGCGGCGTGATACAAGGTAGTGTTCTTGGCCCTACCCTATTCATTGTATTCATAAATGATATTGTCTCTATGATCAAGTATGGCAAGCCATACCTCTTTGCAGATGACCTCAAAGTTGTCTATGATTTTGACTATAATGATATGAATATTGTTAGTAAAATCCAAGAAGACCTAAATAGTCTATGTAATTGGAGTGAAAAGTGGCAGTTAACGTTCAATCCAGCTAAATCTGGGATAACATACTTCGGACGTTGGAAACCTAGCATGTGTCTATACATGTACGGTGACCTTGTCTCAAACACAAACACAGTCACAGATCTCGGGATAACATACTCAGATCTTACCTTTACTGAACATGCAAATAAGGTGGTATCTGATTGTAAACGTCTAACCGGCTTTGTGCTACGCAACTTTTACACTCCAGAAGCCAGATTAGCCATATATAAGATATGCATTCGCCCCAAACTTGAATACTGTGCCCACTTATACAGTAGCTTTAAATCAGCAGACAGAAAAAAAGTTGAAAGTGTCCAAAGATTCCTTACGAAACGCATATTAGGCTATGGTTAGCAAATAGAATACCTCGACAGATGTATTCGACTGAAATGGGGAAAGTGGACATCCCTGTCGGACACCACTGGTTGTTACCAATTCAGATGACAATTCCCCATAAGCCCTTACACGACTACGTGAGTTTGAATAGAGTGCCTTGATTAGTGCAACGTACTTTCTTGGCACTCCCTTCACAGTCAGACATTGCCATAGTACCTTTCGATCCACGGAGTCGAAGGCCGCCTTCAAGTCAAGAAATATGGCAATTGTTGGACGCCGAAAAGTGTGTCTATGTTCTAGAATCTGTCGAAGAGTGAAGATATGATCTATGCATCCTCTACCTGGTCTAAAGCCTGCTTGATTTTCCCTTGTCTGTTCCTCCCGAGTTCTGCTTAGTCTATGCATGATTACTGAGCCTAGGATTTTAGAGACTATGTTCGTTAGGCACTTCTGAAGTGATGACCAACTTGTCGTTTCCCTGTGGGATTCCACTCGAGCAATGGCCTGTACTAAGCGTGATGTTATTCAACGATCTCCTCACTGGCGCGTGCCCAATCCACCTACATTTTCTTAGCAATAGTTCCTTGGTTAGTTTTTTTTCGCATAGAGTTTCTTGTAGCTAATTCTCTTTTCATGGTCGAAGAAGAGTCGAATTCCTTCTTTCACTTCCTTGATGTTAAGCTAGATAGAAGAGAGAATGGAACGCTGTTAAGGTCGATTTACCGAAAGCCAACATTCACAGGGCAGGACACTAACTTCAAAAGTAGGGTACCTTTAGGGAGAAAGTGAAATCTTATTCATTCCTTATGCTCCAGAATTCGTAAAATCTACTCTATAGAGGCAATCGGTAGAGAACTAGATAACTTTCGATCAAATCCCCTTAACAATAGATATCCTACAGGGTTTATTGAACGTAACATCAAGAAAGAATCCGTCCCTAGACAAATCACAGTGTCGAAGAAAAAAACTGTTTATGAGTCTGGCATTCAAAGGTGACACCATTTCTGAATTGATTAAAAATCATTTATTTAAATGTATTAAAGGCACTTTTCCTGCAGCTGACTTACAACTAGTTTTTACCAGCCGAAATATGTTTAGACCAATGCGTCAAGGATAGATTACCGCTTTTGTCCACATCTATGTGCATTTACTCTATTACCTGTTCTTGTGGAGCTGATTATATTGGACGTTGTAAGCGTGCTCTCCGAAAACGTGTAGCTGAACACTATCCGGTTTGGTTAATGAAAGGCGAACGTAGAACTGCAAAGTCGTCTATTTGTGATCACCTGTTAGAGTCTGGTCATTTAGCCAACTACACGTGATTCATCTTTCAAAGTTATCTATCTACGTGGCAAAATCGAATCGATCCAAAAGTTTACGTTTTCTTCACTTATGCATAGTCGAAGCTTTAGCTTTAATACCCTTGATGTGCTTAAATGTCTCCGGTCTCTTAAGCCTTCTCAAAGCCTTGGTCCTGACGGCATACCTGCCATTGTCCTCAGGAACTGAGATGATATTTTGTGTTACCCTCTTACTAACATTTTTAATGCTTCTTTTTCCGGTAACTTTCTACCTTTTGCATGGAAAAACATTAAAATTATCCCTATACCAAAACCGTCTTCTGGTTCTGATATTAAATTTCGACCTATTGCAATTACTTCCCCCTTTTTAAAATTGATGGAAAAATTACTTTTACTTCGTCTTGAACCCGCATTGAAACCTTTTAATGATCCTAAACAATTTGCATACAAACATGGTAGAAGTACCTTGGATGCTGCGGTCGTCTTATATCACAATGTTGTCTCTTGTTTAGACAAAGGTGCTAAATATGTTCGTAGTGCTTTCTTAGACTACACATCTGCTTTTGACTCGGTACCTAGGGGCCTTTTGTTAAATAAGCTATCGTTGATACAAACAGGATCCTGGGCTAAGAGTTGGTCGCATTCCTATTTTTCTGATAGAATGCAGTATACTGTATATAACGGCAAATCTTCTTCTACCTCGCTTACAAAATCCGGTGTTCCACAAGGTGCTGTCCTCTCTCCTTTTCTTTTTTCTTTCTTCCTACATGACCTGCCCCATTCAAACGAAACTAACTTTGTTAAATATGCAGACGATCTGACTGTATCACTGCCTATCACTTCCGAGTCTGACAGCTCCAAACTTAATAGCTTTCTGTTAGACATCAACAACTGGTCCAAGTCAAATGGTCTTATGTTAAATCCTTCCAAATGTCAGGTGCTTGACTTTACTTTCAAGCATCGACGTGACTTACATGAACTAGTTAGTTCGCATGATGCCTGTAGCATAGATGGCACGGAAATTGAAACCAAGTAAAGCATTAAATACCTTGGAGTAGTCCTTTCCTCTGACCTTTCATGGTCATCCCACATCTTATCTATCTCTAAGAAAATGTTTCGTCTTACCTTCTACATTAAAAAGTTAAGACAATCAGGTATCAACCAACCTTTAGTTTTGCAATTTTTAAACTCGTGTATTTTACCTATTGTACTCTATTGCTCTCCATTAATCTTTCCTGGGCTTCTCAAAAAAGATTATATCATATTACGAAGAGTATTAAATGCTGTGAGTAGAGCTTGTGGTCTGCCACTGCATGAGCTCGCTAATACTATAGTCCAAAGGCATATAAATTCCTGTATGAAATGGGCAAATGCTATACTGTCAGACCCTCTGCACCCCCTTTATTCACACCTGTCCCCTTGTATCTCATCAGGTAGGACGAGAAGTCAATATAAAAAGATATATGCTCGTACTACTAAATATAGAAATTCTACAATACCCTATTTGGCGCGTACTTTATGTGACGAAGACTCTGTTAGACGTGAAACTTACAAGTTACTATGTAATTGGCACACTGAATCGACCCTTTTATCGTTCATCTTTCTGAATTTTATGGTGTCACACTTTCTATCGTTTAAATCGTTACTTTGCTATTATATATTAGTTGGTATTACTATTATTACTGCAATTTTGTACTTTATACATATTTTTCTCCGTATGGCACACAGTATTTTGCTACGCAGCTGCTACAACAATCGTTTTATTACTATTATGTATTCTGTATTTTTAATTTTTTTTTGTCGTTTTTGGGTAAATTAGATGCAATATTGTACTGAATGCTGAAAATTCCTTGCTGTATCATGAGTACTGTTTTTGGAATAAAGCAATTATTATTATTATCAAGATTTCCGTATGAGAAAGGAAGAACGCATCGCAGTAGCCAGCCCTGCTAGAGTGTATGCACTCACAGAAATCTTAAGGAAGCGAATGAATCGCAAAAATCACAGCATTTCTCTCCTCATAGACAAAGGCAGGCTATGCACTAACTCTGCAGACATATGTGAACTATTCAACAAAACGTTTGCAGGTAACTACCTTAAGCCCTCAGTCCAGCTACTTGATATACACCCTATTACTAAAATGGCACAAACTCCAACTTCACTCACACCAAACCAAATTAGCACTGTTCAATTCACTTACGCTGATATTAACCAAACTATAAGAACCCTCAAAAGTTCAAAAGGTTTCGGTACCGACGGTATATCATCTTACTTCTATAAATATGGTGGCCCTGACATTCCTCTACCGCTGCTTAAAATATTCACAATGTCCCTAAAAACCCAAACTTACCCTGACATATGGAAGACAACATTCATTATGCCTAAACACAAATCTGGCTCGAAAACTGAAGTCAGTAATTACCGGCCAATCAATATCACACCTATAGCATCTAGAATCATGGAGAGACTAGTCAAAGATAACTTAATCAAACATATGCTTAGCTGCAACATCATAAGTCCGAACCAACATGGATTCCTGAAATCCAGATCATGTTTAACATGTCACCTAGACTTCTTCAATTTTGTAACCAGCAGTCGTGACAGACGGCAACTAGTACTCGTCATCTGCTTTGACATTTCTAAGGCATTTGACCGTGTTGACCATATACTGCTAACAAATAAGCTGAGCTCCTTAGGAATACGTGACCCATTATTAGGATGGCTTAAATCATTCCTTAACAATAGGTCCCAAATAGTTAAACTCGGGTCTGCAACCTCCAAACCTAGCCCTATCACTTCTGGTGTAGTACAAGGTAGTGTCATTGGACCCCTCCTATTTACACTATACATCAATGACATATGCGCTTGCTTCACGCACGGGAAACCATTCATCTTTGCAGATGACCTAAAAGTAGCTTATACATTCCAACGTGATGACTTAGGGAACTTCGAGAATGTAGTATAGAAGGAATTAGATAAAATGGCTGCTTGGTCGTCCCTATGGAATCTCCAATTTAATCTGAACAAATGTGGCTGGATCTGCTTCGGTGCACCCTCAGTTGACCTGAAATTAACGCTCCAATCTGCTAACCTAACAAGACTCCGAAGTGTCGCTGACTTAGGCTTGAGGTACTCTAGTGACTTGACATTCTCTGAGCAAGTAGCATCACAGACTAGAAAATCGAGGATGCTCTTAGGATGCATACTCAGGAACTTTCACGACAATGAAGCCAAGCTAATCCTCTACAAAACATGTGTCAGACCACTACTAGAATACTGTCCATTTATTATAAGCAGCACTCGCACACGCGACAAGCTAAGGATGGAAAGTATCCAACGATATTTGACCTCAAAACTGCTTGGCTACGATTGTAAGAAAGACTACATCTCACGGTGCATGATCCTAAAACTCGACCCACTTTGGACAAGGCGACTTATTATAAACCTAATATTCTTCTTTAAGGTCCTTCACAAAATATCTTTCTCAGGTAACAGGGACATACAATTCGCACAGGAAGGTTCTTACGATCTGCGTAACCAAACTTCCACAGTGACAACTCATTCTTTTAGGTCAACACTCCGTGAAAACTTCTTCACAGTCATGTATTCTAAAATATGGAATAGCCTACCCCTAGATGTCAGAACTTGCTCTTCGGTTACAAGCTTCAAACGCTCTCTATACAGACTGTTTCACTCTACTGATTATATTAATAAACTATTTACTCCTAGAACGAATCAAGCACTAATCTACTACAGCACCTAAAAGACGCACTTCAACACCCTTAGCAATCTTTAAACTATAAATAAACTAGCAGCATGGATGCATAAAGACATAGTACGGAACATACAGGATTAGTTTACCCCTAGAAACAGGACCTATCCCTGATTGTAACCTTCAAACGCTTGCTATATACTGTTTTGTCCCAATGATTATCCCTACAAGAACCCATCACTTATTTCTAAAACGCATCAGTCATTAGAACACTAAAACGCTCAGACTCATTAATACACATTATGACATTAAATAAACTCTAAGACTTCGCATAAATACGTGAAAACAAATACAATATAGAAAAATGTTTACTTAAGTATAATATACAACATTTATACATGCTTAAAATATTAATGTCCTTTTCATGTTCACATACTTTCTCTTTCTGGTATTTTGCTGCTCCTATTCATCTTCTGGTCGAGGTCGAACAACCCTGCATCTAAACTGAAATGAGGATTAATTCCAAACCGTCTATCTCATAACCACTCAAATTCCATGAACGATCCAATTCTACCATTTGAAGACGCTGGCGAACATGCTGTAAATGAGTATTCATGATCTGAAATGAAGAAGCAACTGGTTTTCAAACAGTTTTCAGCATTTTACTCAACTTACGAACACAGTCCGCCATGCAGACACAAATGGAGCAAATGGAGAATTCTGGAATCGACCTCGGCACCACTTGATGCAGTAAAACAACCCAACATGACCTTATCTAGTTTTCGTATCCACGATCAAATTTCTTTCCTGTTATAAAACTACGATAAGACTACTGAAAAAATGGAATAAATATATCACTGATCTCAACATAATACATCAATAATCTTTAAGCCAAGGGAGCTGTTCACAACAAAGTTATATAGGAGAATTGACTTCAAGCTTTATTTTTCCCAGATATTTGTATTACATTCATCTGATGTCTGGGTTTTTTGTTAATGCGAAGACAATATTTCTATATCTCTTTATGTGCTACACAAACAAACTTTATAGCAGACTGTTCAGACTGACTTTGATGTCAGAAAGAACAACCAAACTGTAAATTCACTATACATCAAATTTTGTGTAATTTATATAATAATAATAATAATAATAATTTTATTTTCATATAAACATAAATTTACATGAAAATGCATGCCAATTTTACAGGCACGATCAAGGATGATATAATGTCAAATCTTAAATTGTCTACAAGTTAATAATGTTTCAACAGTTAAATATTTGACATATATATAAATACACATTGTCTGAACTAGGCTGTATAGTTATTGAATTGTACAATTGTCCTCCAGGTTGAGCGGGAAAATCGACTTCGTTTCGTTTTCATCCCGTGGTTGTAGGCATACGATAATCAACCAATATTGAGGTAAGTACAACGTTTACAAGGAATTGGAAGCTGTTTTAGAAAAATTAAAGTGCTGTGGTGTAACATTAAAGTGTAATAGAATAAGTGAGTGAAATATATCATTAATAAACACATATATATAGAAAACAGAATGGGGAAGTAATTAATCCTTAGGCCGACAACGTTCATTTGCAATGTATAATGAAACCAATATATTTTATACTATCATGCGTTCACTTTTGGCTTTAATACAATTATTTTCAAGCCAGTTGTCTTTATTTCATGTCTTTTTTCTATTTGGTGCACAACCGTACCCTCCAGAGAATAGGAATAGAATAAGTCGAATCAAATTCATAAAGAGCTATAAAATGTTAGGTTTAATGGAATATAATGAGAATCAAGTAAAGACGTTATTAGAAAGTAAGTGAGACAAGATATTGTGAAGTGGTATTTAAAGATCTGACAATGGATAGCAAGTTAATTCATAAGATGCCCCATAAATCTGTGCAGATCCCACGTGGTCGCATCTCAACAATAGGCTGAGCGAATGGTATATATGCCTGTACAATTGGTATGTTCCTGCATAAACAGGAAGAAATATATTGCATATCTTTCTTTGTTCAGTGAGATTTATAGATTCTCTGTGTTTGCCTTTTCTTTTCGTACTTTTTTAATGCATGAGTTTGTTAAAATTTTCATCGTGATCTCTCTTAAACTGGCTTCGATTCTTTTGCATCTGTGTTTGAATTGATTGATGGTAAATTCAGCGGATGCGATTCGATACGCCGGGGAGGGGATTGTGCCAGAATGAGGTGAAACCTTCAACACCCCGTGGAACTGATCAGTTGGCATACTGTGGACAGAGAGAGAAGGAAATTTCCGATGACTGAGGATAATCCCACACGCCGGGGAGATACTGTTGGTGTGATTTGGTACGCCTGTTGTGTGTCGGTCATTTTTGTATTGCTTTTCCATTATAGCCCAGTCCCGGCTGCCCCAGGTTCACGCGTTGGCAGTTCAGTTCAAGGTTATCGGCGCTATGGAAAAAAGGGATGGACGTTTTACCGCGGAATGTCAAGGGAGGTGAACATTGAACGATTTTTTGGAACTTGTCAGCCACGTCTCGTAAACCGCCAATGCCCAGCTCTTGCTACGCTAAAACTCACGCTGTTCCTTGAAGTTTCTCAGAAACGCTTAGTAATAACGGACGAAAAACCAAAATACCGATTGGCCACACGAGAATTATTTATTGTAACACCAACATATAGACAACATTAAAATTAGGATTTCACTAAGGTCTATGAACAAATTTTACAATAATAAATCACAATATTAATTCTGACAGTTTTGGCTTGACTTCTTCCCGAACAGCGACCTATGAGACGATGACTGCTGGATTGATGCCAGCGCGAAAATGTAGGGAAGTTGGTTTTGAGCAAACAACCATGAATTGATCGTTCAATCTTCAACTACATTGACACTCCCCGACAAGAAACGGATCCATCCCTTTTTTCCATCACGACCAATACACGTTGACTTGGATGCCAGTGCGAGAATCTCGGCCACACGGAAGACTTCAGGTTAAAGGCATCCTCTTGACATCTCGCAACACAATCGCCACTTGCTAGGATGACTCTTGCAGAATGCAACGTGACCATAACAGAACCTGATGACACTCTTCACACATCCTCTTATCTATTCACTACCAATTACCACGGTGATCGCTTGTCACTCATTCTGCCTCAGTTCTAGTAACGGTGACGTATGCAAGCCCCAGTCGTCTACACTCCCGCTCCCCGGCGCTTGGGATCACACCTAATCATTATCTCCGTATGCATGTCATTCTCAGCAATAGCCTCCCCGGCGTATACGACCCGTCTGCTGTCTCTAACATCAATCAATCATTCACGAACGTAGAAGACTAGAAACAACTTCAGAAGTAATCACGACGAAATTTTTAACAAAATTATGCAATAAAATTAAGGTACGAAAACAACGAGTAAACACAATTAATCCAAAAAACACCAATTGATATGACACACCACACGTATATACAAATAGTACAAACAAACTCGCCGATCATGTCTTGGTGGAATTCCTTTGAAGAATTGCAGGACTTAGACCAGTACGCCTGCAACCCTTCTCAGGTTGACGATTGTAGGTTGAAGAATGTCCGGGCTTAAACAAGATTAACCGACAATTACAATAATTGGAACCCACTCAATTACTTAACACAAACATATGTACAATCAATACATCAAATGGTGTGGATTCTGCCTTGATGAACTACCCTTGAAGGACTGTAGGACTTACAGCAGTACGCCTACATTCCTTCTCACGTTGATGATACCAGTGGAAGACGTCCGGACACAAACAAAAAATGCTGATTTGGAATTCCTGTCAGATCTGTTGAGAAGTTCTCCCTGGGAAGTATGCTTCATCAACAATAACTTAGAAGTATCACCTCAGATTTTCTACAAAACATTTGGCTCAGCAAGAGATACAATCTCGCCCCTAAAATCTGCGCTAAAGACACCAACTCCACCTATAGACCGCAAAACGCGACTAAAACTAAAGAAATTAGAAAGGAAATACCATGTATTTAAGGAATTCAATAAGCTAAACCAAATACATGAAACTCTTAAACTCCTTGAGGAGAAACACAAAATGATGTCACAACATGAAGAAAATAAAGCTCTCATGGGTAACACCAAAACTCTGGAACTTTGTAGGATATTGCAGAAACGTCTAAAAAGCAGTAAAGACAATAATGTAAGCAGCTTGGAACATAAGGGTTTTGCAATGACACCAGAGTGCACCCGACCCCAAATTTCCAAATGACCTGCAAAAGTAACCACAAATTAGGAGAAATAGACTTTAATATACAAAATATAGACTCAGCGATTAAGACATTGAAGTCAAATGGCAGTACTGGAACAGACGACATACCATCTGTCGTATACAAAAATGGTAGCGCGGAAATGGTAGTCTTGTTACTTAGAATATTTACTCTGTCACTGGAAACTGGAACTGATCCTGAAGTGTGGAAAACCATATACATATTACCTAAGCACAAAGCAGGGGCCAAAACCAGTGCATGCAACTATAGACCTATTAATATAACACAGGCAATATCACGAATAATGGATAAAGTGGTTAAAGACCAAGTGTCAGACAACTTACTACAGCATGAACTTATCAATCCATCACAGCACGGATTCCTCAAAAAGAGATCATGTGTGACCTGTCACATAGACTTTTTCAACGGAGCTACACGAGGCAGGGACAACAGAGAACTAGTAATTGTGCTATATTTCGATATAACAAAAGCCTTCTATAGAGTCCCCATAATCTGCTAGTCAGCAGGTTATGCTCGCTAGGGATATATGACCCTCTCCTGAGCTGGATAAAATCATCTCTCTGTGGCCGAAGTCAGATAATGAAAGTTGGCTCGATAATCTCAAGGCCTAAACCAGTAAGTAGTGGTGTAATCCATGGAAGTGTATTAGGCCCACTCCTATTCATAATATATATAAACAGTATCTGTGAACGCTTTAGTGTTGGTAAACCAATATTATATGCAGATGACTTAAAAGTGACCTATAAATGCAAGAACACAGATCTTGGAATAACAGTAAACGCCATACAGCAAGAATTAGAAGAAATGGATGGATGGTGTGACACCCGGCAACTCCGGTTTAATGTCGAAAAATATGGCTGGCTCTGCATAGGTTGCAACAATTTAGAACTTGACCTGACAATTCAAGGCCATGCACTATTACGACTGGAATTTGTATTGGACCTAGGACTGAAATACTCACATGACTTATCATTTTCTGGACATATCTCCAAACAAGTGTCAAAGTCACTCAGACTTATCGCCTTTGTACTCAAGAACTTCTACAGAAATGAGTTCAGAATTCTGTTGTACAAGTGAGGTGACTGACTATTTCTATCTCTGTATTGTTTAAATACTTACTGCTGATTGTTAATATTTCTTATATGAATTGCAATTATAATTCCGCTAAATACAAGTTCCTGAATTCCGCCCTCTCTGTGTTCTGGTTGGATTCTTGTAGTTCGGTCATCTCGAAATACTAATGCTACGATTACAAATAATTACTACAAATTGGCGTCGCGATGTAACTAAATAATCTCGGAAAATTCCCTACAAATGGTTCTCCGTGGGAGATTGCTAATTACCTTGAATGCTTCGATGCGTGGTGCATTTCAAAGAATGTTCGGGATGACAAAATACCAGCACATTTCATCACTGCTATTGGGCTAGATGCATATAGCCTAGTGAAGAATCTGGCGTTTCCAGATAAACCTATTCCTCTGTCATATGTCAAGATTCGTGAACTTCTGATAAATCACTTTCATGTAACTACATTTGAGACCAGAGAGAGGGCTCAATTCAATAAACTGGTTCGTGCTCCCAATCAGAAGATAAGAGACTTCATTCTTCAACTTCAAATACAAGCTTCAAAGTGTAACTTTGGAGATCAGCTGCATACTCAACTACGTGATCGTCTAATTGCTGGAATCAATATTCCTAAGTTAGAGAAAGAGTTAATTCAGATTCCTTCTTGTACCTTTCAAACTGCTAAGGATTTATGTATTACATATGAAGATGTCAATAGTGAAAACTCTGCTCCCACTAAGTCATTATCTGATGTTATGTTGTCCAAAGTCAAAAATACAAGTGGTCATGGAAAGCAATCCAAATTGTCGTCCACAGGTAACAGAATGCAGCCAGAGATCAAAAACATTAGACTGTGTTTATCCTGTGTAAAGTTACATCTACGAAGCACTTGCCGTTTTCGGGGTGCTAAGTGTCACAAATGTGGTAAAGTTGGACACATCAAGACTGTTTGCAGAAGTTCGGATATTTACGTTACTCAGAATCCTGATAATTCTCCCAATCTGTCTAGTAAAATGGAGTCAATATGTCTTTCAACTTTTCGAAATACTCAATCTCATCCAATGAAAACCTCCACTTCAAGTTCAGCAACTCAAGCGTCAACTGTTTTCAAAAATGAGGTGGCCGAGTTACAATGCAAACTGTCGAAAACACGAAAAAAACTGAATGAGATGAGAGAGCAACTGATTAAAACGGAGGAATTGCTGCATATGCATAGACTGCGTCTGTTGAATGCAGAACATACAAGTGCCCGTGAAAGTCCTGCGAAACTATTCAAATCTCGAATTCTCAGGAAGCATCTGATGTCCGCGACTTCTAATGTACATTATTACAAAGGGAATGACTATAGACCTTCTGTTGGAATCATACTACAAAAAATGGGAAATTGAGTGGTGAAGATATTAGCCATCAATGATCACTCAGTTCATAACAGACACCTGTACAAAGTGACAATAAATGAAGTAGGTCGTTCCAATTATAATATTAATGATTCCCCTACTAATCCTGATTTTGGAGATAATTCAGAAATAAGTCCAGATAATATTGATGAAAATAATATCACAGAATCAGTTAGAAGGTCGCAGCTACTTGCAAGCAAACCGAGACACCGTTATAAATACGCAAGGAGATATTCGACGTGTAGCGGATGTAGTGATCGACTATTTCTATCTCTGTATTGTTTAAATACTTCCTGGTGATTGTCAATATTTCTTATATGAATTTGTAGTAATTATTTGTGATCGTAGTATTAGTATTCCGAGATGACCGAGTTACAAGAATCCAACCAAAACACAGAGAGGGCAGAACTCAGGAATTTGTATTCAGCGGATGTCAGCCACGTCTCGTAAACCGTTAATGCCCAGCTCTTGCTACGCTGGGACTCACGCTGTTCCTCGAAGCTTCTCAGAAACGTTTTGTACGAACGGACGCAAAAACCAGAACTTAGTTTGGCGACTCGAGAATTATTTATTCTAACACCAACATATAGCGATAGTACAACTGAGCTTTACAACTAAGGTTTCTGACGGTTATCTCCTAACTTCTTTCTGAACAGCAACCGATGAGACGATGACTGGTGTATTGATGCCAGCGCGAAAATGTAGGGAAGTTGGTTTTGAGCAAACAACCATGAATCGATCGTTCAATCTTCAACTACATTGACAGCGGAATTATAATTGCAATTCATATAAGAAATATTAACAATCAACAGTAAGTATTTAAACAATACAGAGATAGAAATAGTCAATCACCACATCCGCCACACTTCGAATTTCTCCTTGAGTATTTATGATGATATCGCGGTTTGCTAGCCAGTCTCTGCAATCTTCTAACTAATTCTGTGATATTATTTCCATCAGTATCATCTAGACTTATTTCTGAATTATATACAAAATCAGGATTAGTTGCGGAGTCATTATAATCACAATCGGAACGACCTACCTCATTTATTCTCACTTGATCTAAGTGTCTGTTATGAACTGAATTATCTTCGATGTCTAATATCTTCACCATTCAATTTCCCATTCTTTATGGTATGATACCAAGGGAAGGTATATAATCATTCCCTTTGTAATAATGTACATCAGAAGTCGTGGACATCAGATGCTTTCTGAGAATTCGAGATTTAAATAGTTTTGCAGGACTTTCATGAGTACTTGTATGCTCCGCATCGCTATATTGAAGTAAGAAGTTATCCACACATCTCTCTAGCTCATCAAAATTTTGAGGACTCATTGATGCTATAGCACTCTTTAATGTTCGTACAAAATTTTCTGCCAACCCGTTTGACTGAGGATGACGTGGTGCTGTGTACAAATGACGACAACCTATATGTTTGAGCCAATCATTGAAGTTCTTCTCCGTAAAATGAGTACCATTGTCAGTAACTAAGACATCTGGAATTCCTTCTCGACTAAAAATCTTTCTCAACGCTCTGTGAGTGAATTTGGCATTAGGACTATCTGTAATGATGACTTCTGGCCATCTAGAATAAGAGTCCACAATAACTAAAGCATAATAGGAATTTAAGAATGGACCACAGTAATCTGCATGAATACGCTGCCAAACCTCACAAGATGCAGGCCACGGTGTCCACAATGACTTCCCACAGGACATTTTATGTAAACAGCTAGAACAGCTCTTTGATCTTTTGTTAATGTCAGCATCAATTTCCGGCCACCAGCATGTTAGGCGTGCTAATGATTTCATCTTATCAGCTCCTAAATGAGCAGAATGTAGATCATCCAAAATCGCAGATCTTAAAGTTGGAGGAATAATAATTCTGTCATTCAGACGTAGAAATCCTTCAGGATGGACTGAAATCTCATCTCTTCGCTTATAAAAGTCTGGAAATCTTCGCTTACACTGAACATTCCAACCTCTTTTTGTCGCATTTATAACGCATCCGTAATATTTCCGAGTATCATTTATGAGTCGAACTCGATCCACAGGTAACGGCTGGACTAATAAGCAATCAGTATCATTAGCAGGATTTTCAAATAATCAATAACGAGATAAGAAGTCTGCATGAGGTATATCCTTTTCCGATCTATGTTCAATAGTGTAATCATACGCACTTAGTTCCAAACTCCACCTTTGAACCATAGCAGCAGATGATTTATTCAAAGATTTTTCTGGATTGCAAATGAATTTCAAAGCTTAATGATCAGTAACTATGTGAAACTTAGTACCAAAGAGATACTTGTGCAAGCGTCTTATTGCCCATACAACTGCTAAAGCTTCTTTCTGGGTTTGTGAGCACCTTTGCTCGCTCTTACTTAGACGTCTTGAAATACAAATAACAGGTTGTCCATTTTGCTCAAGTACTGCAGCTATACCCATAGGAGAAGCATCTGTAGTGAGAACAGACTTATCTTTCGATAAAAAAGGTCTTAGGAAAGCTTGTTTATTAATAAACTCCAAGGTTTTTCGCAAGATACTCTCATGTTGATGTTCCCACTTAAACTGTTTACTGGAGACCATCTCAAAAAGTGGAGATAACCGTTGAGTGAAACTGGGAATGAATCTGGAGTAAAACTGAAGAGTACCTATCCATAATCTCAATGATGACATATTATTAGGTGACGGTGCTTGAATTAGAGGTGCCAAACGACTAGCATCAGGTTTGAAACCCTCGGAGTCTACTGTGTATCCCAAGCGTGATACAGACGACAAGATGAAACGACATTTAGATGGATTAACAAGAACATTATTCTCACATAGACACTTGAACAGTTTTAAAAGACGTTCATTATGCAATTCGATATTAGGACCATGAACTATAATGTCGTCTTGGTATGACTCAACACCATCTAATCCATCTATCATCTGATTTATTACATTTTGAAATATTGCAGGTGAAACCTTTAAACCAAAAGGCAAGAACTTATGCTTGAACAATCCAAATGGAGTATTAATGGTTGATAATGCACTAGACGCCTCATCAAGAGGAATTTGCAAATAGGCATCTTTTAGATCTATTTTGGAAAAGTATCTGGAGCCATGTAGCTTGTAGAGAATATCTTCAGTTTCTAGAGTAGTGCAACTTTGCTGTAGTAGACGACTATTGAGTGTAAGGCGGTAGTCACCACAAATTCTAGGTGTTTTTCCATCAGCCTTTAGTGGCGTAACAATAGGAGTAGCCCAATTTGAAGACTCAACTGGCATAAGTATGCCTTGCTCAACCAACTTGTCTAACTCTTTCTTAACTGCATCTCGCAATCCATATGGAATTAATCGGCGTTTCAGGAAGATAGGATCACCCTCTGTTTCAAGATGGATGGGCTGAATCTTTATACTACCTACACTCTTTGAACATTTGAGAAGTAATTCTCTGAACAAAGATTCACCAAACAACTCAGTACAAAGTGAGATTTCGACATTTAAAAATCTAAGGGCTTGTCAATGCAGTTGAAGACTGAACGATCAATTCATGGTTGTTTGCTTAAAATCAACTTCCCCAATTTTCGCGGAGGTATCAATACGACAGTCATCGTCTCATCGGTCGCTGTTCAGAAAGAAGATTGAAACATCGACAGAAGTAATACAGAGATTTATTATTGTAATATTTGTTTTCAGACCTTAGTTCGCTTATTCCTTTTATATGTTGGTGTAACAATAAACAAATCTAAAGCGGCAGATCAGTGTTTTGGTTTTTGCGTCCGTTATAACTAAGCGTTTCTGAGAAATCTTCTAAGAACAGCGTGGGCCCGAGCGTAGCGAGAGCTGGGCATTAACGGTTTATGAGACGTGATTGACAGTTTCTGACGATAGAAACAGATCTGGCGGATTCAAACAGTTGGTGAAAGTTTGGATAGTCGCCGTTCATTTTCCTGGTGCCGGTCAAGTCCTCTTTGAACAAGCAATATCTGGAACTTTTTGGAATTGGGTCAAGTTCAACAATGCCTGGGTCAAAGAAGGGACAGAGTGTCTTGGATACAAACAGGAAAGTAAGTCATGGTGACTTGTCTGTTAATTGTAACGATGTGTCTGATGTTAAGCATGACATGGTTGATGTTACTGTTTCGCCGTTCAGGGATAATAGGAACATCAAACTCCCTAAATTTGAACCACGGTGTTTTGATGGAAACCCGGCCGATTATTTACAATTTGTAAAGGAGTTTGAGATCATGTTGAGTGGTTTTTATTAAATGATGAATTGAAGTTAATGTATTTGATGAGGTATTGCACTGGAGATGCTGCAAGAGCTATACAGTGTTGTAAGTTTATGAAGCCAAAAGAGGGCTACTACGAGGCTATGAGCATATTACGTCAAAGGTTTGGAAGACCTTCGATGATTGCAGGGAAATTATTCGAGGCTGTTAAGGGTAATGGTGGTCAATTACAGGATGACTCCAAGGCACTCACTGAGTTTTTAGATAATTTGCTAATTTACAAGAATGGAATGATTTCGATGAATCGCGTGAGTGACCTCAACTCGAGTTTTATACTAGAAGTAATAGCAAGACGTCTACCTACTCGACTGCAAAGGAAGTGGGTGAAGATAAGCTCCCGTATGGAGGATGAGGGTATCGAGCCAAAATTTGATGATATCCTGAAACTGGTAAAAGATAGTGTCAATCAATCTATGAGCAAGTTCGCCAGTCTATTAGATCTCAACCCTAGAATAGAGCAGTCTGCGAGCAAAATGCAATCATTGATGACGAGTAGGCCTCAGAGAGGTGGATATCGAGAAGACTCCATGATGTCTAGTAATGCATATAGACCTAGTGAGTGTAACAGGTTTCGTAGTACATCCTCAACAGATAAGTTACAAGATGCAAGACAAACACGGTTGTGTTTCACACGTTTGCAAGAGGTGCATACAGAGGTGAACTGTGAACCAGTGAGCAAGTTCAGTGATAAGCTAAATGTAAACTCCAGGTCTGACTCCGAATTGTGTGACGATAACGGTGCGGTCAAGAAGTCTGTAGTTGCAACTGGTAAGCCGTTGTTGAATAGAGTGTCACAGAATAGAGTTACTGCTTCAGAGTGCAGTTCTGACTCCAAAAGTTTACAAGGTATAACTAGTCAGAGTGAAGATTTAAAACCTTTAATGATTTGTGAGGAGGAACCAAAATTGTCTACTTCTGTTATTAAAGAGTTTGAAAATGATGAAGTTGACGGTAAAGTGAATATTCGTGATAATGATCATGATACTTCACAGTTGTCTTTGGTTGATCATTATGAGATGAGGGATATGCCTACTACTGCTAAGTTAAATAAAGGTTCTGTACAACTACAACGTGAAGTAGAATTGAACGCAGATGCAGTTCCAGAAGGTGTGCATACTTGTGAGACAGTCAGTGTAATTGATCAGCGTGTAGCCCACCTATCATCAGATGATAGTGCTAAACCCGAACTAGTAGTGAAAGACAGCAGTGGTGGTAATCTTGCAGTTGGACAACTATCTGAGAGCCGAACAAGAACAGCTTCTGATCCACCACTAAGTTCATCACCTTGTGTCACTCAGTCATCGTTGGTGCTGTCATCCACAATGAAACAGACGCCCATCAACTCAAGTATCTTGTGCAATGACTATTGTAGTATCAGTTCGTTTGAAAGGACGAATATCAATGGTCAGTTTAGTGTGGATAAGCCAAGTGTAAACGAGAGAGTAATTGTTAAATTGACTTGCACGAATAAAGGCATTTCTAGTTTCAAGTTACTATTTGAATGTTATTATCTTTGGTGTAAATTACTCTGTTTCTATACTTGGTTGATGAGATATGTCGTGTGTTTGTTGGTCATCTATATTCTACGATACAATGACATGGGCGTGTTGCCGTTCAGATTTGAGGATATAGCTGATAGAAGGAAGTTAGCAAATGAACTCTGCGACGATTTTCCAACCTAGGGCGTCAACCTGAGAAGGGTTGTAGGCGTACTGTTGTAAGTCCTACAGTTCTTCAAAGGGTAGCGCATCAATGAGCAGTCCAATGTGCTTGGTGTATGATCTTGTACATATGTTCATATTGTATATACTGAATTGATATCATCTGTCATCTAGCTGTTGGTAATTCTGTTTGTGTCCGGACGACTTCCACTTGGATCATCAACCTGAGAAGGAATGTAGGCGTACTGCTGTAAGTCCTACAGTTCTTCAAGGGTAGTTTGTCGTGTCAGAATCCACAACATTTGATGTGTTGATTGTACATATGTTTGTGTTAAATAATTGTGTGAGTTCCAATTGATGTAATTGTTGGTTAATCTTGTTTGTGTCTGGACATTCCACAACTTACAATCGTCAACTTGAGATGGGTTGTAGGCGTACTGGTGTAAGTCCTCCAATTCTTCAAAATAATTCCACCAAGACATGATCCGCGAGGTTATTTGTACTGTTTGTGTATACGTGTGGTGTGTCTTCGCAATTTGTGATTTTGGATCAGTTGTGTTTACTCGTTGTTTTCGTGCCTTGTTTTTATTGCATAATTTTGTTAAAATTTTCGTCGTGATTACTTCTGAAGTTGTTTCTTGTCTTCTACATCCATGAATGAATTGATTGATGTTAGAGACAGCAGATGGGTCGTATACGCCGGGGAGGCTAGGCTATTGCTGAGAATGAAACGCACACGGAGATAATTGTTAGCTGCGGTCCGACACGCCGGGGAGAAAGAGTGTAAACGACTGAGGCTCGCATGCGTCACCGCTACTAGAACTGAGGCAGAATGAGTGACAAGCGATTTCAATGGTAATTGGTAGTGAGTAATTAAGAGGATGTGCGTAGAGTATCGTGAGGTCCTGCCATGGTCACTTTGCATTCTGCAAGAGTCATTCTAGCAAATGGCGATTGTGTTGCAAGATGTCAAGAGGAGGTCTCTGTCTGGAGGCGCAGGTCGTCATTGATGTGTGAGATTGTGCTGTGGGTATGCTTGTGGTGTGTTGGCTTTTCTGTTTGTTTTCCATTTCAGCTCTGTCCGTGTGACCCAGGTTCTCGCAATGGCATCCAAGTCAACGTGCATTGGTCGTGAAGGAAAAAAGGGTTGGATCCCTTTTTTGGCGGGGAGTGTCAATGGAGTTGAAGATTGAACGATCAATTCATGGTTGTTTGCTTAAAATCAACTTCCCCAATTTTCGCGGAGGCATCAATACGACAGTCATCGTCTCATCGGTCGCTGTTCAGAAAGAAGAGTGAAACATCGTCAGAAGTAATACAGAGATTTATTATTGTAATATTTGTTTTCAGACCTTAGTTCGCTTATTCCTTTTATATGTTGGTGTAACAATAAACAAATCTAAAGCGGCAGATCAGTGTTTTGGTTTTTGCGTCCGTTATAACTAAGCGTTTCTGAGAAATCTTCTAAGAACAGCGTGGGCCCGAGCGTAGCGAGAGCTGGGCATTAACGGTTTATGAGACGTGATTGACAGGGCTTTTAATCCCAATAATGATGGACCATATTCACTAACAATAAAGAGAATATTTATAAAATTACCACCGTCTGGTTTCAAAGAAATGTTAGTAGCACCGATAAGAGGTAATTTACGACCAGTTATGCCTGTAATTGAACTAGTAGTAGGGTCTATCTGGACATTCCTACAAATCGATTTTAAATCTTTCTTAGAAATTATAGATTCAGTACTCCCAGTATCAATTATAAAACGATGGGACTTGCCTGAACTTGAAGTGGAGGTTCTCATTAGATGAGATTGAGTATTGGAAAAAGTTGAAAGAGACATCAACTGCATTTCACCAGATAAACTGGAAGAATTATCGGGATTCTGAGTAACATAAGTATTCGAACTTCTGCAAACAGTCTTTATGTGTCCAACTTTACCACATTTGTGACACTTAGCACCCCGAAAGCGGCAAGTGCTTCGTAGATGTAACTTTACACAGGATAAACACGGTTTAATGTTTTCAGGAATTTGTATTTAGCGGAATTATAATTGCAATTCACATAGGAAATATTAACAGTCAGCAGTAAGTATTTAAACAATACAGAGATAGAAATAGTCAATCACCACAGAATTGCAATAATAATTCGGCTAAATACAAATTCCTGAATTCCGCCCTCTCTGTGTTTTTGTTGGATTCTTGTAATTCGGTCATCTCGAAATACTGATACCACGATTACAAATAATTACTACAACAAGGTTTGTGTGCGTCCTTTATTTGATTACTGTTCATTCATCTATAGTAGTATACGCATAGAGGACAATTTGAAAGTCGAGGGATTGCAGAGGTACTTCACGTCAAAATTACTCGGAGCCGAAAATGGTGCGAACTACTCCACTATATGTGATGCCCTAGGACTAGAAACACTATGGCTTAGACGCCTGAGACTAAACTTAACACTTTACTATCAGCTTCTGAACCACCTAGTTTTTACCTCCAATAATGGCACTCGTCTTTCAGATGACAACAGCTACAAACTAAGACTCACTAAGTGTACAGTAGCTATCGAACAATGTAAAACAGCCATCAGGAAAACGTTTTACTTCAATAGGTATGCACAGATATGGAATAAACTACCAACTGAAATGCGTCAAGAAGGTACATTGGCCTCCTTCAGAAGAGTGCTTAACGACAGACTACAAGAGTTTGCAAACGATAGTTGTCAATGTAGTTGAAGATTGAACGATCAATTCATGGTTGTTTGCTCAAAACCAACTTCCCTACATTTTCGCGCTGGCATCAATACACCAGTCATCGTCTCATCGGTCGCCGTTCAGAAAGAAGTCAGGCCAAAACTGTCAGAAGTAATATTGTGATTTATTATTGTAATATTTGTTCATAGACCTTAGTGAAAACCTTATTTTAAAGTTGGCTATATGTTGGTGTTACAATAAAGAATTCTCGTGTGGCCAATCGGTGTTTTGGTTTTGCGTCCGTTATTACTAAGCGTTTCTGAGAAACTACAAGAAACAGCGTGAGTCCTAGCGTAGCAAGAGCTGGGTATTGACGGTTTACGAGACGTGGCTGACAATAGTAGTTCTAGTTCCTATCTGAGAGCCTCCGAAATTACAGGTCCACTTAATGCATAAGCTTAAATACTACACCTGTTGTTTTTTGCCTATATTTATAATTTTAGATAAAACATTAGCGATTAAGATACTTACCCTCAAACAGACAAGAAATTTCGTTTGTGAAACTTCTACCTAACACAATAAGTGGAATAAAATGAACATAAATTGACAACATGAAAAAGGTATAACTCACCACAGCATCACATGGATAGATGTACGCTAGTTGGGCACCATATATACCTCACCAACCATAACCCATCTTTCCTAAGATAGTGTGATGAACTTATACCCATAATGTTGCTGAGAAGTCAACATTCTCAACTCCTGTCGGAACAGCTGAAATTCCAAACCTTCCTCACGCGAAAAAATGCCCACAAACAACAGAGATCCATTAATTAATGCGTCTAAAGCTTATGTATTTTACTCCCAACAATGACATTGCAGATCAAATGAGATAAACATATCACTGATTTCAAAATAACACATCAGTGAACTATAATTCAAGCATTCTGCACACAACAAAGTTATGTATGAAAACTGACTTCAAGCTTTATTTTTTCCCAGGTACTTATAACCCATCCACCAAAGACCTAGTTTTTTGTTAATGCGAAGACAATACTTCTGTATTTCCCGATGTGTTGCACTCACTGACAATCTAGCAGATTTTTCCGACTATGCACAGAAATGATGGTACATAAGTGAAAAGGATGTTTCATACTACTGGGATTAACATTTGTCAAAAGTATGTATAATCTCCAGCGTACATGTAAAACATATTTTGCTATCGACTGTAAAACGTGACTGAATAATATGGTCCTATTTCTGTAACAATTTGATGATGCCTTTAAACTGGCGTCCCTCATGTACTGTAAAATGAGAATAAATTTATTTTTCTATTTATTTATTTATAATCACGAGGGCGTTATTCGAATACAGCAAAGTACTATAATATGTTGTAGTGAGCATTTATCTCCGTTAAGAAATTTGGCAGGAGACAGCGAATGTTGCAAGTGGTCGAAAAATATATTGCAGCCTCTGCCCATTTGAGAACACCAATCTTCGCTTGTATCTGTGCATTCCATCGACTTTAAGCCATCAAAACGCCACAGAGAATGCAGAAGCATGCGCGAATTCGACATCAACCATATTCTTCGGTTCCTGCAACAGAAATAGGTACTGCACAACGACTGACTGGGGAAATTACGATCAGATAAAGGTTGCCACCAAGCTGCAAACGAGTTTGTCGAAAGACAGTGGTCAAATTGTACGTGAGCGTACTCGGCATACAAAATAACCACTGTATGAGGCATATATTTAGGCGTCCTGCTGCACAAACAATACGTAAACGCCCAAGAACAATGTCAAACAACGATTCTCATATGAATTCATGCGACAAGAGTAAAATAAGCACTAAAATCACGTCAACTGCATTTGCCTGGACAACTGGCCCCAACTTTAATCAACAAACCACGCAAATACCGTCAATGTTAAGCTAGAGGCGCCACTTCAAATGAGGGATACTTCATATAATAATAATAATTTGTATTTTCATATAAACATAAATTTACGTGAAAATGCATGCTATTTTTACAGGTACCATCAAGTGTGGTATAATGTCAAATCATAAATTGTCTACAAGTTAATAATGTTTCAACAGTTAAATATCTGATATATATATATAATTACACTCATTGTCTGAACCAGGCCGTATAGTTGTTGAATTATACAGTTGTCCTCCAGGTTGAGCGGGAAAATTGACTTCGTTTCGCCGAGGAGGCTATTGCTGAGAATGACATGCATACGGAGATAATTGTTAGCTGCGGTCCGACAGGCCGGGGAGAAAGAGTGTAAACGACCGAGGCTCGCATACGTCATCGTTACTAGAATTGAGGTAGAATGAGTGACAAGCGATTTCAGTGGTAATTGGTAATGAGTAGATAAGAGGATGTGCGTAGAGTATCGTGAGGTGCTCCTATGGTCACGTTGCATTCTGCAAGAGTCATTCTAGTAAGTGGCGATTTTCTTGCAAGAGGATGCTTTTAAATGGAAGGCGCAGGTCGTCATTGATGTGTGAGATTGTGCTGTGAGTCTGCTTGTGGTGTGTTGGCTTTTCTGTTTGTTTCCCATTTCAGCTCTGTCCGTGTGGCCGAGATTCTCGCACTAGCATCCAAGTCAACGTGTATTCGTCGTGATGGGAAAAAGGGATTGGATCCCTTTTTCTGGCGGGGAGTGTCAATGTAGTTGAAGATTGAACGATCAATTCATGGTTGTTTGCTCAAAACCAACTTCCCCAATTTTCGCGGAGGCATCAATACGACAGTCATCGTCTCATCGGTCGCTGTTCAGAAAGAAGAGTGAAACATCGTCAGAAACCTTAGTTCACTTGTTCTTTTCATATGTTGGTGTAACAATTAAGAAATATCAAGCGGCAGATCGGTGTTTTGGTTTTTTCGTCCGTTATAACTAAGCGTTTATGAAATCTTCAAGGAACAGCGTGGGCCCGAGCGTAGCGAGAGCTGGGCATTAACGGTTTATGAGACGTGATTGACAGTTTCTGACGATGGGATAACATACTTCGGACGTTGGAAACCTAGCATGTGTCTATACATGTACGGTGACCTTGTCTCAAACACAAACACAGTCACAGATCTCGGGATAACATACTCAGATCTTACCTTTACTGAACATGCAAATAAGGTGGTATCTGATTGTAAACGTCTAACCGGCTTTGTGCTACGCAACTTCTACACTGCAGAAGCCAGATTAGCCATATATAAGATATGCATTCGCCCCAAACTTGAATACTGTGCCCACTTATACAGTAGCTTTAAATCAGCAGACAGAAAAAAAGTTGAAAGTGTCCAAAGATTCTTCACGGAACGCATATTAGGCTATGGTTAGCAAATATAATACCTTGACAGATGTATTCGACTGAACTTAGAGCCCTTATGGTTAAGGAGAGTGAAGTGCAATTTATTTCTCTTATTCAAAGTTATAAGAAAGCACTGTAACAGTAACTCGTCCATAACCTGGGCTAATCCTGAATCGTATGGACTACGCAACCATAACTACCTTCTCAAGGTTAACACCCATAAACTCACCACTAGAGCTAACTTCTTCACCATTAAATATTGCAAACTTTGGAACCAACTACCCTCAGAGATTAGATCCTGTGAAAGGCCTGACAGTTTCAAAAGGAGCCTAGAAAAACATATAAACATGTCCACCCTAGCCCGCCTCAAAGATCTCAACTGCTGGTAGAGTGGAGAGACAATGGCTTTTCAATATTTAACTACGGAAAGTACACTAGTCCCAATACCAATATAATAACACTTAGTAATTATGTAGGTTCAATACTTGAAATTCGATTGTCATTAAAATACTTAAAATGATTAAAATAGCTATGCGGCAAGTGTTCTCTTGCTTTACCATGCTTGTTTCCCTTATAACACTCAGTTATTGAGCCTAATGTATTCTTTGATAATACGAATTATGACACTGACTATGCTCTTATTATACATAGATTGATTTGCCTTACGACTACCTGTAGTACTAACTACCCTTCTGTAGTATTGTTAAACAAATGCTGAAATTTTGTTGGTTCTGTTAATCTCTTTTTATAATATATGTAGACAGGTTACTTTGCAATGTCAGATGTCTACTATATACAAGACTGTCATGATAATCTAGTACACTAAGTCCTGCCAACCCACCTTACCTTCAGTTCATACTACCTACATTGATCCCTAACTATATTGTTCTGCTGAATCTTGCTTCCCTATTCACAAAACCTATTCTTTTTATTCTTTAAGGTTCTAACTTCTTGTAAAGTAATCTGTTCATTAGGACGCATGCACACATATAATGTTCATAAAGATGTACGCGGAGACCTATCGGAAGCACTCATTAAGAAAGCTAGGGAGATGGAATATGAGGTACGAACATGTCTGGTACCAAGCAACATATTTGCGGTAGCCATAATAATCATAGTCTCAGAGCTTAACATCAAAAAAGGAAGGAGGGTGGCGTCAGCCGATCAGTAGATATGGTGGGGGTCACTAAGGTGAATCACCCCATTCTGCAGGAACAGCAATATACAATTTGAAGGCTCGAGATATTTCTGATTTTTATAAGGCCTTAGATCTTTATCTTAAAAAAGATTATAATGAACGCCTTGACAGATCATGCTTCTACCTTTAAATATACCATTCGCTCAGCCTATTGTTGAGACGCGACCACGCGGGATCTGCACAGATTTATGGGGCATCTTATAAACTAACTTGCTGTCCATTGTCTGATCTTTAAATACCACTTCACAATGTCTTATCTCATTCATTTTCCAATAACGTCTTTACTTGATCCTCATTATATCCCATTAAACCTAACATTTTACAGCTCTTTATGATTTATTATATTCCTACTCTCTGAAGGGTACGGTTGTACACTAAATGCACAAAAGGGTATAAAACAAAAACAACTGGCACAACTGAGGATAAATGTATTAAAACCAAAAGTGGACATCATGATATTACGAGATATACGTGTAGCATTATACATTGCAAATGAACGTTGTCAGCCTAGGGAGTTTTCTTTATTAATGCATTTATTAATGATACTTGCACTTACCTATTTCATTACAATTTAATGATTCACCTCAGCACTTTTACTTTTCTAAAACAGCTTTCAATCCCTTGTAAACGTTGTACTTACCTCAATTTTGGTTGGTTATCGTATGCCGACAACCACGGGATGAAAACGAAACGAAGTCGATTTTCCCGCTCAACCTGGAGGACAATTGTACAATTCAATAACTATACAGCCTAGTTCTGACAATGTGTATTTATATATTTATCAAATATTTAACTGTCGAAACATTATTAACTTGTAGATAATCTACGATTTGATATTATATCATACTTGATCTTGCCTGTAAAAATGGCATGCATTTTCATGTAAATTTATATGTTTATATGAGAATATACATTATTATTATTAAACAGATCTGGCGGATTCAAACAGTTGGTGAAAGTTTGGATAGTCGCCGTTCATTTCTCCTGGTGCCGGTCAAGTCCTCTTTGAACAAGCAATATCTGGAACGTTTTTGGAATTTGCTTAAGTTCAACAATGCCTGGGTCAAAGAAGGGACAGAGTGTCTTGGATACAAACAGGAAAGTAAGTCATGGTGACTTGTCTGTTACTTGTAACGATGTGTCTGATGTTAAGCATGACATGGTTGATGTTACTGTTTCGCCGTTCAGGGATGATAGGAACATCAAACTTCCTAAATTTGAACCACGGTGTTTTGATGGAAACCCGGCCGATTATTTACAATTTGTAAAGGAGTTTGAGATCATGTTGAGTGGTTTTTATTAAATGATGAATTGAAGTTATTGTATCTGATGAGGTATTGCACTGGAGATGCTGCAAGAGCTATACAGTGTTGTAAGTTTATGAAGCCAAAAGAGGGCTACTACGAGGCTATGAGCATATTACGTCAAAGGTTTGGAATACCTTCGATGATTGCAGGGAACCTATTCGAGGTTGTCAAGGGTAATGGTGGTCAATCACAGGATGATTCCCAGGCACTCACTGAGTTTTTGGATAATCTTATGAGTTATAAGAATACCTTGATTTCGATGAATTGCATGAGTGACCTCAACTCGAGTTTTATACCAGAAGTAATAGCAAGACGTCTACCTACTCGGCTGCAAAGGAAGTGGGTGAAGATAAGCTCCCGTATGGAGGATGAGGGTATCGAGCCAAAATTTGATGATATCCTGAAACTAATAAAAGATAGTGTCAATCAATCGATGAGCAAGTTTGCCAGTATATTGAATCTCACCCCTAGAATACAGCAGTCGAAGGGTTAAACGCAATCATTGATGACGAATAGGCCTCAGAGAGGTGGATATCGAGAAGGCTCCATGATGTCTAGTAATGCATATAGACCTAGTTAGTGTAACAGGTTTCGTAGTACATCGTCAACAGATAAGTTACAAGATGCTAGACCAACACGGTTGTGTTTTACACGTTTGCAAGAGGTGTATACAGAGGTGAACTGTGAAGAAGTGAGCAAGTTCAGTGATAAGCTAAATGTAAACTCCAGGCCTTACTCCGAATTGTGTGACGATAACAGTGCGGTCAAGAAGTCTGTAGTTGCAACTGGTAAGCCATTGTTGAATAGAGTGTCACAGAATAGAGTTACTGCTTCAGAGTGCAGTTCTGACTCCAAAAGTTTACAAGGTATAACTAGTCAGAGTGAAGATTTAAAACCTTTAATGATTTGTGAGGAGGAATCAAAATTGTCTATTTCTGTTATTAAAGAGTTTGAAAATGATGAACTTGACGGTAAAGTGAATATTCGTGATAGTGATCATGATACTTCACAGTTGTCTTTGGTTGATCATGATGAAATGGAGGGAATGCCTACTACCACTAAGTTAAATAAAGGTTCTGTACAACTTGAACGCGAAGTAGAAATAAATGCAGAAGCAGTTGCAGAAGGCATGCGTACTTGTGAGACCGTCAGTGTGATTGATCAGCATGTAGCCCACCTATCATCAGATGCTAGTGCTAAACCTGAGCTGATAGTAAAAGACAGCAGTGGTGGTGGTCTTGCAGGTAGACAAATATATGAAAGCCGAGCAACAACAGCTTTTGATCCACCGCTAAGTTCATCAACTGATATCAGTCAGCCGTAGTTGGTGCTGTCATCCACAGTGAAACAGACGCCCATCAACTCAAGTATCTTCTGCAATGATTTTGATAGAATTGTTTCATTTGAAAAGACGAAAGTTATTGCTCAGATTACTGAGGATAAGCTAAGTGTACAAGACAGAGTAATTGTTAAATTGACTTGCATGAATAAAGGCATTTCTAGTTTCAAGTCACTATTTGAATGTTATTATCTTTGGTGTGAATTACTCTGTGCCTACGCTTGGTTGACCAGATACGTCGTGTGTTTGTTCCTCATCTATATTCTACGATACAATGACATGAGCGTGTCGCGGTTCAGATTTGAGGATATAGCTGATAGAAGGAAGTCAGCAAATGAACTCTGCAACGATTTTCCAACCTAGGGCGTCAACCTGAGAAGGGTTGTAGGCGTACTGTTGTAAGTCCTACAATTCTTCAAAGGGTAGCGCATCAGTGAGCAGTCCAATGTGCTCGGTGTGTGATTTTGTACATATGTTCATATTGCATATACTGAATTGATATCATCTTTCATCTAGCTGTTGGTAATTCTGTTTGTGTCCGGACGACTTCCACTTGGATCATCAACCTGAGAAGGAATGTAGGCGTACCGCTGTAAGTCCTACAGTTCTTCAAGGGTAGTTTGTCGTGCCAGAATCCACAACATCTGATGTGTTGATTGTGCATATGTTTGTGTTAAATAATTGTGTGAGTTCCAATTGATGTAATTGTTGGTTAATCTTGTTTGTGCCCGGACGTTCCACAACTTACAATCGTCAACCTGAGAAAGGTTGTAGGCGTAGTGGTGTAAGTCCTGCAATTCTTCAAAGGAATTCCACCAAGACATGATCGGCGAGTTTGTTTGTACTATTTGTATATACGTGTGGTATGTCATAGCGACTGGTGTATTTTGGATTCATTGTGTTTACTTGTTGTTTTCGTGTCTTGTTTTTATTGCATAATTTTGTTAAAATTTTCGTCGTGATTATTTCTGAAGTTGTTTCGAGTCTTCTACATCCATGAATGAATTGATTGATGTTAGAGACAGCAGATGGGTCTTATACGCCGAGGAGGCTATTGCTGAGAATGACATGCATACGGAGATAATTGTTAGCTGCGGTCCGACAGGCCGGGGAGAAAGAGTGTAAACGACCGAGGCTCGCATACGTCATCGTTACTAGAATTGAGGTAGAATGAGTGACAAGCGATTTCAGTGGTAATTGGTAATGAGTAGATAAGAGGATGTGCGTAGAGTATCGTGAGGTGCTCCTATGGTCACGTTGCATTCTGCAAGAGTCATTCTAGTAAGTGGCGATTTTCTTGCAAGAGGATGCTTTTAAATGGAAGGCGCAGGTCGTCATTGATGTGTGAGATTGTGCTGTGAGTCTGCTTGTGGTGTGTTGGCTTTTCTGTTTGTTTCCCATTTCAGCTCTGTCCGTGTGGCCGAGATTCTCGCACTAGCATCCAAGTCAACGTGTATTCGTCGTGATGGGAAAAAGGGATTGGATCCCTTTTTCTGGCGGGGAGTGTCAATGTAGTTGAAGATTGAACGATCAATTCATGGTTGTTTGCTCAAAACCAACTTCCCCAATTTTCGCGGAGGCATCAATACGACAGTCATCGTCTCATCGGTCGCTGTTCAGAAAGAAGAGTGAAACATCGTCAGAAACCTTAGTTCACTTGTTCTTTTCATATGTTGGTGTAACAATTAAGAAATATCAAGCGGCAGATCGGTGTTTTGGTTTTTTCGTCCGTTATAACTAAGCGTTTATGAAATCTTCAAGGAACAGCGTGGGCCCGAGCGTAGCGAGAGCTGGGCATTAACGGTTTATGAGACGTGATTGACAGTTTCTGACGATGGGATAACATACTTCGGACGTTGGAAACCTAGCATGTGTCTATACATGTACGGTGACCTTGTCTCAAACACAAACACAGTCACAGATCTCGGGATAACATACTCAGATCTTACTTTTACTGAACATGCAAATAAGGTGGTATCTGATTGTAAACGTCTAACCGGCTTTGTGCTACGCAACTTCTACACTGCAGAAGCCAGATTAGCCATATATAAGATATGCATTCGCCCCAAACTTGAATACTGTGCCCACTTATACAGTAGCTTTAAATCAGCAGACAGAAAAAAAGTTGAAAGTGTCCAAAGATTCTTCACGGAACGCATATTAGGCTATGGTTAGCAAATATAATACCTTGACAGATGTATTCGACTGAACTTAGAGCCCTTATGGTTAAGGAGAGTGAAGTGCAATTTATTTCTCTTATTCAAAGTTATAAGAAAGCACTGTAACAGTAACTCGTCCATAACCTGGGCTAATCCTGAATCGTATGGACTACGCAACCATAACTACCTTCTCAAGGTTAACACCCATAAACTCACCACTAGAGCTAACTTCTTCACCATTAAATATTGCAAACTTTGGAACCAACTACCCTCAGAGATTAGATCCTGTGAAAGGCCTGACAGTTTCAAAAGGAGCCTAGAAAAACATATAAACATGTCCACCCTAGCCCGCCTCAAAGATCTCAACTGCTGGTAGAGTGGAGAGACAATGGCTTTTCAATATTTAACTACGGAAAGTACACTAGTCCCAATACCAATATAATAACACTTAGTAATTATGTAGGTTCAATACTTGAAATTCGATTGTCATTAAAATACTTAAAATGATTAAAATAGCTATGCGGCAAGTGTTCTCTTGCTTTACCATGCTTGTTTCCCTTATAACACTCAGTTATTGAGCCTAATGTATTCTTTGATAATACGAATTATGACACTGACTATGCTCTTATTATACATAGATTGATTTACCTTACGACTACCTGTAGTACTAACTACCCTTCTGTAGTATTGTTAAACAAATGCTGAAATTTTGTTGGTTCTGTTAATCTCTTTTTATAATATATGTAGACAGGTTACTTTGCAATGTCAGATGTCTACTATATACAAGACTGTCATGATAATCTAGTACACTAAGTCCTGCCAACCCACCTTACCTTCAGTTCATACTACCTACATTGATCCCTAACTATATTGTTCTGCTGAATCTTGCTTCCCTATTCACAAAACCTATTCTTTTTATTCTTTAAGGTTCTAACTTCTTGTAAAGTAATCTGTTCATTAGGACGCATGCACACATATAATGTTCATAAAGATGTACGCGGAGACCTATCGGAAGCACTCATTAAGAAAGCTAGGGAGATGGAATATGAGGTACGAACATGTCTGGTACCAAGCAACATATTTGCGGTAGCCATAATAATCATAGTCTCAGAGCTTAACATCAAAAAAGGAAGGAGGGTGGCGTCAGCCGATCAGTAGATATGGTGGGGGTCACTAAGGTGAATCACCCCATTCTGCAGGAACAGCAATATACAATTTGAAGGCTCGAGATATTTCTGATTTTTATAAGGCCTTAGATCTTTATCTTAAAAAAGATTATAATGAACGCCTTGACAGATCATGCTTCTACCTTTAAATATACCATTCGCTCAGCCTATTGTTGAGACGCGACCACGCGGGATCTGCACAGATTTATGGGGCATCTTATAAACTAACTTGCTGTCCATTGTCTGATCTTTAAATACCACTTCACAATGTCTTATCTCATTCATTTTCCAATAACGTCTTTACTTGATCCTCATTATATCCCATTAAACCTAACATTTTACAGCTCTTTATGATTTATTATATTCCTACTCTCTGAAGGGTACGGTTGTACACTAAATGCACAAAAGGGTATAAAACAAAAACAACTGGCACAACTGAGGATAAATGTATTAAAACCAAAAGTGGACATCATGATATTACGAGATATACGTGTAGCATTATACATTGCAAATGAACGTTGTCAGCCTAGGGAGTTTTCTTTATTAATGCATTTATTAATGATACTTGCACTTACCTATTTCATTACAATTTAATGATTCACCTCAGCACTTTTACTTTTCTAAAACAGCTTTCAATCCCTTGTAAACGTTGTACTTACCTCAATTTTGGTTGGTTATCGTATGCCGACAACCACGGGATGAAAACGAAACGAAGTCGATTTTCCCGCTCAACCTGGAGGACAATTGTACAATTCAATAACTATACAGCCTAGTTCTGACAATGTGTATTTATATATTTATCAAATATTTAACTGTCGAAACATTATTAACTTGTAGATAATCTACGATTTGATATTATATCATACTTGATCTTGCCTGTAAAAATGGCATGCATTTTCATGTAAATTTATATGTTTATATGAGAATATACATTATTATTATTAAACAGATCTGGCGGATTCAAACAGTTGGTGAAAGTTTGGATAGTCGCCGTTCATTTCTCCTGGTGCCGGTCAAGTCCTCTTTGAACAAGCAATATCTGGAACGTTTTTGGAATTTGCTTAAGTTCAACAATGCCTGGGTCAAAGAAGGGACAGAGTGTCTTGGATACAAACAGGAAAGTAAGTCATGGTGACTTGTCTGTTACTTGTAACGATGTGTCTGATGTTAAGCATGACATGGTTGATGTTACTGTTTCGCCGTTCAGGGATGATAGGAACATCAAACTTCCTAAATTTGAACCACGGTGTTTTGATGGAAACCCGGCCGATTATTTACAATTTGTAAAGGAGTTTGAGATCATGTTGAGTGGTTTTTATTAAATGATGAATTGAAGTTAATGTATCTGATGAGATATTGCACTGGAGATGCTGCAAGAGCTATACAGTGTTGTAAGTTTATGAAGCCAAAAGAGGGCTACTACGAGGCTATGAGCATATTACGTCAAAGGTTTGGAATACCTTCGATGATTGCAGGGAACCTATTCGAGGTTGTCAAGGGTAATGGTGGTCAATCACAGGATGATTCCCAGGCACTCACTGAGTTTTTGGATAATCTTATGAGTTATAAGAATACCTTGATTTCGATGAATTGCATGAGTGACCTCAACTCGAGTTTTATACCAGAAGTAATAGCAAGACGTCTACCTACTCGGCTGCAAAGGAAGTGGGTGAAGATAAGCTCCCGTATGGAGGATGAGGGTATCGAGCCAAAATTTGATGATATCCTGAAACTAGTAAAAGATAGTGTCAATCAATCGATGAGCAAGTTTGCCAGTATATTGAATCTCACCCCTAGAATACAGCAGTCGAAGGGTTAAACGCAATCATTGATGACGAATAGGCCTCAGAGAGGTGGATATCGAGAAGGCTCCATGATGTCTAGTAATGCATATAGACCTAGTTAGTGTAACAGGTTTCGTAGTACATCGTCAACAGATAAGTTACAAGATGCTAGACCAACACGGTTGTGTTTTACACGTTTGCAAGAGGTGTATACAGAGGTGAACTGTGAAGAAGTGAGCAAGTTCAGTGATAAGCTAAATGTAAACTCCAGGCCTTACTCCGAATTGTGTGACGATAACAGTGCGGTCAAGAAGTCTGTAGTTGCAACTGGTAAGCCATTGTTGAATAGAGTGTCACAGAATAGAGTTACTGCTTCAGAGTGCAGTTCTGACTCCAAAAGTTTACAAGGTATAACTAGTCAGAGTGAAGATTTAAAACCTTTAATGATTTGTGAGGAGGAATCAAAATTGTCTATTTCTGTTATTAAAGAGTTTGAAAATGATGAACTTGACGGTAAAGTGAATATTCGTGATAGTGATCATGATACTTCACAGTTGTCTTTGGTTGATCATGATGAAATGGAGGGAATGCCTACTACCACTAAGTTAAATAAAGGTTCTGTACAACTTGAACGCGAAGTAGAAATAAATGCAGAAGCAGTTGCAGAAGGCATGCGTACTTGTGAGACCGTCAGTGTGATTGATCAGCATGTAGCCCACCTATCATCAGATGCTAGTGCTAAACCTGAGCTGATAGTAAAAGACAGCAGTGGTGGTGGTCTTGCAGGTAGACAAATATATGAAAGCCGAGCAACAACAGCTTTTGATCCACCGCTAAGTTCATCAACTGATATCAGTCAGCCGTAGTTGGTGCTGTCATCCACAGTGAAACAGACGCCCATCAACTCAAGTATCTTCTGCAATGATTTTGATAGAATTGTTTCATTTGAAAAGACGAAAGTTATTGCTCAGATTACTGAGGATAAGCTAAGTGTACAAGACAGAGTAATTGTTAAATTGACTTGCATGAATAAAGGCATTTCTAGTTTCAAGTCACTATTTGAATGTTATTATCTTTGGTGTGAATTACTCTGTGCCTACGCTTGGTTGACCAGATACGTCGTGTGTTTGTTCCTCATCTATATTCTACGATACAATGACATGAGCGTGTCGCGGTTCAGATTTGAGGATATAGCTGATAGAAGGAAGTCAGCAAATGAACTCTGCAACGATTTTCCAACCTAGGGCGTCAACCTGAGAAGGGTTGTAGGCGTTCTGCTGTAAGTCCTACAATTCTTCAAAGGGTAGCGCATCAATGAGCAGTCCAATGTGCTCGGTGTGTGATTTTGTACATATGTTCATATTGCATATACTGAATTGATATCATCTTTCATCTAGCTGTTGGTAATTCTGTTTGTGTCCGGACGACTTCCACTTGGATCATCAACCTGAGAAGGAATGTAGGCGTACCGCTGTAAGTCCTACAGTTCTTCAAGGGTAGTTTGTCGTGCCAGAATCCACAACATCTGATGTGTTGATTGTGCATATGTTTGTGTTAAATAATTGTGTGAGTTCCAATTGATGTAATTGTTGGTTAATCTTGTTTGTGCCCGGACGTTCCACAACTTACAATCGTCAACCTGAGAAAGGTTGTAGGCGTAGTGGTGTAAGTCCTGCAATTCTTCAAAGGAATTCCACCAAGACATGATCGGCGAGTTTGTTTGTACTATTTGTATATACGTGTGGTATGTCATAGCGACTGGTGTATTTTGGATTCATTGTGTTTACTTGTTGTTTTCGTGTCTTGTTTTTATTGCATAATTTTGTTAAAATTTTCGTCGTGATTATTTCTGAAGTTGTTTCGAGTCTTCTACATCCATGAATGAATTGATTGATGTTAGAGACAGCAGATGGGTCTTATACGCCGAGGAGGCTATTGCTGAGAATGACATGCATACGGAGATAATTGTTAGCTGCGGTCCGACAGGCCGGGGAGAAAGAGTGTAAACGACCGAGGCTCGCATACGTCATCGTTACTAGAATTGAGGTAGAATGAGTGACAAGCGATTTCAGTGGTAATTGGTAATGAGTAGATAAGAGGATGTGCGTAGAGTATCATGAGTTGGTGCTATGGTCACGTTGCATTCTGCAAGAGTCATTCTAGTAAGTGGCGATTGTGTTGCAAGATGTCAAGAGGAGGTCTCTGTCTGGAGGCGCAGGTCGTCATTGATGTGTGAGATTGTGCTGTGAATCTGCTTGTGGTGTGTTGGCTTTTCTGTTTGTTTTCCATTTCAGCTCTGTCCGTGTGACCCAGGTTCTCGCAATGGCATCTAAGTCGACGTGTATTGGTCGTGAAGGAAAAAGTTTTGGATCCCTTTTTCTGGCGGGGAGTGTCAATGTAGTTGAAGATTGAACGATCAATTCATGGTTGTTTGCTCAAAACCAACTTCCCCAATTTTCGCGGAGGCATCAATACGACAGTCATCGTCTCATCGGTCGCTGTTCAGAAAGAAGAGTGAAACATCGTCAGAACTTAGTTCACTTATTCTTTTCATATGTTGGTGTAACAATTAAGAAATATCAAGCGGCAGATCGGTGTTTTGGTTTTTTCGTCCGTTATTACTAAGCGTTTCTGAGAAACTTCAAGCGGCAACCTGAGCCCGAGCGTAGCGAGAGCTGGGCATTAACGGTTTACGAGACGTGGCTGACAGCAGGATTACTGTCCATTAGCAGTGCTACTGTGCAATACTTTCGAGTATTGAAGAAAACAGAAGCAGCCTTCAGATAATAATAATTTAGGTAAACAATATGCGATAACAGCAGGGTTTGTTCTCCTTTTTATTACTAGGAATTTCTAGTCATTGAGTTTTATAGCGTTACATACTAACGGTTAGTTTAAGTTTATAGTAGTAAACAACAACTGAAGTATAGAATAACAATTAAATATAAAGTAAAAATTAGGGCGAAACGAATTATGGTTTTCACTCTCATATAGGGTAATGTTGGGAATAGTAACTGAAGAAGTGAAATCCAAATGCCAAAGTACATAAGTTATTAAAATGAAAGGAGGAAGTATAGTAATACTGATTTATGCTGTTATTCTGGTTTATACAGTTAGATGTCCTCCTGAAGTAGAGAAATCGTACCACGAGCCATTTTTTCAAAGAGTTTGTACGCAAGCTGTGACATACAGGCAGCATTTATTTTTTATTTTATTTATTATTATTTTTTTTGAAGTAATCCATCCTCAGGAGCCTTAGCAGTAGAGTGCATTCCCACAGATAAGGGTGGTTCCCTTAGGTCCCCACCATCACATCCGCTGAATAGCAGTCGCCACCCTCCCACCTTTGAATCTGCTAGGCCCTGGCGAAATACTCCTTTTTTGTTTTAAGAAAAAAATCTTTTATTACTGCTACGTGTCATATGGACAGTTTTTGCATTCACAAGCTAACTCAACAATACTCATGGTATGCACGACTACTTTCAGTCAGCCATTTTGTATGCATTGTCACTAACAGCATTTTAAAAATGTTTACGTAAAATAAAAAAGTAAGGGCATCAGAGATTTTCAGGCTATTTTCAAGATTTTAGTTATAAGCATAGCAACGAAGAGGCAATATGAAATGTTACGAAGGAGAAAAATACATAAAGCAACATAGTTATGTATATATCTACATAGAAAGAAAGTAGTCAGTCATAGAAGATACTTCAGAAGAATACGACTACAGTGTTATGATAGCATAACAGTAAAATAAAATCCGTTGATACTTAGGATTCACAGTGTAGTATAGCAGACTGTTCCGACTGACTCTCATGTCAGAGAGAACAACCAAACTGTAAATTCATCATACATCAAATTGTGTAATTTATATAACAACTTATCCATGCCTGTAAAATTGGTATGTTCCTGCATAAACAGGAAGAAATATATATTATTATTATTAGTTAAGAGACAGTAATAGCAAGACGCCTACCTACTCGACTGCAAAGGAAGTGGGTGAAGATAAGCTCCCGTATGGAGGATGAGGGTATCGAGCCAAAATTTGATGATATCCTGAAACTAATAAAAGATAGTGTCAATCAATCGATGAGCAAGTTTGCCAGTATATTGAATCTCACCCCTAGAATACAGCAGTCGAAGGGTTAAACGCAATCATTGACGACGAATAGGCCTCAGAGAGGTGGATATCGAGAAGGCTCCATGATGTCTAGTAATGCATATAGACCTAGTGAGTGTAACGGGTTTCGTAGTACATCGTCAACAGATAAGTTACAAGATGCTAGACAAACACGGTTGTGTTTTACACGTTTGCAAGAGGTGCATACTGTAGTACCCCTACACCAACTGTAAACATGCTTTTTAATCTAATTTGTATACTTTTATTGTATGTGTATACAGACTGATTTTATATGTACTTCGCAAACATTTGTCAATTCACTGTTGAACATTACCTTGACACAATTTCGAATTTGACTACAGCTCTAATACACATTCGTACTCTTCGCAAGTGCCTTTTGATTTACGTTGTGGGCGTTGAGTAGCCACAACGTCTGCGCACATTAATAAGAACGAAGAAATACTAGAATATATGTGTACGGCAGTTTAGTCAAATAACGCACGCAACAAATTGGTGAGCCCGACGGCAAACTGGTGTCCTCGACGATAACTTGTTCACCGCGACGATAACTTGTTGACTCCGACGACAACTTGTTCACCGCGACGCATCATTACACTTCCTGGATTATTTATAACCTAAATTTATTAGATCTATATATATCCATATAATAGAATTTTTGAACTCATTCTTGTGCTTTCTCATCACACAACTTGCAGTAATCTGTGGTAGCATCTGCATTGCATGTTTTTCTGTTTTGCCATATTCTTAGTGTGCATAATTTTTGCTATTCCGTTACTCTTAAACCATTTTTCCACGAATTTTAACATGTCTTCCAATACCTCTAATAACTTAGAGCTGAGATCTGTCAGTACTATTTCTCTTACCGTACCAGTTTTTAAGCCCAGAGACCCCCATCTTTGGTTTGCACGACTGGAACATTATTTCACTGCCAATAAGCTCACATCACAGACAGCTAAATTCGGCATTTTGAGTACAGGACTACCAGACGAAATCGCCAAACAGGTTCGACAATACATAGTTCAACCCAGCACAGACGCTCCGTACGACAAGTTGAAGGAAGAGGTACTTCGATACACTTCGCTTTCTGATAGGCAAACACTCGATCGTTTGTTAGGCAATGTAGAGCTAGGTGATAAAACCCCATCACAACTCATGAGGCACATGCAAAGCCTAGTTGCAGGAAGAGATATCAATAAACGTCTCTTTTACCAAATCTGGCTGCGACGACTGCCTACAAACATTCAGCAAGTTCTTGCTTTCGGAGACGACGACATCGACATAGAAAAGCTCACCGAAATTGCGGATCGCATGTATGAGAGGTCAACACCTCAATCCGTTGCTTCCACTAGCAGAATACCAGACACTCACGACAGGATACAGACTCTAGAACACAAAGTCGACACCTTACTGAGTCAGTTAGCAGCACTGACCACACACACACGACCAAGCCATTCTAGAAGCTCGTCTCGTCGACATCTTTCTCGGTCACCCAGCACATCACGACATCACGATAATATTTGCTGGTGCCACCGTAGTTACGGAGGCAATGCACGACGGTGTCGTTCACCTTGCAACTTTCAAGCTAAACCAAAAGATATATCGTCATGTATCAAAACTACTACTGTTGGCAATCTACGATCTAGAAGTCGTTTGTTCTATGTAACAGATAGAAGTACCGGTACTACATTCTTAGTCGACACAGGAGCAGAGGTTAGTGTTCTCCCTCCGTCTACACAGGAACGTCAACATCCTCACCCTGCAGTTACGCTCCAAGCCGTTAATAAGTCTAATATTGTTACGTATGGAAGTAAACGAATGACTTTAGATTTTGGTCTGCAGAATACCTACACTTGGTCTTTCATCATCGCAGACGTTCCATCCCCAATCCTTGGTATAGATTTTCTACAGCAACACAAACTGCTGGTTGATCCGGTTAGCCCTAAGCTTATAGACTCGCTCAATAAAAAGTACATCGCTGGTACGATTAGCCGTGCATCATCGTTGGACTTGATGGTCACACGCACACCAGCACCTCCATATACCGACACGGCAGATCAGTTTCCTGACATTCTACAACCATCTTTCCGATCAACAGACCATAAAGCTCCAATGAAAGCTTTATCAGCAAAGCAGGTTAATTACTCTCCGCGCGAAATACGACATCTCGAGTATATATCCCAAGTCAACTCCGATCTGCGACAAGTCAAGGGTAAAAACAATGAAGTGGCAGACGCTTTGCCACGTATGCACATTGATAACATTGTATGCTAAGACATCGACTACGAACATCTCTCAAACTTACAACGAGAGGACGTCGAACTCAAAAAGATCATGCGTTCTAAAACAACATCTCTAAGTCTCAAGGCAGTCCCTTTTGGCACAACAAAAGTTATCTGCTACACCTCTACAGATAAATACCGACCTTTTGTTCCAATAGCTATGAGAGATACAGTATTCGAGAAGTTACATAACTTGTCGCATCCTGGTGTGAGCGCTACTACCAAGCTACTAAGAAAAAGATTTATCCGGCCGAATATTAACACCGACGTTAAGAAATGGACACGAAATCGCTTGTCCTGTCAAAGAGTCAGATCAGCGTTCCTCGACGATTTCGAAGTCAACAATAAGGACCAGCTGAACGACGTGCCAATGCCTACATCCACAAAAGCTTCAACGTCGACAGAGAAGCCTGCGAAAACAACACGATCTGGTAGACGAGTCCATTGGCCTAAATGTTACGTGCAAGTCATCGAAATATAACTTACTAAGAATTTTCATTTTTGTTAACTTTATTCGTAATTGTCATTTGACTACTCATTTAACTCATTTTATTTTCATACATAAATCATGTAGTTGCAATAAGTAAGCCATTGTTGAATAGTATGCCACAGAAAAGAGTTACACTTTCAGAGCCCAGTTCTGACTCCGCAAGTTTACAAGGGATTACTAGTCAGAGTAAATGTATAAAACCCTTAAGGATGTGTGAGGAAGAACCCAAATCATCTACTGCTGTTATTAAAGAGTTTGAAAATAATGAAGTCGACCAGATAGATGGCGGTAAAGTGAATATTTGTGATAATGATCATGATAGTGAACTTTTGTCTTTGGTTGATCATGATGAGATGAGGGATATGCCTACTACCGCTAAGTTAAATAAAGGTTCTGTACAACTACAACGTGAAGTAGAATTGAATGCAGATGCTGAAGGTATGGATACTCATGAAACCGTCAGTGTAAATGATCAGCGTGTAGCCCACCTATCATCAGATGATAGTACTAAACCCGAACTAGTAGTGAAAGACAGCAGTGGTGGTAATCTTGCAGTTAGACAAATATATGAAAGCCGAGAAACAACAGCTTCTGATCCACAGTTAAGATCATCAACTGGTATCAATCAGCTGTCGTTGGTGTTTTTATCCACAATGAAACAGACGCCCATCAACCCAAGTATCTTGTGCAATGACTATGAGAGTATTGGTGCGTTTGAAAAGACGAAAGAAATTGGTCAGTTTAGTGAGGATGAGCCAGGTGTAAACGAAAGAGTAATCGTTAAATTGACTTCCATGAATAAAGGCATTTCAGGTTTCAAGTTACTACTTGAATGTTATTATCTTTGGTGTAAATTACTCTGTGCCTACGCTTGGTGGGTCAAATAAGTCGTATGTTTGTTAATCATCTACATTCCGCAATACAATGGCATGGACATATTACCATTCAAAGTTGAGGATATAGATGATGGAAGGAGGTCATCAAATGAACTCAACCACGAATTTCCAACATAAGCAGTCAACCTGAAAAAGGGTTGTAGGCGTACTGCTGTAAGTCCTACAATTCTTCAAAGGCTAGTGCATCGGTGAGCATCCCTAAGTGCTTAGACTGTTATTTTGTAAATACGTTCATGTTGTATGTGTCATCATCTCTCATCTATCTGTTGGCAATTTTGTTCGTGTCCGGACGTCTTCCACTGGTATCATCAACGTGAGAAGGAATGTAGGCGTACTGCTGTAAGTCCTACAGTCCTTCAAGGGTAGTTCATCAAGGCAGAATCCACACCATTTGATGTATTGATTGTACATATGTTTGTGTTAAGTAATTGAGTGGGTTCCAATTATTGTAATTGTCGGTTAATCTTGTTTAAGCCCGGACATTCTTCAACCTACAATCGTCAACCTGAGAAGGGTTGCAGGCGTACTGGTCTAAGTCCTGCAATTCTTCAAAGGAATTCCACCAAGACATGATCTGCGAGGTTATGTGTACTGTTTGTATATACGTGTGGTGTGTCATATCAATTGGTGTTTTTTGGATTAATTGTGTTTACTCGTTGTTTTCGTACCTTAATTTTATTGCATAATTTTGTTAAAAATTTCGTCGTGATTACTTCTGAAGTTGTTTCTAGTCTTCTACGTTCGTGAATGAATTGATTGATGTTAGAGACAGCAGACGGGTCGTATACGCCGGGGAGGCTATTGCTGAGAATGACATGCATACGGAGATAATGATTAGGTGTGATCCCAAGCGCCGGGGAGCGGGAGTGTAGACGACTGGGGCTTGCATACGTCACCGTTACTAGAACTGAGGCAGAATGAGTGACAAGCGATCACCGTGGTAATTGGTAGTGAATAGATAAGAGGATGTGTGAAGAGTGTCATCAGGTTCTGTTATGGTCACGTTGCATTCTGCAAGAGTCATTCTAGCAAGTGGCGATTGTGTTGCGAGATGTCAAGAGGATGCCTTTAACCGGAAGGCGTAGGTCGTCGTCGATGAGTGAGATTGTGCTGTGGGTATGTCTGTGGGCATTGACGGTTTACGAGACGTGGCTGACATCCGCGAAATACAAATTCCTGAGTTCTGCCCTCTCTGTGTTTTGGTTGGATTCTTGTAACTCGGTCATCTCGGAATACTAATACTACGATCACAAATAATTACTACAAATTCATATAAGAAATATTGACAATCACCAGGAAGTATTTAAACAATACAGAGATAGAAATAGTCGATCACTACATCCGCTACACGTCGAATATCTCCTTGCGTATTTATAACGGTGTCTCGGTTTGCTTGCAAGTAGCTGCGACCTTCTAACTGATTCTGTGATATTATTTTCATCAATATTATCTGGACTTATTTCTGAATTATCTCCAAAATCAGGATTAGTAGGGGAATCATTAATATTATAATTGGAACGACCTACTTCATTTATTGTCACTTTGTACAGGTGTCTGTTATGAACTGAGTGATCATTGATGGCTAATATCTTCACCACTCAATTTCCCATTTTTTGTAGTATGATTCCAACAGAAGGTCTATAGTCATTCCCTTTGTAATAATGTACATTAGAAGTCGCGGACATCAGATGCTTCCTGAGAATTCGAGATTTGAATAGTTTTGCAGGACTTTCACGGGCACTTGTATGTTCTGCATTCAACAGACGCAGTCTATGCATATGCAGCAATTCCTCCGTTTTAATCAGTTGCTCTCTCATCTCATTCAGTTTTTTTCGTGTTTTCGACAGTTTGCATTGTAACTCGGCCACCTCATTTTTGAAAACAGTTGACGCTTGAGTTGCTGAACTTGAAGTGGAGGTTTTCATTGGATGAGATTGAGTATTTCGAAAAGTTGAAAGACATATTGACTCCATTTTACTAGACAGATTGGGAGAATTATCAGGATTCTGAGTAACGTAAATATCCGAACTTCTGCAAACAGTCTTGATGTGTCCAACTTTACCACATTTGTGACACTTAGCACCCCGAAAACGGCAAGTGCTTCGTAGATGTAACTTTACACAGGATAAACACAGTCTAATGTTTTTGATCTCTGGCTGCATTCTGTTACCTGTGGACGACAATTTGGATTGCTTTCCATGACCACTTGTATTTTTGACTTTGGACAACATAACATCAGATAATGACTTAGTGGGAGCAGAGTTTTCACTATTGACATCTTCATATGTAATACATAAATCCTTAGCAGTTTGAAAGGTACAAGAAGGAAACTGAATTAACTCTTTCTCTAACTTAGGAATATTGATTCCAGCAATTAGACGATCACGTAGTTGAGTATGCAGCTGATCTCCAAAGTTACACTTTGAAGCTTGTATTTGAAGTTGAAGAATGAAGTCTCTTATCTTCTAATAATAATAATGTATATTCTCATATAAACATATAAATTTACATGAAAATGCATGCCATTTTTACAGGCACGATCAAGTATGATATAATATCAAATCGTAGATTGTCTACAAGTTAATAATGTTTCAATAGTTAAATATTTGATATATATATAAATACACATTGTCTGAACTAGGCTGTATAGTTATTGAATTGTACAATTGTCCTCCAGGTTGAGCGGGAAAATCGACTTCGTTTCGTTTTCATTCCGTGGTTGTCGGCATACGATAACCAACCAAAATTGAGGTAAGTACAACGTTTACAAGGGATTGAAAGCTGTTTTAGAAAAGTAAAAGTGCTGAGGTGAATCATTAAATTGTAATGAAATAGGTAAGTGCAAGTATCATTAATAAATGCACTAACCAGTTTATTGAATTGAGCCCTCTCTCTGGTCTCAAATGTAGTTACATGAAAGTGATTTATCAGAAGTTCACGAATCTTGACATATGACAGAGGAATAGGTTTATCTGGAAACGCCAGATTCTTCACTAGGCTATATGCATCTAGCCCAATAGCAGTGATGAAATGTGCTGGTATTTTGTCATCCCGAACATTCTTTGAAATGCACCACGCATCGAAGCATTCAAGGTAATTAGCAATCTCCCACGGAGAACCATTTATAGGGAATTTTCCGAGATTATTTAGTTACATCGCGACGCCAATTTGTAGTAATTATTTGTAATCGTAGCATTAGTATTTCGAGATGACCGAACTACAAGAATCCAACCAGAACACAGAGAGGGCGGAATTCAGGAACTTGTATTTAGCGGAAATATAATTTAGATAAAGCAATAAGAAGACATAATTTGTCTGAATCGTGTAATGTATTTGCGCAACACATTTCGAACAATCTGATCACACACGGACTTGTCATAGGAATATATATATAAAAAATTAATAAAGAGGTAAGAGGTGAGAAAAATAGACTTAGGTCAAGTTAAAAGGACATATTCAAGGTCAAAAAATAAAAATGAAGACCACTAAACCAAATAACAGAGGTAATAGTACATCTGCTATGGTATCAAAACAAAATTTACCAAGGAAGGTTTAATGTAATGACAAATTGTTTTTGAACACATAAAGGTGGCTTGAACTTTCTAATTGCTAGGGCTTCTACAAACTTTAGGATACGCCCCAAACACGTTTTATAGATAGGTTTAAAAGATCTGTTAACATCAATTTTATGACCTGTCTCTATAATATGTTTCGCAATAGAAGAGCTAGGTCTCCTGTTCTCACCGTTAATAGGTTCTGATGATTCCATTTGTTTCTGGAGCCATTTTGGAATATGCTCTGAAGCCCTTACTTGCAGAGATCGATGAGTCCTCCCTATGTATGTGTGTCCACACGTACATTCAATTTGGTAAATACAGTGGGATGTGACGTCATTTTTCGCATGTTCGAAGGGCTTAGATAGATATAATGGCTTTACATTCTCTAATATTATGATATTAGCTGCATAAAAAGTCTTTTTAACAGCAGCGTTCAGCCTTTGTCTAGTTATCAAGCTGTTTTGATGTCCCATATAGGGTAGCTTGATGTACACGTCTTTCTTAGGGGCGAGTTGGAGAGTGGGTCTTGGTGTTCTGACTACTTTATATCTCCTGATGAACTTTTCTGGATAATTGTTATCAACCAGAGTTTGTGTCAAAATTCTTTCTTCTTCATCAAGCGTGTCTTCAGTGCATATTCGTCGGATTCTACTGAAGAGGCACCTTACTAAGCCTCTTTTGTACCGAATAGGGCAGAAACTGTGGTAGTTAAGATACTGTCCTGTCCAGGTAGGTTTTCTATAAATAGATCTTTTTATTGACCCATCAAGCCGTCGACTAAGCAATATGTCTAGGAAAGATAAACAATTATCTTCCTCTTCTACAGATGTAAGTGATATGCTATTCTGAACTTCATTCATTCGATTTAAAGTTGAGGTGGCAGAATAAGGCTTATCACTGATGACTACGATATCATCTACATACCTTCTATAAAGTGGCACATTTTCGATTAAATCTTCCGATAAATTCTCAATGTACGACATATAAATATCTGCTAAAAGGGGCCCTAACGGACTGCCCATAGCAACACCATCAACTTGGCGGAAACAGTCACCTTCAAATGTAAACCTAACATTGTTAGTACATAGAAGTAATAAATCTTTTAAGTAAGATATAGGGAACGGGATGAAAAAATTGTTTGTGGAAATATAATCACACAAAATGTCAACTGTTTTGATCAAAGGCACATTAGTGAATAACGAGTTTACATCAAAAGAGTACATATTCTTGTTCATAATATTAATATTACTATCATCAAGAACATCAACCAATTCAAATGTATCTTTTAACACATACTTACAGAATTGTGTTTTGACTGGATTCAATAATTCCACTAACCATTTAGCAAGTTTATGCGTTGGGGATTTGCACATTGACAATATAGGACGTAGAGGATTATTGGGTTTATGTATTTTTGGCAACCCATACATATGTGGGAATTTACAATCTGACGGTTTTAATGAGTCAAGTTTATCTTTACTTATAGCATTTAGGCCATGAAGCTTCAGTAGATTAGCTGTCACTGTGCCCTGCAACAACTGAATATCTTCTGAGGAGGGATCACGACTAAATTTGCTCTTATCATCAAGAATAGACATCATTTTTGATTTGTAGTCACTTTTATTCATAATGACGACTCCAGAACCTTTATCAGGTTTAGTAATAATTATATCAGAATTTTCCCGTAGCTCCTTCAAGGCTTTGAAATGTTGGGAATTTAAAATACTCTTCTCCTTTGGGTTGTTGTTTAAAAACTGGTGAGCTATATCCACCATCTTGGCCTTAAACCAACCCCGATCTTCATCGGATGTTGCGGTAAGAGGTTTGAGTTGGTCATATAAGTTTTCTAACTCAGCATGGATGGCTAAATCCGTAAATTGCGTGCGAGGAACACAAAATTTGAGTCCAAGGGATAAAGCTTCTTTCTGATGAGTAGATAGAGTAATATCAGAAAGATTTGTAACGTACTTATCAGGATTCACCGGGAAGACATCTACGCGGTTTCGATCATCGATTGAACTCTTCAATTTATTTTGTATATTCATCTTCGTTTTCTGAGTAACGTCTTTACAAAACTGAAGAAATTTCATGTGGCATATTATTGATAATTCAGATAAAATAAGCGACGCATCGGTATGAAGAACAAGTAGTCCTTGTAAGGTTTGTTTAACATTTTCGATATGTGACTTTGTAAGACGAACAAGATTAGAGATATTTGGTTGTAATTTACTGAATTTCAAAGTTTTATAAAATTGCCTCGGGAAAGAATGATTTTTAATACATAATTCATAAAATTCCAACGTGTTACGTTCGACGACAATTTTACACCTTAGGTTAACAAGTTCATTTAACCTTTTGATAGTGTGTGGAGGGAGCCTTCTCTTTGAAAATTTAAAACAATTAGTTCCCTTTATGAATTTAGATAAAGCAATAAGAAGACGTAATTTGTCTGAATCGTGTAATGTATTTGCGCAACACATTTCGAACAATCTGATCACACACGGACTTGTCATAGGAATATATATATAAAAAATTAATAAAGAGGTAAGAGGTGAGAAAAATAGACTTAGGTCAAGTTAAAAGGACATATTCAAGGTCAAAAAATAAAAATGAAGACCACTAAACCAAATAACAGAGGTAATAGTACATCTGCTATGGTATCAAAACAAAATTTACCAAGGAAGGTTTAATGTAATGACAAATTGTTTTTGAACACATAAAGGTGGCTTGAACTTTCTAATTGCTAGGGCTTCTACAAACTTTAGGATACGCCCCAAACACGTTTTATAGATAGGTTTAAAAGATCTGTTAACATCAATTTTATGACCTGTCTCTATAATATGTTTCGCAATAGAAGAGCTAGGTCTCCTGTTCTCACCGTTAATAGGTTCTGATGATTCCATTTGTTTCTGGAGCCATTTTGGAATATGCTCTGAAGCCCTTACTTGCAGAGATCGATGAGTCCTCCCTATGTATGTGTGTCCACACGTACATTCAATTTGGTAAATACAGTGGGATGTGACGTCATTTTTCGCATGTTCGAAGGGCTTAGATAGATATAATGGCTTTACATTCTCTAATATTATGATATTAGCTGCATAAAAAGTCTTTTTAACAGCAGCGTTCAGCCTTTGTCTAGTTATCAAGCTGTTTTGATGTCCCATATAGGGTAGCTTGATGTACACGTCTTTCTTAGGGGCGAGTTGGAGAGTGGGTCTTGGTGTTCTGACTACTTTATATCTCCTGATGAACTTTTCTGGATAATTGTTATCAACCAGAGTTTGTGTCAAAATTCTTTCTTCTTCATCAAGCGTGTCTTCAGTGCATATTCGTCGGATTCTACTGAAGAGGCACCTTACTAAGCCTCTTTTGTACCGAATAGGGCAGAAACTGTGGTAGTTAAGATACTGTCCTGTCCAGGTAGGTTTTCTATAAATAGATCTTTTTATTGACCCATCAAGCCGTCGACTAAGCAATATAATAATAATAATAATAATAATTTATTTTCATATAAACATAAATTTACATGAAAATGCATGCCATTTTTACAGGCACGATCAAGGATGATATAATGTCAAATCTTAAATTGTCTACAAGTTAATAATGTTTCAACAGTTAAATATTTGATATATATATAAATACACATTGTCTGAACTAGGCTGTATAGTTATTGAATTGTACAATTGTCCTCCAGGTTGAGCGGGAAAATCGACTTCGTTTCGTTTTCATCCCGTGGTTGTAGGCATACGATAATCAACCAATATTGAGGTAAGTACAACGTTTACAAGGAATTGGAAGCTGTTTTAGAAAAATTAAAGTGCTGTGGTGTAACATTAAAGTGTAATAGATTAAGTGAGTGAAATATATCATTAATAAACACATTTATATAGAAAACAGAATGGGGAAGTAATTAATCCTTAGGCCGACAACGTTCATTTGCAATGTATAATGAAACCAATATATTTTATACTATCATGCGTTCACTTTTGGCTTTAATACAATTATTTTCAAGCCAGTTGTCTTTATTTCATGTCTTTTTTTCTATTTGGTGCACAACCGTACCCTCCAGAGAATAGGAATAGAATAAGTCGAATCAAATTCATAAAGAGCTATAAAATGTTAGGTTTAATGGAATATAATGAGAATCAAGTAAAGACGTTATTAGAAAATAAGTGAGACAAGATATTGTGAAGTGGTATTTAAAGATCTGACAATGGATAGCAAGTTAATTTATAAGATGCCCCATAAATCTGTGCAGATCCCACGTGGTCGCATCTCAACAATAGGCTGAGCGAATGGTATATATTTAAAGGTAGAAGCATTATCTGTCAAGGCGTTCACTATTATCTTTTTCAAGATAAAGATCTAAGCCCTCATAAAAATCAGAAATATCTCGAGCCTTTAATTTGTATATTGCTGTTCCTGCAGAATGGGGCGATTCACCTTAGTGACCACCACCATATCTACTGATCAGCTAACGCCACCCTCCCTCCTTTTTTGATGTTAAGCTCTGAGACTATGATTATTATGGCTACCGCAAATATATTGCTTGGTACCAGACATGTTCGTACCCCATATTCCATCTCCCTAGCTTTCTTAATGAGTGCTTCCAATAGGTCTCCACGTACATCTTTACGAACATATTATATATGTGTGCATGCATCCTGATGAACAGATTACTTTATAAGAAGTTAAAACCTTAAAGAGTAAAACGAATAGGTATTGTGAATAGTGGAGCAAGATTTAGCAGAATACTATAGTTAAGGTTCAATTTAGGTAGTATGGACTGAAGGTAAGGTCGGTTGGCAGGACTTAGTGTACTAAATTTTCATGACAGTCTTATATATAGTAAACATCTGACATTGCAAAGTAACGTGTCTAGACATATTATAAAAAGATATTAACACAGAACCAACGAAATTTTGGCGTTTTTTAACAATACTGCAGTGTGTGTATACTGAAGAATGGTGGTTAGTCTACAGGGAGCCGTAGAGTAAATCAAACCATATATGATAAGAGTATAATCAATAATATAGTTCGTATATCAAATATTACACTAGGTTCAATAATTGAGTGTTATAAGGGAAACAAGCGTGGTAAAGCAAGAGAACATTTGATGCATAAATATTTTAAGTATTTTAATATCCATCTAATTTAAGAATTGAACATGCATGATTAATAAGTATTATTATATTAGTATATACATATGTAAAACGTTAAAAGGTGTGGATGCTATTACAATTATTTCCAGTGTTACTTTCACCAACACAACTTAGTGAAAATTATAGAGAATAGAAATCAGTAAATTAGTTAACGTTCGCTGCGTGAGTATTAGAGTCGAGATATACGTATGTGACTATACTGAAGACTGGACTGGCCTTCAATTTCCGTTCTACCAACAGTTGTGGTCTTTTAGACGAGCTAGGGTGGACATGTTAAAGTGTCTTTCTAGGCTCCGTTTGAACCCATCAGGGTTTTCACAACATCTTATTTCAGGTGGTAGTTGGTTCCAAAGAGTGCAATATTTTATGGTGAAAAAGTTTGCCCTAATGGATTTTCTGTGGGTAGCCACCTTGACAAGGTAGTCGTGGTTTCGCAGCTGATATGATTTAATATTTTCCCAAGTTATGGATGAGTTACTGTAGCAGTGTTTCCTAATGACTTTGAAGAGTAGAAATAGGTTGCACTTCACTCTCCTTAACCACAGAGGCTCTAATTTCAGACGTACACACCTGTCAACATATTCCACTTGTTGGTCGAACCCTATTATGCGTTTCGTGAGGAATCTCTGGACACTTTCGATTTTTTTTCTGTCTACAGTCCTGAGGTTACTAAATAGGAGAGCACAATATTCAAGTTTGGGACGGATACATGTCCTATATATAGCTAATCTTGCTTCTTGGGTGTAGAAGTTACGCAGTACAAAGCCAGTAAGTCGTTTACAGTCAGATACAACCTTATTTGCGTGATCGGAAAAGGATAAATCTGAGTATGTTATCCCGAGGTCTGTGACTGTGTTCAGTTTTGACAGGAGCTTACCGTACATGTATAGGCACATTATCGGTTTCCAGCGTCCAAGGTGGGTTATACCGCACTTGTCTGGGTTGAAAGTCAGTTGCCACTTTTCGCTCCAATCGCCTAGATCATTTAAGTCTTGTTGGATCTTGCTTTCGACGCTCATATCACCGTACCCATAATCATATACTATCTTGAGATCATCTGCAAAAAGGTATGGCTTGCCATACTTGATTACAGAGACTATGTCATTTATAAATAAGAGGAATAGAATAGGGCCAAGAACACTACCTTGTATTACACCACTGGTTATCGGCTTTGAGGAAGACAACTGGTGGTTGATTTTGACTAATTGCTCTCTTTCTGTGAGAAAAGAACTTATCCATTTGTGAAGATTTCCGGTTATTCCGTAGGATTGGAGTTTTGTTAGGAGTCTGATATGTGGGACTTTATCGAAGGCCTTGCTAACGTCAAGAAACAATGTTGTTACCGAACGCCCATTATCAATGCTTTGTGTGATGTAGTCAAAATAATCTAAGTGGCAAGTAATGCACGACCTTCTACTTAAGAAACCGTATTGGGATGGGGATAGTAGGTCATTTGACAGCAAGTACTGAATGATTTGAGTCTTAACTATCTTTTCCATTACACGTGAAACTACAGACGTGATGTTGATGGGGCGGTAGTTGTTGATATCAGCTATAGGCCCGTATTTATGGATAGGTACAATATAAGACTTCTTCCAGCAGTTAGGGTATGTCCCATCGCTTAATGAAATTGAGTATAACTTGAGTAAGAGTAAACTCATGTCATTACCACCTTTTTTCAGCAGAACGGAAGATATACCGTCTGGGCCAGTAGTGTTACTAAGCTTAAGATTTGCGACAGCTTTATCGATCTCATGTGTGGTGAAAATTATGTCACTTAAACATTCGTCTGTTTTACGTGGGAAATCCACGACTTCATCGTTCTCTAAGGTGTATAATCTGGCGAAGTGCTTGCTAAACAGTTCACATATCGCCTCATTATTTTCGTAAGCAATGCCGTCTAAGTATATTATTTTCGGATAGGGTGTTTTGGAGTTCATCAACCTACTTTTAAAAAGTTTGGCTATTTCTCCTGAGTTATGCGGTGCATGAATGGCCTGCATTTCTTTGTTTCTGAGGCCTATATTTCTCAACTCTTCAATTCTACTGAGAAGGGACGTTATGGCAATTAATGACGATAAGTCATGATATCTGTAGTATTTTATTGAGTGCTTACGTAGACTTCTTCTAAACGATGTCGGAATATAATCACTTTGGGGGAATCTGAAGTTAAGAATCTTCTCGGGTGCAATGACGTCGTGAATTGAGTTAATATTCTGATAGAAGTTGTTAAGAATTGCATCTAAGGACTGGTTCGAAAAGTACGAGTCCCAATTAGAACATCTAATTAGGTGCTGATACAAGTCCCAGTCAGCATGTGTGTACAATCTCATAGGTATCTGGCCAGCTTCATCTCTGCGTTTTGTTTCAGGAAAGATGTCAAAAGAACAAACTACTATTCTATGGTCACTACCTGGAAATTCATGTCCAACATGTACGGTAGATGGCGTTATGTTGTTCGTGAAAATAAGGTCTAGGATATTTGCGGATCTAGTGGGTGAATTTATGTGTTGTGTCCACCCTCCTGTGACGATGGAATTTATGAGATTATCGTACCTTTGGGGTCCTCGGAGTGAAGACCATGATACTTCTGGCAAGTTGAAATCGCCTCCGATAATTTTATAACTGAAAGGAAGATTGGCTGTAACATTAAAGATATTGCTAAGCATATTATCATATTCCCTGCTGGATGAAGGGGGCCGGTACACACAACCCACAAGTATAGGTTTACTTCTGACAACTTTTATTTCGACCCAGATCGAGTCATTGAGTTGTGACAGAATTGGGTTACTAAACTGGGTTGCACACATGGATTGTTCACAGTAAATTAGTGTTCCACCCCCACGACCTGTCCGTCTGTCCCCGCGAAAAAGGTTGTATTTATCAATCCTTAGGCTGTCATTGGAGATTTCACTTGTGCACCAGGCTTCGGTGATCATAATCAATGACGGTCTGCATATAGAAGCTATTGTACTTAGTGCTAAATGTTTGCTTAGAACTGATCTCGTATTTACTAGGATAATAGATAAACACTGGCTATGTGGTTTCAGTGAGCGGACAACATCTTGGTAAAATAATCCGTGAGTATCCTCTATATACATGTTATCAGACTCATTTACCAATATCTTTGGATCGTAGGAAGACTTCAGGTAGATTTTTGAGGTGGTAGTCAGGGATGGGCTTACGTTTGGATATGGTATGCAGTGAGAGACACCTGTGTGATAATCAGATATTAATATTTTAGAGATATTAGTATCCGCGTTTGGTGTCGACACTGTGTCAGCTATCTCCCGGGAAATATGCCTTGCCCTAGCTGTAGACTGTTCGCTATGCCAGCAAGGAATTGATCCGATATCATGCGTGCTATATGCATGATTCCAGGTGTTTCTGTTAACTGACGCTGGTGAAAATCCTGCCCTAAGGTATAACCGATATGTGTATTCGGTAATTTGTTGCCAGTATAAGAATGAAGTGTTGGTATCTGTTTCTGGTATTCATCAGACCATGGCAAGTTTTGTGCAGAAATCGGCACATGCTCCCCACTAGACACATAAGATATATGAATGGGTTCTGTTGGCTTGCTAAATGTGGTCTGTGGCCGATGTTTGGGGTATTTTCTATAACTTTCAGTAGACAGAATATTAGAAGTGGGCTGGTTGACAAGGGGTTTACGTAGTGGATGTGCAGAACAATACCTACTACTTTGCTGTGCTGTTTGTCTAGAATTAGGGATTCGATAAAATTGGCTTTCCACTTGGCACCAATTAGGCCTACCCCTAGGAGCTTCGTCTACCATATTTGACTTTCTCTTACAAAGAAGGCCTACAGGTGCTTTCGTCTCTTTCTTATCAAAGAGCTTTCTTGCTCCGGGTTTAGTATTTAATTTATTTACTTCTTTTTCCCCTATCTTATGATTATCTGGCTGATGATGGCTAACAGGGCAGTCAGCACATGCTATGTAGGGTTTCTGTGGCTTGAACACCTCATGAGCTTTAGTTTTCTTAATGGAAATGGGACGTTTGTCATAACGCCTAGAAAACTTGCCAACTTGGGTGGCTACATTCGACTGGTGCTTTACAGAGTGTGGATTGTCAGACAGAGGAGTAACTGACTTATAAGGCAATGGTTGGACCACCAGTGGGATGGGTTTTGATGGTTTCGGTGTCTTGACTTTTGCGTCAGTGTGAAAACGATGTATTTCAACATTATTTCCCGTTGACTCATCTATGTCCACCATTTCAGTGTCTGCATCAATATCGTTATATAATGCTTGGCTAACATTAGCCACTACCTGCGAAAATGTCTGTTGCATGCCGTGATCAGATATTTCAATAGACGGAATAACGCACGGAACATCATCTACAGTTATCCTATTAGAGTTATCAGGGTTCACTGTTCCTGAGCGGCATCGCCTTTGGCATGGTGTTAAATCAGGTGCAACCCTAATGTTAGTGTATGGTGTTGAAGAGCCTATTTTCTTACCCGATTTCAGAAAATTCCTGGCTTCTTCGGTAGACCTAAACTTGAAAAGCACAGGACACGGGTGGTTTGCAGATTTCTTACGAAGACGCAAGACCTGACATTCTGTCAACGACATATTACAAGCCTTTAGACACGAATTCTTAAGTTTGGCAATCGGCTCTCTGTCTGGAATGTTATAGGCCAAGACGTTATGTGAAGACATAATCCTCTTAACAGCTTCTTCAGCCAAATAGTCAATTATGCGCTCGGATTTGATTAGTGATTCAAAACAGATGTTTTGTGGTGGGTCACACAGTTGCGTGAGAGGCATAATGCTGTCAAACTTGCTCTGTAGTTCTGCTATTGACTTCTGAAGTGTCAGTAAATCATTTTTGCTACAAGCCGCATTCTCTGCTAATTCCTCCATGATATCAGATACCATAACTCTGGGTATGGCTGGTGTAAACAGTGTAGAATTGTCAACGGAGCTGAGGCCTTCAGATGGCTGACTAGTATTAGATCTCAGTCTCTTAACGGTACTTACACGTTTGATAGACTTAACCATTACAGAAATAAGAAACTTCACAATTTCCGGAAAAAAAGTCTTGAGGATATGAAAATAAGATAGCTGTATTATCGAAGTATCAAAACAACAACGATAAACAGATTTATATTGCAAAAATAAAAAGTCAGACTTTCCTTTACAGAGTTTGCTGTGGATAAAGTCCTGAGTTCCACGTAGTTAGATATGGTATCCGAGGATTCTTGACGTAGATTTCACGAGTGAATGCTATATGTTGTTCCAGTTGATACAATACAATCCTTGTTGACTATGGATAACTGGATAATGTGATGAAAGCGGCTAATTTCCAAAATATTAAGGAAAGATGATTCACGCAGAAAGTGAGCACCCGTAGCGCAAGCGTTCAAAAATATGTCTAGGAAAGATAAACAATTATCTTCCTCTTCTACAGATGTAAGTGATATGCTATTCTGAACTTCATTCATTCGATTTAAAGTTGAGGTGGCAGAATAAGGCTTATCACTGATGACTACGATATCATCTACATACCTTCTATAAAGTGGCACATTTTCGATTAAATCTTCCGATAAATTCTCAATGTACGACATATAAATATCTGCTAAAAGGGGCCCTAACGGACTGCCCATAGCAACACCATCAACTTGGCGGAAACAGTCACCTTCAAATGTAAACCTAACATTGTTAGTACATAGAAGTAATAAATCTTTTAAGTAAGATATAGGGAACGGGATGAAAAAATTGTTTGTGGAAATATAATCACACAAAATGTCAACTGTTTTGATCAAAGGCACATTAGTGAATAACGAGTTTACATCAAAAGAGTACATATTCTTGTTCATAATATTAATATTACTATCATCAAGAACATCAACCAATTCAAATGTATCTTTTAACACATACTTACAGAATTGTGTTTTGACTGGATTCAATAATTCCACTAACCATTTAGCAAGTTTATGCGTTGGGGATTTGCACATTGACAATATAGGACGTAGAGGATTATTGGGTTTATGTATTTTTGGCAACCCATACATATGTGGGAATTTACAATCTGACGGTTTTAATGAGTCAAGTTTATCTTTACTTATAGCATTTAGGCCATGAAGCTTCAGTAGATTAGCTGTCACTGTGCCCTGCAACAACTGAATATCTTCTGAGGAGGGATCACGACTAAATTTGCTCTTATCATCAAGAATAGACATCATTTTTGATTTGTAGTCACTTTTATTCATAATGACGACTCCAGAACCTTTATCAGGTTTAGTAATAATTATATCAGAATTTTCCCGTAGCTCCTTCAAGGCTTTGAAATGTTGGGAATTTAAAATACTCTTCTCCTTTGGGTTGTTGTTTAAAAACTGGTGAGCTATATCCACCATCTTGGCCTTAAACCAACCCCGATCTTCATCGGATGTTGCGGTAAGAGGTTTGAGTTGGTCATATAAGTTTTCAAACTCAGCATGGATGGCTAAATCCGTAAATTGCGTGCGAGGAACACAAAATTTGAGTCCAAGGGATAAAGCTACTTTCTGATGAGTAGATTCATAAAAAAAAAGTAAATTCATAAAGGGAACTAATTGTTTTAAATTTTTTGGAATTATAATTGCAATTCTTATAAGAAATATCAACAATCAGCAGTAAGTATTTAAACAATACAGAGATAGAAATAGTCAGTCACCTCACTTGTACAACAGAATTCTGAACTCATTTCTGTAGAAGTTCTTGAGTACAAAGGCGATAAGTCTGCGTGACTTTGACACTTGTTTGGAGATATGTCCAGAAAATGATAAGTCATGTGAGTATTTCAGTCCTAGGTCCAATACAAATTCCAGTCGTAAGAGTGCATGGCCTTGAATTGTCAGGTCAAGTTCTAAATTGTTGCAACCTATGCAGAGCCAGCCATATTTTTCGACATTAAACCGGAGTTGCCGGGTGTCACACCATCCATCCATTTCTTCTAATTCTTGCTGTATGGCGTTTACTGTTATTCCAAGATCTGTGTTCTTGCATTTATAGGTCACTTTTAAGTCATCTGCATATAATATTGGTTTACCAACACTAAAGCGTTCACAGATACTGTTTATATATATTATGAATAGGAGTGGGCCTAATACACTTCCATGGATTACACCACTACTTACTGGTTTAGGCCTTGAGATTATCGAGCCAACTTTCATTATCTGACTTCGGCCACAGAGAGATGATTTTATCCAGCTCAGGAGAGGGTCACATATCCCTAGCGAGCATAACCTGCTGACTAGCAGATTATGGGGACTCTATAGAAGGCTTTTGTTATATCGAAATATAGCACAATTACTAGTTCTCTGTTGTCCCTGCTTCGTGTAGCTCCGTTGAAAAAGTCTATGTGACAGGTCACACATGATCTCTTTTTGAGGAATCCGTGCTGTGATGGATTGATAAGTTCATGCTGTAGTAAGTTGTCTGACACTTGGTCTTTAACCACTTTATCCATTATTCGTGATATTGCCTGTGTTATATTAATAGGTCTATAGTTGCATGCACTGGTTTTGGCCCCTGCTTTGTGCTTAGGTAATATGTATATGGTTTTCCACACTTCAGGATCAGTTCCAGTTTCCAGTGACAGAGTAAATATTCTAAGTAACAAGACTACCATTTCCGCGCTACCATTTTTGTATACGACAGATGGTATGTCGTCTGTTCCAGTACTGCCATTTGACTTCAATGTCTTAATCGCTGAGTCTATATTTTGTATATTAAAGTCTATTTCTCCTAATTTGTGGTTACTTTTGCAGGTCATTTGGAAATTTGGGGTCGGGTGCACTCTGGTGTCATTGCAAAACCCTTATGTTCCAAGCTGCTTACATTATTGTCTTTACTGCTTTTTAGACGTTTCTGCAATATCCTACAAAGTTCCAGAGTTTTGGTGTTACCCATGAGAGCTTTATTTTCTTCATGTTGTGACATCATTTTGTGTTTCTCCTCAAGGAGTTTAAGAGTTTCATGTATTTGGTTTAGCTTATTGAATTCCTTAAATACATGGTATTTCCTTTCTAATTTCTTTAGTTTTAGTCGCGTTTTGCGGTCTATAGGTGGAGTTGGTGTCTTTAGCGCAGATTTTAGGGGCGAGATTGTATCTCTTGCTGAGCCAAATGTTTTGTAGAAAATCTGAGGTGATACTTCTAAGTTATTGTTGATGAAGCATACTTCCCAGGGAGAACTTCTCAACAGATCTGACAGGAATTCCAAATCAGCATTTTTTGTTTGTGTCCGGACGTCTTCCACTGGTATCATCAACGTGAGAAGGAATGTAGGCGTACTGCTGTAAGTCCTACAGTCCTTCAAGGGTAGTTCATCAAGGCAGAATCCACACCATTTGATGTATTGATTGTACATATGTTTGTGTTAAGTAATTGAGTGGGTTCCAATTATTGTAATTGTCGGTTAATCTTGTTTAAGCCCGGACATTCTTCAACCTACAATCGTCAACCTGAGAAGGGTTGCAGGCGTACTGGTCTAAGTCCTGCAATTCTTCAAAGGAATTCCATCGAGACATGATCTGCGAGGTTATGTGTACTGTTTGTATATACGTGTGGTGTGTCATATCAATTGGTGTTTTTTGGATTAATTGTGTTTACTCGTTGTTTTCGTACCTTAATTTTATTGCATAATTTTGTTAAAAATTTCGTCGTGATTACTTCTGAAGTTGTTTCTAGTCTTCTACGTTCGTGAATGATTGATTGATGTTAGAGACAGCAGACGGGTCGTATACGCCGGGGAGGCTATTGCTGAGAATGACATGCATACGGAGATAATGATTAGGTGTGATCCCAAGCGCCGGGGAGCGGGAGTGTAGACGACTGGGGCTTGCATACGTCACCGTTACTAGAACTGAGGCAGAATGAGTGACAAGCGATCACCGTGGTAATTGGTAGTGAATAGATAAGAGGATGTGTGAAGAGTGTCATCAGGTTCTGTTATGGTCACGTTGCATTCTGCAAGAGTCATTCTAGCAAGTGGCGATTGTGTTGCGAGATGTCAAGAGGATGCCTTTAACCGGAAGTCTTCCGTGTGGCCGAGATTCTCGCACTGGCATCCAAGTCAACGTGTATTGGTCGTGATGGAAAAAAGGGATGGATCCGTTTCTTGTCGGGGAGTGTCAATGTAGTTGAAGATTGAACGATCAATTCATGGTTATTCGCTCAAACTCAACTCTATAAATTCGCAGGAGTCATCAATCCAGCAGTCATCGCCTCATCGTTTGCTGTTCGGTTGAAGACAGAAAACTATCAGAAGTATTATCGTGAATTATTTTTATAACATTTATTCTTATACCCTTTGGATAATTATGTTACTTGAAGGATGGTTGACGGGAATGTTTCCGTGGTTTTTATGCCTTTTTTACACTTTTGTGGATAGCTCACCATATCGACGAAATGTAACCCAATTCTCATTTGTTTCGCGCATTTTCGACAGATTCAAAGAATAATCGTGCCTGGTACTACATCTTATAAATTGTTTTTACATATGCAAAATGTGTTTACTATCATTATTCGATTATGCTTTGTTATATTATTATTATATTATATTATTATTTATTATATTATCTTTACTAACTATGCTTACTAACTGTATGTGTAATTTATCGAATTGATGATGCTTGTAAACTGGCGTCTCTCATGTACAAAAATGAGAATATATATTATTATCATTATAATAACTTTAGTGTTGGTCATATATTGGCGTGAGAATAAAGGATTCTTGAGTCGCCAATCTGTGTTCTGGTTTTTCGCGTTGGTTATTAAAAATTGTTTCTGAAAGTCTTCCAGGGACAGCGTGAGGTTCAGCGCAGTAAGAGCTGGCCATTGACAGTTTCTGAGAGTTGGCTGACAGCTTCATCCCAACAACTTTTGGGGAGGTGGATGCATTGAATGACTGCTCGCAGGCAGTACGTGTGTCGGCATCTATTAGAATGTCTACGACGACTGACAACCTGGAATGATTAAGACAAAAATGATACACATAACGCATAATATGATTATTTTTGATATTGTGGTGAGAGCAGGCTGCTGGCCGATCGTTAGACATTTACGTCAATGTTTACGTTGCAAATATTGGTCGTGAGGAAATATGAACAAGACTGAACAAGACAACAAACAATCACAGCAGACTTTGTGTAGGCAGATACAGTTAATAATAATGTATATTCTCATATAAACATATAAATTTACATGAAAATGCATGCCATTTTTACAGGCAAGATCAAGTATGATATAATATCAAATCGTAGGTTGTCTACAAGTTAATAATGTTTCAATAGTTAAATATTTGATATATATATAAATACACATTGTCTGAACTAGGCTGTATAGTTATTGAATTGTACAATTGTCCTCCAGGTTGAGCGGGAAAATCGACTTCGTTTCGTTTTCATCCCGTGGTTGTCGGCATACGATAACCAACCAAAATTGAGGTAAGTACAACGTTTACAAGGGATTGAAAGCTGTTTTAGAAAAGTAAAAGTGCTATGGGGAATCATTATAGTGTAATGAAATAAGTAAGTGCAAGTGTAATTAATAAATGCATATATAAAGGGAAATCCCTAGGCTGACAACGTTCATTTGCAATGTATAATGCTTCCTGTACAGTTTGCACTATCATGATGTCCACCTTTGGTTTTAATACATTTTTTCCTCATGCCGGCTTTTTTTATTTTATGCCTTTTTGTGCATTCAGTGCACAACCGTACCCTACAGAGAATAGGAATAGAATAAGTCGAATCAAATTCACAAAGAGCTATAAAATGTTAGCTTTAATGGACTATAATAAGGATCAAGTAAAGACGTTATTAGAAAATAAATGAGATAAGACATTGTGAATTGGTTTTCAAAGATCCGACAATGGACAGCAAGTTAGTTTATAAGATGCCCCTTAAATCTGTGTAGAGCCCACATGGTCACATCTCAACAATAGGCTGAGCGAATGGTATATATTTCAAGGCAGAATCATGATCTCTCTAGGCGTTCATTATTGTCTTTTTTAAGATAAAGATCTAAGCCCTCATAAAAATCAGAAATATCTCGAGCCTTCAAATTGTATATTGCTGTTCCTGCAGAATGGGGTGATTCACCTTAGTGACCACCACCATATCTACTGATCAGCTAGCGCCACCCTCCTTCCTTTTTTGATGTTAAGCTCTGAGACTATGATTATTATGGCTACCGCAAATATGTTGCTTGGTACCAGACATGTTCGTACCTCATATTCCATCTCCCTAGCTTTCTTAATGAGTGCTTCCAATAGGTCTCCGCGCCGGGTTCGAAGTTGGTCGTTTTTTTGCGCGTGGTTTTCGCTTTTACTATTCTTTCTTGTATTCCCACTTCTCAGTATATATCCTTAGTGCCACTGAGTACTAATAGAAATAGCAATATTTTTTCATATCTTAACCTACCTTCCTAGTCACTGGATATTATCCTTGCCGATTTTCCTGTTTCAGGCTATTGATTAAGGTATTACCACTTCGAGCATCTGAATTTCGGTGCACATATTACGCTTGTTTTTTGTTTTGACATAACGTCAAACAACCTAAGACTCATATACCTCTGCAGTTCTGTATTAGCTATACACAAAATGCCTGGTAAACTATCGAAGCGACGTGCTTCACTATCAGCTGAAAAAATCAGCAAAAGACATAGATCTAGCAAGCCTAAACAACATGGTAACACACTTTCCCCTGATCTGACGCAGATGCTAAACGATACTAGATCGGAAATCATTACTTCTTCACCTTCTTGTGTAATAAATGATTTTATCAGGGATATTTACAATAGTACAGGTTGTGAGACAAGTAGTATGGATCCTTACCTAGCCACACTGGCTCTTAGTAGAAAATCTGACACAGGCTCTTCTGATGTGGTTGAAACCACACCACCCATATACCCTGCTCAGAACTGTCAGTCAGAAGGTCCAAACATACATATGGCCTCACTATCCTCTATACCTGCTAATATCAATTCTTTAGGTTGTGTCAAAAGAAATGTTGACTCCCCCAAATGCTTAGTAAACTTAGACATCGACCTCGATAATCCTTGCAACACACAGGCAGATTTGCTATCACCTAATTCTATTCAACCGGATGCTTTTATGCAGGCTACAAATATGCCAGTTCAGAAGTTAGATTGTAGCACCACCGCTTCCATTACCAACAAAGCCCCTCAACGCAAAAATTTCCATCGGTCATCAGCGACCCGTGGACGTCAACCTAATGCCAAATTGGAAAACGCCAACTGCTCATTATCTACGCAGAACACAACTACCCAAACCAATAACCTGGAAAGTAGAGACATTCTTCCATTAGTCCATGATCTCTTACCCCTTAGGTATCTTATGAAGCCTGCTGACTTTCCTGACTATGATACACTACAGTCTTGTGAGAGAATTATAGATCACATTTCCACGGAAGTGATTAAGCGTGTTCAGTGCATGTATAATGCAATCGTCTTCAATGTGCCCGACAGTACTAACATTAAAACATTGAAAAATGCACTTTTAAAGACATGTGAAATACCAGACTCCCATTGTAGGTGCAAACGATTGCGTAAATCTTCAGCTAATACATCCTGTCCAATAATGTTCGAATTTAATAACATTGTGGATGCTAGTCGCTTTGTAAACAACCAACATCTCTTTAAGAGAGTAAGCAACTTTAAGAATATACGTATTATTCACGACAGGACACCAATCCAGCGTCGTGCCAAGCTAAGTGTCTCAGCAGGTGAAATAAGTCACCAAAAGGATACTACCAGCCCCATTGATGTTAATAAAAAATACCACCCAAACCCTAAAAGAAACCCTCCACCTAGTTACACTGAAATGAAGCCTGGTAGGGTTACCAATACTAAATCCAGTACTTCTCCAGCTGTTAAACAACCTGAAAAGCACTCACTGTCTGCAAAAGGTACCAATGAAAATCCTACCCGCCATGCTAAATATACCGAAAACCCTTGTATCACATTCACGTCTAGCTCTCAAATTATGAGAAAAAATGTAAAAAATAGAATTCCTATGCGTGGCACACACTCTATCAAGCCTGTTTCAGCATCCTCTACTACTCATGCGCTTAGATTTCCTAAAATGACATCTACGGTATCAAATCTAACAGACACTAGTCAACCTCCCTCATTCACTTTTCCTCACCATTCTAATACAACCACTTATAGCTACCCTACCTCTACTATGAGGTTGCGTAATACTAAATTCAACTATGCCCATATCCCTGGTGCACAGCCGCATGGATTCAGTCGCCCAAACTTTCAGCATAGTCTGCTTGGAGATCCACCCAGACAATGCTACTACCCCACAAACACAATATCCCGACAACAAAACCGTCCTTACAACTGTCCAACTAATCAATCCCCTCACAATTTTTTCTCCTTTCCACACCCAACAGTAATGCCACCAATCAACCTAATGCCAAACAGTCTGTTTCCTTACTCTCAAATGTACCCCCTTCAGACACCCAGCGTACCCCAGTATGCCTATCTCCATGCGATCGTGAGATAAGCGATCAACTATGGAAATCCTCTTCCTTTTCACAGGATCTTAACGAAAACGATGAAGGCTTTAAGCACCGAACACTCGATATACCGGTCGGACCATCATCTAACTTTCATTTAACCTCAGCCGAATCACATCATCATCTCCTTCATTTTGCCTCGTCCCTTACCACTAATCAAAGATCATTTACTCTTTTCCTTATAAACGCTCGTTCTATCTGCAATAAGATTCCATACCTTCACTCCTTACTTTCACTTTGTAAGCCCTCAGTACTGTTAGTTACCGAGACATGGTTACCATCTGACTTCAATGACAGACTACTAGAATCACCAGGATACACACACTTTAGACATGGCAGAGAAGAAGGACGTGGTGGTGGTTGTCTTATCTTTGTTAGCAATAAATTCCACGCTGTAGAAGTTGATGATTTGGGTTGCTCACTGACAGACGCAGTATGGGTTACACTCAACACCAACTTAAATACAAGACTCTTATTGGGATGTATATATCGCCCACCCAATTCTGATTCTAACACAACGAACCGTCTATGTGAAATTTTCGAACACGTCTCCTCTCTAAATTTTGACTATAAAATTATAGCTGGCGACTTTAACATGCCTGGTATCCAGTGGAATAGCCTTAAGGTTCCTAAATACACTGATCGTTTTATAAATTCGGTTGAACTCTATGGATGGACACAAAATGTTATTCACCCCACACGTAAATCCAACATATTAGATCTAATCTTCACACATAACATTCTCCCCGTCAGCACTCGAGTTGGGCCTTTATTCCCTGGCAGCGACCACAACACGGTCACTTCCACCTTTAACCTAACAGCAGGTAGGTCAGGCAAAGGGCGTCGTCGGACAGTAAAAGTCAGAAACTTTTCAAAGGCTAATTGGGAAACAACGCAGTCTTTTATTCGTTGCCAAGACTGGGATACCTTTTTCTCCTCGGCAGACATTGATACTGCCCTTGACAGTTTCTACTCCAACATATCTGTTTGCTTCAACGAATCTATCCCTTGGTATACATCCAAACGCAACTGTGTAAATCAACTATATATACCGAATGCTACCAGGAATAAGCTAAGAAGACTCCGTAGAACCTATAATAAATCTATGGACTTCTCCTCGCTCATTAGCATCCTTAAGGTATATGATAAAATCAGATCAGATAATGCCGTTAAAATTTACAAAGAAGAACTTATCGCCCTTAAAAGTAACTCCAAAATTAGCTCCCTTTGCAAACTCTTCCAAAAAGACTGAAACATAAACAAGGCAACATTCCTTACATTCTTCATAATAATGTCGTTGTTAAGGATGATGCAGGCATAGCCGAACTCTTTAACAAGCACTTTTCTGACTCATACACGCATGATATTTCTGGATGCATAGAATTTGACTCGTTAACAGGCAAAACACTGTCAAATATATGCTTGACCGTTGATGTTATAGAAAGTGCAGTGCGTTCATTGAAATTTTCCAATACTCCTGGACCTGACTCAATTCCGTCTTCCTTCCTAAAACATGGTGGCTCCGATCTACCTCTCCTTTTGCTTAAAATATTCTCAACGTCCCTTATGAACGGAGTTTATCCTTCTAAATGGAAGCAGACATATATTGTCCCTAGATTTAAATCCGGCTCAAAATGTGATGTAAAAAATTACAGGCCAATCAATATAACGTCTGTCTTGTCTAGGATACTTGAGAAGATAATCAGTACCAAAATCACTGACTTCTTATTGACTGAAAACCTCATAACACCTTCTCAACATGGTTTTATAAAGTCCAGATCATGTATGACTTGCCACCTGGAACTATTCGATTTTATAACTGGACTTATTGATCAAAAATTCCTTGTGCTCATTGTGTATATCGATCTTAAGAAGGCATTCGACAAAGTATGTCATGATTTACTCCTGAAAAAACTTAAGGCTTATGGTATATCTGGCAATCTATTAGACTGGTGTAATTCGTTTATGCGTGGTCGGTCCCAGTCTGTTAAGATTAATGACACTTTTTCCAGTACCACTCCTATATCAAGTGGCGTAATTCAAGGTAGTGTACTAGGACCTCTCTTCTTTCTTATATACCTAAATGACGTCTGTAATGTTATAAAGCATGGCAGACCCTTCTTATATGCCGATGACTTGAAAGTAGTCTACTACAGTACCACCCAAGAACTGACAAACCTATCTTATAAAATCCAATCGGATATTGATAATATTGAAACTTGGTGTAAGTCGTGGATGATGCAGATCAACGTGCAGAAGTGTGGTCTGTTATGCTCAACTCGTTTACGTATCGCACCACGCATAACTATATACGACAAGCCTATCACTATCTTCCCTTCTGTACTTGACCTCGGGCTCTGTTACTCTGCCGATTTTAAATTCTCTCTCTATGTCACCAACCAAGTCTCTAAAGCCAGGAGATTACTTGGATTTATATTTCACAACTTTCAGACCAAAGAATCTAAAATGTTACTTTATAGAACACACATACGGCCCCTCCTTGAGTACTGTCCATTTATCCTAGACAGCACCTCTGTTAAGGACAAACTAAGGATTGAAAGTGTTCAAAGGAGATTTACAAGTAGAATCTTAGGAACAAATCTGAAAGTCCCCTACAACAGTCGTTGCGCGACTCTTAAGATCGAACCCCTTTGGTTCAGGCGTCACCGACTTAACCTCATTCTCCTATTCAAAATTCTCAAAGGAATAGTATACTTCCCCAATAATAACCTTAACTTTTCTTCTTCGACGTATGAACTACGCAGCAACGGGTCTTCTCTAAGTCATATTCTTTGTCGAACGAATTCTCGTTCCAACTTCTTTACAGTCAAATATAGGCAAATATGGAACTTCTTACCAAATGAAATCAAAAACAGCACCACAGTACAACGATTCACCCATCTACTACATAAATATTTCTCCGAAAATAGTCTTGACACGGTTTGCCACATGCTGAAAATTCGTGATATTGTTTCTTCCCACTCCGACTTATGTACCTAAACAGCTTTGTTCACTCAAAGCATTAACAGATACGGTCAGTATTATCAGACATATTTAAAATATTCTACGTTGAGCTAATTTCTGTTCTCAGTTCCTTTTTTTTAGTTGATCAAATTATTTTTTAAGCAGACATCAGGAAATATCCGCAATCCTTTCAAGCAAACCTGGAGTGAAATACACAGCCTGTCATACTCGCCACGAAAGTTGCACTGAACCTAAATGAACTACCCTGACACATATTCAGTCATTCAAATGCATTTAATCCCAGCTGCTGCCTGCCAAATTAATCTAGTATTACGTATTATATTATATATTATTATATTTACATCTATGTCTACGGAAATCCCAGCCCTAAACTGGATCGTTTAAAAAAAAATCAGCTTAAATACACTTTGATTCAATTATTTGTTTTGCAAGCATCATCACAAAACATCCGCAATCTTTTCAAGCAAACCTGGAGTGAAATACACAGCCTGTCATACTCGCCACGAAAGTTGCACTGAACCTAAATGAACTACCCTGACACATATTCAGTCATTCAAATGCATTTAATCTCAGCAGCTGACTGCCACTTTATTCAAAAATTATATTATATAAAATTACATTACGATATGCGTTTACAGAAATCGAAGCTCTACACAGGATCGTCTAAAAATTCAGCTTAACTACACTGTGAGTCTCAAGTATTAACGGATTTTATTTTACTGTTATGCTATCATAACACTCTGTAGTCGTATTCTTCTGAACTATCTATTATAACTAACTACTGTCTCTTAACTACACTGTGAATCCTAAGTATCAACGGATTTTATTTTACTGTTATGCTATCATAACACTCTGTAGTCGTATTCTTCTGAACTATCTATTATAACTAACTACTGTCTCTTAACTACACTGTGAATCCTAAGTATCAACGGATTTTATTTTACTGTTATGCTATCATAACACTCTGTAGTCGTATTCTTCTGAACTATCTATTATAACTAACTACTGTCTCTTAACTACACTGTGAATCCTAAGTATCAACGGATTTTATTTTACTGTTATGCTATCATAACACTCTGTAGTCGTATTCTTCTGAACTATCTATTATAACTAACTACTGTCTCTTAACTACACTTTGAATCCTAAGTATCAACGGATTTTATTTTACTGTTATGCTATCATAACACTCTGTAGTCGAACTCTTCTGGACTATCTATTATAACTAACTACTGTCTCTTAACTACACTTTGAATCCTAAGTATCAACGGATTTTATTTTACTGTTATGCTATCATAACACTCTGTAGTCGTATTCTTCTGAACTATCTATTATAACTAACTACTGTCTCTTAACTACACTCTGAATCCTAAGTATCAACGGATTTTATTTTACTGTTATGCTATCATAACACTCTGTAGTCGTATTCTTCTGAACTATCTATTATAACTAACTACTGTCTCTTAACTACACTTTGAATCCTAAGTATCAACGGATTTTATTTTACGGTTATGCTATCATAACACTCTGTAGTCGTATTCTTCTGAACTATCTATTATAACTAACTACTGTCTCTTAACTACACTTTGAATCCTAAGTATCAACGGATTTTATTTTACTGTTATGCTATCATAACACTCTGTAGTCGAACTCTTCTGGACTATCTATTATAACTAACTACTGTCTCTTAACTACACTTTGAATCCTAAGTATCAACGGATTTTATTTTACTGTTATGCTATCATAACACTCTGTAGTCGTATTCTTCTGAACTATCTATTATAACTAACTACTGTCTCTTAACTACACTCTGAATCCTAAGTATCAACGGATTTTATTTTACTGTTATGCTATCATAACACTCTGTAGTCGAACTCTTCTGGACTATCTATTATAACTAACTACTGTCTCTTAACTACACTTTGAATCCTAAGTATCAACGGATTTTATTTTACGGTTATGCTATCATAACACTCTGTAGTCGTATTCTTCTGAACTATCTATTATAACTAACCACTGTCTCTTAACTACACTTTGAATCCTAAGTATCAACGGATTTTATTTTACTGTTATGCTATCATAACACTCTGTAGTCGAACTCTTCTGGACTATCTATTATAACTAACTACTGTCTCTTAACTACACTCTGAATCCTAAGTATCAACGGATTTTATTTTACTGTTATGCTATCATAACACTCTGTAGTCGTATTCTTCTGAACCATCTATTATAACTTACTACTATCTCTTAACTACACTTTGAATCCTAAGTATCAACGGATTTTATTTTACTGTTATGCTATCATAACACTCTGTAGTCGTATTCTTCTGAACTATCTATTATAACTAACTACTGTCTCTTAACTACACTCTGAATCCTAAGTATCAACGGATTTTATTTTACTGTTATGCTATCATAACACTCTGTAGTCGTATTCTTCTGGACTATCTATTATAACTAACTACTGTCTCTTAACTACACTTTGAATCCTAAGTATCAACGGATTTTATTTTACGGTTATGCTATCATAACACTCTGTAGTCGTATTCTTCTGAACTATCTATTATAACTAACCACTGTCTCTTAACTACACTTTGAATCCTAAGTATCAACGGATTTTATTTTACTGTTATGCTATCATAACACTCTGTAGTCGAACTCTTCTGGACTATCTATTATAACTAACTACTGTCTCTTAACTACACTCTGAATCCTAAGTATCAACGGATTTTATTTTACGGTTATGCTATCATAACACTCTGTAGTCGTATTCTTCTGAACTATCTATTATAACTAACTACTGTCTCTTAACTACACTTTGAATCCTAAGTATCAACGGATTTTATTTTACTGTTATGCTATCATAACACTCTGTAGTCGTACTCTTCTGGACTATCTATTATAACTAACTACTGTCTCTTAACTACACTTTGAATCCTAAGTATCAACGGATTTTATTTTACTTTTATGCTATCATAACACTCTGTAGTCGTATTCTTCTGAACTATCTATTATAACTAACTACTGTCTCTTAACTACACTCTGAATCCTAAGTATCAACGGATTTTATTTTACTGTTATGCTATCATAACACTCTGTAGTCGTATTCTTCTGGACTATCTATTATAACTAACTACTGTCTCTTAACTACACTTTGAATCCTAAGTATCAACGGATTTTATTTTACTGTTATGCTATCATAACACTCTGTAGTCGTATTCTTCTGAACTATCTATTATAACTAACCACTGTCTCTTAACTACACTTTGAATCCTAAGTATCAACGGATTTTATTTTACTGTTATGCTATCATAACACTCTGTAGTCGAATTCTTCTGGACTATCTATTATAACTAACTACTGTCTCTTAACTACACTCTGAATCCTAAGTATCAACGGATTTTATTTTACTGTTATGCTATCATAACACTCTGTAGTCGTATTCTTCTGAACTATCTATTATAACTAACCACTGTCTCTTAACTACACTTTGAATCCTAAGTATCAACGGATTTTATTTTACGGTTATGCTATCATAACACTCTGTAGTCGTATTCTTCTGAACTATCTATTATAACTAACTACTGTCTCTTAACTACACTTTGAATCCTAAGTATCAACGGATTTTATTTTACTGTTATGCTATCATAACACTCTGTATTCGTATTCTTCTGAAGTATCTTTTATGACTGACTACTTTCTTTCTATGTAGATATATACATAACTATGTAGCTTTATGTATTTTTCTTCTTCGTAACATTTCATATTTCCTCTTCGTTGCTATGCTTTTAACTATAATCTTGAAAGTAGCCTGCAAATATCTGATTCCCTTACTTCTTCATTGTACGTAAACATTTTTAAAATGCTGTTAGTGACGATGCATACAAAATGACTGACTGAAAGTAGTCGTTCATACCATGAGTATAATTGAGTTAGCTTGTGAATGCAAAAACTGTCCATATGACACGTAGCAATAATAAAAGATTTTTTTCTGAAAACAAAACATAAGTATTTTGCCAGGGTTTAGCAGATTCAAAGGTGGGAGGGTGGTGACTGCTATTCAGCGGATATGATGGTGGGGACCTAAGAGAACCACCCTTATCTGTGGGAATGCACTATACTGCTAAGGTTCCTGAGAACGAATTACTTCAAAAAAAATTATTAATAAATAAAATAAAAAATAAATGCTGCCTGTATGTCACAGCTTGCGTACAAACTCTTTGAAAAAATGGCTCATGGTACGATTTCTCTACTTCAGGAGGACATCTAACTGTATAAATCAGAACAACAGCATAAATCAGTATTACTATACTTCCTCCTTTCATTTTAATAACTTATGTACTTTGGCATTTGGATTTCACTTCTTCAGTTACTATTCCCAACATTACCCTATATGAGAGTGAAAACCATAATTCGTTTCGCCCTAATTTTTACTTTATATTTAATTGTTATTCTATACTTCAGTTGTTGTTTACTACTATAAACTTAAACTAACCGTTAGTATGTAACGCTATAAAACTCAATGACTAGAAATTCCTAGTAATAAAAAAGGAGAATAAACACTGCGGTTATCGCATATTGTTTACTTAAATTATCATTATCTGCTGGCTGCTTCTGTTTTCTTCACTTCTCGAAGGTATTGCACTGAAGCACTGCTAATGAACAGTAATCCTGCTTGCTACATTTGTATTACTTGAGCGGTATCCAGAATATTGTTAGCACTTACGATGAACAATGGAACAAATTCCATTCTGAATTCTGTTCAACATCGCAAAGTTAACTTTGCGACCAATTTGTCCCTTCTATCTGCTAATACCAATATAATGCTGTACTTACCATCTGATGTGGATTTTTATAAACTTCCGAACTCTTATTGATTGATAAAATGATAAAAATAACGGTCTGGATCCAGTGTGGCTTACTCCAGCACATGTACATCACCTCTCTTCTTACATTCCATTAACGCAAAATTTCATAATTCCCGCATGAATCTGACTCACTATGAGTGTATTAAATATTATAATTTAGACTTAAACCAAAACATTATATTCTATTCTTGTAAAGTTTTCTATTCATTTTCCAATTTTTAATTTCATAAAAGTGTTCAATTTCAGACTGCACTTGTCTAATATGATCATGCCTGTACAAACGGTATGTGAATCATGTAAATGCTTAATTTATGTGAAATATATATTATACATATATATTATATATAGTAAAGATCTTTATGAACATTATATGTGTGCATGCGTCCTAATGAACAGATTACTTTACAAGAAGTAAAAACCTTAAAGGATAAAAAGAATAGGTTTTGTGAATTGTGGAGCAAGATTCAGCAGAACAATATAGTTAGGGATCAATGTAGGTAGTATGAACTGAAGGTAAGGTGGGTTGGCAGGACTTAGTGTACTAAATTATCATGACAGTCTTGTATATAGTAGACATCTGACATTGCAAAGTAACCTGTCTACATATATTATAAAAAGAGATTAACAGAACCAACAAAATTTCAGCATTTGTTTAACAATACTACAGAAGGGTAGTTAGTACTACAGGTAGTCGTAAAGTAAATCAATCTATGTATAATAAGAGCATAGTCAGTGTCATAATTCGTATTATCAAAGAATACATTAGGCTCAATAACTGAGTGTTATAAGGGAAACAAGCATGGTAAAGCAAGAGAACACTTGCCGCATAGCTATTTTAATCATTTTAAGTATTTTAATGACAATCGAATTTCAAGTATTGAACCTACATAATTACTAAGTGTTATTATATTGGTATTGGGACTAGTGTACTTTCCGTAGTTAAATATTGAAAAGCCATTGTCTCTCCACTCTACCAGCAGTTGAGATCTTTGAGGCGGGCTAGGGTGGACATGTTTATATGTTTTTCTAGGCTCCTTTTGAAACTGTCAGGCCTTTCACAGGATCTTATCTCAGAGGGTAGTTGGTTCCAAAGTTTGCAATATTTAATGGTGAAGAAGTTAGCTCTAGTGGTGAGTTTATGGGTGTTAACCTTGAGAAGGTAGTTGTGGTTGCGTAGTCCATACGATTTAGGATTAGCCCAGGTTATGGACGAGTTACTGTTACAGTGCTTTCTTATAACTTTGAATAAGAGAAATAAATTGCACTTCACTCTCCTTAACCATAAGGGCTCTAAGTCCAGTCGAATACATCTGTCAAGGTATTCTATTTGCTGACCATAGCCTAATATGCGTTTCGTAAGGAATCTTTGGACACTTTCAACTTTTTTTCTGTCTGCTGATTTAAAGCTACTGTATAAGTGGGCACAGTATTCAAGTTTGGGGCGAATGCATATCTTATATATGGCTAATCTGGCTTCTGGAGTGTAAAAGTTGCGTAGCACAAAGCCGGTTAGACGTTTACAATCAGATACCACCTTATTTGCATGTTCAGTAAAGGTAAGATCTGAGTATGTTATCCCGAGATCTGTGACTGTGTTTGTGTTTGAGACAAGGTCACCGTACATGTATAGACACATGCTAGGTTTCCAACGTCCGAAGTATGTTATCCCAGATTTAGCTGGATTGAACGTTAACTGCCACTTTTCACTCCAATTACATAGACTATTTAGGTCTTCTTGGATTTTACTAACAATATTCATATCATTATAGTCAAAATCATAGACAACTTTGAGGTCATCTGCAAAGAGGTATGGCTTGCCATACTTGATCATAGAGACAATATCATTTATGAATACAATGAATAGGGTAGGGCCAAGAACACTACCTTGTATCACGCCGCTGGTTATCGGTTTGGATGTTGATAAGTGATGGTTGACTTTAACTAACTGTTCTCTTCCTGTAAGAAAGGAAGTTATCCACTCAAGAAGCCTTCCACTTATTCCATAAGATAGGAGTTTCAGTATGAGTCTTTATGTGGGACTTTATCAAAAGCTTTCCTAACATCTAGAAATAATGTTGCTGCCGAACGACCTTTGTCTACACATTCAGTAATGTGATCGAAATAATCTAACTGGCACGTAATGCACGATCTTCTATTTAGGAAACCGTATTGGAAAGGGGATATTAAGTCATTCGAGAGCAATTTGCTTCTTTACAATCTTTTCCATCACACGTGAAACTACGGAAGTAATGTTGATGGGGCGGTAATTATCTATGTCCGCTGTAGGTCCGGTTTTGTGAATGGGTACAACGTAGGATTTCTTCCAGCTATTTGGATATGTTCCACTCCTTATCGAAGTTGAAAATATCTTGAGAAGAAGTAGATTCATGTCATTTCCACCATTTTTTAAGAGGACGGAAGACATTCCATCTGGGCCGGGAGTATTAGTAAGCTTAAGAGTTGTGATAGCTTTATCGATTTCTTGGGCGTTTAAGACTACATCGCTTAGACACTTTTCTGTTTTACGAGGGAAATCTATATCCTGGTCATTTTCTAGAGTGTACAGTTTGGCAAAGTGCGTGCTAAACACCTCACATATATCCTCAGCACTTTCGTGAGTAATGCCGCCTAGGTGTATTATTTTTGGATATGTTGATTTGGAGTTAGTTAACCTACTTTTGAAGAGTTTGGCTATTTCTCCAGTGTTATGTGGCGACTGAATTGCCCGCGTTTCTTTATTCCTAAGACTTAGATTTTTTAACTCATGGATTCTAATGAGGATTGTTTTGATAGCGATTAACGACGATAAGTCGTCATGTCTATAGTAACTTAATGAATGCTTCCGCAAACTTCTTCTTAATGATATTGGAATAAAATCACCTTGAGGGATTTTGAATTTAATCAGTTTCACAGGCGCTATGACATCATTAACCGACTGTATATTGTCATAGAAGTTTTTAAGGACTTCCTCTAAGGAGTCATTGGTAAAGTAGGAATCCCAATTAGAGTATCTAATCAAGTCCTGATACAAGTCCCAATCAACCCGCGTGTATGGTCTTATAGGTGTCCGACTAACTTCGTTTCTGTGTATAGTTTCTGGAGAGATGTTAAACGAACATGCAACTATTTTATGATCGCTACCTGGGAATTCATGTCCCACATGAATTGTAGATGGTGCTACGTTGATCGTGAATATAAGATCAAGAATGTTATTGGACCTAGTGGGTACATTTATGTGTTGCGTCCATCCTCCAGTAATGATGGAATTAAGAAGATTATCATACCTCGAGGGTCCACGAAGTGTACGCCATGATATATCAGGCAAATTGAAGTCACCTCCAATTATATTATAACTGAAGGGGAGATTGGATGCAACACTAAATATGTTGCTGAGTACGTTATCGTATTCGCGGTTGGATGATGGCGGTCGGTATACGCACCCTATAAGGATAGGTTTACTTCTGAGAACTTTTATTTCGACCCACACCGAATCATTAAGTTGTGACAGAATAGGGTGACTAAAATGCGTTGCACAAATGGGTTGTTTAACGTATATGAGTGTTCCACCCCCACGACCTGTTTCCCTATCCCCTCGAAAAAGATTGTACTTATCAATTGATAAGCTACCATCCACAATGTCACTTGAGCACCAGGCTTCAGTGATCATGATCAGCGACGGATTGCATATAGAGGCTAACGTACATAATGCTAAATGTTTGTTAAGAACTGATCTAGCATTTATGAGGATGACGGATAGACTTTGACGAAGTGGTTTTAGTGTATGGGCAATATCATAATAAAATACTCTATGGTTATCAACTGAATATGTGCAGTCGTTATTGGATTCATTAATTACAACATTTTGATCACTAGAGACGGTTTCTTTAATTTGATAGTTAGGGATGGGTTGTGAAATGTCACTCGTGAGTAGTTGGTCGTTTAGATATTGCGTGCTATGGGAGATACTAGTATGATAATCTATGGTATTACTATTGGTATTAGGTGTGTATAAGATGTTTGCTATCTTTCGGGGAAGAAGCAGTTTCCCTGTTGTAAGGTGTTCGCTATACCAGCAAGGAATTGGTCTGATATCATGCGTGCTATGTGCATGATCCCAGGCGTTTCTGCCAGTTGTCGCTGGAGAAAATTTTGGTCATATGGGTTGGCTAGTGTCGTGTAATCTGCATAGTTATAACCGAAATGTGTGATCGGCGTGTTGTTGTGTGCATATGACTTAGATCCCTGTGTCTGATTAGAGTACTTCCTAGGCCATGATGAGCATTGTGCTGAAATTGGCATGTGACCCCTACTGAATGCATGAGAATTATGACAGGGCACTATACGCGTTTTTGGACTAACGTCTGTATTCTCAAACTGATGTTTCCTGTACATCATGGTTGAGGGTGCATTCGTGAGGGGTTGAGCAACTTCGTGTTTTCGAAGTGTTTGGTGAGATATGTGACGATTGTTTTTTCTTATCATAGGACTGGTAGTGGAAGTCGGAAATGATTCAGCTCCTACGGTATGTGAATTACGTCTAACTTCAGGAACATGACTAAGTTTAGATGATTGTCTATCAGTAGAATGAGCCAGTGACCCATTTGAAACTTTCCTACTTATGGGCTTTAGTGTTCCGGGTCTAACGTTTGGTTTAGCTTTATCCGTATTAGTCGGCCTGTATAATTTGGGCTGCTGGTGATTAGTAGGATTTCCTAATAAACTGGATTTCTGTTGAATAGTCTCAACAGTTCTTTTGGTGTTCCTAACGGAAATAGGACGTTTATCATATCGCCTTGTATTTACGCCTACCTGGGTGGCCACATGTGATTGCTGCTTCACAGTAGCCGGGCTAAGAGGTTGTGAGGTATATGACTTCCCGAGAGATTCAAAGTGTACTACTGAATTCAGCTTAGACTTTTTCGAGGGTTTGGCATTAGTGCCAGTGTGCAAGGGATGCACGTCAATACTGTGATCTGTTGACATTTCTATGTCTGAAATTTCAGTATTTAGAGCTAAGTCTTCAACAGTTGCTTGACTACTGTTAGTTTGTGTATGCGATATTATCTGGTGCTCTTGGTCATCAGGCAATACAACGAGGGAAGTATTAACATCGGTTGTCTTATTGGGGTTGTCTTCACTCAGTTTACCTGCGCGGCAACGTCTTTGGCAAGAAGTTAAATCAGGTACAATCCTGATATTGGTGTAGGGTGTTGAGGAGCCAAGAGTTTTGCCAGACTCCAAAAATTTCTTAGCTAGGTCAATAGACTTAAATTTGAAGAGTACAGGACATGGGTGGTTTGCGGATTTCTTACGAAGACGCAGAACCTGGCAGTCAGATACTGAAATGTTGCATGCCTGTAGACAGATTGCTTTAAGTTTGATAATAGGTACATTGTCTGGTATATTATATCCTAAAACATTGTATGAGGACATGACCCTCTTTACAGCCTCTGCAGTCAAAAAGTCTAGCAGGCGCTCAGATTTGAGGAGTGAATCTAAGCAAATTTCTTGTGATGGATCACAAAGTTGGAGGAAAGGAGTGATACTTTCAAACTTATCCTGCAGGTCTGTTATGGATTTCTGAAGGATCTTTAGATCACTAGTGTTACGGGCTACGTTATCGATTAGTTCTTCCATTAAGTTTGGTACTATAACTCTCGGTGTATCAATTGATCTTAGTACAAATTCATCGTCAGGACTAATGTTTCTAGTGACCTGCTGACTATTTGATGCTAGTCTCTTAACAGTACTAACTCGTTTAATAACTTTGACCATTATGGAGGTAAAGATTATAAAAATTTCTCAAAAATTGACAAAAGTGTGTGAAATACTGTTATATTATCTAAGTAGATAAAAACAACAATAAACAGGTATGAATGTATGAAGTACGAACTAAAAATAGACCACTATCAAACGAGTTAACTCTGACAGTTATAAACCACAAAACTAAGGACTTCTCTATAGTTCTTTTGTGATAGATTGCTCTTTATTAACACGAATCTGACTGGATCCAAACAGTATTCTGGAGGTGATAAATTTGGATATTTAGCTACCGGAGGTGCAACCAATATCAGCTATAATTATATTGTAGTCAAATATAGACCACGATATTCCAGAATTCGAAAAGTTATTTCCACGTTATATGGAGAGATTGTAACGTCCTACACGAAGCGCGCGGGTCGTGGTGTTAACATATAGATGATCTGACATTCAAGAAACAGACACAGACACAGTCAGCTTTCTGCGAAAAACAACCAATCAAAAGACTGTGTTTGTTTGCTCGAACAAGCTATAATAATATACATGAAAATATATAAATACATGTTGACTTCCTTAATAAACGATCTGTTGCCTGGCCCTTGTCTTCTGTCGTTACAATATAAGTATAAAACTTGGGAACTGCGGTAGAGTTTAACGCCATTATAGATAAGATTTTATTTTGATAAATCACACAGTGTAGTACAGCAATATTACCTGATGACGTCCCGAGCACAAATTATTGCTCATGATAATATCAAGTCACACACAACTTTTCGCTTCACTCATATACACGAGTATTTTAGCTAAGCATACTACAGGGATGAAAATCGCTAATCTCATTCACTTCCATTCACGCCATTTCTTATTTCCGTATTACTGACTTTTGACTCATAGTTTATTATTCGGTACACTTTAGCTGGTCAATTTAAGGGATTGAGAAAATGCACACAGTACTTAGGAAACGGCATAAATAATTCTTCAAGACAATTAACACTGTAGTGAGTTGTGACACAAGACAGTTGCAGTGGCAAATGCCGACTGACTGAGTTTGAACATAGGACTCAGCGCAGAAGTGCAGCAGTTCTATTTGTTACATTCCACGCTTGAAAAATATTATATTTAGTTGGTAATAAGCAATTACTACTTCTCTGTTGTCCCTGCTTCGTGTAGCTTCGTGTAGCAATTAGACGATCACGTAGTTGAGTATGCAGCTGATCTCCAAAGTTACACTTTGAAGCTTGTATTTGAAGTTGAAGAATGAAGTCTCTTATCTTCTGATTGGGAGCACGAACCAGTTTATTGAATTGAGCCCTCTCTCTGGTCTCAAATGTAGTTACATGAAAGTGATTTATCAGAAGTTCACGAATCTTGACATATGACAGAGGAATAGGTTTATCTGGAAACGCCAGATTCTTCACTAGGCTATATGCATCTAGCCCAATAGCAGTGATGAAATGTGCTGGTATTTTGTCATCCCGAACATTCTTTGAAATGCACCACGCATCGAAGCATTCAAGGTAATTAGCAATCTCCCACGGAGAACCATTTATAGGGAATTTTCCGAGATTATTTAGTTACATCGCGACGCCAATTTGTAGTAATTATTTGTAATCGTAGCACTAGTATTTCGAGATGACCGAACTACAAGAATCCAACCAGAACACAGAGAGGGCGGAATTCAGGAACTTGTATTTAGCGGAATTATAATTGCAATTCATATAAGAAATATTAACAATCAGCAGTAAGTATTTAAACAATACAGAGATAGAAATAGTCAGTCACCTCACTTGTACAACAGAATTCTGAACTCATTTCTGTAGAAGTTCTTGAGTACAAAGGCGATAAGTCTGAGTGACTTTGACACTTGTTTGGAGATATGTCCAGAAAATGATAAGTCATGTGAGTATTTCAGTCCTAGGTCCAATACAAATTCCAGTCGTAATAGTGCATGGCCTTGAATTGTCAGGTCAAGTTCTAAATTGTTGCAACCTATGCAGAGCCAGCCATATTTTTCGACATTAAACCGGAGTTGCCGGGTGTCACACCATCCATCCATTTCTTCTAATTCTTGCTGTATGGCGTTTACTGTTATTCCAAGATCTGTGTTCTTGCATTTATAGGTCACTTTTAAGTCATCTGCATATAATATTGGTTTACCAACACTAAAGCGTTCACAGATACTGTTTATATATATTATGAATAGGAGTGGGCCTAATACACTTCCATGGATTACACCACTACTTACTGGTTTAGGCCTTGAGATTATCGAGCCAACTTTCATTATCTGACTTCGGCCACAGAGAGATGATTTTATCCAGCTCAGGAGAGGGTCATATATCCCTAGCGAGCATAACCTGCTGACTAGCAGATTATGGGGACTCTATAGAAGGCTTTTGTTATATCGAAATATAGCACAATTACTAGTTCTCTGTTGTCCCTGCTTCGTGTAGCTCCGTTGAAAAAGTCTATGTGACAGGTCACACATGATCTCTTTTTGAGGAATCCGTGCTGTGATGGATTGATAAGTTCATGCTGTAGTAAGTTGTCTGACACTTGGTCTTTAACCACTTTATCCATTATTCGTGATATTGCCTGTGTTATATTAATAGGTCTATAGTTGCATGCACTGGTTTTGGCCCCTGCTCTGTGCTTAGGTAATATGTATATGGTTTTCCACACTTCAGGATCAGTTCCAGTTTCCAGTGACAGAGTAAATATTCTAAGTAACAAGACTACCATTTCCGCGCTACCATTTTTGTATACGACAGATGGTATGTCGTCTGTTCCAGTACTGCCATTTGACTTCAATGTCTTAATCGTTGAGTCTTTATTTTGTATATTAAAGTCTATTTCTCCTAATTTGTGGTTACTTTTGCAGGTCATTTGGAAATTTGGGGTCGGGTGCACTCTGGTGTCATTGCAAAACCCTTATGTTCCAAGCTGCTTACATTATTGTCTTTACTGCTTTTTAGACGTTTCTGCAATATCCTACAAAGTTCCAGAGTTTTGGTGTTACCCATGAGAGCTTTATTTTCTTCATGTTGTGACATCATTTTGTGTTTCTCCTCAAGGAGTTTAAGAGTTTCATGTATTTGGTTTAGCTTATTGAATTCCTTAAATACATGGTATTTCCTTTCTAATTTCTTTAGTTTTAGTCGCGTTTTGCGGTCTATAGGTGGAGTTGGTGTCTTTAGCGCAGATTTTAGGGGCGAGATTGTATCTCTTGCTGAGCCAAATGTTTTGTAGAAAATCTGAGGTGATACTTCTAAGTTATTGTTGATGAAGCATACTTCCCAGGGAGAACTTCTCAACAGATCTGACAGGAATTCCAAATCAGCATTTTTTGTTTGTGTCCGGACGTCTTCCACTGGTATCATCAACGTGAGAAGGAATGTAGGCGTACTGCTGTAAGTCCTACAGTCCTTCAAGGGTAGTTCATCAAGGCAGAATCCACACCATTTGATGTATTGATTGTACATATGTTTGTGTTAAGTAATTGAGTGGGTTCCAATTATTGTAATTGTCGGTTAATCTTGTTTAAGCCCGGACATTCTTCAACCTACAATCGTCAACCTGAGAAGGGTTGCAGGCGTACTGGTCTAAGTCCTGCAATTCTTCAAAGGAATTCCATCGAGACATGATCTGCGAGGTTATGTGTACTGTTTGTATATACGTGTGGTGTGTCATATCAATTGGTGTTTTTTGGATTAATTGTGTTTACTCGTTGTTTTCGTACCTTAATTTTATTGCATAATTTTGTTAAAAATTTCGTCGTGATTACTTCTGAAGTTGTTTCTAGTCTTCTACGTTCGTGAATGAATTGATTGATGTTAGAGACAGCAGACGGGTCGTATACGCCGGGGAGGCTATTGCTGAGAATGACATGCATACGGAGATAATGATTAGGTGTGATCCCAAGCGCCGGGGAGCGGGAGTGTAGACGACTGGGGCTTGCATACGTCACCGTTACTAGAACTGAGGCAGAATGAGTGACAAGCGATCACCGTGGTAATTGGTAGTGAATAGATAAGAGGATGTGTGAAGAGTGTCATCAGGTTCTGTTATGGTCACGTTGCATTCTGCAAGAGTCATTCTAGCAAGTGGCGATTGTGTTGCGAGATGTCAAGAGGATGCCTTTAACCGGAAGTCTTCCGTGTGGCCGAGATTCTCGCACTGGCATCCAAGTCAACGTGTATTGGTCGTGATGGAAAAAAGGGATGGATCCGTTTCTTGTCGGGGAGTGTCAATGTAGTTGAAGATTGAACGATCAATTCATGGTTGTTTGCTCAAAACCAACTTCCCTACATTTTCGCGCTGGCATCAATCCAGCAGTCATCGTCTCATAGGTCGCTGTTCGGAAAGAAGTCAAGCCAAAACTGTCAGAATTAATATTGTGATTTATTATTGTAAAATTTGTTCATAGACCTTAGTGAAATCCTAATTTTAATGTTGTCTATATGTTGGTGTTACAATAAATAATTCTCGTGTGGCCAATCGGTATTTTGGTTTTTCGTCCGTTATTACTAAGCGTTTCTGAGAAACTTCAAGGAACAGCGTGAGTTTTAGCGTAGCAAGAGCTGGGCATTGGCGGTTTACGAGACGTGGCTGACAAGTTCCAAAAAATCGTTCAATGTTCACCTCCCTTGACATTCCGCGGTAAAACGTCCATCCCTTTTTTCCATAGCGCCGATAACCTTGAACTGAACTGCCAACGCGTGAACCTGGGGCAGCCGGGACTGGGCTATAATGGAAAAGCAATACAAAAATGACCGACACACAACAGGCGTACCAAATCACACCAACAGTATCTCCCCGGCGTGTGGGATTATCCTCAGTCATCGGAAATTTCCTTCTCTCTCTGTCCACAGTATGCCAACTGATCAGTTCCACGGGGTGTTGAAGGTTTCACCTCATTCTGGCACAATCCCCTCCCCGGCGTATCGAATCGCATCCGCTGAATTTACCATCAATCAATTCAAACACAGATGCAAAAGAATCGAAGCCAGTTTAAGAGAGATCACGATGAAAATTTTAACAAACTCATGCATTAAAAAAGTACGAAAAGAAAAGGCAAACACAGAGAATCTATAAATCTCACTGAACAAAGAAAGATATGCAATATATTTCTTCCTGTTTATGCAGGAACATACCAATTGTACAGGCATGGATAAGTTATTATATAAATTACACAAAATTTGATGTATAGTGAATTTACAGTTTGGTTGTTCTTTCTGACATCAAAGTCAGTCGGAACAGTCTGCTATAAAGTTTGTTTGTGTAGCACATAAAGAGATATAGAAATATTGTCTTCGCATTAACAAAAAACCCAGACATCAGATGAATGTAATACAAATATCTGGGAAAAATAAAGCTTGAAGTCAATTCTCTTATATAACTTTGTTGTGAACAGCACCCTTGGCTTAAAGATTATTGATGTATTATGTTGAGATCAGTGATATATTTATTCCATTTTTTCAGTAGTCTTATCGTAGTTTTATAACAGGAAAGAAATTTGATCGTGGATACGAAAACTAGATAAGGTCATGTTGGGTTGTTTTACTGCATCAAGTGGTGCCGAGGTCGATTCCAGAATTCTCCATTTGCTCCATTTGTGTCTGCATGGCGGACTGTATTCGTAAGTTGAGTAAAATGTTGAAAACTGTTTGAAAACCAGTTGCTTCTTCATTTCAGATCATGAATACTCATTTACAGCATGTTCGCCAGCGTCTTCAAATGGTAGAATTGGATCGTTCATGGAATTTGAGTGGTTATGAGATAGACGGTTTGGAATTAATCCTCATTTCAGTTTAGATGCAGGGTTGTTCGACCTCGACCAGAAGATGAATAGGAGCAGCAAAATACCAGAAAGAGAAAGTATGTGAACATGAAAAGGACATTAATATTTTAAGCATGTATAAATGTTGTATATTATACTTAAGTAAACTTTTTTCTATATTGTATTTGTTTTCACGTATTTATGCGAAGTCTTAGAGTTTATTTAATGTCATAATGTGTATTAATGAGTCTGAGCGTTTTAGTGTTCTAATGACTGATGCGTTTTAGAAATAAGTGATGGGTTCTTGTAGGGATAATCATTGGGACAAAACAGTATATAGCAAGCGTTTGAAGGTTACAATGAGGGATAGGTCCTGTTTCTAAGGGTAAACTAATCCTGTATGTTCCGTACTATGTCTTTATGCATCCATGCTGCTAGTTTATTTATAGTTTAAAGATTGCTAAGGGTGTTGAAGTGCGTCTTTTAGGTGCTGTAGTAGATTAGTGCTTGATTCGTTCTAGGAGTAAATAGTTTATTAATATAATCAGTAGAGTGAAACAGTCTGTATAGAGAGCGTTTGAAGCTTGTAACCGAAGAGCAAGTTCTGATATCTAGGGGTAGGCTATTCCATATTTTAGAATACATGACTGTGAAGAAGTTTTCACGGAGTGTTGACTTAAAAGAATGAGTTGTCACTGTGGAAGTTTGGTTACGCAGATCGTAAGAACCTTCCTGTGCGAATTGTATGTCCCTGTTACCTGAGAAAGATATTTTGTGAAGGACCTTAAAGAAGAATATTAGGTTTATAATAAGTCGCCTTGTCCAAAGTGGGTCGAGTTTTAGGATCATGCACCGTGAGATGTAGTCTTTCTTACAATCGTAGCCAAGCAGTTTTGAGGTAAAATATCGTTGGATACTTTCCATCCTTAGCTTGTCGCGTGTGCGAGTGCTGCTTATAATAAATGGACAGTATTCTAGTAGTGGTCTGACACATGTTTTGTACAGAATTAGCTTGGCTTCATTGTCGTGAAAGTTCCTGAGTATGCATCCTAAGAGCATCCTCGATTTTCTAGTCTGTGATGCTACTTGCTCTGAGAATGTCAAGTCACTAGAGTACCTCAAGCCTAGGTCAACGACACTTCGGAGTCTTGTTAGGTTAGCAGATTGGAGCGTTAATTTCAGGTCAATTGAGGGTGCACCGAAGCAGATCCAGCCACATTTGTTCAGATTAAATTGGAGATTCCATAGGGACGACCAAGCAGCCATTTTATCTAATTCCTTCTGTACTACATTCTCGAAGTTCCCTAAGTCATCACGTTGGAATGTATAAGCTACTTTTAGGTCATCTGCAAAGATGAATGGTTTCCCGTGCGTGAAGCAAGCGCATATGTCATTGATGTATAGTGTAAATAGGAGGGGTCCAATGACACTACCTTGTACTACACCAGAAGTGATAGGGCTAGGTTTGGAGGTTGCAGACCCGAGTTTAACTATTTGGGACCTATTGTTAAGGAATGATTTAAGCCATCCTAATAATGGGTCACGTATTCCTAAGGAGTTCAGTTTATTTGTTAGCAGTAAATGGTCAACACGGTCAAATGCCTTAGAAATGTCAAAGTAGATGACAAGTACTAGTTGCCGTCTGTCACGACTGCTGGTTACAAAATTGAAGAAGTCTAGGTGACATGTTAAACATGATCTGGATTTCAGGAATCCATGTTGGTTCGGACTTATGATGTTGCAGCTAAGCATATGTTTGATTAAGTTATTTTTGACTAGTCTCTCCATGATTCTAGATGCTATAGGTGTGATATTGATTGGCCGGTAGTTACTGACTTCAGTTTTCGAGCCAGATTTGTGTTTAGGCATAATGAATGTTGTCTTCCATATGTCAGGGTAAGTTTGGGTTTCTAGGGACATTGTGAATATTTTAAGCAGCAGTAGAGGAATGTCAGGGCCACCATATTTATAGAAGTAAGATGATATACCGTCGGTACCGAAACCTTTTGAACTTTTGAGGGTTCTTATAGTTTGGTTAATGTCAGCGTAAGTGAATTGAACAGTGCTAATTTGGTTTGGTGTCAGTGGAGTTGGAGTTTGTGCCATTTTAGTAATAGGGTGTATATCGAGTAGCTGGACTGAGGGCTTAAGGTAGTTACCTGCAAACGTTTTGTTGAATAGTTCACATATGTCTGCAGAGTTAGTGCATAGCCTGCCTTTGTCTATGAGGAGAGAAATGCTGTGATTTTTGCGATTCATTCGCTTCCTTAAGATTTCTGTGAGTGCATACACTCTAGCAGGGCTGGCTACTGCGATGCGTTCTTCCTTTCTCATACGGAAATCTTGAGCTTGTGTGATGGAGCTAAGGGTTTTAAGTATTAGACCTAGAGTGCCAAAGTCGTGGTGTTTGAAGTAACTTGTTGAGAGTTTCTTCAGTTTCTTACGATCCTTTGGTTTTATGAATGACTTTCTGTGTGGGGAAACCTTTAGTGTTTGGAGTGGAATGACAGCATCTAAGCATATGTTTGAGTTATGGTAGAAGATGGTTAGGGCTCTCGATAGGTCATCAGTAGTGAAGTATTCATCCCATTTGGAGGATCTTAGCATCGATTCAACTAAGGCCCAGTTTGCCTTACTATAGTTCCTATATATTACTTGTTGTGAAGTGGAGGTATGAGATGCATTGCTACTCAGCGGAATTGGCAGTGCACACATTACTGTTTTGTGGTCGCTCCCTGGGAACTCAGAACCTACTAGCGTTGAAAGGGGGCTTATATTGTGGCAGAAGATTAAGTCTAGTACGTTGTTACCTCTTGTGGGAGTAGTGACAGTTTGTTTCCAGCCAAGTATATCCAGTGTGTCTAAGAACTTATCAAATTTAGTTGGACCTGTGGGTATATCCCAGTTGATTTCAGGTAAGTTAAAGTCCCCACATAGGATCTTATGATCGTATTGTAAGTCGGTTAATTGCTCCAGAGTATTAATAAGTTGGGTCTCGTAATTACTAAAGGTGCCAGGTGCTCTGTAGGAGCATCCAATTAATGCTGTTACGTTATTTAAGTGTACATTAACCCATAGAGTCTCAGGCATGTTAAGTGTACTACTTTCTAGCTGTGATACAGTAAGTTCATTCAGAAAGTACATGAGACAACCCCCTCCCTTACCACCTTCCCTGTCACACCGAAAGTGTGTGTAGTTATCTAAGCTTATTTCTTCATCCAGGATGTCCGAATGACACCAAGATTCAGTGATGACAATTACAGGGGGTTTGTATATTACTGTGAGTGCTCTGAGCATCGGCAATTTATTTAGAACAGATCTAGCATTTATGAGGATTACGTAAAGATGAGAGTTGAAGTAGCATTTGAAGTATTTAAGTTCGTTAGTCAGCCCCGAATATGGTTCAGCACCCAGTAGTTCTGCTGGACATGACGATCCTATGTTAAGAGGAGTTCCAGCATCATGCTCACCTATGTCTATCGAGTTGTTGTGTGCTGTTTTCGGTGGAGAATTAGGAGTTGGAGTACTGGATTTGCTATAGACTAAGGAACTTTTATTTTTAGTTAGGTTACAGAAGTGGGTAGGGTTCTTTATTTGGCCTATACTTGTGCAAGTGTCAAGTGTGTCCAATGGATACGGGTGCACTAGACCGTTCCTGTTTTCATGCAAGGAGGGAGCCAGCACTAGTGGTTTAGGAGTGTTAACATCCCTACCAGCTGTTTTTTCAACGCTGACAGGGACGCGGGGGATAAAAAATGATTGGATCCTTGTGATGACCATGGCTTATTATTCCACCTATTGTTTGATGCTAGTTGTGTCCTTGTGTGGGTTTCGTGTGTACTGCATTTTGGGTTAGTTCCCAGCAGACTTGTACCATATATCCGGTCGAAATTTGTTTGTGTGCCATACTCTGAAGACCCTGAGTTGTTGGTAGCCGAGTTCTGACTATTACCACTTGTACTATTTAGGGTGACATCGTTGTGACATTGGATATTAGTGTGTGCCACGGTGCGATTTAGCACGTTGTGAGTGCTAATACTATTAACCGTGGGGAGTGTGGGCTTATTTAAGCTGCCACTGTTTTTGTTGGTATGATTTAGGGGCATATTTTCCTTATCTTTACCAATGGAATTATAGCTAGGAGAGGACAAAGTCGAATTTCGGGGGGTTTTAACTTTTTTTCTGGGGTTATTTAGTGGCATTTTAGATTCTGCGGTGATGGGTGGTATGGTTTTATTATTTATTTGGTTACAGTCTAGTGGCCTTTCGGCTGGTGTTGCACTCTGATGGGATATTTCTGTGTGTTTTGAGAGGGGTGATGCGGTGGGGTCTACTGTATCTTTCACAGGGTTGGGAATAATGGCTGCTTGCAATGTCCTATTACCTATTTCACAATTAGTCTTAGTGAGATAGTTGTGTGCGCGCCTTTCTATAACTGTTTTTTCCACCCCGACCTTTATATGTTTGTAGTTTCTGGCTTGCGATAGGGTGTGTTGGGAGTGAATGAATTTTCTGGTCTCTGCCGGTGTTTCGAACTGAAAACGAATAGGACAACACTTTTCATGTTGACTCTTCTTCAGCCTATAGCACTTAGTCTTGGAGTTAGGCATTTTCGCTTCACTAAGTAAGATGCGCTGTACCTTTTTTAGTGCCTCATTGTCCGGAACGTTGTAGACAATAGCACTCAGTTTTGCGTCGAGTCGTTTTGTTACTTCTGTGGTAACAAAGTTAATGAGGTTATCTACCTTAGTTACCGATTCTGTGTCAAGCTTGTTAAGGTTTACCGTTTTCATGAGGATAGTTAGAGGTGTCAGTTCACAGACCTGCGATCTGATATCGCTGATCTGATCTGATAATTTGGATATCTCGGTATTGGTTTCGATGTTTCCAGCATTTACTGACTTACTGTTTTTTATTTCCCTTAACTCAGCCTTAAGTTCTCCTATAGACAACTTTAGAAGTTTTATTTCTGAAGATAGTACTGAAAAAGAGCTTGATGGCTGGAGTTTCTCCATAAGCACATAAGGTGAAGGGAGGAGTTCTGTATGAGCAGAGGGTACCGAATTTTTAGGAGTAGTGCTAATACTGGCTGTCAGTACAGTTTTATTTTCAGTTTCAGCTCGACGCTTACGGCATACACGTGAGTTATGTGACTCACTAAAGCCGTTTGTTGGGGGTGTGTTGCTTGATGTAGCAATCAAGGACGTTAAATTAGGCACCAGTTTTACAGGGGATTGGGTTCGTTGCTTTTTACTTTGATTAACCATAACTATTAGAAATGAGAGTTAGTGGTTACAAGTATGGAAGTGGTATAGTACTTGTGCAAGTACTAAAACAAGATAAATTTTATGTAACGAATCACGTAAAAATGTAACGCAAACGTTGAACGTACCGCGATACAGCTAATGGCTGTTTGCTCAAACTCAACTCTATATTTTCGCAGGAGTCATCAATCCAGCAGTCATCGCCTCATCGTTCGCTGTTCGGTGGAAGACAGAAAGCCATCAGAAGTATTATCGTGATTTATTGTTATAACATTTATTCTTATACCTTGTGTATAATAACCTTATTGTTGGTCACATATTGGCGTGAGAATAAAGGATTCTGGAGTCGCCAATATGTGTTCTGGTTTTTCGCGTTGGTTATTACAAATTGTTTCTGAAAGTCTTCCAGGGACAGTGTAGGGTCCAGCGTAGTAAGGGCTGGACATTGACAGCTTCTGAGAGTTGGATGACAGTTTCTGTTCGTCTTTCCTCGTGTCTGTCGGTCTTCTTTAAACAAGTGTTATCTGGAACTTTTCTGAATTTTTTGGTCAAGTTCAGTGGTACCTGGGTCAAAGAAGGAAATAAGCGTCTTGGGAGCAGGCAGGAAAGTAAGTAATACTGAGTTGCTTGTTAATTGTAATGATGTGTATGATGCTCACCATGATGAGTCTGTTGTTCATGGTTCGCCGTTTAGGGATAGTAAGGGTTTAAATTTACCTAACGTGCAATTCATCTTTATAGATTTATTTACTTAATAGTTCCCTGTAGGACTAACTTCTCTTCTGCAATATTGTTAACCAAATGCTAAAATTTTGTTGGTTCAGTGTTATTAACTTTTTTATATATTTAGACAGGTTACTTTGCAATGTCAAATGTTTACTATATATAAGACCGTCATAATAATTTAGTACACTAAGTCCTGCCAACTGACCGTAACTTCAGTTCATACTACCTACATTGACCCTAAACTATAGTGCTCCGGAGAATCTTGCTCCACAATTCACAATACCTATTCTTTTTACTCTTTAAGGTTTTAACTTCTTATAAACTTATATGTTCATTAGGACGCATGCATACATATATAATATGATCACAAAGATGTGCGTGGAGACCTATTAGAAGCACTCATTAGGAAGGCTAGGGAGATGGAATATGAGGTATGAACATGTCTGGAACCAAGCAATATATCTCCGGTAGCCACGATAATCATAGTCTCAGAGCCTAATATCAATAACGGAGGGAGGGTGGTGCTAGCTGATCAGTAGATATGGTGGTGGTCACTAAGGTGAATCACCCCGTTCTGCAGGAACAGCAATATACAATTTGAAGGCTCGAGATATTTCTGATTTTTATAAGGCCTTAGATCTTTATCTTAAAAAAGATTATAATGAATGCCTAGACAAATCATGCCTCTGTCTTTAAACAAATACCGTTCGCTCAGCCTACTGTTGAGATGCGACCACATGGGCTCTGCACAGATTTATGGGGCATCTTATAAATTAACTTGCTGTCCATTGTCGGATCTTTGAATACCACTTCACAATGTCTCATCTCATTTATTTTCTAATGACAGCTTTACTTGATCCTCATTACATTCCATTAAACCTAACATTTTATAGTTATAATAATAATTTGTATTTTCATATAAACATAAATTTACGTGAAAATGCATGCTATTTTTACAGGTACCATCAAGTATGGTATAATGTCAAATCATAAATTGTCTACAAGTTAATAATGTTTCAACAGTTAAATATCTGATATATATATATATAATTACACTCATTGTCTGAACCAGGCCGTATAGTTGTTGAATTCTACAGTTGTCCTCTAGGTTGAGCGGGAAAACCGACTTCGTTTCGTTTTCATCCCGTGGTTGTAGGCATACGATAACATACCAATGTTGAGATAAGTACAAATTTCGCAAGGGATTGAAAGCCGTTTTAGAAAAGCAAAAGTGCTAAGGTGAATTATTTAGGTGTAATAAATTTAGTAAGTGCAATATATCATTAGTAAATGCATTTATAAAGGAAAATCCCTAGGCTGACAACGTTCATTTGCAGTGTATAATGCTGCCCATATAGGTCTCACTATCACGATGTCCACTTTTGGTTTTAATACATTTATTCTCAAGCCGGTTGTTTTTATTTCATGCCTTTTTGTCTGTTTGGTGCACAACCGTACCCTACAGAGAATAGGAATAGAATAAGTTCAATCTATTTATATATATATGTATATATATAAATCAAATATTTAACCGTTGAAATATTAACTTCTAGACAATCTGCGATTTGATATTTTATCATACTTGACCGTGCCTGTAAAAATGGCATGCATTTTCATGTAAATTTATGTTTATATGAAAATATACATTATTATTACATACTTTTCTGCCTGCTTTCAAAACTCTTTGTCCTTTCTTTGACCCAGGCATTATTGAACTTGACCAAAAGATCCAGAAAAGTTCCAAATAACACTTGTCCATAGAAGACGGACGGACGCGAAGAAAGACGAATTGAAATAAATAAGACGAATAATTCCAGGTGAATCATCAAAAACTGTCAACGTCCAGGTCTAACTACACTGGACTTCACACTGTCCTTGAAAGACTTTCAGGAACTATGCTCAATAATCAACGCAAAAAACCGGAACAGAAATTGGTGACCCAAGAATGCTTTTTTCTTGCACCAATACGGAGCCAACCATAAGGTTATTGTACACAAAGTCTAAGAACAAATGTCACAACAATAAATCACTACAATACTTCTGATAGTTTTTCTCTGTCTTCCAACGAACAGCGAACGATGGAACGATGACTGCAGTATCGATGACTCCCGCGAAAATATAGTGTTGGGTTTGAGCAAACAACCATGAATTGATCGTTCAATCTTCAACTACATTGACAGGCGGCGTTAACAGAAGTCTGGCCATTGGCTTACGTGGGCCAGGCTAAAGAGCCAACAGGTAGTGTAGTCAAAGCTCAGGTCAAGAAGGATAGGTGACCACCTGAAAATCATTGGTGTCATCTCTAGTTGAATTCAGCCAGAAGCGAACATTAAGTCTCTTAGGGAGCCTGTACCTAGATCTTCTTTCGGCCTACAACATGATCAGGAAAGAGTAGTTCAACGCGTCAAGTGTTTCTTCAGATGGAAGATCAGCCATGTCAGAAACCATTTACGTGTCTTTCTTTCAAATCCTTTCTAGGAGCCCTTTTTGACACCTGGGCCAGTTGCCTGAACGCAGTTTTCTAGTTTAGGCCTCGTCAGAAGTTCCAATGAAGTATTGAACACTATTGATCTTAGTAAAGGGTTGGTATGGTCTCCACAAAGACTAGGTTTATTTTTGTTTTTGTCGGTTGGAGTCTCAAGTCTCATACCCGACCTTCCCTCCTCACTGTCCCTACTATCAGCTTAGCAAGGCATCGAATCCTGGACCATGCGGGCGGTTGGCGAGAGTTATACCGCTGAACCACTGATGCCCAGGGAGTTCATTGATTCAAAAGATAGAGAAAAAGTCCAATATGATGCTCTGTGACAATCCGCGAAGTACCGTTGTCCAAGGAGAGAGTTTAGAGTTTTTCATGACCCATGGTCTCCCACCTGCGAGGAATGCCTTCATCCAGCTAAGCAAGGCACTGTTGATTCTAAGAGCCTCCAATATCTTGAGCAGTCTTGTGTTTGGAATTTATTCGGAGGTTTCGCTGAATTCTTCGGGGACGTCATGGATGAGTTCCCTGTTGTTTTTGGATATGTCCCAGGTTTCTTTCTTTGTAAGATGATTTGTCGGACACGAGAGATTTTCTCGGAAGTCGTGTCGTGGTCTGGATAATGATTCATTATTTCCATACATGTCACGAAAATTCTCTTGATTATCATCTTATTTCTTTGTAATAACACGGAAACATCAAACTGCACAGCAGAAGAGTTCGAAAGTCAAGAACGGATAATATCGCCTCGGGGTACTGGCCTCCGTCTTGTAACGGACTTACGTTTCACAATATTCACAAATCGGTGGCACACCGGTTAGGACTCTCGCCAACCATGCACATGGTCCGGGGTTTGATCCCCTGCCGACGCACACCTGATATCTGTGGTCAGCCTGCGAAATTTGGGCTATCGATATCACATGCTGAAAATTTCATACTCGTACCAAAACGTACTGTGTGGAGTCAAGCTATAATAAAAAATTCCATTATGGGTAAATCATATCACCTTGATATGGTTTTGAGCAATAAATTGTGCTCGAAATGTCACCAGTAAACATTACTGTATGACACTGTGAGACTTTATCAAGATAAAATTTACCCATAATGGAATAATACTCTACCACAGTGCACAAGTTTTATTCTTATATCTATAATAAAAAAATCCACCGGGCCATAACTCGTATTAATTGAGAAGAAAATAAGTAGTCTGAAACTTGCTCGTCGTAAGGATTTTGGTGCACTAGTGGAGCGTGTGAGCCTAGTCTACACAAAAATAAATCATCATTCACTACAGTTCAGTGGGGTAAAGAAGTCTCTAAAAGAATATAGAAATCACACATCCCATTTAAATACACATGTCCTCCCGCTTTATTCTCTAACCACTAACCACTACCTCTAGTGCAGTATAGGGGTTATAGATTCCCATGGCAGAAATGTTTATTTGAACTAGCACTCAAACAAAATGTTGTCTGCGACATCGCCTGGTCCTAGCTGGTAAAATAGGATTAACATGGACTAGGGACCTATCCTCAACCAAACATCTGCATGTGTATGTCGGTTGAAAACTAGACCCTTTGAACGAGAAGAACTCAAATGGGTGTTTTTCGCTGCTAAAATCTGTGTTGAAATGGAGCTTACAACTGTTTCGTGAACTATGAGTCATATTGTTTGAAATGTCATTGGAATAGGTATAGACTAAGTTCAATAATGAACGCTACATTTGAAAGACGCCTCAGGCCAGTGCCTGCAAAGTAATTTCTTTGCCTTGTTATATATTATAGACTTAGGAGGCGACTGGGAAAGACAAACACAACAGTTAACAACGGTCGAAATGATTTAAGAAATAAGCTAAACTTAACTATCAGAACACCAGATGCCCGTTCACTGCTTCACAACCGTGTTCGACAACGTAATTCAAAGTTTCGTGATGCTAGAAATCTTCTGAGGCGAAGAAATGTGGCTCGTCCGCGTAGAAATCCTCGCGTTCCATTCTTCCTTCCTGTTAGAACGGTATGTAAAACAATTAGAGATCTGGGACGTTTTTATATTATTTAGAGTTATGTCGTTGACAGTTTAGATTTTGTTAGTCTTCGAGATTCCATCAGTAGTCAATTCGGTACAATAGTAGTGTCACAGTATCGTTTGCTGGTCCTAATCCCATGGAATGCATGGTTATAATATGCATTGATTTCAGCACTTCATCTCTCCTATGGTCCATCTTGATAGGAAAGGCAAGCATTTCGGATTTATGTGAAGGAAGATTCTAGGCCAAATAAATAACGAGATTTTTCTTTTTTTCCCACTCCCTTTTTCTCCCGATCGTACAAAGAAATCATGCAGTCCAAGGTTTTCTCAGGTTGCTGTCTTTGTTTGTCACATTTCATTCCTGGTGCATTCCCATACTTATATAATCACTTGACTTTTGTTTTCCTATTCATGTGGTATGTGTCCTTCTGCTGTCGCTGCTTACGTTATTCATTATAATACGCCTGGTAGATTTTGGGCTCCAAAAGATGTTCCACACAAAATCTCATAGCCCAGATCGATACCAGTAATTATCTTAAGGAGTCATTCACCCTCACTGCAAGCCTTCCACATAAAGTCTGATCCATAAGGCAGGGAAACTGCATTCCTATTTTTCCGGTGTCCGAAACAGGTTCATACATTATTCAATCCCCTCGAATTCTAAATCCCATGCCTACCATAAGTTTAGGGTCAGAGTTTGTTAGCTCCTCTATGTAGATCAGCATGTCCACTAGTCTGGTTGCAAGTGCTAGATGTTCACACTGACTCACTTCAGTGAGAAATACTGTTGCTGCGTCAAAACAGTGAATTCCTTAAATACATGGTATTTCCTTTCTAATTTCTTTAGTTTTAGTCGCGTTTTGCGGTCTATAGGTGGAGTTGGTGTCTTTAGCGCAGATTTTAGGGGCGAGATTGTATCTCTTGCTGAGCCAAATGTTTTGTAGAAAATCTGAGGTGATACTTCTAAGTTATTGTTGATGAAGCATACTTCCCGGGAGAACTTCTCAACAGATCTGACAGGAATTCCAAATCAGCATTTTTTGTTTGTGTCCGGACGTCTTCCACTGGTATCATCAACGTGAGAAGGAATGTAGGCGTACTGCTGTAAGTCCTACAGTCCTTCAAGGGTAGTTCATCAAGGCAGAATCCACACCATTTGATGTATTGATTGTACATATGTTTGTGTTAAGTAATTGAGTGGGTTCCAATTATTGTAATTGTCGGTTAATCTTGTTTAAGCCCGGACATTCTTCAACCTACAATCGTCAACCTGAGAAGGGTTGCAGGCGTACTGGTCTAAGTCCTGCAATTCTTCAAAGGAATTCCATCGAGACATGATCTGCGAGGTTATGTGTACTGTTTGTATATACGTGTGGTGTGTCATATCAATTGGTGTTTTTTGGATTAATTGTGTTTACTCGTTGTTTTCGTACCTTAATTTTATTGCATAATTTTGTTAAAAATTTCGTCGTGATTACTTCTGAAGTTGTTTCTAGTCTTCTACGTTCGTGAATGAATTGATTGATGTTAGAGACAGCAGACGGGTCGTATACGCCGGGGAGGCTATTGCTGAGAATGACATGCATACGGAGATAATGATTAGGTGTGATCCCAAGCGCCGGGGAGCGGGAGTGTAGACGACTGGGGCTTGCATACGTCACCGTTACTAGAACTGAGGCAGAATGAGTGACAAGCGATCACCGTGGTAATTGGTAGTGAATAGATAAGAGGATGTGTGAAGAGTGTCATCAGGTTCTGTTATGGTCACGTTGCATTCTGCAAGAGTCATTCTAGCAAGTGGCGATTGTGTTGCGAGATGTCAAGAGGATGCCTTTAACCGGAAGTCTTCCGTGTGGCCGAGATTCTCGCACTGGCATCCAAGTCAACGTGTATTGGTCGTGATGGAAAAAAGGGATGGATCCGTTTCTTGTCGGGGAGTGTCAATGTAGTTGAAGATTGAACGATCAATTCATGGTTGTTTGCTCAAAACCAACTTCCCTACATTTTCGCGCTGGCATCAATCCAGCAGTCATCGTCTCATAGGTCGCTGTTCGGAAGGAAGTCAAGCCGAAACTGTCAGAATTAATATTGTGATTTATTATTGTAAAATTTGTTCATAGACCTTAGTGAAATCCTAATTTTAATGTTGTCTATATGTTGGTGTTACAATAAATAATTCTCGTGTGGCCAATCGGTATTTTGGTTTTTCGTCCGTTATTACTAAGCGTTTCTGAGAAACTTCAAGGAACAGCGTGAGTTTTAGCGTAGCAAGAGCTGGGCATTGGCGGTTTACGAGACGTGGCTGACAAGTTCCAAAAAATCGTTCAATGTTCACCTCCCTTGACATTCCGCGGTAAAACGTCCATCCCTTTTTTCCATAGCGCCGATAACCTTGAACTGAACTGCCAACGCGTGAACCTGGGGCAGCCGGGACTGGGCTATAATGGAAAAGCAATACAAAAATGACCGACACACAACAGGCGTACCAAATCACACCAACAGTATCTCCCCGGCGTGTGGGATTATCCTCAGTCATCGGAAATTTCCTTCTCTCTCTGTCCACAGTATGCCAACTGATCAGTTCCACGGGGTGTTGAAGGTTTCACCTCATTCTGGCACAATCCCCTCCCCGGCGTATCGAATCGCATCCGCTGAATTTACCATCAATCAATTCAAACACAGATGCAAAAGAATCGAAGCCAGTTTAAGAGAGATCACGATGAAAATTTTAACAAACTCATGCATTAAAAAAGTACGAAAAGAAAAGGCAAACACAGAGAATCTATAAATCTCACTGAACAAAGAAAGATATGCAATATATTTCTTCCTGTTTATGCAGGAACATACCAATTGTACAGGCATGGATAAGTTATTATATAAATTACACAAAATTTGATGTATAGTGAATTTACAGTTTGGTTGTTCTTTCTGACATCAAAGTCAGTCGGAACAGTCTGCTATAAAGTTTGTTTGTGTAGCACATAAAGAGATATAGAAATATTGTCTTCGCATTAACAAAAAACCCAGACATCAGATGAATGTAATACAAATATCTGGGAAAAATAAAGCTTGAAGTCAATTCTCCTATATAACTTTGTTGTGAACAGCACCCTTGGCTTAAAGATTATTGATGTATTATGTTGAGATCAGTGATATATTTATTCCATTTTTTCAGTAGTCTTATCGTAGTTTTATAACAGGAAAGAAATTTGATCGTGGATACGAAAACTAGATAAGGTCATGTTGGGTTGTTTTACTGCATCAAGTGGTGCCGAGGTCGATTCCAGAATTCTCCATTTGCTCCATTTGTGTCTGCATGGCGGACTGTATTCGTAAGTTGAGTAAAATGTTGAAAACTGTTTGAAAACCAGTTGCTTCTTCATTTCAGATCATGAATACTCATTTACAGCATGTTCGCCAGCGTCTTCAAATGGTAGAATTGGATCGTTCATGGAATTTGAGTGGTTATGAGATAGACGGTTTGGAATTAATCCTCATTTCAGTTTAGATGCAGGGTTGTTCGACCTCGACCAGAAGATGAATAGGAGCAGCAAAATACCAGAAAGAGAAAGTATGTGAACATGAAAAGGACATTAATATTTAAGGCATGTATAAATGTTGTATATTATACTTAAGTAAACATTTTTCTATATTGTATTTGTTTTCACGTATTTATGCGAAGTCTTAGAGTTTATTTAATGTCATAATGTGTATTAATGAGTCTGAGCGTTTTAGTGTTCTAATGACTGATGCGTTTTAGAAATAAGTGATGGGTTCTGGTAGGGATAGTCATTGGGACAAAACAGTTATATAGCAAGCGTTTGAAGGTTACAATGAGGGATAGGTCCTATTTCTAAGGGTAAACTAATCCTGTATGTTCCGTACTATGTCTTTATGCATCCATGCTGCTAGTTTATTTATAGTTTAAAGATTGCTAAGGGTGTTGAAGTGCGTCTTTTAGGTGCTGTAGTAGATTAGTGCTTGATTCGTTCTAGGAGTAAATAGTTTATTAATATAATCAGTAGAGTGAAACAGTCTGTATAGAGAGCGTTTGAAGCTTGTAACCGAAGAGCAAGTTCTGACATCTAGGGGTAGGCTATTCCATATTTTAGAATACATGACTGTGAAGAAGTTTTCACGGAGTGTTGACTTAAAAGAATGAGTTGTCACTGTGGAAGTTTGGTTACGCAGATCGTAAGAACCTTCCTGTGCGAATTGTATGTCCCTGTTACCTGAGAAAGATATTTTGTGAAGGACCTTAAAGAAGAATATTAGGTTTATAATAAGTCGCCTTGTCCAAAGTGGGTCGAGTTTTAGGATCATGCACCGTGAGATGTAGTCTTTCTTACAATCGTAGCCAAGCAGTTTTGAGGTAAAATATCGTTGGATACTTTCCATCCTTAGCTTGTCGCGTGTGCGAGTGCTGCTTATAATAAATGGACAGTATTCTAGTAGTGGTCTGACACATGTTTTGTACAGAATTAGCTTGGCTTCATTGTCGTGAAAGTTCCTGAGTATGCATCCTAAGAGCATCCTCGATTTTCTAGTCTGTGATGCTACTTGCTCAGAGAATGTCAAGTCACTAGAGTACCTCAAGCCTAGGTCAACGACACTTCGGAGTCTTGTTAGGTTAGCAGATTGGAGCGTTAATTTCAGGTCAATTGAGGGTGCACCGAAGCAGATCCAGCCACATTTGTTCAGATTAAATTGGAGATTCCATAGGGACGACCAAGCAGCCATTTTATCTAATTCCTTCTGTACTACATTCTCGAAGTTCCCTAAGTCATCACGTTGGAATGTATAAGCTACTTTTAGGTCATCTGCAAAGATGAATGGTTTCCCGTGCGTGAAGCAAGCGCATATGTCATTGATGTATAGTGTAAATAGGAGGGGTCCAATGACACTACCTTGTACTACACCAGAAGTGATAGGGCTAGGTTTGGAGGTTGCAGACCCGAGTTTAACTATTTGGGACCTATTGTTAAGGAATGATTTAAGCCATCCTAATAATGGGTCACGTATTCCTAAGGAGTTCAGTTTATTTGTTAGCAGTAAATGGTCAACACGGTCAAATGCCTTAGAAATGTCAAAGTAGATGACAAGTACTAGTTGCCGTCTGTCACGACTGCTGGTTACAAAATTGAAGAAGTCTAGGTGACATGTTAAACATGATCTGGATTTCAGGAATCCATGTTGGTTCGGACTTATGATGTTGCAGCTAAGCATATGTTTGATTAAGTTATCTTTGACTAGTCTCTCCATGATTCTAGATGCTATAGGTGTGATATTGATTGGCCGGTAGTTACTGACTTCAGTTTTCGAGCCAGATTTGTGTTTAGGCATAATGAATGTTGTCTTCCATATGTCAGGGTAAGTTTGGGTTTCTAGGGACATTGTGAATATTTTAAGCAGCAGTAGAGGAATGTCAGGGCCACCATATTTATAGAAGTAAGATGATATACCGTCGGTACCGAAACCTTTTGAACTTTTGAGGGTTCTTATAGTTTGGTTAATATCAGCGTAAGTGAATTGAACAGTGCTAATTTGGTTTGGTGTGAGTGGAGTTGGAGTTTGTGCCATTTTAGTAATAGGGTGTATATCGAGTAGCTGGACTGAGGGCTTAAGGTAGTTACCTGCAAACGTTTTGTTGAATAGTTCACATATGTCTGCAGAGTTAGTGCATAGCCTGCCTTTGTCTATGAGGAGAGAAATGCTGTGATTTTTGCGATTCATTCGCTTCCTTAAGATTTCTGTGAGTGCATACACTCTAGCAGGACTGGCTACTGCGATGCGTTCTTCCTTTCTCATACGGAAATCTTGAGCTTGTGTGATGGAGCTAAGGGTTTTAAGTATTAGACCTAGAGTGCCAAAGTCGTGGTGTTTGAAGTAACTTGTTGAGAGTTTCTTCAGTTTCTTACGATCCTTTGGTTTTATGAATGACTTTCTGTGTGGGGAAACCTTTAGTGTTTGGAGTGGAATGACAGCATCTAAGCATATGTTTGAGTTATGGTAGAAGATGGTTAGGGCTCTCGATAGGTCATCAGTAGTGAAGTATTCATCCCATTTGGAGGATCTTAGCATCGATTCAACTAAGGCCCAGTTTGCCTTACTATAGTTCCTATATATTACTTGTTGTGAAGTGGAGGTATGAGATGCATTGCTACTCAGCGGAATTGGCAGTGCACACATTACTGTTTTGTGGTCGCTCCCTGGGAACTCAGAACCTACTAGCGTTGAAAGGGGGCTTATATTGTGGCAGAAGATTAAGTCTAGTACGTTGTTACCTCTTGTGGGAGTAGTGACAGTTTGTTTCCAGCCAAGTATATCCAGTGTGTCTAAGAACTTATCAAATTTAGTTGGACCTGTGGGTATATCCCAGTTGATTTCAGGTAAGTTAAAGTCCCCACATAGGATCTTATGATCGTATTGTAAGTCGGTTAATTGCTCCAGAGTATTAATAAGTTGGGTCTCGTAATTACTAAAGGTGCCAGGTGCTCTGTAGGAGCATCCAATTAATGCTGTTACGTTATTTAAGTGTACATTAACCCATAGAGTCTCAGGCATGTTAAGTGTACTACTTTCTAGCTGTGATACAGTAAGTTCATTCAGAAAGTACATGAGACAACCCCCTCCCTTACCACCTTCCCTGTCACACCGAAAGTGTGTGTAGTTATCTAAGCTTATTTCTTCATCCAGGATGTCCGAATGACACCAAGATTCAGTGATGACAATTACAGGGGGTTTGTATATTACTGTGAGTGCTCTGAGCATCGGCAATTTATTTAGAACAGATCTAGCATTTATGAGGATTACGTAAAGATGAGAGTTGAAGTAGCATTTGAAGTATTTAAGTTCGTTAGTCAGCCCCGAATATGGTTCAGCACCCAGTAGTTCTGCTGGACATGACGATCCTATGTTAAGAGGAGTTCCAGCATCATGCTCACCTATGTCTATCGAGTTGTTGTGTGCTGTTTTCGGTGGAGAATTAGGAGTTGGAGTACTGGATTTGCTATAGACTAAGGAACTTTTATTTTTAGTTAGGTTACAGAAGTGGGTAGGGTTCTTTATTTGGCCTATACTTGTGCAAGTGTCAAGTGTGTCCAATGGATACGGGTGCACTAGACCGTTCCTGTTTTCATGCAAGGAGGGAGCCAGCACTAGTGGTTTAGGAGTGTTAACATCCCTACCAGCTGTTTTTTCAACGCTGACAGGGACGCGGGGGATAAAAAATGATTGGATCCTTGTGATGACCATGGCTTATTATTCCACCTATTGTTTGATGCTAGTTGTGTCCTTGTGTGGGTTTCGTGTGTACTGCATTTTGGGTTAGTTCCCAGCAGACTTGTACCATATATCCGGTCGAAATTTGTTTGTGTGCCATACTCTGAAGACCCTGAGTTGTTGGTAGCCGAGTTCTGACTATTACCACTTGTACTATTTAGGGTGACATCGTTGTGACATTGGATATTAGTGTGTGCCACGGTGCGATTTAGCACGTTGTGAGTGCTAATACTATTAACCGTGGGGAGTGTGGGCTTATTTAAGCTGCCACTGTTTTTGTTGGTATGATTTAGGGGCATATTTTCCTTATCTTTACCAATGGAATTATAGCTAGGAGAGGACAAAGTCGAATTTCGGGGGGTTTTAACTTTTTTTCTGGGGTTATTTAGTGGCATTTTAGATTCTGCGGTGATGGGTGGTATGGTTTTATTATTTATTTGGTTACAGTCTAGTGGCCTTTCGGCTGGTGTTGCACTCTGATGGGATATTTCTGTGTGTTTTGAGAGGGGTGATGCGGTGGGGTCTACTGTATCTTTCACAGGGTTGGGAATAATGGCTGCTTGCAATGTCCTATTACCTATTTCACAATTAGTCTTAGTGAGATAGTTGTGTGCGCGCCTTTCTATAACTGTTTTTTCCACCCCGACCTTTATATGTTTGTAGTTTCTGGCTTGCGATAGGGTGTGTTGGGAGTGAATGAATTTTCTGGTCTCTGCCGGTGTTTCGAACTGAAAACGAATAGGACAACACTTTTCATGTTGACTCTTCTTCAGCCTGTAGCACTTAGTCTTGGAGTTAGGCATTTTCGCTTCACTAAGTAAGATGCGCTGTACCTTTTTTAGTGCCTCATTGTCCGGAACGTTGTAGACAATAGCACTCAGTTTTGCGTCGAGTCGTTTTGTTACTTCTGTGGTAACAAAGTTAATGAGGTTATCTACCTTAGTTACCGATTCTGTGTCAAGCTTGTTAAGGTTTACCGTTTTCATGAGGATAGTTAGAGGTGTCAGTTCACAGACCTGCGATCTGATATCGCTGATCTGATCTGATAATTTGGATATCTCGGTATTGGTTTCGATGTTTCCAGCATTTACTGACTTACTGTTTTTTATTTCCCTTAACTCAGCCTTAAGTTCTCCTATAGACAACTTTAGAAGTTCTATTTCTGAAGATAGTACTGAAAAAGAGCTTGATGGCTGGAGTTTCTCCATAAGCACATAAGGTGAAGGGAGGAGTTCTGTATGAGCAGAGGGTACCGAATTTTTAGGAGTAGTGCTAATACTGGCTGTCAGTACAGTTTTATTTTCAGTTTCAGCTCGACGCTTACGGCATACACGTGAGTTATGTGACTCACTATAGCCGTTTGTTGGGGGTGTGTTGCTTGATGTAGCAATCAAGGACGTTAAATTAGACACCAGTTTTACAGGGGATTGGGTTCGTTGCTTTTTACTTTGATTAACCATAACTATTAGAAATGAGAGTTAGTGGTTACAAGTATGGAAGTGGTATAGTACTTGTGCAAGTACTACAACAAGATAAATTTTATGTAACGAATCACGTAAAAATGTAACACAAACGTTGAACGTACCGCGATACAGCTAATGGCTGTTTGCTCAAACTCAACTCTATATTTTCGCAGGAGTCATCAATCCAGCAGTCATCGCCTCATCGTTCGCTGTTCGGTGGAAGACAGAAAGCCATCAGAAGTATTATCGTGATTTATTGTTATAACATTTATTCTTATACCTTGTGTATAATAACCTTATTGTTGGTCACATATTGGCGTGAGAATAAAGGATTCTGGAGTCGCCAATATGTGTTCTGGTTTTTCGCGTTGGTTATTACAAATTGTTTCTGAAAGTCTTCCAGGGACAGTGTAGGGTCCAGCGTAGTAAGGGCTGGACATTGACAGCTTCTGAGAGTTGGATGACAGTTTCTGTTCGTCTTTCCTCGTGTCTGTCGGTCTTCTTTAAACAAGTGTTATCTGGAACTTTTCTGAATTTTTTGGTCAAGTTCAGTGGTACCTGGGTCAAAGAAGGAAATAAGCGTCTTGGGAGCAGGCAGGAAAGTAAGTAATACTGAGTTGCTTGTTAATTGTAATGATGTGTATGATGCTCACCATGATGAGTCTGTTGTTCATGGTTCGCCGTTTAGGGATAGTAAGGGTTTAAATTTACCTAACGTGCAATTCATCTTTATAGATTTATTTACTTAATAGTTCCCTGTAGGACTAACTTCTCTTCTGCAATATTGTTAACCAAATGCTAAAATTTTGTTGGTTCAGTGTTATTAACTTTTTTATATATTTAGACAGGTTACTTTGCAATGTCAAATGTTTACTATATATAAGACCGTCATAATAATTTAGTACACTAAGTCCTGCCAACTGACCGTAACTTCAGTTCATACTACCTACATTGACCCTAAACTATAGTGCTCCGGAGAATCTTGCTCCACTATTCACAATACCTATTCTTTTTACTCTTTAAGGTTTTAACTTCTTATAAACTTATATGTTCATTAGGACGCATGCATACATATATAATATGATCATAAAGATGTCCAACTGCTGTCTTTCACTACTAGTTCGGGTTTAGCACTATCATCTGATGATAGGTGAGCTACACGCTGATCAATTACACTGACTGTCTCACAAGTATGCGTGCCTTCTGCAACTGAATCTGCATTTATTTCTACTTCACGTTCAAGTTGTACAGAACCTTTATTTAACTTAGCAGTAGTAGGCATTCCCTCCATTTCATCATGATCAACCAAAGACAAATCTGCACTATCATGATCATTACCACAAATATTCAATTTACCGTCAAGTTCATCATTTTCAAACTCTTTAATAACAGAAGTAGACAATTTTGGTTCCTCCTCGCAAATCCTAAACGGTTTTATATCTTCACTCTGACTAGTTATACTTTGTAAACTTGTAGGGTCAGAACTGCACTCTGAAGCAGCAACTCTATTCTCTGACACTTTATTCAACAACGGCTTACCAGTTGCAACTACAGACTTCTTCACAACAACGTTATCGTCACACAATTCGGAGTCAGGCCTGGAGTTTACATTTAGCTTATCACTGAACTTGCTCACTGGTTCACAGTTCACTTCTGTATGCACCTCTTGCACACGTGTAAAACAAAGCCGTGTTTGTCTTGCATCTTGTAACTTATCTGTTGAGGATGTACTACGAAACCTGTTACACTCACTAGGTCTATATGCATTACTAGACATCATGGAGTCTTCTCGATATCCACCTCTCTGAGGCTTATTCGTCATCAATGAGTACGTTTTACCCTCAGACTGCTCTATTCTAGGGGTGAGATCTAACAGACTGGCGAACTTGCTCATAGATTGATTGACACTAGTATTTACCAGTTTCAGGATATCATCAAACCTTGGCTCGATACCCTCATCCTCCATACGGGAGCTTATCTTCACCCACTTCCTTTGCAGTCGAGTAGGTAGACGTCTTGCTATTACTTCTAGTATAAAACTCGAGTTGAGGTCACTCACGCGATTCATCGAAATCATTCCATTCTTGTAAATTAGCAAATTATCTAAAAACTCAGTCAGTGCCTTGGAGTCATCCCGTAATTGACCACCATTACTCTTAACAGCCTCGAATAATTTCCCTGCAATCATCGAAGGTCTTCCAAACCTTTGGCGTAATATGCTCATAGCCTCATCGTAGCCCTCCTTTGGCTTCATAAACTTACAGCACTGTATAGCTCTTGCAGCATCTCCAGTGCAATATCTCATCAAATACATTAACTTCAATTCATCATTTAATAGAAAACTATTCAGCATGATCTCAAACTCCTTTACAAATTGTAAATAATCAGCCGGGTTTCCATCAAAACACCGTGGTTCAAATTTAGGGAGTTTGATGTTCCTATCATCCCTGAACGGCGAAACAGTAACATCAACCATGTCATGCTTAACATCAGACACATCGTTACAAGTAACAGACAAGTCACAATGACTTACTTTCCTGTTTGTATCCAAGACACTCTGTCCCTTCTTTGACCCAGGCATTGTTGAACTTAAGCAAATTCCAAAAACGTTCCAGATATTGCTTGTTCAAAGAGGACTTGACCGGCACCAGGAGAAATGAACGGCGACTATCCAAAATTTCACCAACTGTTTGACTCCGCCAGATCTGTTTCTATCGTCAGAAACTGTCAGCCAAGTCTCATAAACCGTTAATGCCCAGCTCTCGCTACGCTCGGGCCCACGCTGTTCTTAGAAGATTTCTCAGAAACGCTTAGTTATAACGGACGCAAAAACCAAAACACCGATCTGCCGTTTGATATTTCTGTATTGTTACACCAACATATAAAAGGAATAAGCGAACTAAGCAAACTAAGGTCTGAAAACAAATATTACAATAATAAATCTCTGTATTACTTCTGACGATGTTTCAATCTTCTTTCTGAACAGCGGCCGATGAGACGATGACTGTCGTATTGATGCTTCCGCGAAAATTGGGGAAGTTGATTTTAAGCAAACAACCAAGAATTGATCGTTCAATCTTCAACTCCATTGACAATGTGCGTGGAGACCTATTAGAAGCACTCATTAGGAAGGCTAGGGAGATGGAATATGAGGTATGAACATGTCTGGAACCAAGCAATATATCTCCGGTAGCCACGATAATCATAGTCTCAGAGCCTAATATCAATAACGGAGGGAGGGTGGTGCTAGCTGATCAGTAGATATGGTGGTGGTCACTAAGGTGAATCACCCCGTTCTGCAGGAACAGCAATACACAATTTGAAGGCTCGAGATATTTCTGATTTTTATAAGGCCTTAGATCTTTATCTTAAAAAAGATTATAATGAACGCCTAGACAAATCATGCCTCTGTCTTTAAACAAATACCGTTCGCTCAGCCTACTGTTGAGATGCGACCACATGGGCTCTGCACAGATTTATGGGGCATCTTATAAATTAACTTGCTGTCCATTGTCGGATCTTTGAATACCACTTCACAATGTCTCATCTCATTTATTTTCTAATGACAGCTTTACTTGATCCTCATTACATTCCATTAAACCTAACATTTTATAGTTATAATAATAATTTGTATTTTCATATAAACATAAATTTACGTGAAAATGCATGCTATTTTTACAGGTACCATCAAGTATGGTATAATGTCAAATCATAAATTGTCTACAAGTTAATAATGTTTCAACAGTTAAATATCTGATATATATATATATATAATTACACTCATTGTCTGAACCAGGCCGTATAGTTGTTGAATTCTACAGTTGTCCTCTAGGTTGAGCGGGAAAACCGACTTCGTTTCGTTTTCATCCCGTGGTTGTAGGCATACGATAACATACCAATGTTGAGATAAGTACAAATTTCGCAAGGGATTGAAAGCCGTTTTAGAAAAGCAAAAGTGCTAAGGTGAATTATTTAGGTGTAATAAATTTAGTAAGTGCAATATATCATTAGTAAATGCATTTATAAAGGAAAATCCCTAGGCTGACAACGTTCATTTGCAGTGTATAATGCTGCCCATATAGGTCTCACTATCACGATGTCCACTTTTGGTTTTAATACATTTATTCTCAAGCCGGTTGTTTTTATTTCATGCCTTTTTGTCTGTTTGGTGCACAACCGTACCCTACAGAGAATAGGAATAGAATAAGTTCAATCTATTTATATATATATGTATATATATAAATCAAATATTTAACCGTTGAAATATTAACTTCTAGACAATCTGCGATTTGATATTTTATCATACTTGACCGTGCCTGTAAAAATGGCATGCATTTTCATGTAAATTTATGTTTATATGAAAATATACATTATTATTACATACTTTTCTGCCTGCTTTCAAAACTCTTTGTCCTTTCTTTGACCCAGGCATTATTGAACTTGACCAAAAGATCCAGAAAAGTTCCAAATAACACTTGTCCATAGAAGACGGACGGACGCGAAGAAAGACGAATTGAAATAAATAAGACGAATAATTCCAGGTGAATCATCAAAAACTGTCAACGTCCAGGTCTAACTACACTGGACTTCACACTGTCCTTGAAAGACTTTCAGGAACTATGCTCAATAATCAACGCAAAAAACCGGAACAGAAATTGGTGACCCAAGAATGCTTTTTTCTTGCACCAATACGGAGCCAACCATAAGGTTATTGTACACAAAGTCTAAGAACAAATGTCACAACAATAAATCACTACAATACTTCTGATAGTTTTTCTCTGTCTTCCAACGAACAGCGAACGATGGAACGATGACTGCAGTATCGATGACTCCCGCGAAAATATAGTGTTGGGTTTGAGCAAACAACCATGAATTGATCGTTCAATCTTCAACTACATTGACAGGCGGCGTTAACAGAAGTCTGGTCATTGGCTTACGTGGGCCAGGCTAAAGAGCCAACAGGTAGTGTAGTCAAAGCTCAGGTCAAGAAGGATAGGTGACCACCTGAAAATCATTGGTGTCATCTCTAGTTGAATTCAGCCAGAAGCGAACATTAAGTCTCTTAGGGAGCCTGTACCTAGATCTTCTTTCGGCCTACAACATGATCAGGAAAGAGTAGTTCAACGCGTCAAGTGTTTCTTCAGATGGAAGATCAGCCATGTCAGAAACCATTTACGTGTCTTTCTTTCAAATCCTTTCTAGGAGCCCTTTTTGACACCTGGGCCAGTTGCCTGAACGCAGTTTTCTAGTTTAGGCCTCGTCAGAAGTTCCAATGAAGTATTGAACACTATTGATCTTAGTAAAGGGTTGGTATGGTCTCCACAAAGACTAGGTTTATTTTTGTTTTTGTCGGTTGGAGTCTCAAGTCTCATACCCGACCTTCCCTCCTCACTGTCCCTACTATCAGCTTAGCAAGGCATCGAATCCTGGACCATGCGGGCGGTTGGCGAGAGTTATACCGCTGAACCACTGATGCCCAGGGAGTTCATTGATTCAAAAGATAGAGAAAAAGTCCAATATGATGCTCTGTGACAATCCGCGAAGTACCGTTGTCCAAGGAGAGAGTTTAGAGTTTTTCATGACCCATGGTCTCCCACCTGCGAGGAATGCCTTCATCCAGCTAAGCAAGGCACTGTTGATTCTAAGAGCCTCCAATATCTTGAGCAGTCTTGTGTTTGGAATTTATTCGGAGGTTTCGCTGAATTCTTCGGGGACGTCATGGATGAGTTCCCTGTTGTTTTTGGATATGTCCCAGGTTTCTTTCTTTGTAAGATGATTTGTCGGACACGAGAGATTTTCTCGGAAGTCGTGTCGTGGTCTGGATAATGATTCATTATTTCCATACATGTCACGAAAATTCTCTTGATTATCATCTTATTTCTTTGTAATAACACGGAAACATCAAACTGCACAGCAGAAGAGTTCGAAAGTCAAGAACGGATAATATCGCCTCGGGGTACTGGCCTCCGTCTTGTAACGGACTTACGTTTCACAATATTCACAAATCGGTGGCACACCGGTTAGGACTCTCGCCAACCATGCACATGGTCCGGGGTTTGATCCCCTGCCGACGCACACCTGATATCTGTGGTCAGCCTGCGAAATTTGGGCTATCGATATCACATGCTGAAAATTTCATACTCGTACCAAAACGTACTGTGTGGAGTCAAGCTATAATAAAAAATTCCATTATGGGTAAATCATATCACCTTGATATGGTTTTGAGCAATAAATTGTGCTCGAAATGTCACCAGTAAACATTACTGTATGACACTGTGAGACTTTATCAAGATAAAATTTACCCATAATGGAATAATACTCTACCACAGTGCACAAGTTTTATTCTTATATCTATAATAAAAAAATCCACCGGGCCATAACTCGTATTAATTGAGAAGAAAATAAGTAGTCTGAAACTTGCTCGTCGTAAGGATTTTGGTGCACTAGTGGAGCGTGTGAGCCTAGTCTACACAAAAATAAATCATCATTCACTACAGTTCAGTGGGGTAAAGAAGTCTCTAAAAGAATATAGAAATCACACATCCCATTTAAATACACATGTCCTCCCGCTTTATTCTCTAACCACTAACCACTACCTCTAGTGCAGTATAGGGGTTATAGATTCCCATGGCAGAAATGTTTATTTGAACTAGCACTCAAACAAAATGTTGTCTGCGACATCGCCTGGTCCTAGCTGGTAAAATAGGATTAACATGGACTAGGGACCTATCCTCAACCAAACATCTGCATGTGTATGTCGGTTGAAAACTAGACCCTTTGAACGAGAAGAACTCAAATGGGTGTTTTTCGCTGCTAAAATCTGTGTTGAAATGGAGCTTACAACTGTTTCGTGAACTATGAGTCATATTGTTTGAAATGTCATTGGAATAGGTATAGACTAAGTTCAATAATGAACGCTACATTTGAAAGACGCCTCAGGCCAGTGCCTGCAAAGTAATTTCTTTGCCTTGTTATATATTATAGACTTAGGAGGCGACTGGGAAAGACAAACACAACAGTTAACAACGGTCGAAATGATTTAAGAAATAAGCTAAACTTAACTATCAGAACACCAGATGCCCGTTCACTGCTTCACAACCGTGTTCGACAACGTAATTCAAAGTTTCGTGATGCTAGAAATCTTCTGAGGCGAAGAAATGTGGCTCGTCCGCGTAGAAATCCTCGCGTTCCATTCTTCCTTCCTGTTAGAACGGTATGTAAAACAATTAGAGATCTGGGACGTTTTTATATTATTTAGAGTTATGTCGTTGACAGTTTAGATTTTGTTAGTCTTCGAGATTCCATCAGTAGTCAATTCGGTACAATAGTAGTGTCACAGTATCGTTTGCTGGTCCTAATCCCATGGAATGCATGGTTATAATATGCATTGATTTCAGCACTTCATCTCTCCTATGGTCCATCTTGATAGGAAAGGCAAGCATTTCGGATTTATGTGAAGGAAGATTCTAGGCCAAATAAATAACGAGATTTTTCTTTTTTTCCCACTCCCTTTTTCTCCCGATCGTACAAAGAAATCATGCAGTCCAAGGTTTTCTCAGGTTGCTGTCTTTGTTTGTCACATTTCATTCCTGGTGCATTCCCATACTTATATAATCACTTGACTTTTGTTTTCCTATTCATGTGGTATGTGTCCTTCTGCTGTCGCTGCTTACGTTATTCATTATAATACGCCTGGTAGATTTTGGGCTCCAAAAGATGTTCCACACAAAATCTCATAGCCCAGATCGATACCAGTAATTATCTTAAGGAGTCATTCACCCTCACTGCAAGCCTTCCACATAAAGTCTGATCCATAAGGCAGGGAAACTGCATTCCTATTTTTCCGGTGTCCGAAACAGGTTCATACATTATTCAATCCCCTCGAATTCTAAATCCCATGCCTACCATAAGTTTAGGGTCAGAGTTTGTTAGCTCCTCTATGTAGATCAGCATGTCCACTAGTCTGGTTGCAAGTGCTAGATGTTCACACTGACTCACTTCAGTGAGAAATACTGTTGCTGCGTCAAAACAGTGAATAGGTCTTCCCTGACAAAAGCTAAAGTCGACTAGCCACATAAGAGCATCTCGAATGGAAGACTGAAGTCTACCCACTTTTGGCCACAGCAGGTCGCTTATGTTTGCCTGGTTACTATAAGATGGAGTTAGAAGTGTACAAGAATTGGCGAATTCTGCTCAGCTGAAGTAGTAAGACTAGTGTGGAATACTTGAGTTCAATGTTAAATTGACTACTGCACATGGTAAATTTATAAAGTTTTTCTAAAAATCTACATTCATGTCTATCTCTACTTGAAAAGCGTTCAACATCCACCTGTTGTTGTTACCTATTCTGTTTTCAAGTTCGTTGATGTAAGTCTCAATTTTCCGTTATAAAAGGTTGGGGGTCTTATCGTTATAATTTTCAATAAAGTTTCCTTGACATTACGCTGAAGTTATTGCTCAGTATAGGTGGTATGAAAGTTGTATGGTAACGAGGATTATGTTAGCTAATCAATATTTGTGAGAGAGATCATGAACTTCTGTATAATTCAACTGGTATTTTACACAACTTGTAACTGTCGAAATTCTGTATAATTCACTTAGTAAGGAGTTGCATTTTCTCTTATTGGAGTTAGATTTTGCTTTAACGATTTGTGTTTTTAACAGTAGGATGGTAAAATTAGGTGTTTCGAGCAAATATACAGAAGTTAGAAAACTCTAGTTATAAGGGAGAGCTACATATATGGTCTTTGGGACCTAAGGAAAACCTAAGCCTTCGGGATATGCACTAGTCATCAATCAACTTCTGTTATCTTATTGTATGACCTTCCGGAGTATAAATACCTACTTTAAATCGTTGAGAGTATATTAATTTATTCATTTAGGTGATAATGTAGTAATTAGTGTGTGTGTGGGGGGGGGGAGAAGAAGATAAGCAGGCTCTCACGCCTATTCTGCAATCAATAATAGTAGAGGCGTTTAATGCAATTTTAGATTTTTCCCGTCGACAGATTAGATTGAAGTGCTCGGTCTCAGGTTGACACGTCGGCTTCTTGTGCTGATGCTTCAACGATGTGTGGGCATGCAGTTTAAAGTTTATTGGTGAATGGTGACTGGCAGTAGAATCCAGGACGCGCATTTCGTCCTATTTGGGACTCGCCAGATACCTGAATGTACCTGTATTCCTCAGTGAGTGATGGTGTTCCCACCTAGGCTCGAACCCAGTGCCCAGTTTCAAACGCATATGACAAGCGGTCTGATAGATAAGGCTTTGGCGTTTGGAACTATGGACACTAATTTCGAGCCTCGACGGGAACATCATCACACTGCGGAGTACAGGTCCATCCAGATTGACGAGTCCCAAATACGACGAAATGCACATCCTTGATGGACTCCATTGCTAATCACCATCCACCAATTAACTTCTAATAGTAGAAATGATTTTCAACTTGAAAACTCTTCTGTAAGAAAATTATGAAGTCCCAGAGGGTATATGTAACACGGCAGTTATCACAAAAATTAGATGAGGGTCTTTCTTCATTCTGTGTGATTTAGTACTATATCAGATCATATTACATATATTTTAACTTCTTTACTGCCGATCATACAATTGAAGTCTTTGAGGTGTTGATTTGAACATTGATCACAAAATGAATTCAGGGAGAATCTTTGAAAAACAGCAAAAAGGGCACTGGGGGGCTGCTTCATCCTAGTTATAGACTCTTCAGTAGTACGCATTCATCACACCACGGAGATTAGAACCGACAAACCCGTCGAAACAGCTGCCGTACAATACTCTATGGATTCTCTGAAATCAGTTCGTGATCAGCCCTGAAAACAACTGAAGTATTTAAGTACTGATTTTATGCATGTAAACAAGTGGCTCATTCTCTCGACTCCCTAATACTGACTTAAGATGTTAAGCAGTGTTTTACTTGCTGTAGATCTACCACAACTGGGGTTAAGTTCCCATTTTGTGTTTTCTTTCAGGAGTGACACCACTTATTAGTAATCTGATCACGTTTCTACTCATTGATTGCCTCGTTTTTGTTGATTAATAACTGGCCATGGTGGCAAAGAGTCGTAGATCTAGTATGAGGGTCAGTTATAGTATGTAGTTGACTAAGTTTTGTCAGGAAAAGCAAAATCTCTAATCTATGGCTCAGTAACCAAAAGGACGAAAGTGCTGGGATATTTTCGGAAAGATAAGACTTTTTAATCATTTTTCAGAAGTGTAATGTCATTAAATCATAAGTAGTTAAAAGTTTCCTTCTTCAGGAGACTAATGGTAATACGGCTGAAGATTGTTTAGAATGACGAATTTGCATTCCTTTTTTATAATCTCCCACCCTTCATGTCTTTTCATTTTGATACTCATTCTTCCTCTAAATTTCTGCATATTATATTATTTTTGAATCCCCTTTCTGTTCTCTCTGTGGTTTACCTCCTTTGTGTGCTGCATGGATCATGGCAACATGAGCTATTGCACTTTTGTGCTAAGTTCTGTGTTGAAATTCAGCCAGACCTGGATGACTGAGCGTGCAAAATTGTTTCACCTGTAGTAGTATTTATGTGCTTCATATTAGAGTTGGATTCGATTCTTTTTTTGTCGACACTTGTCACTAGTTTATGAGGAGAGTTCAACAGCAAAGGTGATTCTTTACTAGTAGACTAAAACTGAAAACAGCTCGCCACACACACACACACATGAGCTCTTACAGCACATGTTTAACATTAGTTTCTAATATGATTTTCTCTATAGCTGAGATATCAAGAATACGTACTACTTGTATCTAGCTGTCATTTCGTCTATAATATTATTGTTAAAATGTGAGCCTATTGAAAGAAATCGTCACTGTTGATCTTAACCTTCATCACACCCTTTCGGCTGTCCACCAAAAGGCGTGTGTACTGCGCAGCAGCAGTTAGCTCCGTCCTTCTTTACGGATGGCTGTGCGACATGGCTGTTGAAAGTGGAATACGTGAAAGGACCGACTATCATCTGCATTCTATCTCCCGTGTTAAGTGGTATAACAAGGTGAGCAACATTACTGTTAGCCATCGGTCGAGTGTTAGTCAGTGAGATAAGGAGGGGAAATGAATCGATGACGTTGTGAAGTTACACCAATTGAGTTGGTTAGAATATGTGTTACACACGCATGTTTAGCCATTGATCGCCTTCCTCGACAACGGGCAATGTTAGCTGACATAGGATCAGGTTGGAAAAGAGCCAGTGGTGGTCAAACGAAAAGATGGCTTCGCCAGTCAATGAAACCCATAACAGTTGGTTTAAGGCAGCCACGTAGGGATGTGTAGACTGGCTTCCTGGTTGTGGGGTCCTCGAGATGGTAAAAACCAATGAAGGCTGGAGACAACTTGTGATATGGCTCAAAGACATCGTTGCAGTGGCTGGCGCATATGCATCCACTCCCTGTGATTTATAATATCCAATGAAATTCTATTGTTCTTCTATATGACTAATCTTTTTGACTCATATTTCTGTTTATTATCTCTCTTTTGAATCTCTCTTTACTCTCTTCTCTTGCTTTATGTGCCACATAGTGTCATAACTTGAACTGTCCCACTTCTCTGTACCATACCACTTTACTGCACCATACTTCTCTTTACAATACTTTATTGGCGTATACACATGGCAATATAAAAGAACTAAAGTGATCGGAGATGTTCAGGCAAAACAAGCGCACAGGGTGATGGAAATTTAATGAATGTAACAGTTCATAAAAAAGTGAATGTATCTTCACCATTGAGAACTAGTTTGAGCCATATAACTAATACTCTTCAGGTATTGTATCTCAAGGACTACTGCAGTTAGATGTTTAGAAGTAAATAGCTCAAAATTGTTGGTGAAATGACTTATAGATCATTCTTTTAATACCACAGTTGTATCCAGTCTTTATTATTATTATTCACTGAGATTCCGAGTGGAACATGGAGCTTCAACAACACATCACTTTGTCCTATGTGGCGCTGTCCTCTTCAGCTGGCTAGCTCCATGATAACCCATAATCTCTCATGCTTCCCATTGGGATTCCGCTCAGTTGATGGCCTGGCACGCGATACCATTCGACAGCCTCCTCAACGTATGCCCGACCGATTCATCTCCATTTTCTCCTACATATTTCTTGAGCAATCGGCTGTTGATCGGTTTGTTCCACTGCAGAGTTTCTTGTTGCTAATTCTTTCTGGCCCACCAGCTGGCTATCTGACCTTCAGTATGAAGCCTGCCAGCGAAGATGGTAGCTGTTGATAAAAGTCTGCAGCAGCCTGTTGGAAATGCTTTTCGTGACACGCCGGGCAGGTTTCTGATGTTTATTGAAATGACTAACTGATGTGACATTTGTGTTGAAAAGAATCCAAATCTTGTTCTTTATACTGAGGCAGAGTGCAGAAGATTTCCAAACTGGTTTCAGGTTGGTGAAGGCGTATCTTGCCTTTCCGATTTTGGCGGGTGCTGATATCTTCATCCGTTCCGACTGTGGTTGAAACAATGCTGTCAAATCTTTCCTGTTGATGATAACTGGGGCTGGTTGTTGTAGTTGAGGGTGTTTGGTTATCTCCGTCTTCTCTATGTTCACCTGGAGTCCTGCCTTCGCTGCCAGCCTCTTCCAGCTTGTTGCTTTTCACCTGCAAGTCTTCGAGTTTGTCTGACATTAAACATTATCCATCCACACGAAAAATCCAGATCTTCTCGAGTCTTCTTATTGGTCCATCGTATTCCTATCTCCTCACTCCAATGTACACTGTGACGCATAATCCGGTCCCCAAAAATTAAAAATTTCATCGGTGATAATAGGCAGGCATCCAGCTTGTCTTGCTCCTGTATTCACTGAAACAACTTCACTGAGTTTTCGCTTGTGGATTACCTGACACGTGGCATTATCATATAATCAACTTCTAGAAAATTAAAACAAGTGATTCAACGAAGAGACTCTTTTCAACGAATTTATCATCAAGCTGTACAGTCGTATATATATGGTTTTTAAGAAGTTATATCCGGTGAGGGAATTGAATCTTAGGTGTGAATGCATAAAATAATAATAATATGAAGTTCAATTAAAACTAAAATGTTTGTGATTATAATCGTAGTTAAATGTCAAGTGGCAAAGCAGATTAATGTCATATATAGAATAATTCATAGGAGGGATAGAACTTGAAAAAGGATGTGCAATTATAGGATTAGTAGGCAAATCGAATAAAACAAAAACGTTACGTAATATTGTGTGAAATTTAATAGCATAGAATTTATCGTTGTAAAAAAGAATTGAATCAGAAGGACAAGTGAAATAATACCGGGGACAGTTCAAAGTGAGAATAGTAATAATAACAATTGACTTAATAAGGAAGAGTATACAAATTGAATAGACAAAATGAAAAATTGGTAGAGCTAAAATATGATTGGGGATTACCATATTTTAGCATAGAGGGATTAAGACCATGAAAGTTGGAGGGGTTGAACGAACTTTTTCTGTACACAGAGATCTGGCTTTTCTGTTTCGATAGCCAAAGCTTCAGCAATACAGATGAGTCGGGTACGTAGGGATTTAGGTAAATTGCTCTTTGCCTTGTAGATGACTTTAAAGGCGGAGGCTATAGAGATAGGGTGATCATTTTCGACCAGATGTTCTATGATCGCGCTTCTTATTGCTCCACTTCCACCTTTTCGTAGCCATGCAGGATAATGTTCTTGCACCCTCTTGGACAAAACTCGAGTCGAACGACCGATATACCTAGCTCCACAAGAGCAGGTGAATTGATAAACGCACATAGAGTTGGTCAACATTGGGATCTTGTCCTTCAGGTTATTGAACAATAATGGTCGGCTAGTAAAAGCTATTCTCAGAGATGCAGCAGGGAATGTTCTTTTCAGGGACTGTGATATCCTTCGTTTCATGATATCGGAAGCTAAGTCCCCTTTGAATTCTAAGCTCATGTAAAGTATTTTCTTGGGAGCGGTTGATAAGTCACGTTTTGTAGGCTTTGAATGTATATTCTTATCTATAAAACGTGGTGGAAATCCATTTTCCATTAGGATTTTCCTCAAAATGTATAACTCATCTTCCACAGTATCAGTGCTACATATGCGCCGAATACGAGTGGCAAGCGACCGGACCAGGTTTCGTTTTCGACCAATAGGTACCCAGCTATAGAAATTTGTCAGTTGACCATTCCATAACAGCCTACGATAAATCGATCTCTTCAGAGTTCCATCGGTCCTTCTTGATAAGTTCACATCGAGGAAATGAATGCTAGACTCGTTCTCCATTTCGAGTGTGAATTTTATCGCAGGATGGCACTCATTAAATACATTTAATATATTATTCAGGTTACAATCAATATTACAAATAATAAAGGTGTCATCTACATACCTTTTATATATTTGAAAGCTTTGGATCATAGGCTTCAGGGAACCATTTTCTAGACTGGACATAAAAACGTCTGCAAGGAGAGGACCCAAGGGAGAACCCATCGCAATACCATCCTTCTGCCTGTAGATTGTTTCATTGAAAGTAAACTGTACATTCAATGTACATCTCAAAAGTAGTTCTTTAAGATCTGTAGTAGGTATCCCTATGTTCAATTTGTTGTCTTCAATATATTTGCATATAAAACATATGGTCTCTGTCAGTGGAACGTTCGTAAATAAGGATTCTACATCCAAAGACAACATTTGTTTATTCGACGCATTTATATCCTGTATACATTCAACAAATTGGAAGGTGTCCCGAAGGGAATGATTAGATAGTTGCCCCCTGACTGGTTCGAGGATTTCAGCTAACCACCCAGCTACTGGATGATAGGGCGATCCAGACATATCCAAGATAGGGCGAAGTGGAACTCCAGCTTTGTGTATTTTCGGTAGACCATACAGTCTTGGTATTAGAGATCCTGTTGGTCTGATCTTTTCGTATAATTCTTCACGAATGAGATGATTGTTCTTCATTCTCTTTAAAGTATCGGTAAGTTGTTTCTCAATTAATTCCGTCTTGTTTTTCTCGTTCGGTTTCGAGAATTTACTGCTGTCTGAAAGTAGACATGACATTTTATCGATATAATCTTTACGATCCATAATAACAACACCTGTACCCTTGTCAGGGCGTGTTAATAGTATATCGCTGTTATGCGTCAAAAGTTTAAGTTCTTCTTTGTGCTGTTTAGTAAGAAGACTTTGCATTTTTGGTCTAGCATTAAGGTATTGATTGCAGGAGTCCGTAATGGTAGATTTGAAGCATTGGAAATCCTGGTCTGACGATGGTGTGAGATCATAGGTTTGACTGAGTAAATTCTCAAACTGGACATGAGTATGTAGCTTGTTGATATTGAGATTAACATCGCAAAACTTCGAGCCCATAGACAAGGCTTCCATTTGCAATTTCGATAAAGATATAGAGGAGTGATTGAACACGTATCTCAGAATTCTCAGGAGATTTTCGAAGACATTCGATAGGTTCCAATTCTAAGCTATCTAATAGCCTAAAACTACTTTTGAGATGTACATTGAATGTACAGTTTACTTTCAATGAAACAATCTACAGACAGAAGGATGATATTGCGATGGGTTCTCCCTTGGGTCCTCTCCTTGCAGACTTTTTTATGTCCAGTCTAGAAAATGGTCCCCTGAAGCCTATAATCCAAAGCTTTCAAATGTATAAAAGGTATGTAGAAGACACCTTTATTATTTGTAATGTTGATTGTAACCTGAATAATATATTAAATGTACTTAATGAGTGCCATCCTGCGATAAAATTCACACTCGAAATGGAGAACGAGTCTAGCATTCATTTCCTCGATGTGAACTTATCAAGAAGGACAGATGGAACTCTGAAGAGATCGATTTATCGTAAGCTGTCATGGAATGGACAACTGACAAATTTCTACAGCTGGGTACCCATTGGTCGAAAACGAAACCTGGTCCGGTCGCTTGCCACTCGTATTCGGCGCATATGTAGCACTGATACTGTGGAAGATGAGTTATACATTTTGAGGAAAATCCCAATGGAAAATGGATTTCCACCACGTTTTATAGATAAGAATATACATTCAAATCTTACAAAACGTGACTTATCAACCGTTCCCAAGAAAATACTTTACATGAGCTTGGAATTCAAAGGGGACTTAGCTTCCGATATCATGAAACGAAGGATATCACAGTCCCTGAAAAGAACATTCCCTGCTGCATCTCTGACAATAGTCTTTACTAGCCGACCATTATTGTTCAATAACCTGAAGGACAAGATCCCGCTGTTGACCAACTCTATGTGCGTTTATCAATTCACCTGCTCTTGTGGAGCTAGGTATATCGGTCGTTCGACTTGAGTTTTGTCCAAGAGGGTGCAAGAACACTATCCTGCATGACTACGAAAAGGTGGAAGTGGAGCAATAAGAAGCGCGATCATTGAACGTCTGGTCGATAATGATCACCCTATCTCTATAGCCTCCGCCTTTAAAGTCATCTACAAGGCAAAGAGTAATTTACCCAAATCCCTACGTACCCGACTCATCTGTATTGCTGAAGCTTTGGCTATCGAAACAGAAAAACCAGATTTCTGTGTACAGAAAATATTCCTTCAACCCCTCCAACTTTTTATGGTCTTAATCCCTCTATGCTAAAATATGGTAATCCCCAATCATATTTTAGCTCTACCAATTTTTCATTTCTTCATTTTGTCTATTCAATTTGTATACTCTTCCTTATTAAGTCAATTGTTATTATTACTATTCTCACTTTGAACTGTCCCCGGTATTATTTCACTTGTTCCACTTGTCATTCTAAATCAATTCTTTTTTACAACGATAAATTCTATGCTATTAAATTTCACACAATATTACGTAACGTTTTTATTTGATTCGATTTGTCTACTACTCCTATAATTGCACACCCCTTTTTCAAGTTCTATCCCTCCTATGATTTATTTTATATATATGACGTTAATTTGCTTTGCCACTTGACATTTAACTACGATTATAGTCACAAACATTTTAGTTTTAATTGAACTTCATATTATTATTATTATTATTATTTTATGCATTCACCCCTAAGGTTCAATTCCCTCACCGAATATAACTTCTTAAAAACCATATATATACGACTGTACAGTTTGATGATGAATTCGTTGAATAGAATCTGTTTACCGAATCACTTAATTCGATTTTCTGTATGTTATAATTGGAATTTCCCTTGAGATATAATCAACTGTTGAATGGGGATGATAAGGACGTTGGCACTGCACGCCGTAGTGTTCAAGCACTTTCGAACTCACTTTTCTGTCTTTCAACCATCTTCTTAGCCTGAGTTCAATGCGTTTCTATCTCCTCGGGCATAGTTTTTTTGGTAATAGGAAGTTTTTTGTCGGTTCGTTTTGTACCTTAGTTCCCTGTTGCTTGTCTATTCTGACCATCTCATCTTCCTTATGGAGCTAGCAAAGGCAACTGCTGGTTAAAGTCCATAAATAGCCTATTAGAAATGATCCTGATGACTCACACGCCAAGTCTTCGAATCATATAAAAGTGCTGACTGACTTCACACTAATGTTGAAAATACGGATCTTTTTCTCTATACTGAGTCCAGTAGATTCCCATATTGATGTTAGATTAATGAAGGTTTGCCGTGTCTTTCTGATGTTAATTTAGATATCTTCATCCGTGCCGCCTGTAGAAGCTGTCCAGATTGATGAAGGAGGTGACCGCCTTCAAATTTTTCTACCCTACGATAGTGATTAGTGCCTGTTGTTATTGATGGTGGTGGTAGTGTATCTTCACCATTTTTGTCTTCTCTTCATCCACTTAGTGAAGGTGTGGCTTATTGAACTTAAGCATACGGTTTCAGTCGATGGATGTGAGAGTTAGAGTCCCGCTCCATCTACTTTGGCATGGGCAACTGGAAAGTACCGTCTGGCCTCACACAATGAATATGGCTCTTAACCTGGTAGGTGAAAAACCTGTTATGGGTTATCGAGTTCAAAACTACGTTCACATTTGAAGTTTCGTCTTTACCACCTGTCTCTTTCTTCTATCAACCTATCGGTTTTCGCCTGTAGATCTACGAGTTTATGCGGCATTAGACACTGATAATCAACGGAGTCGATGTCTTCTGGAGTCTTTTTAATCGATTCTTTCTTCTCATTCCCAACGATCCGTCGCATGATTCAATTCACCACAATTAGGAATATCATCGGTGATAATAGGCAGACAGTCATGTCTTACCCTTTCTGTCTTCACTTTATTAATTGCTTCGCTGAGTTTTCCTGTTGTGAATCACTTGACGTGTGTGGCGTTGTCATACAAAACTGTTGAATGAGGTTGGTAAAGGTATGGGTAATATTTAATTTTAATTCCCTCTCTGTAGACTACAAATATATAAAGTATATACTGGATGTTAGTATTTTGGGTTTGTACATTTTATTCGCTTAGTGTAATTCCACTAAAGTTATTCATTGAGTTTTTTTGTTGTTGTGAAACTAATGGATTCTTACACTTTCTCTCTCTCCCTTGTAATTAGGTGAAAAATGAACTTTACTCAGGTCATATCAATAATTCACCAAATTCAGTAAGTCTTTTGTACTTGGATTGACTTAACTGTGCTAAACATGTTTGAGTTTTATCTCTTGTGCATTAAATGGTACTATATATATATATATATATATATATATATATATATATATATATATATATATATACGGTCAATAATATAGAAGTTAGGTATTTAAAGAAAGTCAATCGATGAGATGATGAAGTTGCGTGGATTTGGATACCTAGGGGACATGTGTTGCACACGCCGAACCACTGCCTTCTTTGTTGAGGATTGTTCACATAGGACATAGGAAAGGCTTGGAGAAAAGTTTGAGGGTGGTCAGTTCGGAACCTGGAATCATTCCATGAAATCTGTGAGTATGAGTTGAGGTAGCGACGTAGAGGGGTGGTGTAAGTAGACTGCCTGGTTGGGATGCTAAGAACCAATGGCTGGAGATTGTTCATGATAGGGCTAAAAACCTTTCTGAATAGCGCAGGCACATTCACTCGGTGGGATCTGACATACCCATTAAACCCTAGTGTCCTTCCTGACCGATAGCTACTACCTTGACGTAGTGGTCAGGCTTTCATATCCCAATGAATCAACAAGCTACATTGGCTAAAACTAATGTTCCCGCAGGTTCTAACATGCTAGGAAGATTCTTAGGATAGTGATTAGACTAAAAGCAGTTACCGACATAGTGTGTCTGTCTGGTTTCAGCATAGAACTTCGCACCAGTGTGCAGCAGTTCGCGTAGCCACACTCCCTCCTTGTAGCACGCAAAGCAAGAGAAGAAAGTAAAAAGAAACGCAAAATAAAGACAGTAAACAAAGATATGAAGCAAAAAGAATAGTAATGTCGAAGAACAATATAGTTTTGTTGAAAATTATAAGTCACAAGGAACGGATGCATCTGCGCCAGCCATTGACAACGATGTCTGTGAGCCATATCACCAATAGTTTCCAACCTTCATTGGTTTTTACCGTCCGAGGATCCCAACCAGTCAGGAAATCTACCTCTTCCTACGTGGCTTAAACTAACTGTTGTGGATTTCATTGACTGGTGAAGTCATGTTTTCGTTTGACCGCCACTAGAGCTAACTCTTTTTCAACCTGACCTATCCTATGTCAGCCAGCTAACATTGCCCATTGTCGTGGAAGGCGTTGGATTGCCAGGCCTGCATGCGTAACACATGTCCTAACCATCTCAGTCGATGTAATTTGACAGCCCCGTCGATTGATTTCCCCTCCAACTCACCTAGCACTCTACCGAAGCCTAACCTCAATATTGCTCACCTTATTATACCACTTCACACGGGAGATAGAACGCAGGCACGTATTATCAAAGACAGCTAGTCTTTTTATGTCTTCCACTCTAAATGACCAGGTCTCACAGCTGGCCATAAAGTAGGACGAAGTGGACTGTTAAGCAGTACACACGCCGGCATATTGTAAGACTTTTGTTACATTATGCTGGGGGTCTGTAGGCGAAGTGATACTGCTGGGGAACAGGAATTTAATAGCCGTGAGGTGTCTCCCTCAGTTGATCAGTGTGCCAGCTGTGCTATCCCTCTACTCTGGGGAGGTTGAGTAGAGAGTATATCCTGACTTACCCTGTGGTGATCTGTAGCCGGCGATAAGTTACTAATACAGAACCAAACCAAAAAGTCAGTTCAAGCAGGCTGTGTATGACCGGGCTCTGGTCTCTGTGGTCACGCAACACTAAAACAATTAGATGGAGATTACACCAAACAACTTTAACCCTTTTCATTAATACAGTCTTCAGCCACTGACTCTTAGCATCCTATGACTACTCTTGTCAGACACGATTACATCTCTGTATCTATGTCGTTCAAATCAATCGTGATGCCCTGTCTCCGCCTGAGCACATTTAATTCTCTTCCAATCAAATCCTGATTCATCTTACACTGCTTGTTGAATGAGGGCACAGTGTGATTCTGCATTCACAATATTCTGTCCTTCATTATCTAACATTCCATGTCTAATCTCATAAGATCTAATCTCATAAGACACGAGAGATTAGAACCCAGACATATAGGATAAAAAAACCCTCTAATGGTCTATCAATCATGCGTTGAAACAGAAAAAATCCCACATTTTCAAAGTGGATGATGCATCTAAATTACTTTCAGTAAACTGGTGATTTTTACTCAAACTATCAATATATTGTTGTGGTATATGCTACTGATAAGATTTTTCAGTAATAGATAAAGAGTAACTGTTTATCAGCACAGAAAAATATCAAATAGCAGATTGTTAGATTTGAAGTCAATAAGAGCAAATAAGTAAAAATCAAACTTTTCTAAAGGTTATATAGAAAGCACCATGAGACTTCTAGTTATTGTAACTAGTGATAAAATTAGGAAGAGGAGCAGGAGTGTGAACTCAAACCTGCCTGTGCTTTATCTCCCGTGTGAAGTGGTATAATAAGGTGAGCAATATTAAGGTTTTTTTATTTTTGATTACAGCTTGACTCCACACCGTATTTTTGGTACAAGTGTGGAATTTTCAGCGTGGATATCGGTAGCCCAAAATTCGCAGGCCGACCATCGACATCAGGTGTGCGTCGGCGTGGGCTCGAACCCCGGACCATGTGCATGGTCGGCGAGAATCCTAACCACTGTGCCACCGACGCACAGGTTAGGCTTCGGTAAAGTGCTAGGTGAATTGGAGGGGAAATCAATCGACGAGGCTGTGAAATTACATCGACTAAGATGGTTAGGACATGTGTCACGCATGCATGCCTAGTCATCGCCTTCCTCGAGAATGGGCACTGTTGGCTGACATAAGGTCAGGCTGGAAAAGAGCTAGCGGCGGTCAAACCAAAACATAGCTTCATCAGTCAATGAAATCCATAACAGTTAGTTTAAGCCACGTAGGAAGAGGTAGATTTCCTGACTGGTTGGGATCCTCGGGACGGTAAAAAAGAATGGCTGGAGACAACTGGTGATATGGCTCACAGACATCGTTGTCAATGGCTGGCGCAGATGCATCTACTCCTTGTGACTTATGATTTCCAATGAAACTATATTGTTCTTTGTCACTTCTATTCCTTTGTCTCACACCTCTATTTAACTGTCTCTATTATGCATTTCTTCTACTTTCTTTTCTTGCTTTGTGTTCTACATGGAGGGGGGAGTGGCGACTTGAACTGGTGCACATCGTTGCAAAGTTCTATGTCAAAAACAGACAGCCAGGTAAGGGGTCATTCAACACCAGACTAGATATCTTTCATTGGAAGGCATCTAATACAGTCCTACAGGTGGTCAATTGCGAGCCCAAATAGTGGGCTCAGTGGTAAGTCTCTGACTGTGGGAAGCACTGGGTGACGTGGGTTCGAATCTCAAATAGGTGGGATATTGAGTTCCTTCAATGTAGTTGCAGATATGCTTTGCTGACTGACTGACTGGTGAGTGCCAACCAGCACGAAACCTAGGACAAGCGAAGCTTTCTGTATCCGATTGCCTCCAACCATCTAGCATCACTTTGCTATCTGTCGGAAGAGATCAACACAGATGAAACCAATAAGAGTTGGTGAAGAGAACCAAATTATCAAACACAAAAGGCGAAAATAAACAATGGGCTGATCACTTCAAAGGACTCTTGAATCGTCTTCACCTGCAACTCGTTGAGAAATACAAGCGATAGTGGACACCGATTCCCCCCGAAGCACTGAAAATGGATGCAGAACCCTCAGTGAATATGTCCACACCATAATTGCAGAAAGTTTAGAAGGAAGGCAAGATGCCCACTGACTGAGAGAATGGCTACCCTGTCAAGCTACAAAAGAAAGACGACTTAAGCTTGTGCTAAAACTGGCACGGAATCATGCTTCTCCTGACCATGCCAAGCAAATTACTAAGTAGCGTTATCATGCTATAGATGCAGAACTTCACCCGAAGAGAAGCAAGCTGGATATGAGAGAAACAATTCTCGTATGGGGCAAATTTCAAATCCACGTATTATAATTATCACCTGACGCGTCATAAGGAGCACCTCAAACAAACTACAAACCTTCATCAATAGCTGTCTTTGCTCAGTACTTCGCTCAAGATCAGCAACAGGTATATGTAGGAGCGAACCAACCCTAACCCAGCCGGAATCGATTGTGCAACAAATAAGCAGGAAGAAATGGAGGTGGATTGGCCATACTCTGAGGAAACCATCAAGTGACATCACTAGACAAACCCTCGAGTGGAACTCGAAAGGAAAGCGGCGAGTTGGTCGTCAATGCAACGATGACTTGGAAGAGGTCGTGTAAAGAGGAGATGAAAGCATGTGGGTAGACGTGGAGCCAGGTGTTGAAGACGTTGGCAGAGAACCGAACTCAATGGAGACGTGTGGTTGAAGTCCTTTGTTCCTCTAGGAATTAAAGGAAATAATCATAATAATAATAACCATCACCAAACAGAGCGTGGAATAACATCAGTGAAATATCTACTTCAGCCTTCCAGAGACTTTGGAAAAAAAGCCTTCGACCGTGTATTGACCGGGATGTGACATTTAGATTGGAAACTGCTTCAACAATACGGAGTGGAGTGCCCCCCCCCGGCACCCCGCCTCCACAAACTGCTACATGATGTCTTTTTCTAGGAGATGATATTTATTTGCATTTATCAAATCAGATATCGTTCACAATGGTTTCTTTTCTGTTGTTGTTGTTGTTGTTTTTACTTACTGCTACCTTCCTTCCTTTTTTTATTATTTCAGAGTGGATTGCGTTCAGCAGCAACAGCAGCAGCGTCATTACGACGGTCAGGTATTCCTGATCTCCTCAGTCTACCATTACCGCCTATTCCAAATCCGTTAGATTTTCTTAATAATTCAACATCACCAAATGGCCTGTTTGCTAACTTACTACCATTCAGTGAACTTCCTGTAACCACTACATCTACGATTTCATCGTCAGCACCAAAGATCAGTCCAATACAAGGTTTCCGTTTAGAGATACGTAATCTTCAGCCAACTGTTACATTAGATGACGTATACGTGAGTTATTCTTGTTCATTATTATTACTATTATTAATATGGGTTATGTGCTATTCTTGTATAGACTCTAGTTGAATCTTGTTAGACTGTAAGGTTTATTGATTTATTTTCTACAAGTTGACCACGGATTGATATCAGGTAGAGAACCATTGAAAACCAGCCACAGGGAGTACTGGACAGCTGTTTCATCGGCAGTACGTACCCACTGGGATTCGAACCCAGGACCTTTCGGTTACAAGGCAAGCTGGCTCGTATACCATTCAGCCACTGGGACCCGATCTAATTGCCAGTTCATGAATTCTAACTTCAACCAATTCGTGATTTAGTGCGACCCCAACCGTTGTTAGAATTCATTGGCTGGTCATTAAATCGGATGCCAGCGGCTGAATGGTATACAAGCCAGCTTGCCTTGTAACCAGAAGGTTCTGGGTACGAACCCCCTGGCGGTGGGTGCGTACTGCCGATGATTCCCAAACTAGGCTGATGAAACAGCTGTCCAGTACTCCCTGTGGCTGGGTTTTAATGGTTCTCTAACTGATATCATTCCGTGGGTTAACTCGTAAAAACATAACTAACCCTTACATCCAAACAGTAGTGCGCGCAACGGGTTCCTACCCCCAGCTCCACTTACACAAAGGTAGTATAAAATAGCTGACATAGGATCAAGTTGGAAAAGAGCCAGCTAGCGGTGGTCAAAGCAAAATCAACATGGATTCATCAAGCAGTGAAATCCACAACAGTTAGCTTAAGCCAACCACGTAGGGATGTGTAGACTGGCTTCCTGGGGTCCTTGAGATGGTAAAAATCAATAAAAGGCTGGAGATAATTGGTGATATGGCTGGCTCAAAATCGTTCTCAGTGATGGCGCGCAGATGCATTCGCTGTTTTTTGTGATATGTCCTACCCATTCAAACTCTGTTATTCTTCCATATTACTATTATTCTTTTCGCCTCATATTTCTATTTATTATTTCTGCTTTTTAATCTTTCTCACCCTTCCTTCTCTTGTTTTGTCAGGAGCTACATAGAGGGAGTGTGGCCCCGAGAACTGCTGCACATCTGTGCAGAGTAGTTCTAAGTTGAAACCAGTCGGTGGTCATGAATAGCTGTCACAGCATATACTAGAGCTGTGATGACTCGTTGACGCCTAGGTGCTTGACATCCAATCACAACAGGGTCATGGGCTCTGACCAAACTAAACTTCACTTATTATGGGAGATGTTGGCAATCAGGCTGCATCAAAAGTCCTCACACACATACACACAATGAGTGTAGCTCTTGACCAGCTGGGAATGGAATTACATTTTACTTGCTGAGTGTGACATTAACGTTTGACGGAGGAAAAATCAGCAAATACAGGACTTCAAGTGGACATAGAGCATTCCAATAAAACTTGATTGTTTGTCGATGTTACATTTCCCCCCTTATATTGTCGTTCTTTCGAAACTCTGTTTCTATCTTGATTTCGTTTTTTGTGACAAATCGAACTGTTGCACTTCTGTGCCAAGTTCTGTATGCTGAAACTCAGTTAGTCGGTTACACTTGAATGAAGTGTTTCTACAAACCCTTTATTTGGTTTTAATAGCAACGTTATTTTATCCCTCATCATCACCTATTGTAAACAGTCTGTCCAATATTGTATCTTCTGTTCTTTTCATTGTGTTTTTCTGTTTTAGGAATTGTTTAGCAGTGTTGGTAGCCTACGCTTATGCACTGTTACACGACCTGGTCAAGCTGAAGTTATATACAATCATTCATCAGATGCACTTGAAGCTATTGAACGGTATAATGGTCGAGAGTTAGACGGTCGTCCAATGCGTGTCACACTGACAACACCTATCAGTGAGCATGATATATCAGCTGGTGTTGCTGGCGCTGGTGGTGGTCTTCGCATGGCTTCAAGACTCGGTCCTAATCATGGAAGGTTAGTGTGTGGGTGTGTGTCCGTGTCCCCACGGTTTTGCTGGAGTACTGTTTTATTGTAAAGGTGTGTGTGTGTGTGTGTGTGCATGGGTGGTTATCACTCTTCCTGGCTGCCCACACAATAGAGCTTGGTTTTTTTCTTCTTTGAGGGTATCTCAAACAGACGATGGAGCATTGTAGTGTTGCATAACCATCGAGCCCAGTTACACGCAGATACGCGCAGCCTATTGGAAGTCGTTTTGTGTGGAGTTGTGTCTATATTAAGGCCTTACCACCGACTACTATTTGCCACCTCATGGTGAATTGTCAATCTTTTCGAATCCCCCGAACTCAGAGTGGAGAAGCAACATAACTGGCTGTTAAATCTGTATTCTCCCGAACTCTTCGACTTCACCCACAGACTTCTACGCCGGCGCTACCGCGACAAAATAGTTTGGATGACTGTTGCTATGACAATAACTGCTTTTAGTGTAACCGCTATCCAGACGATCTTTCCGGCATGATAGGTAGGACCTGTGGGGGAAACACTTGTTTCATCCAGCATAGCTCCTTAGGTGATGATTGCCTCAAGGTTTACAGCAGACAACAATCAACCAGCATAAATGGGAGAAACTGAATCTGAAAGAAGAAACCTCCTTTACCTATGTACCTGGGAAACATCATTTCGACTATAGGCGGGACTGACGCGGATATCAAGGCGAGGAATCAGGAAAGCAAGGCAAGCATTCATCACTATCAAGATCTGTGTGGAGATCAACACCCAGCACTCAGCATGAAAAATAAGATCCGGATTTTCAACTCTAATGTGAAGTCAGTACTGCTCACTTTACGGATCAGAGACTTGGCGCCGCTTCATGAAGGCCACTTCGAACAAACTACAAACCTTCATCAACAGCTAGCTGTCTTCGCTCAATCCTCAAGATCAGATGGCTGGCCAGAAAAGAGCAGCAACAGGGATCTCTGGTAATGAGCGAACCAACCCATCAGGAGACGATTGTGCAAGAAATGTTCAGGAAGTAATAGAAGTGGATTGACCGTACTCCGAGAAAATAAACCATCAAGTGAGTGACATCACAAGCCAGGCCATCACTCAAGTGGAACCCGAATTGGAAGCGGCGAGTTGGAAGTCAGTGAGAGGGTGGGGTGACTTGGAGGAGGAGGTCATATGAAGAGGAGATGAAAGCATGTGGGCAGACGTGGAGCTGGTTGATGAAAACGTTGACAGAGAACTGAACGCGATGGAGACGTTGGCTGAAGCTCTATGTTCCTCAAGGAATTAAAGGAAGTAATGATAATGTAGCAGTTATCGTTCGAGTTGGGGTTTTTCACTACGAAATTGCTATGTTTCGTCTTCTGGTTGGATAGTCTCCTCAAGTGTGTAATGAAATCTAACAATTGTGTACTTGTGTGTATGTGTTTGTACATGTTTATGATACAGTAGGTGCATTAGACTGAAGTATGTGCGTCGGTGGCACAGCGATTAGGACTCTCGCCGATCATGCACATGGTCCGGGTTCTATCCCCTGCCGACGAACACCCTATATCACTGGTCGGCCTGCTAAATTTGGGGTACCGATATGACATGCTGAAAATTCCATACTTGTATCGAAACTACGGTGTGGAATCAAGCTATAATAAAAAAAATCTCCAAGTACGATCAAGACAGGTAGATGTGATGTAGCACTTCGTGACGAAGGTTATTCACTGACATTTCTGCCTTTTTTGATGTAGTTGTATTCTTTTCGAAGTCCGGATAGTTTGATTAGGTAGAAAGCTTTTTATTTGTCTCCTTCTAGACATGACATGTTCAACGCGCTTACTTCAACGTGAATTAGGTTTGTTTTTTGGGATTGTCCATGAATGAATGACGTAACTGTGTTGTGTGTATGCGTTCAATGCGTTTCAAATTGTTTTACTGTTCTAGACATTATTTTATTATTAATGTCATTTGGACGCTCGCTGACCATGCACATGGTCCGGGGTTCGATCCCCGGCCACTGACGCACTCCTTTACCTCGTTAAGCCAGAAATAATTCTGGTAATGAGGAAAGGTTGGGCATGAGGTTGCCTAGCAAACCCCATCCTGTAAAAATAATCACCACTGCTACAGAGAAACTTCAAGTCAATAGCTTGGAGCTCTATGTTCCACTGAAGAAGGTGAAGGAAGAATGTCCGCCAGTGTCAATGGAAGTGCTAGACGTTTGCATTTGCCCTTTTATTTATGCGAGGAACATCTGTGATGTCATTTGATGTGAGTGAATAGGATTTACCTAGCCAGAGGGGCTATAAACGCGCATGGCCATATGAAAAAGCATTTTGAGCGGAAAACTGAAATCTACTCACCCTTGGTCTCGTATCACCTGGCCGTTTATCGGGGTATCTGTAATTCTAGAGATATTCTGTTTTTGGTGTGCGTGTTTTTTTATTCCTTTACGTTCCCAGTGGAACATAGGGAGGCTTCAAGTTAGAGGTTTGACGTTTCTGTAGCACAGTGGTGATTATTTTTACAGGATGAGGTTGCTAACCAGCCTCATGCCGCCCAACCTTCCCTGCTAACCAATCTTACTACTGGCTTAGCGAGAGAAAGAAGTGGATTGGTCGGCCGGGGATTAAACCCTGGACCACCTGCGTGGTCGGCGACCACTCTACCGCTGTGTCACCAATGCACGTTTTTGGTGTACTTGTTTTATTAGTACTCTTGTGGTTGATTATATACATCCTGTGTGTGTGGGTGGGTGGGTTAATTGGCTGACGACCTCCTCTGTTATATTCTCTTCTCGAATTTAAGAGGATAAACTAGCTGTTAAAAGACGTGATAATGAAAAACTTCACAATCCAACTACCCAATGTAGAGGATATCAGTCAGTGCCTCCACCTGATCTAGAGCTACAGTCGGCGGTGTGTGTATATATAAATTCTTTAGTAGTTATTTGCGGTGATTTGATTTGTCTCAAGTGCGATCATGAATTGATGACATCAGTTAGAATATTTCTAGTTTACGATTCTTCTGCAGAATGCACCCACAACACCGTATATGGGGTCGAACTCTAGGATCTTCAGGTTGCGATAAGGCCAAGCTCATTGATGACCATTCAGCCACTTTAACCTAAATGCGAATAGGTTTGTCGACAGCTCGTTATTTCATTTCATTGATTGTTTGGGGGCTGAGATACTTAATGCCGTGAGCCTTTGACTTGGAGTCTAATCTGCAAGGCAGTGGAACGGAACAGAACAGCGTCAGGAACTACGTTCCCATGGTTTGCTAGTGACAAATAGATTCTGGAGCCCATGTATCTCCATAGTAGTAATTGTTTCTAGTCAAACTACACCCATACATCCATACAATCTTTCTAACATTGTAGGAACTGTAGGAGTTCCCAGTCAGTTTAGCCTGTTGGGTCACCTCGCGGTCTAGGAATATAATGATTGTTGGACGCCGGTAAGTATGCCTATGTTCTAGAATCTGTCGAAGGATTGGGTGAAGATATAGTCAATCAATACATCCTCTTCCTGGTCTAAAGCCTGCCTGGCTCTCCCGTTGTTTGTGCCACCCGAGCACCACTTAGTCTACACAATATTATTGAGCCTAGGATTTTAGATACGTATATTAGTCAAGCTAATTAATCCCTTTGTGATTATCACAAGAAGACTTTTGCCTCACATTTCTGTTTAATATAATTTGTCTTTTTAAATCTCTCTTTACTTTTGCTTTGCTTATGTGGTACATAGAGGAAGTGTGATATGTATCCACACGATGTGTGTTTTGTTTTTGACAGTCTGTTATATTTTGCTATGTGTATATGGATCGATATTCCATTATAACTGACAATATGCTTTTGTCTGTCCACTAACTAAATAAACATGTATGACCTTCTTATCACATGACATTACAACCAATCATGGTAAGACGTTATCTTAATAGTTCATGTGTATTAGCCATTTTCATATATACTCTTGCTTTATTATTCTTGTTCACGTTTCGTACACTTCGTACCATTTCACTGACACTCTTGTGTGACAGTCATTATTTTCCTTGTCTGGAAAATACAAGTATCATTGTTAACCTGGTGGTCTTGTGATTTCCCTCTTTCCGCGTCAGGACTATTAAAACTACTCGACGAGTACATAACAAAGTGTTGCAACAACAGAAGACAAGGGCCAGGCAACAGATCGTTTTATTACGAAAATCAACGCGTATTTATATATATGTTATGTACATTAATAAGGCTTATGCAAGCAGAAAAAGGCAGTATTCTAATTGGTTGTTTCTCGGAAGTTAAGCAGACAAACAGTCTTCTGATTGGTTGCTTTCGATATTTCTCGGAAAGTAGAGCCATTTGTTTGCGAATCATATTTGCCCACGTTTAAGTCTGCTGTGATTGGTTGTTTAATCAGCCTAGATTAATGTCTACCAATCAGCGTCGATTAATGTCTACCAATTGGCTAGCAGCCTGCTCTCACCACACTCGTCCCCCCCGTCAAATAGCTTCGTGCGCAGACGTTCCGACCTTCTGGGTGCTACATTCTCTAGTTGAGGATTGCTACTGATCGGCTTGTCCCACTGTACCCATCGTTGGCGCTGACTGGCATTAACTCGTTTCTGTTTGTCACCTTTTCGGATGGTATACTCGAACTGCTGCGCACATCTGTGCACAGTAGTAGTTCTATGTTGAAACTAGTCAGTTAGTCAGTAATGCCACCGCCTCGAATTGTGGATATCCATGTTTCTATTTTTCTCTTTTCCTTTTTTTTTACCCTTCACATTTCAGGAAACAAAATCAAAGTCAAGCGAAACAAGTGATTCGAAATTCAGTCAATCGATCATCATCGTCAGTGGCAGCAGGAGCAACAGGAACACCGACAGGATCAAGTGTTCCAATGGAAGTTGATGCAGATGTTGTACGTAAAGCTTTATTCAATATCAGTTCATCAGGTAGTGTACAGTCAAGACGACCTGTAGACTTTAGTGTTAGTCTGCGTTAGAACAATCTGTTGGGGATGGATGGTTGTTATAGGTAAAGAAAATAGCAATAAATAATAAACGTGATCCTGTTTTGTTCTCTTATTATTATTATTATTATTATTATTATTAGTCGTTCCACACTTTACAATCATTCTTCATATGTATGTTTGTGTATAAGTTGGAAAATAAACCCTGTATGCTATGCTGTACTGTTCTGCATTGTTAATTTCTTGTCGTTTTTTCTCCGTTCCCATCTTTTTTTCTCAATTTATAAATATTATATGAATTACAGGATTTTTAAAAAATAACATTAATAATAATGATAATAATGTTAATAATAACTCGTGTTCTGTTTTTATCGAATGAATGTCAGCTCAGTCGAAGGGGTTATATTGTTCTCTGTTTGGTTCCGAGCGGAACACTTGGCGGCTCCAACATCAAATCCGCATATTTATCTACTACACTGATCCTCTTTAGCTAGCTGAACAACTGCTCATAAGCTGTCATCTCATTTTATATTAGTTAGTTTGTTTATTAGATATATCACACACACACACACACAGTGATTGAGTGAAACAGTATTATTTACTGCCTAGATGACAGTGTTGTTTCCAACACAATTCATCATTGTGCATAATCATACCAATCAATTATAATCACACAACTTTGAAACTTGAGTTTCATCGTTTTCTCTTTGTTCTCTCCTATTTGTCATCCACTTGGATAAGTGTTGTATCATTGCACTGATTAAGGCACTCTACTCGTACTCATACAGCCAGGTGAAGGCTTACGGCGAGCTGTCATCTGAACTGGTGACGACCAGTGGTGTCCGTCAAGGATGCCCATTATCCCTTTTCTATTCAACTTCATCATAGATGTGTTAATGGACTTAACCCTAAGTGACTTCAGGGATTGACTTGCTACCAGGGAATAATCTCGTTAACTTGGAATATGCAGACGATATAGTCCTAGGCGAAGACGCTGACGAAATGCAGAGTCTTCTAAACACCTTGAGCCGCAATCTACGAATGTTTGGCATGCGATTCGCTCCCGCCAAAAGCAAGATGATGTTACAGGACTGGACTACATCGACGCCTAGCTTAAAAATAGTAAGTGAAGTGGTAGAGCACGTTAACCGCTTCACTTATTTGGGAAGTACCATCAGCCAGCGCCAACGGGTTGATCTCTGACGAAATCTCAGCACGAATACAGGGGGCTCGTTTCGCATTTGTTAGTTTACGCCGACTCTGGCGTAGACGAGATGTTCGACTATCGACCAAAGGGCGGGTGTACTGCTCATCAGTCCGCTCCGTCCTCCCTTATGGTTGTGAGACCGGGCCACTGAGAGTGGAAGACATGAAAAGACTAGCTGTCTTTGATCATAGGTGCCTGTGCTCTATTTCCCATGTAAAGTGGCATAATAAGGTGTGCAACATTGAGGTTAGGCGTAGAGTTCTAGGTAAACAGGGGAAATCAATCGACGAAGTCGTGAAGTTACAAAGACTGAGATGGTTAGGACATGTGTTACGTATGCCAAGCCATCGCCTCCCTCGACGTAGACGGGCAATGTTAGCGGATATAGGGTTAGGCTGGAAAAAAGCTAGCGGCGGTCAAACAAAAACTTGGCTTCACCAGTCAATGAAATCCACAACAGTTGGTCTAAGCCACGTAGGAAGGTGTAGACTTCCTGACTGGTTGGGGTCCTCGGGACGGTAAAACTCTATGGTTGGAAACAATTGGTGACATGGCTCAAAACAGACAGACAGTTGTATCATTCCCATTACACGTATTTGCAGTTGATTAGATAAATAAAGCCTCAGTTAGTTATCAGTCTATCCCTCCACCCTGTGATATTAGATTTTAAAACTATCATCCTATTGTATGGTTGTGTGTAACTGCATGTAATGCTGTAGCTGAACTATTCTCTAGATTTCTTATCTTATTCGGGTCAACCAGTCTAGATTTTGCAGCTAGGTTTTTATGTTCGGCTAGTCTGACTGACTTTCCTTGTTCTACTACTTCGACCTATGTATTTGACCTGACTGACAATCATTCCAGCAGACAGGGTATTAGATGAACTAAATTGTTTTGTTTAATTGGCTCCACTGGCAGGATCCTTTAACGGACAAAGCTTGTTTCTCATTGCGTTTGTCGGTGGTTTGAATACCAGTAGCCACTTTTATCCTGCATTGCTTGTTAAGAATTCTGTGTAAGGTTTCCGAAGTTTTTTCCTTGTATGGATGGAATTACTACTGATGATTTGGATTCCTTATTGTTGGTGTCGTCATTAATATTACTATTATTACTATTCCAGTCGCTACTATCATTATTAATTTTATTTTCACATTTCCCTACATACTTTCCGACTAATTTATCAGGGTAATTATTAAGTTTCAAAGCTTCTCTCGTATGCCTCACTCCCTGTCTGAGATTTTCCTTGGTACTACTCAGTTTTTGCGCTCTGTCACTTAAACATTTCACCAATCTTATTTTCACTGACATAGGATGGGATGATCGACAGTCCAAATATCTGTTTGAATGTGCATGTGGGTTTCCTGTAAAAACACACTAGTTTGTGTTTAACTTCCCATCTTTCCTTTTTATGCTACATACAATCTAACATTGGAACCCCCCTTTTTTGATTGACTTTCCAATTCACAAGTGAACTGAATTACCTGCACCCTTGAGGGAGTTACCATGAGATCACCAATGTTGCCGATTGTGGCAGATATCTATTCATGGATAGGTGGGAAAACATAGCAGTTGAAATGTTCACCCCGACCGCATATCGAAGTATGGTGGAGGTATACAGATGACACACATTCACTGTACTTAGAACACAAGATATAGATAAATTTTTAACACATTAGAAAACTATAAAATTCAAGTTTTGAAGTCGTGTGATTATAATTGATGATGTGATTATGAACAATGATGAATTGTGTTCGATACTGCGTCATCCAGTGTGTAAGAATACTGTTTCACTCAGTGTGTGTGATACATCTAATAAACAAACTAATATGGAATTACTTGCTGTCACAGTGCTCCCATCTCCTTGTCCTTTTCCTCCTCCTCCTCCTGCATGTCATCCTTGGATTTGCGTCCAGTTTGTCGTCGTTGCCCATTCAGATTATCCTCGAGCAATGGCCTAGCTGACACACACGAGTTGATGTTATCCGGTGTAAAATGGCATAATAAGGTGAGCAACATTGAGGTTAGGCGTAGAGTTCTAGGTAAACAGGGGAAATCAATCGACGAAGTCGTGAAGTTACAAAGACTGAGATGGTTAGGACATGTGTTACGTATGCCAAGTCATCGCCTCCCTCGACGTAGACGGGCAATGTTAGCGGATATAGGGTTAGGCTGGAAAAAAGCTAGCGGCGGTCAAACAAAAACTTGGCTTCACCAGTCAATGAAATCCACAACAGTTGGTCTAAGCCACGTAGGAAGGTGTAGACTTCCTGACTGGTTGGGGTCCTCGGGACGGTAAAACTCTATGGTTGGAAACAATTGGTGACATGGCTCAAAACAGACAGACAGTTGTATCATTCCCATTACACGTATTTGCAGTTGATTAGATAAATAAAGCCTCAGTTAGTTATCAGTCTATCCCTCCACCCTGTGATATTAGATTTTAAAACTATCATCCTATTGTATGGTTGTGTGTAACTGCATGTAATGCTGTAGCTGAACTATTCTCTAGATTTCTTATCTTATTCGGGTCAACCAGTCTAGATTTTGCAGCTAGGTTTTTATGTTCGGCTAGTCTGACTGACTTTCCTTGTTCTACTACTTCGACCTATGTATTTGACCTGACTGACAATCATTCCAGCAGACAGGGTATTAGATGAACTAAATTGTTTTGTTTAATTGGCTCCACTGGCAGGATCCTTTAACGGACAAAGCTTGTTTCTCATTGCGTTTGTCGGTGGTTTGAATACCAGTAGCCACTTTTATCCTGCATTGCTTGTTAAGAATTCTGTGTAAGGTTTCCGAAGTTTTTTCCTTGTATGGATGGAATTACTACTGATGATTTGGATTCCTTATTGTTGGTGTCGTCATTAATATTACTATTATTACTATTCCAGTCGCTACTATCATTATTAATTTTATTTTCACATTTCCCTACATACTTTCCGACTAATTTATCAGGGTAATTATTAAGTTTCAAAGCTTCTCTCGTATGCCTCACTCCCTGTCTGAGATTTTCCTTGGTACTACTCAGTTTTTGCGCTCTGTCACTTAAACATTTCACCAATCTTATTTTCACTGACATAGGATGGGATGATCGACAGTCCAAATATCTGTTTGAATGTGCATGTGGGTTTCCTGTAAAAACACACTAGTTTGTGTTTAACTTCCCATCTTTCCTTTTTATGCTACATACAATCTAACATTGGAACCCCCCTTTTTTGATTGACTTTCCAATTCACAAGTGAACTGAATTACCTGCACCCTTGAGGGAGTTACCATGAGATCACCAATGTTGCCGATTGTGGCAGATATCTATTCATGGATAGGTGGGAAAACATAGCAGTTGAAATGTTCACCCCGACCGCATATCGAAGTATGGTGGAGGTATACAGATGACACACATTCACTGTACTTAGAACACAAGATATAGATAAATTTTTAACACATTAGAAAACTATGAAATTCAAGTTTTGAAGTCGTGTGATTATAATTGATGATGTGATTATGAACAATGATGAATTGTGTTCGATACTGCGTCATCCAGTGTGTAAGAATACTGTTTCACTCAGTGTGTGTGATACATCTAATAAACAAACTAATATGGAATTACTTGCTGTCACAGTGCTCCCATCTCCTTGTCCTTTTCCTCCTCCTCCTCCTGCATGTCATCCTTGGATTTGCGTCCAGTTTGTCGTCGTTGCCCATTCAGATTATCCTCGAGCAATGGCCTAGCTGACACACACGAGTTGATGTTATCCGGTGTAAAATGGCATAATAAGGTGAGCAACATTGAGGTTAGGCGTAGAGTTCTAGGTAAACAGGGGAAATCAATCGACGAAGTCGTGAAGTTACAAAGACTGAGATGGTTAGGACATGTGTTACGTATGCCAAGTCATCGCCTCCCTCGACGTAGACGGGCAATGTTAGCGGATATAGGGTTAGGCTGGAAAAAAGCTAGCGGCGGTCAAACAAAAACTTGGCTTCACCAGTCAATGAAATCCACAACAGTTGGTCTAAGCCACGTAGGAAGGTGTAGACTTCCTGACTGGTTGGGGTCCTCGGGACGGTAAAACTCTATGGTTGGAAACAATTGGTGACATGGCTCAAAACAGACAGACAGTTGTATCATTCCCATTACACGTATTTGCAGTTGATTAGATAAATAAAGCCTCAGTTAGTTATCAGTCTATCCCTCCACCCTGTGATATTAGATTTTAAAACTATCATCCTATTGTATGGTTGTGTGTAACTGCATGTAATGCTGTAGCTGAACTATTCTCTAGATTTCTTATCTTATTCGGGTCAACCAGTCTAGATTTTGCAGCTAGGTTTTTATGTTCGGCTAGTCTGACTGACTTTCCTTGTTCTACTACTTCGACCTATGTATTTGACCTGACTGACAATCATTCCAGCAGACAGGGTATTAGATGAACTAAATTGTTTTGTTTAATTGGCTCCACTGGCAGGATCCTTTAACGGACAAAGCTTGTTTCTCATTGCGTTTGTCGGTGGTTTGAATACCAGTAGCCACTTTTATCCTGCATTGCTTGTTAAGAATTCTGTGTAAGGTTTCCGAAGTTTTTTCCTTGTATGGATGGAATTACTACTGATGATTTGGATTCCTTATTGTTGGTGTCGTCATTAATATTACTATTATTACTATTCCAGTCGCTACTATCATTATTAATTTTATTTTCACATTTCCCTACATACTTTCCGACTAATTTATCAGGGTAATTATTAAGTTTCAAAGCTTCTCTCGTATGCCTCACTCCCTGTCTGAGATTTTCCTTGGTACTACTCAGTTTTTGCGCTCTGTCACTTAAACATTTCACCAATCTTATTTTCACTGACATAGGATGGGATGATCGACAGTCCAAATATCTGTTTGAATGTGCATGTGGGTTTCCTGTAAAAACACACTAGTTTGTGTTTAACTTCCCATCTTTCCTTTTTATGCTACATACAATCTAACATTGGAACCCCCCTTTTTTGATTGACTTTCCAATTCACAAGTGAACTGAATTACCTGCACCCTTGAGGGAGTTACCATGAGATCACCAATGTTGCCGATTGTGGCAGATATCTATTCATGGATAGGTGGGAAAACATAGCAGTTGAAATGTTCACCCCGACCGCATATCGAAGTATGGTGGAGGTATACAGATGACACACATTCACTGTACTTAGAACACAAGATATAGATAAATTTTTAACACATTAGAAAACTATAAAATTCAAGTTTTGAAGTCGTGTGATTATAATTGATGATGTGATTATGAACAATGATGAATTGTGTTCGATACTGCGTCATCCAGTGTGTAAGAATACTGTTTCACTCAGTGTGTGTGATACATCTAATAAACAAACTAATATGGAATTACTTGCTGTCACAGTGCTCCCATCTCCTTGTCCTTTTCCTCCTCCTCCTCCTGCATGTCATCCTTGGATTTGCGTCCAGTTTGTCGTCGTTGCCCATTCAGATTATCCTCGAGCAATGGCCTAGCTGACACACACGAGTTGATGTTATCCGGTGTAAAATGGCATAATAAGGTGAGCAACATTGAGGTTAGGCGTAGAGTTCTAGGTAAACAGGGGAAATCAATCGACGAAGTCGTGAAGTTACAAAGACTGAGATGGTTAGGACATGTGTTACGTATGCCAAGTCATCGCCTCCCTCGACGTAGACGGGCAATGTTAGCGGATATAGGGTTAGGCTGGAAAAAAGCTAGCGGCGGTCAAACAAAAACTTGGCTTCACCAGTCAATGAAATCCACAACAGTTGGTCTAAGCCACGTAGGAAGGTGTAGACTTCCTGACTGGTTGGGGTCCTCGGGACGGTAAAACTCTATGGTTGGAAACAATTGGTGACATGGCTCAAAACAGACAGACAGTTGTATCATTCCCATTACACGTATTTGCAGTTGATTAGATAAATAAAGCCTCAGTTAGTTATCAGTCTATCCCTCCACCCTGTGATATTAGATTTTAAAACTATCATCCTATTGTATGGTTGTGTGTAACTGCATGTAATGCTGTAGCTGAACTATTCTCTAGATTTCTTATCTTATTCGGGTCAACCAGTCTAGATTTTGCAGCTAGGTTTTTATGTTCGGCTAGTCTGACTGACTTTCCTTGTTCTACTACTTCGACCTATGTATTTGACCTGACTGACAATCATTCCAGCAGACAGGGTATTAGATGAACTAAATTGTTTTGTTTAATTGGCTCCACTGGCAGGATCCTTTAACGGACAAAGCTTGTTTCTCATTGCGTTTGTCGGTGGTTTGAATACCAGTAGCCACTTTTATCCTGCATTGCTTGTTAAGAATTCTGTGTAAGGTTTCCGAAGTTTTTTCCTTGTATGGATGGAATTACTACTGATGATTTGGATTCCTTATTGTTGGTGTCGTCATTAATATTACTATTATTACTATTCCAGTCGCTACTATCATTATTAATTTTATTTTCACATTTCCCTACATACTTTCCGACTAATTTATCAGGGTAATTATTAAGTTTCAAAGCTTCTCTCGTATGCCTCACTCCCTGTCTGAGATTTTCCTTGGTACTACTCAGTTTTTGCGCTCTGTCACTTAAACATTTCACCAATCTTATTTTCACTGACATAGGATGGGATGATCGACAGTCCAAATATCTGTTTGAATGTGCATGTGGGTTTCCTGTAAAAACACACTAGTTTGTGTTTAACTTCCCATCTTTCCTTTTTATGCTACATACAATCTAACATTGGAACCCCCCTTTTTTGATTGACTTTCCAATTCACAAGTGAACTGAATTACCTGCACCCTTGAGGGAGTTACCATGAGATCACCAATGTTGCCGATTGTGGCAGATATCTATTCATGGATAGGTGGGAAAACATAGCAGTTGAAATGTTCACCCCGACCGCATATCGAAGTATGGTGGAGGTATACAGATGACACACATTCACTGTACTTAGAACACAAGATATAGATAAATTTTTAACACATTAGAAAACTATAAAATTCAAGTTTTGAAGTCGTGTGATTATAATTGATGATGTGATTATGAACAATGATGAATTGTGTTCGATACTGCGTCATCCAGTGTGTAAGAATACTGTTTCACTCAGTGTGTGTGATACATCTAATAAACAAACTAATATGGAATTACTTGCTGTCACAGTGCTCCCATCTCCTTGTCCTTTTCCTCCTCCTCCTCCTGCATGTCATCCTTGGATTTGCGTCCAGTTTGTCGTCGTTGCCCATTCAGATTATCCTCGAGCAATGGCCTAGCTGACACACACGAGTTGATGTTATCCGGTGTAAAATGGCATAATAAGGTGAGCAACATTGAGGTTAGGCGTAGAGTTCTAGGTAAACAGGGGAAATCAATCGACGAAGTCGTGAAGTTACAAAGACTGAGATGGTTAGGACATGTGTTACGTATGCCAAGTCATCGCCTCCCTCGACGTAGACGGGCAATGTTAGCGGATATAGGGTTAGGCTGGAAAAAAGCTAGCGGCGGTCAAACAAAAACTTGGCTTCACCAGTCAATGAAATCCACAACAGTTGGTCTAAGCCACGTAGGAAGGTGTAGACTTCCTGACTGGTTGGGGTCCTCGGGACGGTAAAACTCTATGGTTGGAAACAATTGATGACATGGCTCAAAATCGTTCTCAGTGGCGCAGATGCATCCACTCCCTGTGACTTATGATCTTCAATGAAACTGTTTTGTTTTTCTTTATTACTCCTTTGTTTCACACCTCTGTTCACTGTTTCTATTATGCTTTTCTTGTACTTTCTTCTCTTGCTTCGCGTGCTACACGGAGTGTGGCGAATTGAACTTCCGCACATTTGTGCAAAGTTCTATGTCGAAAACAGACAGACATGTATAGATAAATATATATACTATCTGGCTAGCGGGTCTGTCTTCAAGAAATTAAGAATCTCAATGACTAGCAATACTTTTTGTGATATAGGTTGAAATTGTTCTCTTGCACCGCAGTTACTTTCACTCCTTATAATAAAGGTCTCTTTTTTATTTCCCAATGAATGAAAAACAAAACGATATTCAAGTGTTGGTTTGTAGGGATTTGATTGGTTTCAGGATTTCATCATTAGCTGACATTAGTTAAAGAAGCATTGGAAAACCTGTAGGAAGTACTGGACGACTGTTTCGTCCTAGTTTGGGACTCTTCAGCAGTACGCACCCAAACTAGGACGAAACAGCTGCCCAGGTTTTCCAATGCTTCTGTAACTGATGTCAGCTCACGATGAAATCCTGTAACCAATCAGCCAAATCCCTATAAACCAATACTTGAATATCAATGAGATGCTCACTGGCGACTGGCCCTATTCAGGTAGGTAGTTACCTGGGTTCCAGTGGGAAGTCGTGACCAGTACGGTGCAGCGGGTCGGGTGTGAGGACAAATACACGCCTCCGAAGACATTGGCTAGCGGTCGCGCTATGTCGTGAATTGGCAGAAGTTGGAATTCACGGGTTGGCCATTGGATCGGGTCCCAGTGGCTTAATGGTATACGAGCTCGCCTTGTAACCGGAAGGTCCTGGGTTGTAACCCCAGTGAGGTGGGTGAGTACTAATGAAGAGTCCCAAACTAGGACGAAACAGCTGTTCAGTACTCCCAGGTTTTCCAATGGTTCTCTAACTACTGTCAGCTCATGATGAAATCCTGAAACAAAAACGATATTGTTGCTTTTACTGACGTTTCGCTATTTAATGCTAATAGCTTTATCAAAGTAGTAATATTAAACCGCAATTTACAAAATCCACTCAGCATATATATAACGAAGAGTGAGGTTCATCCAGTCAAGTGTGAGGATTGATGTCCCACCGCCGACATTGGTTAGTGCCAGTCGCGCTAAATCACGAATTGGTAGAAGTTAGAATTCATGAGCTGGTCATTGAATCGGGTCCCAGTGGCTGAATGGTATACGAGCCAGCTTGCCTTGTAACCGGAAGGTCTTGGGTTCGAACCCCAGTGCAGTGGGTGCGTACGACCGATGATTCCCAAACTAGACAGGTGAAACAGCTGTCCAGTATTCCCTGTAGCTGGTTTTCAATGGTTCTCTTACTGATGTCAATCCGTGATCAACTCTGAAAAAACATAACTAACCCTTACAAACCAAACTATAGAAAAGTAAGAATATGGTTCCATTGTGGGTAAAATTTATTTTGATAAAGTCTCACAACGTGTTATACAGAAATATTTACTGGCAACCGCGTTTCGAACACAATTTATGACTACTGCTCATAAACATATCAAGACACTACTCAATAAAACTTCCCTACTTCGTTTACATAATTCCGTCATTATTTTTCATCGCTTGACTTGATTGGTAGTAGTAGTAGTAGTTTCCATATTTCCGGTATGAGTGATGAGTCATGCCTATTGCATGTGTTGGGTGTAGATTCACTTGATGAACAAGGATTCAGTAATCAACCTCTCTCGCTCTCCACCTACCTAGATTACTGTTTAGAATGTTAACCCTCTCCAACACACACCACCATTGTGTGGTTGTGTGTTAATGTACTCACTGCAATATAGTGCTGAGCTTTTTTTCTAAATTACTTATCTTCGTTGGTGGGATCAGTCTTTTTAACCTTCGCTAAATTCTTAAGTTCCGACAATCTGACTACCCACCTACAATCTACTGGTTTGACCTATGTAATTGACCGTCAATCATAGTCATTGCAAGGTATTTTGTAAATTATCATATTATTTTGTTTCATTAGGTCCACCGGGTCATGCAGCCTACAGAGCTTGTTCTACCTGATTGAGTTTTTGTAGGTGTGAATGCCATCATCCTCACTCCTGCTTTATGAAAATCCTACGTAGGGCCTCAGATGTCCCCTCCCAATTTATATGGTATGACTGTAGATGCCTTATATTGTCTCCCATTTATGTTATCATTATTATTCGTTTCATGCGTCGGTGGCACAACAGTTAGGACTTTCTCGCCGACCATAATCAAGGGTCGGTCTGCAAAATTTGGCTTACTTATATCACGTGCTGAAAATTCCATACCTTCTATCAAAAATACAGTGTGGAATTAAGATATAATCAACAATAAAGATAAATAAATAAATAAATTTCATACATTTGGTTCCCTTGATCAATTTCGATAAAGAAAGGAAGACGAAATTTGCAGTAGAAAATGACATCATCATTCTATTTCACAGGTTCTCATTAGCTGCACACCCTACGTGAAATTACAACGGTTATATATAGATTATAATAACCTACTTTAATGTTTGAGTGGTAGTAGAGAAGAGATACTATAAAACTGACGCATCCAAAATGTAAGCATTACAATTTTTAGTTAAAGTATTCATCATCAATTTATACGATTTTAAAGTTGAAAAGAGGGGGGCGGGTAAGACAGAAAACAGAAAAAAATTAATTAACAGAACAATTTTAGCTTGTAGGTTCACATAATAACTCAAAAAACAAAAGCGGTTAGAGTTTATAAGATTGAGATTTGTTCAGTGAGTTGAGGTCACTGAATTAGTGCGACGGTGGTACAGTGGTTAGGACTCTCGCTGACCTTGCACACGGTCCGAGGTTCGATCCCCTGCCGACGCACACCTGGTATCTATGGTCAGCATGCAAAATTTGGGCTATCGATATCACATGCTGAAAATTCCATACTTGTACCAAAAATACAGGTCGTGAGTAGACTCATCGACCTTTTTGGAGATTTAGGACCAACAGTTGGTCGAGCTTTCGCTGGATTTTGATATCTGGGTTTGCGTGGCTGACAAAAACCATTTTTATGACAGATGATTTTGCACTTGCTACAACGATGATTTTTGTATGGACAGGACTTTACAAAGTGCCACGCGCCACAATGCCAGCATGGTGATGGTGGGGTCTTATTTGCAGTATTTTGTGAAGTTGGACGAGTATGTGTAGATTTACGCGGAACATTAGAAGTAGGTGGGTCAGGACTGGATGATGAGAGATTTTTGCTCTTTCGTAATGCATGAATATCAGAGCTTCTCGAAGTTGTTGATGCGACCAGGTGTGTGTCTTTCTGCAAATTAATCAGCCGTTGATATTCATCAGCTATGTCATGTAATGTTAACTTGGGATTTTGCTCTAGCTGATTGAGCAGTCGAGTTCGAATATCTGTGAAACGAGGAGATTGGAGACTGCATATGAGAATCAAGGCTTTGAATTGATCATCTGTTAAGGACCTGAGTCGAAATCTCTCACATTCTCCGTTGACTGTGCCAACGTGAGTAAGAAAATCATTTTCATCCATTGTCAGCTTGAGGCAACGATAACGTATGCTGAATAATGAGGAGTGGTCTCCGAAATGTTCACGCAGCAACTTTATTGTATCACCGAAACACTTGTCACGTGGTTTCTGGGGTAAAATTGGGTTGCAGTACCGTTCATATTCTGCGGGACCCAATTTACGTAATAACACTCGCACCTTCCAAGCATCGTCTTGTGAGGCGAGATCAACTGTGAATAAATCCTCATATCGTTGATACCATGTGTCAAAAGTGACATTCGCATCTGGATTATAATTGAACTGTGAAATAATATTCACAATTCCGTCGACAGATGGTAGCATGGTATGATTCGGATTGCTTGAAGGTGAAGTTGAACCAGTCTGTTGGTTGATGAGCATTTCCATCAATTCCATTTGTCGCTCAAATAGTAATTCCAATTTAGTAGAATCCATAATAAATAAAATAATTAATGTAATCAAAGTCAAAATTCAGTTTCCAATGGAGTGAGAGGCTAATCACACTCTCCTTCTGTATACATAAGTATGTTTTGAATCGTTTGATTGTGATCACTTCGGAAAATCGCAGTACCTCCTGTTTATTCATGTTATTTTTTAAGTTTTTCTTAATCCCTGTTTACACTACCATATTTTCATACCCGAACTTCGTGTTTATCTTGTCATTTTATTATTTCTGTTAATTTAATCCCTGACTGCATAAACAATTATTCATCACATTAGTTTTTTTATCCTGTCTATTTTTGTCTACATTTCTTACCCCTAATTGCACAATGTCAATCTCCTTAGTTATTATAGTGCTACTTTGTTTGAGTTTTATCCGTCCCCCTGTCTGTTTATTATGACATTTTAATTCCTAATTGTAATTTTTATCAATTTGACCCTTTTAACTGGAAATTATTTTGGAACTTTCCCACCCATTTATATTATAAGTGCATCAATGTACAGCCTGGTTGATGACTTCGTCGAAAAGAAAATTTTCTTCGCTGCAATTGTCTTCTTAATAACTCCTATGACCCAATCTGTATATTTCGTAAATCGCAGTACATTTGCTGTCCTTTGTCTGTTAAATATTTTGAAGGAGTTTAAAGTGTCTACGAGATGACCAGTATCAACAATACGTCTGGAAATTGCACTCTGGGAATACTTGCTTCCTTTCAGGCACAGGTTTCTTGGAATATGTTCAGAAAACCACCGGATAGAAGCCCTTCTTTTCGCCCTTCCAATGTACTTGCTCCCACAAGTGCACGTGAATTCATAAACTCAGTTGCAGGTGACATCAGCAGGGTATTTATCCAGTTTTCAGTGGCTCAAAGAAGAAGAGGTGCTGTATAATGTTATGAGTTTAGCTGCCGGGAAGCTTCTTTTTATTGCACCTTTCAATCTTTTGTCAGCCTTCTGTGACACTGTATCTCCTTTGAATGGGTGGGAGACAAATAGACACTTTTTTCTCTTCTACAGTTGGGTGTTTTTCTTTCTTATCTTTCTTCCTGCTATACTTTTGTATAAATCCCTTAGGGTATCCATTTTCTCTTAGGCATTTCTTGATGAAACTTAATTCTTCTTCAACCTTGTTTGGTGAACATAGCCTCCTGGCTCTGTCGTACAAAGTTCTCACTAATCCATGTTTATATCGTTAGGGGACAAAAGCTGTTATAGTGAAGATATTGCCCAGTCCGGGGTTATTTTCAATCATGCCTTCGTTTTTTATTCTTTCTACATTTATTATTATTATTGTATCCTTTAGTTCCTAGAGGAAAATAGGGATTCAGCTGCGCACCTCCATTGCCTTCTGTTTTCTGACAACTTTTTCACCCCGCTCCAGGTCTGTCCACATGCTTTCATCTCCTCCTCGCATGACCTTCTCCAAGTCACCCTTGGACGACTGACTCGCCGCCTCCCTTTCGGGTTCCACTCGAGCGATGGCTTCTCTAGTGATGTCACTTGATGGTTTCCTCAGCGTATGGCGAATCCATCTCCATTTCTTCCTGCCTATTTGTTTCACAATCGGTTCCTGATTGGTTCGCTCCCAGAGATCCCTGTTGCTGATCTTTTCTGGCCGGCCATCTGATCTTGAGTATTGATCGAAGACAACTGTTAATGAAGGTCTGAAGTTTGTTGGGGATGCTCTTTATGACTCGCCAAGTCTCTGATCCGTATAGTAGCACTGACATCACATTGGAGTTGAAAATCCGGATCTTATTTTTGATGCTGAGTGCTGTTGACCTCCACACAGATTTGAGAGCAATGAAAGCTTGTCTTGATTTTCCGATTCTGGCTTTGATATCCTAGTCAGTTCCGCCTGTAGTTGAGACGATGCTTCCCAGGTAGGTGAAGGAGGCTGTTTCTTTCAGGTTCTTCCCATTTATGCTGATTGTCGTCTGTTGTTGTTGTTGCTGTTGGCTAGGAATCTTCATCACCTCTGTTTTATCTATGTTCACTTGAAGTCCTATCTTTGATGCTTCTTCTGCCAACTTGTTGCTTTTCACTGGCATATCTTCCAGTTTGTGGGAAATCAGACATATATCATCGGCGAAATCCAGATCCTCCAAGTCTTTTGTGTCAGTCCCTCTTTTGTTGCCGTTGTCTGTCGCATTATCCAATCGATTGCAATCAGGAAGATCATTGGTGAGAGTAGACAGCCTTGTCGCACTCCCGTCCTCACTTCGAAGGCTTCCGTAAGTTTCCCGTTGTGGATTACTTGGCATGCAGTATTGTCGTATAGCTGTTGGATGAGATGTATAATTGTCTACATTTATTTCCAGGAAATGTTATTATCATCTATTATATATATATAACCATTGTAATTTCGGGTAGTTGTATGCAGTTGATGAGAACCCGGGAAATAGAACGATGATATCGTTTTATATACTGCAAATTTCATCTTCCTTTCTTTATCGAAATAAATAAATAAATTGTTATTTTGCTTTTGACCTTTGTTTCGATTTTCTTAATGAATGATAAACAATAAAAATTAATTAAGGAACACAATAATGAAAAGTTGATTATGCCAAGAATTAGAGCTCTGTATATTTATTATTTTTTTTCCCATTACACTTTGATGATAACATCACAACACTGTAAGTCACATAAGGAAATAAGAAAACTTTGTCTGCTTGTGTGCATGTCTGTGTGTGTAGGGGGAGGGGCGTGTGTGCGTGCGTGCGTGCTTGCGTATGTATGTGTATGTAATATATGTGTAGATATTTACATATAAATTTATATAAATGAAATATCATGTTTTTATCGATTAGTAGACAATGTTGGATTCGACAATGTTGTCAATGTTAGAATGAAATATTCTACAAACTGAAACCACTCCACGGTAGACACAAACTGTTTTTATATATTACAGGGTATACACTGTGAAATACGTTTCTTTTGTTGGTGTTGTTGTTCTTGTTGCTACTGCGGTTTGACTCCTGTGTCAGATCATGGGATTTGCTATTCAATTGTTTTTCAACTGGGATTCATCTTTATTTAAAATGTAGGCAAAATATTCATGAAGGAATATGTATTGATCCTAGAGGGGAAAACAAACAAGCGAATAAGAGTAATGACCTTTGATATATATATATATATATATATATATATATATATATATTACAATTTCATATTAATTTGTTTATTAGATATATCACAGGCATACATACAAACAGAGTGAAATAGTATTGTGATGAGAGCTGGCTACTAGCCAAAATTGGTAGATAGTAATTTACGTCAATGTTTAAGTCCCCAATATTGGTCATGAGAAAAGAACAAGAACAAAGACTGATTCAACAACCAATCACGGCACACTTTGTTTGCATAGGCGGGTAAAATTAGCAAGGAGATAATCTGAACTTCAAGAAACAGCCACAAAGAGATGAAAGATTAACTTTCAGTGAGAAACAACAAATCAGAAGACTGTTTGTTTGCTTACAATAATCTATAATGATGTACATAAAAAATCTATATGTGTTGATTTCCATAATAAAAGATCTGTTGCCTGGCTGGCCCTTGTGTTCTGTTGTTACAGTATTATTATTTACTGGATGACAAAGTTTCGAACACAATTCATCATTGTTCATAATCATATCATCAGTTATAATCACACGACTTCGAAACTTTAGTTTTATAGTTTTCTTTGTCCTTTCCTATTTGTGGTCTTAGGGGTAGTAGAATATTTCAGATATCCTGATGGACAGGTGTTGAATCATTCCTATTACACGTATTCTCCTCAGTTGATTCGATGAATAAAGCCTCAGTTAGTTATCAATCTCTCCCTAAACCCTACTATTAGATTAGATTTTAAAACTGTCATCTTATCCCATCCTGTTGTATATAATTGCATGTGCTGTAATGTTATAGCTGGACTATTCTCAAGATTTCTTATCTTATTATTAGGGTCAGTAAATCTAGATTTTGCTGCTAGGTTTCTGTGCTCTACTACTTTGACCTGACAATCATTCCAACAGGATATTAGATAAACTAAACTCTAGATATTGAACAGAAGCTATTACAATTCGTTTAAAAACAAGCATAGCTGTGTGTGAATGCGCGTGCAGGAAAGGAAATAGGTTGACAACCATTAACCCATACTGTGGCCCTCTTGTATGGAACCTTTCCTTAATTTATCTGATATTCAGTGTGTAGTGCAGCATTATGTTGATGCATATTATCACACCTACAGACTCTCTTCAACTACAATCTAACTCATCTTATGAATTCCATGTTATTTAAGCGAAATAAAATAACAAACATTAATATTCAAGTACTGGTTTGTAGGGATTTCGTTGATTGATTGGTTACAGGATTTCATCATGAGCTGGCATTCGTTAGAGAACCACTGGAATACTGGAGAGCTGTTTCGTCCTAGCTTGGGAGGTCAGCTCATGATGTAATCCTGTAATTAATCAGTCAAATCCCTACAAACCAACACTTGAATATCGATGAGATGCTCACTGGCGACCGGACCTATTCCGGTAGGTAGCTAGTTACCTGGAGTTCTAGAGGGCGAAGTCATGACTAGTAGGGTGCAGCAGGTCGGGTGTGAGGACAAATACTCGCCACAGATGGCATTCGCTAGTGATCGCGCCATAACATGAGTTGGCAGAAGTTGGAATTGATGGACTGGTTGGGCCATTGGATCGGGTCCCAATGGCTGAATGGTCGACCAGCTCGATGGCCTTGTAACCGGAAGATCCTGGTTTCGAACCCCTGCAGTGGGTGGGTGAGTACTGCTGAAGAGTCTCAAATTAGGACGAAACAGTCTTCGATTACTCTCAGGTAGTTTTCCAGTGGTCCTCTAACCGATGTCAGCTCATGATGAAATCATGTAACAAATGTCTATCCTTTTACAGCCAATGCAGGAGTAGGGATTGTACATACCAGAAGGTCCTGGGTTCGAACCCGGTGGATGCGTACTGCTGAAGAGCCCAAAACTAGGACGGAACAGCTGTCCAGTACTCCCTACAGGTTTTCCAACGGTTCTCTAAACAATGTCAGCTCATGATGAAATCCTGTAACCAATCAACCAAATCCCTACAAACCAATACTTGGATAGATATTTATTTACTTATTTTGTTTATTTAGTTATTCTATGTACCTTTCTCTTATTACTACGATTATTATTGTTATTATTACTATTCTCACTCTGAATATTTTCCACTTGACCCACTTGTCATTCTAAATCCAAAATTATTAATCTTTTTTGATTTTACAATATTAAATTCTATCGTATCAAATTTCACACCATGTTATGTAACATTTTATATTCGCCTACTAATCCTATAATTATGTACCCCTTTCCAATGTCTATACACCTTATGTATTATTCTCTGGGATCTCTGGGAGCGAACCAATCAGGAACCGATTGTGAAACAAATAGGCAGAAAAAATGGAGATGGATTGGCCATACACTGAGGAAAACATCAAGTGACATCACTAGACAAGCCCTCGAATGGAACCCGAAAGGGAGGCGGCGAGTTGGTCGTCCAAGGGTGACTTGGAGGAGGTCATGCGAGGAGGAGATGAAAGCATGTGGACAGACCTGGAGCAGGGTGAAAAAGTTGTCAGAAAACCGAAGGCAATGGAGGTGCGCAGCTGAAGCCCTATGTTCCTCTAGGAACTAAAGGATACAATAATAATTATTATTATTATTATTCTCCATATTTAGAAAAACACATTTAAGCGAACAATATTGTGCTTTCAATTAGATCTCATCAGACTTAACTCTAATATACCTATATAACTTTACAAATAAAAACTCAAATATAAACCAATCATGGTGTTTTGTCTATAGGATAATAACAAGATGGTGAATATAAATTGTGCAGTTAGTCATAATAGTAGTAATGATAATATTAATAATAGTAATAATAATAATAAAGTAACGAAAGTTTAATCATTAGCAAGCCGGATAAAGGTGATGGTATAGTTTTACTGGACAAAAGCGATTATGTTGAGAAAATGGAAGGTATTTTGAGTGATCAAACTAAATTCCAATCGCTTGGTGTTTCCAAAGACCTCAATGTAAGAGCTGAGAAACAAATGACTGACTCCCTCAAAAAACTGAACCAAATAGGAGTATTATCATCAACCACGTATGAGTCCATGAAACCTACGGGTACCAATACTCCACGTCTTTACGGTCTACCAAAAGTGCACAAACCGGGTCTTCCTCTTCGCCCTGTTTTAGATATGTATAACTCTCCATTTCACGGAACAGCGAAGTGGTTAGTTAAGATCCTGGGTCCTTTGCACAGAGAAATTGTGCAACATAGAATTAGTGATGTTTTCGACTTTATTTCTAAAATATCCGAGACTAATGTGAGGTGTAAACGCATGTTATCCATGGATGTATCATCACTATTCACTAACGTACCGCTTTTGGAAACAGTGGATTATATTTGTCAAGAAATCACCGATAGGCAATTAGACTTAGGAATCCCCTTGTGTAGCCTCAAAGAATTACTTCTTAAATGCACAATGAATGTTCACTTCGTCTTCAATAATTCATACTATCGACAAGTAGATGGAATAGCTATGGGTTCACCATTAGGCCCAATATTAGCTGACTTCTTTCTCGCAAAACTTGAAAACGGGAAATTGAAGGATACCATCAAGGAGTTGGATATGTATTACCGATATGTCGATGATACATTTATCTTAGCTGATGAGAAGGTTAACATAGACGAGTTGCTACTTAAATTCAACAACATCCACCCTTCGCTTACCTTTACTTGTGAAGAGGAGCAGGAGAATAAACTACATTTCCTGGATGTCTTGCTAAGTAGGAGAGAAGATGGGTCACTTGGGAGAAGTGTGTACAGAAAAAGCACATTCACAGGGCAGTACACACACTTCCTTAGTTACGTGCCCATTAAATATAAAAGGAATCTTGTAAAATGTCTCGCGAGCAGAGCAAGGAAGATATGTACGGAGGACCTCTTACAAAAGGAATTTGAATATATTCACGATTCCTTGACGGAGATGGGTTATCCGAGTAGTTTCATAAAGAAACATATGAAACCATCAGAGAAGAAACCTGTGACTCTGACTGCACATAAGAAACCTCTATTTATTAAGTTACAATTTAATGGGGACTTATCTAGTGAGATTCTATTCCAAAGACTTTCAAGGAGCATACGTAGAACATTTTACGCAGCACACCTATGTTTGTCATTCTCTAGCCGACGAATGATTGGGACGCAAACGAAGGATAAGCTTGATAGTTTTGCCACATCTATGTGTATTTATCAATTCAACTGCACCTGCGGTGACAGTTATATTGGGCGTACTACTAGACAGCTTAGCCAACGTGTTAGTGAACATCTCCCATCGTGGTTTGGCAAAGGACAGACAAAAACAATCCGTAGCTCAATTCTGTCACATCTAATTGATAGTGGTCATGTAGTCGATAAAACGAAAGCCTTCAAAGTAATTCATCGTATCCCTCCGAATCTTTCTAATAGACTTCGTATTCGTCTACTGCACACAGCTGAGGCGATAGGCATTCGAACTATTAAACCTAAACTATGCATTCAAAAGAAGTTCGTGCAGCCATTATCCCTCCCGTGGCCTAATAAGACATAACCAACGAAAGACTTCTACACCACCCTTTATTTATATTTCCAACCCCTTTCTTATCATCCCTTAATCTTATCTTATATTCATTATAAACGTGTTTCATTTCCTTCCCCTACAATCTAACATTACGTAATCGGTTCATTTGTTTTTACTAGCCTTTATCGACTACTTCCACCTGAACAATTGTTTGTTTAATCATACTGTTTTTCATTATTCGTGTTATCACAGATTGCCTCATTTTTTCATCCTTATTATTGATAAGACTATTATTATTACTATTATTAATATTATCATTACCACTATTATGACTAACTGCACAATTTATATTCACCATCGTATTATCCTATAGACAAAACACCATGATTGGTTTATATTTGAATTTTTATTTGTAAACTTATATATATATTAGAGTTAAGCCTGATGAGATCTAATTGAAAACAACAATATTGTTCACTTGAATGTGTTGTTCTAAATTTTACTATGGGAATATTTAATATATTCTGCATATGACATTGATTGTTTTGCTAATTGACATTTAACTATGATTATAATCACAAATGTTTTGATTGCATTTCATACTACTACTATTACTATCTCATATATTCACACCTTTGACTTAATTCCCTCACCGGATATAATTTCTTAAAAACCATATGTATATATATACGATTGTACAGCTTGATAATAAATTCGTTGTTGGAGAGAGTCTCTTCGATGAATATTGCGTTCTTGATGAGATACAACGGATGATGACAGAACGACTGATCTTGCTTAGTAGTTAAATTTCCCTGACCCGAAGACAAAAATTTAGAAAACCCACACGTTGACGAAAGAAAATTAACTATCACATAAAAGTGTGAATAAAATACTGTCAACCAATTGTACAGTTAAATTTTTTTTTTTTTTCCTTCACGTTCCCAGTGGAACATAGGGCTCCAAGCTAGTGGCTTGAAGTTTCTGTAGCATTGTTTAATTTTTACAGGATGGGGTTGCTAGCCTCATGCCCAACCTTTCCTCTTTACCAGCATTATTTCTGGCTCAGTGAGGTAAAGGAGTGCGCCGGCCGGGGATCGAACCCCGGACCATATGCATGGTCGGCGAGCGTCCTAAACGCTATACCACCGACGCACTGTACAGTTAAATAGTATAAAGGAAATACTAACATCTTAGATATGTCAAATTATCCACATCATAAAATCGCAAAATGCATTACAGAGGTCCTTAGTCCTGTAAGAAACTCATTATCAAATCATTCTGTTAAAAGTTCATTTAATCCGGCATATATGCTAGACACTTTGAACATTAAGGAAAAGGTTATGTGCTCAATCGACATAGAATCTTTATTCACCACCAATGTTCCTCTTCATGAAACTGTTGATTTCACATTTGGGATTACATCACAAACAACGGGATAAACTTACCTATTCCTGTCATCTACATCAGAGACATCATCTTAATGTGTACAGAAAATATCAAATTCACCTTCCAAGAAAAGGCATACAAACAAATCGCGATGGTGTTGCGATGCTTAGCCCTCTTGGGCCCCTGTTAGCAGACATATTTATATCGAAATCGGAGAAGTAAATGCAAGGTATGCTAGGAAAAATTCATGCTATACAAAAGTTATATGGATGACACTCTCATTATTAGTAATAATACTAAGTCTTTTGAAAACCTTGTTACTACTCTATTTTAATCATATTCATCCAAATATCCTAGTGACTTCCGAATTCGAATCGAATAACAAACTCGGTTTCCTGGATATCTCAATGACCAGGAGAGATGATGGAACGATTCAGAGATCTATTTTACGTAAATATACATGGAGGGGAAAATATTCTCATTTCACCAGTATAAAAGTTCCTTAGTGAAATGTCTGCTCTCAAGGGCCCGAAAAATATGCACGAGTGACACATTGATGGATGAGTTTCGACATATACATCCAGTTTTACTAGCTAATGGTTATCCAGAAAACTTTATCACTTATAACAGTAAGAATAGGCCACATCTAGAAAAGACAGCTTCTGTACTAAAGAAAGCTATCTTTATTAACAACCTACTATTCGAGGGTGATCAAATTATTCAGTTGACAGCTAGCTCAAAGACTTCGGTCAGCCATCAAAAGCACATTCTACACCACATCTCTTTCCCTTACATGCCAAACATCTTCGATCCATGTACCTAGGATTAAAGCACGAAATTCTGTACACTCTACGTCAAACTGTAACTAAAAGTTCACCTGTATTTGTTGAGGTGACATCTATAAAGGTAGAACCAATAGAATGTTCCAATGTCATGGTCGTCGAAAAGAACATGTAACAACATAGTTATTAAAGCATAGAAATCCAGTATCATCCATTGCAAATCACTTAATAATTTCAGGTCACAAAATCAATATTAATGAATGCTTCACAATTATTTCACATACCTCTGATTGAAGGTGATGGAAGCACTTTGTTAGATTAATCACATACAGCCTAAACTATGTGTACAAAAACAACACAATAGACTTCAATCTTCGCCTACCATGGACTGACTACTTGACCTATTTAAATATGATTGGTCATTAGTAGGTACTTTTGTTTTTTATTTAACTGAGTACTTGTCATGAGCTTTATTTCATTATTGTTAACCATGTTAGTTGTTAAGCGGTTGTTGTAAAGAAACTACGAAATGACCATATCATCTTGTGAAATTTGTCTTCTAAATACCTGATTCAAACTTATTAAACTTATTTTTGTGTATATGAATCAATAAGATAGATAAAGTCGTTTTTGTTACCGCCAACTGGATTCTGATTGGCCATAATGTCACGTGACCAGGGTCATTCAATGTTTATTTAGTTGATAAACGGACAAGATAGATTGTGAGTCATTACAAATTAACAACGATCAATAGACACATAGAGCAAACCATATCAGATTGGCAAACAGAGCGGATATCATATGACTACAACATATTAAGGTTCGACTCCCGCGACCAACGAACTTCTAAACGTCGTCTCAGCTAGTTTACTAGCCCATGTAGTAAACTTGGCGAATGAGGAGAGATGAATAAGCTTGTGAGGATAGCAAATCGACTGCGTAAAACAGAAAAGTAACAAACAGCATCACGGTTACTGAAACTTTACAGATTGAAGTTCGATGTCACACTCGGAAGGTGAGAAATAAAGAAGCTCTGCTTTAAGCAGGACTCCGCACCCCACCCCTCCCCTATCGGAACGAGCTGGATTTAGGATCATGATGATCATTTCCCGATCATCAAGTAGCAAATCGACGCATCACTGCTATCGATTATTATTATTGTTCTTTCCTTTAGTTCCTAGAGGAACATAGGGCTTCGGCCGAACGTCTCCATTCCCTTCGGTTCTCTGTCAACGTCTTCATCACCTGGCTCCACATCTGCCCGCATACTTTCATCTCCTCTTCACATGACCTCCTCCTCCATATCACCCTCTCACTGACGACCAAGTAACCGCTCCCCATTCGGGTTCCACTCGGGCGATGGCCTGGCATGTGATGTCACTCACTCGATGGTTTGTTTTCTCTGAGTATGACCAGCCAATCCACCTCCATTTCTTCCTGCATATTTCTTGCACAATCGGTTCCTGATGGGTTGGTTCGCTCCTTGCCAGAGATCCCTGTTGCTGATCTTTTCTGGCCGGCCATCTGATCTTGAGTAGTATTGAGTGAAGACAGCTAGCTGTTGATGAAAGTGTGTAGTTTGTTCGAAGTGCCCTTCGTGATGCGCAGTGCCAAGTCTCTGATCCGTAAAGTGAGTAGCACTGACTGACTTCACATTGGAGTTGAAAATCCGGATTTCATTTTTCAAACTGACTGTTGTTGACCTCCGTACAAACTTGAGAGAAATGAAAGCTAGCCTTGCTTTTCCAATCCTTGCTGCTTTGATATCCTCATCAGTTCCGTTGGCCTGTAGTTGAAACGATGCTTCCCAGGTAGCTAGGTAGGTAAAAGAGGTTACTTCTTTCAGATTTCTCTCATATATGCTGGCTGACTGTTATCTGTTTTTGCTGCTGTTGGTGTTGGCCAGGAATCATTATCACCTATTTCCGTTTTCTCTGTGCTCACCTGAAAGCCTATCTTTGATGCTTCTTCTGCCAACTTGTTGCTCTTAACTTTCATATCTTCCAGTTTATGGGAAATAGACGTATATCATCGGCGAAGTCCAGATCCGCCAAGTTTTTTGTTGTTGTTGTTGTTTGGTTCCACTTTATGCCTGTTTCTATCAATATAGAACAAAGCGTCAAATATGGCAGTCAAACCTCCATTTGAATTTCATCCACTATGAAGAATATGACTTCGAAAGCGTCGACTGAGAAATAATTTGCAAACCATTTCAACACTAAAGAATGCAGCAGCCCAAATATTTATTAATACCCATTCAACAGTGTGTCAGGCGATCTACAATGGCATTCTATGTGAATACAGGAGTAATACAAGCCTGCCTGTCTACTTTCACTGACAATAATATTCCTAATTGTGGTGGACTGGATTATGCAGAAGACTGTGAACATGGAGTTAAATGTAACAGGAATACGTTGGACCACCGACAATAAGACTCTAGAAGATGTGAATTTCACAGATGATTTATGTTGAATGTAACACAAACTTGAAGACTTGCAGGTGGGCGGAAATCAACAAACTGGCTGAAGAAGCAGGCAGAGAAGACGAGACTCCACAGGTGAACATACAGAGAAGACAGAGGTGATGAACATAACAACAACGAAAACCAGCACAAATCACCATCCACAAGAAGGATTTGACAGAGGTTATTTCTATAGTTTGGTTTGTTAGGATTAGTTATGTTTTACGAGTTGATCACGGATTGATATCAGTTAGAGAACCATTGAAAACCAGGGAGTACTGGACAGCTGCTGTTTCACATCCTAGTTTGGGAATCATCGGCGTACTGCCGATGGTTGGGGTCGCGATAAATCACGAATTGATAGAAGTTAGAATTCACGAGTTATTGAATCAAGTCCCAGTGGCTGAATGGTATACGAGCCAGCTTGCCTTGTAACCCGAAGGTCCTGGGTTCGAATCCCAGAGGTTATTTCGTTCACTCGTCTATCTAGGAAGCATTGTTTCAACCGCAGGTGACAATAGTGGATGAAGGTGTCAAAAGAGCTAGAATCGGCAAGACGAGGTACGCCGTCATCAACCTGAAGGCGGTTAGTAAATCTTCTGCACTGCACTCAGCTAACTCACATAAAGAACAAGATTTGGATTCTGTTCAACACCAGTGTTAAGTCATTCAATCAGTCCTTCTATAGGGGTCAGAAACTTGTACTGCTTATGTGCCACGAAAAGCATCGTCAACAAGTTACAGACATCTATCTATCAACAGCTGTCTTCTCTTTGTCCACATTGAAGATTAAATGACTGGCTGGCCGGAAAAAAATTAGCAGTAAGAAACTATAGGAAAAAAGTAACCAAAAGAGACGGTTGAATGATATCACGCGCCAAGCAACGTCCCTATCAAGAAACCTTTATTTAAGTCGGAAATTAAATACCTAGGTGTCATTCTATCTGCTGATCTTTCCTAGTCGTCTCATATCTTCATGATTTCTAAGAAAATATTCCCTATCTTACATTCTACACCAAGAAGTTAAGACATTCTGGTATAACCCAACCGATTACTCCTACAATTCGTTAAGTCTTACATTCTGCCTATTATTCTCTATTGTTCCCCCTTAGTTTTTCAGGGCTACTGAAGAAAGACTATGTTAGGAAGAGGCAAAACACATGCAATTATCAAGTTATTATCATGTCGTTGACATGCATTTGTTTCTGCTTTCTGATTGGACGCTTGCACAATTCCAAACCCTCAACCGGATTGGTTGATTTCCGGTCTACCTTATTTTTGTATAAATACAGTCACTTTTGTCATAAATAAATGAATATCGCGTGTTCTGCTTTACCAGTTAAATGGGCACTGGTCAGTAGTTAAGCAGTTACCTGGAGACAAAGATCTAGCATCATAACAGACTATACCTTATTACGCAGGATGTTAAAGGTTATCAGCAGGGTAAGCCACAGGGTGCCACTTAACCAGCTTGTTAATATTCTGGTCGACAGGCACTTGAACTCATGTGAAAAATGGGCTAAATCCATTCTATTTATCTAACTCACACCACCCTCTTCATTCAAAACTCTCCCCTTGTATCTATCTCATCAGACAAAACCAGAAGCCTATATAGAAAACTATATGCTCGCACTAGCAAGTACAAGAACTCAACCATAACCTACTTGGCTCGTGTTCTGTGGGATATAGAAGAAAGCATTGAGCGTGATACCTACAACTTGCTAAATAGTCAGTAGAACAACTGGATCTCGTCTTTCCAACTCGTATCATCATTTATAGGTTCGTTTTCTTTCTTTCTTTTCCTTTTCTCTTTTTTTCGCTGTTATGTGCTGCTTTGTTTCTTCCTTACAAACTCTATTTTAAAACCTTCTTCGTTCTTTCACACTCGACTTTCTGGTCACCGCTTACGCCAGTAAATATACTGGTATCTACTTTTCTAACACCTTCAAACACTCTGTTTCCCTGTTGACTTTGCAACCGATATGCCAATATGTTGTTGTCATAATGAACTGAGATTACCCTTAATCTATGTAGAATTTTATTTACTATTAATGTACAAACTGGATGGAATACTGTAGTAAAATTCAGAGAATTCCATTCTGTATCACAAGTACTGTTTTGGAATAGAGCAAATTATTATTATTATTATTATTAAGCTTGGCTCCTAGGGTGAAATGAAGGCGATCCCATGATAAGAGGAGATGAGAACCTGTGGTGCCAGCCAGCTAAAGGGGAATAATAGCTCAAGTATTCACAAATGGTATACTTTAACCAACAACAAAAAAAACAAATAAACAAACAATAGTTTTTACCTTTAATTCAATCATACAACAACGCCAAAGTCTTAACATTAATACAACACTCGCCAGAGTGATCCATTCACAATTTGCTGATCGAAGATGTCGATGAATTATCAGCACGCTGATAAATGTCCCCGTTCGACCAACTCCAGCACTGTGCAAAAGAAAGAAAGACGGAAAAAAGGTGAAAAAAGTGAGTATGAAACAAAAACTTTAGGCAGAATGCAATAAGAATATTCAAGTGTTAGTTTGTAGGGATTTCGTTGATTGATTGGTTACAGGATTTCATCATGAGGTGATATTGGTTAGAGAACCATTGAAAAATTAACTGGGAGTACTGGACAGCCAGCTGTTTTAGTCAGCCTAGTTTGGGACTCTTTGGAAGTACACACCCACCGCCAGGATTCGAAATCAGGATGTTCTGACCAAAAGCTTAGCTAGCTCGTGGACCATTAGTCAGCCACTGGGACTCGCTCCGATGGCTCACTCAATCCATGAATTCTAACTTCTGCCAATTCACGACATAGCGCGACCCCTAGCCAATGTCTTCGGTGAGTATAGGGGAGGCCTTATTCAGGTGGGTAGTAATTACCTGGGGTTCTCGTGAGAAGTCGTGAGAGGACAAATATTCGCCCTCGAAGACATTGGTTGGTGCTAGTAGCGCTATGTCGTGAATTGGCAGAAGTTAGAATTCATGGACTGAGTGGGCCACTGGATCGGGTCCCACTGGCTGACTAATGGTCTATGATATGTATCCACATATATATATTTATGTGTGTGTGTATGTTGGTCTCTCTTTCTGTTTGCTCGCTTAGTCTGTGACCATTTCACTTCGATGAACCTGTCTCCTTTAACAATGTATATTCCCCTTATATTATATATAATATGAGTGTTTGTTGACAGTCCGTTGCTTGGTGACATATATCCATATATGGTGGTTGTTGACATGTCTGCTATATTTTGCTATATATATATATATATATATATATATATATATATATATATATTTCGTTCTCACAATTTGTGTGACTTACACTTACTTACACTTACTTTGGTGTGATACCACTTTTGCATTCTCCTTGTGTTTGGAAAATAGAAGTATCATCGCAAACCTAGTGGTCTTCTGATTTCCGCCTTCTTGCGTCAGGACTATTAGTTTCTCGACCAGCCCATAACAATAATTTGTTGACGAGTACATAACAGTCTACGAGCTAGCTAGCCTTGTGGCCAAAACATCCTGATTTCGAACCCTGGTGGTGGGTGTGTACTTACAAAGAGTCCCAAACAGCTGGCTGTCCTTTACTCCCAGCGTTTTTTCCAATGGTTCTCTAACTAATGTCAGCTCATGATGAAATCCTGCAATAAGAATGTTCGACAAGATTTTTAACTTGGCTAAATCTTTGGCTGTGTAGTAAGGTAAGGTAAGCAATCCATAGCAGTTACCAAACTTTGTATCAGCCATCCTATTTCAAGAAGCTGTCTGGTAACCGACTCTTACTTTGAAATTTATAGCTCACGATAGAGGTGGAGACTGTTTTGTGTGTCTTCAGAGTTTGAATATTTATTATTTTTTTGTATTCCCAGCTTGAGTGACACATTTTCAGCGCAAACTTTATTATAATAATTCAATTTATATAATTTGATTTGTAAGGGTTAATTTTGTTTTTAGGAGTTGATCATGGATTGATGTCAGCTAGAGAACCATTGAAAACCAGCCACAAGGAGTACTGGACAGATGTTTCATCCTAGTCTGAGAATCATCGGCAATACGCACCCACCGCCAGGGGTTTAGAACCCAGGACATTCCGGTTGCAAGGCAAGCTGGCTTGTATACCATTCAGCCACTGGGACCCGATCCAATTGCCAGTTCATGAATTCTAACTTCTACCAATTCGTGATATAGCGTGACCCCTGGGTTCGAACCCCACTGGATGCGTACTCCTGATGATTCCCAAACTAGGATGAAACAGCTGTTCAGTATTCCTTTGTTTTCAATGGTTCTATAACTGATATCAGTCCGTGATCAACTCGTAAAATAATTTTAAAGGATTTTTGAGGGGTTTTGGGTCAATTTGGACCGTTGGATTTTGCACCACGAACCAACATGATTCGTTAGAAGGGACATTGGAAACCAAGGAGCATAGGACACAGGTGTTTCGTTCTATTTTGGCAGTGTCCTCTTCGGCAGTGCAGACTGTTATGTACTCGTCGCTAATTTATTGCTATGGACTGGTCGAGAAACTAATAGTCCTGACGCGAGAAGGCGGAAATCAGAAGACCACTAGGTTTGCGGTGATGCTTCTATCTCCAAACACAAGGAGAATGCAAAAGTGGTATCACACCAAAGTGGTAAGTAAGTCAGTCACACAAATTGTGAGAACGAAATATATATATATAGCAAAATATAGCAGACATGTCAACAACCACACATATAATATGGATATATGTCACTAAGCAACGGACTGTCAACAAACACTCATATTATATATAATATAAGAGGAATATACATTGTTAAAGGAGACAAGTTCATACAAGTGAAATGGTCACAGACTAAGCGAGCAAACAGAAAGAGAGACCAACATACACATATATATATATATATATATATATATATATATATAAATGGATACATATCACAAACCCAATGACCATAGGTCCCGGGAATCCAACTTACCACCTTCAGGGTGCAGAATGAAGCTTGTTGATCACTCAGGCACTTGGAATCGAGTTCAGTCCTCCCCTCCCCGACCCCCGCGTATTCAACGTTTGTCATTTAGTGATGTAGCGCTTCCATTACCGCAATCATCGATGAGAATCTAATTCACCTTGGCAAGGTAAATCCAAATGCTAACTAGTCTCTAGCTCACTGATAGCTACTGAATTGATGTCCTTCGGTTATAGTAAGAGGTTGTGACCACTGGGATCCACCATTTCAAGGAGAATTGGAGACTCATAGAAGGCTTCGATTGAGGGCAGCACTATATATCACGCGTTGACATTGATTGAATTCGCAGGTCACTGAATTCCAGGCCAAGTGCACGAATGGTCAACCAGCTTGGTCTCATCACAACCTTAAATTCCCAGGTTCGATCCCTGGAGGTGGGATTCTGGGTTTACACTGTCGAACAGTCGCAAATTCGACCGCTGAATGACAGCACTCGCCAAGTGTTATCAACACAGTGAAACGAAAATAGGAAACGATGTGTTTCCTCGGTGGGAGGGGGAGGAGATCGTCTGAGGACGAAATGAAAACATTCTAGAAAATCGCAGAGCCAGCTAAAAATACATCAGGACAGGGGGATGAAGTTCACAGAAGATGTACTGTCAAAACCCCCTGTTCCACTGGGAAACCACGAAAATAATAGTAATAATTAACAATAACCTGTGGATCAGAGATTTCAGCTGTTATCTGCACACATTCAGTGATGTCTTTATTTTCGTCTGAACAAGGCGAAAAAAAAGGGCTTGTCCAAAAAGCGTAGAAAGACCAAGATGATTATTTCAGCATAACTCACCTACAATGTACAACAGTTGGACCAATTGATGAAACATTCGACCTTTTCACAATCGACTGATAAGTACTATCATATTCTTTGACAAGTTGCCACATATTTTCAGTTGTTGGTACACCGAAATTCTCCCATTTAGTAAAATGTATATGGATAACATTGTGTGATTCATCTGGATTCTTTGACTAACAAATAAAATAGATGATAAGAAAGATCATATTGATGAGTAAAAAAGTATTAAAGCAAGCATATTATTGATTATTATTATTATTATCTGGTTAGTCCACGGATTGATTTCAGCCAGAGAACTATTGAAAACCAGTCACAGGGAGTACTGGACAGTCAGCTGTTTCCTTGGGACTCATCAGCAGTACGCACCCACCGCCAGGGTTCGAAACCAGAACTCTCCGGCTCGTGTGCAAGGTCTCTCTTTGTGCCTAAAGTTAGTGCTGACTAGGAACAGACGACTATCTGAAGAGAAAAGCGTAGGAGATGATCACGATTGTCGGTTCGTCGGCAGGGAACTCCGTAGCTACCATAGCTACCTACATGCTTCTCAGTCCGGCATAACTTCCCTACTTGGTCATTGAAGTCGCTTGCTAAAACAACTATATCTGAGCGTTTTTCTTTTTTACAGCAAACTAGATAGACAGTTTCAGGTAGAAGTCATCCTCTAGCCTATCCGAACTGCAGTCTGTTGAGGCGTAAGAGGAAACAACGAAAAGACGACGAAGAGTAACGCCGTGCCTCCTGCTCCTCCTCCTCCTAAATAACCCGTTCAGACGGACTGCACACATACACGATTATCTATTGGGATCCAGTCAAGAAGTGGATTTTCTGCTCTAACACTGAATGCTATCCTCAAACCTGCAAGTCCTCGCGAACTAGCTGAGGGGTCTCCTGACACCCATGAAGTGAATTTTGAAGATTCACCTTGTTGACTTGGTGCGGTTAAATGAATGACTACACTAGGGTCTTGTATGCACGTCTACGAGATGTAACATACATCCATGGCTGAGGATGCCAACGTTCTTGCTAGTGATGCCTGTTGTCCAATTTTTCCGAGGGTCCTGACGTTAAATGCTGGGAATGAAGTTGGTGGCGTGGCTGTAAGAGGCTATCGAGGGTGTTTTTCTGGCTGTGATCGTCATTTGTGGTCGAAGAATGGAATAAAGATGACTGACTTGTCTGCAGAGTTTTTTGCTGACAGTAGTAGGGAAGCACAATGATGAAGGTGACAAGGATAAAGGAGGAGGAGAATGATCAGGAGGGCCTCGTGTGCTTTTGCAGGTGTGTCAGTGGTTATTACTTCCCCAAGTGCCTACACCATGGAAGTTGATTGATTCTTCGGGTACCTAGAACAGAAAGAGGGTTAGTGTTACATGACCACAGAGCCCAGGGGACAACTTATTGATTCTGTATTAGTACCATTCAGCCACTGTGACCTGATTCAATGACCAACCTGTGAATTGTAAATTCTACTAATTCATAATTTTAGTGCAACTGGCACCAACCAGTGTCATCGACAGGAACTTCATCCTCACACTTGACTGGATGGACCTCACTAGTCAAGACTTCTCACTAGAACTCCAGACAACTTTGTCCTGTAGCTAATCACTAGCGAGCAGCGGATTAATTGTCAGGAATTAGTTTGTAGGGATTCCATTCGTCTCAGGTTAGACCATGGATTGATTGTGCCTCGGTGGCATCGCCGACCATGCACATGGTCCAGGTTTCGATCCCCGGCCGACGTACTCCTTTACCCCCCCCCTAAGCCAGAAATAATTCTGGTAAAGAGGAAAGGTTGGGCATGAGGCTGGCTAACAACCCCATCCTGTAAAAATTGAACACTGCTCCAGAAACTTCAAGCCACTAGCTTGAAGCCCTATGTTCCACTGGGGAAAGTGAAGGAAAAAAACATACTCACCTTATTTAGTAAATCTTATGCAGACCAAAAGGCCCATCTAATAGCGAAAGGAGACAACATTAACACAACTGACAAAATAAATTGTATGAACTGGACTAAGTAGTATATTGGTCAACCTTCTTCGACTCCCAGTTCAAGATCATAAACTAGATGTGGATATACACGATATGTATTCTTTCATTTCGCAAAAAATATCAAAATTGCCAGGGAATTTCTAGAAACCTGGTACTCAGACGAATCAGTAATTAACATATATACAGATGAGATTTACCAATATGCAAAGAATAAATCACATCACAAAAAGCGCCAAATTTCAAGTCAATAAAAATGATCACTCAAGACATAAACTAGTAGCTAATCACGACAAAGGTTGTCAGTAGGGAGATATAATTATATCACATTCTTGCAGAATTCAAATAAGTTCACTTCATATTGAAGATTATGCACTGATGATGGTGATTAGAAAGACAATGACAATTTCGCAATTAAATCACCCGGGGGTTAGCTCAGAAAACATATCCACATCACCCATACATAATACATATAATCCTCAGCTGAACTACCTAAATAGATGAGAAATGGATTGGAAATATTCCACAATGTCCCCATTGTAAATGCAATCCGATTGTGTACTGAAAATTTAACAAGTTCCACAGGATAGAAAATGCTGAGTGTTTCATTTCATCACACTACTAAATCTTATTCACTATGCTTGTAAATGTCAACAGATTGTGCTAGCAACCCCATCCTGTAAAATAAACACTGTCACAGAAACTTCAAGCCACTAGCTTGGAGCCCTAAGTTCCATTGGGGAACGTGAAGGAAAAAAATGACCATGGATTGGTATCAATGGTTCTCTAACACTAACTTGAGTTGTAAGCGGAAGACAGAGGGCTTCAAGCTTCAACTTTGAAGTCTCAGTAGCACTGATGTTATTCTTTCTTATTTGACTGGAGGGCGGCGGTACTGATCATACGGCCAACTTTCTCTCCCTCTCTGCCTACCATATACTTACCGGCTAAGTGAGGTTCTAGAAGTGCATCGGCCGGGAGTCGAACCTCCAACTATGTGCACAGCTGGCAAGTATTCCTACTGTAGTGAGAGCAGCCTGCTAGCTAATTGGTTGACATTAATCTACGTCAATGTCTAGGTCACTAATATGGGCTGTGAGAAAATATGAACAAGGCTGTTTCAACAACCAATCACAGCAAACTTAAACGTGGGCAAATATGATTCACAGATAGATGGCTCCACTTTCCGAGGAACTCGAAAACAACCAATCAGAAGACTGTGTTTGTCTACTTGACTAGGCTATAATAATGTATGTGAAATTTATATAAATACGTGTTGATTTCCGTAATAAAACGATCTGTTGCCAAGCCCTTGTCTTCTGTGGTTACACTACGACTGAAACACTGACTCATTTACAGTAGGTACAGTTAGGTATTATATCATGTTATTGATATAATCAACAGGAATATGTTGACGTTCTAGTTGATAGGGTTTCAGTCACAACCTCATCGGCAAGACTATCTGTGTGTGTATGTATTAGCGTGTCAATGAACCTTGATTCATTAATTAATTATGCTGGATCAAAATGTTCGATCTGTGCTCAATATATCAGTTCTTGATACGGATGATATCCGCTCCCGCCAAATGCAAGATGATGTTACAGGACTGCACTACATTGACTCCTAGATTAGAAATGGGGAGCTAAGTGGTTGGTGGAGCGTGTTGATCACTTCACTTATTTAGGAAGTACCATCAGCCCCAACGGGTTGATCTCTGACGAAATCTCAGCACGGATACAGAAGGCTAGTTTCGCATATGCCAGTTTACGCCGTCTCTTGCGTAGACGTGATATCCGGCTATAGACCAAAGGGCGAGTGTACCGCTCATCAGTCCGCTCCGTCCTCTTTTATGGACAGCTGTGAGACCTGGTCATTGAGAGTGGAAGACATGAAAAGACTAGCCAGCTGTCTTTGATCATAGGTGCCTGCGTTCTATCTCCCGTGTGAAGTGGTATAATAAGGTGGGCAAAATTGAGGTTAGGCGTCGGTAGAGCGCCAGGTAAGGAGGCGAGATCAATAGACAAGGCTGTGAAATTACATCGACTGAGATGGTTAGGACATGTGTTACGTATGCCTAGTCATCGCCTCCCTCGACAAAGAGCAATGTTAGCTGACATAGGGTCAGGCTGGGAAAGAGCTAGCGGTGGTCAAACCAAAACATGGCACCAGTCAATGAAATCTACAACAGTTAGTTTAAGCCAGCCACGCAGGAAGGTATAAACTTCCTGGTTGGGGTCCTCAGAACAGTAAAAGCCAATGGCTGGAAACAATTGGTGATATGGCTGAAAATCTTTATCAACAGCTGGTGCAGATGCATCCACTTCTCGTGACTTATGATTTCAAATCAAACTATATTGTTCTTCGTGTACGATGACACCTTATCCTCCCAGTAACAAAGTAAGCCTCTCCATTTTCCATGACGTGATATCTCTACAGTTCTGGTACCACTGAACTGTTGATACGGGAACTACTTTCTCTGTTTCAGCAGGTACACCTCCCTCACAGGCTGTTTTAAAACCCAGTATAACTAAAAATACACAAAATCTTGTTTAAGGACAAGTGGGACCTAGTTAGAAATGCACCCAACAAGTATTAGAATCATCAGTTTACCTTCCCTGACATTTGACGCGAATCAAGCGGAATAGAACCTTCAAATAATGTGGATCAAAACCCATTGGATTATTCAAGGTCATTCGCTGATTGTTAGTTAGTTGGTTAGTTAGTGGTGCTTAAAGTTCAACTTGGCCTATTCTACCAATGAACCATCAATGCACTTGAACCATTGTAGGAAGAAATGAGCATTCTAGTCACTTGTTATCATTATAATGTGAAAATAGCAATGAACTACGCCGCTATAATTTAGGGCATAGTTGTTAGGATTATCAACAACTGTCTTCGCTGGCTCTATACTGAAGATCAAATGGCCTGGTCGGAAACAATCACCAACATGAAGAAACTATGGGAACAAGAACCAGTCGCCCAGCACAGATATGCAGGAGAAAGTGGAGATGAAACATTGGACACTCACTGAGGAGGCCACCACTGGGTGGCATCGCTCGCGCGTCAGGCCATTGGTCAAGTGGAACCAGGCCGAAAGGGAAGCGGCGAGTGGGACGTCAGTGCAAGCAAGGGTGGGTGACATGGAGGAGATCGTGTGAAGAGGAGTTGAAACAGTATGGATGATGAACATGGATGCAGGTGAAAAGTACAGCAGATGACAGAAGCAAGTGGTGACGTGCCCTATGTTCCACTAGAAACCCAAGGGAACAATAATTAAAACAACAATAATAATTGTTAGGAATAGTGTGGCCTACAACCTTACCAATGAAACCTTGAAAATTCTTTTAGTAAAACAATCGGATTGATTGACTTCAAGCAGACTGACTGCCATTTGATAGTTTGCAGATTTGTAATGTTTAACAGTATTCAATTTTTCTGGCCAATATAAATCACAAATAGTTTGATTGTTGCACTGAAGCCTAAAAATTTGAGAAGATAAAATCAAAATTTTCAAAAGAATGGATACTAAACAAAAAGTGCTCTTTTCGATAACCCTTTCTTCATCAAGCTCTACAGTTATGCATGTACATTATAGTGAATGAATGAATTAGTGTTATGAACAACATTAATGTTGCTGATTAAATAACATTGAATCAATAATATTGATAGATTACAGCTCAATAGCATCAACATAAAATAAGCTGAATGTCAGAAAGGCAGATTAGGAAAGATAATATTACAAACTCATGAACGTATAGTCTCCACTGAAGGCCAGCCAGGGCAATAGTAGGGGCTGGATTTGCCTCTTTTGAACACAGGGCACTGGTGGTTTGAGGCGAAGCATGCTGTGCTTCGACGATGTTTTCGGTAATTTGTTAGGCACTCGATAGGGGATTATAGAGAAGGATTCTTCTACGCTGGCTGCCTTTGTGGCCGGTTTGCAGTAGATGGTCCAATATCGAACTGTTAATGGTTTTAACTACACCTCTACTTAGCCATAGTGGGAGATGTTCTCGAGCAAGCGACCACGAAAAATCAGGTTCCTAGAGCAACGGCCAATATAACTCGCTCCACCACAAGCTCACTTGAATTGGTAGATACAATTTGAAGTGACTAGTCTAATCTAGTCACTTCATCTTTCAGTCGAGGAATCACCACCATTGGTCGTGTAGATGATAATAATAATACGTGTAGTTCACCAGCACTAAAAGTTCTTTAAACTGATTCTCTTAATTTCCTCGTAATTATCTCACTTGGTAGTATATCGCCCTTGAATCGAAATCGTATATAAAGTGGCTTCTTCTTTACAGATAGTGAGTAGTCCTTTTCCGCCGCTTTCTTTGTCATGTGTTTCTTGATCAATTTTTCGGTAGAGCTATTTTCAATCAAAGTATCATAATACGATGTGCTTAATTCATCCTCAATTACTTCTTCTGAGCATATAACTCTAACTAACCGTGTGGTTGAGGGTCTTCACTAAATTTCTATTTTACTTGACAGGAACGAATCTGTGAAAATGTGTATACTGATTGTCCTGTCTAAGTGCTTTTTCTATTCAGATTAAACGAATTAAACAATACTCCTCTGTAGAGGCCATTTTGTTCTATTATTATCGTTATTACTGTGCGTCGGTGGCACAGACGTAGAATACTCGCCGACCACGCATGTCGTCCGGGATTCGATCCCCGGTCGGTCGATGCACTCCTTTACCTCACTAAGCCACTAATAAGACTGGTACAGAGGGGCGGTTGGGCATGAGGCGAGCAATTCCATCCCGTAAAAATAAGACACCATCGATACCGAAACTTCAAAAGCCTCTAGATTGAAGCCGCCCTGTGTTCCAATGGGAACATAAAAAAATTTTAAAAAATTTATTACTATTATTATTATTATTGTTACTATTATTATTTCCTTAGGTTCCAGTTGGAACATACAGCTTCAAAAGCGCATCTCCATTTCATTAGTTTCTCTTCGATCCTCTTTACCTGGTCCTACGATTATCTACAAACTTTCATTTCGTCTTCACACGCGATCTCTTCCGTGTCACTCTCATACCCACCCACCCCCTCAACTCATCGTTTCCTATACGGGTTCCAAGCGAATAAAGGCCTATCACTTAGTGTCACTTGATGGTTTCCTTAGAGTACACCGTATGATGACTCCGGCGTTATATATATATGAGTGGAAGGACTGTCTGGTGTTTCGATTTCCAGCTACTCATATCCATCCATCAGTAGTATAAACTACTGTACATTATCACTACTGTCTTAAGAGTAAACAGCTTACAGCTAAAAGGTACAATTGATGAAGGTTTTATCTGCATGGATGAGCATAGGGTGTGTATAGTATACACCATCTCTGGCGTACACGTTATAACCTGCTGGCTGTTGATTGAAGCGGGGGAGTGGTGTACACTGCACACCAGCAGTTCACTCTGACCATCCTGATGGCTGTGAGACATGGCTATTGAAAGTGGAAGACATGAAAAGGCTGGCTAGCTGGCTGTTTCTGACCATAGGTGTCTGTCTGTGTTCTACCTCTCGTGTTAAGTGGAAGGTGTAACAGGGTGAGGAGTAATATTGAGGTTAGGCGTTGGTCGAGTGCTAGGTTAGGAAGAAAATCAATCGGCGAGGTGGTTGTGAAGCAGCTGCATCGTTCGGGAGAGATGGTTGGGACATGTGTTAAACATGCATGCCTAGCCACCGCCTTCCTCGACAATGAGCAATGTTAGATGACTGACATATGATGGATCAGGTTGGAAAAGAGCTAGCTAGTGGTGGTAGCCAGACCAAAACATGTCTTCATTAGTCAATCAAATCCACAACAGTTAGTGTAAGTCAGCCAGCCAGCCACGGAGGGAGGTGTAGATTGGCTTCCTGGTTACAGTGGACGGGATGGTAAAAACTAATGAAGACTGGAGACAATTGCTGGTATGGCTCAAAGTCGCTTCCAATGGCTGGCTGGCGAAGGTGCATTGATTCTTTGTGATTGATCTATTGTATTTCCATTTTACTATTCTTCTTTTTGCCTCACTCCCACTTCTGTTCATTATCTCTCTCCCTATGCTCTCTTCTCTTGCTTCGTGTGCTACGTGAAGGGAGAGTGGTAACTCAAACTGCTGCTCATCTGTTCAAAGTTCTACGCTGAAAACAATCAGTCAGTCAGTCGGTCAGTCAGTTAGTTAGTCAGAGTATAGGTGTTTTCGTCAATGCAAATTTACCCCCCCTCTCGTTTCCACCACCGCTGGATGAAACAGATGCAGTCAATTTTATGATCAGTTGAATATCCCAAAGAAGTCATATGCGACTGGAATGCAATATATATATATATATATATATATATATATATATATATATATATATCGTCTCTATTATCATTATTATTGTTATTATTATTACTTCCTTTAATACCTAGAGGAACATAGGGCTTCACCTGCGCGTCTCCATTACTTTCGGTTCTCTGCTAGAGTTCTCACCTGGCTCCAAGTCTGCCCACATGCTTTCATCTCCTCTTCTCTTCATGACCTCCTCCATGTCACCCTCTTACTGACGACCAACTCGCTGCTTCCCTTTCGGGTCTGGCCTGTGATGTTACTTGATGGTTTGCTTTCTCGGAGTATGGCCAATCCACCTCCATTTCTTCCTTTATATTTTCACCATAATCATCTCCTGTTGAGTTGGTTCGCTCATTGTCAGAGATCCCTGTCGCTGATCTTCTCTGTCCGGCCATCTGATCTTGAGCGAAGTATTAAGCGAAGACAGCTAGCTGTTGATGAAGGTCTGTGGTTTGTTTCAGATGCTCTTCATGACGCGGCGCCAAGCCTCTGATCCGTATAGTGAGTAGCACTGACTTGAAAATCCGGATCGTATTTTTGATGCTGAGTGCTGAGTGTTGATCTCCACACAGACTTGAGAGCAATCAAAGTTTGCCTTGCTTTTCCGATCCTCGCCTTGATATCCTCGTCAGTTCCGTCCGCCAGTAGTTGAAACGATGCTTCCCAGGTAGGTGGGTAGGTAAAGGAGGTTACTTCTTTCAGATTTCTCCCATTTATGCTGGCTGATTGTTGTCTGTTGTTGTTGCTGCTGTCGCTGTTGGCCAGGAATCTTCATCACCTCTGTTTTCTCTATGTTCACCTGAAGTCCTATCTTCTCTGGATGCTTCTTCAGTCGCCAGCTTGTTGTTTTTCACTTGCATATCTTCCAGTTTGTGCGAAAGCAGATATATATCATCGACTATGTCTAGATCCTCCAAGTCCTTTTTTGTGTGAGTCCATTTTATGCCTGTTTCCTCATTGCTCGTTGTCTGTTTGTCACATTATCCAATCTACTGCAATCAGGAAGATCATTGGTGATAGTAGGCAGCCTTGCCTCACTCCCGTCCTCACTTCGAAGGATTCTGTGAGATTCCCGTAGTGGATTACTTGTCATGCAGCATTGTCGTACAACTGTTGAATGAGATGTATAATTGTCAATGGGACCTCGTAGTAGCGAAGTAGTTGACAAATCACCTCTCGATCGACGCTGTCGAAGGCCTTTTCAAAGTTAAGGAAATTGAAATAGAGAGGTGACTGGCATTCCAAGCTTTGTTCAATTATGATCCGTGGTGTGGTAGTTTGATCAATACATGACTTGTTTCTCCTGAATCCATCCTGTTACTGTCGAAGTTTTTCATCCAGGGCTTGTTTGATTCTCTCCAGGATGATGCGGCTTAGTATTTTGCTTGTTAGTTTGAATAAGTATCCTTTCTTCCAATCCTCGGGTACTTCGCCCTGTTTCCACACCTATCGTCACTGTCAACGATGATTTATCGACATCTTTTATAAACAGATGAGTAAACACCCCTTGTAATCTTACTTTCATATCCTCAACCTACATATACTATACATCATTATAAAAAGTTTTAAATAGTGCGCACACAAAACAATACCAATGATTAAAACAAATTTGAATTGGTTGTTTGTTTTTTTAAATTGTCGTTTACCTACTTTGTTAACATAACAATAATTGGACATTTAAATGTATATATCATATACCAGAAATCGCTAATTGTCGATTTAATTGGACCTTGTGTTGCAATAAATTCACAATGATTACTCGCACGAAGGATGGTGTCATTTGATGAGATAGGCGGTTCTATAGTTCTTATAAAATTAGCATTAATATAACCAACATTTAAATTTGTAGATAACTGAAATAAAAGAATAATGGAAATTACAATAATAATAATAATAACAATTAATTTTCTATAGTTGGTTTGTAAAGATTAGTTTTGTTTTTACAAGTTGATCACGGATTAATATCAGTTAGAGAACTATTGAAAAACAGCCATAGGAGGTACTGGACAGCTATATCCTCCGTCCTAGTTCGGGAATCATCAGGAGAACGCACCCATCGTCAGGGGGGTTCGAACCCAGGATCCTCTGGTTACAAGGCGAGCTGGCTCGTATACCATTCAGCCACTGGGACCCAATTCACTGGCCAGTGTATGAATTCTAACTTCTACCAATTCGTGCTTTAGTGTGACTGGCACCAATCAATGTTGTAGGTGGGACATCCATCCTCACACTTGACATTTGGATGAACCTCACTGGTCACGACTTCTCACTAAAACTCCAGGAAACTCCATCCTGTAGCAAGTCACTAATGAGTATCAGATTAATTTTTTATAGTTTCGTTTGTAAGGGTTAGTTTTGTTTTGACGAGTTTGATCACGGATTGATATATCCAGTTAAAGAACCATTGGAAACCAGCCACAGGGAGTACTGGACAGCTATTTCGTCAGCCTAGTTTGAGAGTGTCATCGGCAGTACGCACTAACAACAAATCATGAGCTAACATAGGTTAGAGAAACATTGGCGGAAAACAAATCAGAGAGTACTGGACAATCAGCCCCTAGTTTGGGATTGTTCAGTAGTATACACTTACTGCTGGAATTCGAACCTATGACCTTTCAGTTACAAGGCTAGCTCATAGAACATTAGTCAACCACTGAGATTCGATCCAATCGCCAGTTCATGAATTTCAACTTCTGCCAATTCACATCTTACCTGTTTGTTTTTTGAATTTTGACAGATTTTTTTCACACTGCATTACTTCGAATTCAAGTACAAATCTGCTGAGTTCCACTTCGAGACACGTCAACAGTGCAATCCCATATAATTTATGAACCAGTTAATTCATTTATAGCATAATACATTGAAAAACAAAAGGAGAATACAAATGGGATATTTACCTCTGAAAATCTTATGAGATTCTGATTATTTGTATTTCGTAGAACAACTCTCGTTTGATCATCTGAAATGATAACAAACAATAAAGAACATACATGGTATTAAGAAAACAATCAGAAATTAGTTTGCCCAGCAAGTATTTAAATAAACAAGTGTACGTCAGTGATTCACGCATATCACTCCCAGAGTTTTAATCTTCAGTCGATAGTTGCACTCCTACAACTTCGTTTAGTTTATCCGTCAAAAAAAGGAAGCTTAGAGGTGAATTTTACAACCACCCTGTTCAATTAAAACAAAAGCAACAAAATCGCTGATGAAGTCTCAAAGTTTGGAGCCCCCTTGTGTTCCCACCTCAGGACTGACTGGTAGATAAATGTAAGATAAGTTTGAAAAAGCCTTCAACATCGTTAATGTGGAAGTGATTTGGAAACTATTTCAAAAGAATGGATACTGAACAAAGAGTACTCATTTAGATAATCCCTTCTTCATAAGGCTCTACAGTTATATATACATTATAGTAAATGAATGAGTTAGTTTTATGAACAACATTAATGTTGCTGATTAAATAACATCGAATCAATAACCGTGATAGATTACAGCTCAATAGCACCAACATAAAATAAGCTGAATGTCAGAAGAATTAGGAAAGACAATATTATAAATTCATGAATTTATAGTCTCTACTGAAGGCCGGCCAGGGCTAGCTGGACTTGTTTCTTTTGAACACTGAGCGCTGGTTGTTTGAGGCGAATTCCGATAGCCTCTGCTGTTTGAAGAGTGAGGTGCTTCGATGTTTTCAGCAATTTATTACGCACCCGAGAGATGATGATGGAGAAGGGTTCTTCCACACTGGCTGCCTTTGTGGCCGGCCAGTTTGCAGTACATGGTCCAATATCGAACTATTAATGGTTTTCACTACACCTTTACTTAGCCATAGTGGGAGATGTTCTCGAGCAAGCGACCACGAGAAATCAAGTTCCTAGAGCAACGACCAATATAACTCGCTCCACCACAAGCTCACTTGAATTGGTAGATACAATTTGAAGTGACTAGTCTAATCTAGTCACTTCATCTTTCAGTCCAGGAATCACTACCATCGGTCGTGTAGAGAATAATAATACGTGTAGTTCGCCAGGATTAAAAGTTCTTTAAACTGATTCTCTTAATTTCCTCGTAATTATCTCATTTGGTTGTATATCGCCCTTGAATCGAAATCGTATATAAAGTGGCTTCTTCTTTACAGATAGTGAGTAGTCCTTTTCCGCCGCTTTCTTTGTCATGTGTTTCTTGATAAATGTTTCGGTAGAGCTATTTTCAATCAAAGTATCATAATACGATGTGCTTAATTCATCTTCAATTACTTCCTTAAAAAACAACGGACTGTCCCCCGCCAAAAGCTTTATCAACCTCATTCAACAGATATATGATGATTAGGCCACACCTGAAGTGATTTACCATGAAAAACCCAGGGATATCTTTGAAGGGGAGACAGGCGTTAAATAATAAGGCTGCTTACTTTCACCGATGGTGAAATTCCTGGTTGTGATGGACTAGATCATGAGACACATCGTGGAAAGAGAGTGAGGAGACAGAAATACGTTGAACGGACAAAGCATCCAGCTGACGAGTCCCAAATAGGACGAATTGCGCATCCTGGATTCCGCTGCTAGTCACCATCCACAAATTAAATACTAACTAAATGCCCAGACATCGTCGAAGCATCTGCACAAGAAGCCAACAGACATGTCAAACTGAGACCGAGCACTTCGGTCCAATCAATCGACCAGAAAATCTAAAATTCAATTAAATTAATATGGCCCGTTGCACAAGAGGTGGCCAGCTCTCGTTGCCCAAGTGGTCTAGTTGATAACACTTTGGCGTTTGAAACTATGGGCACTGGGTTCGAGCCTCGACAGGGACATCATCACTCACTGGGAAATGCAGGTACATCCAGCTGACGAGTCCCAAATAGGACGAAATGCGGTTTATCCTGGATTCCACCGCTAGTCACCATCCGCTAATTAAATAAACACTCTGGAAGATCTGAACTTCGTGGATGAATAATATTTTTTTAATGTTATGCAAATTTAAAGGTCTCCAGACAAAAACCATCAGGTCGGCGGGAGAGGTGGGTGTAGGCGAAGACACAACTTCAAGTGGACACCAGTGATGAAGATATCTAACCAATGGAGACGATCAGGCATCAATCACTATCAATGAGAGAAACTTGAAGGGAATAACCATCTGCACACATCTACTAGACAATACAGATGAAGTGGTTAAAACCAGTCAGGATCAGCAAGGCAAGACACAGAACATTTATCAGTGATAGTAAGACAGACTGCCGTAAACGGTCAGTGAGTTGGTGATTTCTAAAGGCACAAAGCTTATCATTGAATCTGCTGTATTCAATCATATGTAATAATAATAATAATTTGCTTTATTCCGAAACAGTACTTGTGATACACAATGGAATTCTCAGCATTTTACTACAGTATCGCATCCAGTTAGTACATTAACAACAAATAAAATCCTACATAGATTAAGGGTAATCTCAGTTAGTTCATTTTGACAACAACATATTGGCATGTCGGTAGCAAAGTCAGAATTGAACAGAGTGTTTGAAGGTGTTACAAAAGTAGATACTACTAGCATACTTACTGGCGTAAGCGGTAACAAGAAGGTCGAGATATACAGAGTGTGAAAGAACGAAGAAGAATGTTTTAAATAGAGTTTGTAAGGAAGAAAGAAACAAAGCACCATATAACAGAAAAGAAAAGGAAAAGAAAGAAAATGTTGAATCCATAAATGATATGAGTTGGAAAGACGACAGCCAATTGTTCTACTGACTATTTAATAAGTTATAAGTTTCAAGCCTAATGCTTTCTTTATGCCACAGAACACGAGCCAAGTAGGGTATGGTTGAGTCTTTGTACTTGGCAGTGCGAGCATATAGGCTATAGAATATAGGCTTCTGGTTTTGCCTGATGAGATACAAGGAGGGTAGAGTTGTGAATGAAGAGGGTAGTGGTGTGAGTTAGATAGATAGAATGAATTTAGCCCATTTTTCACATGAGTCCATGTGCCTGTCGACCAGAATATTAATAAGATGGTTAAATGGCACGTTGCTTACCCTTCTGACAACCTTTAACATCCTACGTAATGAGGTATAGTCTTTCTTTAGTAGCCCTGGTAAAACTAAGGCGGAACAATAGAGAATAATAGGCAGAATGCAAGACTTAACGAATTGTAGGAGTAAGGGTTGGGTTATTCCAGAATGTCTTAACTTCTCGATGTAGAAGGTAAGATAGGGAATATTTTCTTAGAAATCATCAAGATATGAGACGACCAGGAAAGATCAGCACATAGAATGACGCCTAGGTATTTAATTTCCGACTTGGTTTCTATTCCAGTGCCATCTATGTTGTACACCTCTTGAGTTCTAACCAGTTTGTTTAGGTCAGACTTATGCCTAAAGGTGAAATTGACTGTTTGATATTTAGAGGGATTTAAGGTAAGACCGTTTTCCTTGGACAACTACTGGTTGATTTCTGATAAAAAGCCATTTAGTTTGAAGCAGTCACTTTGACACTCGACAAGCAAAAAGATACAGTCAGATCGTCAGCATATTTAACAAAATTAATGTCATTTGAAGATGGTAAGTCATGTAGAAAGAATGAATGAAAAGAGAAGTGGGGAGAGTACAGCACCTTGTGGGGACAGCAACTTCAGTGAGCACAGCAGACGAGGATTTACCCTTGTATACTGCAGTGTACTGCCTTGTGTTTGAGAAATAGGAATGCAACCAGTTTGTAGTGTTCTCTTTCTATCGATTTTGTTTTGCTTATCAATATCATAAAATAATGCAAAGTAATATTATTATTGATTAGAGAAGGATTCAAATCATGTCACAGAAATGAATATAAAAGCATAAATCAAAGTAACAATTATGTGTGTTAATTTCACGGGTGTGTGTGTGTGTGTATTTCTGATTGTATATGTGCATCGGCATGTATCAATAACTTTGGTCTAAAATTTGGACAGAATTTACAGTGACAATATACCATAAATATGCGATTGAACTATTGATATATTATAAGAATAACGTTGGGTCAACTGTGGTATAGTATAATTTCGTTGCGGGAAAAATCTATTTTGATAAATACTAACAGTAATTTTTAATGATGACCACTTTTCGAGAACGATTTATTACTGTTCATATAATCATATCAAGACACTACTCACACAACTTTCCAACTACCTTTATATGGTTCCACTATTTCTCCTCTCTGCATTTAATGATTGGTGGGAGCTAGTTGCAAGCCAAAAACTATCGACAACAATTTACGTCAATGTTTACATGCCGAATCGCAGTCATTAGAAAAAAAACAATAACAGAGCTTAACTTTGAGGAACTCAACAACCAACCAATCACAGTAGATTTAACGTGTGCAAATACGATTCGCAGATATATGGCTTAACTTTCTTAGAAATAGTCACAAGCAGTACAGAATAACTCAAATGAACTGTCGTCAAGATTTGACCGAATAGTTCTAAAATATATGGGCGAAGAGTGAGAAGTAGATATTTGTAAAAAATTATTAATATTTGTAAAATCTCAGCGAGACTAAAATCAGTAATTCCAACGTTTCGTTCGTCAATCTGGTCCGAACTTCTTCAGGGAAATTAATCGAAATTAACATAACAGAGGTTTCTATAAGTATAAAAGGAACATTTCTTGTTTTTAAAAACATTGTCCAATCATGAGTCATAAAACAAGTATTAACAAGTATAATAAACAAAATTGTATGAGGTTTGATCAAAATTTTTGACCTCGAACTTACAAATAATGGTCTGCCTTTGTGCATGAGTGTGTGGGTAAACAGTTCTAAAAACATCTATTAACGTCTCCATAAGAAGATATAGACAGTCAGGAATTTTGACCAAGTATTATTAATTAGTGATACATATGAATTTTTATTTATTAATCAGGATTTCCTATGCATCAGCTAACAAGATCACACTTTCATGTCTGTTCAAACTGTTAGTATCTAGAATTTTATGATTAGACGTATTTTTTCAAAATTATGGTGTTTAGGATTAGATTTCAGTAGACGTACCCTGTCGAACTTATTGCTTTCTCTTCTTTCTGAATATTGAGCTGATTTATTCGACCTACTGGAGTTGTCAGATGACTCAACAGCTACGGATTTAGGATCACTCAGTGGGGAATGCAGGTACGTACATCCAGGTATCTGACGAGTTCAAAATAGGACGAACTGCGCGTTATCCTCGATGAATTCCCCTGCTAGTCACCATCCACCAATGTATTTGTAGTTTTACATTTTGTTCATTCACATATATTTTCTGCTTATTCGCCCTTTATTGCTCTCCCCGTAAAACTTAATCTTTCCTGGACTACTTAACAAAGACTACTTTGTTATATTGTGAAGGATATTAAAAGTTGTCGGTGTGGGGGGCGGGGGGGGGGTGGAGTGAGTTGTCCCAAAGTCAATTCGTTAACACAGACCTCTGCCTGGATTCATGCAAAAAATTTGCAAATACCCTATTGTGAGAATCTCAGAACACACCTTTGATACCCACCAATCTCCTCTTGTATCTCATCTGATAGAACTAACTAAAAGGAATGATAAGAGACTTTATGCTCGGATGACTAATTATAAAAACACCTACACACTAATACCAACTTATTTGGCAGGCATTTTATGTGATGAGTAAAATGTAAGGTATGAAACGAATAAATTACAGCAATGAAACAACAAATAAACGCCACTCTATCTCTTATGCGTGTGTGTGTGTGTGTGTGCGTGCGTGTAAGTAGCCATGACAACATACTATTCACAGTGTCATAGCAACAAGGCCAATACATAAATAATTAGACTAACTAAGTAAAAGAAAACTATGCAAAATGTTGATGTCAAGTATAGAGCACAAAAAAATCCCTATTTAGACATTTTTAGACGGCAAAAGGATTGAGTGAAGACATATTTTACTGTTCAATTAAATTCTCATATTTTAATGTGGTTGTCTTCTCTCTGAGCGAAGCTTTCATTGCCATCTACTAGGCAACATCTTCAGCGCATACTTCAGTTTGAATTGAAGTGAGCTTTTAGATTTCTCCATGAGTTGATTAGTCATCTCTCCTGGTGAGTAGTGACCTTGAACGTGACACACTTTGGATGTTCTCGTGTGTGTTTTCACACTCTCTAAGCTACTTGTATTGTTACTGGTGCTGACTGTTTCCTTTACCTTAAGTTTAACATTTTGTGTGTCAGGTTTCTTTCTTAACGATTGGTAAATTTTGTCTATATCGATGTGTCCATCGATTGACGATGTCTGTGGTTGTCTGTATGTAGTGTGATATGAGGGAGTGCGGATATCATCTCTTTTGACGGCTAGTTTACGTTAGTAGATAAGAAGACGAAGGGGGCGTTGTCCACTTTGGCCAATGTAGTGAGTGTTTTTCACAGTTGTTACAATTTATTTTGTAGATACTGATGTTGGTTTTATCTTCTTACGCTGTTGAGTCTTTTGGTTGACATAGAATTGAGAGAAGGATAAAGGATATCTCAGAAATCACTACAAGACTCTTCAAACCTTTAAGAATTAACGTCGTACACAAACCAACAAAGTCACTTCACTCAGCTCTATGTCAACCAAAAGACTCAACAGCGAAAGAAGATAAAAACAACATCAGTATCCACAAAATAAATTGTAACAACTGCGAAAAACACTCACTACATTGGCCAAAGTGGACAACGCCCCCTTCGTCTTCTTATCTACTAACGTAAACTAGCCGTCAAAAGAGATGATATCCGCACTCCCTCATATCACTACATACAGACAACCACGGACATCAATTCGACTGGGACAACCAGCGTCCAAATATTAGACAGAGGGAACACCAAGGATGCTAGATAATTTTTAGAAGCCTTTCTGATGCTCTACTGAATCATCAATCAATATAGACATTGTGATGGACAAAATTTACCAATCGGTGAGAAGGAAATCTCACACATATAGGGTCAAAGTTAAAGTCAAGGAAACAACCACTTCCAATACAAGTAGCCTAGAGGGTGTGAAAACACACGTTCAAGGTCAGTCACCAGGAGAGATGACTAATAAACTCGTGGAGTAATCTAAAAGCTCACTTCAATTCAAATTGAAGTATGCGGTGAAGATGTTGCCTAGTAGATGGCAATGATGAAAGCTTCGCAAATAAACCAGCCAGCCAGCTCAGAGAACACAACCACCTCAAAATCATCCACTTGAGCTACAAATCTTCTCTATCATATGTAAATCCTCATATGTAGCTCTACTCACCCTACCGATAGCTTCTACCTTGACGTGGTGATAGGGATTGAAAATCAAAATAACCCAACAAGCTACACTTGCGGGAATTAATGTTCCTGCGGGTTCTACCATGCTAGGAAGATTGTTAGGATAGCGATTAGACTAAAATCAGTTACCGTCTTAGTGTAAGAATTTTTCTGTTTTACACTTTGCTGGGTGCCTGTGGGCAAAGTCGTACTGCTGGGGAACAGAGATGTAACAGCCGCAGTAAGGTGTCTCCCTCAGATGACCAGCATGCCAGCCAGCTATGCTGTCTCTCCACTCTGGAGAGATGGGGGTTAGAAAAGGTTGACTTCAAAAATTTTAAATTCCGACTTATCTTACGGAGGTGCATAACCGGCCGTAAGACTACTGATAAGGAACCAATCCAAGAAACCACTTCATACAGGCCGTGTGTGACTGGCCGACCTCAAGCAGTTGTCCCTTGGGTTCTGCGGTCATGCAATACTTAATCTCTTTCTGTTTCAGGTATCCGAGGTATCAATCAACTCCCAAGGTGTGAGCAACCGGGAAGTAACAACCACTCACACACTTCTTGAAGCATACGAAGGCCTCGTGAGCGTCCTTCTCCTTTATCCCTATTACCCTCATCATCTTGCTTCCCTACTACCGTAAGTACTATCCCAAAGACTAGTCACTCATCTTCACTTCATTCTGTGATCATAAATAACGACAAGAGCCACAAAATCACCTCCGATAACTTCTTAAAGCGACGCCACCAACTTCATATTGGAGCATTCGATGTTGGTACCCTTTGCCAAATAGGACAATAGGCACCGCTAGCCAGAGCTCTGACATCTAGAGCCATGGATGTATGCTGTGTCTCAGAGACATGCATACAAAACCTGAGTGTGGTCATTCACTTAAACCCACACCACCCCACCCCACCTGGTCAACAAGGTGAACCTGTAAAATCCTGGGTTCGAACCCTGGCGATGGGTGCATACTGCTGAAGAGTCCCAAACTAGGTGTGATGAGACAGCTGTCCAGTATTCCCAGTTTTTCCAGTGGTTCTCTAGCTGATGTCAACTCATGATAAAATCCTCCATGCAATCAGATGATAAATATATTTTGTCTCACAAAGTTGAAGATTCACTAGCAAAATTCAACAAGTTCATAGAAAAAGGCAGTACAGACAGGGCCTCATGTGAACACAGAAAAGACAAAAGATGATTATGATACCTAGGCTAACACAAACAAGCACTAAAAACACCATCAACGTGAGGAAATTCAAAGGAAGTCACTCCTTTAACTTAAATAGACGCCATCCTTTCAACTACAGCTGGTGGTGTAGACGAAAATGTCAAATCAATGTGGAAAACTACTGCACTCAGCATACACAACAAGATGCAGATACTCAGAGCTTATGGTTATGTCATTCCATGCTCCAATATATGATTCGGAAACTTATACTAGACGTTAGTAAAAAAGCATTTCTAACAACCTGTGGCAGACTTTTATCACAACACTTTCCTCGGCCAAGTTAACACTAAAGATTAGATGGCTGACAAAGAACTAACCGAGAACCCGTTATCCAACAAATATTGCCAAAGGGAAATGCAGATGAATGAAATGCGAGGCTGGGGAGTTGAACCTGGATATGAAACGACTAGTTGTAGATGGATTCGACAGTGAAACGGAGGAGATTGTAATGGAAGATGAAAAGTTATGCATAACCTTGGATCCACATAAAAAAGGACTTCAGACAACAGGGGGAAATGGACATTCGGCAGCTAGAGCCACATGTTTCGATCAGAATGCAGGATATATAATGATTATTATTCATTATTATTCCCTTGGGTTCCTCCCCCCACCCCACCCCAGTGGAACATAGGGCTTCAATAACACATCTCCACTTTCTTCTATTCTCTGTTGTCCTCTGCACTTGAGTCCAGGATTAATCATAGTCTCTTATCTCAAACTCGCACAACCTTCTCCATATCAACCTCAATGTGACAACCACCCACCCACCCGTTGTTTTCCATTAGGTCCTACCTAACTCGAGGGCCTGGTGCACGATGTCATTCGACCGCCTCCTTACTCACCTTATGCCTCTATCACAATCCACTTCCATTTTCTCCTATATATTTGTTGAACAATAGGGGTTTGCCTGTTGGTTTGTTCCACTGCAGAGTTCTTTCTGGTCGGCCAGCCGGTGATTCGATCTTCAGTGTAGAACCCCAGACAAGCCAGCTGTTGATAAAACAGTCTGTGACTTGTCAATAATACTTTTCGTGACACAGACGCTGGTCAAGCTTCTGACCCGTGTATAGAAGGACTGGTTGACAGACTGACTGACTGACTGACTGACTGACTTCAAATTTGTGCTCAATACAACAATACGAATCTTGTTGTTTACGCTGACTGAGTGAGAGAAGAAGATTTTCAAAACTAGTTTCAGGTTGATGAAGGCGTATCCTGCCTTTCTGGTTTTGGCTGACTGGCTTTGACGCCTTCATCCGTTCCACCTGTAGTTGAAAAAAAAAATGCTGCCTCGAGAGAGGCAAGTGAAGGTAATGGTCCCTTTAAAAACTCTCTCGTTGATGGTGACTGGTGCTGGCTTTTGTCGCTGTTGGTTGGTTGGTTGGTTGGTTGGCTATCTTCATCCCCTCCGTCTCCATATTCTCTATGTTCACCTGGAGTCCTGTCTTTGCTGTCTTCTGCTTCTGTCAGCTTGTTGTTGGTTTTCGCCTACCTGTAAGTCTTCGAATTTGTGTGTGACAATAAACATAAGTCATCTGCCAAAGCCAGATCTTCTCAGAGTCGTCTTATCAGTTCAACGTATAAATAATAATAATAATAATAATAATAATAATAATATAATAGTCATACGTAACACCAACCAACCAACAACAACAACCAATGCCAACCTTATTCAGTCAGTCATTTCTTCTATATGGATCAGAAACTTGACATATATCATGAAAAGTATTTACAACATAGGCTAACTGAGACTTCTATCAACAGCTGCCACCTTTGCTGTCTCCATATATTGAGGATCAAATAAAAATGGCCAATCAGGAAGAATCAGCTGCAGGAAACTCTGGGAACGAATCAACCAAACGAGAATTTATCGCTCAACATATATATAAATGTAGAAGAAAATGGCGATGGATTGAGCACACGCCATTGAGGAGACGCGTCGGGTGACATATACACCACGCTAGGCCATTGCTAGAATGGAATGCGCATGTTATGTACTCGTCGCCAAATTATTGTTATGGAATGGTCGAGAAATTAATTGTCCTGACGAAAGAAGGCGGAAATCAGAAGACCACTAGGTTTGCGATGATACTTCTATTTTCCAAACACAAGGAGAATGCAAAAGTGTGGTATCACACCAAAGTGGTCACACAAGATTGTGTGAGCGAAATATATATGAATGTCCAGACAAGTGTGTGAACAAATCAATGGACAGTCTTAACATGAATGGCTAATTATAATGAAGTATCGATCCATATATACATAGCAAAATATAGCAGACATGTCAACAACCACCATATATGGATATATGTCACTAAGCAACGGACTGTCAACAAACACTCATATTATATATAATATAATATAAGGAGAATATACATTGTTAAAGGAGACAAATTCATACAAGTGGAGTGGTCACAGACTAAGAGAGCAAACAGAAAGAGAGACCAACATACACACACACACATAAATATATATATGTGGATACATATCAGCGCTCGAATAAAAAAACTCCTCCATTTCACCTTTGGAGTGTATCCAAGGGTTAAAGTCGGCAGTCGTGTGACTAGCTAGCTAGCTAAAAAAAAAGGATCACAGACAAAAAGAACATAGTAGAGTAGTGCTGTTGAAGTCCTATGCTTCACCCAGAACCCAATTTTTGTTTTCCTTCACGTTCCCCAGTGGAACATAGGGGGCTTCAAGCTAGTGGCTTGAAGTTTCTGGAGCAGTGTTCAATTTTTTACAGGATAGGGTTGCTAGCCAGCCTCATGCCCAACCTTTCCTCTTCACCAGCATTATTTCTGGCTTAGCGAGCGAGGTGAAGGAGTGCGTCCACTGGCCGGGGGGGATCGAACCCCGGACCATGTGCATGGTCGGCGAGTGTCCTAACCGCTGTACCACTGAACCCAATGGAATAACAATAATAATAATAATAGAAGTAATAATAACACCAGGTATCATTGTGAAAACAAGGGCGTAGAAATTCAATATTGACGAGTTAGGCGTGTTCATGCATGTTTAGAAAGCAAGTTTAGAGCTTATTTAGGTCATAAGAAAAAATGCTATTAAGTAATCAATGAGTATACCCTCATTTTTGTCATTGAAAATCGATCAGCCTTGTATGTGATTAACTATGAATACTATTGAACTGTGTCAAATCATAACCCTCTCAGCCCCCAAAAAAAGAATTTGGTGTATGCATGTATTTAGCTGGTTTAACTGCGAAAAATAACCTTTTTGAATAAAGCAAGAATAACAATGGCGATTTGTGCAGAATAAAATGCTACCATCAGCTATTTAAACTGATATCAATCCGTGATCAACTAGTAAAAACAAAACTAATCCATACAAACCAACTATAGAAGATCCATCATTTCTCATGCATATTGTGATTTAGTGTGTGATCAATTCATCGTCTTTTGGCTCACCTTGGTCTTTGTCTGATCACCAACCAATCAGGATATATTTCAGGATTTCATCATGAGCTGACATCAGTTGGAGAACCATTGGAAAACCTGGGATTACTGGACAGCTGTTTCGTCCTAGTTTGGGACTCTTCAGCAGTACTCACTCGCCGGAATTCGAACCCAGGACCTTGCGGTTACAAGGCGAGCTCGTATACCATTAAGCCACTGGGACCCGATCCAATGGTCCTTGAATTCTAATTTCTGCCAATTCACGATATAGCGCGACAGCTAGCCAATGTCTTCGGCGAGTATTTGACCTCACACCCGACCCGCTGCACCCTACTGGTCACGACTTCCTACTAATGTCAGCTCACGATGAAATCCTGTAACCAATCAAATCCCTAGAAACCAACACTTGAATACCAATGAGATGCTCACTGGCGACTGGCCCTATTCAGGTAGGTAGCTACCTGGGTTCCAGTGGGAAGTCGTGACCAGTAGGGTGCAGTGGGTCGGGTGTGAGGTCAAATACACGCCTCCGAAGACATTGGCTAGCGGTCGCGCTGTGTCGTGAATTGGCAGAAATTAAAATTCAAGGACCATTGGATCGGGTCCCAGTGGCTTAATGGTATACGAGCTCGCCTTGTAACCGCAAGGTCCTGGGTTCGAATTCCGGCGAGTGAGTACTGCTGAAGAGTCCCAAACTAGGACGAAACAGCTGTCCAGTAGTCCCAGGTTTCCAATGGTTCTCCAACTGATGTCAGCTCATGATGAAATCCTGAAACCAATCAAATCCCTACAAGCCAACACTTGAATCAGGATATATGTTTTCAAGTATTGGTTTTGTAAGGATTTTGTTGGATTACATGGAGGATTTCATCATGAGCTGACATCAGTTAGAAAACCACTGGAAAACCACTTGGGAGTACTGGACAGCTGTTTTGTCCCAGTTCGGGACTCTTCATCAGTACGCACCTACCACCAGGGTTTCAATCCACGACCTTCCGGTTACAAGGCAGGCTCGTAGACCATTGAGCCAATACAACCCGATCCAATGACCAGCCAGTCCATGAATTCTAAATTCTTCCAATTCACGACATAGCGCGACCATTTCCCAATGTCTTCTTCGGTGAGTTACTGCCTCATCTCCAACCTGCTGTACCCTACTGGTCACGACTTCTTACAAGAACCCCAGGTCACTGCCTAAATAGGTTCGAACCTCGGTGGTTGCGTACTGCTGAAGAGTCCCAAACTAGGATGGAGGACTCAGCTGTACAGTACTTCCAGCAGGTTTTCCAATGGTTCTCTAACCAATGTCAGCTCATGATGAAATCCTCCGTGGATAATTTCAATCAATAAGAAAAGTCCATTCTCACGGTTGTGTGTTTTGTTTCTTAATAGATGTTCAATACAATATCTCACGGTCACAGGTCAGTCTTTGTCTTTTGATATTTGCGTGGCTCAGTGAATCATAAGGTAAAACGGACAAATAGACGTATTATCGCGTACCAGTCGAGTTAGAGGCTAATTAACAGGCGCAGACGTAGCAAAGCAGCAAACGGTTTATTCAGTTCAGTACAGTTATAACAAATTGGCAACTACTTCGCTACTACAGGGTGGTCCCAACAATTATACACCTCCCGTAACAGTTGTACGACAATACTGCTCATGCCAAGTAATTCACAACGGGAAACTCACGGAGTCCTTGGAAGTGAAGACGGGAGTAAGAAAAGGCAGGCTGCCTAATATCTCCAATGATTTTCCTGATTGACAACGGTAGACTGCATAATGCGACAGACAGACACACAGCCGTGGGCAGTGGAGAAACAGGCATAAAATGGATACACACAAAAAATACTTGGGGGATCTGGACTTCGCCGATGATAAACATGTCTGATTTCTCACGAACCGGAAGATATGCAAGTGATGAAAAGCAACAAGTTGGCGATAGAAGAAGCATCCAGATAAGATAGGACTTCAGGTGAACATGGAGAAAACAGAAGTAGGTGATGAAGATTCCTGGGCAACAGAAACAGCGAAAACAACAGACAACAATCAGCATAAATGGGAGAAACCTGAAAGAAGCAACCTCCTTTACCAACTACAGGCGGAACTGATGAGGATATCAAAGGGAGGATCGGGAAATCAAGGCAAGCTTTCATTACTCTCAAGTCTGTGTGGAGATCAACACTCAGCACTCATCATCAAATATAAGATCCGGATTTTCAACTCCAATGTAAAGTCAGTGCTACTCACTTTACAGATCAGAGACTTGGTGCCATGTAACGAAGGGTACTTCGAACAAACTACAGACCTTCATTAACAGCTGGCTGTCTTCGCTCAATACTCAAGATCAGATGGCCAGCCAGAAAAGATCAGAAACAGGGAGGGATCTCTGAGAGTAAACCAACCAGGAACCGATTGTGAAACAAATAGGCAGGAAGAAATAGAGATGGATTGGCCATACTCTGAGAAAACCATCAAGCGAAATCACTAGACAATCCATTGCTCGAGTGGAACCAGACAGAATGGGAAGCGGCGAGTTGGTCGTCCCACGGTGGGGTGACTTGGAGGAGGTCATGTGAAGAGGAGATGAAAGCATGTGGACAGACTTGGAGGCAGGTGAAAACTCTAGCAGAGAACCGAACGCAATGGAGACGCGCGGTTGAAGGAAATAATAATAATAACAACAAATTTGCAACGGAGTTATAACAATTTGGCAACGGGTCATTTCAGTCATAGCACTGGTGTTGGTCGTTGTTGTCGGTTAAGCATCTCTTTGTCACCTCTTTCTTCTCTACTTTCATTTGATGTCCTGTCTGCTTCATCCTTCCTGTTAACTTGTGTTTTTGGTTTTCGCCTTATTATAACTCTTCTAGTTGCCGTGACATTTAGCATAAATCATCTGCGAAATCTAAATGGTCTGCTGACGAGAAAGCTACACTGATATGACTTAAACGCTAAATGTTAAGTTAACAAGACGGTTTAAACTGCTCCACACACACACAACCCCTCCCCCCTCCCGCCAGTTTTAAAAGCTGTAGATATGTCTTGTCACAAAAAAAACAAAAAACAGACAACAGTTTTAGACCTTGACGTTCACATTCAAATTCAGTTGTGATTGAACAAACATAATTCTACACAAAACAATTAGTCCCTTTGATAAATTTGAACAAGGCATTAAGAAGACAAATTTCGCGAGATGATATCGTCATTTCATAGTTTCTTTACAACAACCGCTTTACAACTAACATGGTTAACAATGATAAAATAAAGATCATGACAATTACTCAGTTAAATAAAAACAAAAGTACCTACTAATGACCAATCATATTAAGATAGGTCGTCGAAAAGAACATATTCCAAAATGGCTAGTAAATCATATCGAAAATCCTAACGCGATTAATCTTAATAGAAATCCAGCATCATCCATTGCAAAACACTTATCAATGTCAGGTCACGAAATCAATCAGTATTAATGACTGTTTCACAATTATTTCACATAACTCTAATTCAAGGTTATTGAAGGTGATGGAAGCACTTTCGATTAATCACATACAGCCTAAACTATGTGTACAAAAACAACACAATAGACTTCAATCTTCGCCTACCCTGGACTGCATGACCTATCCTAATATGATTGGTCATTAGTATGTACTTTTGTTTTTATTTAACTGAGTAATTTTCATGAACTTTATTTTATCATTGTTAACCATGTTAGTTGTAAAGCGGTTGTTGTAAAGAAACTACGAAATGACGATATCATCTCGCGAAATTTGTCTTCTTAATGCCTTGTTCAAATAATTCTAATCGTATAAATCAATAAAATTGACTTACATGGTAAAATATCATCATAACGATTTAAATAATAATTGTCTGGATGAATTGCAGCACGACACGTCAATTGATTCGCTTTCTCCAATTCACAACTTTTAGTATTTATTACCTATACATAGAAGATAAACTTGATGTTAGAGGTATCACAAAAACATACATAACCACTGCTGAAAGAACTTCAGTGTGTTCTCTAGCTGTAATTAATCAATAAACTTTCATGGAACACTGGATCAGGTTCCAGTGTCTGAATGGTCTTTGAGCTGGCCGTATAACCGGAAGGTGTTAAAAAAGGGACTCAAAGTTTTCATCACCTGGCTCCACATCTGCCCACATGCTTTGATCTCCTCTTCCTTACATCACCCCTTCCATGTCAAACTATCCTCGCTGCTTCCCATTCGATTCGGATTCCACTCAAGCAATGTCATGGCGTGTAATGTCATTCACTTGATGGTTTGTTTTCTCAGAGTATAACCAACCAATCCACCTCCATTTCTTCCTGCATATTTCTTGCACAATCATCTCCTGCTGGGTTGGTTCGCTCTTTGTCAGAGATCCCTCCCTGTTTCTGATCTTTTCTGGCTGGCCATCTGATCTTGAGTATTGAGCGAAGACAGCCAGCTGTTAATGAAGGTCTGTAGTTTGTTCGAAGTACCCTTCGTTACATGGCACCAAGTCTCTGATCTGTAAAGTGAGTAGCACTGACTTTACATTGGAGTTGAAAATCCGGATCTTATATTTGATGATGAGTGCTGAGTGTTGATCTCCACACAGACTTGAGAGTAATGAAAGCTTGCCTTGATTTCCCGATCCTCCCTTTGATATCCTCATCAGTTCCGCCTGTAGTTGGTAAAGGAGGTTGCTTCTTTCAGGTTTCTCCCATTTATGCTGATTGTTGTCTGTTGTTTTCGCTGTTTCTGTTGCCCAGGAATCTTCATCACCTACTTCTGTTTTCTCCATGTTCACCTGAAGTCCTATCTTATCTGGATGCTTCTTCTATCGCCAACTTGTTGCTTTTCATCACTTGCATATCTTCCGGTTTGTGAGAAATCAGACATGTTTATCATCGGCGAAGTCCAGATCCCCCAAGTATTTTTTGTGTGTATCCATTTTATGCCTGTTTCTCCACTGCCCACGGCTGTGTGTCTGTCTGTCGCATTATGCAGTCTACCGTTGTCAATCAGGAAAATCATTGGAGATATTAGGCAGCCTGCCTTTTCTTACTCCCGTCTTCACTTCCAAGGACTCCGTGAGTTTCCCGTTGTGAATTACTTGGCATGAGCAGCATTGTCGTACAGCTGTTGGATGAGATGTATAGTTGTCAGTGGCACCCCGTAGTAGCGAATTAGCTACCAAATCACCTCTCGATCGACGCTACGCCATTGAAGGCCATTTCAAAGTCGATGAAGTTGAGTGAGGTAAAGAGCTGACTGCTATTCCAAGTTCTGTTCAATTATGATACGTAGTGTTCCGTTTCGATCAATGCATGACTTGTTTCTCCTCAATCCGGTCGAAGTTTTTCATCCAGGAAGGCATGTTTGATTCTCTTCAGGATGACACGGCTTAGTATTTTCCTTGGGATAGATAGGAGCATAATGCCGCATCAGTTCTTGCATTGACTCAAGCCTCCTTTCTTTAGCAGTTTGAGTAAGTAGCCTTTCTTTCAGTCAGCAGATACCTTTCCTTCTTTTCACACCTTTTGCACTAGTGGTGTAACTCTTTTCGTCACTTACATAATTGACTTTGATACTTCTCTCCACGCCGTGTTTCATTAACATCCAGCGTTTTTTTTTGTTCTTGATTACAGCTTGATTCCACACCGTATTTTTTGGTACAAGTATGGAATTTTAAGCATGGATATCGGTAGCCCAAATTTCGCAGACCGACCATTGATATCACGTGTGCGTCGGCAGGGGATCGAAACCCGGACCATGTGCGTGGACAGCGAGGCATTCAATAGACAATGTTAACTAACAGAGTGTTATTCCATCTTATTCATGTAACCCAGTACAGTTTTTCATATAATTTCCATTTGCCTTTACTGACTATTTATATTCTAACAATCGTGCCAAAGCCAGTCGACATCAGAAAGGCAAAATAACCTTCATCAGCCTGTAACCAGTCTGGAAGTCTTCTGCAGTGCACTCAGCCAATGTGAAGACTTTTTTTTATTATAGCTTGATTCCACACCGTATTTTTTGATACAAGCATGGAATTTTCAGCGTGTGATATCGATAGCCCAAATTTTGCAGGCCGACCATAGATATTAGGTGTGCGTCGGCAGGGGATTGAACTCCGGACCATGTGCCACCGACCCACAAGAACAAGATTCGGACTGTGTTGAACACAAATGCGAAGTCAGTCAGTAACTTCTTCTATACTGGTCAAAAAATTGACCAGTGTCCGTGTCACAAAGAGCATTTCCAACAAGATACAGACTATTATATTCATCAACAGCTGCCGCCTTCAGTGGCGCCATGCTGAAGATGAAATTGCCACCCGGCCGGTTGGATGGCTGGCTGGCTGGCTGGCCAGAAAGAATTAGCAACAAGAAACTCTGACGACGAACAAATCAACAGGTGAAAGCCGATTGATCAACAAATATTTAAGGAAAAATGGAGATGGATTTTTCAAGCATACGTAGAGGAGGCCGTCGAAAGACATTGCGCGCAATTCAGGCCATCATTCGGGTAGAATCTGGATGGGAAGTTACGAGTGGGTAGTCACATAGAGGGTGACATGCAGGAGATCATGAGAGTTGGAAGACGAGGTGAGAGATTATGGGAAATTGTGGGGCTAGCCAGCTGAAGAGGACGGGAGAAATAGAACAAGGAAGTGAAGATGTGTTGTTGAAGCCGTATGTTCCATTCGGAACCCAAGGAAATAATAATAATAATAATCTTAATGGTTGCAGCAATGATTCGTCATAGTATGATACACTTCGGCGAATCAATTTGCTGGATAAAGAAGACATTCAGAAGTGTTAGTGTGGTGAGAGCTGGCTGCTAGCCAAAGTTGGTAGACAGTAATTAACGTCAATTTTTATGTCCCCAATATTGGTCGTGAGAAAAATGAGAACAAAGGCTTTGCGTAGGCGTATAGAGTTAAAATATAGATGATCTGACATTCAAGAAACAGCCACAAAGAGATGGAAGGTTAACTTTCTGTGAGAAACAATCACCAATCAGAAGACTGTGTTTTTCTGCTAACAATAATCTATAATATGTACATGAAAATCTATAAATATGTGTTGACTTCGTAAATAAACGATCTGTTGTCTGGCTGGCCCTTGTCTTCTTTTGTTACATTAGTATTATAAAGAATCAACACAGACTGGCTACACTATGGGCGCCATGAGATGTGCCATCTGTATATGAGCTCTGGAAACCGAAAGAATAGAATAGTACATGAACCTGTTTTTAGTCTCACCAGCAACACTGTGCCTCCTACCTTGTTGATCAGATGTCAAATCAATCAAAGTTCCAGTGGATGAGGCTCTTTAGGATAAGCACCTGATTCAATCTGGGAATCTGGATATTACTCTCTCCATACACCCATCACACAAACTATGTGATTTTGAATTGAACACCTCCTGTTGATGATTATGCATCAAATTTGTATTTTAATAAAGTAAATAATAATAAATAAATAAAATATGTCAATAAACTTACATTAAACTGATCAATAAGTACTTGTTTTGTACTACTCAGAGATTCATTTAAATATTCTTTGAACTGTGATCGAAAAATCAGTGGAGAACTGAAATTAAAATCAATAAGATATATATATATATATACGTGTTTAGTTGTGTATGTGCTAAATAAGCCAGTTTAAAAAGGGAGAAATAGTTTGGTGGATAATGTGACTGGCAATTGAATCCAATAGGAATGCGTTTCGTCCTACTTGGGACTCCTCAGCTTACCGAATACAGTTGAGTTCCCGAGTGGGTGAGTGATAGTGTAGATGTAGCGTGTACGACATGGATGCAGAATGATGATACGAAGTGGCTAAAAGTTGGAATCAATATTTTTTTACTCGGTGACTACAGAGATAGGATTTGGTTTACGTTGTGGTCTGGAAACAATCTCACTGGGCGTCTTTTCATGCCTTTATTCAAAATTGGACCAGTCAATAGAACCGATTTATTTATTTATTTTTATTTTATCTTATTTCTTTACATTCCATGTGGTACATACGGCTTCAAGCTGGGGCTTTGAAGTTTCGGTGGCATGGGTTTTACTTTTATGGTTTTGGGGTGGCTAGACTCACGCCCAACCTTCCATCTTTACCGGGCCTACTACCTGTTTAGCAAGTTTTAGAAGTGTGTCGATAGAGGATGGAACCCCGGACCACATGTAGCATGGTTGGTGAATGTTCTACCATCAAACATCCACTGCACGATTGTTTAGTCATTCCAGTTTAGGACTGTTCCTCAGTACACATACACACACACCGGCATCCGAACCCAGGAACTTCCGGTTACAAAGCGAGCTCGTAGACCACTACGCACCACTGGGACCCAACTAGTCAGAACAATTTACTGTCAACCGACCTGGCCAACTTTTAATGTGGCTAAAAATGTATAAATATGATGCGTTTCTACATAGTAAAAATGTCCGTTACCACTTCTGTTATCTTCTCCCGTTACATACCCATCGAAACGCGAATCTAGCACCCATCAATTCAAAAGTCACTAGAATATCTAGGACATGACAGCCACCTCTTTTGCAACGAGTACCAGTTAATCTTTGTTTTTAAGTCTCAATTGGGAACACTGTCACTCAGTTACTGGAGTATACAGGTACATCCAGGTAGTTGACGAATCAGTCCTAAAGTGGGAGGAAATGCTCATCATGGTTGATTCTACCTCTAATCACCAAATCCATTAATATGAGCAAATTTCTTGGGATCACTGTCGACCAAAGGAAGTGTGTACTGCACAGCCTGGCAGTTTGCTCTGTCCTCCTTATGGCTGGCTGTGAGTGAGGCATCGCCATTGAAAGTGGAATATATGAAAAGGCTAGCTGGCTGTCTTTGATCATAGATGTCTTAGTCCTGCCTGCTGTGTGTATTAGGTCGTATAATAGGGTAATATTAAGGTTAGGCATCCGTCAAGTGGTAGGCTAGGTAAGGAGGGGAAATCAGTCTACGAGGTGGTTGTAAAGTAGCTGCATAGACTGAAAGAGATGCTTAGGACATGTGTTACGCATGCATGCCTGGTCATCTATCGCCTTCCTCGACAACAAACAATGTTAACTGACAAAGGATGGAACAGGTTGGAAAAGAGCTAGCTAGCTAGCTAGTGGTGGTCAAACCAAAACATGGTTTCTTCAGTCAATCAAATCCACGGCAGTTAGTTTTAGCCAGCCGACTAGCCAGCCACGTAGGGAGATGTGGACTTCCTGGTTGACTCGTTTGGGTGCTTGGGGTGGTAAGAACCATTGAAGTCTGGAGACAATCGGTGATATAGCTCAAAGTCGTTCTCATCGATTGCGCAGATGCATTCACTCTTTGTGACTTATAGTATCCAACATAACTCTATTGTTCATTCGCATTACTTTTCTTTTTGCCTTATTGTTCTAAACCTACTTCTACTTTGTTCTCTTGTTTTTACTGGTACATGGAGGGAGTGTGGTAACTCGAACTACTGCACATCTCTGCAAAATTCTACGTGGAAACCAGTCAGTCAGATCAGTGGATATCACTGGAAGAATGGAATGGAAGCATGAAATGGCAATCAAACCTCTACCTCAAATTTATAAACTTTGAGAAGGCCTTCGACAGATAGCGTTGACCACGAAGTAATTTGGAAAATACTCGAGTACTACGGCGTACAGTGCCCCAAATATTCATCAACCTTATTCAACAGCTGTACGACGACGGAACATGTCAAGTCATCCACAATGGAAAACTCAGCCCGGCGTTTGGAGTAAACACAGGAGTCAGACAAGGCTGCCCGTCTATTATCACCAATGATATTCCTATATGTGATGGACTGGATTATGCGTCAAACAGTGGGAAACAAGAAGAGAGGGATATCCTGGACCGACGTGAAGAACCTAGAAGACCTGGATTTCGCGCGTGGATGATTTATATTTCATGTCGCTGTCACGAAATCGGAGACTTACAAGCGAAAACCGTCCGACAAAATGGTCAGAGAAGCAGCCGGCGAAGACAGGACTCCAGGTGAACATAGACAAGACGGAGGTGATGAAAATAACCAACCAACCAACAACAACAACATCCAGCGCCAATCACCATCAACGGTAAGGATTTGAAAAAAGTTACTTCATTCACTCACTTATCTAGGGAGCATTGTCTCAACTACACGAAGTCGGAACCAACGGGGATGTCAAATCGAGCGAGAATCGGGAAGGCGAGCGAGAAACACATCAACATCATCAATCTGAAACCAATCTGGAAAACCAATCTTCGTCACTCAGCCAGCATCAGCAACAAAATTCAGTCAGATTTTCAATGCAAACAAACGTCAAGTCAGTCACTTCTTCAATACGGGTCAAAAATTTGGCGGGCGGGTCACAAGGAATATTTCCAACCAACAGGCCAACTCACACCTTTATCAACAACAACAACAACTGTCTTCGCTGGCTCTATTAATGATGAAGATCAGACGGCCGGGCCGGAATCACCAGAATCACCAACAAGAAACTATGGGAACAAACAAACAAACAAAACAAGAACCAATCGATCGCCCAACACAAATATTCAGGAGAAAGTGGAGATGACACATTGGACACTCGCTGAGGAGGAGGCCACCGCTGGGTGACATCGCTCGCGCGTCAGGCCATTGGTCGAGTGGAACCAGGCCGAAAGGGAAGCGGCGAATGGGACGTCAGTGAAAGCAAGGGTGGGTGACATGGAGGAGATGGTGTGAAGAGGAGTTGAAACAGTATGGATGATGAACATGGATGCAGATGAAAAGTACAGTAGAAGACAGAAGCAAGTGGAGACGTGCCTTATGTTCCACTAGGAACCCAAGGGAACAATAATAATAATAAATACCATCCCTAGCTCCCACCCAACCTGATCCTATGTCAGCTAACAGTATGTGTAACCAATATCAATTATATCAATTAATTACAATTGTATTTCAGTGGTTGTTTACCCATAGTGTAACGCTAGAAGACCAGAGACTTGTGACTTGGTATCTCTATATGGAGAAATTGTATGTACAATTCATCTTCAAATCACCCCATTTACACACAGATCTTCTATTTTGTGCGTGCTGCTTCTTCTGAGCTTCCCTCATATTGTGTGTGTGTGTGTTTGTGTTTCTTTGTGTTCCTTTTACATTGTCTCCCATGTATCTTCACAACACTGTGTCGTTTGCTTTCTCTAACATAAAAACCTATCTCCTCGCTATTTGATGTTATATTATACCGACGAATATCTCTCTGTATATAGAGAAATACTACTGATAAGATTTATCAGTAGTACATATCGCAATAATGGTAACGAACATCAATCAAGAGATGACAACGATTACAGAACCATTGGAAAACCATCAGGGAGTACTGATATATAGACAGCTGTTTCGTCCTATTCTTTAGGATCCTTCACCAGTACGCTCCCTCTGCTGGACTGAGAATCCATGATGATTCAGCTACTTGAACCCGACTCAATAGCCCATGAATTCCAACATCCACTTCTTCTTTCCTTCACGTTCCCCAGTGGAACATAGGGGGCTTCAAGCTAGTGGCTTGAAGTTTCGGTAGCAGTGTTTATTTTTACAGGATGGGGTTGCTAGCCCGCCTCTTGCCCAACCTTTCCACTTTACCAGAATTATTTTAGGCTTAGCGAGCGAGGTAAAGGAGTGCGTCAGTGGCTGGGGATCGAACCCCGGACCATGTGCATGGTCGGCGACCGTCCTAACGGCTATGCCACCGACGCACTAAACATTATCAGGGCGAGACGCATGCATATAGCACACAACCATTAGGTCGCGTACTATCCCATCGCCCTTGGCAGATCTGGCAACAAAAGTCAGAGCATATGACAGGCTAGGTACCCCACCAACATCCACTGGGACTTGGTGGTTTTCAATGGTTCTCTAAAAGTGACATCAATTTGTGGTCAAACTTGATAAAAAAAAGAAAAGAAAATCCCTACAAATCAACTGGTGATAAAATCAATCTGATGCTTACTGGCTGGCTACTTGCTCCAAAGCCTCAGGATGGTCGGGGGTGGGTGTCTTGCGCTGCGGGTTGGCCACCCCTCCGTACACTTCTTGAAATGCTCCCATATGACCGTGCGTCTTACATAGCCTCTCCTGAGGAAGTCCTACTCACTGCCTTCACGTGGCGGAGGTGTTTATTTCACCGAAGTAAGAGGGCAAAAGCGGATGCCCGGCGCTCTTCACCGGGTTGACTGTCCATTGGATAACAGTCTAGGGGAGATGGCTAAACCCTGATTCCAAACCTCCAACGACTGGCGTATGAAGCTCACTGGAGTTCACCGGCAGACGTATGGACAAAGGGCTTATTGGATGCCCTGGATGTCTGGCCCCATTCAAAAAGGCGTATGAACCAGACTCCGGTCACCGGCTGGCTTCCAATGGATAGTGGACTCCCTACTCCACTCCTACTGCCTTGTAGGTCACACTTGGTTGTGTAAAGGCTAGAGCTGCACTCTCAAACAAAAGGCTGAGCGATTCTGGGGACATCACTCGTACCCAATTCCCATGAAACTTCATCAACTCTCTTACAAACATTCGAGATGTTCATGAAGCCGGTTCATCCTCCCGTAGGAGATAGCCGAAGCAAAGTAAGTGAGTACTTGCTGGCTACAGAATAATGAAGTTGCCTGCAGCTCCTAGTGATAAGACATGACCATTTGGAGTCCATTTAGTTAGGGCATCAGCAAAAAATACTCAACGATGACATACTGGCTGGTGCCAGCCGTCCTAAAATTACGACCTGGTAGAAGTCAGAATTTATAGACCATTTAGTTGGGTATTTTTTTTTATTGTATTTTATTTAAACGCAGAAAAACTTGGTACAATATGGCACCAAGAAAGATGCGCCACACAATGATCATAAAACAACATAGATTAAAAGTAAAAATATGGGTGGAGAACGAATAAAGAACTTCATCAGGGGGGAAGACAGTCATACTTAACAAGTCCAAACAGTATCCGTCAACTAACTTCGGCAAGGGAAGAAAGAAGGAAATCGCAACACGTTCGTCATTGATTACGATTCTCAGCCATATCCGATAACGTTTCGAGCCATCGATTTGAGCTATCTCTTGAACTCCAACCAGGGAGTCGTGACACACCAACCGAAGCTAATCTAGCACAAATATCCTTCATCCCACGACGGTATGGACTGACCACCCCTCCGCCTTTTCCATCGCGTCCCGGGCTAGCGAACAGAGACCTATACGGAAGCCTCTGGGACGACATTCGCAGGACATGTCCAAGCCACCGTAGCCGGTGTTCCTAGATGACGTCACTCAATGAATGGTGATCTCCACTGTATTCATACACACGCCGAAGAACCTCAGAATTACTCACGCAATGATGCCATCCATCGAACGCAAACAATCCTGAGGAGACAGCGATGATCGGATACACAGAGTCGCTGCACATCCTCAACCTACTCGGAGACGCCAGGTTTCACAGGCGTAGAGCAAGACAGCTCGCATCGAAGCATTGTATACCCGACCTTTGACAGCCAGGCTAACATCGTGACGGCGCCATAGGTGGCTCAAGTTGATGTATGCCACCCCAGCCTTCATTATACGGTTGGAAATCTCATCCGTCACTCCTCGGCTAGCACTCACACAACTGCCCAGGTACACAAACTTATCAACAACTTCAAGCGGTTCACCCGCAAGAGTGAGTGCAGGTACAGGCGGCTCCTGCCAATCTTGTAACAGTACTTTGCAATTGGACGGCGCTAAGTACACACCATACTTACAGAAACTGATCGCCAACTGATTAAGTGCGATTTGGGCAGCCTGCATGCTATCTCACAGTAAGACGATATCGTCTGCATACTCGAGGTCGAAAAGTCTATTTCCAGGTAGCAGATCTACACCACCTTCACGCACATCCTTCAGAGCTGACTCCAAAATGTCATCGATGGCAAAGTTAAAGAGAAATGGAGAGATTGGGCAACCCTGTCTAACCCCACTGTTGGTTGGAACCACTGATGATAATTGGTTGTATGCCCTCACTCTACCTGAGGTGCTTCTGTATAGGGCTTTCAAGATGTTAACACATTTCCCAGGTACACCTCTCTCTCTCTCTCTAGCAGACAATTCCAAAGCACAGTACTGTCCAACGAATCGAAAGCAGCCCTAATATCAAGTTGGGTCGCAGTGGCTGAATAGTCTATGCGCTTCACTTGTGACTGGAAGATAATTGGGGGTTCGAATCCCGACTAGTCCGAAACTAGGAGGACGACACAGCTATCTAGTCCTGTCTATTGGTTTTCAATGGTTCTCTAACGTGATGTCAATCCGTCGTCAAAGTCGAAACATGTCAGATCGGCACAAACTAATTCTTGAAAATATATATAAATATTAGAACAACACCTTTAAGCGAACAATATTCCCGTTTTCAATTAGATCTCATCAAGCTTAACTCTAATATGCCTAGATAAGTTTATAAATAAATATTCAAATATAAACCAATCATGGTCTTTTTTCTATAGGGTAATAAGATGGTGAATATAAATTGTGCAATTAGTCATAATAGCAGTATTGATAATAATAATAATAATAATAATGGTTTTTACGGGTTGATCACGGATTGATATCAGTTAGAGAACCATTGAAAACCAGGGAGTATTGGACAGCTGCTGTTTCATCCTAGTTTGGGAATCATCGGCAGTACGCACCCACTGGGATTCGAACCCGGGACCTTCCGGTTACAAGGCAAGCTCGTATACCATTCAGCCACTGGGACCCGATTCAATGGCTCGTGAACTCTAACTTCTACTAATTCGTGATTTACCGCGACCCCAACCATTGTCGTTGGTGGGACATCCATCCACACACGTGACATCTAATTGGACCTGAATGGTATACGAGCTTGCCTTGTAACCGGAAGGTCCGGGTTCGAATCCCAGTGGGTGCGTACTGCCGATGATTCCCAAACTAGGATGAAACAGCAGCTGTCCAATACTCCCTGGTTTTCAATGGTTCTCTAACTGATATCAATCAATCCGTGATCAACCCGTAAAACACAACTAATCCTTACAAAACCAAACTATAGAAAATAATGGTTTTATCAGTAATCAAGATGAAAAAGTGAGGCAGTCTGTGAAAACACGAATAATGAAAGCACAGCATGATTAAACAAACAATTGTTCAGGTGGAAGTAGTCAATAAAGGCTAGTAAAAACAAATGAACCGATTAAGTAATGTTAGATTGTAAGAGACGGAAATGAAACACGTTTTTAATGGAGATGTGATAAGATTAAGTTTGATATGTATTACCGACATGTCGATGGTACATTTATCTTAGCAGATGAGAATGTTAACATAGACGAAGTGTTGCTGAAATTCAACAACATCCACCCTTCGCTTACCTTTACTTGTGAAGAGAAGCAGGAGAATAAACTACATTTCCTGAATGTCTTGCTAAGTAGGCGAGAAGATGGGTCACTTGGGAGAAGTGTGTACAGAAGAAGCACATTCACAGGGCAATACACACACTTCCTTAGTTACGTACCCATTAAATATAAAAGGAATGTTGTAAAATGTCTCGCGAGCAGAGCAAGGAAGATATGTACGGAGGACCTCTTACAAAAGGAATTTGAATATATATTCACGATTCCTTGATGGAGATGGGCTATCCGAGTAGTTTCATAAAGAAACATATATAAAAACATCAGAGAAAAAACCTGAGACTCTGACTGCTGCATGTAAAAAACCTCTATTTATTAAGTTATAATTTAATGGTGACTTATCAAGTGAGATTTTATTTCAGAAACTTTCCAGTAGTACACAGAGAACTCTGTTTACGCAGCACACCTATATTTGTCATTCTCTAGCTGACGAATGATAAGCTAGGTAGTTTTGTCACATCTATGTGCATTTATCAATTCAATTGCACCTGCGGTGAAAGTTGTGTTGGGCGTACTACTAGACACCTTAGCCAGCCAACGTGTTAGTGAACATCTCCCATCGTGGTAGTTTGGCAAAGGATAGACAAAAACAATCTGTAGCTCAATTTTGTCACATGTGATTGATAGTGGTCATGTGGTCGAGAAAACGAGAGCCTTCAAAGTAATTCATCGTATCCCACCGAATCTTTCTAATAGACTTCGTATTCGTCTACTACACACAGCTAAGGCAGGTGATAGGCATTCGAATTATTAAACCTAAGCTGTGCATTCAAAAGAAGTTCGTACATAGCCATTATCCCTCCCTTGTTGGCCTATTAAGATATAACCAACTAATGACTTCTACACCACCCCTTATTTATATTTTCAACCCTTTCTTATCATCCCTTAATCTTATCTTCATTATAAACGTGTTTCATTTCCTTCCCTTACAATCTAACATTACTTAATCGGTTCATTTGTTTTTACTAACCTTTATTGACTACTTCCACCTGAACAATTGTTTGTTTAATCATGCTGTGCTTTCATTATTCGTGTTATCACAGATTGCCTCACTTTTTCATCCTTATTATTGATAAAACCATTATTATTATTATTATTATTATTATCATTACTACTATTATGACTAATTACACAATTTATATTCACCATTTTACTCTCGTACAGACAATCATAGTTGTCAATATTAGTCGATGTACGTACAAAACAAGTTGAATAGGTGTAATATACTAGTGAAGTAATAAGATGAATAATCTAATGAATGAGTCGTTTCTTGAATGTCAGATCATCTATACGTTAACTGTATCCGCCTACTCAAAGCCTTTGTTCTCATTTATCTCACGACCAATATTGGGGACATAAACATTGACGTAAATTAATGCCTACCAATTCGGCTAGCAGCCAGCTGTCATTACACCTCTACCTGATTGAATATCTGTTTGTTTAATCATGTTGTTTTTTCATTATTCGTGTTATCACAGACTGCCTCACTTTTTCATCTTGATTATTGATAAAACCATTATTATTATGAGTAATTGCACAATTTATATCTACCATCTTATTATCCTATAGACAAAACACCATGATGGTTTATGATATATATATATATCACATATATATAAATATGTGTATGGTGGTCTCTCTTTCTGTTTGCTCGCTTAGTCTGTGACCATTTCACTTTGATGAACCTGTCTCCTTTAAAAATGTATATTCTCCTTATATTATATATAATATAAATGAGTGTTTGTTGACAGTCCGTTGCTTGGTGACATATATCCATATTATATGTGTGGTTGTTGACATGTCTGCTATATTTTGCTATGTATATATGGATCGACACTCCATTATAATTAGCCATTCATGTTAAGACTGTCTATTGATTTGTTCACATACTTGTTCGGACATTCGCTCTCACAATCTTGTGTGACACTTTGGTGTGATACCACTTATTGCATTCTCCTTGTGTTTGGAAAATAGAAGTATCATCACAAACCTAGTGGTCTTCCTGATTTCCGCCTTCTTGCGTCAGGACTATTAAATTCTCGACCAGAACATAGCAATAATTTAGCGACGAGTACATAACAGTTTATAATTGAATTTTTATTTGTAAAGTTATGTGTGTATATTAGAGCTAAGCCTGAAGAGATCTAATTGAAAACAGCAATATTGTTCACGCTTAAATGTGTTGTTCTAATATGTACATACTAATTAACTGACGTTAGCAGAATAATGAGTCATACACACATAAACGCTTACCATAATTTCACTGTTCGAAGTTGTTCAGGTAAATCATAGATTAAATTAGTCATTTCAAATATCACAAATAAGGTCAGTTGATCTAAAAAATAAAATGAAAAGAAACATATATGAAGTAAAAAAATAATAATAATAACTAAATTTATCTCTTTAGGTACACTGTAAGACATTTTTGTCAGCGGTGCGCTTTTGATCTCATTACTAATATCTCAACAACAGAATATAAGTTACAAGGTGGAGGTGGGAGTGGCGTGAGTCATATTCCGCGGTGTGAAAAAAGATTGTGCATAGCACAAAACACATACAGACAAAATGGGGCACACTGAATGTACATTATTGTAAAGGTTTTGTATTTCCCAATGAAATAATGAATGAAAAACAAAACGATACTCTGTCGTTGTTTTTACTGACAACTCGCTATTTAGTGCTGATGGTAACAGCTTTATCAAAGTAGTAGTATTATTAAACCAGAATTTACAAAATCCACTCAGCTTATATGTATAGTAACTTGATCATTGTTTATCAGCGTGAGGTAATTTTTACGTGTTTGTCTAGGCCTTGTAACCGAAAGGTCCTGGGTTCGAACCCCCTGGCAGTGGGTGCGTACTGCCGATGATTCCCAAACTAGGATGAAACAGCTGTTAAGTACTCCAGTGAAGGTTTTCAATGGTTCTCTAACAGACATCAATCCGTTATAAACTAGTAAAAACAAATCTAATCCTTACAAACCAACATTTGAAAACATTTGATTATATCAAGGTGGATCATGGATGTCACAAAACAACTGAAAACCATCGGGGAGTGGTACTTGGCAGCTGTTTCGTTCTAGTTTTTGGTTCTCTTCAACAGCACGTACCCATCGCTCCACCAACCAGGAACCAAAACCAGGACCTTCATGTTACAAGGCAGGTTTGTTGTGCATTTGACCACCAGAACCGAATTCAACGACCCGTGAATTCTAACTTCTGTCAATTTGTAATACACAGCGCTGAATGGTCTACAAACTCACTTTGTAACCTGAATATCCTAATTTCCATCCTTTGCATGCTCATGGGCCTGCACTGACGAAGAGCTATAAACAAGGACGAAACAACTGTCCAGTATTTCCTAGTGGTTTCCAGCGATTCCCAAACTGACATCAATTTGTAATCAATACTGAAATCAATGAAATCCTTGTGAACCAATACTTAAAAATAATACTATTCGTCTACATGTATTATTCTAAATTATACTATGATGACTTTTTTAGAATTAATAATGCTCCGTACATAAAAATCAGCATAACTGACTGACAGTGTACTAGTTAGTGACTGAACAAGAATAATTATTTGAGAGTCATACCAACAGTGATTAAATAAGGAGTGTACAAAATCGATATTTAACTAAGACAAACCCTTTTATTAATCCTGTTATATAAACAAAAAAATCAATATTCCGCGTCTACATGAATTTAGGCTACGTTACTTCTGCCTTCCGACCTACATTAATATGAAATCAGCCTGGTAATCTAAGGCATACAGTTTGAAGAACAAGATTTTAGATTTTCAACACCAAAAGTAAATTTCTTCAATGCTTCTATATGATTACGAGACTTAGATGACGTGTCACAAAACAAGCAATTTCGAACAGGGTAATTCAGACTTTTACTAACTTCCTTCTTCGTTCTATGTTCAAGGTCAGATATGGTTAGAAAGGACAAACCAGCAACAAGGACATCTATTATTATTATTCTCTTGGATTCCTAGTGGAACATAGGGCTTCAACATAGGGCACGTCTCCACTTGCTTCTGTCTTCTACTGTACTTTTCACCTGCATCCATGTTCACCATCAATACTGTCTCAGCTCCTCTTCACACCATCTCCTCCATGTCACCCACCCTTGCTTGCACTGACTACCCACTCGCCGCTTCCCTTTCGTCCTGGCTCCACTCGACCAATGGCCTGACGCGCGAGCGATGTCACCCAGCGGTGGCCTCCTCCTCAGCGAGTGTCCAATGTGTCATCTCCACTCCATCTCCTGCATATTTGTGTTGGGCGATCGATTGGTTCTTGTTTTGTTTGTTTGTTTGTTTGTTCCCATAGTTTCTTGTTGGTGATTCTGGTGATTCCGGCCCGGCCATCTGATCTTCATCATTATAGAGCCAGCGAAGACAGTTGTTGTTGTTGTTGATAAAGGTGTGAGTTGGCCTGTTGGTTGGAAATATTCTTTGTGACCCACCCGCCCGCCAAGTTACTGATCCATATAGAAGAACTAACTAACTTGACGTTTGTTTATATTGAAAATCCGACGGAATTTTGTTGTCAATGCTGGCTGAGTGACGAAGATTTCCAGATTGGTTTCAGGTTGGTGATGAATGTGTTTCTCGCCTTCCCGATTCTCGCTCGATTTGACATCCTCGTCCGTTCCGACTGCGTGTAGTTGAGACAATGGTCCCTAGATAAGTGAGTGAATGAAGTAACTTTTTTCAAATCCTTACCGTTGATGGTGATCGTCGCTGGATGTTGTTGTTGTTGTTGGTTGGTTGGTTATTTTCATCACCTCTGTCTTGTCTATGTTCACCTGGAGTCCTGTCTTCTCCGGCTGCTTCTTCGACCAATTTGTCGATTCTCGCTTGTAAGTCTTCAATTTTGTGTGACATCAAACATAAATCACCCACACGCGAAATCCATGTCTTCTAGGTTCTTCACGTCGGTCCAGGATATCCCTGTCTTCTCGTTTCCCACTCTCTGACGTGGGACATATAACGGCATATCAACCAAGAACATTTTTTTATTCCTTTACTTTCGAAATGGAACATAGGGCTTCATGTTAGAACTATGCAGTTTCGGTAGCAGTGATGTTCATTTTTAACGCGATGGGTTTGCTAGTCTCATGCCTAGCCCCTTCCGTTTTTACCAGTCTTCTTCCTGGTCAAGCAAGGTAAAGAACTGCTCCAGTTGGCCATAGATCGAACGCAGGACCACATGCGTGGTAGGCGAGCATTCTACCGCTGTGTTACTGACGCACAACAACATATTGCCAAACAAATATGTCCAAGGAAATGGGGATGAACTGGACACACATATATACTGATGGGACCACTGGGTAACATAGTGTGTAACAGGTCATTACTCGAGTGGAAACCGAATAGGAAACGACGCGTTTGGTGTGGATCCCAGGATGACAGGAAGGAGACTGTGTGATGAGATGACACTGAATAAATTAAAATTATATTTCAATAGTTTACACACAATAATAAGTTCCTTTTGTGTTTTGGTTATATTTCAATCAATAAGACTGCCCGTGTTCACACCACTGTTTGAATTGTTTTGTTTTTTAATTTACACATTTATGATTTGTACTCATATACACAGTTCATTTCTATGTATAATTCATTCATTTTCATGTATTCAGAATTATATTCCAGGTTGGTGACAATTGTGCTACTGAGTCACCCTAGTTACATGTATCCGGTGTGACTTTAGTGAATATAGATTCTGTTATAAGTCTCTCTTTCCATTTGTTCATGTTAATTCATTTTTAGAATACACACATTGTTCCAATCGATATTGTGGTTTTTGTCCCATGCATGTACAGCTATAGATGAATTTTTTCTCTAAATTCTTGTAAGCTTGTGTTCCTGTTGGTTGATCTTTAGTTAATCAGGCGTTTATGTTCATTCACTCTTATTTTGAGTGATCTGGACGTTTGACCCACAAATTTAGTCGATCACACGGTGCAATATATCTGTTTGTAGATTACATTGTTTTTATCAATCATTTTTTTGGATGTTTCAGTTAATTTATTTTTAATTCGATTCGTCGGTTTAAACTTTGTGCAAATTCCAGTATTTTTGAGGTTTCTTTGAATTACCCCTGATGTGCCATTTTAGTATGGTATTGTGATTGTTTTTTTGCCTTTCCCTTTCTTGTCATTCCCTGGTTTTACCATCGTTTTTCTCTTTTTATATTATCTTTTATAAATTCTTTTGGATAGTTGTTTTCGAGTAGCATTTTGAATAGGACTTTTATTTCTTTACACTGGTTCTCTGGTGTTGTTGTAAGTCTACGTATTCTATCTGCATGACCTTGTAATAATCCTCGTTTTACCGTGAATGGGTGGGGTGAGTGACAGATAATCAAGGAATCTTCCAGAATGTGTAGTTTTTCTATATAACGTCGTTTGTTTATGCTACCATCTGTTACTCTTTGTATTTTGCAGTCTAATACACATAGGCAGTTCCCGAATTTCATTCTCTATTTCCATAGTGAATTTTATTGAGTCGACATGATTGTTTACAGTGTGTGAGAAGAGTCGCTCAGTATAGTTGTCTTTTTCACTATTACTAGTGTGTCGTCTACATATCTCCACCAACATTTTATTGATGAACACCGTTAAACCGACGAATCTAATTAAAAATAAAATAAATCAACTGAAACATCCAATAAAAATGATGGATAAAACAATGTAATCAAAAAATTACACAGGGTTAGGATATAATTGTAAAATTGTTATTCTAAACGGATTACAAGTGTGATCAGGAGGAGCATGGAAACAAACTTAAAATAACTGTTTTTATAACTGAAAAAAATTAGGTGAATTTAATGAAAACTGTGGGAATAAGGATCAGACACGCGGCGAACGAAAAAAATGCTCAAAAGGTAAAGAGAGAACGAGAAAAGGACGAAGAAAAACAAGAAATTAGTCCAACCTCTACAACTACCATGGGTGACCTAGTTTGGTATATTCCCTTGGCTTCCGTTTTTTTCCTTCTCTTCCTCGTCCTTTTTTCGTTCTCTCTTTACCTTTTGAGCATTTTTTTCGTTCGCCGCGTGTCTGATCCTTATTCCCACAGTTTTCATTAAATTCACCTAATTTTTTTTCAGTTATCAAAAAACAGTTATTTTAAGTTTGTTTCCATGCTCCTCCTGATCACACTTGTAATCCGTTTAGAATAACAATTTTACAATTATATCCTAATCCTGTGTAATTTTTTGATTACATTGTTTTATCCATCATTTTTATTGGATGTTTCAGTTGATTTATTTTATTTTTAATTAGATTCGTCGGTTTAACGGTGTTCATCAATAAAATGTTGGTGGAGATATGTAGACGACACACTAGTAATAGTGAAAAAAAAACTATACTGAGCGACTCTTCTCACACACTGTAAACAATCATGTCGACTCAATAAAATTCACTATGGAAATAGAGAATGAAATTCGGGAACTGCCTATGTGTATTAGACTGCAAAATACAAAGAGTAACAGATGGTAGCATAAACAAACGACGCTATATAGAAAAACTACACATTCTGGAAGATTCCTTGATTATCTGTCACTCACCCCACCCATTCACGGTAAAACGAGGATTATTACAAGGTCATGCAGATAGAATACGTAGACTTACAACAACACCAGAGAACCAGTGTAAAGAAATAAAAGTCCTATTCAAAATGCTACTCGAAAACGACTATCCAAAAGAATTTATAAAAGATAATATAAAAAAGAGAAAAACGATGGTAAAACCAGGGAATGACAAGAAAGGGAAAGGCAAAAAAACAATCACAATACCATAACTAAAATGGTACATCAGGGGTAATTCAAAGAAACCTCAAAAATACTGGAATTTGCACAAAGTTTAAACCGACGAATCGAATTAAAAATAAAATAAATCAACTGAAACATCCAAAAAAATGATGAATAAAAACAATGTAATCTACAAACAGATATATTGCACCGTGTGATCGACTAAATTTGTGGGTCAAACGTCCAGATCACTCAAAATAAGAGTGAATGAACATAAATGCCTGATTAACTAAAGGTCAACCAACAGGAACACAATCTTACAAGAATTTAGAGAAAAAATTCATCTATAGCTGTACATGCATGGGACAAAAACCACAATATCGATTGGACCAATGTGTGTATTCAAAAACTTAATATGAAATAATGGAAAGAGAGACTTATAACAGAATCTGTATTCATTAAGGTCACACCGGATACATGTAACTAGGGTGACTCAGTAGCACAATTGTCAACATCCTGAAATATAATTCTGAATACATAAAAATGAATAAGATGATAAATCTAGAGAATAGTTCAGCTATAACACTCACTACATGCACTCCTACACAACCATACAATAGGATGGGATAAGATGACAGTTTTAAAATCTAATGTAGCAGCAGGGTGGAGGGAGAGATTGATAACAGAAGCTTTGTTTATCAAATCAACTGAGGAGTATACGTGTAATAGAGATTATTCAACACCTGTCCCTGATATCCGGAAAATTCTGTTACTCCTACGACGACAAATAGGAGAAGACAAAGAAAACTATAAAACTCAAGTTTCAAAGTCGTGTGATTACAATTGATATGATTATGAACAATAAATCTGGTTTGAAATTGTGTCATCCAGTAAATAATAATAATGGTAATAATGGAAATAATAATAATGATAATAATAATAATAATAATAATAATAATGGTAATACGGAATGACCTTGGCGGCCTGTTTGAATAATTTTGGGCTACCACATTCCATGTACATTTTGCATCTATTTACTCGTATTTTATTGGTATTTACATATCACATTATGCATTCTAATCGTATTATCTACTCCCGGGATTTTATAAAACGTTTTAAACCCAAAAACTTTCATATTTGCAATAAACTCAAGAAAAAGCACCATGGAGGTTGGCAGCGTGCCTTAAAATCTACACCCATACATCACACCACTGTTCCAGTTATCATTAGTACCAACTGCCGGTCCCTGCCTAACAAAATTCTGGATTTTCAGTCTCTGTTGTCTTCTAGTACCTACCACAATACTGGTATTGTCACTCTGCAAGAAACCTGGCTCCATGACTCATACGATGACAATATTGTGTCTCTAAACAATTTCAATGTTTTTCGACAAGACCGTGTTTGTTCCAAGAAAAAGTGTGGTGGAGGTGTTGCAACTTTTATTCACTCAAAATGGTCCATTTCAAACAAAGTTTGTTTCAAATTCTCGAATGACTTCATTGATTGCATCACTGTGAGATGTCGCCCGAAACACCTTCAAAATACAAATTCATTTATATTTCTAATGTTTATGTCTCTCCTGGCTGTACCATATTGGATTTATCTATGTTCGCCGATGAATTCACCGCTTTTGCTGCAGCTTGTTTCGAGAACTCTTTATCAATAGTAACTGGCGACTTCAATGGAAGCGATTGCTCCTTCCTTATATCACTTGGTCATGACAATATTGTCAACTTTGCCACCCGTCTTGGTAAAAAACTGGATCTAGTATTCATTAATGATGTTGGCATATATGAAGCTCGCAAACGTGCTCCTCTACTTAATTCTGACCACTGCATCATACGTGTGCTGCCTAAAATATATTCCAAATCACACAAAGGTGTCCTCTCTCACCTCTACAGTAAAGTTCAACGGAGATGCTACTCAAAAGACAACCTAGACAAGCTCAGATGCATGTTGAAAGACACTAACTGGGACTTATTTACAGAACAAACATTAGATGAAACAATCACAAACACTACCGATTATCTTAAATTCTGTTTCGAAATATGTTGTCCTAAAGAAACATTATTCATTCGATTTGATCGCTTATCTTCGCCATATCTCAAAAAGCTACGTAGAAATAAAGAACTGTTGTTCAAAACTAATGATAAGCCTGGTGTAAAAAAGTTAAACATTCTGATAAAACTGGAAATAAAAAGACTAAGTGTTTTATATAATCAAAGATTTTTGTCATGTAAAACCCCTTCTAATTTATGGAAACTTTTCAAAGAAATTACTAACGGTAAGCGATGTATTTCTGTTCCATCTCTTAATGTTGACACTCTTAATAAATCTTTCATACGCTCTTCTGTTGATACCCTTCCAAATGATACAAATCATATTGACAATAACTTTAGTGGTTTTAATACCCTTGATGTGCTTAAATGTCTCCGGTCTCTTAAGCCTTCTCAAAGCCTTGGTCCTGACGGCATACCTGCCATTGTCCTCAGGAATTGTGCTGATATTTTGTGTTATCCTCTTACTAACATTTTTAATGCCTCTTTTTCCGGTAACGTTCTACCTTTTGCATGGAAAAACATTAAAATTATCCCTATACCAAAACCATCTTCTGGTTCTGATATTAAATTTCGGCCTATTGCAATTACTTCCCCCTTTTTAAAATTGATGGAAAAATTACTTTTACTTCGTCTTGAACCCGCTTTGAAACCTTTTAATGATCCTAAACAATTTGCATACAAACATGGTAGAAGTACCTTGGATGCTGCGGTTGTCTTATATCACAATGTTGTCTCTTGTTTAGACAAAGGTGCTAAATATGTTCGTAGTGCTTTCTTAGACTACACATCTGCTTTTGACTCTGTACCTAGGGGCCTTTTGTTAAATAAGCTATCGTTGACACAAACAGGATCCTGGGCTAAGAGTTGGTTGCATTCCTATTTTTCTGATAGAATGCAGTATACTGTATATAACGGCAAATCTTCTACCTCGCTTACAAAATCCGGTGTTCCACAAGGTGCTGTCCTCTCTCCTTTTCTTTTTTCTTTCTTCCTACATGACCTACCTCATTCAAACGAAACTAACTTTGTCAAATATGCAGATGATCTGACTGTATCACTGCCTATCACTTCCGAGTCTGACAGCTCCAAACTTAATAGCTTTCTGTTGGACATCAACAACTGGTCCAAGTCAAATGGTCTTATATTAAATCCTTCCAAATGTCAGGCGCTTGACTTTACTTTCAAGCATCGACGTGACTTACTTGAACTAGTTAACTCTCATGATCCCTGTAGCATAGATGGCACGGAAATTGAAACCAAATCAAGTATTAAATACCTTGGACTAGTTTTTTCCTCTGACCTTTCATGGTCATCCCATATCTTATCTATCTCTAAGAAAATGTTTCGTCTTACCTTCTACATTAAAAAGTTAAGACAATCAGGTATCAACCAACCTTTAGTTTTGCAATTTTTAAACTCCTGTATTTTACCTATTGTACTCTATTGCTCTCCATTAATCTTTCCTGGGCTGCTCAAAAAAGATTATATCATATTACGAAGAGTATTAAATGCTGTGAGTAGAGCTTGTGGTCTGCCACTGCATGAGCTCGCTAATACTATAGTCGAGAGGCATATAAATTCCTGTACGAAATGGGCAAAGGCTATAATGTCAGACCCTCTGCACCCCCTTTATTCACACCTGTCCCCTTGTATCTCATCAGGTAGGACGAGAAGTCAATATAAAAAGATATATGCTCGTACTACTAAGTATAGAAATTCTACAATACCCTATTTAGCGCGTACTTTATGTGACGAAGACTCTGTTAGACGTGAAACTTACAAGTTACTATGTAATTAGCACAGTGAATCGACCCTTTTATCGTTCATCTTTCTGTATTTTATGGTGTCACACTTTCTATCGTTTAAATCGTTACTCTGCTATTTTATATTAGTTGGTATTACTATTATTACTACAATTTTGTACTTTATACATATTTTTCTCCGTATGGCACACAGTATTTTGCTACGTAGCTGCTATAACAATCGTTTTATTACTATTATGTATTGTGTATTTTTAATTTTTTTTTGTCGTTTTTGAGTAAATTAGATGCAATATTGTACTGAATGCTGAAAATTCCTTGCTGTATCATGAGTACTGTTTTTGGAATAAAGCAATTATTATTATTATCATTATTATTAATATTATTACTGTTACACTCTGTGATATGTCTAATAAACAAACTAACATTGTTATTTTTACTTGTCACTCTAGGTTGAACTTACTTCTAGTCTATCTATCTTATTTGTTAGATTATTTCTCCATAGTATTCGCATACTGTTATTCTCTCGTGCAACTGACAACACTCAGCCTTGAAACATGTACTTTTGTTGACTATATATGTATGCACAAACACATATCATTGAATTATTTCATCTCATGTTCTTGTTGACCATGCATATTCTAAATAATAATCAAGACTAACTAACTAATATTCCATACTGTCCTTTTTCCAAAATGCACTTTAATAATAATAGCTTTATTCTGAACAGTTTATAATTTAATTCTAATTTACCTTTACTGGTTATTTATTGTAAGCTAAAATGAGTGAACTTAAAGTTTATACGGATTGATATCAGTTAGAGAAACACTGAAAACCAACAGGGAGTACTGGACATCTGTTTCATCCTAGTTTTGAACTCTTCAGGAGGACGCATCCATCAGGGTTCGAACCCAGGTCCTTCAGGTTACGAGGCAAGCTGGTTGACGATCATTCAGCCACTGGGACCCAATTCAGTGGTCAGCCCATGAATTGTAACTTCCATTCAATTCGTGATTTTAGCCCGACTGGTACCAACCAATGTCATCGGCGGGAACTCCATGGACCATTGAATTGGGTCCAAGTGGCTGAATGGTTTACAAGCCGGCTTGTCTTGTAACCGGTAGATCTTTGGTTTGAACCCCCTGGCGGTGGGTGGGTACTGCCGATGATTCCCAAACTAGGGGGATGAAACAGCTGTTCAATACTCCCTTGCAGTTTTGAATGGTTCCCTCTAACTGATATCACTCCGTAGTCAAACTCGCATAGACAGATCTGATCCTTACAAACTACACTCTTGAGGACTTACAGTTGTACAGCCTGAAGAATTTATTGAAACCACATTTGTCCACTCTAATCATTTGTGTACTGAATATATATATATATATCCTACCGTATATGAATAATATTTTTGAAATAACGGCTAGAATACTGGAACCATCTGGCAAAGATACAATACATAATAACTAACGTCAGTGGCATAGCGATTAGGACGCTCGCCGACCATGACAATGGTCCAGGGTTCAATCCCCGGCCGCCCAACGCATTCCTTTACCTCGCTAAGCCAGAAATAATGCTGATAAAGAGAAAAGGTTGGGCATGAGTCTGGCTAGCAACCCCATCCTGTAAAAATTGAACACTGCTCCAGAAACTTCAAGCCACTAGCTTGAAGCCCTATGTTCCACTGGGGAAAGTGAAGGAAAAAAAACATACTCACCTTATTTAGTAAATCTTATGCAGACCAAAAGGCCCATCTAACAGCGAAAGGAGACAACATTAACACAACTGACAAAATAAATTGCATGAACTGGACTAAGTAGTATATTGGTCAACCTTCTTCGACTCCCAGTTCAAGATCATAAACTAGATGTGGATATACACGATATGTATTCTTTCATTTCGCAAAAAATATCAAAACTGCCAGGGAATTTCTAGAAACCTGGTACTCAGACGAATCAGTAATTAACAAATATACAGATGAGATTTACCAATATGCAAAGAATAAATCACATCACAAAAAGCGCCAAATTTCAAGTCAATAAAAATGATCACTCAAGGCATAAACTAGTAGCTAATCACGACAAAGGTTGTCAGTAGGGAGATATAATTATATCACATTCTTGGAGAATTCAAATAAGTTCACTTCATATTGAAGATTATGCACTGATGATGATGTTTAGAAAGACAATGACAATTTCGCAATTAAATCATCCGGGGGTTAGCTCAGAAAACATATCCACATCACCCATACATAATACATATAATCCTCAGCTGAACTACCTAAATAGATGAGAAATGGATTGGAAATATTCCACAATGTCCCCATTGTAAATGCAATCCGATTGTGTACTGAAAATTTAACAAGTTCCACAGGATAGAAAATGCTGAGTGTTTCATTTCATCACACTACTAAATCTTATTCACTATGCTTGTAAATGTCAACAGATTGTGCAGCCAACAAAACCGTGGTCAAATCATTAGCTTTGGTGAAATTAACCAGAATTTATGAATCAAAAGCGAAATAAGCATAAAAATGAAGCCTTACCCACTAGTCGTCTATATTTAATCAATACAATGAAGTCTTATGAAAAGTTGACCATAGCCCAGTCACGTGAGAAAAGGTCTGAATTCTGATTGGTCGACTACAGGTCAAAAAAATCAATGGAAATGAAATCTAATCCGTGATTGGTCATCTGTGTCTGATAGGTAAACGTGACTTGTCGCAGGTTAAGCGAAGTGTGTATAAGCAGATAGGTCATATGTTATCAATCACATATCCGTACTGGGATATGACAGTTTTTCTCGTGGCGATCCACCGTTTCGCACAGCCCTAAATTGACATGTACATGAATCACACAATTCTCAATGAAGAGACTTTTCAACGAATTTATTATCAAGCTGTATAATCGAATATATATATATATATATCAAATCGCGAGTTCACACCACGGTAGTCCCTTCAACTATTAGCTTAAAGAGACCGGCAGAATTTTAAACTGTAGACGAACTTTATCACAAAGCTTCGCCAAAGATAGAGTGTGTATCTCTTGTTGGGAATATTCTTTTTTGTTTCTCAGGTACTTCTTATGGTTGATTTTGGTTACGTGATTTTGTGTCCTACAGTCCTTTAAGCACCACTAACTACCAATCAGCTAATGACCTTGAACTCACCAATCACGTAAAAGAGGCATTTTTCTGCATGGCATACATATATTTATGAGAAAAGCATATAAACTGCATAAAACTGTTACAGTGAATGTCTGTCTCTGACATGTGATGAAGAGATCTTCCAGTGTTGCATAGAAGTATCAACTGAAACGTTACACCACATTCTGTAAATACATTCATCTGAATGACTAGAAATGACATCCTTTGAGGCCCTTATCCTGTTTTTTTCAACCTTCCCAAATGCCTACTATGGAATTGGTATGTGTCTCTGCAAAATCGCTAGAATGGTGTCATATAAGCCGATCACCTAAACATTCATTGCTCATTCAAGACCACGGTTGTATTTTTTCTTCAATAAAACAGTTTTACCCTCATGTACGATGGCAGCTCTTCCTAATAAGGAAGTAAGCCTCTCCACTTTTCAGGATGCGATATCCCTGCAGCGCTGATACCACTGAACTGTTGAGGAGAGACTGTTTTCTCTGTTTCAGCAGCTGTTTAAAAACCCATTAATTACAAATATACAAAATCTTGGTTAAGGGCAGAAGGGACCTGGCCAAAAATGTTCCTTGGAAATATTAAAACCATCAGCTTACCTTCCCTGACACTAACTCGTCTCAAACAAATTGCACAACGATAGACATATCCATCAATCGACCTGCTGAAGCATTTTATACTCATGACACCTCCACATGAAAAAATCTTTTCCTTCCCAAGCAATCTCACATCCAAGCAATACTGAAAAACCTTAACCTCACCAAACTTAAGCGCAAAAGGATTTAGAGCAGGTACGTAATTCACCAGAAATATTGGCCACAGCACTCATCACTAAACGTTGAATGCTGACCCTCACTGTTTAAGTCGGCTTGTTTATCTGGAGGCTTATGGTCAAGCATCCCCGCTATATGGTACGCTGTCGTGTTACGTTCGTTCGTGCACGATCTCTAGCTAGTTAAGCAATCAACCTTGCACTACGACTTGGTCCCGAAATATATTTCGCAATGTAGAGGATCACTTTTAGTGTTTTGCTTTGCCTTTGGTCTACAGGGAACGAATACTATGGAGGTTGTGGTATACATCTTCCTATGCGTGAACGTTGACACCGTCAGCCTCTAAACCGTCGTGTAATAAAGAAAAGTTGATTGAGTAAGGCAATTCCTCCTTCATATTGCACCGATTTGAGTTTTCTGGGGGACTTCATTCTGATCCTGCTGCGCTTCTGGCTTTTATTATCTTTGTGAGCACTAAGATTTCCGCTTATATTGGACGATTCATGTTTACTATCAGTTTTATGGCTGTTGGTGCCTCTATTTCGGGACAAACTGTAGGCAGTAGTTGATTCAAGAATTCTTTGGAATGATTGGCCGATTGCTGCCGTCCTTGATTATGTTTACGTCACTACCTTTCATTGGTGGTTTCATCTGTGATGACCTCTTCCTTGATGGTACCCTAATTATCTTCTAAGTGTTCTGAGGTCTGTGTTACCTACAACGTGTTCTGCTTCAGGTATCGCTACGTTGCAAAACTGTCTCTTGTTTTGCCTTTCACTCATCGTTACCTCTTTGTTCACTACACTGTAGATTGAACTTAGTTTCTCCTTTTTTTGTCCATCCTTGCACTGATTCATCTTACGAATTACCGTTCTCGCCTCCAATAACTTCCACTAGTCCGAAGGGTTTTGGTTCTTATGCTGCCTATTCTTCCTTAAGACAATTATACATGTTTTCAAGTATTGGTTTTGTAGGGATTTTGTTTGATTGCATGGAGGATTTAATCATGAGGTGACATCAGTTAGAGAACCACTGGAAAACCTGGGAGTACTGGACAGCTGTTTAGTCCTAGTTTGGGACTCTTCAGCAGTACCCACCCACCGGGATTAGAACCCGGGACCTTCTGGTTACAAGGCGAGCTCGTAGACCATTGAGCCACTGGGACCCGATCAAGTAGGGTACAGCAGGTTGAAGATGAGGCAGTAACTCATCGAAAAAAACATTGCGAAGTGGTCGCGCTATGTCGTGAACTGACAGAAGTTAGAATTCAAGGACCATTGGATCGGGTCCCAGTGGCTCAATGGTCTACGAGCTCGCCTTGTAACCAGAAGGTCCTGGGTTCGAATCCCAGTGGGTGGGTATTGCTGAAGAGTCCCAAACTAGGACGAAACAGTTGTCCAGTACTCCCAGGTTTACCAGTGGTTCTCTAGCTGATATCAGCTCATGATTAAATCCTCCATGCAATTATACACGTCTCTTTAAACATCACCTTTAAAGAGTTCCAATTTTTTTCTCGATCCAGGTTTCCTGAGTCATATAGGGAAGAGTATTTGTTTTCTGGCTTTAATGAGAGGAAGAGAGACAGTTGTTGACATAAAGAACTACCTTAACGTCCTTACAACCACTGAAACCAAGGAGCTTGGTCCAAACCACAGACAGGCTGTGCTTCGGTGTTGGTCACAGCGGTTCACCTCAACCTACACTTGGTTCAGCACTTATTATAAATATTGTATATACTGGTTTTATTATTCATTGTTCACTGAAACTTGGTGATTCTTACACACTAATAAATGAGGTGTCGATTATTTAATGAAGTTTGTAAAGAGATTAATTCGTTCAGTTCTATGTTTGTTTTAACAGAATTTATAGGTGAGGGGAGTTAGTACTACAGACTGAAGATATTGACCAGCTATGGCTGACGATATACGACATACTACCGAGTTCTTGAAATGTATCAAATTAGTAATGGACTATAGTTTGGACTCATTTATACCAGTGTATTCGAATAGCCTGCCGACTATCTTATACTATCACACAATAGCGACGTGTATTAGAAGTGAGTCATGTAAACGAGTTGACAGTCTGTAGATTGCGACTACCAATCAAACTACATATCTCACTCCAAAATGGAATATCCAGTACTGTGCATTCCTATATCATCTCCTGATAACACAAATTCATTTACCATGATATTGACTGGTTTTTATGGTTATATCTGACTGCTATTTAAATTGTATACTCTGTATGAAATGACGCTTTTGGTAGGATGTATGTAAGATAAGATAATGGCTTTATTCCAAATCAGTACTTGTGATACAGAATGGAATTCTCAGCATTTTTATTACAATAATGCATCCAGTTAGTAGTACGTTAACAATAAATAAAGTTCTACATAGATTAAAGTTATCTCAGTCAGTTTTGACAACAACATATTAGCATGTCGGTAGCAAAGCCAAAATTTAAAGTGGTTGAGGGTGTTAGAAAAGTAGATACTACTAGCATATTTACTGGCGTAAGCGATAGCAAAATGGTCGAAATATACAGAGTGTGAAAGAGCGAACAAAAAATGTTTTAAGTAGAGTTTGTAAGGAAGAGAGAAACAAAGCAGCACATAACAAAATAAATACAGTATGAAGAGAGAGAAAACGTTGTGCCTATAAATGATGTGAGTTGTAAAGACGAGATCCATTGGTTCTACTGACTATTTAATAAGTTAAAGGTTTCATGCCTAATGCATTCTTTATCGCACAGAACACGGGCTAGGTAGGGTATGGATGAGTTTTTGTACTTACTAGTGCGGGCATATAGTTTCCCATATAGGCTTCTGGTTCTGCCTGATGAGATACAAGGAGGGTAGAGTTGTGAATGAAGAGGGTAGTGGTGTGAGTTAGATAGATAGAATGGATTTAGCCCATTTTTCACATGAGTCCATGTGCCTGTCGACCAGAACATTAACAAGCTGGTTAAGTGGCACCCTGTGGCTTACCCTGCTAACAACCTTTAACATCCTACGTAATGAGATGTAGTCCTTCTTCAGTAGCCCTGGAAAAACTAAGGGGAACAATAAAGAATAATAGGCAGAATGCGAGAGTTAACGTATTGTAGGAGTAAGGGTGGGGTTGTACCAGAATGTCTTAACTTCTTGATGTAGAAGGTAAGACGGTATATTTTCTTGGAAATCGTCAAGATATGAGACGACCAATAAGGAAAGATCAGCACATAGAATGACGCCTAGGTATTTAATTTCCGACTTGGTTTCAATTTCAGTGCCATCTATATTGTACACCTCGTGAGTGCTAACGAGTTTGTTTAGGCCAGATTTATGCCTAAGGGTGAAGTTGACTGTTTGATATTTAGAGGGATTTAAGATTAGACCGTCTTCCTTGGACCACTACTGGCTGATTTCTGATAGAAAGCAAATTTAGTTTGGAGCAGTCACTTTGACATTTGACAGGCAAAGATACAGTCAGGTTGTCAACATATTTAACTAAATTAATGTCATTTGAAGATGGTAGGTCATCTAGAAAGAAAGAAAGAAAAGAGAAGTGGGGATAGTACAGCACCTTAGGGGACACCAGCTTCAGTGAGCACAGCAGAGGAGGTGTTATCGTATCTTCCTTTAATGTGTTTCAGGTCTATCTGTCTCTCCTTCTTCCCATATCAGTAAATGAATGTCTTTTTGTTTCGGCTCCTTTGCTGGAGTTTTTCCATTTATTCGAATCCGGAGTGACACATAGGACTTCAGGCTTCAGATCTGAAATTTCAGTAGCGGTGGTTTTGTTTGTAGTGGGTGCAGTTCCATGCCTGACATTAAACCTTTCCTCTTTCCTGGACTAACCACCGACTATGCAAGGTGTGAGAGTGCCCATTCGAGAACCGAACCCGGCCAAAACCTCTGCAGCTATGTGCCCCAAATGGTCTTACTACCAGAGCTAGGGTGTTGCTAGGCTTTGACGTTTCTTCCCTTCGGTTTTTACCGTGGATGAAAGCGACGGTATTATTGATACTGACTTCTAGCAGCACAGTAATTTGCTGATAAATGCTGGCGAGCATAAATCGGTAAATTCTTACTCTCCTTCCTGGTTGCTGTTACCCATGAACCCTTTCTAAGACCACTGCATTCAAATCGTGAAACCTTATGTCCTTACTTCACGGGCGTTGATGATATGGCATATCCCCTATTTGAAGTGGCGCCTCTGGCTTAACCTTGACGGCATTTGTGCGGTTTCGTTGATTCGAGTTGGAGCTACTCGTCTAGACAAACGCAGTAGACGCGATTTCGGTGCTTATTTTGCTCTTGTTGGATGAATTTATATGAAAATTGTTGTTCGATATTGTTCTCGAGCATTTAATGATTACTTGTGTGACAGGAAACTTAAATACATGGTTCATGTAGAATTTAGATTCTCTCATAGAGTGGTCAACGATTGCAACTCCTTACCTGATTCAGTAGTATCAGCTACATCGGTGAACACTTTCAAAGAGAAGTTAGATCTCTGCAGAGATATACTTTGCAAGGATTAACACAGGCCACAAGAGCCTTCTATCCTTATCATCTGAATCTCATTATTTGGCATACCGAGTAAGCTTCGCGTACATTTGGACGACTGTCATTCGATAAATTTCTTTGAAGGTTGGCGGAAATCTGTAGTCGATAGCAAATTTTCCCTATCAGCTATTTTGCAGTACCTATTACTGTTGCAGGAACCGAAGAATATGGTTGATATCGAATTCGGGCATCTTCCGCATTTTTGTGTGGTGTTTTGATAGCTGAAAGTTTATGAAATGCATAGATACAAGCGAAAATTAGTTTTCACAAATGGGCAGAAACTGCAATATATTTTACGACCACTTACAACATTCACTGTTTTCTACCAAAATTTTTAAATGAGTTAAATGCATACTGCAACATTTTAGTAATTTAGTGGATTTGAATACCATCCTCGTGATCAGGTGCGTAAAGACATCTGAGGTATACATCATTTTGTCCCATTATTGAGTTTGGTTTCATAAACTTCCGATTTCTGTTATTATCCTGACGGCATATTATTTGCGTTAGTTGGAAGTTAATGCACAAAATTATTTTGAAATCGCGTATAAGTAGTGTCCGACATCTTCTAAAACTATGAACGTAAGATTCAGAAGCGGTTGCTGTATCCATTTAGGGCGAGCTCATCGATTTCCGCAAGTAAGGGCTACGCATCATATTCCTAAATACCTCCAGAAGCGAAGAGAATCTATTAATGTAGTCCCAGCTCCCCTATTGCGAAACATCTTACGGAGAAAAAAAACATAAAATTGACGTTGGTACACATTTTTAAACCTATCTGTAAAACGTGTTTCGATTCCATTCTAAAGTTTGTGGAAGCCCAAGTGTGATTAGGAAGTTTAAACCACCTTTGTGAGTTCCAAAACTATCCGTCATCATACGAAACCTTCTTTGTTAAACCTCGTTTTCATACCAGTCAGGGTAGATGTACTGATACCTCTGTTATTTGGTTTAATGATCTTCATTGTTATTTTGACCTTTAATATGTGATTTCAGTTCCACCTAAATTTATTTTCTAACCTCTTAACTGTATTAATTTCATATGTATTCCTATGGCAAGTCCATGCGTGACCAGATTGTCCAAATTGTGTTGCACAAATACAACACTACATGACTCAGACAAATTACGTCTTCTTCTTCTTATTATTATTGTATCCTTTAGTTCCTAGAGGAACATAGGGCTTCAGCTGCGCACCTCCATTGACTTCGGTTTTCTGACAACTTTTTCACCCTGCTCCAGGTCTGTCCACATGCTTTCATCTCCTCCTCGCATGACCTCCTCCAAGTCACCCCACCGTGGGACGACCAACTCGCCGCCTCCCTTTTGGGTTCCACTCGAGGGCTTGTCTAGTGATGTCACTTGATGGTTTCCTCAGCGTATGGCCAATCCATCTCCATTTCTTTCTGCCTATTTGTTTCACAATCGGTTCCTGATTGGTTCGCTCCCAGAGATCCCTGTTGCTGATCTTTTCTGGCCATCTGATCTTGAGTATTGAGCGGAGACAGTTGTAAATGAAGGTTCTTATTACTTCGTCAAAATATCCACTTGTGTCAAAAGTAGTGACTAATGTAATCGCACATTGATATAAACTTTCATTAATTCCTACTGTGCTATCTCGTTGATGTTATATTGGTTGGTATATATTCATGCATACATTCTGTGAACCCTTGTTTTCTTTTTTAGCTAATCTGTAGTTCTAGTGACCTCGTGGGATTCTTTACTGAAGAAAGTGGTTTCCAGTACCGTTGATTTTGTGTTGAATCACTAATAAATGTATTCTCTATACCTCAAATAGTCATTCTGCTTGTTAATAGTCACTACTAACTTTATAGAATGTTTTGAGCTACATAGTTAGGGTCATGTGTTGTATTGAGTTTAGAAACAAACGTCCGCCCCTGAGGTATATTGTCGTCAATATGGAGTACATTCTCGTTCTCATTATAAATCTGTTAGTAGTAATTATTATCAGTACCTATATTTCGTAAGGATGGTATATAACGAAACGTACTAATTCAGTAGTCAAAGGTTAGAACTATCCGTTAAAAATTGAAACAGGTGCTCATATAAGGGAAAACTGATTATTCGAAAGTTGAAACATCACGTAGGTGATAAAGTTTATAGCATCGTTTACATGCGAATAGTCAAGGCTATTTATTTAGAAATGATGGTGACTTGTTGATAGTTTAAGGGATGTTTTGTTTGATAGGAAATAGATGGGACATTGTAACTGAAAAACAGTATAACTGGATAAGCAACATCAACTGGCCAGTATACATATATTTTTAAAGTAAAACACGATCGGGCAAAGTATTTCGAAGACAGGAGTAGAGCAGTCTTCTGAAACTATTAATTTAGTGAGTAACTAGATTTGTCTTTGAATTAAGACTGAAAGTAAACGGCATATTGGTAGGCTAAACGATTATCATTATTCGGTTTCGTTAGAATAAATGTTCGAGTACTATTTCACTGATCATTCTGTCCTTTGGATAGCTTAGTAACATGGCGTTTACTTTAGGATCCAAATTACTAAGTAAAGGTTAATATCCTCAAGATTAAATTGTCACCAAAGTAAGTAAATATGTTCATTTCTAGAAAATACTTAGGTTTGGGGTTGGTTTTTCTACAACCACAACGCTAGATGACTCACCAATCAGTCACAATTAAAGCTAGATCTGTCAAAGACAGTGTGCTCCTGACTTCTAGATATCGTGAAGGAAGAACTATATCTATAGGTTAATAAGATTAGACGCATGGTATCAATTTAAAACTAGGTAACCAAGATTTGCAGCTACAGAGCACACCACATTACAATCTATTCCTTTAATCGTGTCAATCAATGTGACATCAGTTAAGACTAGAGAAGGAATATCACTGGTTTTAAGCAAATTCATTTGTGTTCCTTAATATTATGTACATTTCATAATTATAGGCAAACTAGGAAACGCACCAAGTCATCACATTTATTCGAACGATAATTGAGCGTACAAGCTAGGGTAGATTTAAAGGAATGCCTACTCGATATGTCTCAGAGTTCATGTGAAGTGACACATGCCTACATCTGAAGGTGCGTGTGTAAGGTATCGCATTTCGTCTAAGTGACTCAATGGGTGGCCTCCATATTTAACAAATGCTCAGTCCATGAATTCTACTTGTATCTGTATGACACTAAGAATACCCTGCTGGTATAAGGTGCTGTGTTACACTACAGTTCCACAGTTTACAGGTAAATCACACTTAATATCAGTAATGCCGCCTTTAGTTTAAAACGTCATTCGACTGTGTCACAGATGCTTTTGGCTGGATTCTTCAGTATCAAGTATTATAACCTATGAGAGTGCATTGAAGAAACCCTGCAGGGTGATATTGCGGCTTCGCCGAAAATTGAATAGAAGCATTTCACTCATACAAGATTTATACAGTAATGAATACACTATTAACTCACCAAGCTCAGCCCTACATTACCCTATAAAATCTACTTGTTTGGAAATGAAACATGTACATATATATTGTGTCATTAACTTCAGATACACATTAGCATCCAAATTTCATACGCCTTATGTCTCACTATTCCATGTAATAATAGTTTGTTAGTTATTTACGAATGCAGTGATAAGTATTTCATGGGCCACGAGTAGCACTTGTTATTCAGCAAAGGTGTGGGCACTTAGTGATTGTAATTTAGAGAACTAACACGACAAGGTTAGCTTTTTTCTAATATATACGCAATGAAAAGATAATGACGAATTGTTATCACAAGTATTGTATTTACTATGGAGGGAATGTTTTTACAGGCAAACTTCACAGTAACATGTACAAGTCTTGCATATCATTGCATCAGTAATATTAGCATACTAATTGCATCACAGCCAAATGTAAATAATCTAAAGGCATAGTAACAACAACTTTGCGGGAGGTAGATGTATTGAAAGACTGCTTGCAGACACTATGTATGATAGCATCTAGTAGAAAGTCTACAAAGACTAACAACCTGCAATGAGGAAGACAAAATTGAAACAATTAGGAGACACATAAAGTACAAGATAATGAGTACATATGTGATGGAAAACGACCAGTGATATGGAAAAAATATATAAGGGTTGCTCAGATATGTGAGAATACGCAGAGTGAATGCATCTGTGTCATTAACAACGTTTGGAATACATTTCTACTTAACACAAACTAAGCTTAACCTCAATATTACTCATCACGTTAGTCTACTTAATACAGAAGAAAGGGTACAGACACTGCGATCAAAAACCAGTAGTCTTTTCATATCTTTCAGTTTCAGTGGTCACTTCTTGCAGCCTAAGTGGACAATACCATCAGCATACACTAAGTTGACAAGACTGTTCCTTGGTAAGTCCCTAAAGTGAGTGACGAACAATTTGGTTAATACATGTATGATGAATGTGAACTAAAATAAGGAGGACAGTTGTAGAAATGAGCTTTGTATTATATCCTTCTTGGAAATATCAGTTCCCTCATAGTTTAGTGTCAGTATTAAGTGAATGGAATGTAGTCTAGAGATTCATAAAATTCACATACTGACCTACTTTTTTTTCTAGAATCCTAGTTGATGTCTCCTCAGTAAAGTTATAAATGGGCATTGTACTTGTGTAAACTCAATAGAATGTGAACTGCTGCCAATGAAAACGACAACAATTTTTAGAATTACGTAATTCCAAAAACGATCGTATAATCTTTGATACTGACTTTTGATTCCATCAGATGAAATTAAAGGTAAGAGCTGAGAATAAAGGGGATGTTGAGGGCCAGACAGTATAGATATAAACTATTTCTCGCATGAGTTCAGATGTCTTTCAACTAATGCATAAACGAGTTGACTAAATGGTACACCACCTGCTCTACTGACAACCTTAATATCCTGCACAATACGACATAGTCGTTTCTGAGTAATTCAGGAAAGAATAAGGGGGAGCAGTAAAGACCAATGCAAGAGTTAACAAATTGCCAACCTACCACTTGGCAATAATGATTGTTTCCAAATGTTTCGAAAGCTATCAGAAGGCTTGTTTGAGTTGGTCACGATGAGTTCCTTCACCTCTACTAGTTATCGGATTGCTTTTTGGATATGCACAAGCAAAGTCTGACCCATGCAGGCCATCATGGACGAAATGCTGAAACATATGCGGAGATGGGTATACCAAAAGATATTCGAAGAAACTCAGAAGGAGCAAACAGTGTAAAGTCTGCAGTCTTTGAAACAATGAGGACAGAGTTGGATCTACTGATAAGCATGTGTCAAGTCACGTCTGCCGAAAACAAATGGGCTTTTCAAATGTCATGTCATGTATTCATGGATCTGGGCAACACTCTTGGGCCATTTCGACATTCAGCCTTCCGTAATTGGCCCAAGGCATGCAGTCCATGCCACTGTTATTATGCAGCATACATAGTGGTGAAGACTACATGCTGTTGGATAGTCCAGAACCCCCATCTCCAACACATTTTCTAACTCAGCATTACCGGTCTGGTGTTTCTGTGGAGAAAACCGCTATGTTTTGGTGAATGTAGGTGGGCCAGTCACCTTAGTGTGATGAATGACATTGGAGGCCACACAAAGAAAATCACAGCGGGGCCCAAAATAATGGACGCCGATCACGTGATAGTGAAGTAAGAGCGACTTTATTGCATATCCCCTCAATGACGCCTGTTACTATGTTGCTATTGGTTACAAGTGGCCTTGGTTTTGGGGGAAGATTAAACTTATGTATTATTGCGAATTCATAGACTTAACTCAGGCTCAGAGGTGAAAGAAATTTATTATCCAGGAATAAGGAAACGTTGTTCAAAAAGTAGGGAGGACATTAATTTTCATTTTATTTGTCTATACTCTTGTTTATCAAGTCGCACTCAGTTTTTAGTGCAACTGTGCCAATCCGACAAATATGAGGAAAAATGGGGACATTTTAGGCAAAATAATAACAATAGTGTAAAATGGGGACAAAATCCGAATAATGGCGACAATATCTTAAAAAGGGGGACAAAATCCGAATGATGGGGACAAAATAGGGAAGCAATGGAAAAGTTTCACTTTACTCGGTAGGCTACTAATAAATTGTAAGTAGTAACATTTTTGGGTAGAAAATACCTCACCGCTACTGCAAATGAAGAAAACGCATAAATTAACTGATGCATTTTTCGTAATTCAATGAAATCTATATTTTCCTATTGAATCATTTCAAAGCTTACTTACCAATCAGTGCAGTTTGTGCAAAATTGCTTTGGTAAATGTTAATTACAGCGCAACCAATTGTTAGGGTTTGTTTTCTTACAGTCGCACATTTTGCGCTCACTTTTAAATTGTTCACGACGCAGGTAGGTGGTCGCTGTGGTCCCTTTTCAATTTTTCTCCTAGTCTAACACTAAATACCCTATATTAAGCCTGAAAAGAATACGTGAGCGTAATCTACAGTTGACCTGCCATTACACAACGTCTTACAAAAGATATAAACGTCATTATACGCAGACAATGGCCGAGATAAAGGTAGCGTCGACGTCAACGGAGGCTGTCTCACATGCTGTCCTTCCTGTTGAAGTCGAGCCCTCTTCAGTGAACACTGATACTATGACTAATGAAACCGAGGTAGTGCCATCGGCACCATGCAGCAGCGTAACACCAGCTGCTAGTACTTCGCAAATGTGCACACAAGTCTCTTCTGAACGTGATGATATGACAAGTATGCTTCTGAATACCCTGGTCACCACGAACATTTCACAAGCAGCCGCTAACAGAATATTGGAGATCTTCCGTGCGAAATTGCCTCAACTACCAACAACTGTTAGAAGTGTACTGAGAATGTGTGGGTCTTGCGAGTCTAGACTACTTGGAGAAGGAATGTACTGCTACATCAGTCTCAAAAAATGATTACATGGAGATGTCGTCTGTGATTGGAAGTCCCTGCAACATGATTGATCTGCAGTTGAATGTCGACGGATTGTCCATCTCTAAGTCTTCTAACCAGCAGTTACTGCCCCTGTTAGGTAGGATTACGGCACCGTTCTTAAGCAGTGTGTTCATGATAGGTATATACGGTGGTCCTAGCAAACCCAGTAGTTACAAAGAGTTATGCAATGACTTAGTATCTGAACTAAAGGATATACTAAGTCAAGGCATACATATTACCAGACTTAATAGACATTTCAACGTTCGTTTGACAGCCGTCATCTGTGATGCACCGGCTAGGGCGGACTTGAAATATATAGTAGGTGATAATGCCAGCTCTGGCTGCGACAAATGCACAGTAACCGGATTAAAAGTTGACGGAAGAATGATATTTGGGAATGGTTTTTTTCCAATACGAACTGATGACAGCTTCCGTAAAAGGATGCAGCCAAGTCACCACCGTGGAGAGTGTATTTTTGAGGAATTAAATATTGATATGGTAAAATGCTTCCCTCTTGATCCAATGCACCTAGTATATTTAGGGGTAGTTAGGAAGCTAACAAGTCTCTGGCAAGACTTAGCTAAAAGAAATGAGATGCACGTCAACCGTCTCATGCTTGAAAATATTGACGGGAAGATATTACCTTGTGCTGGAATGACACCCAGGGACTTCCCGAGGAAGTGTAGGGGGGTCACCGAAGTTAGTCGGTGGAAAGCCACTGAATGTCGCCTCTTCCTCCTGTACCCAGGACCAGTTTTACTTAAGGACATTATGCCACTGGCAATCTACCGCAACTACCGAAGACTGAGTCTTGCAGTTTATCTTCTGTCCCACTCTAAGTTTTATCGAAATTACTTAGAAGGTTGCAGAGTTGAGTTACTCAACTTTCTGGATGAGTTTGAAGTGATATATGGCAGGGAGCACCTCGTTTATAACATCCATTGTCTGCAACACTTGGCTGAAGATGTCAATGAAATGGGACCGTTAGAATCTTTTTCGGCGTTCCCATTTGAATCTTATATGCAGACAATCAGGCGATCTATACATTCCAACAATGCAATCACTAAGCAAGCGGCACAACGGTTTGCTGAAAAGGTGTTTCACGACTGCAACTCAGGAGAAGTATACAATAACGTTATAAATCACTGTGAGGTTGATGCACGTAGGCAAATAGTTAACACCAGTAATACAGTTATAACTTCCTCTTCACCAGATAACTTAGTCATAGCTCACGGTAGACCGGGTCTGATAGCACAGATAAACAAGGAAGGACTAATATTCAGACCTTATGCAGACGTTTGTGATTTCTTCGACGACCCATTTAAGTCATCCCACATTGGGATATGGAAACGCTCAAGAGTTAGTCCAAACAAGCTAGAAATTCTTCCGTCAGATATTACTTGTAAGTGCTTCGGTATTCGTACAGATAGGTATGAAGTAGCGGTGGCATTGCCTCATACTTTTCCATAAACTGCTTAGATAGATTGTGTCAATCGTCGGCATTCCTGCATTCAATGGCAAGCGGACTAATAAGACAGTAAATTTTGTTTATATCATATTTATCATTTCTTACAGAAATGAAAAGAAGACTTACACTGTGTTACGAAAAGCTGGTTCCCAAGAATTATTCATAGCCGCCAGAAATTGGATGCTGTCGGACGACATGTGTTTGTATCACAGCAGTATAACCAATTATGAAGTTGAGGCATGCGTAAGACCTAGACCGGAATGGGTGTTAATTGATTGTCAAATGTTAGCTGAGCTAGGTAACTGTTTCCGTATTAACTACATTCCTGTAATTAGACTCTTTCGTAGAAGCCAAGAGTACTTTACAGACTGTCCAACGAATATACAGTATACTGTCTAATTCAGATAATCTCGAGGATACATTACCCCTAACCAATTCCAAACGTTAAAGGTAGATTCTTCTTATTGCTTAATGACAGAATACAGAGTTCAGACAAAGAACTCTTCTTACGCTTATAACTCAGTTGAACTTGAAGCAGTGGAGGCACAGAAAGTGTGTTTGCCTTCGAAATAATATTAATGATTTACTTTATTCCAAAAACAGTACTTGTGATACAGAATGGGATTTTCAGCATTAGTCACAATATTGCATCTAGTTTCCTCAAATTATAAATAAAATTAATCACACAGAAAATTTTCCACATTTACAATAGGGGTAGTGTCAAAATCATGCAGCATATAAAATGGAAATAGCAATAATAATGATAACAGCTAGGGTAATAATAATAAGAATACAAGTGAAAATTGCCGTTGGCTTGTGTCACACAGTATTGGCAATGTGGTATAGAAATCCTAACATGTTTAAAAATATTGAATATAACGTTCTCTTTACATGATATGGTGAGGGGAAAAACAAAGATTACAGCCATCATGGAGATAAGTTGGTGTTTGCAATTATGAGAGTGAAAAAACAGAAAAGTAACAGGACCATAAACATAATAGAAGTAATAAAAGTAAAACTTGAAGGTATATAAGCATGGATGGAGGAAACTGTTTATTTACTAGATGAAAAAAGGTTAGTTAATTCTTTCCTGACACTATTTTCATCACATAAAATACGTGCCCCAAGTATGGTATCATAGCATTTTTATACTTAGACGTGCGAGCATAGTTTTCTGAAGTTACTCCTTGTTCTACCTGAGGAGATGCAAGGTGAAAGCTGAGGGTAAAGCGGATGCTCCAAGTCAGACAAAATCCATTTAGCAAATTTATTGCATGAAGTCAAATGCCTATCGACAACGACGTTAACTATGTGGTCCACTGGGACACCACTCACCCTACTGACAGTCTTCAGTATTCTACGAATTGTGACATAGTCCTTTTTAAGCAAACCAGGAAAGAATAAGGGTGAGCAATAAAGAAGAATAGGTAGGATGCAAGAGTTGACAAACTGTAAGATGAGGGGTTGAGTTATACCCGAGTGTCTTAACTTCTTAATGTAAAATGTCAGGCGGAATATTTTACTGGAGATTGCTGAGACATGGGAAGACCAGGAGAGATCAGAAGAGAGAATAAGTCCAAGATACTTAATTTCTGATTTGATTCCTATATCATTGTCGTCAATTTTGCAACTGTCATGAGAATCGATGACTTCTTTTAACCATCTTAAGCTAAAATCAACAGTTTGACACTTAGAAGGATTCAGTTTAAGACCGTTAGACTCAGACCATTTGCTGACTCCCGATAGAAAGCTATTTATTTTAGTACAATCTAGCTGGGAGTTAACAGCTATTGAAACCGTTAAATCATCAGCGTACTTCACAAAGTTTATTTCATCAGAGTGAGGCAAGTCATGCAAGAAGAAAGAAAAAAGAAAAGGAGAGAGGACAGCGCCTCGAGGGACACCAGTTTCAGTAGGCAATGAAGTGGAAGACTTCCCTTTATATACGGTGTACTGCTTTCTATCTGAGAAATAGGAATATAACCAGTTAACAGCCCAACATTCTGTTTGACTAGCAGCAAGTTTATTTAATAAGATGTCCCTAGGGACCATTTAGCAAATTTATTGCATGAAGTCAAATGCCTATCGACAACGACGTTAACTATGTGGTCCACTGGGACACCACTCACCCTACTGACAGTCTTCAGTATTCTACGAATTGTGACATAGTCCTTTTTAAGCAAACCAGGAAAGAATAAGGGTGAGCAATAAAGAAGAATAGGTAGGATGCAAGAGTTGACAAACTGTAAGATGAGGGGTTGAGTTATACCCGAGTGTCTTAACTTCTTAATGTAAAATGTCAGGCGGAATATTTTACTGGAGATTGCTGAGACATGGGAAGACCAGGAGAGATCAGAAGAGAGAATAAGTCCAAGATACTTAATTTCTGATTTGATTCCTATATCATTGTCGTCAATTTTGCAACTGTCATGAGAATCGATGACTTCTTTTAACCATCTTAAGCTAAAATCAACAGTTTGACACTTAGAAGGATTCAGTTTAAGACCGTTAGACTCAGACCATTTGCTGACTCCCGATAGAAAGCTATTTATTTTAGTACAATCTAGCTGGGAGTTAACAGCTATTGAAACCGTTAAATCATCAGCGTACTTCACAAAGTTTATTTCATCAGAGTGAGGCAAGTCATGCAAGAAGAAAGAAAAAAGAAAAGGAGAGAGGACAGCGCCTCGAGGGACACCAGTTTCAGTAGGCAATGAAGTGGAAGACTTCCCTTTATATACGGTGTACTGCTTTCTATCTGAGAAATAGGAATATAACCAGTTAACAGCCCAACATTCTGTTTGACTAGCAGCAAGTTTATTTAATAAGATGTCCCTAGGGACCGAGTCGAAAGCAGATGTATAGTCTAGGAAGGCAACACGAGCAAATTTAGCCCCCTTGTCTAGACTGGAAGCAATGTTATGATATAAGACGGCAGCTGCATCTAAAGTACTTCTACTGTGCTTATAGGCGAATTGTTTAGGGTCATTAAAGGATTTAAGCGAAGGTACAAGACTAAGTAAAAGTAATTTCTCCATAGTTTTCAAAAAAGGAGAGGTAATAGCAATGGGTCTAAATTTGACACATGCTCCAGTGGATGATTTAGGTATGGGTACAACTTTAATGTCCTTCCAAACGGCAGGCACAATATTATCGGAAAAAGATTTGTTAAATAGATCAGTAAGAGGGTAACACAGAATATTAGGACATTTTTAAAAAATAATACTAGGTACATAATCGGGACCTAAGCTCTGGGAAGGGTTTAGAGACTTGAGGCACTTTTGAACATCATTTGTGTTGAAACCTGGAAAGGGGCTATTATTAACACAAGTGATGCTGGGAAGCATGGCACTTGAGGGAGAGTAAATAAAAGATTTGTTAAGAGTACATACATCAAAAGAATATGGAATATTGTTTATCTGCTTACCACCAGTGATTTCCTTAAATAGTTTCCACATATTAGAAGGATTTTTGCAGGATATGAATTTCTGGCTATGTATTACATTCAACCTCTGCATTTCAGACTTAATTAAGAAGTTAGTTCTTTTTATACCACTTTTATCTTTCATCTTATATAATTTTTCCTTCTCTCTACGAAGCTTTTTAAGTTGAGGTGAGGAGAAACGGTCAAATTTGACGAATAGTGTTTCTTTTGGACAACAGATTTCAAAACAGAATTTCAGATAGGATGTAATATTAGAGATATTGTCATCAAGTGAATCATCAGTAAACAAATCCCATCTTGTGTCACTGAGCATGTTTCTAAGATGATGCACGTTCTCATTTGAGTAGCATCTGTGAACAACTTTCTTAGACAAGTTTGAGAGGGATTTACTGTGTAACTTTCCGTAAATTTTGGGTAAGACTCGTACAATACAATGATCAGAATTGAAGAGTGGGACTCTTTTACGAGCTTCATATATTCCAGAATCATTTATAAATACTAAATCAAGTGAAGTATTTTGTCGAGTTGGGAAATTAACAACATTTTCATGGCCCAGCAATGTAATAAAACTGCAGTTGCTGGAGTTGAAGTCGCCAGTCACTATAGATAAGGAGTTACCAAACGAAGCAGCAGCAAAAGTAGTGAATTCATCAGCGAAGATAGATAGTTCTGAGGGACTGCAACAAGGTGTAATATAGATATTTGTGACAAAAATGAAGCTATACTTAGATAAGTGTTTAGGTCGACATTTTACAGTTATACAATCAATATTATCATTTGAGAATTTGAAGCAGACGTTGTTGGCAGTAGACCACTGAGAATTAATAAAAGTGACAACACCACCACCTCTCTTCTTCTTTGAGCTGCATCGGTCTTGTGTGTAGATTGTGAACCCACTTAAGGAGACTAAATTATCGTCATATGAATCATGGAGCCAAGTCTCATGAAGAGTGATTACACCAGTATTACAATATATATTTGAGTATAATAGAGAATGCAAATAGTTAATCTTGTTCGATAATGAAATACCCAACAACCAATTTCATGGAAACTGTTATGGCACCGACAGCCAGGTAACGCATTTATTTAATATCCTTACTCCCTGAGCACTTCCACTCAACAAATGCCAGTGGCGACGTCTTCACCTATACCACAGCCAGTTCAGCAGACTACGTATGTCATTTTTCATTAGTGGTAACTTTGCAGTAAGGAAAACGGTGATTCGGATAATAAAGTGGTCAATGAGTTGCAGTCCCTTAGAGGAGAAATGCAGTCCTTTAAAGGAGAAATCAAAGGAAAACTTCAGTCCCTTAATAAAATAGTGGCGCAATTGCTCTCAGTGAATAAGTCAACCGGCGTGACCGTCTTGGGAACCGGGAAGTCGTCCATTGACAAAAGTCAACTGGCTATTGGCTACTGAAGAAGAGTTTAGCCAACTGGAAGCGTCACTGAAAAATCCGAAATTTAAAGATTCATTCGTAAGTTTACAATAAATCTTTACTTACTTTCAGATGACGAAACTGGTTGCGAGTTCATCTTTTAATCCAGTCTTCGTTGAGACGGATGCCTAATTATGTAATGGAGCCTCAGCTGTCAAGTCGTTTTACAGCATTTGGAACCCCAAAGAAGTTAGCTCTCACTAAATGCAACCTTTATGCATGAAAATTGCATTTAGTGAGAGCTAACTTCTTTGGGGTTCCAAATGCTGTAAAACGACTTGACACCTGAGGCTCCATTACATAATTAGGCATCCGTCTCAACGAAGACTGGATTAAAAGATGAACTCGCAACCAGTTTCGTCATCTGAAAGTAAGTAAAGATTTATTGTAAACTTACGAATGAATCTTTAAATTTCGGATTTTTCAGTGACGCTTCCAGTTGGCTAAACTCTTCTTCAGTAGCCAATAGCCAGTTGACTTTTGTCAATGGACGACTTCCCGGTTCCCAAGACGGTCACGCCGGTTGACTTATTCACTGAGAGCAATTGCGCCACTATTTTATTAAGGGACTGAAGTTTTCCTTTGATTTCTCCTTTAAAGGACTGCATTTCTCCTCTAAGGGACTGCAACTCATTGACCACTTTATTATCCGAATCACCGTTTTCCTTACTGCAAAGTTACCACTAATGAAAAATGACATACGTAGTCTGCTGAACTGGCTGTGGTATAGGTGAAGACGTCGCCACTGGCATTTGTTGAGTGGAAGTGCTCAGGGAGTAAGGATATTAAATAAATGCGTTACCTGGCTGTCGGTGCCATAACAGTTTCCATGAAATTGGTTGTTGGGTATTTCATTATCGAACAAGATTAACTATTTGCATTCTCTATTATACTCAAATATATATTGTAATACTGGTGTAATCACTCTTCATGAGACTTGGCTCCATGATTCATATGACGATAATTTAGTCTCCTTAAGTGGGTTCACAATCTACACACAAGACCGATGCAGCTCAAAGAAGAAGAGAGGTGGTGGTGTTGTCACTTTTATTAATTCTCAGTGGTCTACTGCCAACAACGTCTGCTTCAAATTCTCAAATGACAATATTGATTGTATAACTGTAAAATGTCGACCTAAACACTTATCTAAGTATAGCTTCATTTTTGTCACAAATATCTATATTACACCTTGTTGCAGTCCCTCAGAACTATCTATCTTCGCTGATGAATTCACTATTTTTGCTGCTGCTTCGTTTGGTAACTCCTTATCTATAGTGACTGGCGACTTCAACTCCAGCGACTGCAGTTTTATTACATTGCTGGGCCATGAAAATGTTGTTAATTTCCCAACTCGACAAAATACTTCACTTGATTTAGTATTTATAAATGATTCTGGAATATATGAAGCTCGTAAAAGAGTCCCACTCTTCAATTCTGATCATTGTATTGTACGAGTCTTACCCAAAATTTACGGAAAGTTACACAGTAAATCCCTCTCAAACTTGTCTAAGAAAGTTGTTCACAGATGCTACTCAAATGAGAACGTGCATCATCTTAGAAACATGCTCAGTGACACAAGATGGGATTTGTTTACTGATGATTCACTTGATGACAATATCTCTAATATTACATCCTATCTGAAATTCTGTTTTGAAATCTGTTGTCCAAAAGAAACACTATTCGTCAAATTTGACCGTTTCTCCTCACCTCAACTTAAAAAGCTTCGTAGAGAGAAGGAAAAATTATATAAGATGAAAGATAAAAGTGGTATAAAAAGAACTAACTTCTTAATTAAGTCTGAAATGCAGAGGTTGAATGTAATACATAGCCAGAAATTCATATCCTGCAAAAATCCTTCTAATATGTGGAAACTATTTAAGGAAATCACTGGTGGTAAGCAGATAAACAATATTCCATATTCTTTTGATGTATGTACTCTTAACAAATCTTTTATTTACTCTCCCTCAAGTGCCATGCTTCCCAGCATCACTTGTGTTAATAATAGCCCCTTTCCAGGTTTCAACACAAATGATGTTCAAAAGTGCCTCAAGTCTCTAAACCCTTCCCAGAGCTTAGGTCCCGATTATGTACCTAGTATTATTTTTTAAAAATGTCCTAATATTCTGTGTTACCCTCTTACTGATCTATTTAACAAATCTTTTTCCGATAATATTGTGCCTGCCGTTTGGAAGGACATTAAAGTTGTACCCATACCTAAATCATCCACTGGAGCATGTGTCAAATTTAGACCCATTGCTATTACCTCTCCTTTTTTGAAAACTATGGAGAAATTACTTTTACTTAGTCTTGTACCTTCGCTTAAATCCTTTAATGACCCTAAACAATTCGCCTATAAGCACAGTAGAAGTACTTTAGATGCAGCTGCCGTCTTATATCATAACATTGCTTCCAGTCTAGACAAGGGGGCTAAATTTGCTCGTGTTGCCTTCCTAGACTATACATCTGCTTTCGACTCGGTCCCTAGGGACATCTTATTAAATAAACTTGCTGCTAGTCAAACAGAATGTTGGGCTGTTAACTGGTTATATTCCTATTTCTCAGATAGAAAGCAGTACACCGTATATAAAGGGAAGTCTTCCACTTCATTGCCTACTGAAACTGGTGTCCCTCGAGGCGCTGTCCTCTCTCCTTTTCTTTTTTCTTTCTTCTTGCATGACTTGCCTCACTCTGATGAAATAAACTTTGTGAAGTACGCTGATGATTTAACGGTTTCAATAGCTGTTAACTCCCAGCTAGATTGTACTAAAATAAATAGCTTTCTATCGGGAGTCAGCAAATGGTCTGAGTCTAACGGTCTTAAACTGAATCCTTCTAAGTGTCAAACTGTTGATTTTAGCTTAAGATGGTTAAAAGAAGTCATCGATTCTCATGACAGTTGCAAAATTGACGACAATGATATAGGAATCAAATCAGAAATTAAGTATCTTGGACTTATTCTCTCTTCTGATCTCTCCTGGTCTTCCCATGTCTCAGCAATCTCCAGTAAAATATTCCGCCTGACATTTTACATTAAGAAGTTAAGACACTCGGGTATAACTCAACCCCTCATCTTACAGTTTGTCAACTCTTGCATCCTACCTATTCTTCTTTATTGCTCACCCTTATTCTTTCCTGGTTTGCTTAAAAAGGACTATGTCACAATTCGTAGAATACTGAAGACTGTCAGTAGGGTGAGTGGTGTCCCAGTGGACCACATAGTTAACGTCGTTGTCGATAGGCATTTGACTTCATGCAATAAATTTGCTAAATGGATTTTGTCTGACTTGGAGCATCCGCTTTACCCTCAGCTTTCACCTTGCATCTCCTCAGGTAGAACAAGGAGTAACTTCAGAAAACTATGCTCGCACGTCTAAGTATAAAAATGCTATGATACCATACTTGGCACGTATTTTATGTGATGAAAATAGTGTCAGGAAAGAATTAACTAACCTTTTTTCATCTAGTAAATAAACAGTTTCCTCCATCCATGCTTATATACCTTCAAGTTTTACTTTTATTACTTCTATTATGTTTATGGTCCTGTTACTTTTCTGTTTTTTCACTCTCATAATTGCAAACACCAACTTATCTCCATGATGGCTGTAATCTTTGTTTTTCCCCTCACCATATCATGTAAAGAGAACGTTATATTCAATATTTTTAAACATGTTAGGATTTCTATACCACATTGCCAATACTGTGTGACACAAGCCAACGGCAATTTTCACTTGTATTCTTATTATTATTACCCTAGCTGTTATCATTATTATTGCTATTTCCATTTTATATGCTGCATGATTTTGACACTACCCCTATTGTAAATGTGGAAAATTTTCTGTGTGATTAATTTTATTTATAATTTGAGGAAACTAGATGCAATATTGTGACTAATGCTGAAAATCCCATTCTGTATCACAAGTACTGTTTTTGGAATAAAGTAAATCATTAATATTATTTCGAAGGCAAACACACTTTCTGTGCCTCCACTGCTTCAAGTTCAACTGAGTTATAAGCGTAAGAAGAGTTCTTTGTCTGAACTCTGTATTCTGTCATTAAGCAATAAGAAGAATCTACCTTTAACGTTTGGAATTGGTTAGGGGTAATGTATCCTCGAGATTATCTGAATTAGACAGTATACTGTATATTCGTTGGACAGTCTGTAAAGTACTCTTGGCTTCTACGAAAGAGTCTAATTACAGGAATGTAGTTAATACGGAAACAGTTACCTAGCTCAGCTAACATTTGACAATCAATTAACACCCATTCCGGTCTAGGTCTTACGCATGCCTCAACTTCATAATTGGTTATACTGCTGTGATACAAACACATGTCGTCCGACAGCATCCAATTTCTGGCGGCTATGAATAATTCTTGGGAACCAGCTTTTCGTAACACAGTGTAAGTCTTCTTTTCATTTCTGTAAGAAATGATAAATATGATATAAACAAAATTTACTGTCTTATTAGTCCGCTTGCCATTGAATGCAGGAATGCCGACGATTGACACAATCTATCTAAGCAGTTTATGGAAAAGTATGAGGCAATGCCACCGCTACTTCATACCTATCTGTACGAATACCGAAGCACTTACAAGTAATATCTGACGGAAGAATTTCTAGCTTGTTTGGACTAACTCTTGAGCGTTTCCATATCCCAATGTGGGATGACTTAAATGGGTCGTCGAAGAAATCACAAACGTCTGCATAAGGTCTGAATATTAGTCCTTCCTTGTTTATCTGTGCTATCAGACCCGGTCTACCGTGAGCTATGACTAAGTTATCTGGTGAAGAGGAAGTTATAACTGTATTACTGGTGTTAACTATTTGCCTACGTGCATCAACCTCACAGTGATTTATAACGTTATTGTATACTTCTCCTGAGTTGCAGTCGTGAAACACCTTTTCAGCAAACCGTTGTGCCGCTTGCTTAGTGATTGCATTGTTGGAATGTATAGATCGCCTGATTGTCTGCATATAAGATTCAAATGGGAACGCCGAAAAAGATTCTAACGGTCCCATTTCATTGACATCTTCAGCCAAGTGTTGCAGACAATGGATGTTATAAACGAGGTGCTCCCTGCCATATATCACTTCAAACTCATCCAGAAAGTTGAGTAACTCAACTCTGCAACCTTCTAAGTAATTTCGATAAAACTTAGAGTGGGACAGAAGATAAACTGCAAGACTCAGTCTTCGGTAGTTGCGGTAGATTGCCAGTGGCATAATGTCCTTAAGTAAAACTGGTCCTGGGTACAGGAGGAAGAGGCGACATTCAGTGGCTTTCCACCGACTAACTTCGGTGACCCCCCTACACTTCCTCGGGAAGTCCCTGGGTGTCATTCCAGCACAAGGTAATATCTTCCCGTCAATATTTTCAAGCATGAGACGGTTGACGTGCATCTCATTTCTTTTAGCTAAGTCTTGCCAGAGACTTGTTAGCTTCCTAACTACCCCTAAATATACTAGGTGCATTGGATCAAGAGGGAAGCATTTTACCATATCAATATTTAATTCCTCAAAAATACACTCTCCACGGTGGTGACTTGGCTGCATCCTTTTACGGAAGCTGTCATCAGTTCGTATTGGAAAAAAACCATTCCCAAATATCATTCTTCCGTCAACTTTTAATCCGGTTACTGTGCATTTGTCGCAGCCAGAGCTGGCATTATCACCTACTATATATTTCAGGTCCGCCCTAGCCGGTGCATCACAGATGACGGCTGTCAAACGAATGTTGAAATGTCTATTAAGTCTGGTCATATGTATGCCTTGACTTAGTATATCCTTTAGTTCAGATACTAAGTCATTGCATAACTCTTTGTAACTACTGGGTTTGCTAGGACCACCGTATATACCTATCATGAACACACTGCTTAAGAACGGTGCCGTAATCCTACCTAACAGGGGCAGTAACTGCTGGTTAGAAGACTTAGAGATGGACAATCCGTCGACATTCAACTGCAGATCAATCATGTTGCAGGGACTTCCAATCACAGACGACATCTCCATGTAATCATTTTTTGAGACTGATGTAGCAGTACATTCCTTCTCCAAGTAGTCTAGACTCGCAAGACCCACACATTCTCAGTACACTTCTAACAGTTGTTGGTAGTTGAGGCAATTTCGCACGGAAGATCTCCAATATTCTGTTAGCGGCTGCTTGTGAAATGTTCGTGGTGACCAGGGTATTCAGAAGCATACTTGTCATATCATCACGTTCAGAAGAGACTTGTGTGCACATTTGCGAAGTACTAGCAGCTGGTGTTACGCTGCTGCATGGTGCCGATGGCACTACCTCGGTTTCATTAGTCATAGTATCAGTGTTCACTGAAGAGGGCTCGACTTCAACAGGAAGGACAGCATGTGAGACAGCCTCCGTTGACGTCGACGCTACCTTTATCTCGGCCATTGTCTGCGTATAATGACGTTTATATCTTTTGTAAGACGTTGTGTAATGGCAGGTCAACTGTAGATTACGCTCACGTATTCTTTTCAGGCTTAATATAGGGTATTTAGTGTTAGACTAGGAGAAAAATTGAAAAGGGACCACAGCGACCACCTACCTGCGTCGTGAACAATTTAAAAGTGAGCGCAAAATGTGCGACTGTAAGAAAACAAACCCTAACAATTGGTTGCGCTGTAATTAACATTTACCAAAGCAATTTTGCACAAACTGCACTGATTGGTAAGTAAGCTTTGAAATGATTCAATAGGAAAATATAGATTTCATTGAATTACGAAAAATGCATCAGTTAATTTATGCGTTTTCTTCATTTGCAGTAGCGGTGAGGTATTTTCTACCCAAAAATGTTACTACTTACAATTTATTAGTAGCCTACCGAGTAAAGTGAAACTTTTCCATTGCTTCCCTATTTTGTCCCCATCATTCGGATTTTGTCCCCCTTTTTAAGATATTGTCGCCATTATTCGGATTTTGTCCCCATTTTACACTATTGTTATTATTTTGCCTAAAATGTCCCCATTTTTCCTCATATTTGTCGGATTGGCACAGTTGCACTAAAAACTGAGTGCGACTTGATAAACAAGAGTATAGACAAATAAAATGAAAATTAATGTCCTCCCTACTTTTTGAACAACGTTTCCTTATTCCTGGATAATAAATTTCTTTCACCTCTGAGCCTGAGTTAAGTCTATGAATTCGCAATAATACATAAGTTTAATCTTCCCCCAAAACCAAGGCCACTTGTAACCAATAGCAACATAGTAACAGGCGTCATTGAGGGGATATGCAATAAAGTCGCTCTTACTTCACTATCACGTGATCGGCGTCCATTATTTTGGGCCCCGCTGTGATTTTCTTTGTGTGGCCTCCAATGTCATTCATCACACTAAGGTGACTGGCCCACCTACATTCACCAAAACATAGCGGTTTTCTCCACAGAAACACCAGACCGGTAATGCTGAGTTAGAAAATGTGTTGGAGATGGGGGTTCTGGACTATCCAACAGCATGTAGTCTTCACCACTATGTATGCTGCATAATAACAGTGGCATGGACTGCATGCCTTGGGCCAATTACGGAAGGCTGAATGTCGAAATGGCCCAAGAGTGTTGCCCAGATCCATGAATACATGACATGACATTTGAAAAGCCCATTTGTTTTCGGCAGACGTGACTTGACACATGCTTATCAGTAGATCCAACTCTGTCCTCATTGTTTCAAAGACTGCAGACTTTACACTGTTTGCTCCTTCTGAGTTTCTTCGAATATCTTTTGGTATACCCATCTCCGCATATGTTTCAGCATTTCGTCCATGATGGCCTGCATGGGTCAGACTTTGCTTGTGCATATCCAAAAAGCAATCCGATAACTAGTAGAGGTGAAGGAACTCATCGTGACCAACTCAAACAAGCCTTCTGATAGCTTTCGAAACATTTGGAAACAATCATTATTGCCAAGTGGTAGGTTGGCAATTTGTTAACTCTTGCATTGGTCTTTACTGCTCCCCCTTATTCTTTCCTGAATTACTCAGAAACGACTATGTCGTATTGTGCAGGATATTAAGGTTGTCAGTAGAGCAGGTGGTGTACCATTTAGTCAACTCGTTTATGCATTAGTTGAAAGACATCTGAACTCATGCGAGAAATAGTTTATATCTATACTGTCTGGCCCTCAACATCCCCTTTATTCTCAGCTCTTACCTTTAATTTCATCTGATGGAATCAAAAGTCAGTATCAAAGATTATACGATCGTTTTTGGAATTACGTAATTCTAAAAATTGTTGTCGTTTTCATTGGCAGCAGTTCACATTCTATTGAGTTTACACAAGTACAATGCCCATTTATAACTTTACTGAGGAGACATCAACTAGGATTCTAGAAAAAAAAGTAGGTCAGTATGTGAATTTTATGAATCTCTAGACTACATTCCATTCACTTAATACTGACACTAAACTATGAGGGAACTGATATTTCCAAGAAGGATATAATACAAAGCTCATTTCTACAACTGTCCTCCTTATTTTAGTTCACATTCATCATACATGTATTAACCAAATTGTTCGTCACTCACTTTAGGGACTTACCAAGGAACAGTCTTGTCAACTTAGTGTATGCTGATGGTATTGTCCACTTAGGCTGCAAGAAGTGACCACTGAAACTGAAAGATATGAAAAGACTACTGGTTTTTGATCGCAGTGTCTGTACCCTTTCTTCTGTATTAAGTAGACTAACGTGATGAGTAATATTGAGGTTAAGCTTAATGTGTGTTAAGTAGAAATGTGTTCCAAACGTTGTTAATGACACAGATGCATTCACTCTGCGTATTCTCACATATCTGAGCAACCCTTATATATTTTTTCCATATCACTGGTCGTTTTCCATCACATATGTACTCATTATCTTGTACTTTATGTGTCTCCTAATTGTTTCAATTTTGTCTTCCTCATTGCAGGTTGTTAGTCTTTGTAGACTTTCTACTAGATGCTATCATACATAGTGTCTGCAAGCAGTCTTTCAATACATCTACCTCCCGCAAAGTTGTTGTTACTATGCCTTTAGATTATTTACATTTGGCTGTGATGCAATTAGTATGCTAATATTACTGATGCAATGATATGCAAGACTTGTACATGTTACTGTGAAGTTTGCCTGTAAAAACATTCCCTCCATAGTAAATACAATACTTGTGATAACAATTCGTCATTATCTTTTCATTGCGTATATATTAGAAAAAAGCTAACCTTGTCGTGTTAGTTCTCTAAATTACAATCACTAAGTGCCCACACCTTTGCTGAATACCAAGTGCTACTCGTGGCCCATGAAATACTTATCACTGCATTCGTAAATAACTAACAAACTATTATTACATGGAATAGTGAGACATAAGGCGTATGAAATTTGGATGCTAATGTGTATCTGAAGTTAATGACACAATATATATGTACATGTTTCATTTCCAAACAAGTAGATTTTATAGGGTAATGTAGGGCTGAGCTTGGTGAGTTAATAGTGTATTCATTACTGTATAAATCTTGTATGAGTGAAATGCTTCTATTCAATTTTCGGCAAAACTGCGATATTACCCTGCAGGGTAACTCTGTCCTCGTTATGTTTCAAAGACTGCAGACTTTACACTGTTTGCTCCTTCTGAGTTTCTTCGAATATCTTTTGGTATACCCATCTCCGCATATGTTTCAGCATTTCGTCCATGATGGCCTGCATGGGTCAGACTTTGCTTGTGCATATCCAAAAAGCAATCCGATAACTAGTAGAGGTGAAGGAACTCATCGTGACCAACTCAAACAAGCCTTCTGATAGCTTTCGAAACATTTGGAAACAATCATTATTGCGAAGTGGCAGGTGGGCACACACTCTGACTTACCAGGGACGTGTAACTAAATAACATGGTGTAGGCGGTTCCGAACTTGTCATGACTAAAGCCCAGGACAACTTCTCTCATATTATTTGGCATTTTGTTACCTCCCAATAGATATTCAAAGCCTGAACATATCATTTCTAGCCGGACCTGCAAAATCTTCTGATAGGCAGGTGTAATATACGAGGCTAGGCTCCAGAAACATTGAAAACATTGGAGAAATTTGAGATGGCTATTGCAGGTGCCACTATGGTGGTGCATCTGGATGTAAAGCTTACCCTTACTGTTTCTACTAATGCATCTAGAACTGTAATCTGTGTTGTTCCACAAAAATATATGAAAAACAGACGGAAACCTGCTTTCTCTTTAAGAATGCCATCTGCATGCGAAATGCAACGTAGCACTTTTCGTTGGGAACCAATTTTCATATGTACCTACATCAAACACTCCTGTTACTTAGTCGAAAGTTGTCACATTACTGCTGTCACTAATCGAAAACCTATGAATTTGACTTTTCACTTGGCTGCCAGTAGACGTTCACCAGATGGATTACGCAATCTGTGCCACATAGCAAAAATCACACCAGATATCTGCTACATTTATGCTGCAAATAACCTAGAAGAATGCGCGTTCCCAATATTCCACATCATGGTGGTTACTCCACCTATCGAATGAAGGGAATGATAGTGTGGTGAGAGCAGGCTGCTAGCCAATTGGTAGACATTAATCTACGTCAGTGTCTTTGTCACTAATATTGGCCGTGAGAAAATATGAACAAGGCTGATTCATTAACCAATCACAGTAGACTTGACGTGGACAAATAAGATTCGCAGACATATGGCTTAACTTTCCGAGAAACCAGAAACAATTAGTCAGGAGACTGTGTTTGTCTGCTATAATAATGTACATGAAATACATATAAATACGTGCTGATTTCCGTAATAAACCGATCTGTTGCCGGTCCTTGTCTTCGGTTGTTACAATAGCACTTCTGACCTTAGACAAGAGTGTAGAAAGACTTCATCACAAAACTTCTACACATATGAGAGTGCAGCTTTTGCCAGCACAGAGGTTATCATAATTTGCAACCTGTCCAAAGGCATACCGTAATATACGGTTCGTTTGTTTGTATAAAGGACAGTATTTAAATGTCTTCATAACCAGTCACACACTGATGTATTCACATAACATAACAAGCTAACATGCTATGGATTCGTCCGGTTTGACGGCAGCCGTGGTGATGGACACGTTCTTGCATAATATCCACATTGGTCCAATCGGACCATTTGCAATACTTGATGTACGTCCCAATCATGTTAATCTGGACATGTTTTAGCTGCTAATTCACTCCAGTGACCACTCGTGCAAACTTTCACGTGATGATCACTTTAATCGTCGTCCAGAAGTCACCTCTATAGTGGATGTAACAGCTGAAACAATTTGAAATAATCAGATGCGAGCACATTCAGACCATGGCAGACCACCTATCAGTAGTAGGGTATCCTCATTGGGAACTTAACATTTAGTTGACGACCTCCCTAATGGACAGATCGACAGATTTCCCCCTCTAGTCCATTGTTACAGTGGATATCCAGTGCATCTCAGCAGGGCTGGCACATGGAATTGCATTCTATTTAGCTGACAAACGTGTTTCCATAAAAGTTGGTGAACCAGGCATTTCTGATATCCATAGCCACGCCCGAAGTTTAAGTCATTTCACGCTCCAATTCCAACCGACTCCAGATCGTGCATAGATCAAACAAGTTCTGTTAGAAATGCACAAACATTTATGCTCGTTTCGATGCGCTTCGTAAAACCTTACGCTATCCTTGGATTGAGATTTCAGATTCATCAGTAGGAAAGTAAAATGTTTCTTCACTGGCCTAGGCGGTTGTGAGATTACAATACCATTGATAGCGCCGAAGGAGCTTATATTGAGCAGGAATTATTGCTCTCTATATCATCGCTTCTAGAAAACCCTCTTATGTAAAACCTTGAAAAGACCTTATTACTGGTAGAACTCTAAAACTTTCGGTAATGTATCTGATAACGATAGTATTGAAATGTCTGGTACATACACTAATCGACATGTGCGTTGATCCTTTTAAGCTTCCATAAATGTTACTCCTCTCAATTAGTGCACCCTTAAGCTCAATGATTCCACCGAAATGCAGAACACAGCCAATAAATGTCGAATTTCGGTACAATTTCTGACTGCTAAACTAACAATATGGAGCCATTTGCACATAAAAATAGTCGCTTATAGCACTCACCTTCTTCCAGGTACAATGTTATTTCATTTTTATAAAAACTGTCAGAACATCAAAAGAATTTAATTCTGGCAAAACATAGTTAAAAATTGAATATCCTGCCCGGCGGGTCATTCGTTTCTGTTACTGCTTAACGTGGGTGAGTTGGTATTTTGTACTTTGTATGCTGTTTGGGTTGCTGAATACGTTTGACATGTTAATAAGCTATATTAATTATGCAATTCTGTTTACTGAGCTAAGATGCATAGAACTATTTATTTGCAACTGTCACGAGGCAAAATATTTGGTTACGCATGCACCAATGAGTGCTTCATTGCTGCAGAAGAAGGATCACAAAACTTTGGATCTGTAAGCCGGTGCAAACTTATTTGCCCAAAACTGTCAAAATATATGCAGTTAGACTTTATTTTCGCCCAGAATAGGACCAGGCCCACGAAGTAAATAACCAATGTCGAAAACCCAGCTAGCATTTTTTCAGGCCCATTGCAGACTTTTTGGGGCAGACTTCGGGAAACTTTCTTACGTAAGTAGATCTTCCCGAAGTTTGTTTGCCTCAAAAAGTCTGCAATGAGCCCGAAAAAAATGCTAGCTGGGAACTGACTTCATACATGTGTACGTCATTGGCACAGTTGTTAGGACGCCTACCGACCATGCTCATGGTCTAAGGTTCGATACCCTGTCGACGCACACCTAATGTCATTTATCGGCGAGCTAAATTCGGGTTACCGGTATGACATGCCTAAAATTCCAGACTTGTACCAAAATACCTTGAGGAATCAAGCTATAATAAAAAAATATAGGACATGTTTTCTATACATTCGACTTCTATTCTGGGCATGCTTATTTTTGTTTGTTTGAAAAGAGCGCAAAATTCACAAGAAATGTATTTAGAAATAGGTTGTGTTCAAAGTACGACATGTTAACTGATCACTTAGACTTAGAATCAGAATATGTGGCCAACCGCGTCCTTTCGGCATATATAAACACTATCCATTCAGTCAAAAAAATGCAAAATAACCTGAAAATACGGCAAATCACGACATCTGAAAACTTAGATGTTTTTTTCTGCTTCTTATCTTCAGTCTGTCGCAGCTATTTTAAGGCAATGTTAAATGCATGCTATTGTTTTCTTGGGAATCTCACTCTCCTTACTGCTATGCTTTAAGGGACTGTTTACGACACGCAAAGACGATGATAATGATGTGTGTTAAAGTCGCACATCCTGGTGTTTTGAAAAGCCTTTTGTAACTCGTGGATTACAATGAAAAACTGCATGCTATTAAAACAGGCGTTTGCGTTCCACCTCTTTTTAAAACATGATAGGATTATTTTTGGGATAAACACAATACCATCAAAGAACAAAATCTCTAAGAGATAGCCATTAAGTTAAAATTAATGACGAGGAAGCCATCGCACCCCCTAAAACTAACAGGACCGGAAAGTGTTAGGGAAAATCACACTTCACTTGTTTGTGACTGCTATTTGCTGGCGAAATCTCGGCTGACGCATACTAAAGCTTGTGTTGGCGTTTACCAGCCTATGTCATCTCTAGAGTTGATACAATATCCGCTGTAATATTTATGCTATTATTCATATCACGTTGCTTATCTGCGGTCAATGTTTTCTGCAAACTTCGTAACTTAAGGACTACTCCTAAGTATTGTAAATGCACTACCTTTCTTGGCTGCACCAGCATTATGATGATAATCTAGTTTCAATTAATGGATATAAGGTTTTTCGCCAAGATAGAAATAGTTCCAAGAAAAAATATGGAGGAGGGGTAGCCACTTTTATAAACACAAGTTGGTCTACATCAAATCACGTTTGCTTCAATTATTCTAATGACAATATAGATTGCATAACCGTCAGGTGTCGCCCAAAACACTTAAGTAAATATTCTTATATATACATAACAAATATTTACATAACACCCAATTGTAGCCTTTCTAATATAGTTATGTTTGCAGATGAGTTTACTGAATTCGCTGCTCCTGCATTCGGAAATTCGTTGTCTATAGTCTGTGGTGATTTTAATTTATGTGATCACAGCTTTCTTACTTCACTTGGTCATGAGAATCTAGTCAAGTTTAATACACGTCTGGACAAATCACTAGACCTGGTTTTCATAAATGACCGTGATGTATATGAAACCCGAAGGAGAGCTCCTTTGTTAAATTCTGACCACTGCATTATTCGTATTTTACCGAAAGTGTACGGCAAGTTACAACGAACATTGTTTAGTCATTTAACAAAGAAGATACATGAACGTTCATATTCCCATGACAACATTCTAGCATTAAGAAGCATATTGCATGATACCAACTGGGAACTATTTACTGAAGATAAGTTGGATGCTACTGTCTCTAATATAACCGATTATCTGAAGTTTTGTTTGGAAATTTGCTGTCCGTATGAAACACTGTTTTCGAGATTTGACAGAATCTCTTCTGTGCAACTGAAAAAACTTAGAAGACAAAAAGAGAAGTTGTATAAGAATTGTGATAATACTGGTGTCCGTAAAATAAACACCCATATAAAAATTGAAATAGAAAGGTTGAACAGACTATATAATGAAAAATTTTTATCATGTAAAAATCCTTCAAACATTTGGAAACTTTTCAATAAACTCACAAGTAAAAAACAAATGTCTGTTGATGCTTATACTGATGTTAATGCTTTAAACAAATCATTTATCAAGAAACAAATTAATATGGTTGTACCTGATGTAACTAGTCAAGAAAATGGTCATTTTCCGGGTTTTAAAGAAAAGGATGTACTATTATGTTTGAAATCATTAAATCCAACACATAGCCTTGGTCCAGATGGTGTACCGAGCATTCTTCTTCAAAAGTGTGCAGACATCTTGTGTCATCCTCTGACTCAAATCTTTAACGCATCATTTAACAGGGAAACGGTACCTGCTGACTGGAAAGAAATCAAGGTTGTACCTGTACAGAAATCATCTTCTGGAGCAGGTATAAAGTTTATACCGGTAGCTATAACATCTCCTTTTTTGAAAACTATGGAGAAACTTCTTTTGAATATTCTTAAACCTTCTTTAGAAGCTTTCAGTGACCCTAAGCAGTTTGCTTATAAGTGTGGAAGAAGTACATTAGATGCAGCCATTGTGCTACACCATAATATTGTTTCCTGCCTTGATAAGGGTGCTAAGTTCGTTCGAACAGCTTTTTTAGACTATACTGCAGCTTTCGACTCTGTTCCTAGGACACTTTTATTAGGAAAGATGATTTTAGCTCAAACAGAGTCCTGGGTAACTAGATGGCTGTCTTCTTATTTTAAGGATAGGAAACAGCATACTGTTTTGGCTGGAAAGCGCTCCACTTCTCAGCTAACTGAAAGTGGTGTGCCTCAAGGTGCAGTACTTTCTCCATTTCTTTTCTCTTTCTTTTTGCATGACCTTCCGAACTCACCCATAGTTAACTTCATTAAGTATGCCGATGATCTGACCGTTTCTGTCCCTGTAGTTTCCACATCGGATTGTTCCCATATGAATGGCTTCTTAGCTGAAGTGAAGGATTGGTCTGGCTCAAATGGTCTTAAACTAAATCCAACTAAATGTAACACTGTTGATTTCAGCTTGAGAAGTGAAAAAGACATGCATGGATTGATTCAATCTCATGATTGTTGTAATATTGATGGTACCATGATAGAGAGTAAGTCAAGTGTTTCTTATCTTGGAATTAGTTTCTCTTCAAACCTTTGCTGGTCGTCTCATATTCTTATAGTTTCTAAGAAAGTTTTCCGTCTGACTTATTACATAAAGAAGTTGAGACACTCAGGTATAACTCAATCTCTTATCATACAATTTATTAATTCATGTGTTTTGCCCATCATTCTTTATTGTTCTCCATTATTCTTCCCTGGGCTACTCAAGAAAGACCATATAATACTACGAAGAACACTGAGGGCTGTAAGTAGGGTCAGTGCTATCCCTTTGACTCAACTAAATGACACTGTTGTCAATAGGCATATGAATTCTTGTAAACACTTAGCTAAAGTTACCTTATCTGATAGTGAACATCCTCCTTATTCACAATTGTTTCCTTGTATCTCTTCGGGTAAGACCAGAAGAAATTTTATAAACATTTATGCTCGTACTACAAAATATAAAAATTCGACCGTTCCATATTTGGCACGAGTATTGTGTGAAGAGACAAATATCAGAAAAGAACTTTTGCAACTTTTGAATCAATAACTAAACTATAAAATATAATGAAGCATATTATTATGCATGTGTTATTCGTTATATTATTTATTTATTATTCACTATGACCTAGAATGGTGTGATTTTGTTGGGTTTTTATTATTATTATTTTTTTTGTTTTGTTTTTTCCTATTAACTATCAATATTTTAACATTTTATACATTTATATAATTATAAACAGAGCTAAACCATTGCAATATGTAAAAGAAACGCTGAAAATTCCATGCTGTAAATTTTTATTGTTGTGGAATAAAGTGATTATTATTATTATTATTATTATTATTATTATTATTATTATATTAGGGAAGCACTTATCATGTTAATATCTAATTCTATTACACAATTGTGTCCCGCCATTTGTTTAACTAAGACTCTATCTGATTTATTACAAATGACACTTTTAGTCACAAGATATTGAATTCAGTCAGGTGAAAGTAAACCTGTTTTATATATGGAATCTCGGGTGCTTACCGATATCCACGCTGAAAATTCCATACTTGTACCAAAAATACGGTGTGGAATCAAGCTGTAATCAAAAATAAAAATAAATAAAACATGACTGACGGGTATGCAGGAGTTTACGAGACCTGGAATACCCTTATTCTAAACCTATGATGTATACGGACTCCAGCGTCCGAAAACACCGAATGGCTTATGAATCTGCTTTGGTCACTGTTCACCATGGGAGAGCAGATCTTAATGCTACACCACTACTGCCTCTTGGATCAAACTTCAAGTCAAAAGCTTTGGAGAGGGGATCGAGTGAAGACCCCTTAAGAGACCAACCTACTTCAGTCTTTGCAACCAGGCAGTATCCCAACCCTCTCACAAACATGAGATTTTGTGTGGCTCATCTTTTGGCATACTCATTGTATGTTTTAATGATAATATTATTATTTCCGAATTTATTTTTTATCCAGAAACTTCATTCACGATAGTCTATCATTTTTTGACAAGTGCCTACGAATCACTGCTGTAGCCTACCGATTAAATTTGCATTTATATATGCCTGTAGCTAGCCATTTTTCCAGGAAACAAGAACTATACTCCATATAGTCATCGACCTAGGTGGCTGAATTCTAATCCAAATGTCACGAGTTTGAATCCTACTCGCCATCTACAGAGGTTCGCACAGCCGGGTAGCATTATTAACCTGCACACAATAGGTGTATCCCATCGCCAGGTAGATAGAAAGGCTAGTCGTTGCTGAGTAACTAAGACGATTAGCCTCCATACTGTTAGCGGTAGTGCTGAGTCATCTTTAGTACATGTGTTAGAGATAATATTTCTGAATATGGATTCTGCTTTCGTCAATCTTTGTTTCCATTCGTCCTTACTGGATTTTCTTACAGTCTATATATTATGTAACTTCTCATCTCACACATGAGTAGTTATTGATGAACTTATTTTTCTGAATGTTATACGCCTGTACTCTTGTGAGTTGTTGACCTTTATGTAAACGTTTACACTAATTCAGAATATTTTTACTAGTGACCTTTATTATTGATTTATATAGGTAACCAGATAGTCCGCATAAGAATTTTACTACACTACATTATTTCTTTTTCTTTTTTACACTTTCTGCTTGACCTTTTAATCGTTTTTGTACTAGGCTTTAAGCGATAAAGGATTGTGTGTGTGTGCAGGTCTACAGTGCTACTTAGTTGCTCAGGTTGAAGAAGTAGGTGGACAGGAGAAACTCACATATGGAATCCGTTGGTTTAAAGCTGAGTGCTTAAATCAACTATAGACATATTATGTCCACTTCAATTGACTGAATTTGTTTCTCATTAGGCATTTTAGATGAAACGTAGTTCAAGTCCTCGTCATTTTAAGGTTTTATTGAATAGTCTCTGATGTGTCTTTCTGGTGTAGAAATAATAGCTTCATTCTTTAATAATCACATTTGTTGATTAATAGTCCATATTGAGACGATTCCCAAACTAGGGTAAAACAGTCACCTGTCCAGTACCCCCTGATTAGTTTTCAATGGTTCTTCTCTAACTAATATCAATCCGTAGTCAAACTCGTATAAACAAATCCAATCCTTACAAACCAACTATTAAAAATTAATCTGATGCTCGTTAGTGACTTGCTACAGGACGGAGTTTCCTGGAGTTCTAGTGAGAAGTCGTGACCAGTGAGGTCCATCCAGTCGGGAGTGAGGATAGAGATCCCACCGATGACATTGATTGGTGCCAGTCGCGCTAAAATCAGGAATTGGGTGGAAGTTAGAATTCATGGACTGGTCATTGAATTTCATCCCATTGACTGAATGGTCAACGAGCTCACCTCTTAACCCAACGGTTTTGGTCCCGATTCCCGGTAGAGGTCGGTAGGTGGTGTTCCAGTACACCATAGTTTTCGTTCGTCCTCTAACTGATATTGATCTGTGATCTAACTTGCAATTAAACAAGCCCCTAAAAACTAACACATTTGAAAATTCAGTTTGTAGTTTAAAATGTTTAGTTAAGGAAAGTTTTAATTTACCTTTGTTCAGTTTCTTTCTAGATTGTTTCTCTTATGTGTTTTGTGCATTTGTATAGTATTGTAACAAGAGAAGACAAGGGTCAGGTAACACATCCTTCATTAAGGAAATCAACAGATATTTATGAATTTTCATGTACATTATTATAAATTATTTAAGCAAACAAACACAGCCCCCCTGATTGGTTGTTTCTCACTGAAAGTTAATCTTTCATCTCTTTGTGGCTGTTTCTTGAGTTTCAGATCATCTATATGCTAACTGTATCCGCCTACGCAAAGTCTTTGTTCTTATTTTGCTCACGACCAATATTTGTGACATAAACATTGACGTAAATTACTGTCTACCAACTTTGACTAGCAGCCAGCTCTCACCACAGTATGATTTCGCAATTCTGTTGCTGGCTTTGTGCTTTCAAAATTTCTTCGCATTAATATTCTTCTCTATAATGAATAACGTTTTGACGATTCCGTGTAGTTTGTTCCCTGTGCATATTCTCGAAATATGAGTAAGAAAAGTATTCACACACAGTCTCTCTCTTTATGAATGTACCTATCTCTGTTCGCTATCCCTGGGACGGGATGGAAAAGGCGGAGGGATGGTCAGTCCATGACGTGGCGTCGTGGGATGAAAGATGTTTGTGCTAGATTAGCATCGGTTGGTGCGTCACGACTCCCTGGTTGGGGTCCGCGAGATAGCTCAAATCAATGGCTCGAAACGTTATGAGATATGACCAAAAATCGTAATCAATGGCGAACGTGTTGCAATTTCCTTCTTTCTTCCCTTCTCGGTGATAGTTGACGGATATTGTTTGAACTTGTTAAGCGTGGCTGTTTTCCTTCCTGATGAAGTTCTTTATTCGTTCTCCACCTATATTTTTACTTTTAGTCTATGTTGTTATATAATCATTGTGTGGCACATCTTGCAGCCATATCGTACCAAGTTTTTTTGCGTTAAATAAATAAAAAATATAAAAGACCGAATAAAAGGTTCGATATTTTGAAGTTTCCTCAGCAAATGGGCTGATTTTCTTGAGATGGGGTTGCTAGGTTCAACCTACTCTCACTTTTCAGGTCGGGGGTCGAACCGCAGACCACTTTCGGCGTGGTTGGTGAGTATTTTGCTCCATTACTCCAGTATGAACTAAAGCGTAATAGGATATGAAGGAAGGAATGAAGGGAGAAAACTTACCTCAATCTTTTAACAACATGAATGAAAGCTGTTGACTTTGGAGACATAATTCAACGGTAGATAAAAACGACGAATATCTGGAAAAGAAGAGAAGAATAAAATACAGATATAAATATGGCAGTAATAAATTTCTGATCATGCATTGATGGGTTTTTTTATTCCTTCACGTTCCCAGTGGAACATAGGGAACTTCAAGTTAGAGGCTTGAGGTTTCTGTGGCAGTGGTGTTTGTTTTTAAAGGATGTGGTTGCTAGCCTCATGCTCACCCTTCTCTATTTACCAGCTTTATTACTGGCTTAGCGAGGTAAAGGAGTGCGTCGGCTGGGGATCGAACGCCGGATCATGTGCATGGTCGGCGAGCGTCCTAACCGCTGTGTCACCGACGCGTTGATGGTACGATGGCAAAATACTCACCAACCACGCCGAAAGTGGTCTGCGGTTCGACCCCCGACCTGAAAAGTGAGAGTAGGTTGAACCTAGCAACCCCATCTCAAGAAAATCAGCCCATTTGCTGAGGAAACTTCAAAATATCGAACCTTTTATTCGGTCTTTTATATTTTTTATTTATTTAACGCAAAAAAACTTGGTACGATATGGCTGCAAGATGTGCCACACAATGATTATATAACAACATAGACTAAAAGTAAAAATATAGGTGGAGAACGAATAAAGAACTTCATCAGGAAGGAAAACAGCCACGCTTAACAAGTTCAAACAATATCCGTCAACTATCACCGAGAAGGGAAGAAAGAAGGAAATTGCAACACGTTCGCCATTGATTACGATTTTTGGTCATATCTCATAACGTTTCGAGCCATTGATTTGAGCTATCTCGCGGACCCCAACCAGGGAGTCGTGACGCACCAACCGATGCTAATCTAGCACAAACATCTTTCATCCCACGACGCCACGTCATGGACTGACCATCCCTCCGCCTTTTCCATCCCGTCCCAGGGATAGCGAACAGAGATAGGTACATTCATAAAGAGAGAGACTGTGTGTGAATACTTTTCTTACTCATATTTCGAGAATATGCACAGGGAACAAACTACACGGAATCGTCAAAACGTTATTCATTATAGAGAAGAATATTAATGCGAAGAAATTTTGAAAGCACAAAGCCAGCAACAGAATTGCGAAATCATACTGTGGTGAGAGCTGGCTGCTAGTCAAAGTTGGTAGACAGTAATTTACGTCAATGTTTATGTCACAAATATTGGTCGTGAGCAAAATAAGAACAAAGACTTTGCGTAGGCGGATACAGTTAGCATATAGATGATCTGAAACTCAAGAAACAGCCACAAAGAGATGAAAGATTAACTTTCAGTGAGAAACAACCAATCAGGGGGGCTGTGTTTGTTTGCTTAAATAATTTATAATAATGTACATGAAAATTCATAAATATCTGTTGATTTCCTTAATGAAGGATGTGTTACCTGACCCTTGTCTTCTCTTGTTACAATACTATACAAATGCACAAAACACATAAGAGAAACAATCTAGAAAGAAACTGAACAAAGGTAAATTAAAACTTTCCTTAACTAAACATTTTAAACTACAAACTGAATTTTCAAATGTGTTAGTTTTTAGGGGCTTGTTTAATTGCAAGTTAGATCACAGATCAATATCAGTTAGAGGACGAACGAAAACTATGGTGTACTGGAACACCACCTACCGACCTCTACCGGGAATCGGGACCAAAACCGTTGGGTTAAGAGGTGAGCTCGTTGACCATTCAGTCAATGGGATGAAATTCAATGACCAGTCCATGAATTCTAACTTCCACCCAATTCCTGATTTTAGCGCGACTGGCACCAATCAATGTCATCGGTGGGATCTCTATCCTCACTCCCGACTGGATGGACCTCACTGGTCACGACTTCTCACTAGAACTCCAGGAAACTCCGTCCTGTAGCAAGTCACTAACGAGCATCAGATTAATTTTTAATAGTTGGTTTGTAAGGATTGGATTTGTTTATACGAGTTTGACTACGGATTGATATTAGTTAGAGAAGAACCATTGAAAACTAATCAGGGGGTACTGGACAGGTGACTGTTTTACCCTAGTTTGGGAATCGTCTCAATATGGACTATTAATCAACAAATGTGATTATTAAAGAATGAAGCTATTATTTCTACACCAGAAAGACACATCAGAGACTATTCAATAAAACCTTAAAATGACGAGGACTTGAACTACGTTTCATCTAAAATGCCTAATGAGAAACAAATTCAGTCAATTGAAGTGGACATAATATGTCTATAGTTGATTTAAGCACTCAGCTTTAAACCAACGGATTCCATATGTGAGTTTCTCCTGTCCACCTACTTCTTCAACCTGAGCAACTAAGTAGCACTGTAGACCTGCACACACACACAATCCTTTATCGCTTAAAGCCTAGTACAAAAACGATTAAAAGGTCAAGCAGAAAGTGTAAAAAAGAAAAAGAAATAATGTAGTGTAGTAAAATTCTTATGCGGACTATCTGGTTACCTATATAAATCAATAATAAAGGTCACTAGTAAAAATATTCTGAATTAGTGTAAACGTTTACATAAAGGTCAACAACTCACAAGAGTACAGGCGTATAACATTCAGAAAAATAAGTTCATCAATAACTACTCATGTGTGAGATGAGAAGTTACATAATATATAGACTGTAAGAAAATCCAGTAAGGACGAATGGAAACAAAGATTGACGAAAGCAGAATCCATATTCAGAAATATTATCTCTAACACATGTACTAAAGATGACTCAGCACTACCGCTAACAGTATGGAGGCTAATCGTCTTAGTTACTCAGCAACGACTAGCCTTTCTATCTACCTGGCGATGGGATACACCTATTGTGTGCAGGTTAATAATGCTACCCGGCTGTGCGAACCTCTGTAGATGGCGAGTAGGATTCAAACTCGTGACATTTGGATTAGAATTCAGCCACCTAGGTCGATGACTATATGGAGTATAGTTCTTGTTTCCTGGAAAAATGGCTAGCTACAGGCATATATAAATGCAAATTTAATCGGTAGGCTACAGCAGTGATTCGTAGGCACTTGTCAAAAAATGATAGACTATCGTGAATGAAGTTTCTGGATAAAAAATAAATTCGGAAATAATAATATTATCATTAAAACATACAATGAGTATGCCAAAAGATGAGCCACACAAAATCTCATGTTTGTGAGAGGGTTGGGATACTGCCTGGTTGCAAAGACTGAAGTAGGTTGTTCTCTTAAGGGGTCTTCACTCGATCCCCTCTCCAAAGCTTTTGACTTGAAGTTTGATCCAAGAGGCAGTAGTGGTGTAGCATTAAGATCTGCTCTCCCATGGTGAACAGTGACCAAAGCAGATTCATAAGCCATTCGGTGTTTTCGGACGCTGGAGTCCGTATACATCATAGGTTTAGAATAAGGGTATTCCAGGTCTCGTAAACTCCTGCATACCCGTCAGTCATGTTTTATTTATTTTTATTTTTGATTACAGCTTGATTCCACACCGTATTTTTGGTACAAGTATGGAATTTTCAGCGTGGATATCGGTAAGCACCCGAGATTCCATATATAAAACAGGTTTACTTTCACCTGACTGAATTCAATATCTTGTGACTAAAAGTGTCATTTGTAATAAATCAGATAGAGTCTTAGTTAAACAAATGGCGGGACACAATTGTGTAATAGAATTAGATATTAACATGATAAGTGCTTCCCTAATTATAATAATAATAATAATAATAATAATAATAATAATAATCACTTTATTCCACAACAATAAAAATTTACAGCATGGAATTTTCAGCGTTTCTTTTACATATTGCAATGGTTTAGCTCTGTTTATAATTATATAAATGTATAAAATGTTAAAATATTGATAGTTAATAGGAAAAAAAAAACAAAAAAAATAATAATAATAAAAACCCAACAAAATCACACCATTCTAGGTCATAGTGAATAATAAATAAATAATATAACGAATAACACATGCATAATAATATGCTTCATTATATTTTATAGTTTAGTTATTGATTCAAAAGTTGCAAAAGTTCTTTTCTGATATTTGTCTCTTCACACAATACTCGTGCCAAATATGGAACGGTCGAATTTTTATATTTTGTAGTACGAGCATAAATGTTTATAAAATTTCTTCTGGTCTTACCCGAAGAGATACAAGGAAACAATTGTGAATAAAGAGGATGTTCACTATCAGATAAGGTAACTTTAGCTAAGTGTTTACAAGAATTCATATGCCTATTGACAACAGTGTCATTTAGTTGAGTCAAAGGGATAGCACTGACCCTACTTACAGCCCTCAATGTTCTTCGTAGTATTATATGGTCTTTCTTGAGTAGCCCAGGGAAGAATAATGGAGAACAATAAAGAATGATGGGCAAAACACATGAATTAATAAATTGTATGATAAGAGATTGAGTTATACCTGAGTGTCTCAACTTCTTTATGTAATAAGTCAGACGGAAAACTTTCTTAGAAACTATAAGAATATGAGACGACCAGCAAAGGTTTGAAGAGAAACTAATTCCAAGATAAGAAACACTTGACTTACTCTCTATCATGGTACCATCAATATTACAACAATCATGAGATTGAATCAATCCATGCATGTCTTTTTCACTTCTCAAGCTGAAATCAACAGTGTTACATTTAGTTGGATTTAGTTTAAGACCATTTGAGCCAGACCAATCCTTCACTTCAGCTAAGAAGCCATTCATATGGGAACAATCCGATGTGGAAACTACAGGGACAGAAACGGTCAGATCATCGGCATACTTAATGAAGTTAACTATGGGTGAGTTCGGAAGGTCATGCAAAAAGAAAGAGAAAAGAAATGGAGAAAGTACTGCACCTTGAGGCACACCACTTTCAGTTAGCTGAGAAGTGGAGCGCTTTCCAGCCAAAACAGTATGCTGTTTCCTATCCTTAAAATAAGAAGACAGCCATCTAGTTACCCAGGACTCTGTTTGAGCTAAAATCATCTTTCCTAATAAAAGTGTCCTAGGAACAGAGTCGAAAGCTGCAGTATAGTCTAAAAAAGCTGTTCGAACGAACTTAGCACCCTTATCAAGGCAGGAAACAATATTATGGTGTAGCACAATGGCTGCATCTAATGTACTTCTTCCACACTTATAAGCAAACTGCTTAGGGTCACTGAAAGCTTCTAAAGAAGGTTTAAGAATATTCAAAAGAAGTTTCTCCATAGTTTTCAAAAAAGGAGATGTTATAGCTACCGGTATAAACTTTATACCTGCTCCAGAAGATGATTTCTGTACAGGTACAACCTTGATTTCTTTCCAGTCAGCAGGTACCGTTTCCCTGTTAAATGATGCGTTAAAGATTTGAGTCAGAGGATGACACAAGATGTCTGCACACTTTTGAAGAAGAATGCTCGGTACACCATCTGGACCAAGGCTATGTGTTGGATTTAATGATTTCAAACATAATAGTACATCCTTTTCTTTAAAACCCGGAAAATGACCATTTTCTTGACTAGTTACATCAGGTACAACCATATTAATTTGTTTCTTGATAAATGATTTGTTTAAAGCATTAACATCAGTATAAGCATCAACAGACATTTGTTTTTTACTTGTGAGTTTATTGAAAAGTTTCCAAATGTTTGAAGGATTTTTACATGATAAAAATTTTTCATTATATAGTCTGTTCAACCTTTCTATTTCAATTTTTATATGGGTGTTTATTTTACGGACACCAGTATTATCACAATTCTTATACAACTTCTCTTTTTGTCTTCTAAGTTTTTTCAGTTGCACAGAAGAGATTCTGTCAAATCTCGAAAACAGTGTTTCATACGGACAGCAAATTTCCAAACAAAACTTCAGATAATCGGTTATATTAGAGACAGTAGCATCCAACTTATCTTCAGTAAATAGTTCCCAGTTGGTATCATGCAATATGCTTCTTAATGCTAGAATGTTGTCATGGGAATATGAACGTTCATGTATCTTCTTTGTTAAATGACTAAACAATGTTCGTTGTAACTTGCCGTACACTTTCGGTAAAATACGAATAATGCAGTGGTCAGAATTTAACAAAGGAGCTCTCCTTCGGGTTTCATATACATCACGGTCATTTATGAAAACCAGGTCTAGTGATTTGTCCAGACGTGTATTAAACTTGACTAGATTCTCATGACCAAGTGAAGTAAGAAAGCTGTGATCACATAAATTAAAATCACCACAGACTATAGACAACGAATTTCCGAATGCAGGAGCAGCGAATTCAGTAAACTCATCTGCAAACATAACTATATTAGAAAGGCTACAATTGGGTGTTATGTAAATATTTGTTATGTATATATAAGAATATTTACTTAAGTGTTTTGGGCGACACCTGACGGTTATGCAATCTATATTGTCATTAGAATAATTGAAGCAAACGTGATTTGATGTAGACCAACTTGTGTTTATAAAAGTGGCTACCCCTCCTCCATATTTTTTCTTGGAACTATTTCTATCTTGGCGAAAAACCTTATATCCATTAATTGAAACTAGATTATCATCATAATGCTGGTGCAGCCAAGAAAGGTAGTGCATTTACAATACTTAGGAGTAGTCCTTAAGTTACGAAGTTTGCAGAAAACATTGACCGCAGATAAGCAACGTGATATGAATAATAGCATAAATATTACAGCGGATATTGTATCAACTCTAGAGATGACATAGGCTGGTAAACGCCAACACAAGCTTTAGTATGCGTCAGCCGAGATTTCGCCAGCAAATAGCAGTCACAAACAAGTGAAGTGTGATTTTCCCTAACACTTTCCGGTCCTGTTAGTTTTAGGGGGTGCGATGGCTTCCTCGTCATTAATTTTAACTTAATGGCTATCTCTTAGAGATTTTGTTCTTTGATGGTATTGTGTTTATCCCAAAAATAATCCTATCATGTTTTAAAAAGAGGTGGAACGCAAACGCCTGTTTTAATAGCATGCAGTTTTTCATTGTAATCCACGAGTTACAAAAGGCTTTTCAAAACACCAGGATGTGCGACTTTAACACACATCATTATCATCGTCTTTGCGTGTCGTAAACAGTCCCTTAAAGCATAGCAGTAAGGAGAGTGAGATTCCCAAGAAAACAATAGCATGCATTTAACATTGCCTTAAAATAGCTGCGACAGACTGAAGATAAGAAGCAGAAAAAAACATCTAAGTTTTCAGATGTCGTGATTTGCCGTATTTTCAGGTTATTTTGCATTTTTTTGACTGAATGGATAGTGTTTATATATGCCGAAAGGACGCGGTTGGCCACATATTCTGATTCTAAGTCTAAGTGATCAGTTAACATGTCGTACTTTGAACACAACCTATTTCTAAATACATTTCTTGTGAATTTTGCGCTCTTTTCAAACAAACAAAAATAAGCATGCCCAGAATAGAAGTCGAATGTATAGAAAACATGTCCTATATTTTTTTATTATAGCTTGATTCCTCAAGGTATTTTGGTACAAGTCTGGAATTTTAGGCATGTCATACCGGTAACCCGAATTTAGCTCGCCGATAAATGACATTAGGTGTGCGTCGACAGGGTATCGAACCTTAGACCATGAGCATGGTCGGTAGGCGTCCTAACAACTGTGCCAATGACGTACACATGTATGAAGTCAGTTCCCAGCTAGCATTTTTTTCGGGCTCATTGCAGACTTTTTGAGGCAAACAAACTTCGGGAAGATCTACTTACGTAAGAAAGTTTCCCGAAGTCTGCCCCAAAAAGTCTGCAATGGGCCTGAAAAAATGCTAGCTGGGTTTTCGACATTGGTTATTTACTTCGTGGGCCTGGTCCTATTCTGGGCGAAAATAAAGTCTAACTGCATATATTTTGACAGTTTTGGGCAAATAAGTTTGCACCGGCTTACAGATCCAAAGTTTTGTGATCCTTCTTCTGCAGCAATGAAGCACTCATTGGTGCATGCGTAACCAAATATTTTGCCTCGTGACAGTTGCAAATAAATAGTTCTATGCATCTTAGCTCAGTAAACAGAATTGCATAATTAATATAGCTTATTAACATGTCAAACGTATTCAGCAACCCAAACAGCATACAAAGTACAAAATACCAACTCACCCACGTTAAGCAGTAACAGAAACGAATGACCCGCCGGGCAGGATATTCAATTTTTAACTATGTTTTGCCAGAATTAAATTCTTTTGATGTTCTGACAGTTTTTATAAAAATGAAATAACATTGTACCTGGAAGAAGGTGAGTGCTATAAGCGACTATTTTTATGTGCAAATGGCTCCATATTGTTAGTTTAGCAGTCAGAAATTGTACCGAAATTCGACATTTATTGGCTGTGTTCTGCATTTCGGTGGAATCATTGAGCTTAAGGGTGCACTAATTGAGAGGAGTAACATTTATGGAAGCTTAAAAGGATCAACGCACATGTCGATTAGTGTATGTACCAGACATTTCAATACTATCGTTATCAGATACATTACCGAAAGTTTTAGAGTTCTACCAGTAATAAGGTCTTTTCAAGGTTTTACATAAGAGGGTTTTCTAGAAGCGATGATATAGAGAGCAATAATTCCTGCTCAATATAAGCTCCTTCGGCGCTATCAATGGTATTGTAATCTCACAACCGCCTAGGCCAGTGAAGAAACATTTTACTTTCCTACTGATGAATCTGAAATCTCAATCCAAGGATAGCGTAAGGTTTTACGAAGCGCATCGAAACGAGCATAAATGTTTGTGCATTTCTAACAGAACTTGTTTGATCTATGCACGATCTGGAGTCGGTTGGAATTGGAGCGTGAAATGACTTAAACTTCGGGCGTGGCTATGGATATCAGAAATGCCTGGTTCACCAACTTTTATGGAAACACGTTTGTCAGCTAAATAGAATGCAATTCCATGTGCCAGCCCTGCTGAGATGCACTGGATATCCACTGTAACAATGGACTAGAGGGGGAAATCTGTCGATCTGTCCATTAGGGAGGTCGTCAACTAAATGTTAAGTTCCCAATGAGGATACCCTACTACTGATAGGTGGTCTGCCATGGTCTGAATGTGCTCGCATCTGATTATTTCAAATTGTTTCAGCTGTTACATCCACTATAGAGGTGACTTCTGGACGACGATTAAAGTGATCATCACGTGAAAGTTTGCACGAGTGGTCACTGGAGTGAATTAGCAGCTAAAACATGTCCAGATTAACATGATTGGGACGTACATCAAGTATTGCAAATGGTCCGATTGGACCAATGTGGATATTATGCAAGAACGTGTCCATCACCACGGCTGCCGTCAAACCGGACGAATCCATAGCATGTTAGCTTGTTATGTTATGTGAATACATCAGTGTGTGACTGGTTATGAAGACATTTAAATACTGTCCTTTATACAAACAAACGAACCGTATATTACGGTATGCCTTTGGACAGGTTGCAAATTATGATAACCTCTGTGCTGGCAAAAGCTGCACTCTCATATGTGTAGAAGTTTTGTGATGAAGTCTTTCTACACTCTTGTCTAAGGTCAGAAGTGCTATTGTAACAACCGAAGACAAGGACCGGCAACAGATCGGTTTATTACGGAAATCAGCACGTATTTATATGTATTTCATGTACATTATTATAGCAGACAAACACAGTCTCCTGACTAATTGTTTCTGGTTTCTCGGAAAGTTAAGCCATATGTCTGCGAATCTTATTTGTCCACGTCAAGTCTACTGTGATTGGTTAATGAATCAGCCTTGTTCATATTTTCTCACGGCCAATATTAGTGACAAAGACACTGACGTAGATTAATGTCTACCAATTGGCTAGCAGCCTGCTCTCACCACACTATCATTCCCTTCATTCGATAGGTGGAGTAACCACCATGATGTGGAATATTGGGAACGCGCATTCTTCTAGGTTATTTGCAGCATAAATGTAGCAGATATCTGGTGTGATTTTTGCTATGTGGCACAGATTGCGTAATCCATCTGGTGAACGTCTACTGGCAGCCAAGTGAAAAGTCAAATTCATAGGTTTTCGATTAGTGACAGCAGTAATGTGACAACTTTCGACTAAGTAACAGGAGTGTTTGATGTAGGTACATATGAAAATTGGTTCCCAACGAAAAGTGCTACGTTGCATTTCGCATGCAGATGGCATTCTTAAAGAGAAAGCAGGTTTCCGTCTGTTTTTCATATATTTTTGTGGAACAACACAGATTACAGTTCTAGATGCATTAGTAGAAACAGTAAGGGTAAGCTTTACATCCAGATGCACCACCATAGTGGCACCTGCAATAGCCATCTCAAATTTCTCCAATGTTTTCAATGTTTCTGGAGCCTAGCCTCGTATATTACACCTGCCTATCAGAAGATTTTGCAGGTCCGGCTAGAAATGATATGTTCAGGCTTTGAATATCTATTGGGAGGTAACAAAATGCCAAATAATATGAGAGAAGTTGTCCTGGGCTTTAGTCATGACAAGTTCGGAACCGCCTACACCATGTTATTTAGTTACACGTCCCTGGTAAGTCAGAGTGTGTGCCCACCTGCCACTTCGCAATAATGATTGTTTCCAAATGTTTCGAAAGCTATCAGAAGGCTTGTTTGAGTTGGTCACGATGAGTTCCTTCACCTCTACTAGTTATCGGATTGCTTTTTGGATATGCACAAGCAAAGTCTGACCCATGCAGGCCATCATGGACGAAATGCTGAAACATATGCGGAGATGGGTATACCAAAAGATATTCGAAGAAACTCAGAAGGAGCAAACAGTGTAAAGTCTGCAGTCTTTGAAACATAACGAGGACAGAGTTACCCTGCAGGGTAATATCGCAGTTTTGCCGAAAATTGAATAGAAGCATTTCACTCATACAAGATTTATACAGTAATGAATACACTATTAACTCACCAAGCTCAGCCCTACATTACCCTATAAAATCTACTTGTTTGGAAATGAAACATGTACATATATATTGTGTCATTAACTTCAGATACACATTAGCATCCAAATTTCATACGCCTTATGTCTCACTATTCCATGTAATAATAGTTTGTTAGTTATTTACGAATGCAGTGATAAGTATTTCATGGGCCACGAGTAGCACTTGGTATTCAGCAAAGGTGTGGGCACTTAGTGATTGTAATTTAGAGAACTAACACGACAAGGTTAGCTTTTTTCTAATATATACGCAATGAAAAGATAATGACGAATTGTTATCACAAGTATTGTATTTACTATGGAGGGAATGTTTTTACAGGCAAACTTCACAGTAACATGTACAAGTCTTGCATATCATTGCATCAGTAATATTAGCATACTAATTGCATCACAGCCAAATGTAAATAATCTAAAGGCATAGTAACAACAACTTTGCGGGAGGTAGATGTATTGAAAGACTGCTTGCAGACACTATGTATGATAGCATCTAGTAGAAAGTCTACAAAGACTAACAACCTGCAATGAGGAAGACAAAATTGAAACAATTAGGAGACACATAAAGTACAAGATAATGAGTACATATGTGATGGAAAACGACCAGTGATATGGAAAAAATATATAAGGGTTGCTCAGATATGTGAGAATACGCAGAGTGAATGCATCTGTGTCATTAACAACGTTTGGAACACATTTCTACTTAACACACATTAAGCTTAACCTCAATATTACTCATCACGTTAGTCTACTTAATACAGAAGAAAGGGTACAGACACTGCGATCAAAAACCAGTAGTCTTTTCATATCTTTCAGTTTCAGTGGTCACTTCTTGCAGCCTAAGTGGACAATACCATCAGCATACACTAAGTTGACAAGACTGTTCCTTGGTAAGTCCCTAAAGTGAGTGACGAACAATTTGGTTAATACATGTATGATGAATGTGAACTAAAATAAGGAGGACAGTTGTAGAAATGAGCTTTGTATTATATCCTTCTTGGAAATATCAGTTCCCTCATAGTTTAGTGTCAGTATTAAGTGAATGGAATGTAGTCTAGAGATTCATAAAATTCACATACTGACCTACTTTTTTTTCTAGAATCCTAGTTGATGTCTCCTCAGTAAAGTTATAAATGGGCATTGTACTTGTGTAAACTCAATAGAATGTGAACTGCTGCCAATGAAAACGACAACAATTTTTAGAATTACGTAATTCCAAAAACGATCGTATAATCTTTGATACTGACTTTTGATTCCATCAGATGAAATTAAAGGTAAGAGCTGAGAATAAAGGGGATGTTGAGGGCCAGACAGTATAGATATAAACTATTTCTCGCATGAGTTCAGATGTCTTTCAACTAATGCATAAACGAGTTGACTAAATGGTACACCACCTGCTCTACTGACAACCTTAATATCCTGCACAATACGACATAGTCGTTTCTGAGTAATTCAGGAAAGAATAAGGGGGAGCAGTAAAGACCAATGCAAGAGTTAACAAATTGCCAACCTACCACTTGGCAATAATGATTGTTTCCAAATGTTTCGAAAGCTATCAGAAGGCTTGTTTGAGTTGGTCACGATGAGTTCCTTCACCTCTACTAGTTATCGGATTGCTTTTTGGATATGCACAAGCAAAGTCTGACCCATGCAGGCCATCATGGACGAAATGCTGAAACATATGCGGAGATGGGTATACCAAAAGATATTCGAAGAAACTCAGAAGGAGCAAACAGTGTAAAGTCTGCAGTCTTTGAAACATAACGAGGACAGAGTTACCCTGCAGGGTAATATCGCAGTTTTGCCGAAAATTGAATAGAAGCATTTCACTCATACAAGATTTATACAGTAATGAATACACTATTAACTCACCAAGCTCAGCCCTACATTACCCTATAAAATCTACTTGTTTGGAAATGAAACATGTACATATATATTGTGTCATTAACTTCAGATACACATTAGCATCCAAATTTCATACGCCTTATGTCTCACTATTCCATGTAATAATAGTTTGTTAGTTATTTACGAATGCAGTGATAAGTATTTCATGGGCCACGAGTAGCACTTGGTATTCAGCAAAGGTGTGGGCACTTAGTGATTGTAATTTAGAGAACTAACACGACAAGGTTAGCTTTTTTCTAATATATACGCAATGAAAAGATAATGACGAATTGTTATCACAAGTATTGTATTTACTATGGAGGGAATGTTTTTACAGGCAAACTTCACAGTAACATGTACAAGTCTTGCATATCATTGCATCAGTAATATTAGCATACTAATTGCATCACAGCCAAATGTAAATAATCTAAAGGCATAGTAACAACAACTTTGCGGGAGGTAGATGTATTGAAAGACTGCTTGCAGACACTATGTATGATAGCATCTAGTAGAAAGTCTACAAAGACTAACAACCTGCAATGAGGAAGACAAAATTGAAACAATTAGGAGACACATAAAGTACAAGATAATGAGTACATATGTGATGGAAAACGACCAGTGATATGGAAAAAATATATAAGGGTTGCTCAGATATGTGAGAATACGCAGAGTGAATGCATCTGTGTCATTAACAACGTTTGGAACACATTTCTACTTAACACACATTAAGCTTAACCTCAATATTACTCATCACGTTAGTCTACTTAATACAGAAGAAAGGGTACAGACACTGCGATCAAAAACCAGTAGTCTTTTCATATCTTTCAGTTTCAGTGGTCACTTCTTGCAGCCTAAGTGGACAATACCATCAGCATACACTAAGTTGACAAGACTGTTCCTTGGTAAGTCCCTAAAGTGAGTGACGAACAATTTGGTTAATACATGTATGATGAATGTGAACTAAAATAAGGAGGACAGTTGTAGAAATGAGCTTTGTATTATATCCTTCTTGGAAATATCAGTTCCCTCATAGTTTAGTGTCAGTATTAAGTGAATGGAATGTAGTCTAGAGATTCATAAAATTCACATACTGACCTACTTTTTTTTCTAGAATCCTAGTTGATGTCTCCTCAGTAAAGTTATAAATGGGCATTGTACTTGTGTAAACTCAATAGAATGTGAACTGCTGCCAATGAAAACGACAACAATTTTTAGAATTACGTAATTCCAAAAACGATCGTATAATCTTTGATACTGACTTTTGATTCCATCAGATGAAATTAAAGGTAAGAGCTGAGAATAAAGGGGATGTTGAGGGCCAGACAGTATAGATATAAACTATTTCTCGCATGAGTTCAGATGTCTTTCAACTAATGCATAAACGAGTTGACTAAATGGTACACCACCTGCTCTACTGACAACCTTAATATCCTGCACAATACGACATAGTCGTTTCTGAGTAATTCAGGAAAGAATAAGGGGGAGCAGTAAAGACCAATGCAAGAGTTAACAAATTGCCAACCTACCACTTGGCAATAATGATTGTTTCCAAATGTTTCGAAAGCTATCAGAAGGCTTGTTTGAGTTGGTCACGATGAGTTCCTTCACCTCTACTAGTTATCGGATTGCTTTTTGGATATGCACAAGCAAAGTCTGACCCATGCAGGCCATCATGGACGAAATGCTGAAACATATGCGGAGATGGGTATACCAAAAGATATTCGAAGAAACTCAGAAGGAGCAAACAGTGTAAAGTCTGCAGTCTTTGAAACAATGAGGACAGAGTTGGATCTACTGATAAGCATGTGTCAAGTCACGTCTGCCGAAAACAAATGGGCTTTTCAAATGTCATGTCATGTATTCATGGATCTGGGCAACACTCTTGGGCCATTTCGACATTCAGCCTTCCGTAATTGGCCCAAGGCATGCAGTCCATGCCACTGTTATTATGCAGCATACATAGTGGTGAAGACTACATGCTGTTGGATAGTCCAGAACCCCCATCTCCAACACATTTTCTAACTCAGCATTACCGGTCTGGTGTTTCTGTGGAGAAAACCGCTATGTTTTGGTGAATGTAGGTGGGCCAGTCACCTTAGTGTGATGAATGACATTGGAGGCCACACAAAGAAAATCACAGCGGGGCCCAAAATAATGGACGCCGATCACGTGATAGTGAAGTAAGAGCGACTTTATTGCATATCCCCTCAATGACGCCTGTTACTATGTTGCTATTGGTTACAAGTGGCCTTGGTTTTGGGGGAAGATTAAACTTATGTATTATTGCGAATTCATAGACTTAACTCAGGCTCAGAGGTGAAAGAAATTTATTATCCAGGAATAAGGAAACGTTGTTCAAAAAGTAGGGAGGACATTAATTTTCATTTTATTTGTCTATACTCTTGTTTATCAAGTCGCACTCAGTTTTTAGTGCAACTGTGCCAATCCGACAAATATGAGGAAAAATGGGGACATTTTAGGCAAAATAATAACAATAGTGTAAAATGGGGACAAAATCCGAATAATGGCGACAATATCTTAAAAAGGGGGACAAAATCCGAATGATGGGGACAAAATAGGGAAGCAATGGAAAAGTTTCACTTTACTCGGTAGGCTACTAATAAATTGTAAGTAGTAACATTTTTGGGTAGAAAATACCTCACCGCTACTGCAAATGAAGAAAACGCATAAATTAACTGATGCATTTTTCGTAATTCAATGAAATCTATATTTTCCTATTGAATCATTTCAAAGCTTACTTACCAATCAGTGCAGTTTGTGCAAAATTGCTTTGGTAAATGTTAATTACAGCGCAACCAATTGTTAGGGTTTGTTTTCTTACAGTCGCACATTTTGCGCTCACTTTTAAATTGTTCACGACGCAGGTAGGTGGTCGCTGTGGTCCCTTTTCAATTTTTCTCCTAGTCTAACACTAAATACCCTATATTAAGCCTGAAAAGAATACGTGAGCGTAATCTACAGTTGACCTGCCATTACACAACGTCTTACAAAAGATATAAACGTCATTATACGCAGACAATGGCCGAGATAAAGGTAGCGTCGACGTCAACGGAGGCTGTCTCACATGCTGTCCTTCCTGTTGAAGTCGAGCCCTCTTCAGTGAACACTGATACTATGACTAATGAAACCGAGGTAGTGCCATCGGCACCATGCAGCAGCGTAACACCAGCTGCTAGTACTTCGCAAATGTGCACACAAGTCTCTTCTGAACGTGATGATATGACAAGTATGCTTCTGAATACCCTGGTCACCACGAACATTTCACAAGCAGCCGCTAACAGAATATTGGAGATCTTCCGTGCGAAATTGCCTCAACTACCAACAACTGTTAGAAGTGTACTGAGAATGTGTGGGTCTTGCGAGTCTAGACTACTTGGAGAAGGAATGTACTGCTACATCAGTCTCAAAAAATGATTACATGGAGATGTCGTCTGTGATTGGAAGTCCCTGCAACATGATTGATCTGCAGTTGAATGTCGACGGATTGTCCATCTCTAAGTCTTCTAACCAGCAGTTACTGCCCCTGTTAGGTAGGATTACGGCACCGTTCTTAAGCAGTGTGTTCATGATAGGTATATACGGTGGTCCTAGCAAACCCAGTAGTTACAAAGAGTTATGCAATGACTTAGTATCTGAACTAAAGGATATACTAAGTCAAGGCATACATATTACCAGACTTAATAGACATTTCAACATTCGTTTGACAGCCGTCATCTGTGATGCACCGGCTAGGGCGGACTTGAAATATATAGTAGGTGATAATGCCAGCTCTGGCTGCGACAAATGCACAGTAACCGGATTAAAAGTTGACGGAAGAATGATATTTGGGAATGGTTTTTTTCCAATACGAACTGATGACAGCTTCCGTAAAAGGATGCAGCCAAGTCACCACCGTGGAGAGTGTATTTTTGAGGAATTAAATATTGATATGGTAAAATGCTTCCCTCTTGATCCAATGCACCTAGTATATTTAGGGGTAGTTAGGAAGCTAACAAGTCTCTGGCAAGACTTAGCTAAAAGAAATGAGATGCACGTCAACCGTCTCATGCTTGAAAATATTGACGGGAAGATATTACCTTGTGCTGGAATGACACCCAGGGACTTCCCGAGGAAGTGTAGGGGGGTCACCGAAGTTAGTCGGTGGAAAGCCACTGAATGTCGCCTCTTCCTCCTGTACCCAGGACCAGTTTTACTTAAGGACATTATGCCACTGGCAATCTACCACAACTACCGAAGACTGAGTCTTGCAGTTTATCTTCTGTCCCACTCTAAGTTTTATCGAAATTACTTAGAAGGTTGCAGAGTTGAGTTACTCAACTTTCTGGATGAGTTTGAAGTGATATATGGCAGGGAGCACCTCGTTTATAACATCCATTGTCTGCAACACTTGGCTGAAGATGTCAATGAAATGGGACCGTTAGAATCTTTTTCGGCGTTCCCATTTGAATCTTATATGCAGACAATCAGGCGATCTATACATTCCAACAATGCAATCACTAAGCAAGCGGCACAACGGTTTGCTGAAAAGGTGTTTCACGACTGCAACTCAGGAGAAGTATACAATAACGTTATAAATCACTGTGAGGTTGATGCACGTAGGCAAATAGTTAACACCAGTAATACAGTTATAACTTCCTCTTCACCAGATAACTTAGTCATAGCTCACGGTAGACCGGGTCTGATAGCACAGATAAACAAGGAAGGACTAATATTCAGACCTTATGCAGACGTTTGTGATTTCTTCGACGACCCATTTAAGTCATCCCACATTGGGATATGGAAACGCTCAAGAGTTAGTCCAAACAAGCTAGAAATTCTTCCGTCAGATATTACTTGTAAGTGCTTCGGTATTCGTACAGATAGGTATGAAGTAGCGGTGGCATTGCCTCATACTTTTCCATAAACTGCTTAGATAGATTGTGTCAATCGTCGGCATTCCTGCATTCAATGGCAAGCGGACTAATAAGACAGTAAATTTTGTTTATATCATATTTATCATTTCTTACAGAAATGAAAAGAAGACTTACACTGTGTTACGAAAAGCTGGTTCCCAAGAATTATTCATAGCCGCCAGAAATTGGATGCTGTCGGACGACATGTGTTTGTATCACAGCAGTATAACCAATTATGAAGTTGAGGCATGCGTAAGACCTAGACCGGAATGGGTGTTAATTGATTGTCAAATGTTAGCTGAGCTAGGTAACTGTTTCCGTATTAACTACATTCCTGTAATTAGACTCTTTCGTAGAAGCCAAGAGTACTTTACAGACTGTCCAACGAATATACAGTATACTGTCTAATTCAGATAATCTCGAGGATACATTACCCCTAACCAATTCCAAACGTTAAAGGTAGATTCTTCTTATTGCTTAATGACAGAATACAGAGTTCAGACAAAGAACTCTTCTTACGCTTATAACTCAGTTGAACTTGAAGCAGTGGAGGCACAGAAAGTGTGTTTGCCTTCGAAATAATATTAATGATTTACTTTATTCCAAAAACAGTACTTGTGATACAGAATGGGATTTTCAGCATTAGTCACAATATTGCATCTAGTTTCCTCAAATTATAAATAAAATTAATCACACAGAAAATTTTCCACATTTACAATAGGGGTAGTGTCAAAATCATGCAGCATATAAAATGGAAATAGCAATAATAATGATAACAGCTAGGGTAATAATAATAAGAATACAAGTGAAAATTGCCGTTGGCTTGTGTCACACAGTATTGGCAATGTGGTATAGAAATCCTAACATGTTTAAAAATATTGAATATAACGTTCTCTTTACATGATATGGTGAGGGGAAAAACAAAGATTACAGCCATCATGGAGATAAGTTGGTGTTTGCAATTATGAGAGTGAAAAAACAGAAAAGTAACAGGACCATAAACATAATAGAAGTAATAAAAGTAAAACTTGAAGGTATATAAGCATGGATGGAGGAAACTGTTTATTTACTAGATGAAAAAAGGTTAGTTAATTCTTTCCTGACACTATTTTCATCACATAAAATACGTGCCCCAAGTATGGTATCATAGCATTTTTATACTTAGACGTGCGAGCATAGTTTTCTGAAGTTACTCCTTGTTCTACCTGAGGAGATGCAAGGTGAAAGCTGAGGGTAAAGCGGATGCTCCAAGTCAGACAAAATCCATTTAGCAAATTTATTGCATGAAGTCAAATGCCTATCGACAACGACGTTAACTATGTGGTCCACTGGGACACCACTCACCCTACTGACAGTCTTCAGTATTCTACGAATTGTGACATAGTCCTTTTTAAGCAAACCAGGAAAGAATAAGGGTGAGCAATAAAGAAGAATAGGTAGGATGCAAGAGTTGACAAACTGTAAGATGAGGGGTTGAGTTATACCCGAGTGTCTTAACTTCTTAATGTAAAATGTCAGGCGGAATATTTTACTGGAGATTGCTGAGACATGGGAAGACCAGGAGAGATCAGAAGAGAGAATAAGTCCAAGATACTTAATTTCTGATTTGATTCCTATATCATTGTCGTCAATTTTGCAACTGTCATGAGAATCGATGACTTCTTTTAACCATCTTAAGCTAAAATCAACAGTTTGACACTTAGAAGGATTCAGTTTAAGACCGTTAGACTCAGACCATTTGCTGACTCCCGATAGAAAGCTATTTATTTTAGTACAATCTAGCTGGGAGTTAACAGCTATTGAAACCGTTAAATCATCAGCGTACTTCACAAAGTTTATTTCATCAGAGTGAGGCAAGTCATGCAAGAAGAAAGAAAAAAGAAAAGGAGAGAGGACAGCGCCTCGAGGGACACCAGTTTCAGTAGGCAATGAAGTGGAAGACTTCCCTTTATATACGGTGTACTGCTTTCTATCTGAGAAATAGGAATATAACCAGTTAACAGCCCAACATTCTGTTTGACTAGCAGCAAGTTTATTTAATAAGATGTCCCTAGGGACCATTTAGCAAATTTATTGCATGAAGTCAAATGCCTATCGACAACGACGTTAACTATGTGGTCCACTGGGACACCACTCACCCTACTGACAGTCTTCAGTATTCTACGAATTGTGACATAGTCCTTTTTAAGCAAACCAGGAAAGAATAAGGGTGAGCAATAAAGAAGAATAGGTAGGATGCAAGAGTTGACAAACTGTAAGATGAGGGGTTGAGTTATACCCGAGTGTCTTAACTTCTTAATGTAAAATGTCAGGCGGAATATTTTACTGGAGATTGCTGAGACATGGGAAGACCAGGAGAGATCAGAAGAGAGAATAAGTCCAAGATACTTAATTTCTGATTTGATTCCTATATCATTGTCGTCAATTTTGCAACTGTCATGAGAATCGATGACTTCTTTTAACCATCTTAAGCTAAAATCAACAGTTTGACACTTAGAAGGATTCAGTTTAAGACCGTTAGACTCAGACCATTTGCTGACTCCCGATAGAAAGCTATTTATTTTAGTACAATCTAGCTGGGAGTTAACAGCTATTGAAACCGTTAAATCATCAGCGTACTTCACAAAGTTTATTTCATCAGAGTGAGGCAAGTCATGCAAGAAGAAAGAAAAAAGAAAAGGAGAGAGGACAGCGCCTCGAGGGACACCAGTTTCAGTAGGCAATGAAGTGGAAGACTTCCCTTTATATACGGTGTACTGCTTTCTATCTGAGAAATAGGAATATAACCAGTTAACAGCCCAACATTCTGTTTGACTAGCAGCAAGTTTATTTAATAAGATGTCCCTAGGGACCATTTAGCAAATTTATTGCATGAAGTCAAATGCCTATCGACAACGACGTTAACTATGTGGTCCACTGGGACACCACTCACCCTACTGACAGTCTTCAGTATTCTACGAATTGTGACATAGTCCTTTTTAAGCAAACCAGGAAAGAATAAGGGTGAGCAATAAAGAAGAATAGGTAGGATGCAAGAGTTGACAAACTGTAAGATGAGGGGTTGAGTTATACCCGAGTGTCTTAACTTCTTAATGTAAAATGTCAGGCGGAATATTTTACTGGAGATTGCTGAGACATGGGAAGACCAGGAGAGATCAGAAGAGAGAATAAGTCCAAGATACTTAATTTCTGATTTGATTCCTATATCATTGTCGTCAATTTTGCAACTGTCATGAGAATCGATGACTTCTTTTAACCATCTTAAGCTAAAATCAACAGTTTGACACTTAGAAGGATTCAGTTTAAGACCGTTAGACTCAGACCATTTGCTGACTCCCGATAGAAAGCTATTTATTTTAGTACAATCTAGCTGGGAGTTAACAGCTATTGAAACCGTTAAATCATCAGCGTACTTCACAAAGTTTATTTCATCAGAGTGAGGCAAGTCATGCAAGAAGAAAGAAAAAAGAAAAGGAGAGAGGACAGCGCCTCGAGGGACACCAGTTTCAGTAGGCAATGAAGTGGAAGACTTCCCTTTATATACGGTGTACTGCTTTCTATCTGAGAAATAGGAATATAACCAGTTAACAGCCCAACATTCTGTTTGACTAGCAGCAAGTTTATTTAATAAGATGTCCCTAGGGACCGAGTCGAAAGCAGATGTATAGTCTAGGAAGGCAACACGAGCAAATTTAGCCCCCTTGTCTAGACTGGAAGCAATGTTATGATATAAGACGGCAGCTGCATCTAAAGTACTTCTACTGTGCTTATAGGCGAATTGTTTAGGGTCATTAAAGGATTTAAGCGAAGGTACAAGACTAAGTAAAAGTAATTTCTCCATAGTTTTCAAAAAAGGAGAGGTAATAGCAATGGGTCTAAATTTGACACATGCTCCAGTGGATGATTTAGGTATGGGTACAACTTTAATGTCCTTCCAAACGGCAGGCACAATATTATCGGAAAAAGATTTGTTAAATAGATCAGTAAGAGGGTAACACAGAATATTAGGACATTTTTAAAAAATAATACTAGGTACATAATCGGGACCTAAGCTCTGGGAAGGGTTTAGAGACTTGAGGCACTTTTGAACATCATTTGTGTTGAAACCTGGAAAGGGGCTATTATTAACACAAGTGATGCTGGGAAGCATGGCACTTGAGGGAGAGTAAATAAAAGATTTGTTAAGAGTACATACATCAAAAGAATATGGAATATTGTTTATCTGCTTACCACCAGTGATTTCCTTAAATAGTTTCCACATATTAGAAGGATTTTTGCAGGATATGAATTTCTGGCTATGTATTACATTCAACCTCTGCATTTCAGACTTAATTAAGAAGTTAGTTCTTTTTATACCACTTTTATCTTTCATCTTATATAATTTTTCCTTCTCTCTACGAAGCTTTTTAAGTTGAGGTGAGGAGAAACGGTCAAATTTGACGAATAGTGTTTCTTTTGGACAACAGATTTCAAAACAGAATTTCAGATAGGATGTAATATTAGAGATATTGTCATCAAGTGAATCATCAGTAAACAAATCCCATCTTGTGTCACTGAGCATGTTTCTAAGATGATGCACGTTCTCATTTGAGTAGCATCTGTGAACAACTTTCTTAGACAAGTTTGAGAGGGATTTACTGTGTAACTTTCCGTAAATTTTGGGTAAGACTCGTACAATACAATGATCAGAATTGAAGAGTGGGACTCTTTTACGAGCTTCATATATTCCAGAATCATTTATAAATACTAAATCAAGTGAAGTATTTTGTCGAGTTGGGAAATTAACAACATTTTCATGGCCCAGCAATGTAATAAAACTGCAGTCGCTGGAGTTGAAGTCGCCAGTCACTATAGATAAGGAGTTACCAAACGAAGCAGCAGCAAAAATAGTGAATTCATCAGCGAAGATAGATAGTTCTGAGGGACTGCAACAAGGTGTAATATAGATATTTGTGACAAAAATGAAGCTATACTTAGATAAGTGTTTAGGTCGACATTTTACAGTTATACAATCAATATTATCATTTGAGAATTTGAAGCAGACGTTGTTGGCAGTAGACCACTGAGAATTAATAAAAGTGACAACACCACCACCTCTCTTCTTCTTTGAGCTGCATCGGTCTTGTGTGTAGATTGTGAACCCACTTAAGGAGACTAAATTATCGTCATATGAATCATGGAGCCAAGTCTCATGAAGAGTGATTACACCAGTATTACAATATATATTTGAGTATAATAGAGAATGCAAATAGTTAATCTTGTTCGATAATGAAATACCCAACAACCAATTTCATGGAAACTGTTATGGCACCGACAGCCAGGTAACGCATTTATTTAATATCCTTACTCCCTGAGCACTTCCACTCAACAAATGCCAGTGGCGACGTCTTCACCTATACCACAGCCAGTTCAGCAGACTACGTATGTCATTTTTCATTAGTGGTAACTTTGCAGTAAGGAAAACGGTGATTCGGATAATAAAGTGGTCAATGAGTTGCAGTCCCTTAGAGGAGAAATGCAGTCCTTTAAAGGAGAAATCAAAGGAAAACTTCAGTCCCTTAATAAAATAGTGGCGCAATTGCTCTCAGTGAATAAGTCAACCGGCGTGACCGTCTTGGGAACCGGGAAGTCGTCCATTGACAAAAGTCAACTGGCTATTGGCTACTGAAGAAGAGTTTAGCCAACTGGAAGCGTCACTGAAAAATCCGAAATTTAAAGATTCATTCGTAAGTTTACAATAAATCTTTACTTACTTTCAGATGACGAAACTGGTTGCGAGTTCATCTTTTAATCCAGTCTTCGTTGAGACGGATGCCTAATTATGTAATGGAGCCTCAGCTGTCAAGTCGTTTTACAGCATTTGGAACCCCAAAGAAGTTAGCTCTCACTAAATGCAACCTTTATGCATGAAAATTGCATTTAGTGAGAGCTAACTTCTTTGGGGTTTCAAATGCTGTAAAACGACTTGACACCTGAGGCTCCATTACATAATTAAGCATCCGTCTCAACGAAGACTGGATTAAAAGATGAACTCGCAACCAGTTTCGTCATCTGAAAGTAAGTAAAGATTTATTGTAAACTTACGAATGAATCTTTAAATTTCGGATTTTTCAGTGACGCTTCCAGTTGGCTAAACTCTTCTTCAGTAGCCAATAGCCAGTTGACTTTTGTCAATGGACGACTTCCCGGTTCCCAAGACGGTCACGCCGGTTGACTTATTCACTGAGAGCAATTGCGCCACTATTTTATTAAGGGACTGAAGTTTTCCTTTGATTTCTCCTTTAAAGGACTGCATTTCTCCTCTAAGGGACTGCAACTCATTGACCACTTTATTATCCGAATCACCGTTTTCCTTACTGCAAAGTTACCACTAATGAAAAATGACATACGTAGTCTGCTGAACTGGCTGTGGTATAGGTGAAGACGTCGCCACTGGCATTTGTTGAGTGGAAGTGCTCAGGGAGTAAGGATATTAAATAAATGCGTTACCTGGCTGTCGGTGCCATAACAGTTTCCATGAAATTGGTTGTTGGGTATTTCATTATCGAACAAGATTAACTATTTGCATTCTCTATTATACTCAAATATATATTGTAATACTGGTGTAATCACTCTTCATGAGACTTGGCTCCATGATTCATATGACGATAATTTAGTCTCCTTAAGTGGGTTCACAATCTACACACAAGACCGATGCAGCTCAAAGAAGAAGAGAGGTGGTGGTGTTGTCACTTTTATTAATTCTCAGTGGTCTACTGCCAACAACGTCTGCTTCAAATTCTCAAATGACAATATTGATTGTATAACTGTAAAATGTCGACCTAAACACTTATCTAAGTATAGCTTCATTTTTGTCACAAATATCTATATTACACCTTGTTGCAGTCCCTCAGAACTATCTATCTTCGCTGATGAATTCACTATTTTTGCTGCTGCTTCGTTTGGTAACTCCTTATCTATAGTGACTGGCGACTTCAACTCCAGCGACTGCAGTTTTATTACATTGCTGGGCCATGAAAATGTTGTTAATTTCCCAACTCGACAAAATACTTCACTTGATTTAGTATTTATAAATGATTCTGGAATATATGAAGCTCGTAAAAGAGTCCCACTCTTCAATTCTGATCATTGTATTGTACGAGTCTTACCCAAAATTTACGGAAAGTTACACAGTAAATCCCTCTCAAACTTGTCTAAGAAAGTTGTTCACAGATGCTACTCAAATGAGAACGTGCATCATCTTAGAAACATGCTCAGTGACACAAGATGGGATTTGTTTAATGATGATTCACTTGATGACAATATCTCTAATATTACATCCTATCTGAAATTCTGTTTTGAAATCTGTTGTCCAAAAGAAACACTATTCGTCAAATTTGACCGTTTCTCCTCACCTCAACTTAAAAAGCTTCGTAGAGAGAAGGAAAAATTATATAAGATGAAAGATAAAAGTGGTATAAAAAGAACTAACTTCTTAATTAAGTCTGAAATGCAGAGGTTGAATGTAATATATAACCAGAAATTCATATCCTGCAAAAATCCTTCTAATATGTGGAAACTATTTAAGGAAATCACTGGTGGTAAGCAGATAAACAATATTCCATATTCTTTTGATGTATGTACTCTTAACAAATCTTTTATTTACTCTCCCTCAAATGCCATGCTTCCCAGCATCACTTGTGTTAATAATAGCCCCTTTCCAGGTTTTAACACAAATGATGTTCAAAAGTGCCTCAAGTCTCTAAACCCTTCCCAGAGCTTAGGTCCCGATTATGTACCTAGTATTATTTTTTAAAAATGTTCTGATATTCTGTGTCACCCTCTTACTGATCTATTTAACAAATCTTTTTCCGATAATATTGTGCCTGCCGTTTGGAAGGACATTAAAGTTGTACCCATACCTAAATCATCCACTGGAGCATGTGTCAAATTTAGACCCATTGCTATTACCTCTCCTTTTTTGAAAACTATGGAGAAATTACTTTTACTTAGTCTTGTACCTTCGCTTAAATCCTTTAATGACCCTAAACAATTCGCCTATAAGCACAGTAGAAGCACTTTAGATGCAGCTGCCGTCTTATATCATAACATTGCTTCCAGTCTAGACAAGGGGGCTAAATTTGTTCGTGTTGCCTTCCTAGACTATACATCTGCTTTCGACTCGGTCCCTAGGGACATCTTATTAAATAAACTTGCTGCTAGTCAAACAGAATGTTGGGCTGTTAACTGGTTATATTCCTATTTCTCAGATAGAAAGCAGTACACCGTATATAAAGGGAAGTCTTCCACTTCATTGCCTACTGAAGCTGGTGTCCCTCAAGGCGCTGTCCTCTCTCCTTTTCTTTTTTCTTTCTTCTTGCATGACTTGCCTCACTCTGATGAAATAAACTTTGTGAAGTACGCTGATGATTTAACGGTTTCAATGGCTGTTAACTCCCAGCTAGATTGTACTAAAATAAATAGCTTTCTATCGGGAGTCAGCAAATGGTCTGAGTCTAACGGTCTTAAACTGAATCCTTCTAAGTGTCAAACTGTTGATTTTAGCTTAAGATGGTTAAAAGAAGTCATCGATTCTCATGACAGTTGCAAAATTGACGACAATGATATAGGAATCAAATCAGAAATTAAGTATCTTGGACTTATTCTCTCTTCTGATCTCTCCTGGTCTTCCCATGTCTCAGCAATCTCCAGTAAAATATTCCGCCTGACATTTTACATTAAGAAGTTAAGACACTCGGGTATAACTCAACCCCTCATCTTACAGTTTGTCAACTCTTGCATCCTACCTATTCTTCTTTATTGCTCACCCTTATTCTTTCCTGGTTTGCTTAAAAAGGACTATGTCACAATTCGTAGAATACTGAAGACTGTCAGTAGGGTGAGTGGTGTCCCAGTGGACCACATAGTTAACGTCGTTGTCGATAGGCATTTGACTTCATGCAATAAATTTGCTAAATGGATTTTGTCTGACTTGGAGCATCCGCTTTACCCTCAGCTTTCACCTTGCATCTCCTCAGGTAGAACAAGGAGTAACTTCAGAAAACTATGCTCGCACGTCTAAGTATAAAAATGCTATGATACCATACTTGGCACGTATTTTATGTGATGAAAATAGTGTCAGGAAAGAATTAACTAACCTTTTTTCATCTAGTAAATAAACAGTTTCCTCCATCCATGCTTATATACCTTCAAGTTTTACTTTTATTACTTCTATTATGTTTATGGTCCTGTTACTTTTCTGTTTTTTACTCTCATAATTGCAAACACCAACTTATCTCCATGATGGCTGTAATCTTTGTTTTTCCCCTCACCATATCATGTAAAGAGAACGTTATATTCAATATTTTTAAACATGTTAGGATTTCTATACCACATTGCCAATACTGTGTGACACAAGCCAACGGCAATTTTCACTTGTATTCTTATTATTATTACCCTAGCTGTTATCATTATTATTGCTATTTCCATTTTATATGCTGCATGATTTTGACACTACCCCTATTGTAAATGTGGAAAATTTTCTGTGTGATTAATTTTATTTATAATTTGAGGAAACTAGATGCAATATTGTGACTAATGCTGAAAATCCCATTCTGTATCACAAGTACTGTTTTTGGAATAAAGTAAATCATTAATATTATTTCGAAGGCAAACACACTTTCTGTGCCTCCACTGCTTCAAGTTCAACTGAGTTATAAGCGTAAGAAGAGTTCTTTGTCTGAACTCTGTATTCTGTCATTAAGCAATAAGAAGAATCTACCTTTAACGTTTGGAATTGGTTAGGGGTAATGTATCCTCGAGATTATCTGAATTAGACAGTATACTGTATATTCGTTGGACAGTCTGTAAAGTACTCTTGGCTTCTACGAAAGAGTCTAATTACAGGAATGTAGTTAATACGGAAACAGTTACCTAGCTCAGCTAACATTTGACAATCAATTAACACCCATTCCGGTCTAGGTCTTACGCATGCCTCAACTTCATAATTGGTTATACTGCTGTGATACAAACACATGTCGTCCGACAGCATCCAATTTCTGGCGGCTATGAATAATTCTTGGGAACCAGCTTTTCGTAACACAGTGTAAGTCTTCTTTTCATTTCTGTAAGAAATGATAAATATGATATAAACAAAATTTACTGTCTTATTAGTCCGCTTGCCATTGAATGCAGGAATGCCGACGATTGACACAATCTATCTAAGCAGTTTATGGAAAAGTATGAGGCAATGCCACCGCTACTTCATACCTATCTGTACGAATACCGAAGCACTTACAAGTAATATCTGACGGAAGAATTTCTAGCTTGTTTGGACTAACTCTTGAGCGTTTCCATATCCCAATGTGGGATGACTTAAATGGGTCGTCGAAGAAATCACAAACGTCTGCATAAGGTCTGAATATTAGTCCTTCCTTGTTTATCTGTGCTATCAGACCCGGTCTACCGTGAGCTATGACTAAGTTATCTGGTGAAGAGGAAGTTATAACTGTATTACTGGTGTTAACTATTTGCCTACGTGCATCAACCTCACAGTGATTTATAACGTTATTGTATACTTCTCCTGAGTTGCAGTCGTGAAACACCTTTTCAGCAAACCGTTGTGCCGCTTGCTTAGTGATTGCATTGTTGGAATGTATAGATCGCCTGATTGTCTGCATATAAGATTCAAATGGGAACGCCGAAAAAGATTCTAACGGTCCCATTTCATTGACATCTTCAGCCAAGTGTTGCAGACAATGGATGTTATAAACGAGGTGCTCCCTGCCATATATCACTTCAAACTCATCCAGAAAGTTGAGTAACTCAACTCTGCAACCTTCTAAGTAATTTCGATAAAACTTAGAGTGGGACAGAAGATAAACTGCAAGACTCAGTCTTCGGTAGTTGCGGTAGATTGCCAGTGGCATAATGTCCTTAAGTAAAACTGGTCCTGGGTACAGGAGGAAGAGGCGACATTCAGTGGCTTTCCACCGACTAACTTCGGTGACCCCCCTACACTTCCTCGGGAAGTCCCTGGGTGTCATTCCAGCACAAGGTAATATCTTCCCGTCAATATTTTCAAGCATGAGACGGTTGACGTGCATCTCATTTCTTTTAGCTAAGTCTTGCCAGAGACTTGTTAGCTTCCTAACTACCCCTAAATATACTAGGTGCATTGGATCAAGAGGGAAGCATTTTACCATATCAATATTTAATTCCTCAAAAATACACTCTCCACGGTGGTGACTTGGCTGCATCCTTTTACGGAAGCTGTCATCAGTTCGTATTGGAAAAAAACCATTCCCAAATATCATTCTTCCGTCAACTTTTAATCCGGTTACTGTGCATTTGTCGCAGCCAGAGCTGGCATTATCACCTACTATATATTTCAGGTCCGCCCTAGCCGGTGCATCACAGATGACGGCTGTCAAACGAATGTTGAAATGTCTATTAAGTCTGGTCATATGTATGCCTTGACTTAGTATATCCTTTAGTTCAGATACTAAGTCATTGCATAACTCTTTGTAACTACTGGGTTTGCTAGGACCACCGTATATACCTATCATGAACACACTGCTTAAGAACGGTGCCGTAATCCTACCTAACAGGGGCAGTAACTGCTGGTTAGAAGACTTAGAGATGGACAATCCGTCGACATTCAACTGCAGATCAATCATGTTGCAGGGACTTCCAATCACAGACGACATCTCCATGTAATCATTTTTTGAGACTGATGTAGCAGTACATTCCTTCTCCAAGTAGTCTAGACTCGCAAGACCCACACATTCTCAGTACACTTCTAACAGTTGTTGGTAGTTGAGGCAATTTCGCACGGAAGATCTCCAATATTCTGTTAGCGGCTGCTTGTGAAATGTTCGTGGTGACCAGGGTATTCAGAAGCATACTTGTCATATCATCACGTTCAGAAGAGACTTGTGTGCACATTTGCGAAGTACTAGCAGCTGGTGTTACGCTGCTGCATGGTGCCGATGGCACTACCTCGGTTTCATTAGTCATAGTATCAGTGTTCACTGAAGAGGGCTCGACTTCAACAGGAAGGACAGCATGTGAGACAGCCTCCGTTGACGTCGACGCTACCTTTATCTCGGCCATTGTCTGCGTATAATGACGTTTATATCTTTTGTAAGACGTTGTGTAATGGCAGGTCAACTGTAGATTACGCTCACGTATTCTTTTCAGGCTTAATATAGGGTATTTAGTGTTAGACTAGGAGAAAAATTGAAAAGGGACCACAGCGACCACCTACCTGCGTCGTGAACAATTTAAAAGTGAGCGCAAAATGTGCGACTGTAAGAAAACAAACCCTAACAATTGGTTGCGCTGTAATTAACATTTACCAAAGCAATTTTGCACAAACTGCACTGATTGGTAAGTAAGCTTTGAAATGATTCAATAGGAAAATATAGATTTCATTGAATTACGAAAAATGCATCAGTTAATTTATGCGTTTTCTTCATTTGCAGTAGCGGTGAGGTGATTGGCGTCCATTATTTTGGGCCCAGCTGTGATTTTCTTTGTGTGGCCTCCAATGTCATTCATCACACTAAGGTGACTGGCCCACCTACATTCACCAAAACATAGCGGTTTTCTCCACAGAAACACCAGACCGGTAATGCTGAGTTAGAAAATGTGTTGGAGATGGGGGTTCTGGACTATCCAACAGCATGTAGTCTTCACCACTATGTATGCTGCATAATAACAGTGGCATGGACTGCATGCCTTGGGCCAATTACGGAAGGCTGAATGTCGAAATGGCCCAAGAGTGTTGCCCAGATCCATGAATACATGACATGACATTTGAAAAGCCCATTTGTTTTCGGCAGACGTGACTTGACACATGCTTATCAGTAGATCCAACTCTGTCCTCATTGTTTCAAAGACTGCAGACTTTACACTGTTTGATCCTTCTGAGTTTCTTCGAATATCTTTTGGTATACCCATCTCCGCATATGTTTCAGCATTTCGTCCATGATGGCCTGCATGGGTCAGACTTTGCTTGTGCATATCCAAAAAGCAATCCGATAACTAGTAGAGGTGAAGGAACTCATCGTGACCAACTCAAACAAGCCTTCTGATAGCTTTCGAAACATTTGGAAACAATCATTATTGCCAAGTGGTAGGTTGGCAATTTGTTAACTCTTGCATTGGTCTTTACTGCTCCCCCTTATTCTTTCCTGAATTACTCAGAAACGACTATGTCGTATTGTGCAGGATATTAAGGTTGTCAGTAGAGCAGGTGGTGTACCATTTAGTCAACTCGTTTATGCATTAGTTGAAAGACATCTGAACTCATGCGAGAAATAGTTTATATCTATACTGTCTGGCCCTCAACATCCCCTTTATTCTCAGCTCTTACCTTTAATTTCATCTGATGGAATCAAAAGTCAGTATCAAAGATTATACGATCGTTTTTGGAATTACGTAATTCTAAAAATTGTTGTCGTTTTCATTGGCAGCAGTTCACATTCTATTGAGTTTACACAAGTACAATGCCCATTTATAACTTTACTGAGGAGACATCAACTAGGATTCTAGAAAAAAAAGTAGGTCAGTATGTGAATTTTATGAATCTCTAGACTACATTCCATTCACTTAATACTGACACTAAACTATGAGGGAACTGATATTTCCAAGAAGGATATAATACAAAGCTCATTTCTACAACTGTCCTCCTTATTTTAGTTCACATTCATCATACATGTATTAACCAAATTGTTCGTCACTCACTTTAGGGACTTACCAAGGAACAGTCTTGTCAACTTAGTGTATGCTGATGGTATTGTCCACTTAGGCTGCAAGAAGTGACCACTGAAACTGAAAGATATGAAAAGACTACTGGTTTTTGATCGCAGTGTCTGTACCCTTTCTTCTGTATTAAGTAGACTAACGTGATGAGTAATATTGAGGTTAAGCTTAATGTGTGTTAAGTAGAAATGTGTTCCAAACGTTGTTAATGACACAGATGCATTCACTCTGCGTATTCTCACATATCTGAGCAACCCTTATATATTTTTTCCATATCACTGGTCGTTTTCCATCACATATGTACTCATTATCTTGTACTTTATGTGTCTCCTAATTGTTTCAATTTTGTCTTCCTCATTGCAGGTTGTTAGTCTTTGTAGACTTTCTACTAGATGCTATCATACATAGTGTCTGCAAGCAGTCTTTCAATACATCTACCTCCCGCAAAGTTGTTGTTACTATGCCTTTAGATTATTTACATTTGGCTGTGATGCAATTAGTATGCTAATATTACTGATGCAATGATATGCAAGACTTGTACATGTTACTGTGAAGTTTGCCTGTAAAAACATTCCCTCCATAGTAAATACAATACTTGTGATAACAATTCGTCATTATCTTTTCATTGCGTATATATTAGAAAAAAGCTAACCTTGTCGTGTTAGTTCTCTAAATTACAATCACTAAGTGCCCACACCTTTGCTGAATAACAAGTGCTACTCGTGGCCCATGAAATACTTATCACTGCATTCGTAAATAACTAACAAACTATTATTACATGGAATAGTGAGACATAAGGCGTATGAAATTTGGATGCTAATGTGTATCTGAAGTTAATGACACAATATATATGTACATGTTTCATTTCCAAACAAGTAGATTTTATAGGGTAATGTAGGGCTGAGCTTGGTGAGTTAATAGTGTATTCATTACTGTATAAATCTTGTATGAGTGAAATGCTTCTATTCAATTTTCGGCAAAACTGCGATATTACCCTGCAGGGTAACTCTGTCCTCGTTATGTTTCAAAGACTGCAGACTTTACACTGTTTGCTCCTTCTGAGTTTCTTCGAATATCTTTTGGTATACCCATCTCCGCATATGTTTCAGCATTTCGTCCATGATGGCCTGCATGGGTCAGACTTTGCTTGTGCATATCCAAAAAGCAATCCGATAACTAGTAGAGGTGAAGGAACTCATCGTGACCAACTCAAACAAGCCTTCTGATAGCTTTCGAAACATTTGGAAACAATCATTATTGCCAAGTGGTAGGTTGGCAATTTGTTAACTCTTGCATTGGTCTTTACTGCTCCCCCTTATTCTTTCCTGAATTACTCAGAAACGACTATGTCGTATTGTGCAGGATATTAAGGTTGTCAGTAGAGCAGGTGGTGTACCATTTAGTCAACTCGTTTATGCATTAGTTGAAAGACATCTGAACTCATGCGAGAAATAGTTTATATCTATACTGTCTGGCCCTCAACATCCCCTTTATTCTCAGCTCTTACCTTTAATTTCATCTGATGGAATCAAAAGTCAGTATCAAAGATTATACGATCGTTTTTGGAATTACGTAATTCTAAAAATTGTTGTCGTTTTCATTGGCAGCAGTTCACATTCTATTGAGTTTACACAAGTACAATGCCCATTTATAACTTTACTGAGGAGACATCAACTAGGATTCTAGAAAAAAAAGTAGGTCAGTATGTGAATTTTATGAATCTCTAGACTACATTCCATTCACTTAATACTGACACTAAACTATGAGGGAACTGATATTTCCAAGAAGGATATAATACAAAGCTCATTTCTACAACTGTCCTCCTTATTTTAGTTCACATTCATCATACATGTATTAACCAAATTGTTCGTCACTCACTTTAGGGACTTACCAAGGAACAGTCTTGTCAACTTAGTGTATGCTGATGGTATTGTCCACTTAGGCTGCAAGAAGTGACCACTGAAACTGAAAGATATGAAAAGACTACTGGTTTTTGATCGCAGTGTCTGTACCCTTTCTTCTGTATTAAGTAGACTAACGTGATGAGTAATATTGAGGTTAAGCTTAATGTGTGTTAAGTAGAAATGTGTTCCAAACGTTGTTAATGACACAGATGCATTCACTCTGCGTATTCTCACATATCTGAGCAACCCTTATATATTTTTTCCATATCACTGGTCGTTTTCCATCACATATGTACTCATTATCTTGTACTTTATGTGTCTCCTAATTGTTTCAATTTTGTCTTCCTCATTGCAGGTTGTTAGTCTTTGTAGACTTTCTACTAGATGCTATCATACATAGTGTCTGCAAGCAGTCTTTCAATACATCTACCTCCCGCAAAGTTGTTGTTACTATGCCTTTAGATTATTTACATTTGGCTGTGATGCAATTAGTATGCTAATATTACTGATGCAATGATATGCAAGACTTGTACATGTTACTGTGAAGTTTGCCTGTAAAAACATTCCCTCCATAGTAAATACAATACTTGTGATAACAATTCGTCATTATCTTTTCATTGCGTATATATTAGAAAAAAGCTAACCTTGTCGTGTTAGTTCTCTAAATTACAATCACTAAGTGCCCACACCTTTGCTGAATAACAAGTGCTACTCGTGGCCCATGAAATACTTATCACTGCATTCGTAAATAACTAACAAACTATTATTACATGGAATAGTGAGACATAAGGCGTATGAAATTTGGATGCTAATGTGTATCTGAAGTTAATGACACAATATATATGTACATGTTTCATTTCCAAACAAGTAGATTTTATAGGGTAATGTAGGGCTGAGCTTGGTGAGTTAATAGTGTATTCATTACTGTATAAATCTTGTATGAGTGAAATGCTTCTATTCAATTTTCGGCAAAACTGCGATATTACCCTGCAGGGTAACTCTGTCCTCGTTATGTTTCAAAGACTGCAGACTTTACACTGTTTGCTCCTTCTGAGTTTCTTCGAATATCTTTTGGTATACCCATCTCCGCATATGTTTCAGCATTTCGTCCATGATGGCCTGCATGGGTCAGACTTTGCTTGTGCATATCCAAAAAGCAATCCGATAACTAGTAGAGGTGAAGGAACTCATCGTGACCAACTCAAACAAGCCTTCTGATAGCTTTCGAAACATTTGGAAACAATCATTATTGCCAAGTGGTAGGTTGGCAATTTGTTAACTCTTGCATTGGTCTTTACTGCTCCCCCTTATTCTTTCCTGAATTACTCAGAAACGACTATGTCGTATTGTGCAGGATATTAAGGTTGTCAGTAGAGCAGGTGGTGTACCATTTAGTCAACTCGTTTATGCATTAGTTGAAAGACATCTGAACTCATGCGAGAAATAGTTTATATCTATACTGTCTGGCCCTCAACATCCCCTTTATTCTCAGCTCTTACCTTTAATTTCATCTGATGGAATCAAAAGTCAGTATCAAAGATTATACGATCGTTTTTGGAATTACGTAATTCTAAAAATTGTTGTCGTTTTCATTGGCAGCAGTTCACATTCTATTGAGTTTACACAAGTACAATGCCCATTTATAACTTTACTGAGGAGACATCAACTAGGATTCTAGAAAAAAAAGTAGGTCAGTATGTGAATTTTATGAATCTCTAGACTACATTCCATTCACTTAATACTGACACTAAACTATGAGGGAACTGATATTTCCAAGAAGGATATAATACAAAGCTCATTTCTACAACTGTCCTCCTTATTTTAGTTCACATTCATCATACATGTATTAACCAAATTGTTCGTCACTCACTTTAGGGACTTACCAAGGAACAGTCTTGTCAACTTAGTGTATGCTGATGGTATTGTCCACTTAGGCTGCAAGAAGTGACCACTGAAACTGAAAGATATGAAAAGACTACTGGTTTTTGATCGCAGTGTCTGTACCCTTTCTTCTGTATTAAGTAGACTAACGTGATGAGTAATATTGAGGTTAAGCTTAATGTGTGTTAAGTAGAAATGTGTTCCAAACGTTGTTAATGACACAGATGCATTCACTCTGCGTATTCTCACATATCTGAGCAACCCTTATATATTTTTTCCATATCACTGGTCGTTTTCCATCACATATGTACTCATTATCTTGTACTTTATGTGTCTCCTAATTGTTTCAATTTTGTCTTCCTCATTGCAGGTTGTTAGTCTTTGTAGACTTTCTACTAGATGCTATCATACATAGTGTCTGCAAGCAGTCTTTCAATACATCTACCTCCCGCAAAGTTGTTGTTACTATGCCTTTAGATTATTTACATTTGGCTGTGATGCAATTAGTATGCTAATATTACTGATGCAATGATATGCAAGACTTGTACATGTTACTGTGAAGTTTGCCTGTAAAAACATTCCCTCCATAGTAAATACAATACTTGTGATAACAATTCGTCATTATCTTTTCATTGCGTATATATTAGAAAAAAGCTAACCTTGTCGTGTTAGTTCTCTAAATTACAATCACTAAGTGCCCACACCTTTGCTGAATAACAAGTGCTACTCGTGGCCCATGAAATACTTATCACTGCATTCGTAAATAACTAACAAACTATTATTACATGGAATAGTGAGACATAAGGCGTATGAAATTTGGATGCTAATGTGTATCTGAAGTTAATGACACAATATATATGTACATGTTTCATTTCCAAACAAGTAGATTTTATAGGGTAATGTAGGGCTGAGCTTGGTGAGTTAATAGTGTATTCATTACTGTATAAATCTTGTATGAGTGAAATGCTTCTATTCAATTTTCGGCAAAACTGCGATATTACCCTGCAGGGTAACTCTGTCCTCGTTATGTTTCAAAGACTGCAGACTTTACACTGTTTGCTCCTTCTGAGTTTCTTCGAATATCTTTTGGTATACCCATCTCCGCATATGTTTCAGCATTTCGTCCATGATGGCCTGCATGGGTCAGACTTTGCTTGTGCATATCCAAAAAGCAATCCGATAACTAGTAGAGGTGAAGGAACTCATCGTGACCAACTCAAACAAGCCTTCTGATAGCTTTCGAAACATTTGGAAACAATCATTATTGCGAAGTGGCAGGTGGGCACACACTCTGACTTACCAGGGACGTGTAACTAAATAACATGGTGTAGGCGGTTCCGAACTTGTCATGACTAAAGCCCAGGACAACTTCTCTCATATTATTTGGCATTTTGTTACCTCCCAATAGATATTCAAAGCCTGAACATATCATTTCTAGCCGGACCTGCAAAATCTTCTGATAGGCAGGTGTAATATACGAGGCTAGGCTCCAGAAACATTGAAAACATTGGAGAAATTTGAGATGGCTATTGCAGGTGCCACTATGGTGGTGCATCTGGATGTAAAGCTTACCCTTACTGTTTCTACTAATGCATCTAGAACTGTAATCTGTGTTGTTCCACAAAAATATATGAAAAACAGACGGAAACCTGCTTTCTCTTTAAGAATGCCATCTGCATGCGAAATGCAACGTAGCACTTTTCGTTGGGAACCAATTTTCATATGTACCTACATCAAACACTCCTGTTACTTAGTCGAAAGTTGTCACATTACTGCTGTCACTAATCGAAAACCTATGAATTTGACTTTTCACTTGGCTGCCAGTAGACGTTCACCAGATGGATTACGCAATCTGTGCCACATAGCAAAAATCACACCAGATATCTGCTACATTTATGCTGCAAATAACCTAGAAGAATGCGCGTTCCCAATATTCCACATCATGGTGGTTACTCCACCTATCGAATGAAGGGAATGATAGTGTGGTGAGAGCAGGCTGCTAGCCAATTGGTAGACATTAATCTACGTCAGTGTCTTTGTCACTAATATTGGCCGTGAGAAAATATGAACAAGGCTGATTCATTAACCAATCACAGTAGACTTGACGTGGACAAATAAGATTCGCAGACATATGGCTTAACTTTCCGAGAAACCAGAAACAATTAGTCAGGAGACTGTGTTTGTCTGCTATAATAATGTACATGAAATACATATAAATACGTGCTGATTTCCGTAATAAACCGATCTGTTGCCGGTCCTTGTCTTCGGTTGTTACAATAGCACTTCTGACCTTAGACAAGAGTGTAGAAAGACTTCATCACAAAACTTCTACACATATGAGAGTGCAGCTTTTGCCAGCACAGAGGTTATCATAATTTGCAACCTGTCCAAAGGCATACCGTAATATACGGTTCGTTTGTTTGTATAAAGGACAGTATTTAAATGTCTTCATAACCAGTCACACACTGATGTATTCACATAACATAACAAGCTAACATGCTATGGATTCGTCCGGTTTGACGGCAGCCGTGGTGATGGACACGTTCTTGCATAATATCCACATTGGTCCAATCGGACCATTTGCAATACTTGATGTACGTCCCAATCATGTTAATCTGGACATGTTTTAGCTGCTAATTCACTCCAGTGACCACTCGTGCAAACTTTCACGTGATGATCACTTTAATCGTCGTCCAGAAGTCACCTCTATAGTGGATGTAACAGCTGAAACAATTTGAAATAATCAGATGCGAGCACATTCAGACCATGGCAGACCACCTATCAGTAGTAGGGTATCCTCATTGGGAACTTAACATTTAGTTGACGACCTCCCTAATGGACAGATCGACAGATTTCCCCCTCTAGTCCATTGTTACAGTGGATATCCAGTGCATCTCAGCAGGGCTGGCACATGGAATTGCATTCTATTTAGCTGACAAACGTGTTTCCATAAAAGTTGGTGAACCAGGCATTTCTGATATCCATAGCCACGCCCGAAGTTTAAGTCATTTCACGCTCCAATTCCAACCGACTCCAGATCGTGCATAGATCAAACAAGTTCTGTTAGAAATGCACAAACATTTATGCTCGTTTCGATGCGCTTCGTAAAACCTTACGCTATCCTTGGATTGAGATTTCAGATTCATCAGTAGGAAAGTAAAATGTTTCTTCACTGGCCTAGGCGGTTGTGAGATTACAATACCATTGATAGCGCCGAAGGAGCTTATATTGAGCAGGAATTATTGCTCTCTATATCATCGCTTCTAGAAAACCCTCTTATGTAAAACCTTGAAAAGACCTTATTACTGGTAGAACTCTAAAACTTTCGGTAATGTATCTGATAACGATAGTATTGAAATGTCTGGTACATACACTAATCGACATGTGCGTTGATCCTTTTAAGCTTCCATAAATGTTACTCCTCTCAATTAGTGCACCCTTAAGCTCAATGATTCCACCGAAATGCAGAACACAGCCAATAAATGTCGAATTTCGGTACAATTTCTGACTGCTAAACTAACAATATGGAGCCATTTGCACATAAAAATAGTCGCTTATAGCACTCACCTTCTTCCAGGTACAATGTTATTTCATTTTTATAAAAACTGTCAGAACATCAAAAGAATTTAATTCTGGCAAAACATAGTTAAAAATTGAATATCCTGCCCGGCGGGTCATTCGTTTCTGTTACTGCTTAACGTGGGTGAGTTGGTATTTTGTACTTTGTATGCTGTTTGGGTTGCTGAATACGTTTGACATGTTAATAAGCTATATTAATTATGCAATTCTGTTTACTGAGCTAAGATGCATAGAACTATTTATTTGCAACTGTCACGAGGCAAAATATTTGGTTACGCATGCACCAATGAGTGCTTCATTGCTGCAGAAGAAGGATCACAAAACTTTGGATCTGTAAGCCGGTGCAAACTTATTTGCCCAAAACTGTCAAAATATATGCAGTTAGACTTTATTTTCGCCCAGAATAGGACCAGGCCCACGAAGTAAATAACCAATGTCGAAAACCCAGCTAGCATTTTTTCAGGCCCATTGCAGACTTTTTGGGGCAGACTTCGGGAAACTTTCTTACGTAAGTAGATCTTCCCGAAGTTTGTTTGCCTCAAAAAGTCTGCAATGAGCCCGAAAAAAATGCTAGCTGGGAACTGACTTCATACATGTGTACGTCATTGGCACAGTTGTTAGGACGCCTACCGACCATGCTCATGGTCTAAGGTTCGATACCCTGTCGACGCACACCTAATGTCATTTATCGGCGAGCTAAATTCGGGTTACCGGTATGACATGCCTAAAATTCCAGACTTGTACCAAAATACCTTGAGGAATCAAGCTATAATAAAAAAATATAGGACATGTTTTCTATACATTCGACTTCTATTCTGGGCATGCTTATTTTTGTTTGTTTGAAAAGAGCGCAAAATTCACAAGAAATGTATTTAGAAATAGGTTGTGTTCAAAGTACGACATGTTAACTGATCACTTAGACTTAGAATCAGAATATGTGGCCAACCGCGTCCTTTCGGCATATATAAACACTATCCATTCAGTCAAAAAAATGCAAAATAACCTGAAAATACGGCAAATCACGACATCTGAAAACTTAGATGTTTTTTTCTGCTTCTTATCTTCAGTCTGTCGCAGCTATTTTAAGGCAATGTTAAATGCATGCTATTGTTTTCTTGGGAATCTCACTCTCCTTACTGCTATGCTTTAAGGGACTGTTTACGACACGCAAAGACGATGATAATGATGTGTGTTAAAGTCGCACATCCTGGTGTTTTGAAAAGCCTTTTGTAACTCGTGGATTACAATGAAAAACTGCATGCTATTAAAACAGGCGTTTGCGTTCCACCTCTTTTTAAAACATGATAGGATTATTTTTGGGATAAACACAATACCATCAAAGAACAAAATCTCTAAGAGATAGCCATTAAGTTAAAATTAATGACGAGGAAGCCATCGCACCCCCTAAAACTAACAGGACCGGAAAGTGTTAGGGAAAATCACACTTCACTTGTTTGTGACTGCTATTTGCTGGCGAAATCTCGGCTGACGCATACTAAAGCTTGTGTTGGCGTTTACCAGCCTATGTCATCTCTAGAGTTGATACAATATCCGCTGTAATATTTATGCTATTATTCATATCACGTTGCTTATCTGCGGTCAATGTTTTCTGCAAACTTCGTAACTTAAGGACTACTCCTAAGTATTGTAAATGCACTACCTTTCTTGGCTGCACCAGCATTATGATGATAATCTAGTTTCAATTAATGGATATAAGGTTTTTCGCCAAGATAGAAATAGTTCCAAGAAAAAATATGGAGGAGGGGTAGCCACTTTTATAAACACAAGTTGGTCTACATCAAATCACGTTTGCTTCAATTATTCTAATGACAATATAGATTGCATAACCGTCAGGTGTCGCCCAAAACACTTAAGTAAATATTCTTATATATACATAACAAATATTTACATAACACCCAATTGTAGCCTTTCTAATATAGTTATGTTTGCAGATGAGTTTACTGAATTCGCTGCTCCTGCATTCGGAAATTCGTTGTCTATAGTCTGTGGTGATTTTAATTTATGTGATCACAGCTTTCTTACTTCACTTGGTCATGAGAATCTAGTCAAGTTTAATACACGTCTGGACAAATCACTAGACCTGGTTTTCATAAATGACCGTGATGTATATGAAACCCGAAGGAGAGCTCCTTTGTTAAATTCTGACCACTGCATTATTCGTATTTTACCGAAAGTGTACGGCAAGTTACAACGAACATTGTTTAGTCATTTAACAAAGAAGATACATGAACGTTCATATTCCCATGACAACATTCTAGCATTAAGAAGCATATTGCATGATACCAACTGGGAACTATTTACTGAAGATAAGTTGGATGCTACTGTCTCTAATATAACCGATTATCTGAAGTTTTGTTTGGAAATTTGCTGTCCGTATGAAACACTGTTTTCGAGATTTGACAGAATCTCTTCTGTGCAACTGAAAAAACTTAGAAGACAAAAAGAGAAGTTGTATAAGAATTGTGATAATACTGGTGTCCGTAAAATAAACACCCATATAAAAATTGAAATAGAAAGGTTGAACAGACTATATAATGAAAAATTTTTATCATGTAAAAATCCTTCAAACATTTGGAAACTTTTCAATAAACTCACAAGTAAAAAACAAATGTCTGTTGATGCTTATACTGATGTTAATGCTTTAAACAAATCATTTATCAAGAAACAAATTAATATGGTTGTACCTGATGTAACTAGTCAAGAAAATGGTCATTTTCCGGGTTTTAAAGAAAAGGATGTACTATTATGTTTGAAATCATTAAATCCAACACATAGCCTTGGTCCAGATGGTGTACCGAGCATTCTTCTTCAAAAGTGTGCAGACATCTTGTGTCATCCTCTGACTCAAATCTTTAACGCATCATTTAACAGGGAAACGGTACCTGCTGACTGGAAAGAAATCAAGGTTGTACCTGTACAGAAATCATCTTCTGGAGCAGGTATAAAGTTTATACCGGTAGCTATAACATCTCCTTTTTTGAAAACTATGGAGAAACTTCTTTTGAATATTCTTAAACCTTCTTTAGAAGCTTTCAGTGACCCTAAGCAGTTTGCTTATAAGTGTGGAAGAAGTACATTAGATGCAGCCATTGTGCTACACCATAATATTGTTTCCTGCCTTGATAAGGGTGCTAAGTTCGTTCGAACAGCTTTTTTAGACTATACTGCAGCTTTCGACTCTGTTCCTAGGACACTTTTATTAGGAAAGATGATTTTAGCTCAAACAGAGTCCTGGGTAACTAGATGGCTGTCTTCTTATTTTAAGGATAGGAAACAGCATACTGTTTTGGCTGGAAAGCGCTCCACTTCTCAGCTAACTGAAAGTGGTGTGCCTCAAGGTGCAGTACTTTCTCCATTTCTTTTCTCTTTCTTTTTGCATGACCTTCCGAACTCACCCATAGTTAACTTCATTAAGTATGCCGATGATCTGACCGTTTCTGTCCCTGTAGTTTCCACATCGGATTGTTCCCATATGAATGGCTTCTTAGCTGAAGTGAAGGATTGGTCTGGCTCAAATGGTCTTAAACTAAATCCAACTAAATGTAACACTGTTGATTTCAGCTTGAGAAGTGAAAAAGACATGCATGGATTGATTCAATCTCATGATTGTTGTAATATTGATGGTACCATGATAGAGAGTAAGTCAAGTGTTTCTTATCTTGGAATTAGTTTCTCTTCAAACCTTTGCTGGTCGTCTCATATTCTTATAGTTTCTAAGAAAGTTTTCCGTCTGACTTATTACATAAAGAAGTTGAGACACTCAGGTATAACTCAATCTCTTATCATACAATTTATTAATTCATGTGTTTTGCCCATCATTCTTTATTGTTCTCCATTATTCTTCCCTGGGCTACTCAAGAAAGACCATATAATACTACGAAGAACACTGAGGGCTGTAAGTAGGGTCAGTGCTATCCCTTTGACTCAACTAAATGACACTGTTGTCAATAGGCATATGAATTCTTGTAAACACTTAGCTAAAGTTACCTTATCTGATAGTGAACATCCTCCTTATTCACAATTGTTTCCTTGTATCTCTTCGGGTAAGACCAGAAGAAATTTTATAAACATTTATGCTCGTACTACAAAATATAAAAATTCGACCGTTCCATATTTGGCACGAGTATTGTGTGAAGAGACAAATATCAGAAAAGAACTTTTGCAACTTTTGAATCAATAACTAAACTATAAAATATAATGAAGCATATTATTATGCATGTGTTATTCGTTATATTATTTATTTATTATTCACTATGACCTAGAATGGTGTGATTTTGTTGGGTTTTTATTATTATTATTTTTTTTGTTTTGTTTTTTCCTATTAACTATCAATATTTTAACATTTTATACATTTATATAATTATAAACAGAGCTAAACCATTGCAATATGTAAAAGAAACGCTGAAAATTCCATGCTGTAAATTTTTATTGTTGTGGAATAAAGTGATTATTATTATTATTATTATTATTATATTAGGGAAGCACTTATCATGTTAATATCTAATTCTATTACACAATTGTGTCCCGCCATTTGTTTAACTAAGACTCTATCTGATTTATTACAAATGACACTTTTAGTCACAAGATATTGAATTCAGTCAGGTGAAAGTAAACCTGTTTTATATATGGAATCTCGGGTGCTTACCGATATCCACGCTGAAAATTCCATACTTGTACCAAAAATACGGTGTGGAATCAAGCTGTAATCAAAAATAAAAATAAATAAAACATGACTGACGGGTATGCAGGAGTTTACGAGACCTGGAATACCCTTATTCTAAACCTATGATGTATACGGACTCCAGCGTCCGAAAACACCGAATGGCTTATGAATCTGCTTTGGTCACTGTTCACCATGGGAGAGCAGATCTTAATGCTACACCACTACTGCCTCTTGGATCAAACTTCAAGTCAAAAGCTTTGGAGAGGGGATCGAGTGAAGACCCCTTAAGAGAACAACCTACTTCAGTCTTTGCAACCAGGCAGTATCCCAACCCTCTCACAAACATGAGATTTTGTGTGGCTCATCTTTTGGCATACTCATTGTATGTTTTAATGATAATATTATTATTTCCGAATTTATTTTTTATCCAGAAACTTCATTCACGATAGTCTATCATTTTTTGACAAGTGCCTACGAATCACTGCTGTAGCCTACCGATTAAATTTGCATTTATATATGCCTGTAGCTAGCCATTTTTCCAGGAAACAAGAACTATACTCCATATAGTCATCGACCTAGGTGGCTGAATTCTAATCCAAATGTCACGAGTTTGAATCCTACTCGCCATCTACAGAGGTTCGCACAGCCGGGTAGCATTATTAACCTGCACACAATAGGTGTATCCCATCGCCAGGTAGATAGAAAGGCTAGTCGTTGCTGAGTAACTAAGACGATTAGCCTCCATACTGTTAGCGGTAGTGCTGAGTCATCTTTAGTACATGTGTTAGAGATAATATTTCTGAATATGGATTCTGCTTTCGTCAATCTTTGTTTCCATTCGTCCTTACTGGATTTTCTTACAGTCTATATATTATGTAACTTCTCATCTCACACATGAGTAGTTATTGATGAACTTATTTTTCTGAATGTTATACGCCTGTACTCTTGTGAGTTGTTGACCTTTATGTAAACGTTTACACTAATTCAGAATATTTTTACTAGTGACCTTTATTATTGATTTATATAGGTAACCAGATAGTCCGCATAAGAATTTTACTACACTACATTATTTCTTTTTCTTTTTTACACTTTCTGCTTGACCTTTTAATCGTTTTTGTACTAGGCTTTAAGCGATAAAGGATTGTGTGTGTGTGCAGGTCTACAGTGCTACTTAGTTGCTCAGGTTGAAGAAGTAGGTGGACAGGAGAAACTCACATATGGAATCCGTTGGTTTAAAGCTGAGTGCTTAAATCAACTATAGACATATTATGTCCACTTCAATTGACTGAATTTGTTTCTCATTAGGCATTTTAGATGAAACGTAGTTCAAGTCCTCGTCATTTTAAGGTTTTATTGAATAGTCTCTGATGTGTCTTTCTGGTGTAGAAATAATAGCTTCATTCTTTAATAATCACATTTGTTGATTAATAGTCCATATTGAGACGATTCCCAAACTAGGGTAAAACAGTCACCTGTCCAGTACCCCCTGATTAGTTTTCAATGGTTCTTCTCTAACTAATATCAATCCGTAGTCAAACTCGTATAAACAAATCCAATCCTTACAAACCAACTATTAAAAATTAATCTGATGCTCGTTAGTGACTTGCTACAGGACGGAGTTTCCTGGAGTTCTAGTGAGAAGTCGTGACCAGTGAGGTCCATCCAGTCGGGAGTGAGGATAGAGATCCCACCGATGACATTGATTGGTGCCAGTCGCGCTAAAATCAGGAATTGGGTGGAAGTTAGAATTCATGGACTGGTCATTGAATTTCATCCCATTGACTGAATGGTCAACGAGCTCACCTCTTAACCCAACGGTTTTGGTCCCGATTCCCGGTAGAGGTCGGTAGGTGGTGTTCCAGTACACCATAGTTTTCGTTCGTCCTCTAACTGATATTGATCTGTGATCTAACTTGCAATTAAACAAGCCCCTAAAAACTAACACATTTGAAAATTCAGTTTGTAGTTTAAAATGTTTAGTTAAGGAAAGTTTTAATTTACCTTTGTTCAGTTTCTTTCTAGATTGTTTCTCTTATGTGTTTTGTGCATTTGTATAGTATTGTAACAAGAGAAGACAAGGGTCAGGTAACACATCCTTCATTAAGGAAATCAACAGATATTTATGAATTTTCATGTACATTATTATAAATTATTTAAGCAAACAAACACAGCCCCCCTGATTGGTTGTTTCTCACTGAAAGTTAATCTTTCATCTCTTTGTGGCTGTTTCTTGAGTTTCAGATCATCTATATGCTAACTGTATCCGCCTACGCAAAGTCTTTGTTCTTATTTTGCTCACGACCAATATTTGTGACATAAACATTGACGTAAATTACTGTCTACCAACTTTGACTAGCAGCCAGCTCTCACCACAGTATGATTTCGCAATTCTGTTGCTGGCTTTGTGCTTTCAAAATTTCTTCGCATTAATATTCTTCTCTATAATGAATAACGTTTTGACGATTCCGTGTAGTTTGTTCCCTGTGCATATTCTCGAAATATGAGTAAGAAAAGTATTCACACACAGTCTCTCTCTTTATGAATGTACCTATCTCTGTTCGCTATCCCTGGGACGGGATGGAAAAGGCGGAGGGATGGTCAGTCCATGACGTGGCGTCGTGGGATGAAAGATGTTTGTGCTAGATTAGCATCGGTTGGTGCGTCACGACTCCCTGGTTGGGGTCCGCGAGATAGCTCAAATCAATGGCTCGAAACGTTATGAGATATGACCAAAAATCGTAATCAATGGCGAACGTGTTGCAATTTCCTTCTTTCTTCCCTTCTCGGTGATAGTTGACGGATATTGTTTGAACTTGTTAAGCGTGGCTGTTTTCCTTCCTGATGAAGTTCTTTATTCGTTCTCCACCTATATTTTTACTTTTAGTCTATGTTGTTATATAATCATTGTGTGGCACATCTTGCAGCCATATCGTACCAAGTTTTTTTGCGTTAAATAAATAAAAAATATAAAAGACCGAATAAAAGGTTCGATATTTTGAAGTTTCCTCAGCAAATGGGCTGATTTTCTTGAGATGGGGTTGCTAGGTTCAACCTACTCTCACTTTTCAGGTCGGGGGTCGAACCGCAGACCACTTTCGGCGTGGTTGGTGAGTATTTTGCCATCGTACCATCAACGCGTCGGTGACACAGCGGTTAGGACGCTCGCCGACCATGCACATGATCCGGCGTTCGATCCCCAGCCGACGCACTCCTTTACCTCGCTAAGCCAGTAATAAAGCTGGTAAATAGAGAAGGGTGAGCATGAGGCTAGCAACCACATCCTTTAAAAACAAACACCACTGCCACAGAAACCTCAAGCCTCTAACTTGAAGTTCCCTATGTTCCACTGGGAACGTGAAGGAATAAAAAAACCCATCAATGCATGATCAGAAATTTATTACTGCCATATTTATATCTGTATTTTATTCTTCTCTTCTTTTCCAGATATTCGTCGTTTTTATCTACCGTTGAATTATGTCTCCAAAGTCAACAGCTTTCATTCATGTTGTTAAAAGATTGAGGTAAGTTTTCTCCCTTCATTCCTTCCTTCATATCCTATTACGCTTTTAGTTCATACTGGAGTAATGTTAAACTGGGACCGCCGGATGCCATCTTAGGCATAACAGAAGCGTATAATCGTGATACAAATCCGAAAAAAATCAATTTAGGCGCTGGTGCTTATCGAGATGATAATGGCAAGCCATTTGTCTTGCCATCTGTTAAAGAGGCGGAAAGAATCCTTCTGGCAAAAGATTTAAACAAAGAATATGCACCAATCAGTGGGATAGCTCAGTTCTGTGACTTGTCTATTAAACTTGCTTTGACTGAACAGTCACCAAGAATTACAGAGAAATGTGTAAGTTGATCGATTTTTTCGATCTTATTGTGTTTTCGGGATTTTCACAGTGATAAGATTGTTAAGCCTCATTGAGTTTAATTTGCGAAATATGCGACGTAGTTGTTTGATATCCAGATTAATCACTAGTTGGCATCCGTTAGAGAAGTTCTGAGAACTAACAGGGAGTACAATACAACTGTTTCGTCCTAGTTTGAGACTCTTTAGCAACGCTTATCCGTCACCCTTTGCATCGAGGATTGAATGAATCTGGGAGCTTCAGGTTGCGAGGCAGACAGGTCGATGATCTATTAATTTCAACTCCTGTCAATTGGAAATATACAGCACTGTTGCCAGTCAGTGTTTCGTTGAATTTGTCCTAAACCTCCTCCCCCCTCGACTTGGTAGACCCCGAACGGTCACGAAATCTGAGTAAAACTTGAGGCAACTTCACATTTTGTAATTACTACCATTAGTAAACAGCTTCTTCACCTCACTGAAATTTTAAGCGTATCAAAATGGGATTTTACTCATGTCAAACTATGAGCAAAGTACATTTATAATATAGTAAGCAACAGACTCTGTAAAGCTTCGAATTTAACAAAATACATTGGAAGATCCGGTCTTCGTGGATAAAAGTATTGTTATTATTGTTATTGTTTCCTTTAGTCCCTAGAGGCACATACTCCTTCAGCCGAACGTCTCCATTGCTTTCGGTTCTCTGCCAACAGCATCTGGCTCCTCTTCTTATCAACGCCTCTTCTTCCTCCTCCATGTCACCCTGTCACTGACGAATAACTCGCTGCTTCCATTCGGGTTCCACTCGAATGATGGCCTGGCTTGTGATGTCACTTACTTGATGGCTTATTTTCTCAGAGTATGGCCAATCCACTTCCATTACTCCGTGCATATTTCTTGCACAATTGGTTTCCTACTGCGTTGGTTCGCTCATTTGCAGAGATCCCTCCCTGTTGCTGATCTTTTCTGGCTGGCCATCTGATCTTAAGCGAAGTATTGAGAGAAGGCAGCTAGCTATTGATGAAGGTCTGTAGTTTGTTCGAAGTGCCCTTCGTGACGCGGCGCCAAGTCTCTGATCCGTATAGTGAGTAGCACTGACTGACTTCACATTGGAGTTGAAAATCTGGATCTTATTTTTGGTGCTGAGTGTTGAGTGTTGATCTCCACACAGACTTGAGTGTAATAAAAGCTTGCGTTGCTTTCCCGACCCTCACTTTGATGTCCTCATCAGTCCCGCTTATAGTTGGTAGAGGAAGTTGCTTCTTTCAGATTTCTCCTATTTATTCTGATTGTTGTCTGTTGTTGTTGTTGCTGTTTCTATTAGCCAGGAATCTTCATCATCTCTGTTTTCTCTACATTCACCGACGCTGCGCCATCAAAAGCCTTTTCAAAATCGAAGAAGTTGAGATAGAGAGTTGACTTCCATTCCAAGCTCCTTTCAATGATGATCCGTAGTGTTGCGGTTTAATCGATGCATGACTTGTTTCTCCTGAATCCAGCCTGTTCCAGGCGAAGGTTTTCATCCAGGGTGGCGTGTTTGATTTTCTCTCTAGGATAATGCGGCTTAGTATTTTACTTGGGATGGACAAGAGCATAATGCTGCGCCAGTTCTCCCTTGTTTGGCAGTTTTAATAAGTAGCCTTTCTTCTAATCTGCTGGTACCTTGCCCTCTTTCTACACCTTTTCCAGTAGTGCTGCCATCGAGTCTGTTGATGTCTCGAGGTCTATTTTCAGTGCTCCTGCTGAGATTCCGTCTGTTCCTGCTGCTTCTCCAGTTTTTATTTATATTTAGTATCTAGATTACCTTCAGGATTCCTGTTTTCGTCAGAGAGTTGATGTCCACTGATAGTTCTGCTTCCGCTGCTGGCATTATTGGGCGCATTGTAGGTGGTAGTCGAAAATCAAAAAAATTGCCAGAAGAGACAAGCAGTGAAAACAGTACTTTAAGTGAATATCAAGAAGCCAGAGGTGATGAAGATATTTAACCAAGAGCAAAAGACACCATCACCCTCTAAGGGAGAAATTAGAACAATATCGCCACTTTCACGTTGATACGTATCCACATATATATGTGTGTGTATGGTAATCTCTCTTTCTCTTGCTCGCTTAGTCTGTGACCATTTCACTTGTATGAACTTGTCTCCTCTAACAATCTATATTCTCCTTATATTATATATAATATAATATGAGTGTTTGTTGACAGTCCGTTGCTTGGTGACAGATATCCATATTATATGTGTGGTTGTTGACATGTCTGCTATATTTTGCTATGTATATATGGATCGATACTTCATTATAATTAGCCATTCATGTTAAGACTGTCCATTGATTTGTTCACACACTTGTCTGGACATTCATATATATTTCGCTCACACAATCTTGTGTGACCACTTTGGTGTGATACCACACTTTTGCATTCTCCTTGTGTTTGGAAAATAGAAGTATCATCGCAAACCTAGTGGTCTTCTGATTTCCGCCTTCTTTCGTCAGGACTATTAGTTTCTCGACCAGTACATAAAAATAATTTGGCGACGAGAACATAACACACATATCTACAGGTGGCACGAATAAAAATATCAAAGCCAGCTGGGGATCATAAGAGTATAACAGACAGGATTCGTTTTGTCAACATTATTGTCAAATCAATCAGTGTTTTTTTTGTGATCCAGAAACTTGGCTTACGCGTCACAAAACTGTATTTCCGATAGGCTGCTGCAGAGGTTTACTAACAACTATCTTCTATGGCTCAATAGTCAAGATCAGCTGGTCGGCCAGAAAGGGTGGACAACAAGAATCTCTGGTACATAACGATTCAATCAGGAATTTATTGTCCAACAACTACAGAGAAGGACTGACTGACTGACTGGTTTAAACGTAGAGCTTTGCACCAATGTGCAGCAGTTCAAGTCGCCACACTTCACTTAGCACACAAAGCAGGAGAAGAAAATAAAAAGAAATGCAAAATAGAGACAGTAAACAGAAGATATCAGGCAAAAACAATAGTATTGAATTGAATTTTTTGATTTTCCCGTCGATTGATTGGACCGAAGTGCTCGGTCTCAGGTTGACATGTCGGCTTCTTGTGCAGATGCTTCGACGATGTCTGGGTATTTAATTAGTATACAATTGGTGGATGGTGGCTAGCAGTGGACTCCGGGATGCGCATTTCGTCCTATTTGGGACTCGTCAGCTGGATGTACCTGCATTTCTCAGTGAGTGATGATGTTCCCACCGAGGCTCGAACCCAGTACCCATAGTTTCGAACGCCAAAGCGTTATCCACTAGACCACTTGGATTCCACTGCTAGCCACCATCCACCAATTGTATACTAAAAACAATAGTAATATGGAAGAACCTTATAGTTTTATTGGATAGTATAAGTCATAAGGAGTGGGTGGATCTGCGCTTGCGCCAGCCACTGAGAACGATTTTGAGCCATATCACCAATTGTCTCCAACCATTGATGTTTACAGTTCCGAGGACCCCAACCAGTCACTCAAGAAGTCTACACTTCCCTATGTGGCTGGCTGGCTTAGACTAACTGTTGTGGATTTCATTGAAAGATAAGGCCATGTTTTGGTTTGAGCACCACTAACTGGCTCTTTTGCGACCTGATCCATCCTATGTCAACTAACATTGTCCGTTGTCGTGAAAGGCGATGGATTGTCAGGCCTGCATGCGTAACACATGTCCTAACCATCTCAATCAATGTAACCTCACAACCTGGTCTACTGATTTCCCCTGCCTCCTTAACTAGCAGTCGACCGATACCTAACCTCACTACTGCTCACCTTATTATTAATCCAATAAACACAGGAGATAGAACGTAGACATCTGTGATCAAAGACAACTAGGCGGTCTTTTCATGTCTACCACTTTCAATAGCCATGTCTCATTTACAACCAGCTATAAAGAAGGACGGCTGAGCACTAAACACGCCCGATACCCTTAAGCCATCTATGGCTTAAGGTGGCAGGCAAATTCTAAACGAGCCTTCTGTATGCGTACTGAGATTTCGTGAGCTATCAACCCGCTCGCGTTGGATGATGCAAATCCCCAAATCAGTGAAGTGGTGAACATGCTCAAAAACCACCTCACTTCCTACGTCTAAGCTGGAAGTCGATATAGTTCAGTCCTGTAGCATCATCTTATATGTGGCGGGAGTGAATCGCATGCCAAACATTCGAAGATTGTATCTGAAGGTATTCATAATACTCTGCTGCATTTTGTCAGCGCCTTCACCTATCATCTGCATATTCTAGGTGAACGAGGTTATCCCATGATGGTAACAAGTCAATCCCTGAGTCGCTAAAATCTGTCCATTAGTACATCTCTGGTGAATTTGAATAGAAATAGGGACAGTGTGCATTCCTGACGGGCATCACTGGTTGTGTCATCACTTCAAATGAAAACTCACCTTAAGCTCTTACCTGATTGAATACGTTCGAGTAGAGTTCCTTGATCAGTTCAATGTATACAGAGGTGGACTGGATATAGACTGGAGAGCTCGTTGAGTGACATCGCCCACCAGCTCATCGGTCCAGTAGTGTTGATCCGACGTTGATGATATACAGAAGATGACAGCCGGATGACAAAGGATCAGCAATCGTGGATCCAACTTAAAAACGACTGGTTAAAGGATTTCATCATGAGCTGACATCGGTTAGAGAACCATTGGAAAACCTGCAAGGAGCACTGGACAGCCGTTTTGTCAGCCTACTTTTGAGACCCTTCAGCAGTAGACCCCCTCTACAGGGGTTCGAACCCAGGATCTTCTGGTTACAAGGCCAGTTAGCTCGTCGACCATTAAGCCACTGAGATCCAATCCAATGACCAGTCGATGAATTCCAACTTCTGCCAATTCACGACATAGCGCGACTGCTAGCCAATGTCTTCGGGGGCGAGTATTTGTCCTCACACCCAATTTACTGTACCCTACTTATCAAGACTTCCCCCACTAGAACCTCAGGTACCTACCTACCTACCTCCTGGAATAGAGCCAGCTGCTAGTGAGTATCAGATCAATCAACCAGGACGAAACAGCTGTCTAGCACTTCATGCAGGCGTTCCAATGGTTCTCTAACCGATGTCAGCTCATGATGAAATCATTTAACTAATTAATAATAATAATAATAATAGTCAGAATTGTAATGTTTTTTGGTTCAGTGGTCACAGTTAGCTCATATAATCACAATGTAATTTTTTTTATTTTCCTTACGAATTCTTCATTTAGACTGCCACTGTACAGACAATATCTGGAACTGGTGCCCTAAGAATTGGTGGAACTTTTGTGGTAAGTATTAATGCTCATTTCACTTGTTGTTGTTTTTTTTAATACATGATAATTACTCTTAAATTATAGAATGAGTTTGCTGAACAAAAGCATATGTGGATGCCAACGCCTACATGGGGTAATCATAAACCAATTTTCATGTATGTTTAGCCAACGTTTTCTTTATTACTTATAATAATATATATATATATATATATATATATATATATATATATATATATATATATATATATATATATATATGATGAAATGATTTAGTTTTGAAGAGCTTTTGGTATCTGTGTGTGTGCGTGCGTGAGTACGTATTATTATTATTATTGTTCCCTTGGGTTCCTAGTGGAACATGGAACTACATGTCTCCACTTGCTTCTGTCTTCCTGCTGCTGTACTTTTCACCTGCATCCATGTTCACCATCCATACAGTTCCAACTCCTCTTCACACGATCTCCTGCATATCACCCACCCTTGCTTGCACTGACGTCCCACTCGCCGCTTCCCTTTGGGCCTGGTTCCACTCGAACAATGGCCTGATGCGCGTGCGATGTCACACAACGGCCTCCTCCTCAGCGAGTGTTCAATGTGTCATCTCCACATTCTCCTGCATATTTGTGTTATGCTATCGATTGGTTTTCGTTTTGTTTGTTTGTTCCCATAATTTCTTGTAGGTGGTGATTCTCTCCGGCTCGGCCCGGCCATCTGATCTTCAGTATAGAGCCAGCGAAGACGGTTGTTGTTGTTGATAAAGGTGTGAGTTAGCCTGTTGGTTAGAAATATTCTTTGTGACCCGCCCGCCAACTTTCTGATCCGTTCCGTATAGAGGAACTCACTGACTTGACGTTTGTTTGTATTGAAAATCCGACGGAATTTTATTGTTGATGCAGGCTGAGTGACGAAGATTTCCAGATTGGTTTCAGGTTGATGATGTTGATGTGTTTCTCGCCTTCCCGATTCTCGCTGGATTTGACATCGTCGTCCGTTCCGACTTCGTGTAGTTGAGACAATGCTCCCTAGATAAGTGAGTGAATGAAGTGACCTCTTTCAAATCCCTCCCGTTGATAGTGATTGTCGCTAGATGTTGTCACTGTTGTTGTTGTTGGTTGGTTGGTTATTTTCATAACATCCGTCTTGTCTATGTTCACTTGGAGTCCTGTCTTCGCCGGCTGCTTCTTCGACCAGTTTGTCGATTCTCATTTGTAAGTCTTCGATTTTGTGTGACATCAAGCATAAATCATCGACGCGCAAAATCCAGGTCTTCTAGGTTCTTCACGTCGGTTCAGGATATCCCTGTCTGCGTGCGTACGTATTAGCATTTATTGCGTAACACTGTAATCTCCTAATGATTAATTATATAGTGACTAGATGATGCCATTTGAGGTGCATTCGGTGGCTCATTGATAGAATTTTTGGTCTGCCCACTACACCGCATGTCATTTGGCGTTCGATTCGATCCTAAATGTTGTCTAGTTTACTAATCAGTGAGTAAAATCAGAGAGGATGGAATGTTGTGCAGTTGGACTAATCAATCCCACCCTGTATAGTTGAAGAAACCACCCCACTTCTCCCCAAAACTTCTAAGCTGAAGTCCTTCATTGATATAAGTATAAAACTTGAGCACTGTAGTGGTAGAGTATAGCTCCATTATGGATAAGATTTTATTTTGATAAATCACAGTGGTGTTATACAGTAAGTAATATTTACTGATGACCATGTTTCGAGCACAAATTATTGTCACTCATAATCATATCAAGTCACTGACTCACACAACTTTCTTGCTTCATTTATATACACGAGTGGAATTGAGGATTAGACATTTGAATAAAAATCAATGTGGGATAATCTACATTCAGGAATAATAGTATGAGTTTTATCAATCAAATACAATCAGATGGGAAATAAGACGAGTGTTTATATAGTCAAAATAAGTAACTGGTTAGAATGTTATAATGTACGTGAATTGGAATAGAATTTCTAGATCATTTATTATCCTCCTCTGATTCGACTGACTGATTGGTGTTAATAATATCTTCCATATTATTTCTAGTATTTCCATTGAGTCATTTCTGTTGCATGTGTTGGGTGTGTAGATTCTTTCGATGAATTCAGGATTCAGTAATCAATCTCTCTCTCTACCCATATAGATTACATCTTAGAATCTTAACCTTCTGCCACCCTATTGTGTGGTTGTGTGTTAGTGCATGCAGTGCAATGTAGTGCTGAGTTCTATTCTAAATTACTTATCTTCTCGGGGTCAACCATTCCTACCTTAGCTAAATTCTTATGTTCTGACAATCCGATTACCCCGATCTACTAGTTTTGGTCTATATAGTTGACCTCACAGTTCCACTGAGAATATAAATGACTGAAGTGGTATAATAGGTTAAGCAATATTGAGGTTGGACATCGGTCGAACGCTAGGCTAGGTAAGGAGGGGAAATCAGTCGATAAGGTGATTGTGAAGCAGCTATATCGGTTGAGGTGGTTACGACATGTGCTACGCATATGTTCTGTCCAGCCATCGGCTTCCTCGACAACAATGGGCAATGTTAGCTGACTGACATAAAATGGATTCATTTGGAAAGGAGCCAGCTAGTGGTGGTCAAACCAAAACCTGGCTTCATCAGTCATTGAAATCCAGCACAGTTAGTTTAAGCCAACCACATAGGGGGGTGTGTAGACTTCCTGACTGACTGGTTGGGGTCCTAAGGATGGTAAAAAGCAGTGAAAATTGGAGACAATTGTTGATATGGCTCAAAATCGTTCTCAGTGATGGTGCAGAGATATATTCAATCTTTTTGACGTATGATATCCAGTAAAATCTACATTGTTCTTCCATATGACTATTCCTTTTGTCTCATGTTTCTGCTTATTATCTCTTTTTTGAATCTCTTTGTACTCTCCTTCTCTTGCTCTGTGTGCTAAGGGAAGTGTGGCGACTTGAACTGCTGCTCATCAGTGCGAATTTCTATGTTCTGTCTCTGTCTGGATTCAACATAGAACTTGGCACCGAAGTGCAGCAGTTCGAGTTGCCACGTTCCAAATAGCACACAGAGGTAGACAAGAAGATGAGTGAAGAGAATTAATAGAGTTTGAAACAAGTCAGTCAGTCAATCAAATGATCGTTAGTGACTACTGACTACAGGACGAAGTTATATAGAGTTCTAGTGAAAAGTTGTGGCCAGTAGGCACCACCAGGTCAGGTGTGAAGACAAATAGTCGCCAATGACATATTGGCTGGTGTGCCAGCCACGGTAAGAGCACGAATTGGTCGAAGTTGGAATTCATGGGCTGGTCATTGGTTCGGGTTCCAGTGACTAAATGGTCTACGATCTCGCTAGCCTTGCAACCAGAAGGTCCTGGGTTCGAACCCTGATGGTGGGTGCGTACTGATGGAGAGTCCCAAACTAGGCTGACGAAGCAGCTGTCCAGTATTCCCCTTAGGTTTTCCAATGGTTGAGGTCGTAGGTGTACACTTCTGAAGAGTCTTAGAATCGGACGAAACAACTTTTTTAGTCCTCCCTGATGTTGGTTCATGATGAAACGTATATCCCTCTTGCTTTGTTTTTTTGTTTTGCTTTCTTTTCAATTGTCATTAAATATTTTAAATTTAATTTGTATCAAATGTTTCTCGATTTTTGCACTTCTATTTTTTTTTCTCATCTTCTAGGCAAAGTGGATTAAACGTTCATCAGTATCGTTATTATGATAGTAAAACGTGTGGTTTTGATGTAGATGGTTGTTTATCTGATTTATCAAAAATTCCTAAAGGACATTTTGTTCTACTTCATGCATGTGCACATAATCCAACTGGAGTGGATCCCTCTTTTAATCAATGGCAAAAAATTGGGGATATCTTAAAATCACGGGATTTAATACCATTTTTCGACTGTGCTTATCAAGTAAGTTGAAAAAGGGTGAGCACCCTTTGTATTATGTTGTATTTTTTGAACTGTTTTATTGATTAATTATGATCATGAACTGACGACTGACTGAGGTCAGTTAAAGTGTAACAGCAAAAGACAAGGGCCAGGCAACAGATCGTTTACTTAGAAAATCAACAGGTATTTTTATATATATATATATATATATATATTATTATTATTATTATTAGCGTTATAGTTAGGAGAGAGGTGGCGTCTTGTGATTGATTGTTTTTCTGCTGAAGGTTACTGTATCATCTCTTTGTTGTCGTTTCGTAGACAGTCCTGTGATATATCTGCGGATCGTATCCGCCCACGCTAAGTCTGCTGTGACTGGGTTGTTGAACTCCTCAAGGTTAAGGGCTGAGATACTGCCCGGGCGCCCAGACCGAAGCAGGTGGTTTTCTTAAGGGACCACCTCCCGAGTCTTTGACTTGGAGTCTAATCCGCAAGGCAGCGGAGCAGCGTCAGGAGCTGCGTCCCCATGGTTTCCGGTGACCCATATGGGTTCATACGCCATTTGATCCGATTAGATTCTGGAGCCGATGTACCCCATGATAGCTGCTTTTAGTCTAACCGCTATCCAAACAACCTTCCTGACATGGTAGGACCTGCAGGAACGTGAATCCCAGCCAGTTTAGCTTGTTGGGTCACTGCGGTATCCAAGCCTGACCACCACGGCAAGGTAGCAGTTGTCGGCCGGTCGCCTACAATTTTGTCTTCAGATAGCTCTCACAACACGTCGTTAGTCAACTATATAGCGAGTATGGTTCATTTGCTTAGTGGTACATAAGGAGTTTATTCTGGGTTATTACCTAATAATGTCCAATCAAAGCATTCATTACAGTCCTCAAAGGAGGTCAGTCAATCGCAAGCCTGAATTGTTCATTGGTAACACCATCTCTGACTGACTACAAGCAGCATTGGATGATTCGGGTTCAAATCATACAAGGAACATCGTTAGTTTTCTTTTTTTCAAGATTGTAGACAGGCTTTGTTGAATGGCGAGAATGCCAACATACACAAAATCTAGAGGTGTTAGACTAGGCTAGGCTTCCTGACGCCTGCCTCCAAACATCTAGCAATAAAAGATTTACAATTGAGGTACATTTAGGTGTCTGTTCCGAGTAAACTGACAACAAAAAAAAGCAATATAGTTCGATTGAATGCGCGAAATAAAGGGTGAACAACTTGTTGACCAATTGTTCTCAGGTGGGGCCAAACACAGAGAATAACGACTATAGAGTGTGAACTCATCACAATGACCTTGAGCGTTGCATGCCCTTCGTTTGATTACAAAATCTGCCAATGTGAGCGCTGTGCATGAAATGTAGTGCAATTTCACCTTGATCTCGTCTTTAAGTACTCTGTTATGACAATTGAGTTGATAGGACGTTAGTTGTTGTGTCTAGGATTAGGGTTAGTATCCAGATGAGGGTTAAGGTAAAGATCAAAGTTGGGATGTTTTATTTTAATCGTTATTATTATTATTATTAATATTATCTGTGCTTTTCTTGTAAATAAATATATAGGGGGAAAGTACAAATGTGAAACCGTTTTCTGATAGCTATGAAACTTGAAGATTGATATCCTTCTTTGTAATCAACATAATGATTATTCCCTTGGGTTCTAAGTGGAACATATTGGGCTTCAACAACACATCTCCATTTTCTGCTATTCTCTGCCCTCCTTTTCAGCTGACTGGTTCCACGGTTGACCATAATCTAATTATCTCCTCCGCCTACCCTGTCTGTCTGTCTGGATTCAACATAGAACTTGGCACCGAAGTGCAGCAGTTCGAGTTGCCACGTTCCAAATACCACACAGAGGTAGACAAGAAGATGAGTGAAGAGAATCAATAGAGTTTGACAAATATAAGAGTGAAACAGAATGGGTAATGGTAGAAAGGAATATGAAAGATTACATAGATTGAATACATCTGCGCCATTGACAACGATTTTGAGCCATGTCAGCTATTGTCTCCAGCCATTGATTCCTAGAGTCCCGAGGGCCCCAACCCGGGAGTCTGCATCTCCCTACCTGACTCAGTTTAACTGTCAAGGATTTCATGGATTGATGAGGCCATGTTTTTGTTTGGCCACCACTGGCTCTTTTCCAACCTGAACCTATATCAGCTAACAATGCCCGTCGGGGGAGGCGGTGGTTAGACATGCGCAGCACGTGACCTAGCCATCTTAGTCTATGTAACTTTATAACCTCGTCGATTGATTTTCCCTGTTTGCCCAACACTCTACGCCTAACATCAACATTACTTATCTTGTGAAACCACCTAACGTGAGACAGAGATCGCAGACATCTATGATCGAAAGCAGTCAACCGCCTACCCACACGATTTCCACCATGTCATCGTAGCACTGATCATCCACTCATCGCTTCCTATTTGGATTCCACTCGAGCAATGCCATACAGTATTACACGATGTCATTCGATGGTCTTCTCAGCTTATGGCCATTCCATCTTTTCATTTTCTCCTACCTACTTGTTGAACAATCGGCTCTCGCTTGTTGGTTTGTTCTACTGTAAAGTTTCTTGTTGGTAATTCCTTTTGGCTAGTCATTTGATGTTGAGTATAGAGCCGGTAGTGGTGGCAACTATTAATAAGATTCTAAAGTGACCTGTTGGAAATCCTTTTCGTGACACATGTAGTGCAAGTTTCTGACCCGCATAGAAGAACTGACTAACTGACTTCACATTTGTGTTGAACAGAATCCAGTGTGTGTGCGGTGTGCAGAAGATTTTCAAACTGGTTTCAGGTTGATGAAGGCGTATCTTACCTTTCCAATTCTGACTTTTGACATCTCTATCCGTTCCGTCTGTAGTTGAAAACGTGCTTCCTAGCCAGATAATTGAAGGAAGTCACCTCTGTCAAATCTCTATCGATGATGGTGATTGGTGCTGGTTATTGTTGTTGCTGTTGATTGTCTGGCTATCTTCATCGGGTACGTAGGGATTTGGGTAAATTACTCTTTGCCTTGTAGATGACTTTAAAGGCGGAGGAGGCTATAGAGATAGAGTGATCATTATCGACCAGATGTTCAATGATCGCGCTTCCTATTTTATATTCTTTTTCTCTCCTGATAGGGATTCGCTTCTGGGGATATTGATAATGATGCTAAAGCGATTCGTTATTTTGCTAATGAATTAAAATTTCCAACTATGTTGCTTACACAAAGTTTTGCTAAAAATATGGGCCTCTACGGTGAACGTGTTGGTGCTTTTACACTGGTGTGTTCATCTGCTGAAGAAGCTGAAAGGTGTTTATCACAGATTAAGATAATTATTCGACCAATGTATAGTAATCCACCAATACACGGAGCTCGTATCGCTGCTGAACTAATGTCTAATCAAGAATTACGTCGAAAATGGTAAGATGCTTTTTATTGATCTCTTGGTGATAATAGTAATCTTTTTTTTATTCCTTCACGTTCCCAGTGGAACATAGGGCGGCTTCAAGCTAGAGATATAAGAATAAAACTTGTGCACTGTAGTAGAGTGTAATTCCATTCATAATCATATCAAGGTGATATGATATGATTATGAGCAATAAATTGTGCTCGAAACGTCATCAGTAAACATTACTGTATAACACTGTGAGACTTTATCAAAACAAAATTTACCCATAATGGAGTCGAACCTTGATATGTTGTAGTCATATGATATCCGCTTTGTTTGCCAATCTGATATGGTTTGCTCTATGTGTCTATTGATCGTTGTTAATTTGTAATGACTCACAATCTATCTTGTCCGTTTATCAACTAAATAAACAATGAATGACCCTGGTCACATGATATTACAGCCAATTAGAATCCAGTTGGCGGAAACAAAAACGACTTTATCTATCTTATTGATTCATATACACAAAAATAAGTTTAATAAGTTTGAATCAGGTATTTAGAAGACAAATTTCACAAGATGATATGGTCATTTCGTAGTTTCTTTACAACAACCGCTTAACAACTAACATGGTTAACAATAATAAAATAAAGCTCATGACAAGTACTCAGTTAAATAAAAAACAAAAGTACATACTAATGACCAATCATATTTAAATAGGTCAAGTAGTCAGTCCATGGTAGGCGAAGATTGAAGTCTATTGTGTTGTTTTTGTACACATAGTTTAGGCTGTATGTGATTAATCTAACAAAGTGCTTCCATCACCTTCAATAACCTTCAATCAGAGGTATGTGAAATAATTGTGAAGCATTCATTAATATTGATTTTGTGACCTGAAATTATTAAGTGATTTGCAATGGATGATACTGGATTTCTATGCTTTAATAACTATGTTGTAACATGTTCTTTTCGACGACCACGATATTGGAACATTCTATTGGTTCTACCTTTATAGATGTCACCTCAACAAATACAGGTGAACTTGTAGTTACAGTTTGACGTAGAGTGTACAGAATTTCGTGCTTTAATCCTAGGTACATGGATCGAAGATGTTTGGCATGTAAGGGAAAGAGATGTGGTGTAGAATGTGCTTTTGATGGCTGACCGAAGTGTCTTTGAGCTAGCTGTCAAATGAATAATTTGATCACCCTCGAATAGTAGGTTGTTAATAAAGATAGCTTTCTTTAGTACAGAAGCTGTCTTTTCTAGATGTGGCCTATTCTTACTGTGATAAGTGATAAAGTTTTCTGGATAACCATTAGCTAATAAAACTGGATGTATATGTCGAAACTTATCCATCAATGTGTCACTCGTGCATATTTTTCGGGCCCTTGAGAGCAGACATTTCACTAAGGAACTTTTATACTGGTGAAATGAGGATATTTTCCCCTCCATGTATATTTACGTAAAATAGATCTCTGAATCGTTCCATCATCTCTCCTGGTCATTGAGATATTCAGGAAACCGAGTTTGTTATTCGATTCGAATTCGGAAGTCACTCGGATATTTGGATGAATATGATTAAAATAGAGTAGTAACAAGGTTTTCAAAAGACTTAGTATTATTACTAATAATGAGAGTGTCATCCATATAACTTTTGTATAGCATGAATTTTCCTAGCATACCTTGCATTAACTTCTCCGATTTCGATATAAATATGTCTGCTAACAGGGGCCCAAGAGGGCTAAGCATCGCAACACCATCGCGATTTGTTTGTATGCCTTTTCTTGGAAGGTGAATCTGATATTTCCTGTACACATTAAGATGATGTCTCTGATGTAGGTGACAGGAATAGGTAAGTTTATCCCGTTGTTTGTGATGTAATCGCAAATGTGAAATCAACAGTTTCATGAAGAGGAACATTGGTGGTGAATAAAGATTCTATTTCGACTGAACACATAACCTTTTCCTTAATGTTCAAGGTGTCTAGCATATCTGTCAGATCAAATGAACTTTTTACAGAATGATTTGATAATGAGTCTCTTACAGGACTAAGGACCTCTGTAATGCATTTTGCGATTTTATGATATAGAGAATTCGACATATCTAAGATGTTCATATTTTCTTTATACTATTTAACTGTACAATTGGTTGACAGTATTTCATTCACACTTTTGTGTGATAGTTAATTTTCTTTCGTTAGCGTGTGGGTCTTCTAAATTTACTCTTCGCGTCAGGGAAATTTAACTGCTAAGCAATATCAGTCGTTCTGTCGTCGTCCGTTGTATCTCATCAAGAACACAATATTCATCGAAGAGACTCTCTCCAACAACGAATTTATTATCAAGCTGTACAATCGCATATATATACCTATGGTTTTTAAGAAATTATATCCGGTGAGGGAATTTGGTCAAAGGTGTGAATACATGAAATAATAATAGTAGTAGTATGAAATACAATTAAATTATTTGTGATTATAATCATAGTTAAATGTCAAATAGCAAAACAATTAATGTCATGTGTGGAATAATATATCAGGTGTATAGACATTGGAAAGGGGTACATAATTATAGGATTAGTAGGCGAATATAAAATGTTACATAACATGGTGTGAAATTTGATACGATAGAATTTAATATTGTAAAAACAAAAGAGATTAATAATTTTGGATTTAGAATGACATGTGGGTCGAGTGGAAAATATTCAGAGTGAGAATAGTAATAATAATAAAAATAATCGAAGTAATAAGGGAAAGGTACATAGAATAACTAAATAAACAAAATACCTAAATAAATAAATGTTTATCCCTCTACGGCCAATGCAGGAGTAGAGATTGTACATACTTCTTTTGTACACAAAGGTCTGGCTTAAAGTTATGAATTGCCAAAGCCTCCGCTGTGTTTAGAAGTCGGTAACGAAGAAAAACACGGCCGGCAAGTTAGCATGGATTCAGTAGATTATTATCTTAAAATCATGATCAGGATTGGCAGAGTGACAGAAGTCGATCAGGTGTTCTTGAATAGACCTTCTCACACACACTTCCTTTCTCCTTTGTAAAACCATGCTGCTGGAATGTGTTCTCGTATCCATCTGTGGAAAACGTCCTTTTACTACGGGCAATGTACCTTGTTCTACAAGAGCAGGTGAACTGGTAGATGCACATGGAGGCGGCCAGACACGGTAGCTTATCGCTTACAGAGGTAGAGAACAACTTGCGGCTGATGAACGTCATTTGTAATTTTCCTGCAAACAACGCCTTACATTGACTGATTTAGAGAGATGATTTTTGAGCATATCTGAAAGAAGCTTGATGATCACCTTTGAATTCCAAGTTCATGAATAAGGGTGTTTTCTTTGCAACTGAGAGTCGGTAACTAGACTCAGTTGACTGCTTATGTTGCTGTCAATAAATCGGTTAAGGTAACCATTTTTTTCGAGTGTGGCTTTCTTAAGAAGTCAAGTTCTGAGTCAATGCAATCAGAAATACAAAATGTTCCTTACCACTAAACCAGAGCAAAAGAATAAGGTTTCTTTTTCCTGGAAATAGGCACCCAACTGTAAAAATTAGTTAGTTGTCCGTCCGTTCCATGTACGTTTCCGGTGGATAGATATACGATTGGTACAGCTTGATAGTAAATTCGATGTTGAAAACAGTCTCTTCACTGAATATTGTTTTTTTTTATACAGTCCAACTCTAAAGCGTGTAATTCATTATTGTTCTCAGCAAACTGACTCACATGAAACATGACTACATTTCATAGCATAAAGTGAAACAGAAAAACGACAACCTATAAACATGTCACAACAAAATTTACTATTTGTGTTTGTGTTTGGGGGGGTGAGGTATATAGGTAGGTAGGTACTGTACATTACAACAACTGGGTCGTCGTCAGTTGTCTAGACAAAAGGCTGAATAACTCATGTAACCTAGATTGACACACACGCACAGTTTAACATAAAACAATGATTTTCGTCTTTGTGACACAAACACACACGCCCACACACATTACATTTCATCACGTCAAAATGTTCAATGGTGTATGAGAAGTATGACAAGAATATACATTTAATCAGCCTAACTGCAATCACAGACACGATGTCTATTGTTTACCCTAATCTAGAGTATGCTTGACCCAGACAAATGTATATATATATGTATGTATACTGGTCAAACAAAGAGAACGGTATTCAATTGACATTCTTCTTCTTTTTCTACCTCTTCCTCCTCGTCATCATGTTTTCTCTTGCTTTAATGTAAGAGCACAGACAATCAACTTTCACATTTTTTAAAAGTTTTTTGCATAAATTTTCTGTCGTTTGATCGATGAAGATCAAATCACGTTACACACAGTAGTGCGGTGATTTAAAAAGCGGATTGTCCTTCGGTGATGTCCGCTCATGCAAATGATAATAGATTTATTCCAAAACAGTACTTGCAATACAGAATGGAATTCTCAACATTTTACTACATACAGTATTGCATCCAGTAGTTAGTAAATTAACAATAAAATCAAAATTCTACATAGATTAAGGGTAGTCTCAGTTACTTTTGACAACAACGCACTAGCATATTGGTAGCAAAGCCAAAATTAAACAGAGTGTTTGAAGGTGCTAGAAAAGTAGGTGCTAGCATATTTACTGGCGTAAGCAGAAGAAAGAAACAAAGCTACACATAACAGAAAAGAGAGAGAGAAAAGGAAAAGAAAGAAAGAAAACGTTGTACCTATAAATGATGATGTGACTTGGAAAGACGAGATCCAATTGTTCTACTGACTATTTAATAAGTTATAGGTATCACGCCTAATGCTTTCCTTATCGCACAGAACACGAGCCAACCAAGTAGGGTATGGTTGAGTTTTTGTACTTACTAGTGCGGGCATATAGTTTTCTACATAGGCTTCTGGTTTTGTCTGATGAGATAGATACAAGGGGAGAGTTGTGAATGAAGAGGGTGATGTGAGTTAGATAGACAGAATGGATTTAGCCCATTTTTCAGATGAGTCCAAGTGCCTGTCAATCAGAATATTAACAAGCTGGTTAAGTGGCACCCTGTGGCTTACCCTGCTGACAACCTTTAACATCTTTCTTCAGTAGCCCTGGAAAAACTAAGGGGGAACAATACAGAATAATAGGCAGAATGCGAGAGTTAACAAATTGTAGGAGTAAGGGTGGGGTTACACCAGAATGTCTTAACTTCTTGATGTAGAAGGTAAGACAGGGAATATTTCCTTAGAAATCATCAAGATATGAGACGACCAATAAGGAAAGATCAGCAGATCGAATGACGCCTAGGTATTTAATTTCTGACTTGGTTTCCATTTCACTGCCATCAACTTTGCACACTTCGTGAGTGCTATCCAGTTTGATGAAACCCTCCAACTAAATTTTGAAAATTAATGATGATTTCAACTCATTAAGAAGTGAAATGTTACAACGAAGCACACGAACTCTAAAGAATTACAGTTTACAAGGTAGTAAGAGAGATTAGCCATACTGCAACAACAGAAGGATAAGAGTCAATCAACAGGATTGTTTGTTGAGAAAATCAAGAGATATTTATAGATATTTTTTATGTACATTATTATTAGCGTTATTTGTAAACATGTGAGCGAATTTGAAATGATTCATGCCAACGTTTCCAGTGTTCAGCAATCTGGTCCGAACTTCTTCAGGGAAATTAATTAAAATTAACATAACAGAGGTTTATATATAAGAGGAACATCTCTTGTTTTTGAAAACTTTGTCCAATCGTATGAGTCATGAAACAGGCATCAACATGTATAATAAACAAAATTGTATGAACTCTGATCGTTATTAATATAAGTGTAAAACTTGGGCATTGTGGTGGTAGAGTATAACTCCATTATGGCTAATATTTTATTTTGATAAATCCCACCAAAAACATTGGCTAAGGGTCGCAGCATGTAGTGAATTGGCAGAAGTTAGAATTCATGGGCCATTGGATTGGGTCCCAGTGGCTTAAGTGTATACGAGCTCGTCTTGTAACCAGAAGGTCCTGGGTTCGAGTCTCGATGGGTGCGTACTGATGAAGAGTCCCAAACTAGAACGAAACAGCTGTCCAGTACCCCCAGGTTTTCCAGTGTTTCTCTAACTAATGTCAGCTCATGATGAAATCCTGTAAACCAATCAAATCCCTACAAACCAACACTTGAAAATCCCACAGTGTTATACAGTAATATTAACTGATGACGTTTCGAGCGCAAACTATTGCCATTCATAATCATATCAAGCAGAGAAACAGCGTCTTCTGATTGGTTCATTTCCCCCTGAAAGTTATTCTGTCGTCTCTTTGTGGTCGTTTCTGTGATGATCAGACCATATATATCTGCTAATCGTATCCGTCCACGCTAAGTCTGCTGTGATTGGTTGTTGAGTTAGTCTTTGTTCTTATGACCAAGATTTGGGACGTAAACCTTGAAGTAAACTGCTATCTACCAATTTTGGCTAGCAGATAACTCTCACCTGTTATAACGGTAGGGAATTGAATGAAGACGTTTTCACCTTATTCTGTCTGCGCCTGAACTAATCTGTCTATCTGCTCGTCGTACCTTCCGACTTAGTCAAGCACGCAAATATCAAAAGACAAAGATTGGACTGTGACTGTGTATTGAAGTGCAACAACGATAAGAAAAGCCATGGTATTTATACATTTTACAACAATATGGACAGCTAACAGCATTTGAAATAATTTATCTTAATAGCCAATAACAAAGTGCGTGAGAGATGATAATATACCATATGTGCGAGGTTGACAGTCAGTAACAAAATGTGTGGGAATGATAATATACCATATATACAAAATTAGCAGTCACTACCAAAATGCGTGAGAATGATAATATACCATATATACAAGATTAACGGTCACTAACAAAATGTGTGGGAATGATAATATACCATATATACAAAATTAGCAGTCACTACCAAAATGCGTGAGAATGATAATATACCATATATACAAGATTAACAAAATGTGGAATGATAATATACCATATATACAAAATTAGCAGTCACTAACAAAATGTGTGAGAATGATAATATACAAAATTAGCAGTCAATACCAAAATGTGTGGGATCCTATCACCTCCCCCCGTAAAGAGTGTAGGACTTGCTTTTTGGATCTATTTGAAAAGGTTTCGGAGCTCTTCTTTGTCGAGTTGACCTTTGCGTGGTACTGGATAGAGCGTGATCTGTGTGTCTGACACATAACTGTCCTTTTTCATTCGTACGATAATGCAGCAAGAATTTATCCAAAATTTCTTCTGTTGTTTCCTCCCCCTTCGCTTTTGCATAAGCACGCTTAAAGGTGTCGACGAAACGTTCAGTCTGTCCATTCGATTGGGGATGATACGGGGGGCTACGAATATGCTGGATGCCAAACAGTTTGCAGAAATCTGAGAACAGTGATGAGGTAAACTGCGATCCATTATCGGACACCAGAACATCAAGCATACCAAAACGACAGAATAGTTGACGTAGGTGGGACACTGTTGCAATTGATGTGGCAGAATGCATAGGAAATATCTCTGGCCATTTGGAAAACGCGTCGACACATATTAAGAAATGCATACTATTGAACGGTCCAGCGAAGTCAACATGAACACGGGACCATGGTTTGTCCGGTCGTGGCCAGGAACATAGTTCTGTCTTGCGTGGACACTTTGATGCTTGAGCACATTTACTACACTTGCGAACGAGGTCTTCGATATGGTCATCGATGTTGGGCCAGTAAACATAACTGCGAGCGATCGCCTTCATTCTCCCAACACCAGGATGTGATATATGAAGCTGACGAAGCACATGGTCACGAAGATTAGCTGGAACCACAACACGATCAGCAAACATTATGCATTCATTAACGATGGATAGGGATTGGCGTCGCTGGTAAAACTGTTTTAAAACATTTGAATGAACATGTGGAGGCCAGCCACATCGGATGAACTTTTATACTTGCTGTAAAACTGGATCACGCAGTGTGTGTCTGGCAACCTCAACTGCAGTCACCGGAAGATAGTCCAGAGAGATAGACATGATAATTGGGTTGTAATTTACACAGTCAAAAATGTTATATAGTTGCGCTGAACAGAATAAAAACTGTCGTCGTTGCGTGCTATAACTGCGATGAATTAAAGTAAATCCCCGTCGCCAATTGTTATAACTGCACTGAATTAAAGTAAAACCCCTTCGCCAATTTGTTATATCTGTAGGGGATTGAATGAAGACGTTTTCACCTTATTCTGTCTGCGCCTGAACTAATCTGTCTATCTGCTCGTCGTACCTTCCGACTTAGTCAAGCACGCAAATATCAAAAGACAAAGATTGGACTGTGACTGTGTATTGAAGTGCAACAACGATAAGAAAAGCCATGGTATTTATACATTTTACAACAATATGGACAGCTAACAGCATTTGAAATAATTTATCTTAATAGCCAATAACAAAGTGCGTGAGAGATGATAATATACCATATGTGCGAGGTTGACAGTCAGTAACAAAATGTGTGGGAATGATAATATACCATATATACAAAATTAGCAGTCACTACCAAAATGCGTGAGAATGATAATATACCATATATACAAGATTAACGGTCACTAACAAAATGTGTGGGAATGATAATATACCATATATACAAAATTAGCAGTCACTACCAAAATGCGTGAGAATGATAATATACCATATATACAAGATTACAAAATGTGTGAATGATAATATACCATATATACAAAATTAGCAGTCACTAACAAAATGTGTGAGAATGATAATATACAAAATTAGCAGTCAATACCAAAATGTGTGGGATCCTATCACCTCCCCCCGTAAAGAGTGTAGGACTTGCTTTTTGGATCTATTTGAAAAGGTTTCGGAGCTCTTCTTTGTCGAGTTGACCTTTGCGTGGTACTGGATAGAGCGTGATCTGTGTGTCTGACACATAACTGTCCTTTTTCATTCGTACGATAATGCAGCAAGAATTTATCCAAAATTTCTTCTGTTGTTTCCTCCCCCTTCGCTTTTGCATAAGCACGCTTAAAGGTGTCGACGAAACGTTCAGTCTGTCCATTCGATTGGGGATGATACGGGGGGCTACGAATATGCTGGATGCCAAACAGTTTGCAGAAATCTGAGAACAGTGATGAGGTAAACTGCGATCCATTATCGGACACCAGAACATCAAGCATACCAAAACGACAGAATAGTTGACGTAGGTGGGACACTGTTGCAATTGATGTGGCAGAATGCATAGGAAATATCTCTGGCCATTTGGAAAACGCGTCGACACATATTAAGAAATGCATACTATTGAACGGTCCAGCGAAGTCAACATGAACACGGGACCATGGTTTGTCCGGTCGTGGCCAGGAACATAGTTCTGTCTTGCGTGGACACTTTGATGCTTGAGCACATTTACTACACTTGCGAACGAGGTCTTCGATATGGTCATCGATGTTGGGCCAGTAAACATAACTGCGAGCGATCGCCTTCATTCTCCCAACACCAGGATGTGATATATGAAGCTGACGAAGCACATGGTCACGAAGATTAGCTGGAACCACAACACGATCAGCAAACATTATGCATTCATTAACGATGGATAGGGATTGGCGTCGCTGGTAAAACTGTTTTAAAACATTTGAATGAACATGTGGAGGCCAGCCACATCGGATGAACTTTTATACTTGCTGTAAAACTGGATCACGCAGTGTGTGTCTGGCAACCTCAACTGCAGTCACCGGAAGATAGTCCAGAGAGATAGACATGATAATTGGGTTGTAATTTACACAGTCAAAAATGTTATATAGTTGCGCTGAACAGAATAAAAACTGTCGTCGTTGCGTGCTATAACTGCGATGAATTAAAGTAAATCCCCGTCGCCAATTGTTATAACTGCACTGAATTAAAGTAAAACCCCTTCGCCAATTTGTTATATCTGTAGGGGATTGAATGAAGACGTTTTCACCTTATTCTGTCTGCGCCTGAACTAATCTGTCTATCTGCTCGTCGTACCTTCCGACTTAGTCAAGCACGCAAATATCAAAAGACAAAGATTGGACTGTGACTGTGTATTGAAGTGCAACAACGATAAGAAAAGCCATGGTATTTATACATTTTACAACAATATGGACAGCTAACAGCATTTGAAATAATTTATCTTAATAGCCAATAACAAAGTGCGTGAGAGATGATAATATACCATATGTGCGAGGTTGACAGTCAGTAACAAAATGTGTGGGAATGATAATATACCATATATACAAAATTAGCAGTCACTACCAAAATGCGTGAGAATGATAATATACCATATATACAAGATTAACGGTCACTAACAAAATGTGTGAGAATGATAATATACAAAATTAGCAGTCAATACCAAAATATGTGGGATCCTATCATCACCATAATACTATTTTTTTGTATATACAGGCTGGATCATCGAAGTCACTTTAGATAGCAGTGGCTTCTGCTGAACCGAAGTAACCATGAGGTTCTCTTTACATATCGATTATTTTGAAATCCTGGCTAATTTCTACTGCGTTTCCCGTGTATCAATTAGGTGTGTCTACTGGCAATTGCTTTTGGGAATACGCTGCTGCCTTTCATCATCATATAGAGACTTTTAGGGGGATACGCTCGGGGAATCTAGTTAACACTGTCTTCTCAGTTCCTATGTATACTTGTTATGGCAAGTGTAAACAAATTGGTAAATACAGTTGGAGATGACATGAGCAGGAGACTTGTCCACTTTTGATAGAGTTATAATTAGTGTACTGTGTTTTTCTAGAGTGGAATCAGTCTGGCTGGCGGCGGTAAATGTTCCCTTCTATACATCTTCTTCCCGTTTTTCTTCACTAGACAGATTTCTTTTCAACTATTTATTTATTTATTTTTGATTACAGCTTGATTCCACACTGTATTTTTGGTACAAGTATGGAATTTTCAGCACGGATATCGGTAGCCGAAATTTTTCAGGCCGACTATAGATACCAGGTGTGCGTCGGCAGGGGATCGAACCCGGACCGTGTGAATGGTCGGCGAGAGTTCTAACCACTATGCCACCGACGCGCAGAGATTTCATCTGTGGTTGGTGACTAGCAGTGGAATCCAGTATGCGCATTTCGTCCTATTTGGACTCGTCATCTGGATGCATCTGCATTTCCCAGTGAGTGATGATGTTCCCACCAAGGCTCGAACCCATCGCCCTTAGTTTCAAACGCCGAAGCGTTATCCGCTAGACCAATTGTGCCACACGCTGGGTTCGACCCTCGGTGGGGACATCACTCACTGGGAAATGCAGGTACATTCAGATGACGACTCCCAAATAGGACAAAATGCGCATCCGGGATTCCACTGCTAGTCACCATCCACAAATTAAATACTAACTAAATGCCCAGACATCGTCGAAGCATCTGCACAAGAAGCCGACATGTCAACGTGAAACCCAGCATTTCGGTCCAATCAACCGAAGGGAAAATCTCAAATTCAATTAAATATTTTTGAGATTTCGGTCTGGTTGTTTTTTTTTCTCATTTTCATAGTTTAGGATGAACACTTTCAGGGATATCTATCTATCTATTCTGGATAAGGCGCTTTTCGATAATTTGCTAGTTCTTCTTCATTTCTTTAATTTATTTTCTAAACATTACACCCTAGCTGTTTATTTTATCATCATTCTTTGGCGTGTGCTACTCATAAGATTTATCAGTAGTATATATATAGAGACATCCATTGACATAAAAATATCAGATAGCAAGGAGATAACTCCATTATGGAAAAAAAATTTACTGATGACGTTTCGAGCACAAATTATCACTGCTCATAATCATATCATGACACTACTCACAAAACCTTCTTACTTCATTTATATACATGTGGAAAAATTGATGATTAGATATTTGAAAGCAGAAAGATTGAGCGGGCGAATAAATATTTACTTTTCAATTAGATTCTCATCTCTCTCTGGCTCTACTCTAATATATTCTGTATAGCATTTTTATTATTACAATACACAACAATTTACTAATCACTAAGTGGCACGGATATGTTTGTTAACAATAATTAGTCAGTCAGTGTCAACACGTCAATGCAATGGGTGATAATTAACGAAGAAAATCAATACACACCAGCGGCTGTACGAATTTCTTCTGAACACACAGAGGTTTGGCTTCTTCTTCAGGAGGATTCCTATTGTTTCAGCTTTAGGTATGTAGAAGACGAACTCGTCAAGCAAAATTGAGAACTTTTTATTTTTGATTATAACCTCGCCAGATACTAGCTTGCTAGGCTACTAGCTTACTAGTTTTCTAGCCGGTCCCAAGCCCGGGTAAAGAGGGAGGGTTGGGGCGTGGTGCTAGCAACTCCACCCCTGTAAAACAACCAAATCGCTACAGAAACTTCAACGAATAAATATATTAAAAATTCTAAAAACATAAGCAATAGCCTTACTTTTCGCTGGAATCGGGGAAGTGAAATGACGCAGGCTGGTGAAAGCCTTCGGGAAGCCAGTCAGCCGATGTGCCTTCTTTCGATGAAAGCAAAAGTAAGGATGGGTACCTGGAATGTTCGCACAATGTACGAAACTGGAAAGGCTGCCCAGATAGCCGCTGAAATGAGAAGGTACAGAATAGAAGTGTTGGGAATCTGCGAGAGCAGATGGAACGGAACTGGAAGGTGCCAACTACCTACTGGAGAGACAGTAATCTATTCCGGCCACCTAGAGGACAACCATGAGCACACCGAGGGAGTGGCCATCATGATGTCACCAACAGCAGCCAAAGCTCTCATGCAGTGGGAACCAATCTCCTCCAGGATAATGACAGCCAGGTTCAACTCAAAAGGAAGGAAAGTTACAGTCATTCAATGTTATGCGCCTACAAACGTCTCAGAACAAGAGAAGAAGGAGGCGTTCTACAGACAACTACAAGCAATAATGGACAACGTCCCAAATGGCGATATCAAAATCCTGATGGGCGACATGAATGCGAAGCTGGGACGAGACAACACAGGAAGAGAACTCACCATGGGTCGTGAGGCCCTCGGCGAAATGAACGACAATGGTGAACTCTTCTCAGACTTCTGCGCCTTCAATGATTTGGTGATTGGTGGTAGTGTGTTCAAACACAAGGATATACACAAGACGACATGGATTTCACCAGATGGAAACACCAAGAATCAAATAGACTTCATCTCAATTTCAAGAAAGTGGAGACGGAGCCTACTGGACACAAGGTCAAGGAGAGGAGCAGATGTGGGTTCAGACCACTATCTAGTACAAGGGACTTTCAAGGTGAAACTAAAAGCCTCGAGGATAGCTGGGGATAGGCCACAATGCAAGTTCAACACTCAATTACTGAAGGACACAACCACAAAAGACACCTTCACTGCAACTGTCAGAGCAAAGCAGGAAACACTACGCGACAGCACTGAAGAATCATGCGTGGAAGAACATTGGAAGTCTCTGAAGGCGATTCTCAACGAAACGTGTTCAACGGTTCTAGGAAGAAAGAAGAGACAAGACAAGGAATGGCTCTCAACGGACACTTGGAAATTAATAGAAGAGAGGAGAATGGTGAAAGAGAAAATGATTCAATGCAAGGACGGACAGGAGAAGGAGACGATGAGCTCAACTTACAAAGCATTGGACAAAGAAGTGAAGAAAAGTGCTAGGAAGGACAAAAGACGATTCTACGACAATCTAGCTACTGAAGCTGAGAAGGCAGCAGGCAAAAGGGACCTGAGGACACTATATCAGATAACCAAATCTCTATCCGGGAAGAGACCAACACAAGCGAAACCTATAAAAGACAGCCAAGGGAAGCCCATTACCAAGGAAGAAAAACAGATTAAACAATGGGCGGATCACTTCAAAGGACTCTTGAACCGACCATCACCTGCAACCCGTCCAGAAATACCAACAACAGCGCGCACACAACTGCAAGTTGACACCAATCCTCCAACGAGAGCTGAAGTCTTGAATGCAATCAAACTTCTGAAAGCTGGGAAAACAGCCGGACCAGATGGAATACCCCCTGAAGCACTGAAAGCAGACCCAGAGACTACAGCAGACATGCTGACTCCATTATTGCAAAAGGTCTGGAAGGAGGGAAAGGTGCCTACTGACTGGAGGAAAGGTTACCTCGTGAAACTACCAAAGAAGGGCGACTTAGGCTCACTCTGCAAGAACTGGCGAGGAATCATGCTCCTGTCGACGCCAAGTAAAATCCTGAGTCGCATCATCCTGGAGAGATTAAAGGACGCACTGGAGACAGAACTCCGACCAGAACAAGCTGGATTCAGGAAAGGCAAATCATGTACTGACCAAATTGCAACTCTACGCATCATCATCACAGAACAAAGCATGGAATGGCAATCAAACCTCTACCTCAACTTTATAGACTTTGAGAAGGCCTTCGACAGCGTTGACCGTGAAGTAATTTGGAAATTACTCGAGTACTATGGCGTACCCCAAATATTCATCAACCTTATTCAACAGCTGTACGACAACGGCACATGCCAAGTGATCCACAACGGAAGACTCAGCGAGGCGTTTGGAGTAAACACAGGAGTCAGACAAGGGTGCTTATTATCACCAATGATATTCCTAATTGTGGTGGACTGGATTATGCGTCAGACTGTGGGAAACGAGAAGACAGGAATATCCTGGACCGACGTGAAGAACCTAGAAGACCTGGATTTCGCGCGTGGATGATTTATGTTTGATGTCACACAAAATCGAAGACTTACAAGCGAAAACCGACAAACTGGTCGAAGAAGCAGCCGGAGAAGACAGGACTCCAGGTAAACATAGACAAGACGGAGGTTATGAAAATAACCAACCAACAACAACATCAACAACATCCAACGTCAATCACCATCAACGGGAGGGATTTGAAAGAGGTTACTTCATTCACTTATCTAGGGAGCATTGTCTCAACTACAGGAGGAGCGGACGAGGATGTCAAATCCAGCGAGAATCGGGAAGGCGAGAAACACATTCATCAGCCTGAAATCAATCTGGAAATCTTCGTCACTCAGCATCACCAACAAAATTCGGATTTTCAATACAAACGTAAAGTCAGTTCTTCTATACGGATCAGAAACTTGGCGGGTCACAAAGAATATTTCCAAAAGGCTGCAGACCTTTATTAACAACTGTCTTCGCTCAATACTGAAGATCAGATGGCCGGAAAGAATCACCAACAAGGAATTATGGGAACAAACAAAGCAAGAACCAATCGCCCAACAAATATGCAGGAGAAAGTGGAGATGGATCGGACACTCGCTGAGGAGACCGCTGGGTGACATCGCGCGCCAAGCCCTCGAGTGGAACCCGAAAGGGAAGCGGCGTGTGGGACGTCCAAGGGTGACATGGAGGAGATCGTGTGAAGAGGAGTTGAAAGAATATGGACTAACATGGATGCAGGCGAAAAGTACAGCAGAAGACAGAAGAGAATGGAGACGTGCAGTTGAAGCCCTATGTTCCACTAGGAACCCAAGGGAGCAATAATAAATAATAAATATTTTGATTATAGCTTGATTCCACACTGTATTTTTGGTACAAGTATGGAATTTTCAGCATGCATATCGGTAGCCGAAATCTTTCAGGCCGACTATAGATATCAGGTGTGCGTCGGCCGGGGATCGAACCCCAGATCATGTGCATGATCGGCGAGAGTCATAACTGCTGCGCCACCGACGAATCCGATAAGTAATTTTAAATGAAGCATTAACGTCAACCTTATGCTCACTATCTACAAGGTGTGCTAGAATAGAGCTACGAATAGATCTTGTTTGTCTCTTGCTTAACCGTGTTGAATGATGTTCGGAAATACGATTGTGGTGAGAGCAGGCTGCTAGCCAATTGGTAGACTTTAATCTACGTCAATGTCTAGGTCACTAATATTGGCCGTGAGAAAATATGAGCAAGGCTGATTCAACAACCAATCACAGCAGACTTAAACGTGGGCAAATATGATTCCCGTATAGATGGCTCCACTTTCCGAGAAACTCGAAAACAACCAATCAGAAGCCTGCGTTTGTCTACTTGAATAAGCTATAATAATGTATGTGAAATGTATATAAATACGTGTTGATTTCCGTAATAAAACGCTCTGTTGCCGGCCCTTATCTTCTGTTGTTGCGATGATGAACCTGCCCTAATTGTACGCTTTATGTTGCTGCAGAAGCTACATCTGCGTGTCGAGAAGGAATTTGTACAGCCACTTTCCTTACCTTGGCCATCGCTATATGGATATATAAACCAGACTACTTCGCCTCCCCTCCCCGTAAACCTTTAAACATTATAACTGTCCAATTTATTTTATTTTTTCTGATTACTTTACCCCCATAGTTACAAGTTATCATTATTCAAATCGTTTGTTTTTCTCTAACAATCTGTTAGGTAGTCAACCTGTGCACACGCTTATTCCCTATTTACTCTTCATTTTTCTGAAATTACGCATTATACAACCCACTTGTTGTAAACATTTCTACCCTTTAATTATGTATATGAATTTCCTTCGATAATTATTACCCGTTGCATTGACATGTTGACACTGACTGACTAATTATTGTTAACAAACATATCCGTGCCACTTAGTGATTGGTAAATTGTTGTGTATTGTAATAATAAAAATGCTATACAGAATATATTAGAGTAGAGCCAGAGAGAGATGAGAATCTAATTGAAAAGTAAATATTTCTTCACTCAATCCTTTCGCCTTCTAAATGTCTAAACGGAGATTTTTTTTGAATAAAATGTACATTCGCAAATAATATTATTAGTATTATCAATAAAATACAATCAAATGGGAAATAAGACGAGTGTTTTTATAGTTAAAATAAGTAACTTGTTAGAATGTTATAATGTACGTGAATTGAAATAGAATTTCTAGATCATTTATTATCTCCTCTGATTTGACTGACTGATTGGTGTTAATAATATCTTTCATACATATCTCTAGTATTTCCATTGAGTCACTTTTGTTGCATGTGTTGGGTGTGTAGATTCACTCGATGAACCAGGATTCAAAAATCAGTCTGGCTCTCTCTCTCTCCACCTACCTACCTATATCACTCTTTACAATTTTGACTTTGCCCCACCGGCCCTATTGTTTGGTTGTGTGTTAATGCATGCAGTGCAATGTAGTGCTGAGTTTTTTTTTCTAAATTACTTATCTTCTCGGGTGGGGTCAACCATTCTAACCTTAGGTAAATTCTTATGTTCTGACAGGCAATCTCACTACTCCTGACCTACTAGTTTGACCTATGTACTTGAACTCACTCACAGTCATTGGAAGGTGTTTTGTAAATTATTATATTATTTTGTTTAATTGTGTCCACCGGGTATTTTAGCCTACAGAGCTTGTGCTCGCTGAGTGAGTTTGTAGACTTGAATGCAAGAAGATAGATTTAACGTGAGAGAAAGCAAATCATACATAGGAGACAATGTGAAAGGAATACAAAGAAAGACAAAATATGAAGGCAGATCAAAAGTAACACAACACACGTAATATCTGTGCAAATGGTGCATTGAAGATAAGGTGTACATCATTTCGCGTATATAACAAGATAACAAGTCTACCGTCTACTCTATCGTTACAACCAACCTTTCTTCTATAAATACTAATCTGTTATTCTTTAATAAAAAAAACAATTTATTCACCGCATAACTGGTTATCAGATTGTAACGGTAACAAGTATTCTATTTTTGATTTTGATTTTTGATTTACAGCTTGATTCCACACTGTATTTTCGGGACTAGTATGAAATTTTCAGCATGGATATCGGTAGCCCAAATTTTTCAGGCCGACCATAGATATCAGGTGTGCGTCGGCAGGGGATCGAACCTCGGACCATGTGCATGGTCGGCGAGAGTCCTAACCGCTGTGCCACCGACGCACAGAACCTGAAGTAGAACAATTTACTGAAAAGAATATTCTTTTTCGTTTAGATTGACTCTTTACTTCACATAAATCTATGAGAATATTATACGTCACACGATTAAATCTTTTTATGTTTCCTATAGGCTTGCAGATGTCAAAACAATGGCTGATCGTATTATAACTATGCGGAAAAGTTTAAAAGATAATCTAAGCAAATTAGGATCAAATCGTGATTGGTCGCATATTACTAATCAAATTGGAATGTTTTGTTATTCTGGTTTAAATCCCGAACAGGTGGGTTTTATTGATTTGTGTGTGTGTTTGTTTGTTCGTTTATTTGTTGTGTCAGTCTCATTGAGTACTACTCCTCTCTGTGTATCTGTCCATTTGATAGACTAAATCCACAAACTCAATTAGAAACAAGCTCTTTGACAGTTAAAGGATTGGTCTTGTGGAGGCAAATAAAACAAAACATTTAAGTTTATCTAACACCCTGCTGGAATGATTGTCAGGTCATATACATAGGTCAAACTAGTAGAACAGGGGCAGTCTGACTAACCGAGCATAAAAACCTAGCAGTGAAATCTAGATGACCCGTTGCACAAGAGGTGGCCAGCTCTCGTTGCCCAAGTGGTCTATAGTGGGATAACGCATTGCCTGGTGTTTGAAACTATGGGCACTGGGTTCGAGCCTCTTTGGGAACGTCATCATCACTCCCTGGGGAATGCAGGTACATCTAGGTAGCTGACGAGTCCCAAGTAGGACGAGATGTGCGTTATCCTGGATGGATTCCACTGTTAGTCACCATCCACTAATTAAACGGCGGTTGTCTATTTATTTATTATTCCCCTATGGATTTAGAATGAAACACGCTGCTTCAGAGGAAGGTCGCCATTTCCTTCTGTCCTCTGCTGTCCTCCCTAACTGGCTAAATGATTGTCAATAAGCTTTCATTTAAAACGAACAATATATGTGGTTAATAAAGCAGGATTTAATGATGAATTCATCAAATTTCAGTTGAACTCACCAGCCGAATACTCTACATGCACAGATATATATATATATATATATATATATATATATATATATATATATATATATATATATATATGTTGTTGATAAAGTTCTTTGGGTAGCTGTTTTGCTTGAGAGTCTCAGTATTTTTTTGATATTTCTTCTCCTTTTTCCTTCTTACCTGTTAATATCAAAGAGTGTGCTCGTCTAACAAGACTTGAAACAACTGATACATTTGCGCTAATGGGGTGTGATGACCCTTAGCATAGATACACTAAAATGTCCATTTTCCCTCCTCTTACCTAGCAGCCAGGTTGTGTAGAAATACTAGTTTACCGACGTCTGATTCTGCCTGTTTCTGAAGTAAACTAGATTCTGGGAGATAGATTGTTTGATTTCTCCGTGAATGAATTGTGTAGATCTCATTTTAGCACTACAAAAAGTATCATCTACTCATATCTTAACCATATTCTATAGGGGGTGAGTATGCTTGAAAAGATGTTATCTTCGAATCTGTTAAAAGTGAACGTTGTTTGGACATATATAACATTATATTCAATATTCCCATAGTAAAATTTAGAACAACACATTTAAGCGAACAATATTGTTGTTTTCAACTAGATCTCATCAGGCTTAACTCTAATATACCTATATAAGCTTACAAATAAAAATTCAATTATAAACCAATCATGGTACTTTGTCTATAGGATAATACGATGGTGAATATAAATTGTGCAATTAGTCATAATAGTAGCAGTGATAATAATAATAATAGTTTTATCAATAATAAGGATGAAAAAGTGAGGCAATCTGTGATAACACGAATAATGAAGAAAACAGTATGATTAAACAAACAATTGCTCAGGTGGAAGTAGTCGATAAAGGCTAGTAAAAACAAATGAACCGATTAAGTAATGCTAGACTGATTGTATGGGAAGTAAATGAAACACGTTTTTAATGAAGATGTGATAATAAGATTAAGGGATGATAAGAGAGCGGTTGAAAATATAAATAAGGGGTGGTGTAGAAGTCATCAGTTGGTTATGTCTTAATAGGCCAACGAGAGAGGGATAATGGCTGTACGAACTTATTATGATTGCATAGTTTAGGTTTAATAGTTTGAATGCATATCATCTCAGCTGTGTGCAGTAGACGAATACGAAGTCCACTGGAAAGATTCAGTGGGATACGATGAATTACTTTGAAGGCTTTCGTTTTATCGACTACATGACCACTATCAATTCGATGTGACAGAATTGAGCTAGGGATTGTTTTTGTCTGTCCTTTGCCAAACCACCACGATGGGAGATGTTCACTAACACGTTGGCTGGCTAAGGTAGTCTAGTAGTACGCCCAACACAACTGTCACTGCAGATGCAATTGAATTGATAAATGCACATAGATGTGGCAAAACTACCTAGCTTATCATTCGTCAGCTAGAGAATGACAAGTATAGGTGTGCTGCGTAAACAGAGTTCTCTGTGTACTACTGGAAAGTTTCTGGAATAAAATCTCACTTGATAAGTCACCATTAAATTATAACTTAATAAACAGAGGTTTTTTACATGCAGCAGTCAGAGTCTCAGGTTTTTATTCTCTGATGTTTTTTATGTTTCTTTATGAAACTACTCGAATAGCCCATCTCCGTCAAGGCATCGTGAATATATATTCAAATTCCTTTTGTAAGACGTCATCCGTACATATCTTTCTTGCTCTGAACTAGCCATTGAAACTGCAAGTTTAACCATTATTTCATAAGATATAGATATATATATATATATATATATATATCGAAGTGTTCATTGTTCGCTGCTTTTATGCTTACCTTGTTGTTATATTCTTGTAGTACCTACTCTTTTTTCTTTCTGCTCTGCTTCCCCCCCTCTCTCTCTCTGTCGATAGGTTGACAAGCTGACTAACGAGTATTCAATTTATCTAACTAAAGATGGACGTATCAGTATTGCTGGATTGTCATCGAAAAATGTTGAATATTTAGCGCATGCTATGCATCAGGTCACTAAGTGATGAAAATATCTATTCAACGGTATACTTACTGGTGGGTAAACTATTATTATTCCACCAGCCCACCTCGACCACCTCCCCCGTCCGTCCGTCGCTGTTTTTCGTGATCGATCAGGTTTTATACATATACACATACATACAGCCAGTGTGCACAAAGTCGTCTAGGAGTCTTACATTGTTTTTCGTTTTTATGTTTTGCCCATCTATTCATCATCTGTGTCTATCCCTCTCTGTCATTCCTGGTTACTCTTGTTGATGCGTTCCATCTTTATTTTTGTTTTGAGAGGAAGTTTTATCCCTTCCACAACACTCGTCACTATTACTATCATTATTATTTTTATTATTTTGAAAAAGTGTATCCCAGTGACTTTGTAAAAACAAGATCACCGGTGTGAAAGTGATTCTTTTCATTATTGTTGATTGTTTATTTTCATGTGCCAGCCACCCCCCCGGCTCTCTATCTCTCTCACCGCCCCTCTTTTATAATTCGTTGATTGATTGTCTTTGTATTCAATAAATTATATGCGTACAACATTGTCTGAGATTATTGTCATTTTTGAAGGATGAAATAATCAGAACAAGACACACATATAAGCGAACAGTATTGCTGTTTTCAATTAGATCTTCTTCAGGCTTTACTCTAATTTACATAGATTTACATATAAAACAGAATTTAACCAATGACGGTGATTTCGTGGATCAAATAATGATAATAATGTGTTAAATGTTTTGAATATAGTTAATAACGATGATTACAATGGTAACAAAATATTGATAATAAGGTTTATGCAGGTGGCGATAAGAATAGCGAAGGTAGTATACGTATGTATGTGTATATGTATACAATTCAATAAATAAATAAATTAGGTCAAATCCTAAAAGTTACGTAATACTAACTGTAGGTGAAGTGGGCAGATAATCAGAGTTTAAATAAACATCATAAAAGTACGAAGGAGATGGAAAATAGGGAAGGGCGGGTCGGAGGGTGTTGAATAGAATTCACCTAGGGCAGGTAAGGGAGAGACAAAGGTAGAACAAACTTCTTTTGTCGTTCGCAAAGACTAGGATTCTTCTCTCGAATTAATTTGCAGAGCTTCGGCTAAGTGTAAAAGGCGGTTTCGAATTCCGTTCGAAAGACTTGATAGAAATTCGACGTAGATAACTGAAGGCACTACTTCTGTCCACTTGGTGACACCAGTTAAAAAGAAACAACTGTTCATGAAACTACAATTTAATGAGGATGTGGCTAGCGAAGTTTTACATCTCCCATTATCCAGAGCGATAAAACGAACCTATACTCCCGCCACCATCCTTTGTTTGTCATTTTCCAGCTACCGACCAATTATGATTGCTCAAGTGAAAGATAAGCTACCTAGCTGTGCCACCTAGCCAGGGTGGATGTACTATTGTGGTGAGAGCAGGCTGCTAGCCGATTGGTTGGCACTAATCTACGTTAAGGTCTAGGTCACTAATGTGGGCCGTGAGAAGATATGAACAAGGCTGAGTCAACAACCAATCACAGCAAAGTTAACGTGGCAAAATATGATTCGCAGATAGAGAACTCTATTTGTCAAGGAATCCCGAAACAACCAATCAGAAGCCTGCGTTTGTCTACCTAAACAACCAATCAGATGACTGCGCTTGTCTATAATAATGTTGTCTGAAATATGTATAAATACGTGTTGATTTTCATAATAAAACGATCTGTTGCCTGGCCCTTGTCTTCTGTTGTTACATTTGGTGTCGCTGCCTACCGACAAATGAAAAGCCTATACCCTGCAGTTTTTGATGGAGACATATGGATCTTCGGGCAGGACTTCAAGGCTTCTGCGCAGTTGAGTGGCGTTCAAGATCTGTCAGCGATGGAGCTGCTACTTGAGACGCTGCTGGGAGGTCGGGCGAAAGCAGCATATGAAGGTGTGGGCCGAAGTATGGACGAATGTTCGACAGGGTCAGGCAAACAGTTTCCAAAGTGGGAAGGACCACATATGGTCACTTCGAGATGGGATTACGCGGACACAATCGCAATGACGAACAATGAGAGGCGCGTGAACGTCAGCGAGCTCCAGAAATGGATACAGCGAGACAAGCCAACGATGACGCCTGCACCAAGTAGATCAAGCCGACTTCAGTCGCACGTATTTGACGGGGGGACGAGTGTGGTGAGAGCAGGCTGCTAGCCGATTGGTTGGCACTAATCTACGTTAAGGTCTAGGTCACTAATGTGGGCCGTGAGAAGATATGAACAAGGCTGAGTCAACAACCAATCACAGCAAAGTTAACGTGGCAAAATATGATTCGCAGATAGAGAACTCTATTTGTCAAGGAATCCCGAAACAACCAATCAGAAGCCTGCGTTTGTCTACCTAAACAACCAATCAGATGACTGCGCTTGTCTATAATAATGTTGTCTGAAATATGTATAAATACGTGTTGATTTTCATAATAAAACGATCTGTTGCCTGGCCCTTGTCTTCTGTTGTTACACTATTACCTCTGTTATTAGGTTTAATGACTGATCTTCATCGTTATTTTGACCTTGAATATTTCCTTTTAACTTGACCTAAGCCGTCTATTTTCTCACCTCTTAACTCTCTATTAATTTCATATATTTGAGTGTCAATTTAACAAGTGTGAAGAGGGTGTGAAAATATACAAAAGGAGCATATGACTGTGATAATAGTGAATTAATTATTAAAGCATAAAGCAAACTAAAAGTAAAATTAAAAACAAAAGAAAAAATCAAAATTTTTTACAAGGAACGATTAGTGAAGAGGTAGAATAAGAAACTGGACAAACTTTTTCTGTATACAGAGTTCAGGGTTGTATTGATGAATTGCCAGCGCCTCCGTCATACACAAAAGCTGGAACCTGACGCCCTTTGTACCCCATTTGGCTTCACTTTGTAGATGATCTTGAAAGACGACGACTCTCGTGGAGCTACATGGCTTGAGTTCACGCCAAGTGCTCGAGAATTGAGCTAGTAATTGTCTTGCATTGTCCTTTTGCTAACTAACCATACCGGATAATGTTCAGAGATGCGTTTGGAAAGTGTGGGCCAGTTTTGTGCGGTCAATATATAACTAGCTCCACACGAGAAGCAGGTGAATTTATAAACACACATTGAGGTGACCCAAAGCGGCAGTTTATCCTTCACACATCCGTTGATCATTTGTCGGCTGTAGAAATTGATACGTAGCTCAGAAGGCTTTCCTCAGTGATCTGCATAAGCGATTCTTGAGGATCTCAGCTGCGGTATCACCTTTAAATTCAACACTCATAAATAGCAGTTTCTTCGGCACCGTCTGGATTCTTTCGGGTTTTTCTCTTAATTTCATGTTTTTCTCGATAAATCATGGAGGATATCCATTCTCTGTGAGAACTTTTCTGAGTCGCCCCAATTCCCCACCGATTGTATCACTTGAATATATTCTCCTTATTCTTGAAGATAAGGAATGGTTCAGATTTCTCTTTCTTCTTAAAGGGACCCAGCTATGGAAAGTTTGTCCATTCTCTTATTCTACCTCTTCACTAATCGTTCCTTGTAAAAAATTTTGAGTTTTTCTTTTGTTTTTAATTTTACTTTTAGTTTGATTTTGCTTTAATAATTAATTCACTATTATCACAGTCATATGCTCCTTTTGTATATTTTCACACCCTCTTCACACTTGTTAAATTGACACTCAATTACCACCTTTCTTCTCACTGAAGAGCATTTTTAACCTTATCAAACTTCTATCTTTGTTCCATTGAGTACCATGTAATTCACAACTTTTAATTCTCACTTCTAAAGCCACTTATGAGTAATTATATCAATTATGTGATCCCCTATTAATCAATAATAATAATGTGGTAAATCTTTTGAACGTAATTAATAACGATGATTGTAATGATAACAAAATATTGATAATAAGGTTTATGTAGGTAGCGATAAGAATAACAAAGGAAGTATACGTATATGTGTGTATATGTAAACAATTCAATAAATAAATAGATTAGATCAAATCTTAAAAGTTACGTAATACTACAGGTGAAGTGGACAGATAATCAGAGTAAAAATAAATATCATAATAGTACGGAAGAGATGGAAAATAAGAAAGGGTGGGAGGGTTTTAACTAGAATTTACCTGTACCAAGGGAGAGAGAGAGACAAAGGTAGAACAAACTACTTCTTTTGTATGCAAAGACTAGGAATGTTCTCTCAAACTAATTCCGTTCGAAAGGCTCGATGGAATGCCACAGACAACTTTGAAGGCACTTCTTCTTCTTCTTCTATCCACTTGGTGACTGCTATCAGTCGAATAAGCCAAAATAGAACTTCTTCGTATGGATTTTATTTGATGTTTTTCCGAACCATGAGTGTGAAGGGAGATGCTCATTAATAATAAAGAAAAACTGACGACAGATGAGAAAAGAAACAACTGTTCGTGAAATTGCAATTTAATGGATACTTGGCTAGCGAAGTCTTACATCTGAGATTATCGAGAGCGATAAAACAGACTTATACTGCCGCCAACCATCCCTTGTTTGTCACTTTCCAGCTGCCGACCAATTATGATTGTTCAAGTGAAAGACAAGCTACCTACCTAGCTGTGCCACTTCTATGTGTATCTATAAATTTAGTTGCTCCTGTGGAGAGAGCTGGTTATATAGGGCGAACAACTAGACAGCTTAACAAACGCATTAATGAGCATCTCCCTTCACACTCATGGTTCGGAAAAACATCAAATAAAATCCATACGAAGAAGTTCTATTTTGGCTTATTTGACTGATAGCAGTCACCAAGTGGATAGAAGAAGAAGTGCCTTCAAAGTTGTCTGTGGTATTCCATCGAGCCTTTCGAACGGAATCAGAACGCGTCTTTTACACTTAGCCGAAGCCTAGCTGAATTCCATTCAAAACCCTCCCACTGATATAAGAAGAAAACTTGTGCACTGTGGTAGAGTGGAATTCCATAATGGAAAACCCTCCCACCCTTTCTTATTTTCCATCTTCTTCGTACTTTTATGATATTTATTATTTAAACTCTGATTATCTGTCCACTTCACCTGTAGTATTACGTAACTTTTAAGATTTGACCTAATCTATTTATTTATTGAATTGTCTACATATACACACACATATTACTACCTTTGTTAATCTTATCGCCATCTGCATAAACCTTATTATCAATATTTTGTTAGGCGTCGAGTGCTAGGTAAGTTGGCGAGATCAATAGACGAGGCTGAGAAATTACATCGACTGAGATGGTTAAGACATGTTTTACGTTTACACCTAGTCATCGCCTTCCTCGACAATGAGCAATGTTAGCTGACATAGGGTCAGGCTGGAAAAGAGCTAGAGGCGGTCAAACCATAACATGGCTTCACCAGTCAATGAAATTCACAACAGTTAGTCTAAGCCAGATAGCCACGTAGGAAGGTGTAGACTTCCTGACTGGTTGGGGTCCTCGAGACGGTAAAAAACCAATGTGGCAGGAAACAATCGGTGATATGGCTCAAAGTGATCGTTCTCAATGGCTGGCTGGCTGGCGCAGATGCATCCACTCCTTGTGACATATAATTCCCAATAAAACTATATTGTTCTTCGATATTACTATTCCATTTACCTCATATCTCTGTCTACTGTCTCTATTTTGCGTTTCATATTACTTTCTTCTCTGGCTTTGTGTGCTGCATGCAGTGAAGTGTGGTGACTTGAAATGCTCCACATCGGTGAGAAGTTCTGTGTTGACACCAGTCAGTCAGTCACTATTTTAGGATGAAATTTATGGAATCTCCAATACTATCGAAAATTAGAACAACCATTTCATGTCAACAGAGACCAAACATTTAGGTCCAATCAATAAAAAACAAAGAAATAATAAAAAATTGAATTAAAATTGAGTGTAATAACTGACACCCTACGCATAAAAGAGGTGTTGGGGGCTGTCATGGCCCAAGTCGTCCAGTGAAGAACTCTTTGATGTTTAAAGCGATGGTTACTGTGTCAGCCAGGAGGAGAACACAGGTACATCCAACTAGCCTCCTACGAGTCCCACTAGGAGGTTGAAATGCATATCCCGGTGGATTCCACTGTTAGTCATCATTCACTAAATTATATCAATCACTTGTTCACTATATTGGTCTCAGGATGCATCATGTTCATTAGAAGAAGTTGCAGTGAGGCGTTCCTGGAGCCGGTGCTCAGGATGATTATAAAACTGGGGCTACCAAAAATAACCCAGTAGTCACCTGTCTATCTCAACTTCATCGACTTTGAAAAGGCCTTTAACAGGCAGCGTCGATCGAGAGGTCATTTGGCAACTACTTCCCTAATACGGGGTGACAGGTTTCCATCCTTTGTATGATCATAAATACCTACTTCTGTAGAGTACCGAACTAGGACGAAATGGCTGCGTTTAATACTCCCTGGTTCTCTAACCGAAATCAGTCAGTTCGTGATCAATTATTTTCTCACAAAATTAACGGAATTTGAAAGTTTCAAAGAAGACCAGTTCTTATAGTATTGATAGAATAGAAGTGGAATCCACGATGAGATTCCTGGGCAACACCAACAGCCACAGCAACAAAAACACAAGACAATTAGTCAGCATAAATGGAAGAAATCTGAAAGAAACAACCTCCTTTACCTACCTACCCACCTACCTGGGAAGCATCGTTTCAACTACAGGCCAACGGAACTGACGACGATATCAAAGCAGCAAGGATAGGAAAAGCAGGACAACCTTTCATTACTCTCAAATCTGTGTGGAGATCAACACTCAGCACTCAACATCAAAAATAACGTCCGGATTTTCAACTCCAATGTGAAGTCAGTGAGTGCTACTCCCTATACGCATCAGAGACTTGGCGCCGTGTCATAAAGAGCACCTCAAACAAACTACAGGCCTTCATCAACAGCTAGCTATCTTCGCTGAATACATCACTCAAGATCAGATGGCCAGCCAGAAAAGATCAGCAACACGGAGGGATCTCTGGCAATCAGCGAACCAACCAGCCCAGCAGGTACCGATTGTCAAACAAATAGTCAGGAAGAAATTGAGGTGGATTTGATTGGCCATACTCTGAGAAAACAAACCATCAAGTGAGGGACATCATTAGACAAGCCATTGCTCGAGAGTGGAACCCGATAGAAAAGGAAGCGAGCGGCGAGTTGGTCGTCAGTGCAAGGGTGAGGTGACTTGGAGGAGGTCAGTCATGTGAAGAGATGAAAGCGTGTGGGTGACAGACTTAGAGCGGGGTGAAAACGCTGTCAGAGAACCGAAAGCAATAGAGAGGTGTGCGGTTGAAGCCCGACGTTCCTCTAGGAATTAAAGGATACAATAATAACACCGAAAATAACCTCCATCAATATATTGCATATATTTTTTCCGATTCAGTTTGTTAAACTCTAGTAAGTAAACTATAATCTCTAATATTATTGTTTGCTCTGGTGAGTGTTTAAAATACTCACAATGTGAGGTGGTTTTGCAAGTTCCTAGAAAACATGAGGAAAAGTGCTATCTCATCGATGTCAGCTTATCTATCTCATCAGTACACACGAGATGACCGTTCCTGAGTGGTAGTGGTGGTGGTGATGTCTTCGATTCACAAACTGTTGTCTTCCTGAACTCTTTAAAACTTCCATTCATCAACAAAACACAATGTCATCGAGTATTCCTCGAAGTAGAGTAAAAGACGCGATATCGGAATGGTGGATTCACGATTTCCGCTTCAAGTCAGACAGAACTGTGTTGTCGCACAATCTACTGTCAGTCAGTCAATCAATTAATATGTTTTATTTGAAGATCCTGGATGACAAAAGAATATATCTCATGCAATAAAATAAACTTCGCTAAAACATCTACGCATTATATAAACGTTGTTCTAAATAAAGCTATTATTATTGTGATTATTGCAAGGCACCAGCTGAGGAATTGCCAACACGATGTCGCTTTATGTTATCAATGTAATCTTCAAGTCCTAAGTTCCATCTCTACTGTTGTCGGGGGACAATGTGAAGTGGGATAAGGAGGGGATCTGTGGATGAACAGGGATAAATTATCCTAAAACCAGAATATGAATGCACCCGTTTAGCGGTCTCTGATTTCCTCAATGATCTAAACACACATGGACGGTTGTTTCATTTGTTCAGAGGTCTGTTCAAGTAATCAGTGTACCAACCTGTTAGTAGTTATATCCAGGTGAGAGTAGAGTCAAACCTCGGTCTAAACTACTTAAATTCTGGTTGATGATGATACACATAAGACCAAGTTCACAATTTGGATACTATTACCCACCACGACCACAGTGTTCTTCGCACAGAAACAGCTGTCCTGCGATGGTGTTTTTAGCTCAATTCGTTCTGCTGTTAGAATAAACAGTGACTATATATTTATATGACTAACAACCTCCGACACCAATGTAACACACGCGGACCACAGCCACAACTGACTAAGGGAGAAGGCGAGAAAGAGGCGTTTATTTGAGCCAAGCCAGGCTTGAGTTAGACAGTCCACCACCACCACCTACTCTCCACTAACACCACTTGCAGACTGTTTCATATACCGCTTGGGACAGTGTTGAATACAACACTCGTATTACTGTTACCATTAACATTAATGCGATTATTGTCATTATTATTGTTGTTTAAATATTGGTAATCATAGATAATTTGATAGCCACGAGGTAAATCTTCTGGACGCTCATGACATACATACATCACATGAATTCACAGAACGTGCGTGCATAATATCATGCATTTATTGGCATTTCCAATCGGGGATTTTAACTATTATTCATATTGGAATTAATTGTAGATGCAATGAAATTTCATAAATCTAAATATTTATCTCGTATAATTCATGTCTACGCTTGCTTGCTTCCTTGCATAAATCACTCAGTATATCCCATAGCATTAAATCAGGATTACGTGAATTACCACCCGCCCACCATCCATCAGCTTTCATTATGCATATATTATTTAGAAACATCCAGCTGCAGAATAGAATTATAAAAATTCGAGCTTTCTATATTTTGGTCATTTTTGTGTTCATATTTTGTGAATGCACAGCTAGCTTTCAACTAACAGTCTAGTAGTCATTATTATTTTTAGTATTGATTTACTAATTTAAAAAAATCAATATAATCTTATGTTGATACATGAATATTATGTACAAAACAGCTTAGAAGGTTGGATAGAAAAATCAATGATATTGATTTTATTTATTTGAAGCATATTTAACAACAATAACAACAGCCATAAATAATCATGCCTTAAAGGTCATTAGAAAGAACAAGAAAACATGAAACGCAGATATTTTGTGTTTTTCTAATAATTGATGAACTGGATAAGGTCGTGCGCGTGGCGTATGGAATTCGCAATGTTTCTGGTGAATATTCATCAAAGTTTCCCTTTCTTGGCGGACCTTCAAAAATTATTTAGTTTACACACCCACGCACACACACAGAATAAACGTGTATGTAGCACTCAAGAAAACAACAATAAAATGATATTTGTATGTATATACATACTACTGGTTCGCTCATTTTTTTAAATTTTCATCATTATTATTTTAATTTTTTTGCTTCACGTTCCCCATTGGAACATAGCGCTTCAAGCTAGTGGCTTGAAGTTTGTGTAGCAATGGTGTTTATTTTACAGGATAGGGTTGCTAGCCAGCCTCATGGCCAACCTTCCCTCTTTACCAGCATTATTATTTCAGGCATAGCGAGCGAGGTAAAGGAGTGCGTCAGTGGCCGGCCGTTGATCGAACCCTGGACCATGTTCATGGTCGGCGAGCGTCCTAACCGCCGCTATACCACCGACCCACAGTCTCAGGAAATGATTCTAATTCACCGTTTGATTCAAATATTCCATCGGATCATAGTGATGTTGATGCACCGGAAAACTTGAATTCACTTTCATTGGATAATCCAAATACAACGACTGAATTATTATTATTACGTTGGTTCAACTGTAAATTCAGTCGTCTCTGTTGTCCTATTGCTTTTAAACTGGTTACTTTACTACGAGCTGAATTAGAGCCGAGGAGAAATGGACTAACAGTGCGACCACCGCCATCTTGCTACTGTTGTTGTTGCTGCTGAAATCTTGCAAGCCAGCCACATTAATTCCACAGAGTTTCCGGATTCTTGCCAGATAAAACCTCAGTTAACTTATTATTAACTGTAGCACTGAATTTGGCCTGTTCCTTTTTATAAACCTGAGTCATACGTGTTCAAGTTCAACAGGTAACTGAACCGCTGCTTCACTACTCGCTAGTGCTGCTCGCTGACTTCCCGCATGGGCACATTCTTTCAAACTTTGTGCAGCTTCTCTACATAACGACCAACTTTTTGTTGTGTATTTCATTAAGAGCTCTAAGAGCAGCTTCTTATTTCTCATCATTAGTCCTTTGAATCATTTTACAGTTTAGTGCATTCAACTCCTGTATTATACTCCTAATTCACGAGTCTTTTCATTTAATTGATCCGTTTATTCGGCACAAGTTTCTTTATATATATATATATGCTTGAAATGTTTTTCAGCCTCCAGTTGATCAGCTGCTTCTTGAGCTGTATTTTCAGCACGTAGTGCCGGCCTAGCTAGCCATCCCTTCCATTCGATTAATTAATAATTCAGTCGTTGTATTTGGATTATCCAATGAAAATGAATTCAAGTTTTCCGGTGCATCAACATCACTATGATCCGATGGAATATTTGAATCAAACGGTGAATTAGAATCATTTCCTGAGACTGTGGGTCGGTGGTATAGCGGCGGTTAGGACGCTCGCCGACCATGAACATGGTCCAGGGTTCGATCAACGGCCGGCCACTGACGCACTCCTTTACCTCGCTCGCTATGCCTGAAATAATAATGCTGGTAAAGAGGGAAGGTTGGCCATGAGGCTGGCTAGCAACCCTATCCTGTAAAATAAACACCATTGCTACACAAACTTCAAGCCACTAGCTTGAAGCGCTATGTTCCAATGGGGAACGTGAAGCAAAAAAATTAAAATAATAATGATGAAAATTTAAAAAAATGAGCGAACCAGTAGTATGTATATACATACAAATATCATTTTATTGTTGTTTTCTTGAGTGCTACATACACGTTTATTCTGTGTGTGTGCGTGGGTGTGTAAACTAAATAATTTTTGAAGGTCCGCCAAGAAAGGGAAACTTTGATGAATATTCACCAGAAACATTGCGAATTCCATACGCCACGCGCACGACCTTATCCAGTTCATCAATTATTAGAAAAACACAAAATATCTGCGTTTCATGTTTTCTTGTTCTTTCTAATGACCTTTAAGGCATGATTATTTATGGCTGTTGTTATTGTTGTTAAATATGCTTCAAATAAATAAAATCAATATCATTGATTTTTCTATCCAACCTTCTAAGCTGTTTTGTACATAATATTCATGTATCAACATAAGATTATATTGATTTTTTTAAATTAGTAAATCAATACTAAAAATAATAATGACTACTAGACTGTTAGTTGAAAGCTAGCTGTGCATTCACAAAATATGAACACAAAAATGACCAAAATATAGAAAGCTCGAATTTTTATAATTCTATTCTGCAGCTGGATGTTTCTAAATAATATATGCATAATGAAAGCTGATGGATGGTGGGCGGGTGGTAATTCACGTAATCCTGATTTAATGCTATGGGATATACTGAGTGATTTATGCAAGGAAGCAAGCAAGCGTAGACATGAATTATACGAGATAAATATTTAGATTTATGAAATTTCATTGCATCTACAATTAATTCCAATATGAATAATAGTTAAAATCCCCGATTGGAAATGCCAATAAATGCATGATATTATGCACGCACGTTCTGTGAATTCATGTGATGTATGTATGTCATGAGCGTCCAGAAGATTTACCTCGTGGCTATCAAATTATCTATGATTACCAATATTTAAACAACAATAATAATGACAATAATCGCATTAATGTTAATGGTAACAGTAATACGAGTGTTGTATTCAACACTGTCCCAAGCGGTATATGAAACAGTCTGCAAGTGGTGTTAGTGGAGAGTAGGTGGTGGACTGTCTAATTCAAGCCTGGCTTGGCTCAAATAAACGCCTCTTTCTCGCCTTCTTCCTTCGTCAGTTGTGGCTGTGGTCCGTGTGTGTTACATTGGTGTCGGAGGTTGTTAGTCATATACATATATAGTCACTGTTTATTCTAACAGCAGAACGAATTGAGCTAAAAACACCACCGCAGGACAGCTGTTTCTGTGCGAAGAACACTGTGGTCGTGGTGGGTAATAGTATCCAAATTGTGAACTTGGTCTTATGTGTATCATCATCAGCCAGAATTTAAGTAGTTTAGACCGAGGTTTGACTCTACTCTCACCTGGATATAACTACTAACAGGTTGGTACACTGATTACTTGAACAGACCTCTGAACAAATGAAACAACCGTCCATGTGTGTTTAGATCATTGAGGAAATCAGAGACCGCTAAATGGGTGCATTCATATTCTGATTTTAGGATTATTCAACCCTGTGCCATCCGATCTTCAGTATAGAGTCAGCGATGGTGTGAGTTAACCTGTTGGTTGGAAATATTTTCTGTGACCCTCCCGCTCGCCAAGTTTCTGATGCGTATAGAGGAACTGACTGACTTGACGTTGCTTGTATTGAAAATCCGACGGAATTTTATTGTTGATGCTGGCTGAGTGACGGAGATTTCCAGATTGGTTTCAGGTTGATGATGTTGATGTGTTTCTCGCTTTCGCGATTCGATTTGACATCCTCGTCCGTTCCGACTTCGTGTAGTTGAGACAATGCTCCCTAGATAAGTGAAGTGACCGCTTCCAAATCCCTCCCGTTGATGGTGATTGGCTGGTTATATTCATAACCTCCTTCTTTTCTATGCTCACTTGGAGTCCTGTGTTCGCCGGCTGCTTCTTTGACCAGTTTGTAGGTTTTCGCTTCTAAGTTTTCGATTTTGTATGACATCAAAAATAAATCATCCACGCGCGAAGTCCATGTCTTCTAGGTTCTTCACGTCGGTCCAGGATATCCCTCTCTTCTTGTTTCCCACTTTTTGACGCATAATCCAGTCCACCACAATTAGGAATATCATTGGTGATAATAGGCAGGCACCCTTGTCTGACTCCTGTGTTTACTCCAAACGCCTCGCTGAGTTTTCCGTTGTGGATCACTTGGCAGGTGCCGTTGTCGTACAGCTGTTGAATAAGGTTGATGAATATTTGGGGTACGCCGTAGTACTCGAGTATTTTCCAAATTACTTCGCGGTCAACGCTGTCTGTCGAAGGCCTTCTCAAAGTCTATAAAGTTGAGGTAGAGGTTTGATTGCCATTCCATGCTTTGTTCTGTGATGATGCGAAGAGTGGCAATTTGGTCAGAACAGGATTTGCCTTTCCTGAATCCAGCTTGTTCCGGCAGGCGGAATTCTGTATCCAGTGCATCCTTTATTCTCTCCAGGATGATGCGACTCAGAATTTTACTTCGCGTCGACAGAAGCGGTATGTACTGGGCTATGACAATTTATTTAATACTTGACAGGTGATAGGAAAAGATTCTTCACTGCTGGTCTACACTGCGTTTGGTGTTCCGGAACATCATCACTTCCATTATGAATGAATAAAGGTGTGGTGAAAACAATTTTTAACAATTCTGTATTCAATATCACCTCGTACTAAAACAGGTCATAAAGCCCATGAGTTATTGAATAATCAATAATTTCCATCATTTATAGAGTACCGAATCCAACAGCCTAGGGGGCTCTAGATACCAAACACTTGAAACGAAATCTCATATGCCATTTGACAGCGTCTCTGGCGTAGACATCATATCCGGCTTGCCATCGACCAAAGGGCGGGTGTACTACTCAGCAGCAGTCCGCTCCGTCCTCCTTTATGGCCGGTTGTGAGACCTGGTGATCACTGATAGTGGCAGATATGAAAAGGCCACCTATCTAGCTGTCTTTGATCATGGGTTCCCGCGTTCTATCTCCCGTGTAAAGTTGTATAATAGAGTGATCAATATTGAGGTTAGGCGTCGTGTGATAGGTAAGGAGGGTGTTATATTTTGCTATGTGTATATTGATCGATATTCCATTATACCTCACAATATGCTTTGTCTGTCCATTAACTAAATAAACAATGTATGACCTTTTTGTTACATGACATTACAACCAATCAGAATCCAATCATGATAAGATGTCTGCCTTATTGGTTCATGTATATTAGTCATTTTCGTATATACTTTTGTATTGTACACTTTTTTACACACTTGTTCACACCTTTTGTACACTACATACCCTTTCACTCACACACTTGTGTGACAGTCATTATTTTCCTTGTTGGAAAATACACATATCATCGTGAACGTGGTGGCCTTCTGATTTTCCCCCTTTAAGCGTCAGGACAATTAACTACTCGACGAGTACATAACAGAGGGGAAATCAATTGACGAGACTGTGAAGTTACATCGATTGAGAGATGGTTAGGACATGTGTTACGTTTACACCTAGTTATCGCCTTCCTCAACAATGGCTAATATTAGCTGACATAGGGTCAGGTTGGAACATGACTTCATCAGTCAATGAAATCCACAACAGTTAGTTTAAGCTAGACATGTAGAGAGGTGTAGACTCCCTGACTGGTTGAGGTCCTCAAGCTGGTAAGAACCAATGAAGGCAGTACGCTGAAGAGTCCCAAACTAGGACGAAACAGCTGTCCAGTACTCCCAGGTTTTCCAGTGGTTCTCTAACTGATGTCAGCTCATGATTAAATCCTCCATATTCCTTTTGTCTCATATCCCTGTCTACTGTCTCTATTCTGCATTTCTTTTTTACTTTCTTCTCCTTTTCTGGCTTTGTGTGCTGAGTGAAGTGTGACGACTCGAACTGCTGCATGTCGATGGAAAGGTCTATGTTGAAACCAGTCAGTAAAAGTTGGGGAATTCATGTAGGCCATTGAATCGGGTCCCAGTGTCCGAATGGCCTATGAGCTCGCTATGTAACCGGAAGGTCTTGGATTCGACCTAAGGTGGGTGCGCGGACTGATGACGCAGAGTCTCAATCTATGATGAAGTAGCCGCCGTCCAGTACTTTCTGGTGGTTTCATCTTCAACAGTTTCCACCCACCCCACCCCCCAAACTCATGTCCGTTTTTTGTGATCAAATCTGTCACCCATCAATCAAATCATTGTAAAAGTCAAGATACAGCACTGGTGTTTACATATTGCGCCAGGTTATATTTATTACTAATTAAAAAAAAACACGACTCTGTACAAGGTATTTTCTCCTTGAAAACTCACTTGGCATTCCACTCCCCCCCTCTTCCTCAAAAAAACGAAGGGAGAGTTTTTTTTCAAAAAAGGACAAGTTTTATGCAAAATAATCGTTTGATTTATCCTCTTCAGGATCCTCTTCTATTTCATCAGAATCGATAAGATCATCATGCTCTGTTGACTTTAAGTCCCTGAATTCAATATCACCATCACTAGCAGCATCATGGTCATGATCAACGGAAGTGATATCTGTCTGTAGATCCCCTACTGATGATTCATTCAACATATCATCAGTATGACGAACACGTAGTTGACCTTTTTGACGACAACGACGATTTACAAACATTGTAGTCGTTGTTGTCATCTTGTCATTGACTACAGCAGTAGCTACATTAGATACTAATAATGATGATGAGGTCGTGGTGCTGCTGGAGAAGAGATCATTTGATCCTTTACCCTCCTGAGACTCGTCGCCGTCGCCGTCACCGTCGTCATCTTCTTTATCATCCATCTTTGGTATACAAATATTATCCAAGCGGACTTCACGCTTTAAGTTACTCTCCTCTTCAACCTCATCATCATTATCAAGACGTGCTTTCTTTCGACCTTTAATAGGACGAAATAATATACGATTATTACGACGACGTAAATCTTCAGGAGGATTACTGTTACAATCTGAGGACGCATCCTCAGTGTTTCGACGTTGTCGAAGTTCATTAATCAATGCCATAGCTATTGAACCATTTGGATCACCCCCAATTCTTCTATTACTACTGTCGTTGCCAACACTGTCATCTTGATAGTGTAATTCTCTTGATATCGGTGCATCTTCATCAATATCAGCTAGACTATAATGTGTCCATTTATTAGGATCACGAAGAGGTGGATTAAGTCGACTACGATGCACTACTACTGGTGGACGTGCAAGTGGTTTTCGAAATGTAGGATTCCGTGGTGATTGAAATTGTCCCCGGTCTTCATCACCACTATTTGAAATTTGATTATTTTCGCGCTAAATAGAATATCAGGAAAAAAGGCGGTATTTTTGTGTTTTAGAAATGGTGATCAAACAGAAAAATAATAAAAATTAACATTATTAATAATAATTATCAACCAATCAACACTGTTCTGTTGTGAAAGGCGCGCGTCGTAGAGTAGAGTAAATGAAGGCGTGTGATTCGAATGGATTTTGTGCATCATGTGACGCGAATTGTGAGTTCGACGATGTCTAGCGTCAAAATCCCTAGCGCCCTCGTCTGGGCTTGAAACATCCAATCTTTTGGTTAACAGTCGAACGCGACAATCTATTGCGCCACGGAGGTGAGTATCTCTACCTGTCACATGGAAGGCTTGGGTTCGATTACCAGTTGAAGAGCTGAATTTTCGATGCAGCGGTGGCGGAATAACTGCCAACCATGCATGTGGTTCGAGGTCCGATCTCCGGTCGACGGGCGTACTCAATAAACCTCGCTAATTCGGTTATAAGGCCGGTAAAGAGGGAAGGCTGCGCGTCCAGCTAGCAACCCCACCTCGTAAAAATGAAACCATTGCTACTGAAACTTTTAAAGAGTTCTAGCTTGAAGCCCTATGTTCGACTCGGAACGTAAAAAAAATAAATAAATAAATACAATCAAAATTGACTGCCGGTCGTGATATATGTATATATCGCCAGTTGACAGAACTTATAATTCATGAAACGTTGAATACTCTCCCAGTGGCTGAATGGTTGAGCAGCTAGTCTCAAAACCTGAATGGACTGCAGGTTTCCATCCTTTGTATGATCATAAATACCTACTTCTGAAGAGTACCGAACTAGGACGAAATGGCTGCGTTTAATACTCCCTGGTTCTCTAACCGAAATCACTCAGTTCGTGATCAATTATTTTCTCACAAAATTAACAGAATTTGAAAGTTTCAAAGAAGACCAGTCCTTATAGTATTGATAGAATAGAAGTGGAATCCACGATGAGATTCCTGGGCAACACCAACAGCCACAGCAACAAAAACACAAGACAATTAGTCAGCATAAATGGAAGAAATCTGAAAGAAACAACCTCCTTTACCTACCTACCCACCTACCTGGGAAGCATCGTTTCAACTACAGGCCAACGGAACTGACGAGGATATCAAGGCAGCGAGGATCGGAAAAGCAAGACAAGCTTTCATTACTCTCAAGTCTGTGTGGAGGTCAATACTCAGAGCTCAGCATGAAAAATAAGATCCGGATTTTCAACTCCAATGTGAAGTCAGTCAGTGCTACTCACTATACGGATCAGAAACTTGGCGCCGCGTCATTAAAGGGCACCTCAAACAAACTACAGACCTTCATCAACAGTTAGCTGCCTTCGCTCAAGATCAGATGGTCAGCCAGAAAAGATCAGCAACAGGGATCTCTGGGAGCGAACCAACCAGGAACCAACAGTGCAACAAATAAGCAGGAAGAAATGGAGGTAGATTGGCCATACTCTGGGAAAACGACCAAGTGACATCACTAGACAAGCCATCGCTCGAGTGGAACCTGAAAGGGAAGCGGCGAGTTGGTCGTCCCACGGTGGAGTGACTTGGAAATCATGTGAAGAGGAGATGAAAGCATGTGGCCAGACTTGGAGCCAGGTGGAAACTTTAGCAGAGAACCGAACGCAGTGGAGACGTGCAGCTGAAGCCGTATGTTCCTGTAGGAATCAAAGAAAATAATAATAATAATGGTGATAATGATAACACTTACACGTTGTTTCTCTTCTTCTAAATTCTCTGGTGCTGCAGTTGTATGCTTCCAGGCAGATTTACGTACAGCTCTACGCTCTTCTTTTGTCGCTTTATACACTTCTAGATGAGCTGCTTCAAGGTTCGCCAAAGCAGCGAAAACATCCGACTGTCTTTGACGAAAGTTTTCATCACATTGACCGATTGGATTAAGCATTCCCAATGAGGAGCGATTATTATCATTATTATTATTACTCGATGTTTCTGATTGGTTCAATTCATCGTTAGGCTGATGATGATCGATCGATTGAACTATCTGATGATCCGATAATACTGATTCCTATTGAAATGAAATTGAATTTAAAAGGAAATTAAAAATTACAAAGAAATGACAACGTTATTTATTCATTCATTCAAAACGTGAAGTGGGATGCTCGTCGATGACATTTTAGTTTGATTAGATGGAGGATTTTATCATGAACCGAAATCAGTTAGAGAACATCTGGAAGACGTGAGAGTACTGGACAGCTGTTTCCTCCGTCCTAGTTTTGGACTCTTCATCAGTACAGAACCACCGGGGTTTGAACCCAGGACCTTCTGGTTACAAGGCTAGCAAGCTCGTAGACCATTACGTCACTGGGACCCGATCAAATGACCAGCCCATGAATTCTAACTTCTGCCAATTCACGACATAGCGCGACCACTTCGCAATGTCCTCTTCGATGAGTTACTGTCTCATCTTCAACCCACTGTACCCTACTGGTCACGTCTTCTCACTAGAACATCAGGTCACTGCCTGAATAGGGCAGTCGCTAGCGAGCATCAGAATAATTTTCAAGTATTGGTTTCGTAGGGATTTTTTAGTTTGATTAGAGGTTGGATTTGGTACAAGTTGGATATCATGGACCGTTGGCTCTCATTTCAGTAGCTGAGTGGTTTACTAGCTCATTATGCAACCAGAAGATCCCGGGTTCGAACTGCTGTGGGTGTGTTGTTGAAAAAGTTCCAAACTGGGATACAACTTACTACAGCGACGCCGAGACCGAAACGGGTGGTTGTCTTGTCTTATGGGAGCCACTCTTCGCCCCGATCCTTGGTCTAGAAGCCTGATCCACAGGCTAGTCGACCGGAGTTAGGAGCTGTATTCCAATGGTTTCGGCTGACCGAAATAGGTTCTACGCTGTCATTGGAACCATTCGCATTGTGCAGTCCATGTACACCACCAGATACGTTTGTAATCAGCGTTTTCTAACTCCACTTTTCTCAGGTAGGCCTGCATATCTGTCAGTTCCGTTGTAAGCGCCAGACGTCTACATCCATCCTTTCACTTTTGTGAAGAACACCCCTTCCGTCGCATGAAGACAGTGAATAAGAGTTCCCCTGACACGGACTGCAAACGTGTGTATCTACATGAAAACATTGCCAGAGAGGAAGACAAATGTATCTACTCACCGTCCATTGTACTACGTTGTTTATACGGGCTTTTCAAACCTAAGCATAGCATAAAAGCTGTATAACAGTAATAAGCCAATATGATAATCGTGTGATTCAGTGTGAAACATTCTGAGCTATCGTTAAAAGCATCACTCTAAAGGATAGTGATTACGATGATAAACAATTTTTAGTTTAGAGTTTTGTCTACTATTGAGTAGTATGGTGAAAATTCATCAAAATTTGTGCGTTGATTCGCAGAAATTCGATTGGTTTCAGGATTTCATCATCAACTGATATCGGTTAGAGGACCATTGGAAAACCAACTGGGAGGGGGTACTGCACAGATATTTTGTCCTATTACGGGACTTTTCATCGGTACGCACGTGACGGGTGAGTAGTGTCAAGGAGTCCCAAACTAGGACGAAATATCTGTGAAGTACTTCCAGCTGGTTTTCCAATGGTCCTCTAACCGATGTCAGCTCATAATGAAATCCTTCAATCCTTACAAAAACCAACACTTGAAATATAAAGAAATATCTTTTTTATTTATTTACTTAGAAATACATGAAGCAGCATAGAAAAAAAAGATTAGTAGTGAAAATGACAGAAATAACGAGGAAAATAATTTAGAATTCAAAGCCTCTATAGTACTGCTGAATAAAGCAGAAAGGAACGTCGTTAGAGGTCTTACGTGGGATTCGCAATGAAGCTAGAATTAGTTACAGTGGTATATAATAAACCAACTAACCAACCAACTCACTCACTCAGAGATAAACACTACAGGCTTAAGAACCCGAAAGATCCAGTTACGAAAGAGAATAATAATTAACCAAATACCACGGTGTAATGACTGTGAGTGACGTCAATTATAATGGTCACACTAATTGATCGGGGTCAAGTAGATTTGTTTATACGAGTTTGACCACGGATTGATATCAGTTAGAGAACCATTGAAAACCAGCCACAGGGAGTACTGGACAGCTGTTTCATCCTGCTAGTTTGGGAACCCCCGGCAGTACGCACCCACTAGAGGGGGTTCAAACCCAGGACATTCCGATTACAAGGCAAGCTGGCTCGTGTACCATTTAGCCACTGGCAGCACCCGATCCAATGGCCAGTGCATGAATTCTAACCTCTACCAATTCGTGATTTAACGCGACCACCAATCAGTGTCATCGGTGGGAACTCCATCCTCACACTTGACTGGTTGGACCTCATTAGTCATGACTTCTCAATAGAACTCCAGGAAACTCTGTCCTGTAACCCCCCCACACACACACACACCAGCGGATGCGTACTGCTGATGATTCCCAAACCAGCAGAATGAAACAGCTATCCAGTACTCCAGTGCAGATTTTCAATGCTTCTCTAACTGATATCAATCCGCGGTCAAACTCATATAAAAATAAATCTAATCCTTACAAACCAAACTCTTAAGCGTTAATTAGATTATTGAAACATAAAAATTCAGCTTAACATGGAATGATCGACCCTGATAAGTTAAATAACCTAGAAAATAGAGCTCACTGATTGCGTTGCATTGCATTCACTTGCATGTAATCACATAAAAAGGAGGGTGAGAGAAGGTTACAGTGGAGTGTGAGAGAGAGAGACAGGTTAATTACTGAATCTTCGCCTATCGATTCAACGCCGAACACGTGCAGTCTATACCGAAGATCTGGAAAGTGGCGACAAACAACAAAATGGTGGAAGAGGAAGAGAGACAATCTGAGAAGTTGTATGACTACTACATCGATATGATTATGACCAATAACTTAGCCAATAACCAACTTGTCATCCAACTGTTGATACTGCATCATCACTATGTGATATTTAATAAATAAACTTATCTAATTTAATTGAATTTAAGATTTTCCCGTCGATTGATTGGACCGAAGTGCTCGGTCTCAGGTTGACATGTCGCCTTCTTGTGCAAATGCTTCGACGATGTCTGGGCATTTGATTGGAATTTAATTTGGATGGTAGCTAGCAGTGGAATCCAGGATGCGCATTTCGTCCTATTTGGGGTTCGTCATCTGAATGTTCCTGCACCCCCCAGTGAGTGATGATGTCCCCACCGAGACTCGAACCCAGTGCCCATAGTTTCAAACGCCACAAATTAAATTCTACTTACTCAACTATTGGTTTGTAGGGATTTGGTTGATTGGTTACATGATTTCATCATGAGCTGACGTTGGTTAGAGAACCATTGGAAAACCTAGGAGCACTGGACAGCCGTTTCGTCCTAGTTTGAGACTCTTTAGCAGTACGCACCCACCGGGATTCGAACCCAGGACCTTCTGTTTACAAGGCCAGTGAGTTCGTAGATCATTGAGCCACTGGAACCCGATCCAATGGCCCATAAATTCTACTTCTGCCAATTCACAACATAGCGCAACCGCTAGCCAATGTCTTCGGGGGCGAGTTTTTGTCTTCACACCCGACCTGCTGCACTCTACTGGTCACGACTTTCCACGGGCTTAATGGTCTACTAGCTCGCCTCGTAACCAGAAGGTCCTGGGTTCGAACCCCGGTGGGTGCGCACTGCCGAAGAGTCTCAAACCAGGACGAAACAATTATCCAGTACTCCCAGGTTTTCCAGTGGTTGTCTAACCAATGTCAGCTGATGATAAAATCATGTAACTAAATTCTACTTAAATGCCCAGACATCATTGAAGCATCTGCACAAGAAGCCGACATGTCAACCTGAAACCGAACACTTCGGTCCAATCAATCGACGGAAAATCTAAAAATTAAATTAAATTAATATGATCCATTGCACAAGAGACAGTGGCTCTCGTGGTCCAAGTGGTCTAGTGGATAAGGCTTTGGCGTTTGAAACTATAGGCACTGGGTTCGAGCCCCAGTGGGAACGTCATCACTCACTGAGAAATGCAGGTACACCCAGATAGCTGACGAGTCCTAAATAGGACGAAATGGGCATCCTGGATTCCACTGTTAGCTACCATCCACAAATTAAACTTATCTAATATGAAGCATCTTCTACCAACAAACAATAAATTTCAAAAATACAAAATTCATTCATGCAAACATATCCACACATTGAAAATTAAAAAAACCGGAATATACATAAGAAGACAATTTATTTCAGTGAAAACAAATTAAACTATATGTACACAATAATCATAATCACAATTTCAATGTTAATAATGAGATGGTGGAGCGAAATCTGAAACGCGTTTCTCGCGTTCTTCTTGTATATAACGTTGAGCTGAAATCATTGATTTTCCCCGATCCCATTCTCTTTGTTTACTGCCAGGTGTATGTGTACGACTTGGATCTTGTGAAGCTAATACATCGGCTAGATTAGTTCTACACTGAGGTTCCTTAACTTCTACAGGCGGAGGAACATTACTACCTAACGATTCATTCAGTCTACTATTATGCATTATAGCTCTTTGTTCAGCTTCATCACGCAACCGACGTAGCATAGAAGCTACATCTAAATCATCATTACTCAACCGGATATCGGATTGAGCGTCTGGACCTAGTGGAGTAGGTGTCGCGGCTGGAATCACAGCTTCACCTAAACACTGAGCAGCAGCTGTCGCCACATCAGGCAGGCCTTTACGAGCACGTAGACGAGCAAGACGTTGACCCATTTTAGCATCACGTTTCGCTCGGATAGCTTCAGCTCTAGCTCTACCCTCCTCTGTGGCACGATGAAGTTCGCGGAGACGATTCATTTCAGCTTCACGTTTTTCAGCATCCGCAGAGAAAGCATAAAAGCCAACACCATGATCACGGATTTCACCTTCTCTTAAATGAGCATAAGTCAATGGACCATCTGGCTGCCTAGATGGACTATTACCAGAGTGTTGTTTTGTATAACTTGGTAAGTCTTTTCGCATACACACTCGTTTAATCCCACGTTCATCAGTATAATCTGTCCATTCTTCATCACTACATTGGACATGATCTTCATCGCCATCGCCATAATCATCATCATCACTGTCGTATGAAGAGTAAGATCGTGTAGGAGAGGGTAGTGGATGCACAGGGTCACGATGATCAACGCTTTCTACCGCTTTTTGTTCAAAATCAACTAAAATATCTTCATTATCATCAGCCGCAGTATTTTTCGATAGTTTATGCTTTTTTCCAGACATTGCAGCTTCTCTTAATGCATCATACAGCTTGGCTTTCGCTTCTAATGCCTTTCTACTCTTCTCCCATTCAGCATAATCTTCAGAATTTGTTGGAATATTTTCTAACTTTAATTTTTTACGTTCTTTTACTAGATCTTCTTTAGATGACTTCCAAAGGGAACCGCCAGGTTTCAGTTGGGCAGAACGATTAATAATGACATTACAACCGTCTGGATGTTTTTCAACTTTTTGTTTCACTTCAATTTGTCTTCGGGAGATTTCTGCTTTCAAGTCGACAAGTGCAACTGAGCTAACTTCTATATGATGTCGAGATTTATAGGCCATCACCTGAAAAGCGGGGGGAGAAACAGAGCAAAAATAATGGCGAGAATACATTATACAAAGAAAAAACAAACAATAGTAGTGTTTAATTCCATATAATAATATTAATCGGCGTTTATTCCAGAAACAGTACTAGTGGTACAGTGTGGAATTTTCAGCGGTTATCTACATTATTGCATCTAATTTCATCGCACATTTAAAAGGAGTATTACAAAAAAGTAAATATAAAAAACAACAGCAAAAACCAAAAAGAAACACAAAAATAACAAAAAAATGCAAATAAAAATACCAAGTTGAAAGGAAGATAAACACCAATAATGAAAAAAATATTTCAGTATTGGGTAGTGGAAGCTATGATATGTGTATGCATGGTGAACAGTAACAGCTATAATCATACAAGAAGTTATGAAATGATGTTAAGAATGTTTATCGCCAAGATGATCAGTTAATTTGATTGAACAACACTAAACAATCATAAAATAAAAATTTCAGGGTATTTTTTATTGTCAGCTCTAATGAGGTGTTTGTTGTGGTAGTGTGAGTAATCCTGCATAATACAAAAATTTTAGGATGGTGATAACGGCGTTCACAACCATGATTGTCAGTTTAATATTGCCGAACAGAAAGCAATCACAACGCTAATATTACATGATGGTTAATGACAGGACAATTTTGTAATACTCATAGTGATAATATAGTCGGGACCAGTAGATGCACAAAAGAACGAATAGAATAAAGAATAAAAAAGTAAGCCAGTGATAATAATTTTAGGTAGCTAAGTATATTTAAGGTTGTTCACTATAGAGCACAAATAAGAGAGTATAAGAGGGAAATAACAAAGCCAAAATTACGTTATTAACAACAAAGAAAGTCATAGGTTTCGCGCTTAACATTGTCTCTGTCACTTAGAACACGGGCCAAATATGGTATCGTTGAGTTCCTATACTTGGTTGTACGAGCATATATTATTTTGTACTGATTTCTGGTTCTACGTGATGAGATGCAAGGAGAGAGTTGGGAAGAGAGGGGGTGTTGGGGGTCAGAGAGTATGGTTTTAGACCATTTCTCACATGTATTCAGATGCTTATCCACTAATGTTGTGACGAGCTGACTGAGTTTTACACCGCTAGTCCTACTAACTACCTTCAACATCCTTCTCAGGATGGTATAATCCTTTTTCAGTAACCCAGGAAAGACTAACGGGGAACAGTAAAGTAGAATAGGTAGGATACGAGAGTTGACAAATTGTGAAAGCAGAGGTTGAGGGACTCCAGTTAGTCTGAGTTTCTTAATGTAGTAGGTTAGACGAAACACTTTCTTGGAAATCATTTGGATATGAGATGACCAGGTAAGGTCGGAAGATATAACTAATCCGAGGTATTTTGCATTAGACTTAGTTTCAATTATAGTCCCCTCAATTCTACAGACATCATGAGTGCTTACTAGTGTTTGTAGATCTCGTTTATGCCTAAAAGAGAAGTCAATAATCTGGCATTTTGAGGGATTCAGCATGAGGCCATTTAGTTTAGACCACTGACTGATGTCCGATGACATATTATGATATTATGGAAAAGGATAAGTGAAACAATCTCTCAGAAAAGTGTCACCATAAATATCTCCCGTGGGAGACAACTGGAACGTTGAAAGGAACACTTTGAGGAGCAATTTATGACTACCCTACAGCTACGCTCAACTTACCCAGCATTCAACACCTCCCTGAATGGGATATAACCATCGGTTCTCCATCTCTAACTGAGGTTACAATAGCTGTCACTAGTCCGAAACGATGCAAAGAAACAGAACCCGATGGAATGACTCCAGACCTACTTACGGACGGTGGAGACAGTTTACTGTCTGCGTTAACTAAGGTATTAGGCGGCGTCTGGAAATCAGAGGTAGTCCCGCCATGTTGGTGTAAGTCATTGATTATCACGATATACAAAAAGAGAGACAAGTCTTCCTGTGATAACCACAGAGGGATTAGCTTGACCAATATGGTATCTAAAGTTCTAGGTTCAATAATCATGCGTAGACAAAGCGGTGCTTGGGAGTAACAAACATGAGAGAACCAGACAGGCTTTAGACAAGGAAGAGGGTGCATTGATCATATCTTCACCCTTCGACAGATCTTGGAACATAAGCATACTTACTGGCGTTCCTCTATTGCTTCCTTTAACTTATCTGACATTCACTTTGGTATAATATTCATGCGTAATATCACTTACAGATGCACTTGAACTGTAATCTAATTGATCTGCTGATCAAGGCGCTCACGCTAATAGAACTCATGCAGCCAGCCTTGTGACAGCCTACAGGGGAGTTGTCATCTGAAGTGGTTACAACCAGTGGTGTTCATCAGAGATACCCACTGTCCCCATAACTTCTGTTTAATTTCATTGTAGAAGTATTAATGGACTTAACCCTGACTTCACCGACTCAGGGATTGACTTCCTACCACCATGGAATAATCTCGTTCACCTAGAATATGCAGATGATATAGTCTTCCCTGCTAGGTGGAGACACTGACAAAATGAAGCAGAGTCTTTTGAACACCTCAAGGAGCAGCAATCTTTGAATGTTTGGCATGCGATTCGCTCCCTTTTCCAAATATAAGATAATGCTACAGGGCTGGAGTGGACTACATTGACTCCTAGCTTACAAAACAGACAGGGAGTAAAGTGATAGTGTGTTGATCACTCCACTTATTTGGGAAGTTGCATCACCCAACACCAGAGGCTTGATCACTGACGAAATCTCAGCACAGATACAGAAGGCTTGTTTAGCATATGCCAGTTTATACCGTCTCTACCGTAGACGTCATATCTGGCTACCGACCAGAGGGCGTGTGTACTGCTCAGCAGTCTGTTCCGTCCTCCTTTAAAGCTGGCTGTGAGTGAGACTTGGCCAATGAAAGTGGGAGATACTAAAAGGCCAGCTAGCTTTCTGTCTTTGACCACAGATGTCTGTGTTCTGTCTCCCGTGTTAGGTGGTAGGTGTGATAGGATGAAGTTAGGCATCGATCGAGTGGTAGGCTAGGTAAGGAGGGAGGGTGGTTGTGAAGTAGTTGAATCGATTGGCATGGTCAGGACATTTGTATGGCATCCATGCCTGCCTAGCTATCGCCTTCTTTGACAACGAGGGATGTCAGCTGACAAAGGATGGATCAGGTTGGAAAAGGGCTACCACATGGTGGCCAAACCAAAAATTGGCTTCATCAGTCAATGAAATCCACAACTGCTAATTTAAGCCAGCCGGCCAGCCACATAGAGAGGTGTGGACTGGCTGGCTTTCTGGTTGATGTCCTCCGGATGGTAAGAAGCAATGAAGAATGGAGACAATTTGTGATATAGCTCAAACTTATCGCTCTCACTCTTTGTGATTTATTATATCCAATAAAATTCTCTGATATTACTATTCCTTTTGCTTTATATTTCTGTTTATTATCTGTCTTTTGAATCTCTCTTTACTGTCTTCTCTTGAGTTTTTAAAAATTTTTTGTGTGGTACATGAAGGGAATGCGGTAACTCGAACCGCTGCACCTCTGTGCAAAGTTCTACGTTGAAACAGGTCAGTCAGTCAGTCAATTTCATACTAACTTGTTTGTACAAAAATACCATAATTAATTTGTTGAATATTTTGAATTGAGCATTTATTATTTTTTTTGAGTACTTCTCATTTGCCATCGTTAGAGGGGACTGTATTATAAAAACATAATCTTTGTTGGTAACCATTGCCATCAATGCTCAAAAGAAGAGATCAATGCATAGAATTGTTAAAAAGTTAAGCCATAACAGAAATGAAATCGAACAGTTAAGGCGTAAATCAAGACAGTTACCAACATGGATTATAATTTATCTCCCATGTGAAGTGGTATAATAAGGTGAGCAATATTGAGGTTACGCTTCTGTCGAGTGCTAGGTAAGGAGGGGAAATCAATCGACGAGGCTGTGAAATTACATCGACTGAGATGGTCAGGACATGTGGTTAAGTATGCCTATTCATCGCCTTCCTCGACAATGAGCAATGTTAGCTGACATAGGATCAGGCTGGAAAAGAGCTAGCGGCGGTCAAGCCAAAACATGGCTTCACCAGTCAATGAAATCCACAACAGTTAGTTTAAGCCACGTAGGAAGAGGTGGATTTCCTGACTGGTTGGGATCCTCGGGACGGTAAAAACCAATGAAGGTTGGAAACTATTGGTGATATTACTTAAAATCGTTCTCAATGACAGTGCAGCATCAATAATAAGGAATTCAAAATACCAGTAGTGCTTCCATATGAGGAAAGAGCTTCTGAAGCGTGACGAAGGATCCTTAACAATGCGGGGAAAACAAAAGTGATATTCAAATCCCCCACAAACCTATTTAGAAACAAATTATGACGGTTAAAGGAGCCCATTAAACAGAATAATTTACTTTATCTAGTACCCTACATATGTAGGCCACACTATTAGGTTTGGGTCAATCAGACTAGCGGAGCACAAAATTAGTTGACCTTAATAGGATAAGGAATCTGGAGAATAGTTCAGCTATAGCACTACATTACACGCAAATGCACGCAAACATACAATAGGATAGGACAAAATAACGGTCTCAAAATCTAACATGACAAGATAGTGGGGGAGATCGATAAAGAAAGCCTAATTTATCGAATGAACTGGAAATGCGCGCAATAAGAATGATCCAATACCTACATCAGAGATGTAGAAAATTCTACTAATCCTACCACGAACACGAAGGAAATAGGGAGAATTATAATACTCAAGTTTCGAAGTTGTATTGTTATATAATCGATGGTATGATTGTGGATAATAATAGATTGTGCTTGAAACATTGTCACCCAGTAAATAATAATACTGTTTCACACTCACTGTGTCATATATATCCAGTAGATAAATTAATATGGGATTACATACTACCAAATGCTGAGAATTCCATTCTGAGTTATAAGTAGTGCTTTTGAAATAAAGCAGATTATTATTAATAGGTGCACCAATCGTTATCGACGCAAGAAATTTGAAAGAGGTCACTTCTTTTTTATCTAGGCAGCACCCTTTTTAACTACAAGTGGCACCGATGAGGCTAAACAGAATTTAGATTTCCCGTCAACTCAGTCAGTAATTCCAAATGGTTCCGATAGTTGACGTGTCACCGAAAGCATTTCGAACAGGCCATTTCGGACTTTTATCAACCGCTGTGTCTTCGCGGACTCCCCATACTACTCAACTTCAGATGAATATAATTTATCTATTATTTTTTATCTAAACGCAGAAAAAAACTTGATACAATATGGCACCAAGAAAGATGCACCACACAATAATAATAAAACAACATAGATTGAGTTAATATATATGTATATATATATAAGTAGAGAACGGATAAAGAACTTCATCTGGAAGGAAAACAGTCATGCTTAACAAGTTCAAACAGTATTCGTCAACTATTATCGGGAAGGGAAGAACGAAGGAAATTGCAACACGTTCGCCATCGATTACGATTCTTGGCCATATCCGATAACGTTTCGAGCCATCGATTTGAGCTATCTCGCGGACCCCAACCAGGGAGTCGTGACGCACCAGCCGATGCTAATCTAGCACAAACATCCTTCATCCCACGACGCTACGTCATGGACTGACCACCCCTCCGCCTTTTCCATCTCGTCCCAGGGATAGCAAACAGAGATAGGTACGGAAGCCTCTGGGATGACATTCGCAGCACATGTCCAAGCCACCGGAGCCGGTGTTTCCAGATGACGACACTCAACAAATGGTGATCTCCACTGTGTTCAAACACACGCCACCGAACCTCAGAATTACTCACGCGATGATGCCATCGAACGCAAGCGGAGACAGCGATGATCGAACACACAGAGTCGCTGCACATCCTCAGCTCGGAGAGGCCAGGTTTCACAGGCGTAGAGCAAGACAGCCCGCACCGAAGTATTGTATACCCGACCTTTGACAGCCAGGCTAACGTCGCAACTGCGCCAGAGGTGGCTCAATTTGATGTATGCCACCCTAGCCTTCATTATACGGTTGGAAATCTCATCCGTCACCCCTCTGCCAGCACTCACACAACTACCCAGATACACAAACTTATCAACAACTTCACTCGCAAGAATGAGTGCAGGTACAGGCTCCTGCCAATCTTGTAAGAGTACTTTGCACTTACACAACGCAAAGTACATACCATACTTACAGACACAAATGACTATAAAAGATATAGGTAACATGGAAGTCTGCAGTGCAACGAACTAAGAACCAATCATTCAACAAATATGCCGAAGAAAATAGAGATGGATCGAACACACGCAGAAGAGATCATTGGATGACATCACGCGTCAGGCCATCTGTAGAATGGAACCCGAATGAGGAAATGATGAGTTGAGCTTTACTCCAAGGGTGAAATGGAGGAGATCATGTCAGGAGGTGATGAGAGCCTGTGAATAGTCTCTGAGACAAGTAAAAATGACTTCACAGTAAAGGATGAAATAGAAGTGTGTTGTTGAAGCCGTGTGTTCCACTCGGGACCCAAATGAACGAAGATAATAAATAAGTTTCCCATCTAAGCTGACAATGGAGATTATTAGATAATTAACGGGGAATAACTAACAGTAAAAGGTTTGCTCTACAGATCACGTTTCGAGACAATGGACAAATTTCTAAACAGTGACGAAGCACTATTATGGTGTGTGCTACAAATCACGATATATGCAAGTAGTATACTGCGCCGTCTCCTAGAAAAGTAAAGTTCATACTTCAGCAGCAAAACAGTTTCAGAATAAATGACGAACATAAGTGTGTGGTGATGAAGGGAATCAAATATGCAGAACAGAAAGTGAGCAAAACATCTCTGAAACAGAATATTGATAGTACAATGAATGCAAGATTATTTTAATAATGTGTAATGCAATTAATTTTAATAAATACTCCGTCTGTCTTGAACAGTCCTAATTTCCATGCTATTTGTCATCCTTATTGCTATTCTAAACTGTACTAAATAAATAATATTGAAATTGGCAGATAGTAAATTGAGGGAATAACATACTCTCACATATTTTAGAGCAGATATCCGAACTTTAGTCATGCCTCAATGCATACTAAATCGTTATCTCTGATATCAGGAAACCGGTTAAACGCAATGATGAAATTAATACCAAACAAAGCTAGATTTAACGTTAGTTACTGATTCGCCAAGTTATAAAAGTGCGTCGTTTTGACAAATACAAACGTCACTTGTGACGTTTGTTTTACACGAATAAATACCAGACTTTTGAGAGCCAGGAAGATGTACACAACTGGGATGTATACATCAGGGTGTTTACTAGAATCTATGGTTGGAAACAATTGGTGACATGGCTCAAAATCGTTCTCAGTGGCGCAGATGCATCCACTCCCTGTGACTTATGATCTTCAAGGAAACTGTTTTGTATTTCTTTATTACTCCTTTGTCTCACACCTCTGCTCACTGTTTCTATTATGCTTTTCTTGTACTTTCTGCTCTTGCTTCGCGTGCTACACGGAATGTGGCGACTTGAACTTCCGCACATTTGTGCAAAGTTCTATGTCGAAAACAGACAGACAGACAGACAGAATCACCAGAATTACGTTCACTTCTTTATATACATCTCTAATGAGGTCAAGATAGCAAAACTGTATACAGACAGTCAGTTATTGTCTTAAGCGGAACTTATACATTCTAGAAAGGATCCACAGAAAGGTAGCACTTATGACTTTAAGAATGATCAATTTATCATACGCTGAAAGATTGAACAGTTTGAATCTCTTTTCCTTGTCATACTGTAGGCTAGACGCATTTGGAGAGAGATGTGTTGCAAATGGTTTAGCAGTGGCCAAAGTAGGAAATATTCATAAATAATGGTTAAAATGAGAAAAATTCAGTTAAATAATGGGAAAATATCGGTTAAATTTTGCTAGAGTACTAGTTAAATAATACTAAAAATGGGAAGGATTATGTCTTATAATCGAAATTCACCTATTTTTTTATTTACTGTTGGCACATTATTTGCCTATCTTTTACCACTTTTGTCCGATTGGAGAGATCGCATTACCATGTTTAAGATTTTATACAGACCTGGTCTATTTTCTCTTTCCCTTCTCTCCACATCACACACGCCCATGGAGAACATAGCAAGGGGTTTCAAAAGCCAAGGAGGAGCTATCTGTCTATGAAGTGCCAGTCCTCACAATGAGATAAAATCCTGGAATCCATTCGCAGCAAAAGTGGTTCCAGGACCCTCAATATATTCATTCAACAAGAGGTTACACAAGGACAGAAACTTGCTAGGAAAAAGATTAACACAAGCTTCAATTATTCCATCTTCAATCAATAAATCTGGATCAAAATCAATTTTCTTCCAGATACCAAACTTGGTATTGTTATTATGTGGCGTTCCCAGCTAGTGTTGACTTCAGGTGTACTGAAGAATGTTTGAGGGGGAATACAGACCACTGCCTTGAGTTCTGCAATGAGCCCGAAGAAAATGCTAGCTGGGGTGATATAAATTCAAACGTGTTTTCCACTTATTATTATTAATTAACCGTAAATAAAATACCACCTTAAACCAACAACGCATAATGGAACAACCAGAGAGCTCAAACATTGAGAAGTTCCAAATGAAACCATACTCAACGGTCTACTTTATCTCAAAAATATGAAATACCCCATAAAACACGATAAAACTGTAAATATATTTGGAAGTATACTTCCTGTCTGGTGTACAATAGTTATCCAACCTTAGAGCATTCAAATCTGTTGACCGAAAATAAATTTACATGGACTATAAGAGGAAGCTTTAATTCCTTGCAACTGGCAAAAAGACGCATAATTATTCGTGCTTACTTTACTTCTGACAAGAGTAACGGAAAAAGGGAAAAGACCGCCGCAGATTCCAATGTTTCCATACACAAAATTTCAGATATCTGATTGGAACTTGTGGCAATCCTTAAGATATGTTTGGCGGCATTCATTCGGTTTCACTTCAATTATACTAGCAAAGCTACGTCTCAGTAAGGCATTCTAATAGTTCATTGTTGGGTATGGCAAGTAAACTCCTAGACATACGTGATTTTCTTTGGTTTTGAATTTAGAGGCGATACTATCATCAACAATGGGTCTCTAGGGTGAAGATTTAGGTAACAATTAACTCCGTACCTGAGAAACCTATAGGACAATGAGAAGATGGTAAAGAAGTGAACGATATCCCACTGGTTGTGGTGAGTTGAAGACCATTAATTAGTACCATTAGTACCCTCTAAATTCTAATTAACGTCTCAAATCCAGTATTCTATCAACTTTTTGACTAAGGAATCATTTAAATATATCTAAAACAGAACAGATTTATTAACGTCAACCCAAAAAGCTCTAACTTGAGAATTAGCACTGACTATTCTGTTGAGAGGAACCTCGCCAGATTACTAGCTTGCTAGCTTTCTAGTTTTCTAGCCGGTCCCAAGCCCGGGTAAAGAGGGAGGGTTATGGCGTGGTGCTAGCAACTCCACCCCCAAAACTTAACCAAATTGCTACAGAAACTTCAGCGAATAAATATATTAAAAATCCTAAAAACATAAACAATAGCCTTATTTTTTGCTGGAATCGGGGAAGCGAAGTGACGCTGGCTGGTGAAAGCCTTCGGGAAGCAAGTCAGTCGATGTGTCTTCTTTCGACGAAAGCAAAAGTAAGGATGAGTACCTGGAATGTTCGTACAATGTATGAAACTGGAAAGGCTGCCCAGATAGCCGCTGAAATGAGAAGGTATAGAATAGAAGTGTTGGGGATCTGCGAAATCAGATGGAACGGAACTGGAAGGTGCCAACTACCTACTGGAGAGACAGTAATATATTCCGGCCACCTAGAGGACAACCATGAGCACACCGAGGGAGTGGCCATCATGATGTAACCAACAGCAGCCAAAGCTCTCATGCAGTGGGAACCAATCTCCTCCAGGATAATGACAGCCAGGTTCAACTCAAAAGGAAGGAAAGTTACAGTCATTCAATGTTATGCGCCTACAAACGTCTCAGATGAAGAGAAGAAGGAGGCGTTCTACAGACAACTACAAGCAATAATGGACAACGTCCCAAATGGCGATATCAAAATCTTGATGGGCGACATGAATGCGAAGCTGGGAGGAGATAACACAGGAAGAAAACTCACCATGGGTCGAGAAGCCCTCGGTGAAATGAACGGCAACAGTGAGCTCTTCTCAGACTTCTGTGCCTTCAATGATTTGGTGATTGGTGGCAGCGTTTTAAAACACAAGGATATACACAAGGTGAAATGGATTTCACCAGATGGAAACACCAAGAATCAAATAGACTTCATCTCAATTTCAAGAAAGTGGAGACGGAGCCTACTGGACACAAGGTCAAGGAGAGGAGCAGATGTGGGTTCAGACCACTATCTAGTACAAGGGACTTTCAAGGTGAAACTAAAAGCCTCGAGGACAGCTGGGGATAGGCCACAATGCAAGTTCAACACTCGATTACTGAAGCGCACAACCACAAAAGACACCTTCACTGCAAATGTCAGAGCAAAGCAGGAAACACTACGCGACAGCACTGAAGAATCATGCGTGGAAGAACATTGGAAGTCTCTGAAGGCGATTCTCAACGAAACGTGTTCAACGGTTCTAGGAAGAAAAAAGAGACAAGACAAGGAATGGCTCTCAACGGACACTTGGAAATTAATAGAAGAGAGGAGAATGGTGAAAGAGAAAATGATTCAATGCAAGGACGGACAGGAGAAGGAGACGATGAGCTCAACTTACAAAGCATTGGACAAAGAAGTGAAGAAAAGTGCTAGGAAGGACAAAAGACGATTCTACGACAATCTAACTACTGAAGCTGAGAAGGCAGCAGGCAAAAGGGACCTGAGGACACTATGTCAGATAACCAAATCTCTATCCGGGAAGAGAGCGACACAAGCGAAACTCATAAAAGACAGCCAAGGGAAGCCCATTACCAAGGAATAAAAACAGATTAAACAATGGGCGGATCACTTCAAAAGACTCTAAAACCGACCATCACCTGCAACCCGTCCAGAAATACCAACAACAGCGCGCACACAACTGCAAGTTGACACCAATCCTCCAACAAGAACTGAAGTCTTGAATGCAATCAAGCTTCTGAAAGCTGGAAAAGCAGCTAGACCAGATGGAATACCCCTGAAGCACTGAAAGCAGACACAAAGACAACAGCAGACATGCTGACTCCATTATTGCAAAAGGTCTGGAAGGAGAGAAAGGTATAAAACCTTTAAGGATTTGTGAGGAGGAACCAAAATTGTCTAATCCTGTTACTGAAGAGTTTGAAAATGATGAAATTGACGGTAAAGTGAATATTCGTGATAATGATCATGATAGTGCACAGTTGTCTTTGGTTGATCAGGATGAGATGAGGGATATGCCTACTACTGCTAAGTTGAACAAAGTTTCTGTACAACTTGAACGTGAAGTAGACCCAAAGGCAGATGCAGTTGCAGAAGGCATGGATACGTGTGAGATCGTCAGTGTAATTGATCAGCATGTAGCCCACCTATCATCAGATGCTATTGCTAAACCTGAGCCGATAGTAAAAGACAGCAGTGGTGGTGGTCTTGCATGTAGACAAATTTCTGAAAGCCGAGCAACAACAGCTTTTGATCCACCGCTAACTTCATCAACTGATATCAATCAGTCGTCGTTGGTGCTGTCATCCACAATGAGAAGGACGCCCATCAACTCAAGTATCTTGTGCAATGACTTTGATAGTATTGGTGCATTTGAAAAGGCGAAAGATATTGGTCAGTTTAGTGAGAATAAGCCAAGTGTAAACGAGAGGGTAATTGTTAAATTGACTTGCACGAATAAAGGCATTTCTTGTTTCAAGTTACTATTTGAATGTTATTATCTTTGGTGTAAATTGCTCTGTTTCTACGCTTGGTTGACCAGATACGTCGTGTGTTTGTTGGTCATCTATATTCTACGATACAATGACATGAGCGTGTTACCCTTCAGATTTGAGGATATAGCTGATAGAAGGAGGTCAGCAAATGAACTCTGCAACGATTTTCCAACCTACACTCGTCAACTTGAAAACGTTTGCATGCGCTCTCGTGTAAGTCCTATAATTATTCAAGGGAATTACGTCAAGACATTTGTCAGTCACGTCTCGTAAACCGTTAATGCCCAGCTCTTGCTACGCTCGGGCTCACGCTGTCGCTTGAAGTTTCTCAGAAACGCTTAGTAATAACGGACGAAAAAACCAAAACACCAATTGTTGACTTGAGGATTCTTTATTGTTACACCAACATATTAATCAAGTATGACTAAGGTCTGTGAACAAATATTACAATAATAAATCACAATATTACTTCTGACAGTTTTCTATGTCTTCTTTCTGAACAGCGACCGATGAGACGATGACTGATGGATGACCTGTGAAGATTATGGGGAAGTTGGTTTTGAGCAAACAACCATGAATTGATCGTTCAATCTTCAACTACATTGACACTCCCCGGCAAAAAAGGGATCCAACCCCTTTTTCTATCACGACCAATACGCGTTGACTTGGATGCCATTGCGAGAACCTGGGTCACACGGACAGAGCTGAAATGGAAAACAAACAGAAAAGCCAACACACCACAAGCATACTCACAGCACAATCTCACACATCAATGACGACCTGCGCCTTCCAGTTAAAGGCATCCTCTTGACATCTCGCAACACAATCGCCACTTGTTAGAATGACTCTTGCAGAATGCAACGTGACCATGGCAGTACCTCACGATACTCTACGCTCATCCTCTTATCTACTCACTACCAATTACCACTGAAATCGCTTGTCACTCATTCTGCCTCAATTCTAGTAACGATGACATATGCGAGCCTCAGTCGTTTACACTCTTTCTCCCCGGAGTGTGGGACCACAGCTAACAATTATCTCCGTGTGCATTTCATTCTCAGCGATAGCCTCCCCGGCGTATACGACCCATCTGCTGTCCTTAACATCAATCAATTCATTCACGGATGTAGAAGACTCAAAACAACTTCAGAAGTAAGCACGACGAAAATTTTAACAAAATTATGCAATAAAAACAAGGTACGAAAACAACGAGTAAACATAATTAATCCAAAAACACCGATTGATATGACACACCACACGTATATACAAACAGTACACACAAACTCGCAGTTCATGTCTTGATGGAATTCCTTTGAAGAATCGCAGGACTTAGACCAGTACGCCCACAACCCTTCACAGGTTGACGATTGTACGTTGTGGAATGTCCGGACACAAACAAGATTAACCAACAATTACATCAATTGGAACTCACACAATTATTTAACACGAACATATGTACAATCAACACATCAAATGTGGTGGATTCTGGCACGACAAACTACCCTTGAAGAACTGTAGGACTTACAGCAGTACGCCTACATTCCTTCTCAGGTTGATGATCCAAGTGGAAGTCGTTCGGACACAAACAGAATTACCAACAGCTAGATGACAGATGATATCAATTCAGTATATATGATATGAACTTATGTACAAAATCACACACCAAGCACATTGGACTGCTCATTGATGCGCTAGCCTTTGAAGAATTGTAGGACTTAAGGCAGTACGCCTACAACCCTTCTCAGGTTGACGCTCTAGGTTGGAAAATCGTTGCAGAGTTCATTTGCTGACCTCCTTCTATCAGCTATATCCTCAAATCTGAAGGGTAACACGCTCATGTCATTGTATCGTAGAATATAGATGACCAACAAACACACGACGTATCTGGTCAACCAAGCGTAGAAACAGAGCAATTTACACCAAAGATAATAACATTCAAATAGTAACTTGAAACAAGAAATGCCTTTATTCGTGCAAGTCAATTTAACAATTACCCTCTCGTTTACACTTGGCTTATTCTCACTAAACTGACCAATATCTTTCGCCTTTTCAAATGCACCAATACTATCAAAGTCATTGCACAAGATACTTGAGTTGATGGGCGTCCTTCTCATTGTGGATGACAGCACCAACGACGACTGATTGATATCAGTTGATGAAGTTAGCGGTGGATCAAAAGCTGTTGTTGCTCGGCTTTCAGAAATTTGTCTACATGCAAGACCACCACCACTGCTGTCTTTTACTATCGGCTCAGGTTTAGCAATAGCATCTGATGATAGGTGGGCTACATGCTGATCAATTAATAATAATATATTTCTTCCTGTTTATGCAGGAACATACCAATTGTACAGGCATGGATAAGTTATTATATAAATTACACAAATTGATGTATGATGAATTTACAGTTTGGTTGTTCTTTCTGACATTAGAGTCAGTCGGAACAGTCTGCTATAAAGTCTGTTTGTGTAGCACATAAAGAGATATAGAATATTGTCTTCGCATTAAAAAAAACCCAGACATCAGATGAATGTAATACAAATATCTGGGAAAAAAAGCTTGAAGTCAATCCTCTTACATAACTTTGTTGTGAACAGCACCCTCGGCTCAAAGTTTATTGATGTATTATGTTGAGATCAGTGATATATTTATTCTATTTTTTCAGTAGTCTTATCGTAGTTTTATAACAGGAAAGAAATTTGATCGGGGATGCGAAAACTAGATGAGGTCATGTGAAGTTGTTTTACTGCATCAAATGGTGCTGAGGTCGGTTCCAGAATTCTCCATTTGCTCCATTTGTGTCTGCATGGCGGACTGCATTCGTAAGTTCAGAAAAATGTTGAAAACTGTTTGAAAACCAGTTGCTTCTTCATTTCAGATCATGAATACTCATTTACAGCATGTTCGCCAGCGTCTTCAAATGGTAGAATTGGATCGTTCATGGAATTTGAGTGGTTATGAGATAGATGGTTTGGAATTAATCCTCATTTCAGTTTAGATGCAGGGTTGTTCGACCTCGACCAGAAGATGAATAGGAGTATCAGAGTACCAAAAAGAGAAAGTATGTGAACATTAAAAGGACATTAATGTATATATATAATTGTTTATGTCAACTGTGTAATAAATTATTAAGAAATTATTTTTAGTTATAGTTTTTTTTACGAATTTATGCGAAGTCTTAGAGTCTATTTAGTGTCATGATGTGTATTAATGAGTCTGAGCGTTTTAGTGTTCTAATGACTGATGCGTTTTAGAAGTAAGTAATGAGTTCTGGTAGGGATAGACTTTGGGATAAAACAGTTTATATAGCAAGCGTTTGAAGGTTACAATAAAGTGACACGTCCTATTTCTAGGGGTAAACTATTCCTGTATGTTCCGTACTAAGTCTTTATGCATCCATGCTGCTAGTTTATTTATGGTTTTTAGATTGTTAAGGGTGTTGAAGTGCGTTTTTTAGGTGCTGTAGTAGATTAGTAGTTGATTCGTTTTAGGAGTAAATAGTTTATTGATATAGTCAGTAGAGTGAAACAGTCTATGCAGAGAGCGTTTGAAACTTGTAACCGAAGAGCAAGTTCTGACATCTAGGGGAAGGCTATTCCATATTTTAGAATACATGACTGTGAAGAAGTTTTCACGGAGTGTTGACTTAAAAGAATGAGTTGTCACTGTGGAAGTTTGGTTACGCAGATCGTAAGAACCTTCCTGTGCGAATTGTATGTCCCTGTTACCTGAGAATGATATTTTGTGAAGGACCTTAAAGAAGAATATTAGGTTTATAATAAGTCGCCTTGTCCAAAGTGGGTCAAGTTTTAGGATCATGCACCGTGAGATGTAGTCTTTCTTACAATCATAGCCAAGTAGTTTTGAGGTAAAATATCGTTGGATACTTTCCATCCTTAGCTTATCACGTGTGCGAGTGCTGCTTATAATAAATGGACAGTATTCTAGTAGTGGTCTGACACATGTTTTGTACAGAATTAGCTTGGCTTCATTGTCGTGAAAGTTCCTGAGTATGCATCCTAAGAGCATCCTCGATTTTCTAGTCTGTGATGCTACTTGCTCAGAGAATGTCAAGTCACTAGAGTACCTCAGGCCTAGGTCAACGACACTTCGGAGTCTGGTTAGGTTAGCAGATTGGAGCGTTAATTTCAGGTCAATTGAGGGTGCACCGAAGCAGATCCAGCCACATTTGTTCAGATTGAATTGGAGATTCCATAGGGACGACCAAGCAGTCATTTTATCTAATTCCTTCTGCACTACATTCTCGAAGTTCCCTAAGTCATCACTTTGGAATGTATAAGCTACTTTTAGGTCATCTGCAAAGATGAATGGCTTCCCGTGCGTGAAGCAAGCGCATATGTCATTGATGTATAGTGTAAATAGGAGGGGTCCAATGACACTACCTTGTACTACACCAGAAGTGATAGGGCTAGGTTTGGAGGTTGCAGACCCGAGTTTAACTATTTGGGACCTATTGTTAAGGAATGATTTAAGCCATCCTAATAATGGGTCACGTATTCCTAAGGAGTTCAGCTTATTTGTTAGCAGTAAATGGTCAACACGGTCAAATGCCTTAGAAATGTCAAAGTAGATGACGAGTACTAGTTGCCGTCTGTCACGACTGCTGGTTACAAAATTGAAGAAGTCTAGGTGACATGTTAAGCATGATCTGGATTTCAGGAATCCATGTTGGTTTGGACTTATAATATTCCAGCTAAGCATATGTTTGATTAGGTTATCTTTGACCAGTCTCTCCATGATTCTAGATGCTATAGGTGTGATATTGATCGGCCGGTAGTTACTGACTTCAGTTTTCGAGCCAGATTTGTGTTTAGGCATAATGAATGTTGTCTTCCATATGTCAGGGTAAGTTTGAGTTTCTAGGGACATTGTGAATATTTTAAGCAGCAGTAGAGGAATGTCAGGGCCACCATATTTATAGAAGTAAGATGATATACCGTCGGTACCGAAACCTTTTGAACTTTTGAGGGTTCTTATAGTTTGGTTAATATTAGCGTAAGTGAATTGAACAGTGCTGATTTTATTTGGTGTGAGTGGAGATGGAGTTTGTGTCATATTAGTAGTAGGGTGTATATCGAGTAGCTGGACTGAGGGCTTAATGTAGTTACCTGCAAAAGTTTTGTTGAATAGTTCACATATGTCTGTAGAGTTAGTGCATAGCCTACCTTTGTCTATGAGGAGAGAAATGCTGTGATTTTTGCGATTCATTCGCTTCCTTAAGATTTCTGTGAGTGCATACACTCTAGCAGGACTGGCTACTGCAGTGCGTTCTTCCTTTCTCATACGGTGATCTCGAGCTTGTGAGATGGAGCTAAGGGTGTTAAGTATTAGACCTAGAGTGCCAAAGTCGTGGTGTTTGAAGTAACTTGTTGAGAGTCTCTTCAGTTTCGTACGATCCTTTGGTTTTATGAATGACTTTCTGTGTGGGGAAACCTTTAGTGTTTGGAGTGGAATGACAGCATCTAAGCATGTGTTAGTGTTATGGTAGAAGATGGTTAGGGCTCTCGATAGGTCATCAGTAGTGAAGTATTCATCCCATTTGGAGGATCTTAGCATTGATTCTACTAAGGCCCAGTTTGCCTTACTATAGTTCCTATATATTACTTGTTGTGAAGTGGAGGTATGAGATGCATTGCTACTCAGCGGAAGTGGCAGTGCACATACCACTGTTTTGTGGTCGCTCCCTGGAAACTCAGAACCTACTAGCGTTGAAAGGGGGCTTATATTGTGGCAGAAGATTAAGTCTAGTACGTTATTACCTCTTGTGGGAGTAGTGACAGTTTGTTTCCAGCCAAGTATATCCAGTGTGCCTAAAAACTTATCAAATTTAGTTGGGCCTGTGGGTATATCCCAGTTGATTTCAGGTAAGTTAAAGTCCCCACATAGGATCTTATGGTCGTATTGTAAGTCGGATAATTGCTCCAGAGTATTAATAAGTTGGGTCTCGTAATTACTAAAGGTGCCAGGTGCTCTGTAGGTGCATCCAATTAATGCTGTTACGTTATTTAGGTGTACATTAACCCATAGAGTCTCAGGCATGTTAAGTGTACTACTTTCTAGCTGTGATACAGTAAGTGCATTCAGAAAGTACATGAGACAACCCCCTCCCTTACCACCTTCCCTGTCACACCGAAAGTGTGTGTAGTTATCTAAGCTTATTTCTTCATCCAAGATGTTCGAATGACACCAAGATTCAGTGATGACAATTACAGGGGGTTTGTATATTACTGTGAGTGCTCTGAGCATCGGCAATTTATTTAGAACAGATCTAGCATTTATGAGGATTAGGTAAAGATGAGAGTTGAAGTAGCATTTGAAGTATTTAAGTTCGTTAGTCAGCCCCGAATATGGTTCAGCACCCAGTAGTTCTGCTTGACATGATGATCCTATGTTAAGAGGAGTTTCAGCATCATGCTCACCTATGTCTACCGAGTTGGTGTGTGCTGTTTTCGGTGAAGAATTAAGATTTGGAGTACTGGATTTGCTATAGACCGAGGAATTTTTATTTTTAGTTAGGTTACAGAAGTGGGTAGGGTTCTTTATTTGACCTATATTTGTGCAGGTGTCAAGTGTGCCTAATGGATACGGGTGCACTAGACCGTTCCTGTTTTCATGCAAGGAGGGAGCCAGCTCTAGTGGTTTAGGAGTGTTAACATCCCTACCAGCTGTTTTTTCAACGCTGACAGGGACGCGGGGGATAAAAAATGATTGGATCCTTTGATGACCATGGCTTATTATTCCACCTATTGTTTGATGCTAGTTGTGTCCTTGTGTGGGTTTCATGTGTACTGCATTGTGGGTTAGTTCCCAGCAGACTTGTACCATATATCCGGTCAAAATTTGTTTGTGTGCCATACTCTGAAGACCCTGAGTTGTTGATAGCCGAGTTCTGACTATTACCACTTGTACTATTGAGGGTGACATTGTTGTGACATTGGATATCAGTGTGTGCCATGGTGCGATTTAGCACGTTGTGGGTGCTAGTACTATTGACCGTGGGAAGTGTGGGTTTATTTAAGCTGCCACTGTTTTTGTTTGTATGGTTTAGGGGCATATTTTCCTTACCTTTAGCAATGAAGTTATGGCTAGGAGAAGACAAAGTGGAATTTCGGGGGGTTTTGGCTTTTTTTCTGGGGTTATTTAATGGCATTTTAGATTCTGCGGTGATAGGTGGTATGGTTTTGTTATTTATTTGGTTACAGTCTAGTGGCCTTTCGGCTGGTGTTGCACTCTGATGGGATATTTCTGTGTGTTTTGAGAGGGGTGATGCGGTGGGGTCTACTGTATCTTTCACAGGGTTGGGAATAATGGCTGCTTGCAAAGTCCTATTACCTATTTCACAATTAGTCTTAGCAAGATAGTTGTATGCGCGCCTTTCTATGACTGTTTTGTCCACCCCGACCTTTATATGTTTGTAGTTTCTGGCTTGCGATAGGGTGTGTTGGGAGTGAATGAATTTTCTGGTCTCTGCCGGTGTTTCGAACTGAAAACGAATAGGACAACACTTCTCATGTTGACTCTTCTTCAGCCTATAGCACTTAGTCTTGGAGTTAGGCATTTTCGCTTCACTAAGTAAGATGCGCTGTACCTTTTTTAGTGCCTCATTGTCCGGAACGTTGTAGACAATAGCACTCAGTTTTGCGTCGAGTCGTTTTGTTACTTCTGTGGTAACAAAATTAATGAGGTTATCTACCTTAGTTACCGATTCTGTGTCAAGCTTGTTAAGGTTTACAGTTTTCATGAGGATAGTTAGAGGTGTCAATTCACAGACCTGCGATCTGATATCGCTGATCTGATCTGATAATTTGGATATCTCGGCATCGGTTTCGATGTTTCCAGCATTTACTGACTTGCTGTTTTTTATTTCCCTTAACTCAGCCTTAAGTTCACCTATAGACAACTTTAGAAGTTCTATTTCTGAAGATAGTACTGAAGAAGAGCTTGATGGCTGGAGTTTTTCGATAAGCACATAAGGTGAAGGGAGGGGTTCTGTATGAGCAGAGGGTACTGAATTTTTAGGAGTAGTGCTAATACTAGCTGTCAGTACAGTTTTATCCTCAGTTCCAGCTCGACGCTTACGGCATACAAGTGAGTTATGTGACTCATTATAGCCGTTTGTAGGGGGTGTGTTGCTTGATGTAGCAATCAAGGACGTTAAATTAGACACCAGTTTTACAGGGGATGGGTTCGTTGCTTTTTACTTTGACTAACCATAACTATTAGAAATGGAAGTTAGTGGTTACAAGTATGGAGGTAGTATAGTACTTGTGCAAGTACTACAACAAGATAAATTTTATGTAACGAATCACGTAAAAATGTAACGCAAACGTTGAACGTACCGCGATACAGAGATGCACTGACGATCTCACACGTATCCATGCCTTCTGCAACTGCATCTGCCTTTGGGTCTACTTCACGTTCAAGTTGTACAGAAACTTTGTTCAACTTAGCAGTAGTAGGCATATCCCTCATCTCATCCTGATCAACCAAAGACAAATGTGCACTATCATGATCATTATCACGAATATTCACTTTACCGTCAATTTCATCATTTTCAAACTCTTCAGTAACAGGATTAGACAATTTTGGTTCCTCCTCACAAATCATTCAAGGTTTTATATCTTCACTCTGACTACTAATACCTTGTAAACTTGTAGGGTCAGAACTGCACTCTGAAGCAGCAACTCTATTCTGTGACACTCTATTCAACAACTGTTGAGACATTATTAACTTGTAGACAATTTAAGATTTGACATTATATCATCCTTGATCGTGCCTGTAAAAATGGCATGCATTTTCATGTAAATTTATGTTTATATGAAAATAAATTATTATTATTATTATTATTATAATGGCTTACTAGTTGCAACTACAGACTTCTTCACCGCACCGTTATCGTCACACAATTCGGAGTCAGGCCTGGAGTTCACATTTAGCTTATCACTGAACTTGCTTACTGGTTCACAGTTCACCTTTGTATGCACCTCTTGCAAACGTGTAAAACACAACCGTGTTTGTCTTGCATCTTGCAACTTATCTGTTGATGAGGTACTACGAAACCTGTTACACTCACTAGGTTTATATGCATTACTAGACATCATGGAGCCTTCCCGATATCCACCTCTCTGAGGCCTATTCGTCAACAATGAGTGCGTTTTACCCTCAGACTGCTCCATTCTAGGGGTGAGATTCAATATACTGGCAAACTTGCTCATCGATTGATTGACACTATCTTTTACTAGTTTCAGGATATCATCAAACTTTGGCTCGATACATTCATCCTCCATACGGGAGCTTATCTTCACCCACTTCCTTTGCAGTCGAGTAGGTAGGCGTCTCGCTATTACTTCTAGTATAAAACTCGAGTTGAGGTCGCTCATGCAATTTATCGAGATCAATGCATTCTTGTAAGTCAAGAGAGTATCCGAAAACTCAGTGAGTTCCTTGGAGTCATCTTGAAGTTGACTGCCGTTACCTTTGACGGCTTCGTATACGTTCCTTACAATCATTGAAGATCTTCCGAATCTTTTGACGCAGGATACGCATCGCCTCAGTATATCCTTCATTTGGGGGCATATCCTTACAGCACTGTATAGCTCTTGAAGCAACTCCAGTGCAATACCTCATCAAATACATCAATTTCATTTCATCATTTAATAAAAAACTACTGAGTATGGTTTCAAGCTCCTTTAAAAACTGTGGATAGTCAGCTGGATTTCCGTCGAAACACCGTGGTTCAAATTTAGGGATTTTGATATTCCTATCATCCCTAAACGGCGAAACAGTGACATCAAGCATATCATGCTTAACATCAGACACATCGTTACAAGTACCAGACAAGTCAACATGGCTTACTTTCCTGTTTGCTTCCAAGACGCTCTATCCCCTCTTTGACCCAGGCATCATTGATCCTAACGAAAATTGCAGAAAATTTCCAGATAACGCTTTTGCAAGGGACACTTGGCCGGCACCAGGAAAGACGGACGGAGACTATCCAAAAGTCAGAAACTGTCACCAACCGTCAGAATCTGTCAATCACGTCTCAAAAACCGTTAATGCCCAGCTCTTGCTACTCCGGGCCTCTCGCTGTCCCTCGAAGCCTTTCAGAAACGCTTGGTACTAACGGGCGCAAAAACCAAAACACCGATTGGTGACTCGAGAATTCTTTATTCTAACACCAACATATGAGCAGTATAATAAATAAGGTCTGGACAAATATTACAATAATAAATCACGATATTACTTCTGACGGGTTTTTACGTGCTTTCTGAGCACTGACCGATGAGACGATGACTGGTGTATCGATGACTCAGCGAGAATAAAGCGGAAGTTGGGTTTGAGCAAACAACCATGAACTGATCGTTCAATCTTCACCTACACTGACAGCAATTTTTTCTCTTATTCAAAGTTATAAGAAAGCACTGTAACGGTAACTCTTCCATAAAGTGGGCTAATCCTAAATCTTACGGACTACGCAACGATGACTATCTTCTCAAGGTTAACACCCGTAAACTCACCCCTACAGCTAACTTCTTCACTGTTTAATTTTGCAAACTTTGGAACCAACTACCCTCTGAGATTAGATCCTGTGAAATGCCTGACAGTTTCAAAACGAACCTAGAAAAACATATTAACATGTCCACCCTAACCTGTCTAAAAGATGTCAAATGCTGGTAGAGTGGTGAAACAATGGCATTTCAATATTTAACTGCAGAAAGTACACTAGTTCCTAGACAGACTAACATAATGATACTTAGTAATTATACATGTTCAATTCTTGAAATTAGATTGTCATTAAAATACATAAAATGATTAAAATATTTACGCAGCAAATGTCCTCTTGCCTTACGACGCTTGTTCCCCTTATAACACTCAGTTGTTGAGCCTAATGTATTCCTTGATAATACGAATTATAACATTGATCATACTCTTATCATATATAGTCTGATTTACTTTACGGTTCCCTGTAGACCAACTATCCTTCTTCAGTATACATACACAGCAGTATTGTTAACCAAATGCTAAAATTTTGTTGGTTCGGCGTTAATATCTTTTTATACTTTTAGACAGGTTACTTTGCAACGTCAAATGTTTACTTTATATATGACTGTCATGATAGTTTAGTACACTAAGTCCTGCCAACCGACCTTACCTTAAGTTCATACTACCTACAATGAACCCTAACTATAGTGTTCTGCTAAATCTTGCTCCCCTATTCACAACACCTATTCGTTTCACTCTTTAAGGTTTTAACTTCTTATAAAGTAATCTGTTCATCAGGATGCATGCACACATATATAATATGTTCGTAAAGATGTACGTGGAGACCTATTGGAAGCACTCATTAAGAAAGATAGGGAAATGGAATATGAGGTACGAACATGTCTGGTACCAAGCAATACATTTGCGGTAGCCATAATAATCATAGTCTCAGAGCCTAACATCATAAAAGCAAGGAGGGTGGCGCTAGCTGATCAGTAGATATGGTGGTGGTCACTAAGGTGAATCGCCCCATTCTGCAGGAACAGCAAAACACAAATTAAAGGCTCGAGATATTTCTGAGTTTTATGAGGGCTTAGATCTTTATCTTGGAAAAGATAATAATGATGATCACCTAGACAGATCATGCTTCTGCCTTTAAATATATACCATTCGCTCAGCCTATTGTTCAGATGCGACCATGTAGGCTCTGCACAGATTTATGGGGCATCTTATAAACTAACTTGCTGTCCATTGTCGGATCTTAAAATACCACTTCACAATGTCTTATCTCATTTATTTTCTAATAACGTCTTTACTTGATCCTCATTATACTCCATTAAACCTAACATTTTATAGCTCTTTATGAATTTGATTCGACTTATTCTATTCCTATTCTCTGTAGGGTACGGTTGTGCACCAAATGCACAAAAAGGCATAAAATATAAAAATACAGGCATAAGGCAAAAATGTATTAAAACCAAAAGTGGACATCATGATAGTGCAAACTGTACAGGAAGCATTATACATTGCAAATGAACGTTGTCAGCCTAGGGAGTTTCCTTTATTAATGCATTTATTAGTGATACTTGGACTTACCCATTTCATTACACTTTATTGATTCACCTTAGCACCTTTAATTTTTTAAACAGCTTTCAATCCCTTGTAAACGTTGTACTTACCTCAATATTGGCTGGTTATTGTATGCCTACAACCACGGGATGAAAACGGAACGAAGTAGGTTTTCCCGCTCAACCTGGAGGATAACTGTACAATTCACTGACTATACGGCCTGGTTCAGACAATGAGTGTATTTATATATGTGTATCAAATATATATCTGTTTAAACATTATTAACTTGTAGACAATCTACGATTTGAGATCATATCATACTTGATCATGCCTGTAAAAATGGCATACATTTTCAAGTAAATTTATATGTTTATATGAAAATATACACTATTATTATTCAAGTAGAGAACGGATAAAGAACTTCATCTGGAAAGAAAACAGTCATGCTTAACAAGTTCAAACAGTATTCATTAAGTATCATCGGGAAGGGAAGAAAGAAGGAAATTGCGACACATGTATTGGCACGCGATAAGTTTCATTGATTGTTTGTTGCTTCATTCGATTCATCGTGTGAGGGCCGAAATACTGCCCGGGCGCCAAGACCGAAGCAGGTGGTTTTATTAAGGGACCACCCCCGGAGACTTTGACTTGGACTCTAATCCGCAAGGCAGCAGAGCAGCGTCAGGAGCTGCATTCCCATGGTTTCCAGTGACCCATATGGGTTCATACGCCATTTGATTCGATTGAATACTGGAGCCCATGTACCCCATGGTAACTGCTTTTAGTTTATTCGGTATCCAAACAACCTTCCTGAAATTGTAGGACCTGCAGGCACAGAGTCCCAGTTAGTTTAGCATGTTGGGTCATTACGGTATTCAAGCCCGACCACCACGACAAGGTAGCAGCTATCGGCCGGGATATCTACCTCACCATTCGTGCACATGAATCAGCAGCCTAACGGCAGAGTAAATCTCCAGCATACTGATCAGTCTGTCTCACCTGCTGCTGAAGCTGGCCTAGAAGCTATCCAGAAGATCTGCGTATTTCAGACATGCACATGTGGCTCACCTTACAACTATCCAGATTAACCAGCTGTATGAGTGCATCTGGCTCCTAATCTACTAGCGTTCAGTTGTCAGCACCACCCAGTTTTTATTTTATATAAAAGCATCACGTGATCAAAAAGGGCAATGAGTTTGGAGTTCGTCTCTCATGGTTAAACTTGTGTTTCTTTTTATCACAGCTAACAGTTCTGTTCAACAGTACCTACACCAAATCTAAAAATTATTTCCTTCCTTTAAATATGGGTTAGGAAATAAATTCCTGCTAAATACACCCATGTTCACATGCTGTCTAGTAGAACATTTTCACTGATTGAAAATATGTCCATCTTCCTATAATTACCGCTTATATCTCAAGGATGTTTTGCAAACTTGGATGTTGCGGAATTGCGTAAACCTGTTGTAGTGGTATATAATTCCCCAAAATTATTGACCTCAGCAATCAATCATTGGATGCTGGCCGCCACTGTTTAGGTCGACTTGTTTAGCTGAAGGCTTCCGGTCAAGCATCCCCGCCATTTGGTACCCCGTCTTGACACGTGCACGATCACTAGCCAGCTAAGCGTTCGTCTGACGGCTTGTTTTGGTCCCGAAATATATCACGTAGTTTGGACGATCAAATATTGGCTTTTGCTTTGTTATTGGTACGCGAGAATTAATAAGTTAGAAGTTGCTGTACAAGAGATTCGGTCAACCTCTAAACTGATGAGCCCAACTGCGAACTTCGTCCACGATAAATCCGCAGATAACCCCGGTGAGTTCGTTCCATTTTGTATTTGTTCTTGTACCATATATTATTCGACATAATTTTCGTCATGAGTGATCTTAGTCCCAAGGTCATTCGTATCCGCTCAACCCCTAAAACCATTCAGCTTGTACCATACTGGCCAGATAATGCTGAAACGTGGTTTCGGATAGCTGAAGCAGATTTTTGTGAGCATGGGATAACCGATCACCATTCACAGTTACTTGCAGTTGTCCACGCCCTACCGCGGGAATTCAGCAAGTACGTAACTTCACAGATGTTGAGTCCCGAGGTAAGTAACTCGTACGAGTTGCTCAAAGCATCCCTCCTCAGGAGAAACGTTCTCACGGACCGACAACGTCTAGATGAATTATTTCGTAACATCGAGTTAGGAGATCAGTAAGCCGTGAGCATGCTGACAATAATGAGAGAAGTTATTGGCCGAAGTCATTTCGACGAAGGACTATTTGGAGAACTCTTCTTATCCAAGCTGCCTCAGTCTGTACAGACCGTACTTGTGACACTTCAGGGTCTTGTAACAGATGACTTAGGTATTTCTGCTGATAAGGTTCTAGAAATAACTAGACGGTCAGTTCCCGAAATATGCTCGATGACTAAGCATACTTCGAGTAAGGATCCTGCAATGATAGAGTTATGCAACTCCATCCAGCAGACGTTTAGGTCGAACAAACATTCTAACTCCTCCGACCGTCGTCCTAAATCTCCTCAACGCAGAAACTCACGTGGTCGATCTAAGTCCAAACCACGTTCTCTGAAAAACCCTGACTGGTGATTGTACCACAACACCTATGGCCAAGAAGCGAAGTGTTGCTGTAAGCCTTGTAAATTCGGTAATGTCTCAATGTCTGTGGGAAACTATCCCGCCGGCACGCGTTAGCGGCAACCGTCACCGGTGGCACTAGCCGCCTTCTTTACATCCATGATGTGATAAGCCAGACTCGATATTTAGTCGACACAGGCGCCGAAGTCAGCGTCCTTCCTGCTACAGCAGCAGATCGACAGAAGGAACCTACCTTCAACTTACAGGCTGCAAATGGAAAACCAATCGCAACCTTTGGTAGGAAATACGTCAATCTGAACGTAGGTTTACGCAAACCTATTCGATGGATTTTCCTTCTTGCTGATGTCACAATGCCCATCATTGGCACGGACCTACTTAATCATCATGATTTACTCGTAGACGTCCGCCGAAAACGACTAATTGACAATACTACTACTACTACTACTAATAATAATAATAATTTATTTTCATATAAACATAAATTTACATGAAAATGCATGCCATTTTTACAGGCACGATCAAGGATGATATAATGTCAAATCTTAAATTGTCTACAAGTTAATAATGTTTCAACAGTTTAATATTTGATATATATATATAATTACACTGATTGTCTGAACCAGGCCGTATAGTTATTGAATTGTACACTTGTCCTCCAGGTTGAGCGGGAAAATCGACTTCGTTTCGTTTTCATCCCGTGGTTGTAGGCATACGATAACCAACCAATATTGAGGTAAGTACAACGTTTACAAGGAATTGGAAGCTGTTTTAGAAAAACTAAAGTGCTGAGGTGAAACATTAAAGTGTAATAGATTAAGTGAGTGAAATATATCATTAATAAACACATTTATATAGGAAACAGAATGGGGAAGTAATTAATCCTTAGGCCGACAACGTTCATTTGCAATGTATAATGAAACCAATATATTTTATATTATCATGATGTCCACTTTTGGCTTTAATACAATTATTTTCAAGCCAGTTGTTTTTATTTCATGTCTTTTTTTCTATTTGGTGCACAACCGTACCCTCCAGAGAATAGGAATAGAACAAGTCGAATCAAATTCACAAAGAGCTATAAAATGTTAGGTTTAATGGAATATAATGAGAATCAAGTAAAGACGTTATTAGAAAATAAGTGAGACAAGATATTGTGAAGTGGTATTTAAAGATCCGACAATGGATAGCAAGTTAATTTATAAGATGCCCCATAAATCTGTGCAGATCCCACGTGGTCGCATCTCAACAATAGGCTGAGCGAATGGTATATATTTAAAGGCAGAAGCATGATCTGTCTAGGTGATCATTATTATCTTTTCCAAGATAAAGATCTAAGCCCTCATAAAAATCAGAAATATCTCGAGCCTTTAATTTGTGTTTTGCTGTTCCTGCAGAATGGGGCGATTCACCTTAGTGACCACCACCATATCTACTGATCAGCTAGCGCCACCCTCCTTGCTTTTATGATGTTAGGCTCTGAGACTATGATTATTATGGCTACCGCAAATGTATTGCTTGGTACCAGACATGTTCGTACCCCATATTCTATCTCCCTAGCTTTCTTAATGAGTGCTTCCAATAGGTCTCCACGTACATCTTTACGAACATATTATATATGTGTGCATGCATCCTGATGAACAGATTACTTTATAAGAAGTTAAAACCTTAAAGAGTGAAACGAATAGGTGTTGTGAATGGTGGAGCAAGATTTAGCAGAATACTATAGTTAAGGTTCAATTTAGGTAGTATGGACTGAAGGTAAGGTCGGTTGGCAGGACTTAGTGTACTAAATTATCATGACAGTCTTATATATAGTAAACATCTGACATTGCAAAGTAACGTGTCTAGACATATTATAAAAAGATATTAACACAGAACCAACGAAATTTTGGCATTTTTTAACAATACTGCAGTGTGTGTATACTGAAGAATGGTGGTTAGTCTACAGGGAGCCGTAGAGTAAATCAAACCATATATGATAAGAGTATAATCAATAATATAGTTCGTATATCAAATATTACACTAGGTTCAATAATTGAGTGTTATAAGGGAAACAAGCGTGGTAAAGCAAGAGAACATTTGATGCATAAATATTTTAAGTATTTTAATATCCATCTAATTTAAGAGTTGAACATGCATGATTAATAAGTATTATTATATTAGTATATACATATGTAAAACGTTAAAAGGTGTGGATGCTATTACAATTATTTCCAGTGTTACTTTTACCAACACAACTTAGTGAAAATTATAGAGAATAGAAATCAGTAAATTAGTTAACGTTCGCTGCGTGAGTATTAGAGTCGAGATATACGTATGTGACTATACTGAAGACTGGACTGGCCTTCAATTTCCGTTCTACCAACAGTTGTGGTCTTTTAGACGAGCTAGGGTGGACATGTTAAAGTGTCTTTCTAGGCTCCGTTTGAACCCATCAGGGTTTTCACAACATCTTATTTCAGGTGGTAGTTGGTTCCAAAGAGTGCAATATTTTATGGTGAAAGCGTTTGCCCTAATGGATTTTCTGTGGGTAGCCACTTTGACAAGGTAGTCGTGGTTTCGCAGCTGATATGATTTAATATTTTCCCAAGTTATGGATGAGTTACTGTAGCAGTGTTTCCTAATGACTTTGAAGAGTAGAAATAGGTTGCACTTCACTCTCCTTAACCACAGAGGCTCTAAGTTCAGACGTACACACCTGTCAACATATTCCACTTGTTGGTCGAACCCTATTATGCGTTTCGTGAGGAATCTCTGGACACTTTCGATTTTTTTTCTGTCTACAGTCCTGAGGTTACTAAATAGGAGAGCACAATATTCAAGTTTGGGACGGATACATGTCCTATATATAGCTAATCTTGCTTCTTGGGTGTAGAAGTTACGCAGTACAAAGCCAGTAAGTCGTTTACAGTCAGATACAACCTTATTTGCATGATCGGAAAAGGATAAATCTGAGTATGTTATCCCGAGGTCTGTGACTGTGTTCAGTTTTGAGAGGAGCTTCCCGTACATATATAGGCACATTATCGGTTTCCAGCGTCCAAGGTGGGCTATACCGCACTTGTCTGGGTTGAAAGTCAGTTGCCACTTTTCGCTCCAATCGCCTAGATCGTTTAAGTCTTGTTGGATCTTGCTTTCGACGCTCATATCACCGTACCCATAATCATATACTATCTTGAGATCATCTGCAAAAAGGTATGGCTTGCCATACTTGATTACAGAGACTATGTCATTTATAAATAAGAGGAATAGAATAGGGCCAAGAACACTACCTTGTATTACACCACTGGTTATCGGCTTTGAGGAAGACAACTGGTGGTTGATTTTGACTAATTGCTCTCTTTCTGTGAGAAAAGAACTTATCCATTTGTGAAGATTTCCGGTTATTCCGTAGGATTGGAGTTTTGTTAGGAGTCTGATATGTGGGACTTTATCGAAGGCCTTGCTAACGTCAAGAAACAATGTTGTTACCGAACGCCCATTATCAATGCTTTGTGTGATGTAGTCAAAATAATCTAAGTGGCAAGTAATGCACGACCTTCTACTTAAGAAACCGTATTGGGATGGGGATAGTAGGTCATTTGACAGCAAGTACTGAATGATTTGAGTCTTAACTATCTTTTCCATTACACGTGAAACTACAGACGTGATGTTGATGGGGCGGTAGTTGTTGATATCAGCTATAGGCCCGTATTTATGGATAGGTACAATATAAGACTTCTTCCAGCAGTTAGGGTATGTCCCATCGCTTAATGAAATTGAGTATAACTTGAGTAAGAGTAAACTCATGTCATTACCACCTTTTTTCAGCAGAACGGAAGATATACCGTCTGGGCCAGTAGTGTTACTAAGCTTAAGATTTGCGACAGCTTTATCGATCTCATGTGTGGTGAAAATTATGTCACTTAAACATTCGTCTGTTTTACGTGGGAAATCCACGACTTCATCGTTCTCTAAGGTGTATAATCTGGCGAAGTGCTTGCTAAACAGTTCACATATCGCCTCATTATTTTCGTAAGCAATGCCGTCTAAGTATATTATTTTCGGATAGGGTGTTTTGGAGTTCATCAACCTACTTTTAAAAAGTTTGGCTATTTCTCCTGAGTTATGCGGTGCATGAATGGCCTGCATTTCTTTGTTTCTGAGGCCTATATTTCTCAACTCTTCAATTCTACTGAGAAGGGACGTTATGGCAATTAATGACGATAAGTCATGATATCTGTAGTATTTTATTGAGTGCTTACGTAGACTTCTTCTAAACGATGTCGGAATATAATCACTTTGGGGGAATCTGAAGTTAAGAATCTTCTCGGGTGCAATGACGTCGTGAATTGAGTTAATATTCTGATAGAATTTGTTAAGAATTGCATCTAAGGACTGGTTCGAAAAGTACGAGTCCCAATTAGTCTGTCTATCAAAGGCATCACCTACATAGGCTCCAGCTTGTCACCCGTTAAGATAAAGGCAATCATTGATCCAACTTTTCAACCTATGGTTGACAAGTATCCGGAACTTAATTGCCCGTCGAACGACTTGCCGGGCATAACCAGCAATGTTATGCACCACATCATTACCACAGGACAACCCGTGACATCTAAAGCACGACGACTAGCTCCTGACAAACTGAGAATATCTAGGAATGAGTTTGACCATGCGCTTACCCTTGGCATCATTTGACCTACGAATAGCCCATGGGCATCCCCACTTCATATGGTGCCGAAAAAGGATAGCAATGATTGGCGACCCACCGGTGATTACCGGTGAGTGAATGCTAAAAAAACCCGTGATTGCTACCCATTGCCTCATATACACGACTTAACGGCAACCTTATCTAGCACGACTATATTCTCCAAGATTGACTTGGTTAAAGCGTATAACCAAATCCCGATGGCAATAGAAGATATCCCGAAAACGGCTATCATTACGCCTTTCGGACTTTTTGAATTTCTACGTATGCCATTCGGTCTCCGGAATGCAGCCCAAACATTCCGAGGCTTCATTGACGAAGTATTTCGCGGTCTCGACTTTGTATACGCATACTTAGACGACTGCCTCATTGCCAGTCCAGACAAGGAAACTCACCTTAGGCACTTGGACTTGGCATTTGACAGGTTACGCCAACATGGTGTTACCATTAATATTCAAAAATGTCAAATCGGTGTTGACTCACTCGACTTTCTGGGTCACACTATTGACCGCAAGGGCATTCGCCCACTGGCTACTAAGGTCGATGCTATACTGAACTTTCCAGAGCCACAGACTGTGAAAAGTCTCCGCACTTTTAACGGCTTGGTAAGTTATTATCGACGCTTTATTCCCAACTGTGCCTCTTTGATTCAGCCATTGACAGACCTTCTTCGAGGAAATAACAAGTCCATAGAACTTGACGCGTCTGCTCGAAATGCCTTTACCCAGGTTAAAAAGGCTATTGCGAATGCCACACTTCTGATGTATCAGGATCCAACGGCACCGTTGAGTATCTCGGTTGATGCATCAAACACTACAATTGGCGCAGTTCTACAACAGCTAGTTAACAAAGAGTGGCAATCACTCGCCTTTTTCTCCAGGCGCCTTCAATTAGCTGAAACGAAGTACAGCACATTCGGCAGAGAACTTCTGGCTATGTACTGTGCTATACGTCATTTTCGACATTCAGTAGAGGGTCGTGAATTCCTAATTTTTACCGATCACAAACCTCTGACGTACTCTCTGAACTCACCTTCAGATAAGTATTCACCCAGGGAATCACGACAACTGGATTACGTTTCACAGTTTACATCAGATATTCGTCATGTATCCGGAGTAAACAACCCTGTGGCAGATGCCTTGTCTCGCGTTTGTTCCCTCACCCATATCGACGGCATAGACCTTGTAAAACTGGCTCGTCTTCAAAAAGAAGATACTGAGCTTTAACATGAGTTGTCGAAAACAACTCTACAATTAGCTGAGAAACCCTTAGGTATGGGAAGAGATACTATTCTATGCGACATTTCCACGAGTACTCCTCACCCCATCGTGCCTAAAAGTTGTCGCCGTAACGTCTTCAATACGTTGCATGGCTTATCTCACCCAGGTATTCGAACTACTGTCAAGCTCGTAAATAGCCAGTTTTGTTGGCCTGGCATTAATAAAGAAGTAAGGGAATGGGCACATACGTGCTTAGCTTGTCAAAAGTGCAAGGTAATAAGACACACCAAAAGCCCACTCGGCACCTTTCTTCTCACTGACGCTCGTTTTGAACACGTCCATATAGATTTGGTTGGACCCCTTCCTGAATCCCATGGATATACCTATATTTTAACTTGCATCAATCGATTCACACGATGGTCGGAAGCAGTACCCATCAAGGACGTATCTGCTGAAACAGTCGCACGCGTCTTTGTAGAAAGATGGATCGCTAACTTTGGATGCCCATGTTCCATAACAACTGATCGCGGGCGGCAATTCAAAAGTGGCTTATTCTTCACCCTGACTAAAATCATAGGTTGCATGCGTTTTCGAACAACAGCCTACCATCCTTAAGCTAATGGTATGGTAGAACGTCTACATAGACAGTTGAAAGCTGGTCCGTTAGCTGCAAACAACACCCATCGGACTGAATCCCTTCCGTTAGTTCTCCTAGGGATACGAAACACCCTGAAAACCGATGCTGGTTGTACACCTGATATCTATGGTCGGCCTGCGAAATTTCGGGCTACCTATATCCACGCTGAAAATTCCATACTTGTGACAAAAAATACGGTGTGGAATCAAGCTGTAATCAAAAATATAAATATAAAATATATGGCGCCGAGCTAGTATATGGCACGACGCTACGACTGCCTGGTGAGTTTGTTTCTCCCTCGAGCATCCCACCAGCGGTAGGTCACGCTTCATACGTCAGTAGGCTTACAAACGCAATGCGTTCAGTTAAACCTGCTCCCCTTCGTCCACAGTCCATTGATGTTTTTGTTCACCCGTGTTTAGAAGCTTCTTCACATGTATTTGTTCGTCGCGACTCTGTGCGCAGACCTCTGGAACCTCCATACGACGGACCTTATAAAGTAATTAAACGTTCGGACAAATTCTTTGTCTTGGACAAAATAGGCCGCGAGGACACCGTCAGCATTGACCGTCTGAAACCGGCTTACTTGGAGGGTAATCCTATTAGCACAGAGCTCAACGTACCCCATAATCCACAAGTAACCGAAGATCGTTTAGACCTCGACGAAGTCACTGGCACAGCTACAGCTACCGAATCTTCTGTCGAGCCCCCCAAGAAAACCCGTTCTGGACATACCGTAAGGTTTCCAGATTATCTTCACACTCATTTAACATAACGAAGTCGTGTGATTCACCCAACTCATTCGTTTGTGGTACTAACTATTTTTTTAGACGTATCAATTTTTTTATATACAGTATTACTAAACACAAGTACATGTAACATGCACAAAAAAAATAATTAGATGTATTTTTTTCGATGTTCTGAACTTAGCACTATTTTACTGTATAGTAAATGCACATCATTTTTTAAACAGAAAAGCTGATTTGGGACATTTTCCTCGACATGGTTCCTAGCGTTCTTGTTTTCTTTTCCAGGTGCGACAGGCACTGGACAGGAAACAAACGAAGCACGGGATCCAACGAACAACTTCAAGGAAGCTATGTACAAACACCCTATTAGCATAGGCAGACAAAACTGTAGGCATCCCGCCAAGCCGCTCGGAAGATTTTTTTCACCCACAAGGGGGCCATCGAGTTTCTTCTACTTCCGGCTGGTTTTGTCTTAGGGTCCCCCACCACCCCACTAGGGGGGGAGTGAGCTGTAGCTAAAAATAATTCCCCAAAATTATTGACCTCAGCAATCAATCATTGGATGCTGACCGCCACTGTTTAGGTCGACTTGTTTAGCTGAAGGCTTCCGGTCAAGCATCCCCACCATTTGGTACCCCGTCTTGACACGTGCACGATCACTAGCCAGCTAAGCGTTCGTCTGACGGCTTGTTTTGGTCCCGAAATATATCACGTAGTTTGGACGATCAAATATTGGCTTTTGCTTTGTTATTGGTACGCGAGAATTAATAAGTTAGAAGTTGCTGTACAAGAGATTCGGTCAACCTCTAAACTATCTACTCACTGCTTTCATCAGACGCTTAGCTTATTATCAACTGTCATATTATTATATACTATACCACTTATCTAATAGGAATAAACTTCCCCTGGCAAGTTTCCACTCTGCTGCTTTCTTTTTCAGACCCTCAACCCACAACTTTTGTTGCGGGTTCCTCAAGATCCTGCAAAGCGCGGTAGCTTTTATTACTGAAACGAATCAACCCTAGTTGGTTGTGATATCAGAGTAATATGGGCACTAAAGAAGCTGGCCAAGTCATTTGAACAGTCAGTGAAACTATTCCTTTGTTAGGGAGGACTAAAACACATGGCGGGCAATATAACTTTCAAGGGACGAGAGCCTGGCTTTTGCAGTGCGGTTCCACTTTGTGTCTTTATAATCTGTTCATACACCTTGGAGCAGCCATAAGTGTAATATTCTTCGCCCACTAGTTAGGAACAGCGCAGCCACTAAGTTAGGTGGGTCAGGCTGAAGAGTCAGCAGGTAATGTGACCAAGGCTCGGGTTTGGCATGATAGGTGTCGACACAGAAGACTTGGACTTTAATCCTAGTCGCACCTGGCTTGAAGCGAGCTTGAAGTCCTTGAAGCAGAGTATCACACTGATCTCCTGGGACGGCATGACAGAGGAGGTGGTGTGAAGAGAAGGAAAGAGCTTCTGAGCAGTCGAGGAGCCAGCTTAGAGAGAGAAATATACGTGGTCTTCAGTAACTTTTAGCTAGTTGATGTGTCAGAGGCTGGCCGTGATCATTTAGTTATCATTCAGAGCATACGGGAAAAATATCACTTGGTATTTCAGTTTCTAAAAATAGAGATTTTTAGCTCAGGTGGATTATTTTGTTGCGTTCATGTTTTCTGAGCTGGGTGATTCATCTAAGAAGCCTTTACTCTTTTTTTGGACATCATATTGAAGTTTGCGCCAAGTTCGGCTTATATAAGTAAGATCAAAACTTCTCAAATAAACCACCTATCTCAGAGAACAACACACATAAGTAGCCAGTTCTCGTTCCTACTATGAGCCTTTGCTGGGTAATTTTGACTGCCTCACCTCTGAATAACTACAAGAAATTCCTCATCTGAGCTGTTAGTGTCATTGAAGGTGTGCATTTCCACGCATTTTATCGTTCAATACATACATCTGGTATTTTGTGGTATCGTTCGTGAAACATTCCTCAGAATACCGTTGCCAGCAGACAAACTACATAATAGTGCATTTCTGAACGATAAGACTCTTATTTGGACAACGATAGTGAAAATGCCTTTCAAGTCTGAGGTGATTCGGCATGGTGGGTTCAGGTCTATTTAGCAGCGTCTTTCGCTAAACTGTTAGGTGTTTCAAAAGATGAAGGGATGCTTACGTTTACTCAGAGTACGAGGGATACCAACGCAAGTTCCTATCCCCCAACTCCTGTAGTATTTGTTTGGTTTAGACCAAAGACCATATCTAGGATAATAACACTAAGGTGTGCTGGGTGGTGTGGAAGCTTGACCAAGAGCCATCAGCTTAACAAGTTGACTTGAATGGCGGCGGTCAGCATCCAGTTTTGGGTGACGAATGATGCAGCCGTATAATGTTGAGCAATTATTTACCCCATGGTGTCATAGCTGAAGAACTGTTACCGTTGATGAGAATTAAATTAACCCGACTGTGAAGGAAAAAATCAGCAGTTTCACTTAATTACGGTCAGTGAAAAGGGAAACGAAGGCCTAAATTTTGTTACCTTCCACATTTCGATTTTCTTCGAATGTTTTATTGGCTTCATAACAATTATTAGTATATGTTTTATAAAAACTGCTGAGAAATAGCTAAATTTCTACGAAGGAAACTGTAATAATCATCTATAATGACTCTTTGGCACCGTACCTCATTTTTGAAGTATATTGTTTTAATGCGTCAAAGTTTTGTCCTACGGGTCAACTGCTGTTTTCAAAGGAGAAATACGTCACTGCTAATCAGGAAGAAGTAACACGGATTGGATCTTGTGATGAATAGTTTTGTCTGACGCAGTAAACCTCAAAAAATGTTGCACAATCAAAATGGTCAAAGTGCGTATGATCGTCAACCTTTTCAACCGGACAAACAATTTGGATATCCTGGAGTTAATGCTCCAGCTGGGCAGTACGCTCACGATAGTACTAACTCGAATATGAACGATGCTCACGCACAGGGGCATCCGAATAATAATAATTTTCAATCACCACCGAACCATTATCCAGGATCTCAAAACCCCCCACAACCACAGCATACAAACTATCCTGGTCCACCTATGCACAATGCGAATCAGGCTCCGCTTCCACCGATGCAACACTCGAGTCAGCCTCCGCTTCCACCAATGCAACACGCAGGCCAACCTACATTTCCACCAATGCAAAACACCAGTCAACCTCCATTTCCACCAATGCAAAATACCAGTCAACCTTCATTTCCACCAATGCAAAATACCAGTCAACCTCCATTTCCACCAATGCAAAATACCAGTCAACCTCCATTTCCACCAATGCAAAACACCAGTCAACCTCCATTTCCACCAATGCAAAACACCAGTCAACCTCTTTTTCCACCAATGCCTCCTGGACCTGGTGGAGTAGGACCACCTAGCTACCCACAAGCTCAACCTGGAGGGCGTTTTTCAACGCCAAACAATGCAAGTGGACAACCACATCCTATGCAGCCTCAACAACCTTATCAAAATGGTCCAATTTCTAGACAGCCACAATTTTCTCAAAATGTTAATGCGGATGGTCTCCCTAGTGCTGTTGAGGTAAGTAGATAATGTTTTAAATTTATCAGAGTTTATAGTTAGATTGAATTTCTAGAGCAATTCGTTATAACATAGAGATATTTGGTTCAAATTGACTCATGTGGTAGCGGAATTCTTCGTCGCCTAAAGTAGCAGCTGTCTAGATGTTTTGTGACATTTTCCCCAAAAGGTATTGTACATCAGAGATCTTTCTTTCCATGTAAATCCGTTGTCTGTTAGATCCTCCTCAGAAAATGTTGGGTGTCACTGACTAATGCCGATAAATTTTATGGTATGTAGACGTTATACTGTTAGAAGCCTAAGTAGGACGAGCTTATCGCTAGCACTTGGTAGTATTAGTGTGACAGGGGACTTTTGGGTTCCATATTACGTAAGTTTATTTAACTTAGCATCCGGTAATACAGTATTAATAACTGGATGATGTTTCGAGCACAATTTACTACTACCCATAATCATATCAATTTATTCATATGGCTTCGTAATTTACTTTATATATATATATATATATCTTCTCTTCCCCTTGTCATTCGTTGTATTTAATCGATTCCACATGTTTGGTGTTGATTCGGTGATTAACTTCTCTTCCTCTACCTAACTAGGTCACTTTTAAATACTTTCATCCTGTCCCAAGTTATTGTGTGAATGTATTTCACTGGCTGAGTTGCTTTCTAAATCTTTCTAGGTTTAACTAAATTTTTATGTTCTGAGTCTTATTGCTCCCTATCCACTAGTGTGACTTATAGTGTAATTGACCTCAAAGTCATTACACCATAGTATTTGATAAATTATATTATTTTCATTAATTAGATCTATCGGGTCCTTGAACTGACAAAGCTTGTCGCTAAGTAAATTGGTTTGTTATAGTTGGTTTGAATGCCACCGTACCTAATTCCAATCTCAGTAAGAATCCCTGATATTCCTTTTTCATACAGCAGTACTATAGAAGCTTTGAATTCCATATTTTGCTTGTTTTTATCATGCTGTGGGCTTTCATACATTTTTGGACCTGGCCACTGAGAGTGGAAGACATGAAAAGACTAGCTGCCTTTGATCATAGGTGCCTGCGTTCTATTTCCCGTGTAAAGTGGCATAATAAGGTGAGCAACATGGAGGTTAGGCGTAGAGTTCTAGGTAAACAGGGGAAATCAATTGACGAAGTCGTGAAGCTACATCGACTGAGATGGTTAGGACATGTGTTACGTATGCCAAGCCATCGCCTCCCTCGACGAGCAATGTTAGCGGATATAGGGTCAGACTGGAAAAAAGCTAGCGGCGGTCAAACAAAAACTTGGCATCAGTCAATGAAATCCACAACAGTTGGTCTTAGCCACGTAGGAAGGTGTAGACTTCCAGGCTGGGGTCCTCGGGACGGCAAAAATCTATGGTTGGAAACAATTGGTGACATGGCTCAAAATCGTTCTCAGTGGCGCAGATGCATCCACTCCCTGTGACTTATGATCTTCAATGAAATTGTTTTGTATTTCTTTATTACTCCTTTGTCTCACACCTCTGCTCACTGTTTCTATTATGCTTTCCTTGTACTTTCTTCTCTTGCTTCGCGTGCTACACGGAGTGTGGCGACTTGAACTTCCGTACATTTGTCTGTCTGTCTGGATTCAACATAGAACTTGGCACCGAAGTGCAGCAGTTCGAGTTGCCACGTTCCAAATAGCACACAGAGGTAGACAAGAAGATGAGTTAAGAGAATTAACAGAGTTTGACAAATATAAGAGTGAAACAGAATGGGTAATGGTAGAAAGGAATATGAAAGATTACAGAGATTGAATACATCTGCGCCATTGACAACGATTTTGAGCCATATCACCTATTGTCTCCAGCCATTGATTCCTAGAGTCCCGAGGGCCCCAACCCGGGAGTCTGCATCTCCCTACCTGACTCAGTTTAACTGTCAAGGATTTCATGGATTGATGCCATGTTTTTGTTTGGCCACCACTGGCTCTTTTCCAACCTGAACCTATATCAGCTAACAATGCCCGTCGGGGGAGGCGGTGGTTAGGCATGCGCAGCACGTGACCTAGCCATCTTAGTCTAAGTAACTTTATAGCCTCGTCGATTGATTTTCCCTCTTTGCCCAACACTCTACGCCTAACGTCAACATTACTTATCTTGTGAAACCACCTAACGTGAGACAGAGATCGCAGACATCTATGATCGAAAGCAGTCAACCTTTTCATGTCTTCAGCGCGTATTGGCCATGTTTCAGAGCCATAGAGAAGGACGGAGCGAACTGATGAGCAGTACACACGTCCCTTGGTTGATAACCGGATGTCACGCCTACGCCAGAGATGGTGTAAGTCAGCGAAAGCAGCTCGAGCTTTTCGGATCCGTGCTGAGATTTCATCGCCAATCAGTCCGTTGGTGCTAATACAACTTCCCAAGTAGGTGAAGTGTTCAACATGTTCTATCACTTCACTCCCTATCACTAAGTTAGGGGTTGACGTGGTCCGGTCCTGTAGCAGCATCTTACATTTTGCAGGGGCGAATCGCATGCCAAACATACGAAGATTGCTGCTCAAGGTGTTCAGAAGACTCTGCATTTTGTCAGCATCCTCCCCTAACAGGACTATGTCATCTGCATATTCTAAGTCTATTAGATTATTCCCTGGTAACAAGTCGATTCCTAAGTCACTACGTTCAGTTAAGGATACTTCCATCAGCATATCTATGATGAAGTTAAACAGAAATGGGGAAAGTGGACATCCCTGTCGGACACCACTGGTTGTTACTAATTCAGATGACAATTCCCCATAAGCCCTTACACGACTACGTGAGTTTGAATAGAGTGCCTTAATTAGTGCATTTGTGCATTTGTGCAAAGTTCTATGTCGAAAACAGACAGACAGACTTCACGTTCCCCATTGGAACATAGGGCTTCAAGCTAGTGGCTTGAAGTTTCTGTAGCAGTGTTCATTTTACAGGATGGGGCTGCTAGCCTCATGCCCAACCTTTCCTCCTTACCAGAATTATTTCTGGCTTAGCGAGGTAAAGGATGTGCGTCGGCCGGGGATTGAACCCCAGACCATGTGCATGGTCGGCAAGCGTCCTAACGGCTATGCCAACGAGGCACGGATAAATTCTGGTGAGGTACTATTCACCCAGTAATGTCTTCTTTATTGTTTAAATTAACGCTCTTACCGGACACATGAAAAATTGTGATAAACAACAAAGTGGAGGGAAAAAGAATGATATGTGAAATAAATTATGAAGCCATGTGAATAATTCTACGTGATTATGGGCAGCAGACAATTGTGCCCGAAACGTCACCCAGTTATTAGTACTGTATCGAATAAACTTATCCAGCATGGAATTATTGTCACAGTGCACGGATTCTACTCTTATGCTGACTTTTGAGTTCTTAGGCTGAATGGGGTAGGGAAGTTCGGGCTTCTGATGCCACTTTATCTTCCTGTTTTAAACAGTATTGTTTTAAACAATATTGCTCCCTGCAAGTTATTTTGTCTTGAATATTGATGTGGATCTCAATTTAAGTGTCTTTTAACGAGGACCTGTGCTATAACTCCGTTGTCAATTTGTTATAACTGAATTGAACTGAATAAAACCGTGTCGCTAATTTGTTATGTCTGAGCCTCTTAATTACTATAACGGTAATGAACTCGACTGGTACGCGCTAATACGTTTATCTCTCCGTTGCACCTTCCGATTCACTGAGCCAAGCAAATATCAAAAGACAAAGGTTGGCTGGTCTGTGACTGTAAGATATTGTATTATTGTACTATACTATATAGTTTGAGAAACAACACATGATATTTATACATTTTCTTTACCATAATAAAGTTGACTCACAACTGTGGGTGGGAATGGACTGTTCCTAATTCCTAGAAATGTCTATTCTGATTGGTTGGTGATCCGACGAAGGCCGAGGTGAGACAAAGGACGATGAGTTGATCCCACACACTAAGTGACAATATGCGTGAGAAATAATACATTCACATAGTAACTCCATGACAGGATAAATCACACAATCCGTGAGATAAGTGAGAGTAGACTTGACTCATAAATCATGAAGACTGGTGTTTATTGGAAAATTCTGGAGTTGTCATGTGCAGATATAAAAGAGACTGAATACTCTTCAGGTGATTGTGATCATACTGATATTGTCAATAATATTTTTTTATATTTTTGATTACAGCTTGATCCCACACCGTATTTTTGGTACAAGTATGGAATTTTCAGCATGGATATCGGTAGCCCAAATTTTGCAGGCCGACCATAGATATCAGGTGTGCGTCGGCAGAGGATCGAACCTCGGACCATGTGCATGGTTGGCGAGAGTCCTATCCACTGTGCCACCGACGCACACTAACCACTACCACTTTTATTCATCTTGGAATTCTGTCATTGTGATGACAGAGAAAAAGACACCTGCGTCGACTGGCTTCACAGCCTCGTTTTGTTTTCACCCAACACTAATATTAATTGTAAATATCTTTATTTAATAATTTACACAAGGGCTATAATAAGGGGTAACCACGTTACCAACTGTGAAATGACCGCTTATCGGACGACTACTTTATTAACCAGCGAAATAGTACAGATAGTGCATTTAAGAACATAGGTATACCAAGTTACTCGCATAAGCATTTATAATGTCGAATCTCATTAACCATCTTGAGAATCATAATTATCCTAATTAAGAATTTCCGTATACGTCTGGTGATAACAACTATACGCCACAGTCGATATAAGTGCGTTCCTACATTGAAAAATGTTCAAGCAAACGACCACTAGTACCGACAAGATTGTACCTGGAAAATTCGAAAACCTTAAACTGTACGCGCACATATATACGTATACATATGTCAATGCGAAAACAAGAAGTAGCAAACTCACTATGTGTTACAATGTATGCCTTTCGGTACTTAATTCTGATCTTATCTTGATTATAACTCGACATTTCTTTATCATGATCGTTTATTGTAGGAGGTTCAGATAATAAAGGACAATAGGCTCTTGTAGGCTGTGTTAATCCTTGCAATATATATATATATCTTTTAGAGATCTAATTTCTCTTTGAAAGCGTTCACCAATAGAGCTGATATTATTTTATTGAGGTCCAGTTGTTGACCACTGTGTGCGAAAATCTAAAACTCATTCGTTCGCGTTCTAAGTACCTTTTTGTGGTAACCTAGCGAAAGTATCCTAGAGGAGGAGAGAAAAAGTTAGAAAGGTCGCTCCGCAAATTACCCTTTAATATATATAGTATCCCAAAATTGACACATCTCCTTCACTATGTTAATGGGAAGGCATTTAAAATGTTCCATCCTCTTCTCATAACATAAGAAAGGTGGGAGATATTATTGATTGACTGACTGCCTATCATTTGTACTCTTTCCAAGACACGTACCTCCTTCTTGAATCCAAAACTAGCCGCTTGTATACAGTATTCTGGTTGAGGCCTGCTATGTTTCATTCGAATACTTCACACATAGACTCATCTAAGCATTTGAAAGTTTTTCGAAGTACCCATGGCATTTGAAAGGTCTTAATTAAGGCTGTATTATGCAGTTGTTTTCAAAGTGCTCGTTTTCTATCGAGAGCCTACAAATCACTAGTTTCTAACTTTCTAGCTCTGGTTTTCGTGATAGCTTCTGACAAAATTTTACCTCGAGAGAGCCTTTATGTCTTCAGTATTCTTTTTTAGAGAATTTTCTATCTTTGAAGAAGGATTGCTGACGAGACATAGAAGTGGCATAATTACTACAAGCGAAGACTAGGGTACCCACAAGTTGGTACTTTCTTTATCACCAGTGTGCGAAATTCTCATGGAGATTCTAAAAACTAGACTGACAGTTGTCAACCTATGGTCGATTTGCTGTTTTTGAGCTATTTTTAAACCATTCGTTAGTACCATTTTTTTTGTTGCAATTCGTCTATGCATCATCTGTATTTAAGCATATTATGTCATCTTTGGATTAACTTTTAATTACTGCTAATGTGAAGTCAGCGACCTGAAGGCTGAATAAAATCATCAACTGGGAAGCGAAACGTAATTGATAGTGCGGGGATCGGTGGGTGGGTGGTTGAGGTCCACTGATTTACATTTTATTTATTTATTTATTTTTTATTTACAGCTTGATTCCACACTGTATTTTCGGTACAAGTATGGAATTTTCAGCATGGATATCGGTAGCCCAAATTTTGCAGGCCGACCATAGATATCAGGTGTGCGTCGGTGCGGGCTCGAACCCCGGACCATGTGCATGGTCGGCGAGAGTCCTAACCACTGTGCCACCGACGCACATAGTATTCGGATGAAACCTTAAGATTTTTAAATCGGTATATCACCTCACCTTGAAAAGTTAGTATAGTGTGGAACGCGGAATTCCTGATTGCGCTGATTTTAGTTGCCGAAATGCCTGATTTCCAGACTTGAAAAGTTGTACGTATGACCTAATTTAGTTTAGTTTAGTTTATCTTACCTTAGCCACTAAAGAATTAGTTTCTCTCTCGATATATACATCCTTTTTTTATTCCAATTACTGTGTATTCATCTGTGTTCACATGTGATGCTCTGATGCTCCGAGAGAGGTACCTGCGTTCTGTTTGCCGTGTGAAGTGGTATAATAGGGTGAGCGATATTAAGGTTAGGCGTCGAGTGCTATGTAAGGAGGGGAAATCAATCGACGACGTGGCTGTGAAGCAGCTGCATCGATTGGGAGAGATGGTTAGGACATGTATCACGCATGTGTTATGTCTAGCCATCGCCTTCCTCGACGATGGGCAATGTTAGCTGACATAGGGTCGGGTTAGAAAAGAACTAGTGGTGGTCAAACCAAAAAATGGCTTCATTAGTCAATGAAATCCAAAACAGTTAGTTTAGACCAGCTAGTCAAGTAGGAAGACGTAGACTTCCTGACTGTTTGGGGTCCTCGAGATGGTAAAAACCAATGTCAATGGCAGAAGACAACTGGTGATGTGGCTGGCTCAAAATCTTTCTCAATGGCTAGCTGGCGCAGATGCATCCACTTCTTGTAACTTACAGTATCCAATAAAACTATATTCTTCTTCTATATTTCTATTCCTTTTGCCTCGAATCACTCTTTTCTGTCTCTATTTTGCGTTTCTTTTCACTTTCTTCTTCTCTGGCTATGTGTGCTGAATGAAGTGGGGCGAATTGAACTGCTGCACATCGGTGCAAAGTTCTACGTTCTGTCTGTCTGTCTGGATTCAACATAGAACTTGGCACCGAAGTGCAGCAGTTCGAGTTGCCACGTTCCAAATAGCACACAGAGGTAGACAAGAAGATGAGTGGAGAGAATCAATAGAGTTTGACAAGTGTAAGAGTGAAACAGAATGGGTAATGGTAGGAAGGAATATGAAAGATTACAGAGACTGAATACATCTGCGCCATTGACAACGATTTTGAGCCATATCACCTATTGTCTCCAGCCATTGATTCCTAGAGTCCCGAGGGCCCCAACCCGGGAGTCTGCATCTCCCTACCTGACTCAGTTTAACTGTCAAGAATTTCATGGATTGATGCCATGTTTTTGTTTGGCCACCACTGGCTCTTTTCCAACCTTCACCTATATCAGCTAGCAAAGCCCGTCGGGGGAGGCGGTGGTTAGGCATGCGCAGCACGTGACCTAGCCATCTTAGTCTATGTAACTTTATAGCCTCGTCGATTGATTTTCCCTCTTTGCCCAACACTCTACGCCTAACGTCAACATTACTTATCTTGTGAAACCACCTAACGTGAGACAGGGATCGCAGACACCTATGATCGAAAGCAGTTAACCTTTTCATGTCTTCAACGCGTATTGGCCATGTTTCAGAGCCATAGAGAAGGACGGAGCGAACTGATGAGCAGTACACACGTCCCTTGGTTGATAACCGGATGTCACGCCTACGCCAGAGATGGTGTAAGTCAGCGAAAGCAGCTCGAGCTTTTCGGATCCGTGCTGAGATTTCATCGCCAATCAGTCCGTTGGTGCTAATACAACTTCCCAAGTAGGTGAAGTGTTCAACATGTTCTATCACTTCACTCCCTATCACTAAGTTAGGGGTTGACGTGGTCCGGTCCTGTAGCAGCATCTTACATTTTGCAGGGGCGAATCGCATGCCAAACATACGAAGATTGCTGCTCAAGGTGTTCAGAAGACTCCGCATTTTGTCAGCTTCCTCCCCTAACAGGACTATGTCATCTGCATATTCTAAGTCCATTAGATTATTCCCTGGTAACAGGTCGATTCCTAAGTCACTACGTTCAGTTGAGGATACTTCCGTTAGCATATCTATGACGAAGTTAAACAGAAATGGGGAAAGTGGACATCCCTGTCGGACACCACTGGTTGTTACCAATTCAGATGACAATTCCCCATAAGCCCTTACACGACTACGTGAGTTCTACGTTGAAACCAGTTAGTCATTCAGTCAGTCAGCTCCGATAGAGCTTTGTGTGGTTATGTCAGTGTGTGGATGGTTGTTACTATTCCGACTGCCCCTACACCATGGAAGTTGATTTTTGTTTCTTATGATACCTGAAATAGGAAGAGAATTAACATTGAGTGATTGCTGCTGAGCTTAGGAGATAGTTGGTTGAAACCGGTCACACACACACGCCATATGATACTATGGAACGTATCTGTGTAGTATTTTAAATTTCCCATTTAAATTTCCTAATTTATTTCGACATAGTCGTTCTAGCTGGTGACTTTAATGCTCAAGTAGGGAAATTGTGTCAATCTGAGAAGGATGTCGGTGGCACCTATGGAGCTCCGTGCCAGCGAACCGACAACGGTGACCGTCTCCTACAGTTCTGCTCTGATAATCATTTGTTTCTTGTAAGCACTAACTTTAAACACAAGGAGAGACACTGTTTGACTTGGAGACCCCCTTCATCAAACCAACGCTGGACACAAATAGACCACATAGCAATAAGCTATCGTTGGCGTGGGTCGGTAGGAGATTGTCGCTCCTTCTGGAACACGTGCGTAGATACCGACCATGCACTGGTCCGCGCTCGGGTGTGCTTACGACTGAACGGACGTAGGAAACAGCTGGCGGTAAAACCATCACGTCCCCAGCTCGATCAGGAAACTAAATCCGTATTTCAGGAAGAACTAGCTAAACACATATCTGTGTTCGACAGCTGTGCTCACCCTGAAGAAGCTTGGAAAAATATCCAGGCAGCCATAGATACAGCTGTAAAAGCTGTGAATAAGGTAAACCCAAAGGTGAGTAAAAACCACTGGATCTCCACCGCCTCATCCGAACTGATAGATGCTAGAAGACTTATTCCGGCGAGCTCCGAATTCAATGAGGAGCGAAAGCTGCACAAGAGGAAACTTACGAAAAGTCTCCGCAAGGACCGTGAACAGTGGTGGGCGACAAAAGCCAAAGAGATGGAGAAAGCTTTGAGGATAGGCAACACCAGGCAACTCTTTGGACTCATCAGGGAAACGGGTGGGAGAAGACAAATCATTAGTGAGACAATCTCGGAAAAAAATGGCACTATAATTAGCTCACAGGATAGACGACTGGATCGTTGGAAAGAGCATTATGAGGAGCAGTTTAATTTGCCCACAGCCACGCTCAACCTTCCGAGCATCCAACACCTCCCTGAATGGGATATAGACACAGGTCCTCCGTCACTAACTGAGGTTACTAAAGCTGTCACCAATCTGAAACTAGGCAAAGCAGCGGGACCTGATGGAATGACTCCAGAGGTATTTAAGTACGGTGGAGACAGCTTACTGTCCGGATTAACTGAGGTACTAGGCAGCGTCTGGGAATCAGAAGAAGTCCCATCGGGTTGGTGTAAGTCACTGATTATCCCCATATACAAGAAGGGAGACAAGTCTTCCTGTGATAATCACAGAGGGATTAGCTTGACTAATATAGTATCTAAAGTCTTAGGCTCAATAATCATGCGTAGACTGAGTGGTGCTCGGGAAGCACAAACACGAGAGAGCCAGGCAGGCTTTAGACCAGGAAGAGGGTGTATTGATCATATCTTCACCCTCCGACAGATTCTAGAACATAGGCATTCCTACCGGCGTCCAACAGTCATTATATTTCTTGACCTAAAGGCAGCATTCGACTCTGTCGATCGGGAAGTTCTCTGGAGATGCTTGGCTGTAAAGGGAATTCCAAGAAAATATATTGCACTGATTAAGGCACTCTATTCGTACTCATACAGCCAGGTGAGGGCTTACGGCGAGCTGTCATCTGAACTGATGACGACCAGTGGTGTCCGTCAAGGATGCCCATTATCTCCTTTTCTATTCAACTTCATCATAGATGTGTTAATGGACTTAACCCTAGGTGACTTCAGCGACTCAGGGATTGACTTGCTACCGGGGAATAATCTCGTTGACTTGGAATATGCAGACGATATAGTCCTTCTAGGCGAAGACGCTGACGAAATGCAGAGTCTTCTAAACACCTTGAGCCGCAATCTACGAATGTTTGGCATGCGATTCGCTCCCGCCAAATGCAAGATGATGTTACAGGACTGGACTACATCGACGCCTAGTTTAAAAATAGGAAGTGAAGTGGTAGAGCACGTTGACCGCTTCACTTATTTGGGAAGTACCATCAGCCCCAACGGGCTGATCTCTGACGAAATCTCAGCACGAATACAAGGGGCTCGTTTCGCATTTGTTAGTTTACGCCGACTCTGGCGTAGACGAGATGTTCGACTATCGACCAAAGGGCGGGTGTACTGCTCATCAGTCCGCTCCGTCCTCCTTTATGGTTGTGAGACCTGGCCACTGAGAGTGGAAGACATGAAAAGACTAGCTGTCTTTGATCATAGGTGCCTGCGTTCTATTTCCCGTGTAAAGTGGCATAATAAGGTGAGCAACATGGAGGTTAGGCGTAGAGTTCTAGGTAAACAGGGGAAATCAATCGACGAAGTCGTGAAGCTACAAAGACTGAGATGGTTAGGACATGTGTTACGTATGCCAAGCCATCGCCTCCCTCGACGAGCAATGTTAGCGGATATAGGGTCAGGCTGGAAAAAAGCTAGCGGCGGTCAAACAAAAACTTGGCATCAGTCAATGAAATCCACAACAGTTGGTCTAAGCCACGTAGAAAGGTGTAGACTTCCAGGCTGGGGTCCTCGGGACGGTAAAAATCTATGGTTGGAAACAATTGGTGACATGGCTCAAAATCGTTCTCAGTGGCGCAGATGCATCCACTCCCTGTGACTTATGATCTTCAATGAAACTGTTTTGTATTTCTTTATTACTCCTTTGTCTCACACCTCTGCTCACTGTTTCTATTATGCTTTTCTTGTACTTTCTTCTCTTGCTTCGCGTGCTACACGGAATGTGGCGACTTGAACTTCCGCACATTTGTGCAAAGTTCTATGTCGAAAACAGACAGACAGACAATTTATTTCGATGTTTTTTTAAATGAAACTGTACATGAATTTTTTTGTGTTTTCTCCTTTAGGTTATGGAAAGCAATCGTACTCAGTGTACTGGACCATTTTATACCGGACAAAGAGGTGTTTTACCACCCCTAGTTACAACTGATTTTATTTCACGTGATCAAGGCACATGCGCTCCTTGTTTCATTAGATCTTCGTTATATGCTGTACCGACTAGTGCTGATCTTTTGAAGACTGTTGGTGTTCCCTTTTCACTGACAATATCACCATTCGCTGGTCAGCATAAAGATGATATGCATATTGTGATAAGTGATATGGGTCCTCAGGTGAGTTATTGTGTATTGTGATCAAGTGCATACTATGTATTGTTCATGCATGATTTGGTGAGTGAGCCGTGTCCAAGTACAAAAAAGTAATGACAACTTGATGGCTTGTTGATGTGTCGAGTTTAATCCAAATAATCTAGCGTAGATATAATTGAAAAGTATGTTCAACTTGCGTACATCAGTGGCACAGCGGTTAGAACGTTCGCCGACCATGCACATGGTCTGCGGCTGGATCCCCGGCCGACGCACATCCTTTACCTCGCTAAACCAGTAGTAAGACTGGTAAATAGGAAAGGTTGGGCATGAAGCTAGGCAACCCCATCCTGTAAAAATTAAACACTGCTACAGAAACTTCAAACCTCTAGCTTAGAGCTCTATGTTCCACTGGGAACGTAAAGGAAAAAAAAATTTCAACTTGCACATTAATAATTGTTTCATTATATGTGTAACTATTGATTAAAAATACAAATTTGGTTCATTATGGGCACCAAGATCAGATGGTCAGAAAAGATCACCAACAGGGATTTCTGGCAGCGAACGAACCAACCCAGCAGGAACCGATTGTACAACAAATATGCAAGGAGAAATGGAGGTCGATTGGCCATACTCTGCGAAAACAAACCAAGTGAGTGACATCACATGCCAGGCGAATGGGAAGCGGCGAGTTGGTCGTCAGTGTGAAGGTGACATGAAGCAGGAGGTCACATGAAGAGGAGATGAAAGTATGTGGTCAGATGTGGACCCAAATGATGAAAACGTTGGCAGAGAACCGATGGAAATGGAGACGTGCCGCTGAAGGTCTATGTTCCTCTAGGAACCAAAGGAAACAATACTATTTATAAAACAATTAGTTCCTTTTATAGAAAACCTACCCGGACAGGGCAGTATCTTAATTATCACAGTTTCTGACCTGTTCGGTAGAATAAAGCCTTAGTAAGGTGCCTCTTCAGTAGAATCCAACGAATATGCACTGAAGACACACTTGATGAAGAAGAAAGAAAGTCGACACAAACTCTGGTTGATAACAATTATCCAGACAAGTTCATCAGTAGATATAAAGTAGTCAGAACACCAAGATGCACTCTCGAACTCGCCGCTAAGAAAGACGTGTACATCAAGCTGCCCTATATGGGGTATCATAGCAGGTTGATAACTAGACAAAGATTGAACGCTGCTGTTAAAAGGACTTTTTATGCAGCTAATATCATAATAGTTGAGAATGTGAAGCCAATATATCCGTCCATCTAAGCTCATTGAACATTCGAAAAATAATGTCACATTCCACTGTATTTATCAATTTGAATGTACGTGTGAACACACATGCATAGGGAGGACTCATCAATCTCTGCAAGTACTGGCCGACTTCAGAGCATATACGTAAATGGCTCCGGAAACAAATAGAATTCCCATAACCCATTAATGATGAGAACAGGAGACCTAGCTCATCTATTGCGAAACTTATTACAGAGGAGACAAGACATAAAATTGACGTTAACACATCTTCCAAACTATCTATAAAACGTGTTTGGGGCGTATTCTAAAGTTTGTGGAGGTCCTGTCTAGTAATTAGAAAGTTTAAACCACCTTTATGCGTTTAAAGCAACAATTCGTCATCACACTAACTAAACCCCGAGTCGCTAGAGTCAGTTAGGATCAGTACCACTGGTACGTCTGCGATTAAAATAAACCAGAAATGGGGACATCATTTCGAATGACAACTCTTCATAAGCTGTTACTCGGCTGCATGAGTTCTAGTAGAGTGTCATTGGTGTCATTAGTGAGATGAAACTTCTTGATTACTGCCTTTACCACCAAATATCATTCGATGGAGTTGAACATCTTCAGGTCAAGAAGCATAGCAAGTGTCGCACACCAGTATGTAGTAAATATGCTTATGTTCTAGAATCTGTCGAAGGGTAAATGCACCATGATCAATGTACCCTCTTCTTGGCCTATAGCCTGACTGGTTTTCTCGTTTTATTTTCTCTCTCTCTCTCACGAGCAATGCTATTATTTGTCTTGTCTTTTTTCTTTCTTTTCTATACCATAGGGTCCTGTTCGGTGTATACGTTGTAAAGCCTATATGAATCCTTTTATGAATTTCATTGATGGTGGTCGACGATTTCAATGTCCACTGTGTAATGGGTTAACTGAAGTATCAGCGGAATATTTTGCTCACCTGGATCATACTGGACGTAGAATAGACGCTAGTCAACGACCTGAACTTTGTTTAGGTAGTTATGAGATATTAGCAACTGCAGAATATTGTAAAAATAGTCAACTACCTCTGCCGCCAGCGGTTATCTTTCTCATTGATGTTTCTCAGTCATCAATACGTTCTGGTGTCGTACAACTATTTTGTTCAAAGTTTGTCGAACGTATTCTACCAGTTTTACCGAAGTAAGTAAGCATGCAAGTAATGCATTGTTTATGGGTATTTATTTATCATTCTCTTTGGTTCCGAGTGGAAGCAACATAGGACTTCAGCAGGCACCACATATCTATTTCATCCTGGTTTTCTGCAATCATCTTTAGCCTGGCTCTATGACTGCTCATAAGCTCTCATCTCCTTCAGTGTGTGACTCTCGGACTCACTTCCCATGTTCAATCTGCCCCACTTTCATGTGCATTAGTTTACTTTTCTTTTGCTGGGCGGATTCACTGTCTGCTGGAGTCCCGTATTTCCAATCCTTTCTGGCTAACCATTTGATCTTCAGCATGGAGTCAGTGAAGGCATCTGTTGATAAAAGCCTGAAACCTGTTCCAAGGGCTTACGGTGACGTCTGCACCAAGTTTCTAAAAGATGATATAGAAGCACTGAAATACTGACTAACTGGTTTCAACGTAGAATTTTGCACCGATATGCAGCAGTTCGAGTCGCACAGTAGAGACAGTTAAGAGGGTTAATGAGGTAAAAAAAATAGCAATTTCGAAGAACAATATAGTTTCCTTGGATATTGTAAGTCACAAGAAGTGGATGCATCTGAGCCAGTCATTGTGAACAATTTTGAGCCAGTCACATCATCAATTGTCTCCAGCCATTGCCATTGGTTTTTACCGTCCTGTGGACCCCAACCAGTCAGTCAGGAAGTTTACATCTCCCTACTTGACTGACTGGTCTAAACTAACTGTTGTGGATTTCATTGACTAATGAAGCCATTTTTTGGATTGACCACCACTGACTCCTTTTCAACCTGAGCGTATGTCAGCTAACATTGCCTATCGTCGAGGAAGGCGATGGCTAGACATAACACATGCGTAACACATGTCCTAACCATCTCAGTCGATGTAACTTCACAGCCTTGTCGAAGCACCAACTGACTGACTTGATATTAATGGCACTCGGGAGGCACAAACACGAGAGAACCAGGCAGGCTTTAGGCCAGGAAGAGGGTGTATTGATCATATCTTCACCGTTCGACAGATTCTAGAACATAGGCATACTTACCGGTAGCATCCAACAATCATTATATTTCTTGACCTAAAGGCGGAATTCGATTCTGTCGACCGAGAGGTTCTCTGGCGATGCTTGGCTGTTAAGGTAAATGCCGAGAAAATACATTGCACTGATCAAGGCACTCTACTCGAACTCATGCAACCAAGTGAGGGCTTACGGCGATGCATCTACTCCTTGTTGATTTATTATTTCCAATGAAACTATATTGTTCTTCGTTACTACTGTTCCTTTGTCTCAAACCTCTGTTTACTGTCCCTATTATACATTTCTTCTGCCTTCTCTTGCTTTTTGTGCTACATGGAGGGAGTGTGGCGACTTGAACTGCCGGACATCGGTGCAAAGTTCTATGTCGAAAACAGACAGACAGACAATGTTGAAAATCTGCATCTTGTTCTTTATGCTTAGTGCAGTAGATCCCCAGATTGTGTTGCCCATCCGATCTTGACTGGTTTTGACATCATCTGTGCCGCCTATTGTTCAGATTTTTCCTGTTAGTAATGAATGATGCTTGTTGTTAATCTTGGTTGGGTTAACTTCATTGCTTCGGTTTTCTCCATGTTCCGTTGAAGTTCCGTCTTCACTGTCTGGCGCTACTGCCGACTTGTTTGCTTTCGCTTGTAGGCCTTCGAGTATGTGTTGTGACATTGGATATAAATCGTCCGTGAAATACAAATCTTGGGAGTACTGGACAGCTGTTTCGTTCCAGTTTGGGACTCACCCATGAGTGTTCGAACCCAGAACCTTGTGGTTACAAGGCTAGCGAGCGTGTAGGCCATTGAGCCAATGGGACCCTATCTGATGGTACTTGATTTCTAACTTCTGCCAATTCACCCACGACATATCGCGACCATTTCGCAATGCCTTCTTCGATGAGTTACTCTGCCTCATCTTCATATGATGTCGGGTGTTCATAATGAAATCCTCCATGGAATCAAACAAAAGTCCTTACAGAACCAATACTTGAGAATACAAATCTTCCTAGAGTTTTCTTGCTCCCAACGGTCTGCTGCATGGCAAAGTTAAACTTTCGACACCACTAACAACCAATCAGCAAACGACCTTGAACGGACCAATCACATTAAAGGGGCATTCTCCGTCTCAGCAGCTGCGTCTCTTACTGGCTATTTCAAGACCCAGTAGTTGCATATAGAAAAAATTTGCGTCCAGGAGAGGTGTGACCTTGCAAAAAAAGTCCCTACGAAATATTAAAATTATCAGCTTACCCTCTCTATTGCTAACTCGCTTCAAGCATACTGCCGAGCGATGGACAAATCCATCAGTTGACTTACTATAGCTTTTTAAAGTTATGACACCACCACACGAACAATTTCTCTCCTTCCGAAGCAAGCCTCAATCCAGGTAATACTGGAAAACACTGTCCTCCTCGAATTGCAGCCGTAACCTTGTTAGGGCACGCATTTGAAATGAATCAATCGCTATACAAAATTGAACTAGCGTTCGTGAGTCTCATTGGATAACTTGACGTCGTTCGCTGATTGGTAGTTAGTCATGCTTAAAGTTTAACTTGGCCTGCTGCATGATTCACTCCGTCATAATTAGGAATATCGTCGGTGATGGTCGTCAACCCTGTCTTATTCTCCTGTCTTTTACTTCAGAGACCACATCACTTGATATATGGTCTGATCACCATATATACATGTATATGTCTGTTTAATGAGATCGATAAAGGTTTTTGGCACTGTAGTAGTCTTGAAGCACTCTTCAAATCACTTAACAGTCAGAATCGATAAAATTGTTGAGGTAGACAGGTTTGACTACCCATTGTATTCTCTGTGACTAGTGTCAGTTATATGGGGGGGGGTGGTTTCAGTTGCATCCATATAGAATCAGCTCGTTGGTGATGTACTAGAACCTTCAAGTTACAGGATGAGTACGTTGGCCATTTAGTTATTGTGCTTCACTGGTTCATAATGTTAGATTGCTTACCAACTATTCATGTGGTCCGCATTTGATTCTTGGCCGACATACTCGTAAACCTTGTTTAGCTGGCGGCGGCTGGTGGTGGTGGGAGGGGATGTGTGCGTAAGGCTAACAATCCCATGCCGTTAAAAAACGCATCGCCGTTACTGAAACTCCGGAAGTTCGATATGTGAGACTGTTAATTATCGTTAACAGACGACGAGTAGTAGCAATACTTTTCGTAATGGATTTATGATTGTTCTTTCAGCTTACTTAATTCACTCGATGAATATGATGACAACCCATGTGGTGGGGATTCAAATTATCACAAAAAGGTCCAGTTAACGATATTAAGGAGACGATCGTAAGAGAAAGGATTAAAGAAGTAATAATAATAATAAGAATAAACAAGAAGTTTGGGTAAGAAACATAATCGGATAATAGTTATTGAATGTAATGACCAAGGGGTAAAGACAAAGATTGGATGTACTTCTTTTAAATACATAAAGTTGGCTTGAATTTTTGAATTGCTAGTGCTTCTTCAGCTGTGCTGAAAAGTCGTGATCTCACTCACTCATTCTCTATCTCTCTCTGTCTCTTTGAGAGATCTGATCAGATCTTGTGTATAGGACTTTGAAGGATTTTTTTATCAAATGGAACTGAGTGTTCTTAGTTCACCAGATGTCCTATTACCGACGTATAAACACACCTACATTCTCATTTTGCTAGTCAGGTTGAATAGTGTCTCGAATTGGATTTTACAGGCAGATGATCAATGCACTCAGCTTCTCAAGTGCAATTGTGCTGGTAATGTGCATGTTGATGTGGCCAAGTGTGATAGCTTGTCTTTCAAACTCATTGACCAAATAGTTTCTTGCGTAAGAAAATGTTATTCATAGATCGTCAGCAAAGTATGTTTCATTGAAAGATCTTGAATTTCTGCTTCATTATCACGTTTGAAGTCGAGATTTAGCAGAAGAATTGTTTTGCGAATAATTATCCTGTGGTCCGATTTCTCACTTAAACATCAGGGAACCTCCTTTGTCAAAAGGCAGTCGTAACAGATTGATTTTCAGACAAGTGTTTGTTCGCGGGGATTTAATTGATGACATTTTTAAGTATTGGTTTTGTAAGGATTTTGTGTTTGATTGTATGGAGGATTTCATCATGAGCTGACATCAGTTAGAGAACCGATGGAAAACCTGCAGGCAGTATTGGACAGCTGTTTCGTCCTATTTGGGACTCTTCACCAGCTGAAGAGTTGGGTCCCAGTGACTGAATGGTGTACGAGCTTGCTTTGTAACCGGAAGGTCCTGGGTTCTAACCTAGGTGCAGTCGGTGCATACTTCCGATGATTCCCAAACTAGGACGAAACAGCTATCCAGTACTCCTTGCAGATTTTCCAGTGGTTCTCAACTGATGTCAGCTCATGATGAAATCCTTCAAGCAGTCAAACACGAAATCCCTACAAAACCAATACTTGAAAATTAATCTGATGCTCACTAGTGACCGGCCCTGTTTAGGAAATCAACCTGGGGTTCTGGTGGGAAGCCGTGACCAGTAGGGTACAGCAGGTTGAAGATGAGGCAGTAACTCATCGAAGAGGACATTGCGAAATGGTCGCGCTATGTCGGGAATTGGCAGAAGTTAGAATTTATGGGCTGGTCTTTGGATTGGTTGGGTTCCAGTGGCTCAATGGTCTACGAGGTAGCTCGCCTTGTAACCAGAAGGTTCTGGCTTCGAGCCTTGGCGGTGGGTGCGTGCTGACGAAGAGTCCCAAACAGGGATGAAACAGCTGTCGAGTACTCCCAGGTTTTCCAGTGGTTCTCTAACTGATGTCAGCTCATGATCACACCAGTAACTGCGATCCATTCACATGACAAAATAATGAATGATTTCAATCTCTGCGAGATCTTGATTTCTGATCCCTACCTTATTTCTTAAAATTTTTTTCTTTCAAAATTATTATAGAGAAACATATGACCCACAAGATACTTCAATGAGTCCTCTTAGAGTTGGTTTTGTGACCTATGACCATCGACTACATTTTTACACAGTACCTCGTGAGACGAATACCTCTGCTGCTACTAAGGACTCATCACAACAGGATACTACAACAAATGATAGCGCTAATTACAATTATGGCAAGCCTCAAATGCATATTGTCGCGGATATTGAAGATGTATTTGTACCAGCAGTTGAAGGATTTCTTCTCCCACCAGATCCTAATATTATTTCAAGTGTTTTAGAAATGATACCTGCACAATTTTGTACAGAAAGTGCTGTTAGTAGACAACCGACAGATGCAGTTCTAGGACCAGCTATTCAAGCTGGTGTGGAGGCGTTGCGTGCTGCTAATTGTTCTGGCAAATTGTATGTTCTGCACGCAAATCTACCAGTTGGTGAAGCTCCTGGAAAATTGAAACATCGAGATGATCGACGGCTTATCGGAACTGAAAAGGAAAAAGTAAGTACTCTTGTCTTGGTGGGTTTAATAATCACTATTTTACTTGATATTTTTTGAGGGGAACTTGTATTATTAAGCGTTACATTTACTCCTGATACATTATGGTCACTAAAAGACGCACCATACAAGTCATTATCTCATAGTTTGTGTGAGGGCTGGGATACTTTACGTGGATGTCCACATCAAAACAGGTGGATTTAACAGGCCACCCTGTCCCCCTATTCTTTGATTTGAATTCTGATTCACAAGGCAGTTGAACAGCGTCAGGAGCAGCTATGTTTCCAGGGTTTCCAGTGACCAAAATAGGCTCGTACGCCATCATTCGATATATTCGGATTCTGGAACCATAGGGGCCAAGATAAACTTTAAGCACCACTAACTAACTAACTACCAATAGAGTGTGATCGAACCAAATGACCTTGAAACTTTCATTGAGCAAGTCAGCGAAACCTGGCAAATAATGTTGTCATCAACAATAAAATATATTCATCAAAGTGTGATATTATTAAATGGGACATCTGGCAAGTTTCAGCTTAGGTTTGTGAAAAATTAAGTTACGATTTAGGCGAAGGACGAGTTAGGTTAGGTTAGGTTAACCTAACAAAAGGCGATATTAGAGTTGGTTGGAGTTAGATTACAGTTAGTTTGGGGATATTTTCACGTTAGGGTTAGGTTGCGGAAAGATAAGGGTTATTGTTAGGTTTGGAAGACCTCAATAATTACACGCACAGAATTTGGTTAAGTTACTCTGTTGATATAAGAATAGAACTTGGGCACTGTATTATTATTATTTCCTTTAATTCCTAGAGAAAATAGGGCTTCAGCCGCACGTCTCCATTGCGTTTGATTCTCTGCCAACTCTCTCACCCCGCTCCAAGTCTTCCCACATGCTTTCATCTCCCCTTCACATGACCTCCTCCAAGGCACCCCACCGCGGGACGACCAACTCGCCGCTTCCTTTTCGGGTTCCACTAGAGCAATGGCTTGTCTAGTGATGTCACTTGATGGTTTCCTCAGTCTCTGGCCAATCCATCTCCATTTCTTCCTACATATTTGTTGCACAATCGGTTCCTGCTGGGTTGGTTCGCTCCAAGAGATCCCTGTTGCTGATGTTTTCTGGCCGGTCATCTGATCTTGAGTATTGAGCGAAGACAACTGTTAATGAAGGTTCGAAGTTTGTTTAAGGTGCTCTTCATGACACGGCGCCAAGTCTCTGATCCGTATAGTAGCACTGACTTCATGTCCGAGTTGAAAATCGGGATCTTATTTTCATTGTTATGCTATGTGCTGTTGATCTCCACACAGATTTGAGAGTAATGAAAGATTGTCTTGCTTTTCCAATTCTGGCTTTGATATCCTCATCAGTTCCGTCCGCTTGTAGTAGAAACGATGCTTCCCAGGCAGGTATGTAAAGGAGGTTGTTTCTTTTAGGTTCCTCCCATTTATGCTGGCTGATTGTTGTGTGTTGTTGTCGTTGTGGCTGTTGGTGTTGGCCAGGAATCTTCGTCACCTCTGTTTTCTCTATGTTCACCTAAAGTCCTATCTTCTCTGGATGCTTCTTCTGCCAACTTGTTTCTTTTCACTTGCATATATTTCGTTTTGTTGGAAATCAGACATATATCATCGACGAAGTCCAGATCCTCCAAGTCCTTTTTTGTGTGGGTCCATTTTATGCCTGTTTCCTGATTGTCTGTTGTCTGTCTGTCACATTATCCAATCTACTGCAATCAGGAATATCACTGGCGATAGTAGACAGCCAGCTTGCCTTACTTCCGTCCTCACTTCGAAGGATTCCGTAAGATTCCCGTTGTGGATTACTTGGCATGCAGCATTGTCGTACAACTGTTGAATGAGATGTATAATTGTCGATGGCACCCCGTAATAGCGAAGTAGTTGCCAAATGACCTCTCGATCGACGCTGTCGTAGGCACTGTGGCAGAGTATAATTCCATTGCGGATAAAATTTATTTTCATAACATCTCATAATGTTATACAGTAATATTTTGCTGATGACCACGTTTCGAGCACAATTTATTGCTCAGTAAATATTAGGGTATAACAGTGTGAGACTTTATCAAAATAAATTTTACCCACAATGGAATTATACTCTGTTGATACTCCAACCTAAAACTGAGAGCTATTTTTATTACATGTTTGAGAGGAAGGTAACCTCTGTAACACTTTTCAACAGTTTTTATGACTTTTTTTTCATAAATATATGTGTAATCCATACACTGAAATGCCTCCTTCACGTGATTGGTGCGTTTGAGGTCATTCGCTGATTGGTAGTTAGTTAGCTCTAGTGGTGCTTAAAGTTAAACTTTGCCGCCATAGGTTTGAAATCAGGGTTTTCCAACTGTCCTCACTGGGTGGTAGACCAGCATGTACCCCAATCAATATGGTTGTAAGCGTTAGATGTCCGTATTTGCTGTTTGAATTTTATGCGGAAGACACCTTTCGCTGTAGTGGAAGGCGGTGAATAACACTTATTTGGCAGAGGCTATAAAGGTGTGTGTGGCCACGTGAGAGTATTTTGAGAGGACGACCCACCTGATTATATGGCAAGCTCTTAAACCACCATTCAGACACTGGGACTCGACCTAGTGTTGTTGTGCATGAATTACAGCTTCTACCAATTCACACTATGTATAGAACAATCGCTAGCCAATGACTCGTGAGCAGCAGTAGGGGGTCCAATAAGTCGGGCAAGAGGGCAGTTATTTACTTGTGACATTGACTAGGAGTCACGTTATTTACTGCAAAATGACCGAGGTTAAAATTCATGGGCCGGACTGGATCCAATTCCAGTCGGTGAATGGTCTACAAGTACGCCTTATGATCATCAGAAGATCCTGATTTGAACACAGCGATGAAATTGGCTGTCCAGTACTACCTGGTGGTGGTGGTGGTGGTGGTTTCTAATGGTTCCCTAACTGAATTCATCTCGTGATAAAGCCAGTAACTTCTTACTACTAAACTAATCTCGAATGTGTATACTCGATGAGGAAGGTGACGACGTCTTATTTGATGTAACTTCACAAGCTAACTGACTGATCTCAATTTTCTCCTAGACATTTGTTGAGCACACTTGTTGGTTTGTTCGTCGCCAAAGATTTTTGTTGTTAATTCTTTTTGGACAGCTGGCCATTTGATGTCGGGTATGAAGAAGCTAGCGAAGGTAGCTGTGTTAATAAATGTCTGTAACTTATTGGAAATGGTTCTGGTGACATGTTGGCCGAATTCCTGATCCCTATAGAAGAATTGACTTCACATTCGTGTTGAACGGAATCCGAATCTTGTTCTTTATGCTGAGGCGGAGTGAGCGCAGAAGTTCTACAAACTGGTATCAGGTTTAATGAAGGCGTGCCTTGCCTTTGTGATCCATTCTGATTGGTGTTGACATCTTCATGAGTCCCGTGTTCGTGTGGTTGAAACCGTGTTTCCTAGCTGGATAAGCGAAGGAAGTGATGACGTGTGTCAAATCTCTCCTGTGGATGGTGATTGGTGCTGGCTGGTTGGTTGGTTATCTTCATCACCTGTCTTCTGTATGTTCGGCTGGAGTCCTGTGTTATCTGCCTGCTTTTTCCGACAGTTTGTTGGTTTTCTCCTGCCTGCAAGTCTTTGAGTTTGTGTGGCATTAGGCATATCTCATTTGCGGAACCCAGATCTTCTAGAGTCTTCTTTTTCTGTTATCCAGGGTATAACTATCTTCTCACACCCTGTGCACAGTTTGACGCATAATCCAGTACACCATAATTTTCATCGGCGGTAATAGGCAGTCAAGAGCCACTACTACTATCTGATCTTTTTATCTAACATTATACACCTAACTTTGCTAATTTTATTATTATTATTATTGTTCCCTTAGGTTCCTAGTGGAACATACGGCTTCAACATAGGGCACGTCTCCACTTGCTTCTGTTTTCCTTCTCCTGTACTTTTCACCTGCATCCATGTTAGCTAGTCCATACTGTTTCAACTCCTCTTCACACGATCTCCTCCATGTCACCCACCCATCCTTCCACTGACGTCCAACTCGCCGCTTCCCTTTCGGCCTGGTTCTACTCAACCAATGGCCTGACGCGCGAGCGATGTCACCCAGCGGCGGCCTCCTCAGCGATTGTCCAATGTGTCATCTTCACTTTCTCCTACATATTTGTGTTGGGCGATCGATTGGTTCTTGTTTTGTTTGTTTGTTCCCATAGTTTCTTCTTGTTGGTGATTCTGATGATTCTGGCCCGGCCATCTGATATGTAGTATAGAGCCAGCGAAGACAGTTGTTGTTGATATAGGTCTGAGTTAGCCTGTTGGTTCGAAATATTATTTGTGACCCGCCCGCCCGCCAAGTTTCTCATCCGTATAGAGGAACTGACTGACTTGACGTTTGTTTGTATTGAAAATCCGACGGAATTTTGTAGTTGATGCTGGCTGAGTGACGAAGATTTCCAGATTGGTTGTTTCAGGTTGATGATGTTGATGTGTTTCTCGCCTTCCCGATTCTCGATTCTCGTTTTGAAATCCTCGTCCGTTCCGATTTCCTGTAGTTGAGACAATGCTCCCTAGATAGGTGAATAAAGCAACCTCTTTCAAATACCTCGCGTTGACGGTGATTGGCCCTGGATGTTGCTGTTGTTGTTGTTGGTTGGTTATTTTCATAACCTCCATTTTGTCTATGTTCACCTGGAGTCCTGTCTTCGCCGTCTGCTTCTTCGACGAGTTTGTCGGTTTTCGCTTGTAAGTCTTCTATTTTGTGTGACATCAAACATAAATCATCCACGCGCGAAATCCAGGTCTTCTAGGTTCTTCACGTCAGTGGTCCAGGATATCCCTGTCTTCTCGTTTCCCATTCACTTTCTGACGTATAATCCAGTCAGTCCACCACAATTAGGAATATCATCGGTGATAATAGGCAGACAGCCTTGTCTGACTCCTGTGTTTACTCCAAACGCCTGGCTGAGTTTTCCGTTGTGGATGACTTGACATGTTCCGTTGTCGTACAGCTGTTGAATAAGGTTGATGAATATTTGGGGCACTGTACGCCGTAGTACTCGAGTAATTTCCAAATTACTTCGTGGTCAACGCTGTCTGTCGAAGGCCTTTTCAAAGTCTATAAAGTTGAGGTAGAGGTTTGATTGTCATTCCATGCTTTGTTCTGTGATGATGATGATGCGAAGAGTGGCAATTTGGTCAGAACATGTTTTGCCTTTCCTGAATCCAGCTTGTTCCGGTGGATAGCGGAGTTCTGTCTGCAGTGCGTCCTTTATTCTCTCCAGGATGATGCGACTTAGGATTTTAGTCGGCGTCGACAGGAGCATGATTCCTCGCCAGTTCTTGCAGAGTGAGGCGTAAGTCGCCCTTCTTTGGTAGTTTCACGACGTAACCTTTCCTCTAGTCGGTAGGGGAGGCACCTTTCCCTCTCTCCAGACCTTTTGCAATAATGGCGTCAGCATATCTCTCAGTAGTCATTAGGCATTATAATATAACAATATATTTATTCGGATGCATTTGTTTTTATTAATTATGACTGTTTTTCTCCCCCACTCGTCTCTTTCTCTCTTGTTAGACATTACTTATTCCAGATAGTGATTTCTACACTGGTCTTGGTCAAACTTGTGTCGAAGTTGGTTGTAGTGTAGACCTATTCCTTTTCCCTAATTCATATATCGATATCGCTTCATTGGCTGAAGTGCCAAGACTGTCGTCTGGAAATTTATACAAGTATAACTGTTTTCAGGTATGTCAACATGCGTTTTTATTTGTGTGTTGTAAATGTTAAAATTCAAAGTTAATTAGTGAATTAGTTAGCAAGTGAAACTTTTTTTAATCATTTATTGAATCGAAATGTGTGATTCACCTTTAATTGGACGACACTAGGTGATGAAACTGCTAAGGTCATGTCTCTAGTCCTTGGCATTTTTTTTAGTGCAGATTGAATTCTATTACAGTTAGGTTTGCAATGTGGCCGCCAACAAACTAGTTGGCTGACTCAACATCATGGTACAGTGTGAATTGTTGTTGTAAGAGAGTTGGAGGCTATCGGCAGGAAGCCTTGACTTGACTGACTTAGGTTGCATACTAATCGGCACTTACCAGTCAGCAAGGCATATCTGCAACCGCCTTCAATGAAGTAATCTCCCACCTCTCTGAGATTTGAACCCGCGTCACCCTGGGGTGTCTGCAATCAGAGAAGTTACCACTGAGTTATTCAGTTTAGCTAATGACTTCTTGTAGAAACTTGATGGATAATTTGGTTGACACTAGGGTAGTAACTAATGTCAAGCCGACTGACTAGATTCATCGTAGAACTTTGCATCGATATTCAGCAGTTCAAGTCGCCACACTCCCTCTATGTAGCTCACAAAGCAACAGAAGAAAGTAGAAGAAATGCAAAATAGAGACATTAAACGGAGATATGAGACAAACGGAATAATAATAACGAAAAACAATATAGTTTCATTGGAAATCATAAGTCACAAGGAGTGGATGCATCCACGCCATCACTGAGGACGATTTTGAGCTAGCCGCATCACCAATTGTCTCCAGCCTTCATTGATTTCTACCGTCCCTAGGACCCCAACCAGTCAGTCAGGAAGTCTGTACCTCACTACGTGACTGGCAGGCTGGTCTAAACTAACTGTTGTGAATTTCATTGACCAATGAAGCCATGTTTTGGTTTGACCACCACTGGCTCTTTTTCAACCTGACCGTATGTCAGCTGACATCGCCCATTGTCGAGGAAGGCGATGGCTAGGCGTGCGTAACACATTGATATATAAGAATAAAACTTGTGCACTGTGGTAGAGTATAATTCCATTATCAAAACAAAAATTTACCCATAATGGAATTATGCATAACACATGTCCTAACCATCTCAGTCGATGTAACCTCACAGCCTCGTTGATTTATCTCCCTTCATTTTTTACCTAGCACTCGACGCCTAACCTCAATATTGCCTACTCTATTATACCACTTAACACATACAGGAGATAGAACGCAGGGAGACACCTATGATAATAAAAGACAGATGGTGGTCGGCCTTTTCGTATCTTCCACTTTCAGTAACGATGTTTAACTCACATCCTGTCATAATGGAGGAAAGAGCGAACTGCAGCTGAGCGGTACAAACACCCTTTGGTCTACAGCTAGCCAGAGATGGCGTCATTTGGCATTATAGCTTGATTCCACACCGTGTTATTGGTACAAGTATGGAATTTTCAGCATGCTATATCGGTAGCCCAAATTTGCCGGCCGACCGTTGATATCAGGTGTGCGTTGGTAGGGGATTGAACCCCGGACCATGTGCATGATCGGCTAGAGTCCTAACCGCTCTGTGCTACCGACACCTTTTTGTATCCTTGCTGAGATTTCGTCAGCAATCAACCCACTGGTGTTGGCTGATGCAACTTCCCTTCAAATAAGCACGCTCAGCGATCACTTTGTCGCGGCTGTATCTGTTACTCCTGTGGTCTAGAACTTACAGCTATACACCTGCATAATCCCTTGACCCCTCCGTTCACCGAAATCTATACGTCTCCAGCTGAATCGCAAAGGTAAAGTTTTTACACATCCTTTTTACACAATATCTTTCTTAGTTTGAGGAACAACATTCATTGGAGTAGTCAAGACGTGTGTAGGCAATAAAAGAACGTATGTAATTGGCTCATGTTTAATGGAATTCGATGAAATGGATGGTAAACATTCTAGTGGTCAAAGATAGCTAGCCAACTTTTTCATCATATCTTTCACACTTTCAATGATATTAGATGTTTAGAGGCAATCGGCAGGAAGCCTTACCTGACCTAGGTTTTGTGCTAGTTAGCACTTACCAGTCAGCAAGGTGTATTTTCAACTGCCTTGAAGAGGAAGTCATCTCCTACTCCTCTGAGATTCGAAGCCGTGTCACCCCCCTATGGTGTCTGCAATCAGAGAAGTTACCACTCAGCTAGCTATTCGGACACGTGATTGACCTCCTGTAGGACTGTATTGGATACCTTGATTGGAGAATAGTCACTGACTAGTGTCCAATCAAAAGTACACTTTCAATGGCTCAAGTAATCTCTTCATTTCTTTTTGTCTTTTTATCTTCATAGGCTGATCTACAAGGTGAACAGTTCATAGCAGATTTACAACACACATTGAGAAATCTTCGTGCATTCAATGCTGTAATGCGTGTACGTACTAGTACAGGTATTCGACCTGTAGAATTCTTCGGCAATTGTTACCTGCCGAATACAACTGATGTGGAATTGGCTAGTATCACTTCTGATATGGCTATCACTGTGGAATTACGTCATGATGATAAACTACAAGAAGGTGAACTTGTTTTCATTCAAGTAAGAGTTATTATCATTATTATTGGTATTATTAAATACGACGTATTCATTTCGTCCTCTTCTTTACAGTCCTCTTCAACAGCTGACCCAACTAAAGCCCATAAGCTTTCATGTCATCCTTACATGTGATGTCTCCTCCATGTCACACACACGAACGTTCAACTCGTAGTTTCCCACTCGGGTGCTACTCGAGCTATGGTCTGGTGGGGCGTGGCGTGGTGTGGTGTGCGATATCAACCAACTTATCTGCTCAGATTGTATCTCATCCATCTCGAATTTTCTTCGAGTTTCTTGTTGTTAATAATTCTTTCTGATGACTGGTTGGCTATCTATCTCATCTTCAGTGTGTGCGGAGCCAGTGAAGTGGGCAGTTGTTGGTAAAAGTCTCAAGTGGTCTGTTAGAAATGGTATTAGAAAGCAAAAGGCTTAAGCGAAGAAATATTTATCTCAAAGGTGTGAATACACCTTGAGCCGCAATCTACGAATGTTTGGCATGCGATTCGCTCCCGCCAAATGCAAGATGATGTTACAGGACTGGACTACATCGACGTCTAGTTTAAAAATAGGAAGTGAAGTGGTAGAGCACGTTGACCGCTTCACTTATTTGGGAAGTACCATCAGCCAGTGCCAACTGGTTGATCTCTGACGAAATCTCAGCACGAATACAGGGGGCTCGTTTCGCATTGGCCAGCTTACGCCGACTCTGGCGTAGACGAGATGTTCGACTATCGACCAAAGGGCGGTTGTACTGCTCATCAGTCCGCTCCGACCTCCTTTATGGCCAGCTGTGAGACCTGGCCACTGAGAGTGGAAGACATGAAAAGACTAGTCAGCTGTCTTTGATCATAGGTGCCCGCGCTCTATTTCCCTTGTAAAGTGGCATAATAAGGTGAGCAACATCGAAGTTAGGCGTCGAGTTCTAGGTAAACAGGGGAAATCAATCGACGAAGTGATGAAGTTACAAAGGCTGAGATAGTTAGGGCATGTGTTACGTATGCCAAGTCATCGCCTCCCTCGACGAGCAATGTTAGCGGATATAGGGTCAGGCTGGAAAAAAGCTAGCGGCGGTCAAACAAAAACTTGGCTTCGCCAGTCAATGAAATCCACAACAGTTGGTCTAAGCCACGTAGGAATGTGTAGACTTCCAGGCTGGGGTCCTCGGGAGGGTAAAGATCAATGGTTGGAAACAATTGGTGACATGGCTCAAAATCGTTCTCAGTGGCGTAGATGCATCCACTCCTTGTGACTTATGATCTCCAATGAAACTGTTTTGTTCTTCGTTATTACTCCTTTGTCTCACACCTCTGCTCACTGTTTCTATTATACTTTTCTTGTACTTTCTTCTCTTGCTTCGCGTGCTACACGGAGTGTGGCGACTTGAACTGGTGCACATATGTGCAGAGTTCTATGTCGAAAACATACAGACAGACATACATACATGAAATAATAATAGTATGAAATGCAATTAAAATATTTGTGATTATAATCATAGTTAAATGTCAAATGGCAAAATAACTAATGTCATATATAGAATAATACATAAAGTGTATAGATTTTGGAAAGGTGGCTTATAATTATGGGATTAGTAGGCGAATATAAAATGTTACATAAAATGGTGTGAAATTTGATAAGATAGAATTCAATATTATAAAAGAAATAATAATTTTGGATTTAGAATGACAAGTGGGACAAGTGGAAATCATTCAAAGTGAGAATAGTGATAATAATAATAATTAATCTTAGTAGTGAGAGAAAGGTACATAGAATAACTAAATAAACAAAATAGATAAATAAATGTCTATCGCTCTGCGGCCAAAGCAGAAGTAGGGATTGTACATACTTCTTTTGTACACAAAGCTCTGACTGGCTTAAAGTCATGAATTGCCAAGGCCTCAGCTGTCTTTAGAATTCTGTAACGAAGAAAACACCGCCGGCAAGTTAGCATGGATTCGGTAGATGATAATCTTAAAATCATGAAAGAAATGGTCTCTACCACCTAACGGTTGCCTATTAAATTGCCAAAATCATCATCGAAGCACCGCATGCTTCAAACAGCAGAGGCTTTAGCAATTCGTCCCAAACAACCACTGCTTTGTGTTCAAAAGAAGCAAGTCCAGCTAGCTCCTACTACTGCTCTGGCTGGCCTTCAGTAGACACTATAAATTCATGAATTTGTAATATTATCCTTCCTAATTCTTCTGACATTCAGCTTATTTTATGTTGATGCTACTGAACTGTAATCTATCAGTATTATTGATTCGATGTTATTTAATCTGCAACATTAATGTTGTTGTTCATAACACTAATTCATTCATTCCTTCATTCACTATAATGTAGATATAACTGTAGAGCCTGATGATGAAGTTATTGAAAAGACCGAAAATACCCATTGAGTCATGAGTAAAATAAACGACAGATTCAGCGAAGAAAATGCTTCTTTATCGACGAAATCATCTTCAGAGGCTGTACAGTCGTATTTATACTTACAAAAATATATATAGTGGTCTATTATTGAGTTATAGGGGGCAGGTGACATAATTGATATAATTACTCAGAAGTGGCTCTAGAAGTGAAAATTAAAAGTTGTAAATTACATGGTACTCAATGGAACAAAGATAGAAGTTTGATAAGGTTAAAAATGCTCTTCAGTGAGAAGAAAGGTGGTAATTGAGTGTCAATTTAACAAGTGTGAAGAGGGTGTGAAATGTACATCAGGAGCATATGAGAGTGATAATAGTGAATTAATTATTAAAGCAAAAGTAAACTAAAAGTAAAATTAAAAAAGAAAAAAAATCAAAAGTTTTTACAGGAAATAATGACTAGTGAAGAGGTTAAGACCAAGGTAGTAGAATAAGAGACTGGACAAACTTTTTGTCTGTATACAGAGTTCGTGGTTTTATTGACGAATTGCCAACGCCTCCGTCATACACAAAAGCCGAAATTTGACACCCTTTGTACCATTTGGCTTCACTTTGTAGATGATGTTGAAAGACGACGACTCTGGTGGAGTGGCGTGGCCTGAGTTCACGCCAAGTGCTCGAAAATTGAGCTAGTAATTGTCTTGCATTGTCCTTTTGCTAACTTACCATGCCGGATAATGTTCAGAGATGCGTTTGGGAAGTGTTCGCCAATATAACTGTGGTTAGAGCTGGCTACTAGCCAAGTTGGTAGACAGTAATTTACGTCAATGTTTATGTCCCAAATAGTGGTCGGGAGAAAAATAAGAACAAAGGCTTTGCGTAGGCGGATACAGTTAGTTTATAGATGATCTGACATTCAAGAAACAGACACAAAGAGATGAGAGATTAACTTTCAGTGAGAAACCACCAGTCAGAAGACTGTTTTTCTGCTAACAGTAATCTATAATATGTACATGAAAATCTATAAATGTGTTGATTTTCTAAATAAACGATCTGTTGCCTGGCTCAGGTCTTCTGTTGTTACATAACTAGCTCCAAAAGAGCAAGTGAATTTATAAACACACACTGAGGTGGCCCAATATTCTGTCTTCAGTATCCATTCTTTTGTAGATATTGTTGTTTTGATTACTTTTGTGTGTGGCAGTCACCTTTTGGTTTGTGTTTGAAATCAATAATATATTACTGATACTAATATTACTATTAATAATTATATCTAAACAGGTTGCCTGTCTGTACACCTCCGTGTCTGGACAACGTCGTCTACGCATACATAATCTGTCTATACCAGCGACAAATGTCATCACTGAACTATTTCGTCTGGTTGAATTAGACGCACATATGAATTATCTGAGTAAATTTTCTATGCGCGCCTTATTAAGTCGTCCGCATACCCAAGTGATGGATGAGTTAACCACAAAAGCGGCTAACACACTAGCCGCATATCGGCGTAATTGTGCTACTGGAAGCGGTGGTGATATGGCCTCCAGCCCGGGTGAATTAGTTCTACCACAGAATATGAAATTATTCCCCTTGTATATACAATGTCTTATGAAAACTGAAGCTTTCAGTCCAGGTTGGTGCTACCTTTTATTATTGTAATTATTACTTTTTTCATTACAACTATTGATCAGTGTGTGTATATATTCTTTTATGGGCAATTATTGATGTGCGTACGACTGTTGAATGGGTACTTATTTCTACTCCTATTATTATTATTATGGTTCCCTTGGTATTGAATTGGTAGATGGTGACTAGCAGTAGAATCCAGGATGCGCATTTCGTCCTAATTGGGACTCGTCTCTAGCTGGATGTACCTGCACTTCTCAGTGAGTGATGATGTTCCCACCACTGAGGCTCGAACTCAGTGGCCATAGTTTCAGACGCCAGCCAAAGCGTTATCCACTAGACCACTTGGACCACGAGAGCCACTGTCTCTTGTGCAACGGGTAATATCAATTATTTAATTGACTTTTAGATTTTCCTGTCGACTGATTGCACCGAAGTGCTCGGTCTCAGGTTGACATGTCCCGTCAGCTTCTTGTGCATATGCTTCGATGATGTCTAGGTTCGAGCCTCGGTGGGAACATCATCACTCACTGAGAAATGCATACACATCCAGATGACGAGTCCCAAATAGGACGATATGCACATTGTCCTGGATTCCACTGCTAGTCGTCATCCACCAATTCAATACTAATGAAATGCCCAGACATCGTCGAAGCATCTGCACAAGAAGCCGACGAGACATGTCAACCTGAGACCGAGCGCTTCGGTGCAATCAATCGACGGGACAATCTAAAATTCAATTCAATAATTAATATGACCCGTTGCACAAGAGACAGTGACTCTCGTGGCCCAAGTGGTCTAGTGGATAACGCTTTAGCGTTTGAAACTATGGCCACTGGGTTCGAGCCTCAGTGGTGGGAACATCATCACTCACTGAGAAGTGCAGGTGCATCCAGGTAGCTGACGAGTCCTCAATAGGACGAAATGCGCATCCTGGATTCTACTGCTAGTCACCATCCACAGATTAAACTTGAGGAGAATTCAACTTTTTTGTCGATTGATAATTTTAAAGGATTTTGCGATACCCACCTCATGATTCGTATCAAGGAGATGCCTAGTAACGGTACTATTGTAAGCGTTTGTTCCCTTGAGACGTAGGCTTTTTGGTGCATGTTAAGTGAATTGGAGGCGTACCCTTCTTTCTCTTCTCTTAATGTGAATTCTCCCGCAGATACACGTAAATTTGTATTCATGGTTGGAGTTAACATCAGAAAGGTATCTGTCGACTTTTGATTGCACCACCGATGGGGAGCATGTTTTCCGATAGACGGGAACCAACTTAGCTGGAAGATAGGCTCTGGCTAGTGATGTACTTAATCTTCTGTTGATTATTGCTGCAATATTTTTAACCCCTTAAAAATTGAATTGAAAGACAAGCATTTTTCCCACTGTAATCTATTTGGCATTTTAGCCTTGACATCTTCCATATTTTGTTAGTGAATCTCTGAAGGTAACCTGTTGTTTTCAACTAGTGTTCGTTTATAGTTATTCGGAAAAAAACTATTAAAATGTAGGTATTATCCATTCCATGTAGACTTTCAGTCAATTGACCTGTGAAGAGACCACACCACCTTTCAGGTGTTGCATAGGGTGCGAGATGTCAGTCAAAGAACTGAATGAAACTTTCCATCATTTTTATGTTTTTATGTTTCATTACTTGTATGTATGTATGTATGTATGTCGTTGAATAATCCTCAGACTGTTTTGTTTTCCTCCACACCCCCACCCCTGCCAACCCCCGCGTTATTTTCCCCCATTTTAGCTGATGGTATTACAATTGATGATCGTTGTTGGCAAATGTTTTTAGTCAATCAGATGGATGTGAAACAATCAAACTGTTATCTTTATCCCCACTTATATCCTTTGGTAAGATATACACGCTTTTTTCAGCACAGATTTATATGTATTGTATGCATGTATGTGTGTATCTGTGTATGTATGCATGTGTGTGTTTGTTTGTGTTGTAAAGTTGAACACAATAGTTACAGGATTTCATCATGAGCTGATATTCGTTAGAGAAACACTGGAAAACCTGGGAGTACTGGACAGCTGTTTCGTTCTAGTTTGGGATACTTCAGCAGTGCGCACCCACCGGGGTTCGAACCCAGGACCTTCTGCTTACAAGGCGAGTTCGTATACCATTAAGCCACTGAGACCAAGACCCAATGGCCAGCCCATGAATTCCAACTTCTGCCATTTCATGACATAGCGCAACCCCCCGTAGCCAATGTCTTCGGCGAGTATTTGTCCTCCCACCCGACTTGCTGTACACCCTACTGGTTACGACTTCTCACTAGAACCCCAGGTAATTGGTTGGTGACAGGATTTCATCGTCTAGAGAACCATTGGAAAACCAGTACCCCCAGATTTTCCAATGGTTCTCTAACCAATATCAGCTTATGATGAAATCCTGTAACCAACCAAATCCCTACGAACCAACACTTAAATATTGAACACAACAGTCTTGAGAAACTTATTCACATCCCCTTTTTTGTCTTCCATGAAAAAAAAGATTAAGTCGACAGCACAGCAAAGAATAGACGCCAACACCGAATGACCTTGAATTAGCCAATCAGATTTTTCCGTATGAATAATTGGTACTTTTCAAGTATTGGTGTTTTTGTAGGGATTTTTGTTTGTTTGTTTGGAGAATTACATCATGAGCTGACCTTAGTTGGAGAACCATTGGAAAATCAGTTAGGGAGTACTACCAGACAGCAGCCAGTTGTTTCGTAGGCCTAGTTTGGGATAAGGACTTCAGCAGTATGCACTCACATCGTGGGTGGGGTTTGAACACAGGACCTTCTGGGTACAAGATGAGCTCTCAGACCATAGCATCTGTTGTATAAAATGTATATTTATAAGATATATATGTAATAAGAATGAATTGTACAGAGTATATATATATATGTGCGTCGGTGGCACAGTGGTTAGGACTCTCGCCGACCATGCACATGGTCCGGGGTTCGAGCCCACGCCGACGCACACCTGATATCTATGGTCGGCCTGCAAAATTTGGGCTACCGATATCCACGCTGAAAATTCCATACACGTACCAAAAATACAGTGTGGAATCAAGCTGTAATCAAAAATAAAAAATAAAATAAAAAATAAATATATATATATCTGTATATGGGAGTAAGACAAGCTGTTTGCCTACTACCTCTAATGATTTTATTGATCGAGGGTGGTAGACTGGATAATGCGACAGTCAGCGGGCAACAAGGGGACAGGCATAAATTGGACTCACACAAGAAACATGGAGGATGTGGACTTTGCCGATGATATTTCTTTGATTTCCCACAAACTGAAAGATATACAAGTGATGAAAAGCAACAAGTGGGCAGAAGAAATATCCAGAGAAGATAGGACTTTAGGTGAACATAGAGAAAACAGAGGTGACGAAGATTCCTGGCCAACACCAACATCAGCAACAACAATAACACACAACAATTAGACAGCATAAATGGGAGGAACCTGAAAGAAACAACCTCCTTTACCTACCCACCTACCTACCTACCTACCTGGGAAGCATCGTTCCAACTACAGGCGGACGGAGCTGACGAGGATATCAAAGCAGCGAGGATCGGAAAAGCAAGGAAAGCTTTCATTACTTTCAGGTCTGTGTGGAGATCAACACTCAGCACTCAGCATGAAAAATAAGATCTAGATTTTCAACTTCAATGTGAAATCAGTGCTACTCACAATACGGATCGGGGACTTGGCACCTCAAACAAACTACAGACCTTCATCAACAGCTACCTGTTTTCGCTCAATACTTCGCTCAGGATCAAATGGCCAGTCAGAAAAGGTCAGCAACAGGGATCTCTGGGGATCCTTATGCAGAATTCTTAAAAAGGCAGGAATAAAAGTAGCATGCAAACCCACAAACCCAATTAGAAACAAGCTTTGTTGGTTAAAAGATGCTGTGGAACCTTTAAAACAAAACAATTTAGTTTATCTAATACTCTCCCTGCTGGAATGATCGTCAGGTCAAATACATGGGTCAAACTAGTAGAACAGGGGCAGTCAGACTAGCCAAACATAAAAACCTTGCAGCAAAATCTAGATTGGTTGACCCGAATAAGATAAGAAATATAGAGAATAGTTCAGCTATAGCACTACATGCAGTTACACACAGCCATACATTTGGATGGGATAAGACGACAGTTTTAAAATCTAATGTAACAGGATGGAGGGAGGAGTGATTGATAACAGAAGCTTTGTATATCGAATCAGCTGAGAAGGAATACATGTAATAGAAATGATTCAACACCTGTCCAGCTGGATATCTGGAAAATTCCACTGCCCCTACGACAAATAGGGGAGGACGAAGAAAACTATAAAACTCAAATTTCAAAGTCGTGTGATTACAATTGATGGCATGATTATGAACAATGATGAATTTTGTTCGAAACTGTGTCATCCAGTAAATAATAATACTGTTTCACTCACTGTGTGTGATACATCTAATAAACAAACTAATATTGATAATAAATTCGTTGAAAAGAGTCTCTTCGCTGAACCATCACTTGTTTTGATTTTCTGTACAATTTTATCTGTTTTAATCATTTTATTTACGATTTACTTGTTTTTATTTTGTTTTTGTTTTGTCTTCGTTAGCATGATCTTTCAAGGAATTTTGAAGGTGATATACCTTTCCCCCCGTTAGCTATACGTTGTTCCTATGATCGTTTGAAAATGGATGGTGTTTATCTCCTGGATAACGGCATATATCTTATCATGTGGATTGGTCCAAATGTTTCAACGGATTGGATACAATCCGTGTTAAATGTACCGAATCCAAAACATTTTGAAAGTGAAAAGGTATCATTATGGTGGTGACAATGTTTATTTCTAAAATTTTTAATGTAACTGACGTAAATTACTGTCTACCAATTCTGGCTTGCCGCCAGCCGTCACTACACTCTTCCCCCCCGTCAACAACTTGCGACTGAAGTTGGTTCGATCTTCTCGGTTCTATGGGTTTTGTTCGTTTGTCTTGCTGTCTGGAATCTTGGCGCTTGCTGATGTTCACCTGTTTCTCTTTGTTTACCATTGCGATTGTGTCTGCATAACCCCATCTCAAAGTGACCATATATGGTCCTCCCCACTTTGGGAACTGTTTGCCTGACCCGGTCGCGCATTCGTCAGTATTTCGCCTCACACTTTCATATGCCGCTTTCTCCTGAAATCCCAGCAGCATCCCAACTAGCAGCCTCATCGCTGACCGATTGTGAACGCCACTCAACTCTGCAGAAGCCTCGAAGACCTGCCCGAAGATCCATATGTCTCCGTCAAAAACTGCAGGTCATTGACTTTCCATTTGTCGGTAGGCAGCGACACCAAATGTAACAATAGAAGACAAGGGCCAGCCAAACAGATCGTCTATTATGAAAATCAACACATATTTATAGATTTTCATGTACATTATTATAGATTATCGTAAGCAAACAAAGGCAGTCCTCTGATTGGTTGTGTCTCACTGCAAGTTAATCTTTCATCTCCTTTTGGCTGTTGCTTGAATGTCAGGTCATCTATCTGGTACTGTATCCGCCTACGCAAAGTCTACTGTGATTGGTTGTTGAGTCAGTCTTTGTTCTTATCCTTCTCTCATGACCGATATTGAGGACGTACACGTTGACGTAAATTACTATCTACCAATTTCGGCTAACAGCCCGCTCTCACCACAATATCAGTCCTTGGTCAAATTTGGAGTAGTTTTTGACCGAAAAGGGAGAAAATATATAACTAGCTCCACATTTGAAGTGGAATTTGTATACACACAAACACTGATGTGGCCAGATTAGGTACTTCATCTTTAGTACACTGTGTCAGTATCGGGCAGTATCGATAACTAATACATTTTATGAAATTATATCCTATCCGATTGAAAGTTTCCTACACAATACATTGGTAAAATACAAATGAGTTCATATAAAGAGTGAATCTGTAGCAAGCAGATTGTCTCTGCACATGGCCAAGGGAAATCTTCATGAGCATTTTCTCTATTATTTTGGTAATAAGTTTCTCACTACTCAAATCTATTATAAGTAACATGATTCAATTCTCAAAAATTCATCATATATTTTAGATTTATGATTTGGAGGCATATAATAATGAAACATCAAGTAATGTATGGTATGTAGTATGGACTATTCGTAAGACTCATCTACATTATTCTCGGGTAAGTAGAAATCTGTGTTTATTTTTTTGTTTTGTTTTCAAGAGTTAGTTTGTGCAGTGGATGCGCTGATTGGTCTCAAGTTTGATTATGAGTTGACATGAGGTGGAGAGAACTATTCAGAAAGCTAAGGAATAATTAAACAGAGCTGCTTCCTCCTAGTTAGGGACTCTTCAGGAGTGCACACACCCTTGACTACGACTCCGTATGACATCGGATCCAGAACCTTCAGGATTCCCCGGTGGGCCATCTCATTGGTTTCAGTGATTGGTCAAAGGGCTTACTTCGTAACATGATGCTCGTGTGTTCGATTACCAGCAGTAGTGATATGGATGTGTGTCACTGAAGAGACCAAAGCTAGGGTGAAACAGCTGTCCAGTACTCCTTGCTAGTATTTTGATTTGACACTGGTGACTAGTGTGATGTGTCTAGTCGTTTGTTTGGTGCAGACTGAATTCTATCAGTCAGTCAGGTTTGCAATGTAGCCACCATTCTAGTTAGCTCGCCATCACGGTGCAAATTGATTTGATGATATTAGATTGTTGGAGGTAATCGGCCACTGGAAGCCTTGGACGTAAATTTTGCGCTAGTTGGCACTCACCACCAATCAGCAAGGCGTATCTGCAATCTTGAAGGAGCTCATGTCCCTTCTAAAATGGTGGCCACATTGCAAACCTGACTGATAGAATTCAGTCTGCACCAAAGAGAGGACTAGACACATCACATTAGTTACTATCGTCAAATCAAAATATCCACTACAGTCAGTCCTACAGGAGGTCAATCGCGAGGCCGAATAGCTAGCTCATTGGTAACGTCTCTGACTGCAGCAATGTGTGACGCGGATTCGAATCTCAGAAGGATGGACATGAGTTCCTTCAGTGTTGTTGCAGATACGCTTTGTCAGCTGGTGGTGGTGAATGTCAACTAGCACGAAAACTAGGGCCAAGGCTTCCTGTGGCCAATCACCTCCAGCCATCTAATAATACTCCTTGGTTATTCTCAATAGTACGCTGACTGATAGCAACCCATGATCAACTCGTAAAAATAATAGTTTCTTCTATAACTGAAGGTGAAAACATAATGAGTTTACTTTGTAGATGACTCTGTATGATGGATAGATGCGTCGGTGGCACAGCGGTTAGGACTCTTGCCGATCATGTACATTGTGCAGGGTTCGATCCCTTGCCGACACACATCTGATATCAATGGCCGGCCTGCAAAATTCGGGCTACCGATATCACATGGCGAGAATTCCATTTTTGTACCGACAATACGATGTGGAATGAAGCTATAATAAAAAAAATAGATAAATAAATAAATAAGTGTCCATTGATATGCTGTGATAAGTGTTCACAAGGGGTGTTCAATTATAAAGGCTTTCTGATTGAACCGGTGCCTTCTATTTTTTGTACCTATGCTGATTAGTGTTCGTGAAACTCGTTTTAGAAGGCTGTGTATAGAACGACCATACGGCCACACGAGCACATGAATTGATATATATATATATATATATATATATATATATATATGCACATTGGAGTGCTCATATGCGAAAGTTTGTCCTTCACATTGCTTAAGCACGATGGATGGTTAGAGAATAACACTTTTAGAGTCGCTGCAGGTTCGTCGGTGGCACAGTGGTAGAATACTCGCTGATAAAGCATGTGGTCAGGGGTTCGATCCCCGGCTAACCTCACTAAGCCAGTAAACAAAAGACTGATAAAGGGAGAAGGTTTGGGCATGAGTTTAGCAACCTTATCCCGTAAAAATGAATACCCCTGCTGTCGAAACTTCAAGCCTCTAGCTTGAAACCGTCGCTGTGTTCCACTGGAATAACAAAAAAGCGTTGCAGCTGCAGGAATGGTCTTCTCTTTTAGAGAATTGGAATTTCTCCTCTTTAGGATATCTGTCTGCCGCCACAGTCTCCCTTTGAATGAATGAAGTTCAGATTCATATAGAAGAGTTTTCCTTTGGCTTTGATTAATTTTTATGCTTTTCTCTACCAAAACATGACCGGTATCCATTTTGAGTCAGGATGTCGGCATTACACTCACAGCTGATTTGTTTTTTTTTTCTATTTTTTGTAATTTCTAGTTATTAGTTGTACGCCCTGGAGATAAAAGTGAACTATGGTTTCGTCGTTTTATGGTCGAAGATCGTTGCAGCAGTAATTCCATCTCTTATACAGAATATTTATGTCATATACATAAAGAAGTTTCTGGTCTATTACGTTGAGATGTGCGTGTGTGTGTGAGAGAGAGTGACAATTACACAGATACTTTTCAAATGCACAAAAAAGGTGATCAAGTTCTTCTACCATTACTTCACTCTGCTACTTATATCCTACTGATAATATACTAACTAATTTGAACAGTGTGTTAACTTTCTTGAGACATTTCCTCTGAGCTTATTCTCTCTTTCAATGTCGATTTGCCTACCCTTTTGAAATCTCTTGTCTGCTGGCCTTCTTCAGAATACCCTTCTATATCTATCTATCTATACTGAGTGTTTAAAACGTTTCTCATAGGTGAACCATGAAGGCACTCTGCCCCTTTAAACTTCGTATTAGGGGGGGGTGGGTGGGTGATATTGACAACTCTGATTACCGATTATTGTGATTATTATTACTATTATTATTTGATAGTTTTTCTTGTTCTGCTCTTGAAGACACACATGCACACGCATGTTTGTCTGTGTGCTTGTGTGTGCGTGTCATTTCTACAGATCTTCGTTGAGATCGCCGTCTGAGGTTTCACCGCGTTTTATTTGACTTCTTGGGGATTTTCTTCTAACTTCTTTGGTGGCTGTTAGTTAGTTAGTTAGTTGATTAATTGATTAATTAGTTAGTCTTTCTTACTTTGGTTTTTGTGCTTGTGTGTGTGTGTGTATGTGTAGGTGACTGCCCTCCTGTTTGGTATTCCTTCTCCTACTCCCCCCCAAAATTCTCACTCATGTTGGATCTCCTCGTCGTCTTCTCCCTCTCCGACTTCTTCTTTGTTGTCCGTCTTCTAGTTTCCTAACCTAAGAACAACTAACTACTCATTCTTGCTTTATTTAGGAAAGAATCCCTAATCACAATAATAATAATAATGATAATGCCAACAATAATGTAATCCTGAGCATGGTACCATGCTACTACTGATAATATGCACTGAGTAGTATCTTTTATCTTTTTCTCATTTTATTTTGGTTTCAACTTTTGTTTATAAAGGAATGAAAAAACAGCAACAAGTGCTTTATGATTATTATTATTATTACTGAGTTAATTTTTGAAAAGATAAAAATATGCTTTGTTCTCCGGTTCTGTCCTGAAATGTATGTTTTGTGTCTTTTGTGTTCTAGTGGACGGTGAGTAGTGTCGGGGAGGAGGGGCGGGCAGGAAGCAGTACAGTACAGTACCTTAGATATAAGTGCCAATTGTTTTAATTTGACAAAGCAATAAGAAGACGTAATTTGTCTGAATCGTGTCTGTCTGTCTGGATTCAACATAGAACTTGGCACCGAAGTGCAGCAGTTCGAGTTGCCACGTTCCAAATACCACACAGAGGTAGACAAGAAGATGAGTGGAGAGAATCAATAGAGTTTGATAAGGATAAGAGTGAAACATAATGGGTAATGGTAGAAAGGAATATGAAAGATTACAGAGACTGAATACATCTGCGCTGGCCATTGACAACGATTTTGAGCCATGTCACCTATTGTTTCCAGCCATTGATTCCTAGAGTCCCGAGGGCCCCAACCCGGGAGTCTGCATCTCCCTACCTGACTCAGTTTAACTGTCAAGGATTTCATGGATTGATGAGGCCATGTTTTTGTTTGGCCACCACTGGCTCTTTTCCAACCTGAACCTATATCAGCTAGCAAAGCCCGTCGGGGGAGGCGGTGGTTAGGCATGTGCAGCACGTGACCTAGCCATCTTAGTCTATGTAACTTTATAGCCTCGTCGATTGATTTTCCCTCTTTGCCCAACACTCTACGCCTAACGTCAACATTACTTATCTTGTGAAACCACCTAACGTGAGACAGGGATCGCAGACACCTATGATCGAAAGCAGTTAACCTTTTCATGTCTTCAACGCGTATTGGCCATGTTTCAGAGCCATAGAGAAGGACGGGGCGAACTGCTGAGCAGTACACACGTCCCTTGGTTGATAACCGGATGTCACGCCTACGCCAGAGATGGTGTAAGTCAGCGAAAGCAGCTCGAGCTTTTCGGATCCGTGCTGAGATTTCATCGCCAATCAGTCCGTTGGTGCTAATACAACTTCCCAAGTAGGTGAAGTGGTCAACATGTTCTATCACTTCACTCCCTATCACTAAGTTAGGGATTGACGGGGTCCAGTCCTGTAGCAGCATCTTACATTTTGCAGGGGCGAATCGCATGCCAAACATACGAAGATTGCTGCTCAAGGTGTTCAGAAGACTCCGCATTTTGTCAGCTTCCTCCCCTAACAGGACTATGTCATCTGCATATTCTAAGTCCATTAGATTATTCCCTGGTAACAAGTCGATTCCTAAGTCACTACGTTCAGTTAAGGATACTTCCATTAGCATATCTGAATCGTGTAATGTGTATTTGCGCAATACACATTTTGAGTTAAAAGGCCGCCATATTAAAGGTCGAAATAACAATGAACATCAGTCACTAAACCAAATAACAGAGGTGACAGTACATCTACCCTGACTGGTATCAAAACAAAGTTTACCAAGGAAAGTTTAGTTAGCGTGATGACGAATTGTTGCTTTAAACGCATAAAGCTGGTTTAAATTTCCTAACTGCCAACTAGGGCTTCCACAAACTTTAGGATACTACTCCCTCCACCAAATACGTTCTCTGGATAGGTTTAAAAGATTTGTTGATGTTAATTTTATGTCCTGTATCCCATGTAATATGTTTCGCAATAGAGGAGCTAGGTCTCCTATTCTTCTGGAGTCATTTAGGTATATGCTCTGAAGCCCCTACTTGCAGATATCGACGAGTACTCCCTTCCTTGCATGTGCATGCATACGTACATTCAAATAGGTAAATACAGTGGGATGTGACATCATTTTTCGTGTGTTCTAAGGGCTTAGATGGATATTATCGGCGGTTTCACATTCTCAATTATTATGATATTAACTGCCAGAGGATCTGGAAAAGATCAGATAGTGAATGATGACGTTTTGGTCACTATCAACCTTGGGAATTAAGCTCCTGAAGCTCCTCCACAGCTGCCTTGTTGATCAGACTTCAATTCAAACACTTGCAGGCGAGAACGACCCCTTAAGATAATCACCTGCTTTAGTATGGACATCCGCGGAGTATTCCATCCCTTGCATAAACTATGAGACAACTTTGTATACCGCATCTTCAGGAGCCCATTATTGTTATTATTCTTTCTAGACAGTGCAATAAGAAGACGTAATTTGTCTGAATCGTGTAATGTGTCTTTGCGCAACACACATTTCGAACAATCTGATCCAGCACACACACACACACACGGACTTGTCATAGGAATCTACACATGTATGAAAGTAATAAAGAGTTAAGGGAGGTGGGTGACAAAATAGACTACTCAGGTCAAGTTAAAAGTCCGCCATATTTGAAGGTCAAAATAACAATGAAGATCAGTCACTGAACCAAATAACAGAGGTAATAGAACATATCTACCCTGGCTAGTATCAAAATAAAATTTTCCAAGGTAAGTGGTTTAGTGTGATGACGAATTGTTGCTTTGGTCACGTAAAGGTAGTGTGCTCGGGAGGCACAAACACGAGAGAGCTAGACAGGCTTTAGACCGGGAAGAGGGTGTAATGATCATATCTTCACCCTCCGACAGATTCTAGAACATAGTCATTCCTACCGGCGTCCAACAATCATTATATTTCTTGACCTAAAGGCGGAATTCGATTCTGTCGACCGAGAAGTTCTCTGGAGATGTGTGGCTGTAAAGGGGATTCCGAGAAAATATATTGCACTGATTAAGGCACTCTACTCGTACTCATACAGCCAGGTGAGGGCTTACGGCGAGCTGTCATCTGAACTGATGACGACCAGTGGTGTCCGTCAAGGATGCCCATTATCCCCTTTTCTATTCAGCTTTATCATATATGTACTAATGGACTTAACCCCAACTCACTTCAGCGACTCAGGGATTGACTTGCTACCATCAGGGAATAATGGTCTCGTTGACTTAAAATATGCAGACGATATAGTCCTTCTAGGCGAGGACGCTGACAAAATGCAGCAGAGTCTTCTGAACACCTTGACGAGCTGCAATCTACGAATATTTGGCATGTGATTAGCTCCTGCTGTCAAATGTAGGATGATGTTACAGGACTGGACTACATCGACGCCTAGTTTAGAAATAGGAAGTGAAGTGGTAGAGCACGTTGACGGCTTCATTTATTTGCGAAGTACCATCAGCCGACGCCAACGGGTTGATCTTTGACGAAATCTCAGCACGGATACAGAGGGATAGTTTCGCATATGCCAGTTTACTCCGTCTCTGGCGTAGACGAGATGTTCGACTATCGACCAAAGGGCGCATGTACTGCTCATCAGTCCGCTCCGTCCTCCTTTATGGCTGGCTGTGAGACCTCGTCACTGAGAGTGGAAGACATGAAAAGACTAGTCAGCTGTCTTTGATCATAGGTGCCTGCGCTCTATTTCCCGTGTGAAGTGGCATAATAAGGTGAGCAATATTGAGGTTAGGCGTCGAGTTCTAGGTAAGGTAGGGGGGAAACCAATCGACGAGGTTGTGAAATTACAAAGACTGAGATGGTTAGGACATGTGTTACGCATACCTGCCTAGTCATCGCCTTCCTCGATGAGCAATGTTAGCGGATATAGGGTCATGCTGGAAAAAAGCTAGCGGCAGTCAAACAAAAACTTGGCACCAGTCAATGAAATCCACAACAGTTGGTCTAAGCCACGTAGGAAGGTGTAGACTTCTAGGCTGGGGTCACCGGGACGGTAAAAATCTATGGTTGGAAACAATTGGTGACATGGCTCAAAGTGATCGTTCTCAGTGGCGCAGATGCATCCACTCCTTGTGACTTTGATCTCCAATGAAACTGTTTTGTTCTTCGTTATTACTCTTCCTTTGTCTCACACCTCTGCTTAATGTCTCTGTTATGTATTTCTTCTCTTGCTTTGTGTGGTACATGGAGAGAGTGTGGCGACTTGAATTGCCGCACATATGTGCAAAGTTCTATGTCGAAAACAGACAGAGAAAGAAAGGTGGTTTTAACTTCCTAATTGCCAGCTACGGCTTCCACAAACTCTCCGATACGCCCTCCACCAAACACGTTTTATAGATAGGTTTAAACAATTTGTGTAAACATCAATTTTATGTTCTGTCTCCTCTGTTATATGTTTCGCAATAGAGGAGCTAGGCCGTCGTCTGTTCTCACCATTAATGGGTTCTGATGATTCCATTTGTTTCTGGAGCCATTTACGAATATGCTCTGAAGCCAGGCCTTACTTGCAGAGATCGATGAGTCCTCCCTATGTATGTGTGGCCGCTTAATAAGGTGCCTCTTCAACAGAATCCAACTAATCTGTAATGAAGACACACTTGATGAAGAAGAAAGAAAGTTGACACAAACTCTGGCTGATAACCATTATCCAGACAAGTTCATCAGTAGATATAAAGTAGTCAGAACACCAAGACGCACTGTCGAACTCGCCGCTAAGAAAGACGTGTACATCAAGCTTCCCTATATGGGGTATCATAGCAGGTTGATAACTAGACAAAGATTGAACGCTGCTGTTAAGAGGACTTTTTATGCAGCTAATATCATAATAATTGAGAATGTGAAGCCAATATATCCGTCCATCTAAGCTCATTGAACATTCGAAAAATAATGTCACATTCCACTGTATTTATCAATTTGAATGTACGTGTGAACACACATGCATAGGGAGGACTCATCGATCTCTGCAAGTACTGGCCGACTTCAGAGCATATACCTAAATGACTCCAGAAGCAAATAGAATCTTCATGACCCATCAATGGTGAGAACATGAGACCTAGGTCCTCTATTGCGTTACATATTTCAGAGGAGACAGGACATAAAATCGACGTTAACACATCTTTTAAATCTATCTATGAAACGTGTTAGGGGGAGGGCGTATCCTAAAGTTTGTGGAAGCCCTAGCTGACGATTAGGAAGTTTAAACCACTTTTATGCGTTAAAAAGCAACAATTCGTCATCACACTAAACCACCTTCCTTGGAAAATTTTATTTTGATACTAGCCAGGGTAGATATGTACTATTACCTCTGTTATTTGATTTAGTGACTGATCTTCATTGTTATTTTGACCTTCAATATGGCGGCCTTTTAACTTGACCTGAGTAGTCTATTTTGTCACCCACCTCCCTTAACTCTTTATTACTTTCATACATGTGTAGATTCCTATGACAAGTCCGTGTGTGTGTGTGTGTGTCCTGGATCAGATTGTTCGAAATGTGTGTTGCGCAAATACAACAGTACACAATTCACACAAATTACGTCATCTTATTGCTTTGTCTAATATAATGATGTTGTGTGCATGTCAGTTTGTAGAGGCGAGAGGCAGTTAGTCTCGGGGTTCAATTCTTCCCTGGAGAGATGGATAAGCTCTCCTAGAATGTGTATGTGTGTAGTAAGCTTGCAGAACACTGACAAAGTCTCAATATAGAGTTTAGTGCAGAAAGTTCGCCAAATTGTAGCAGTCAAAGATAGACAAAGCAGTTTAATGATTAGAAATGTTGAAGGGTAAAAAACATGATGTTCTAGGGAATATGATAAGTCACTAAGAGTGAAAAGTATCTGGACGATTGACGATGATTTTGAATCATTGTTACAATTCCGTTGTCAATTTGTTATAACTTAATTGAACTGAAGTGAATAAAACCGTGTCGCTACTATGTTATGTCTGAGCCTGTTAATTAGCCTACGACGGTAATGAACTCGACTGTTACCCGTTAATACGTCTATTTGTCCGTTGTGCCTTCCGACTCACCGAGTCACTCAAATATCAAAAGACAAAGGCTGACCTGTATTATTATTATTATTATTGTATCCTTTAGTTTCTAGAGGAACGTAGGGCTTCAGCTGCGCACCTCCATTGCCGTCGGTTTTCTGACAACTTTTTCACCCCGCTCCAGGTCTGTCCACATGTTTTCATCTCCTCCTCGCATGACCTCCTCCAAGTCACCCTTGGACGACCAACTCGCCGCACCCCTTTCGGGTTCCACTCGAGGGCTTGTCTAGTGATGTCACTTGATGGTTTCCTCAGCGTATGGCCAATCCATCTCCATTTCTTCCTGCCTATTTGTTTCACAATCAGTTCCTGATTGGTTCGCTCCCAGAGATCCCTGTCGCTGATCTTTTCTGGCCGGCCATCTGATGTTGAGTATTAAGCGAAGACAGCTGTTAATGAAGGTCTGAAGTTTGTTTGAGATGCTCCTTATGACTCGCCAAGTCTCTGATCCGTATAGTAGCACTGACTTTACATTGGAGTTGAAAATCCGGATCTTATTTTTGATGCTGAATGCTGTTGACCTCCACACAGATTTGAGAGTAATGACAGCTTGTCTTGCTTTTCCGATTCTGGCTTTGATATCGTCGTCAGTTCCGTCCGCCTGTAGTTGCAACGATGCTTCCCAGGTAGGTGAAGGAAGCTGTTTCTTTCAGGTTCTTCCCATTTATGCTGATTGTTGTCTGTTGTCTGTTGTTGCTGTCGGTGTTGGCTAGGAATCTTCATCACCTCTGTTTTATCTATGTTCACTTGAAGTCCTATCTTCTCTGGATGCTTCTTCTGCCAACTTGTTGCTTTTCAAGGCTGACCTGTGACTGTAAGATATTGTATTATTATAGCATGTGTGTGAGAAATGATACATTCACATGGTAACTCCATCACATGATAAATCACACGATTCATGAAAAAGGATGATATGCTATTTTATGCTGGGTCCCATCACCTTCCCCCGTAAAAGTGTAGGACTGTCTTTTGGATCTGGTTAGAGGAGTTTTGATTTTCCGACCAAAAATAATTCGTGCTGAGGATAACTTATTTGAGGGGTAAGTATTCAGTGACGTGTGACAAGGCAGCACAAATCTAAGATTTCTGTCATTCTTCCCTCCCTCTTCGCTCTAATGAATGTGCGCCTAGAGACACTGATGAAGCGTTCAACTTTTGTCCATAAGATTTGGGTTGATACTAAATGGGACGTTTTAGACGAGAACCAAGCTTGAGTGGTGAAGAGACTTGGCTAGACTTGCGTCAAACAAAGTTTTCCTGGAAGAATGTTGCATGCTTCTGACTCGAGTGTTGCAAGCGAGATTTATGTGATGCATAGCATGAAATAAAATCATTCAATAAAGGTAACATGTTGGAAAGTATCTAATTTAATGGAGCATTTGAGAGAAAATGAGCTTATCTAACCAGTTAAGACCAAGTAAATTCAGATCATGATGGCTTGTGAGATAACATGCTCTGTGTGAAATCGATGCTCGCCAAACTCAAGACGGTAGTTTATCTCACGCATGAGTTTCAGTATATCTCCAGAAGCATTTTTAGCGACATGCTGTGTCGGCAGAATCTGCGGACACTCAAATTTGAGCCAGGTGTTTTTGAAAATTAAGGTGATATCTGATGCCGTATCCAGCTGAAGATGAATCAGTTTGCTGTTGATAGACAGAGTAAGATACTTTCGTCTTTTGACGTTGCAAAAATGGTCTATGCCCGTGGGGATTGTTTCGGTTTGAACGAACTACATTTATTCCTCACCGAAGTGTTTTCCTGTGGTGGGTAGTAACCCTCTTTATGTTCGAAATGATGATACTTGCGGTATTTGCGCTTCTTGAATGGACAAAATTTGACAAAATGACAGGAATCACAGTGCCAACACACTGACGGAGGTTCAGCTGAATTTGGGGACTGACGTGTTGTGTGCTTAATGGTGGTCAGGGGGTGTTTTCACTGCGTTAATTGAGCTGAATTCAGAGTACTGTGATTAACACTCCACTATAGCAGTGTCATGTTTTAAGTTGATTAGACGTTGCTAGTCTGGTGTTACCATTTTTAAAGTCATTTTCGGGTCTTGTGCCACGAGTGACAGAAGTCAAGTTCAAATGTCAATATCTTCTGGTCAGTTCAAACCACAAATTAAAATCAAACACTTGAACTGATCTGACGTCATTTCATGTGGTTTGAACGTTTCACGTTCCTTGTTCACTTTGCCTGCATAAGTGACGTAATCATCGCAATGCATTTTTGTCAACAGAAAATATTTGATACCGAATATTAAACATAGACGACTGTTCAGCAAACATTTGGGATAAAACGCTGACTGTCTGTCTCATCGAAAGGTAATTAACGTGAGTTATTAGGCGGAATGAAATTAACATATCTGTCTTGGTGCTTCCAGTTTTCAAGCATGGCGCGTTCAATATGGAAAATGTCTTCATAACGGTTGAACCATGCATGCATCGAATACGAGATCAGATATTGGATCGTAGTTGAACTCACAGATAAAATTTGAGATGCTCTCATATTTATCTGAATGAGATACTGGGGGGAAGTTGAATGGACAGCTTTTGAGTGATTGAGAGCTCCGATTAATTTTAGTTGAGCTTCATTTTGAACTTTCTGCTGCTGGATTTGAGATCATCCAGTGGAATAGACATTGTGAGTGGAATGAAATCAACACTGTCGAAAAGATGTTATGGATGCTCTGAACAAAATAAAAGCCCGTCGCCGATTTGTTGTTTCTGCGTTGTCAAATTGTTATAACTGAATTGAACTGAAGTGAATAAAACCGTGTCGCTACTTTGTTATATCTACACCTGTAATGAACTCGACTGGTACGTTCTAATGTGTCCAATTGTCCATTGTGCTTTCCAGTTCACTAAGCCACACAGATACCAAAAGACAAAGTTGGCTAGCCTGGGACTGTAAGATATTGTATTATTGTGCTACATCGTATAGTTTAAGAAACAACGCATGATATTTATATGTAGACAATTCAATAAATAAATAAATTAGGCCAAATCTTAAAAGTTACGTAATACTAAGGGTGAAGTGGACAGATCGATAATCAGAGTTTAAATAAATATCATAAAAGTACGAAGAGGATGGAAAATAAGAAAGGGTACGTGGGAGGGTTTTGAATAGAATCCACCGAGGCCAGGCAAGTGAGAGACAAAGGTAGAACAAACTTCTTTTGCTGCATACAAAGACTAGGATTGTTCTCTCGAATTAATTCCCATAGCTTCGGCTGTGTGTAAAAGAGGGATTCGAATTCCGTTCAAAAGACTCAATGGAATCCGACGCAGATAACTTTGAAGGCACTATTTTTGTCCCCTTGGTAACCGCTATCAATCAAATGAGCCAAAATAGAACTTCGTATAGATTTTATTTGACCTTTTCGGAACCATGAATGAAGGGAGATGCTCATTAATGCGTTTGTTAAGCTGTCTAGTTGTTCGCCCTATATAGCTCTCTACACAGGAGCAACTAAATATATAGATACACATGGAAGTGGCACTGCTAGGTAGCTTATCTTTCACTTGAGCAATCAAAATTGTCTCTCCCTTGGCCTAGGTGAATTCTATTCAAAACCCTCTCACCCTTTCTTATCTTCCATCTTCTTCGTACTGTTATGATATTTATTTAAACTCTGATCATTATTCCATTTCACCTTTTAAGATTTGACCTAATTTATTTATTTATTTAATTGTCAACATATACACATATATACGTATACTACCTTTGTTATTCTTATCACCACATGATATTTATACATTTTCTTTATAACAGTAAAGTCGGCTCACAGTCCTTGGAGAAAGGATTGATTGCACAATAAATTACAATATGCGTGAGAAAGGATGCGGGTTCCTATCATTAACATCATGTTCTAGCCGTGTCAATCGATTCACCTACACAACCTGATCAATTAACATACCCTCCTTAGTTAATTGACTAACTGATTGACTGGTTTCAACATAGAACTTTGCACAGATGTGCAGCAGTTCGAGTCGCCACACTCCCTCCACGTAGCACACAAAGCAAGAGAAGAAAATAAAAGGAAACGCCAAACAGGGATGTGAGACAAAAAGAATAGTAATATGGAAGAATAATATAGTTTCACTGGAAATCATAAGTCACAAGGAGTAGATGCATCTGCACCATCAGTGAGGACAATTTTAAGTTACATCACCAATTGTCTCCAGCCTTCATTGGTTTTCACTGTCCCGAGGACCCCAACCAGGAAGCCAGTCTACTCCTCACCACGTCGCTACCTGGCTTAAACTAACTGTTTGGATTTCATTGACTGATTAAGTCATGTTTTGGTTTGACCCTCACTAGCTGGCTCTTTTCCAACCAGATCCATCCTATGTCAGCTAACATTTTACATTATCGAGGAAGGAGATAGATGGCTAGGAATGCATGCGTAACACATGTCCTAACCACCTCTATCGATGCAACTTCCCATCCTCGTCGGTTGATTTCCCCTCCCTCTTTATCTACGACTCGACCGAAGTCTCACCTCAATATTGGTACCTATCCTTAGTTAACAATATATGCCTAACCATAATATTACTCACCATGTGATACCACTTAACATTCGTAGGGGGGGGGGTAGAACGCAAACATTTGTGGTTAAACACAGCCACGCGCCTCCCATCTTCCACTAGGATTCAGTGCAAACTAGTCCTGCCTCATTATAATCTTATATTGAACAGGAGCGAATCGCATGCCAAACGTTCTAGGATTTCTGCTTAAAGTGTTCAGAAAACTCTGCGCTTTATCACCGTCTTTATCTGGGAGGAAAATATTACCCTTAAATTATTAGTCCGTAAAACTTTTGGTTTGGTAAGAAGTCAATCGCCTAGTCTTTAACATCAGTTGGTATCCATTCCATTAGTAAATGCAGGCTTTAGACCAGGAAGACGATGGTATTGATCATATCTTCACCCATCCTTTGACAGATTCCGGAACATAGGCATACTTACTGGTCGCGTCCAACAATCGTTATATTTCTTGACTTAAAGGCGGCATTCGATTCTGTCAACTGAGAGGTACTATGGTGATGTTTGGTTGTAAAGGGAATGCTGAGAAAATACATTGTATTGATCAAAGCACTCACACTACTCGAACTCTTATGGTGAGTTGTCACCTGAAGTGGTGACAACTAAGTGGTCTCCGTTACGGATGCCCATTATCCCCATTCCTATTCAATTTAATCATAGATGTACTAATGGACTCAACCCTAACTCACTTCAATGACTCAGAGATTGACTTTTTATCATGAGGGAATAATGGTCTCGTTGACTTAGAATATGCAGATGATATAGTCCTCCCTCTTAGGTGGGGTGAAGACGCTGACAAAATGCAGCAGAGTCTTCTGAACACCTTGACGAGCTGCAATCTACGAAGGTTTGGCATGCGATTCTCTCTTGCTATCAAATGTAAGACGATGCTACAGAACTGGACTAGATTGGACTACACTGACTCCTAGCCTAGAAATAGGCAGTGAAATGGTATTCTGATTTACTGCTTTCTTGCTCAATGTCATTCCATACTGTTTGTGACCGTTTCTCAGAAAGTTAAGCCATATATCTACGAATCGTGTTTGTACACGTTAAGTCTGCTGTGATTGATTGGTTGGTGATTGTCTCAAGGTTAAGCTTTGTAATTGTGTTTTTTTTCTCATGTCCTCGATTCGGGACGTAACATTGACGTAAATTGCTGTCTACAATTTTTAGCTTTCAGCCACGTCTCACCACAGTAGCCTGCTTACCAGCCAAGTAGGAGACTCAACGCTCAGTCATAGGCGCAGGGAGAGGTGAAGGTTTGATTCGCAGTTGACGAACAGACAGACTCCTAAGCCTCGCCTACAGTGTACCATCCAGTAGTAAGCCTGACGCTAATGACACCATGACTACTGAAAATTCAGAATGTTAATGCCGCCTGCTCCATTCGGGACGCAAAGGAATAAAAGGGACCGCAGTTATTAGCCATTCTTTCGTATTATAGGCGTCGGAATAAACAGTTTTGGCTTATAATATCATGGCAGTGTGACGAGCGATGCGTATCTTGTCAGTTTTAGTACTTTTTAGCTTCTGTTGAATATTAGCGAATAGAGAAAAAAATGTAGTACTTATCCGGATTATAAGACGGTATTCCGTTATACACCGGTCTTAGCACTAATGGAATATTAGAACAAGACACACACATAGGCGAAGAATATTGTTGTTTTCAATTAGTTCTTCTTCAGGCTTTACTCTAATTTACATAGATTTATACATTAAATAGAATTTAGCCAATGACGGTGATTTTGTGGATCAAATAATAATAATAATAATAATAACTTTCTATGGTTGGTTTGTAAGGATTAGATTTGTTTTTGCGAGTTTTTCATGACGGCTTGATATCAGTTAGAGAAGCATAGAAAACCAGTAGGGAATACTGGAGAGCTGTATCCTCGGTCCTAGTTTGGGAATCATCGGCAGTACACACCCACTGCACCGGGGTTCTAATCCAGGACCTTCCGGTTACAAGATGAGCTAGCTCGTATGCCATTCAGCCACTGGGACCCGATTCATTGGCCACTGCATGAATTCTAACTTTTTTTGTTTGATTACAGCTTGATTCCACACACTGTATTTTTGGTACAAGTATGGAATTTTCAGCACGTGATATCGGTAGCCCAAATTTTGCAGGCTGACCATAGATATCAGGTGTGCGTCGGCAGGGGATCGAACCTCGGATCATGTGCGCATGGTCGGTGAGAGTCCTAACCACTGTGCCACCGATGCACTGTGATTTAGTGCCACCACCATAGGCCATTGAATCGGGTCTCAGTGACTGAATGGTATACGAGCTTGTCTTGTAACCGAAAGGTCGTGGGTTCGAACATTGGGAGTGAGTGGGTACTGCTGGTGATTCCCAAACTAGTGTGAAACAGCTGTCCAGTACTCCCTGCTTGTTTTCAATGGTTCCCTAACTGATATCAATTCGTGATCAACTCGTAAAAACTCTGTGTTTTACATAATTTTCATCTAAAACTTTAAATTCTAATGTCATATATTTTGAAATAATCTTTCATGTTACTAAGATGATTTACCATTTATATTTTGTAATATCAAAAGGCAAGACAAGGGCGCTAACTGATCAAACAGCTGATTATATATATGTGTACAGTTGATGTTCTTTAACCAATCACTGAGCATGTGATTTTGGTTTACATTAAACAACATGAAAGAGAATGTTTAAATAGATATATCCTGTTCTGTTATTAATGCTGTTGGAATATGTGAAAACGATATTTTTTCGGAACACATTGTCTGTAATACACTGCCACATTAATCTCCTCATCAAAAACTTTCAACTGAAGTCAGTTCGATCTTCTTGGTGTTGACGGCTTTGTTTGCTTGTCTTGCTGTATCGAGTTCCGGAGCTCGCTAACGTTCGTTCATATGCTTCTCTTTGTTTGCATTTCTAGTTGTATATGTCTGACTTCATTTCACGGTGATCATGTATGATCCTTCCCATTTTATGAAGCAGTTTGCATGACCCTGGCGGATAATCGCCAGTGTTTTGCTTCACATTATCATATACTGCCCTTGCCTGACCTTCTTAGAAGCGTTTTAAGTAACAACCTCATCGCTGAAGGATCTCGAACGTCATTTAAACTGAGCAAAACAGCCTCGAAATCCTGCCAGACGATTCATATGTCTCCTTTTTTAAAAACTGAAAAGCATAAGCTGTTCATTTTCTCACATTCAGAGACACCGAATGTAACAGCATAAGGCAAGAAACAGAAGCCAATGTATATTTTTTCCTTAATCAAACCGCTTTTTATATCTATAGAAGTTATATTCGCTAACCATTCACTGAGCGTGTAATTTTGGTGTACATTAAACGACATGAAATAGAATTTTGCAAATATATACATGTAGTATTCCGTTACTGTTATGCAGTACTGAACTGTGAGAATATGTGAGAATAATATTCCATTGGAACATACTGTCGTTTGTATCACACCACCATATTATTTGGTTGTACAGCTTGAATATGATATAGGTAATAAATAGTAACTCTTTTTTGAACATCTTCTATTTTATATTGTCAAATGACAGAAGTTAGGGTGTACACAGGTCATTACCTAAATGGTCTACGAACTTGATTCTGTGTGCGTATCACCAAGGTGTCCCAAACTAGGTCCTCGTATTATTATTATTGTTCCATTGGGTTCCTAGTGGAACAATAGGACTTCAACTGCACGTTTCCACCTCTTCCTCTCTTCTGATGCTGTACTTTTCACCTGCATCCATGTTCACCATACATACTGTTTCAACTCCTCTTCACACGATCTCCTCCATGTCACCCTTGGACTGACGTCCCACTCGTCACTTCTCTTTCGGCCTGGTTCCGCTCGAGCAATGGCCTGACGCGCGCGCGATGTCACCCAGCGGCGGCCTCCTCCTCAGCGAGTGTCCAATGTGTCATCTCCACTTTCTCCTGCATATATTTGTTGGTTGGCTATCGATTGGTTCTTGTTTTGTTTGTTTGTTTGTTCCCATAGTTTCTTGTTGTTGGTGATTACTGTTTCCGGCTCAGCCATCTGATCTTTAGTATAGAGCCAGCGAAGACACTTAGAGACGTGAACAACCTAGAAGAGCTAGATTTCGCACGTGGATGATTTATGTTTGATGTCACACAAAATCGAAGACTTACAAGCAAAAACCGACCGACAAACTGGTCGAAGAAGCAGCCGGCGAAGACAGGACTCCAGGTAAACCTAGACAAGACGGAGGTTATGAAAATAACCAACAACAACAACAGCAACATCCAGCGACAATCACCATCAGTGCGAGGGATTTGAAATAGGTTGTTACTTCATTCACTTATCTAGGGAGTATTGTCTCAACTACACGCAGTCGGAACAAACGAGGATGTCAAATCGAGCGAGAATCGGGAAGGCGAGAAACACACTCATTCATCATCAACCTGAAACCAATCTGGAAATCTTCGTCACTCAGCCAGCATCAACAACAAAATTCGGCCGGATTTTCAATACAAACAAACGTCAAGTCAGTTCTGACTAATACCAAAACATGTATTCTACTCAGATAGGTAGTTACCTGGGTTCTAGTGAGAAGTCATGACCAGTGAAGTACATCAGGTCGGGTGTGGGGAAAAATACTTCCCACCACGGATGATATTGTCTAGTGTTCGCATTCTACCGTCAACTGGCAGAAGTTACATTCATGCTCTGGCCATTGAATCGGGTCTCAGTAACTGAGTAATGCTCTACAATCCTATCTTTTAACTAGAAGATCCTGAGTTAGAACTCTGGCGGTAGGTACGTCCTGTTGAAGAGTTAGTTCCTACCAAGGTTGATGAAACATCCAGTACGTCCAGTACTCGCTGACACTTTTTCAATGGTTCTTTAAATGATGTCTGCTTACGATGAAATCCTGTAACCAACCAAATTCTCCGTCCAAAACAACACCTTGATGTAAGAATAAAGCTTGTGCACTGTGGTAGAGTGTAATTCCATTATGGGTAAATTTTGTTTTGATAAAGTCTCACAGTGTTATACAGTAATGTTTACTGATGACGTTTCGAGCACAATTTATTACTGCTCATAATCATATCAAGGCACTACTCATACGACTTCCTAAATTCATTTATATAGTTCCATTGTTTTTCTCTTGATTTTCACTTGATTTGATTGGTAATAGTATTTTCCATATTTCAGGTATGAGTGACGAGTCATTCCTATTGCATGTGTTGGATGTAGACTCGATGAACAAGGAGTCAGTAATCAACCTCTCTCACTCTCCACCTACCTAGATTACTTTTTAGAATTTTAACCCTCTCCCACCCATCCTATTGTGTGGTTGTGTGTTAGCGCATGCATTGCAATTGCTGAGCTTTTTTCTAAATTACTTATCTTCTCGGGGTCAACCATTCTTACCTTAGCTCAATTCCTATGTCCTGATAATCTCACTACTTTTGATCTATGTAGTTGACCTCACAGTCATTGCAAGCTATTTTATAAATTATATTATTTTGTCTAATTGAGTCAACCGACAGGGTCCTTTAACCTACAGAGCTTGTCCTATCTGAGTGAGTTTGTAGGTTTAAATGCCACCAGTCTAATTCCTGCTTTATTCAGAATCCTACGTAGTGTCTCAGGTGTCCCTTCCTTATATGGAATAACTGTAAATGACTTATATTCTCTCTTATTTATGTTATTATTACTAGTTTCACAATTATTTTTGTTTTTTTGGCCTTTTTCGATCTTTCTAATAAATTTTATAGGATAGCTAAGTGTTTTGATAATTCATAAGTTGGGGGTATTTCTAGAATCTACTATTGGTCTTATGGGGTAACCTGGCTTATGTATTTTTATAGTACCATATATTCTACTAGCATTATTAGTTTTGGGCATTAAATTAAACCAATTAGACTCACTCAGTGATGGCTTCATTCTGCGTATTAGTTCCGCTGTAGATTTCTCAACCTTATTCATTATTGTATCTACAGGCTTCTTAATTTCTTCATATGGACCCGTTTGAATATGTTTAATAACTTTATTGATATAGTCAGATTTATTCAAAACTACGGTGGCGTTTCCTTTGTGTCAGCTTTTGCGATGACAATATTTTTATCCTGTTTTAGACTGATGAAAGCTTCTCTTTCCGATTTTGTTTAGTTTGATTTTGCCTTTCTTTTGATTTTTCAGGGTTAATGCACATTGTGCTCAAACCTCTTCTGCTGTCGTCTTATCTATTGAGCTTAGTGCTACTTCTATGTTAGGAATGACATCCTCTGGTTTTAATTTACTCACTGTTACATTGAAATTTAGTCCTTTCTCAAGTACTTTTATCTCACTAGAGCTTAGTTCCCTTGATGAGAGATTGATCACCCATTTTGTTCTGTCGATAGAGGATGAAGTGTTGACATCAATTTCATTTATTGTGTTCTTTTCTTCCATTAGTTTGTTGAATTTTTTGATTTGTGTGGTTTTTGATTTTCTGATTCTCTAGCTTTTTTGGATGTTTCGACAACGATTACATAATCTTTGTCATTGACCATACATTTGAGTTTCTGTTTGAGTTTTTCGATTTCATTTCGTATATTATTTAGTTTCACAGTAACTCGACGTAGTTCTTCTCTTAGACATAATTTACTGAGATGTTCAGCTGCCGATGTCATTTTGCTTGAAGTAAATGGAGTACGTAGACGTAAATATTTCGGAATTATATGATTTTTTAAACATCGACTGTTAAAAATCCGATGGCATGTGAATCTTGCTTCTGTTTGAGAAAGTTGTGTGAGTTTATTGATAAGCTTCCTAGTAGGAAGACCATATGTATTATTGATATAAGTATAAAACTTGGGTACTGTAATGGTAGAGTATAACTCCATTATAGATAAGTCATAATATACTACTTGTTAGAATATTGTGATGTGTTTGAATTGAAATAGAATTTTAAGATTATTTATTATCCTCTTCTGACTTGACCGGTGGTAATAATATTTTCCATATTTCTAATATTTGCATTGAGTCATTTCTGTTGCATGAGTTGGGTGTAGACACGATGAACAAGGAGTCAGTAATCAACCTCTCTCACTCTCCACCTATCTAGATTACTTTTTAGAATTTTAACCCTCTCCCACCCATCCTATTGTGTGGTTGTGTGTTAATGCATGCATTGCAGTTGCTGAGCTGTTTTCTAAATTACTTATCTTCTCGGGGTCAACCATTCTTACCTTAGCTAAATTCTTATGTTCCGACAATCTGACTACCCCTGACCTATTAATTTGACCTATGTAGTTGACCTAACTCACAGTCATTGTAGGGTATTTAGTAAATTATATTATTTTGTTTAATTAGGTCAACACAATCCTTTTACCTACGGAGCTTGTCCCTCACTCAACTGAATAAAGGATCGAATTAAAAAAAAAAAAAACGAAATTTCTACGCATATGTATACACTACTGATATTACTGTATAACATGTTACATATGGTATACATATATATGTATAAGTATACATGAAGGTAGTAAGTATATATTTAGACTAAAATGGTATATAAATGCACTAGAAAACACAACACAAAAATCAATAATAATAATAATAGCAATAACGATAACAACATAGAGTATGCATTTAAACCAAAGTGTAATATTTCCCAGTCATTTTAGATTTTTTGCAAAAACCAGTTGGCAATGAGAAAAAAATGGAGAAACGAGTAAAAGATACTATCAGTTGAGAAGTGTGCATATGTTGTAATCTATGAGTAGTGTATGTGTGTGTGCATGTGTTTGTTTGTGTAAGGATCTTGGTATTCATGGGATCCCCATGGCCATCATTTTCATCTATTCACAGTGTAATACTCTTCAACCCGAATGATATACTTTCTCAGTAAGCTATATATATTCAAATGTGGAGATAGACACTGATAGACACTACTTATAATACTACTAACAAGAATATTTAGTTTATGCATATATATATTACTCTAATTACTTAATAAGTAGTATATATATGGAAAGGTGAATAGGAAAAAGTAAGTGAACGAGGTTGATTTCATTGACAATTGGGGTGCAGAATTACAATTATCACTACCACAAATACAAATTTCAGAGAAACCGCCTTCTGAATGACGATTAACACATTTCACTTCTTCGGGTTCAGCACCTTCTGTAGCACAGAAACGTCGCATCAATGTTACTTCTGAAGTAGCATAATTTGTATTTATTGAACAATTGTTATTGTTGTTGTTAATACATTCAAGTAGGTATTGTTCATAGGGGGGTGGATAGAAAAATAAATAGAGAAAAAGCGAGTTCTTAAGATTAGTATATATACATATAAACGTATACATTATCGAGACAGTTAAAGTATATGATTAATATATGTGTAAAACTTGGGCACTGTGGTAATAAGTAATTCTATATTAGTTTGTTTATTAGATGTATCACTCAGAGTGAGTATAACAGTATTATTATTATTTACTGGATGACGCAGTTTCGAACACAATTCATCATTGTTCATAATCATATCATCAGTTATAATCACACGACTTTGAAACTTGAGGTTTACAGTTTTATTTGTCTTCTCTTATTTGTTGTCGTTGGGGTAGTAGAATTTTCCAGATATCCACCTAGACAAGTGTTCAGTCATTCATATTACGTGTATTCTACTCAGCTGATTCGATAAACAAAGCATCCGTTATCAATCTCTCCCTATACCCTGTGACATTATATTTTAAAACTGTCGTCTTATCCCATCATCCTATTGTACGGTTGTGCGTGATTGCATGTGGTCAGTGCTATAGCTGAACTACTCTCTATATTTCTTATCTTATTTGGAGTCAGCCAATCTAGATTTTGTTGATGGGTTTTTATGTTCCACTAGTCTGACTGCTCCTGTTCTACTAGTTTGACCGATGTATTTGACCTGACTGACAATCATTGTTTTGTTTTAAGTGCTCCACAGGATTCCTTAACCGACAAAGCTTGTTTCTAATTGAGTTTGTCGGTGGTTTGAATGCCAGGCACTTTTAATTCTGCCTGCTTTATTAAGAATTCTCCGTGAGGTTTCCGAGATTCCTTCCTTGCATGGATGGAATTACTACTGATGATTTAGATTCCTTATTGTTGGTGTCGTCATTAATATTATTATTATTATCACTATTATTATTATCATTATTATTGTTATCATTATTATTATTATTGTCACTATCGCTATTATCATTATTTATTTTATTTTTACATTTCCCTACATACTTTCTGACTAATTTATCAGAGTAATTATTGAGTTCCAAAGCATCTCAAATATGCCAAACGTCCCGCCTTAGATTTTACTTGGTACTACTTACTTTTTGTGCTCTGTCATTTAAACATTTCACCAATCCTATTTTTACTGACGTAGGATAGGATGATCGGAGGTCGAAATATCTCTTTGAATGTGTGGGTTTCCCGTAAACACACCAGTGTGTGTTTAACTACCCATCTTCTTTCCTTTTTACGCTACAATCTAACATTGACAGCTCCCCTTTTCAGTGACTTTCTAATTCATAAGTGAATTGAATTACCTCTACCTTCGAGTTGATGTGTTCGAAAAATCTATCTACATCCTGTGTTATAAGTACAGTGAATGTCTCATTTACATACGTCCATCATACTTTTTGGGTTGAATCAGGAATAGAAATTATCTAACACCTATCATGCTGGACATCTGGATGACAAATAGGAGAGAACAAAGAAAATAATAAAACTCTAGTTTCACAGTTGTGCAGTTATAATTGATGATATGGTTATGAGCAGCAATGAATTGTGTTCGAAACTTTGTTATCCAGTAAATAATACTGTTTCACTCACTGTGTGATACATCTAATAAACAAACTAATATGGAATCAAAGTATATTACGGTCATTAACGGTTTTCGTAATTATCTAAACTTTGATCACGGATCAATATCAGTTAAAGATTCATTCAAGACTATCTGCGAGTACTGGAGGACTGTTCCATCCTAGTTTAGGATTCCGTCTCAGCAGTACCCGTCAACATGTATTCGATCCCAGGACCCGATTCAGTGGTCCGATGACACTGACTGGTGGTGGTTGCTCTGTAGATATACTGCGAATTGGCAACAGCTGGAATTCATACAGGGTTTAGTCGCCTCCCACTGGCTGAGTGGAAAGTCCTGAGTTCGAACTCCGATGGGGTTGGTGCATATTGCCCCTATGAGTCTCCGACCAGAATGACATAGTTCTCCAGTGCTCCTTGATGGTTTTCAGAGATTCTCTGACCAATATCGGTCGATGATCGGATACTGAAACAAACCAATTCGCTACTGATTTACTCTGGAAAACTTTCATATTCCTTAGACGGTCGGAAGAAGTCGTAAGGAAACTTTGGCTGGACACGTGTTTAGTGCTTGTTGGCACTGACACTTAGCAGGAAGTATCTGCAATCTTGGACGAACTTGGGTTCCTTCTGGGACTAGAACTGGAATAAATCGGTGTGCTTGCAGTTAAAAGAGCTTATTATGCAGCAGAGGCATGTCGTCTCTTCACAACCATCCATATTCTACGTTCGAGAAATAAGGATAAACTACCTAAATTTGCCTCTTCTATGTGTATCTACCAGTTTGACTGCAGCTGCGGAGCCAGTTACATTGGGTGTACAATTAGACAGGTTCATCATCGTATTTCCGAACATAATCCAACATGGTTAAGCAAGGGACAAACAAGATCTATTCGTAGCTCTATTTTAGCCCACCTTGTAGATAGTGAGCATAAGATTGATGTGAATACTGCATCTAAAATTATTTGTCGCATTCCTACTAATCTTAATTTTGCCCTACGAGTTCGTCTTCCAAAGACAGCTGAAGCAAGAGGAATCCACTTGAAGAATCCAAGCCTAGGCGACAAGATGTAGGTTATGAAAATAACCAACCAACAACAACAGCAACATCCAGCGCCAATCACCATCAGTGGGAGGGATTTGAAATAGGTTGTTACTTCATTCACTCACTTATCTAGGGAGCATTGTCTCAACTACACGCAGTCGGAACGGACGAGGATGTCAAATCGAGCGAGAATCGGGAAGGCGAGAAACACATCAACATCATCAACCTGAAACCAATCTGGAAATCTTCGTCACTCAGCCAGCATCAACAATAAAATTCCGTCGGATTTTCAATACAAACAAACGTCAAGTCAGTCAGTTCCTCTATACGGATCAGAAAATTGGCCCGCGGGCAGGTCACGAAGAATATTTCGAACCAACAGGCTAACTCACACCTTTATCAACAACAGCAACAGCTGTCTTCGCTGGCTGTATAATGATGAAGATCAGATAGCCGGGCCGGAAACAATAATCACCAACAAGAAACTATGGGAACAAACAAACAAACAAACAAACAAAACAAGAACCAATCGATCGCCCAACACAAATATGCAGGAGAAAGTGGAGATGACACATTGGACACTCACTCGCTGAGGAGGCATCGCGCTGGGTGACATCGCTCGCGCGTCAGGCCATCACTCGAGTGGAACCAGGTGGAAAGGGAAGCGGTGAGTGGGACGTCAGTGCAAGCAAGGGTGGGTGACATGGAGGAGATCATGTGAAGAGGAGTTGAAACAGTATGGATGGTGAGCATGGATGCAGGTGAGGAGTACAGCAGAAGACAGAAGCAAGCGGAGACCTGCAGTTGAAGACCTATGTTCCACTAGGAACCCAAGGGAACAATAATAACAATAATAATTTCTACTTTTTAAATGAGTATCGATTTTCTTCGTTAATTATCACTCGCCGCACTGACATGTTGACACTGACTAATTGTTGTTAACCAAAAAAAAAACAACAGTGCCACTTGATTGGTAAATTGTTTTGTATTGTAATAAAAATGCTATACAGAATATACTAGAGTAGAGCCAGAGAAGTAGTAAAGTTAATATTTCTTCGCTCAATCTTTCTAAGTGTTACCATCGATTATGAATGACTTGAATCATGATATCAGTTACTAACTTGTGTTCAATCAAAGTGTCCATTGCAGTCCTACATGAGGTCAATCGCCCGCCTGAATAGCTCAGCAGCCAAGTCTTGGACTGTAGTACTGGGTGATTCATCTTTGAATCTTAGAATAAACATGAGCTCCTTCAGGATTACTGGTATGGTTTGCTGATGAGTGACAGCCAAAAGGCACGTAACCTAAGTCTAACAATTTCTGCCAAATCTCTCCAACCATCTATTGACAACAATTCACAGTGCACCGTGATGGCGAGCCACCTAGTGGCATACTGGCCACATCATAAACTTTACTAGTAGAATTTAGTCTTTACCAAGCAGAGAACTTGATTCGCATGATAGTCGTGTCCAATTAAAATGAAACCAACCAAACTCCTACAAATCAACACTTAAATACCAATGAGATGCTCACTGGCGACTGGCCCTATTCAGGTAGGTAGTTACCTGGGTTCCAGTGGGAAGTCGTGACCATTAGGGTGCAGCGGGTCGGTGTGAGGACAAATACTCGCCGAAGACATTGGCTAACGGTCGCGCTATGTCGTGAATTGGCAGAAGTTAGAATTCAAGGACCATTGGATCGGGTCCCAATGGCTTAATGGTATACGAGCTCGCCTTGTAACAGGAAGGTCCTGGGTTCGAATCCCGGTGGGTGCGTACTGATGAAGAGTCCCAAACCAGGACGAAACAGCTGTCCAGTACTCCCAGGTTTTCCAATGGTTCTCTAACTAATGTCAGCTCATGATGAAATCCTGAAACCAACCAAATCCCTACAAACCAACACTTAAAATGTTTATATTTCCCAATCAGTGAAAAAAATGAAATAATAATTTTTATAATGACATTTTGTTTTTTACTCATTTTCATAAGTTTCGATTGGTGAAGTTGCTAACCTCAAGCCGAACACCCCTTTCCTTTGTGTATTTAGTATCACCCAGCAAACAAGATGCAGTTCGGAAGTATATCTCTCAGTCGGCAATGGAAACTGTAGCTCTAACGAGGTGAAAGTATAGTATTAACAAAATGCGACTACAATTCAAAGATGATTGATTCATCAAGCGAAATAATAACCCCAACAAGTTGGGGGAAATTAATTCAAAGAACGTTTAATGCTAGTAAGCTTCAGTGCAACTCTTCCATACGATCAGTTGTGATTCCACTAGCCACTTCTTATCGCATCTATCAATTAAATTGCTCCTCAAGGAGCCAGTTAGTTATGTAAGCCGTTGCTGTAGGAATTAAGTTTTTATGCTCGTGAATATCTATCAGTATCACTAAATAGAAGTTTAGTTAAAACAGTCAACAGATCATGTTAATCCAGTGTTGGTTTGTAGGGATTTGATTGATTTCAGGATTTCATCATGAGCTGACATTAGTTAGAGAACCATTGGAAAACCTGGGAGTACTGGACAGCTGTTTCGTCCTAGTTTGGGACTCTTCAGCAGTACGCACCCACCGGGATTCGAACCCAGGACCTTCCTGTTACAAGGCGAGCTCGTATACCATTAAGCCACTGGGACCTGATCCAATGGTCCTTGAATTCTAACTTCTGCCAATTCACGACATAGCGCGACCGCTAGCCAATGTCTTCGGCGAGTATTTGTCCTCACACCCGACCAGCTTAATGGTATACGAGCTCGCCTTGTAACCGGAAGGTCCTGGGTTCGAATCCGGTGGGTGCGTACTGCTGAAGAGTCCCAAACTAGGACGGAGGAGACAGCTGTCCAGTACTCCCAGGTTTTCCAATGGTTCTCTAACTAATGTCAGCTCATGATGAAATCCTGAGATCATGTTAAGTAGACCAGGATAAAAATGCAGCATTAAAGAGTCTTTTTCTTCCATCTGTTTTATGATGATCATTAATCCCTTGGGTTTTTCGACTGGGGCATAAGGCTTCAACAAAACATCTCTACTTTCTTCTTTTTCTGCTGTCCCACCCCCCCGCCCAGCTGGCTAGCTCCACGATTAAACATAGTCTGTCATCTCTTCCACCTCCGCCAATATGATCTCTTACATGTCACCCTTGCACTGATGAACCACTCATCGCTTTCTATTGGGATTCCACTTGAGCGATTTCCTGCATTGCTCGCAATGTTATTCAGCAGCCTCGTCAATGTCCATCTTTATTTTCCCCTACATATCTATTGGGCAGTCGGCTCTCGTCTGTTGGTTTGTTCACAGCCAGGCAGAGTTTCTTGTTGCTAATTCTTTCTCACCGGTCAACTAGCGATTTGATCTTCAATATCGAGCCAGGGAAGGGAGGGGCGGCGGGGGGGTTGATGGAAGTCTGAAGTGGTCTATTGGAAATCCCTTTCGTCACTCAAGTGCAGTACAAGTTTTTAATCCATATAGAAGAACTGACCGACTGACTGACTGACTGACTCACTTGACATTAATGTTGAAAATTCCGATCTTGTTCTACATGCAGAGGTGGAGTGAAGCAGAAGATTTCCAAACTGGTTTCAAGTTGATGAAGGCGTATCTTGCCTTTTCGATCCACTCTGATTGGCTTTGATACCCCCATCATCTATCTATTTTACCACTTGTGGTTGAAATAAATGCTTCCTAGCTGGCTGAGTGAAGACATCAAACAAATTGCGAGAGGCCTCTAGACACAGAGTACAGACTGTGCTCTGTGTGTGTGTGTGTGCGTGGAAAAGAAACAATCCAGCCGGTATTGTTATCCTAACCTGTTGTGGAACTTATAAACTCATAAATTCTGTTTTTTATATTCTTTATTATTATTTTATTCCTTTACGTTTCCAGTGGAACACAACGAGGGCTTCAAGCTAGAGCTTTGAAGTCTTACTCGCAGTGATGTTTATTTTTACTAGGTGGGGTTGCTAACCGTATGCAAACCTTTCCTCTTTACCTGTCTTATTTACTGGCTAGACTGAGATGGTTAGGACATGTGTTACGTATGCCAAGCCATCGCCTCCCTCGACGAGCAATGTTAGCGGATATAGGGTCAGGCTGGAAAAAAGCTAGCGGAGGTCAAACAAAAACTCGGCATCAGTCAATGAAATCCACAACAGTTGGTCTAAGCCACGTAGCAAGGTGTAGACTTCCTGACTGGTTGGGGTCCTCGAGACGGTAAAACTCTATGGTTGGAAACAATTGGTGACATGGCTCAAAATCGTTCTCAGTGGCGCAGATGCATCCACTCCTTGTGACTTATGATCTCCAATGAAACTGTTTTGTTTTTCTTTATTACTCCTCCTTTGTCTCACACCTCTGGTCACTGTTTCTATTATGCTTTTCTTATACTTTCTTCTCTTGCTTCGCGTGCTACACGAGGTGTGGCGACTTGAACTTCCGCACATTTGTGCAAAGTTCTATGTCGAAAACAGACAGACAGACTGGCTAGGCAGAGGGGTAAAGGAGTGAGTCAGTTGGGCGGTGATTGAATCAAACCCTGGACGACAGACATTGAGTGGTTGATGAGCATTCTTTTGCCGAACCACAGACTCATTTGTTTTCTTTCGTTTGTCGGATATTCTATTTGGAGTTGGCGCTCACAGATCCAATACAATTGTAATCTGTCCATATTACAGATTCAATCTTACTTAAAATATTTATACTGTTAATCAAAATAATGCATTAGTTATCGTGGATACACAACCGTAGAATCTGATGATAGATTTGTCGAAAAAAGATATCCTTCATTCAACAAATGGTCTATAAAATGGAAAAAAAATTAGACCTATTCTTCTCAGGCTTTGAAGATGAAATGATGCGAGCTGATGAAAGCCTTCGGGAAGCCGGAAAGTCAGTGTTTCTTCTTTCGATGAAAGCTGAAATAATTGTGAGGATATAGAATGTCTGTGGAATGTTCAAAAATCGGAAGCTAACTTAGATTACTAGTAAGATGAAAAATTATGGTAGAGAAGTGCGTAGAAACTAGAAGTAGATCCCTGAAATTGTTAACTGGAGGGTAATTAATCTACTCCAGTCACTCACACAACAACCAAGGAGCACATTGAACTAACAGAAATCAGCATAGATTGCCAGCCACTCAGAGAACATTCCAGACTTTCATCAACAAATTAGGTCTTCAATCGATTAACAAAGATCAGATAGACTACTGGAAAGGATTGGCTTCATGGAAATGTGGAGACGAACCATTTATCAAACGATAGCCCAACAAATAAGGCAGAGAAACTGGAAAAGGACAGGAGACAGGCTGAAGAGACCGTCCAATGACATCCTGCGGCATAACATCCCTCCAGTGGAATCCGAACGGAAACTATCAGCGTACACTTGAATTCAAGGAACACATGAAAGAGATCGTGCAGGGAGAAGATGAAAGCTGATAGACATTCGAGAAGCCAGCTAAACAGGACCACAGTGAAACGGAAGAAATCTAGTTGTACTATTGAAGATCTATATTCCACTCGGAAACCAAAGAAATCATGATCATCAACAATTTCCAGAAAACTAAAACAGTAAAACTATACTGCTTTGATTTTAACGATGATTTATCAATAACAATAGCGCCAGTAGCATTATCGATTTATTGTCCAAACAGGGTTCACAAATTATCAGCTAATAAACAGTGACTTGACCATAATTATCAGGTATCACATAATTTTCTCTACGCTGTCAAGACGGCAAATCGGTACAGACACAAAATCACCTGAAGAGTGTTCGATTTGAAACACAGATAGAATTATGAAAATATCAAATATATTTATACACAATGGCGAGTGTGGAGGTGTTGGAACTAGGTTAAATGCCTCATTAATGCGTCATCCATATTCACAAAATCCTAACTCCATCTCATGTGAAGTACCCGGAATGTAAAACGCTCCCTGTGATACTTTTCGTAATGATTTCAGTAATACACAGATTAAATTACGTGACCTCATTCCCTAGAGTCTAAACAACCTACAGTCGGCGGATTTTCAAACTTTTCTGGTTCTATTCTATTTATCCGTGAATGAATAGAAGCTCACATGATGTACACCTACTCAGACCTTCATTTCTATAGACATTTCACCTCACACTCACACTTGTGACTGTGAATCACTCAGAATTCAGTCATTCACATGATCAACACAGCCTATTCATCGTCAGATTGTATGATGTGTTTTGAAGAAACACTCTGATGCTTCAACTATTCAATGGTACTCTTCTGATCTCGTGTAATATGTGTAAGGCTCCTGTATACATGGAACTACGAGTGGACATCAAACCTCCGACGAAAACGGAAGTGCTGAAGGCAATAAAGATGCTAAAAACTGGAAAAGCAGAAGGACCAGACGGAATACCAGCAGAAGCATTAAAAATGGACCTAGAAATATCAGTAGAGTTGATGACACCAGTAGTGGAGAATGTATGGATAGAGAGCAGGGAAACTGCGGATTGGAAAAAAGGCTACTTACTCAAAGTGCCAAAGAAAGGGGACTTTGGTCAATGCAGGAAATGGAGCGGCATTATGCTCCTGTCTAAACTAAGTAAAATACTAAGCCACATCATCCTGGAGAGAATCAAACACGCCACCCTGAATGAAAAACTTCGATGGGAACAGGTTGGATTCAGGAGAAACAAGTCATGTATTGATCAAATCGCCACTCTACGGATCATCATTGAACAAAGCTTGGAACGGCAGTCACCTCTCTATCTTAACTTCATAGACTTTGAAAAGGCCTTCGACAGCGTCCATCGAGAGGTCATTTGGCAACTAATTCGCTACTACGGGGTTCCATCGACAATTATACATCTCGTCCAACAGTTGTACGGCAATGCTGCATGCCAAGTAATTCACAACGGGAAGCTTACGGAATCCTTCGAAGTGAAGACAGGAGTAAGACAAGGCTGACTGGCTGCCTACTATCTCAAATGATTTGGGTGATTGTGGGTGGTAGACTGGATAATGCGACAGACAGCGGCGGGCAACAAGAAGACAGACATAAAATGGACTCACACGAAAAAAAACTTGGAGGATCTGAACTTCTCCATTGATATATGTCTGATTTCCCACAAACCGGGAGATATGCAAGCGAAAAGCAATAAGTTAACAGAAGAATCATCAAAGATAGGACTTCAGGTGAACATAGAAAAAACAGAGGGGATGAAGATCTCTGGACAACAGCAACAGCAAGAACAACAGACGAAAATTAGCAAAAGAGGGAGGATTGTGAAAGAAGCAACCTCCTTCCCGTAGCTACCTACATGGGAAGCATCGTTTCAACTACAGGCGGAGGGAACTGATGTATATATCAAAAGCAGCGAGGATAGGGAGAGCAAAACAAGCTTTCGTTACTCTCAAGTCTGCGTGAAGATCAACTACACTCAGCATGAAAAATGAGATCCGGATTTTCAACTCCAATCTGAAATCTAGTCAGTGCTACTATATCGATCAGAAACTTAGCGCCGCATTACCGAGAGCATTTCGAACAAACTACACACCTTCATCAACATTTGTCTTTGCTCAGCACTCAGCTCAAGATCAGATGGTCAACCAGAAAAGATCAGCCAGCAACAGGGGTCTCTGGAAGCTAACCAGTTCATCGGGAACCGATTTTGCAACAAATAAGCTTAAAGAAATGGAGGTGGAGTGACCATAGTCTGGGAAAACAAACCATCAAGTGACATCGTACGCCAGGCCATCGCTCGAGTGAAACCGAAATAAAAAAGCGATGAGTTAGTCGTCACTGAGAGAGTGGGGTGACCTGTAGGAGGTCATCTGAAGAGGAGATGAATCCATGTAGGTAGACGCGGAGACAAGTTAAAAAGTTGACAGAGAATTGAACGCAATGGAGACGCGTGACTGAAGTCCTATGTTCCTTTAGGAACTAAAGAAAACAATTATATATATAAATGTTAGGTGAGAGTTTGTGATTTCTGGTTTATTTCTATTCTCTTGGATAGAGCTAATAACTAACATTAAGGAAGGCTGATGCAACGGTGGTTAATCTCCTTTTCACTTGATCTCCTCTACATCATCCCTGCACAGCTCGCCTATATTTTTTCGCGTCCGGGTTCCACTCAAGTCATCTCCAGGAGCTTCACATCATAGTTGTCTGTTCAACAGTTATTATTCTGCATAGATCAAACACAAATTAGACGAGATCAGAGTGTTTCTTCAAAACACATCATACAATCTGACGATGAATAGGCTGTGTTGATCATGTGAATGACTGAATTCTGGGTGATTCACAGTCACAAGTGTAAATGTGAGGTGAAATGTCTATGGAAATGAAGGTCTGAGTAGGTGTACATCATGTGAGCTTCTATTCATTCATGGATAAATAGAATAGAACCAGAAAAGTTTGAAAATCCGCCGACTGTAGGTTGTTTAGACTCTAGGGAATGAGGTCACGTAATTTAATCTGTGTATTACAGAAATCATTGCGAAAAGTATCACAGGGAGCGTTTTACATTCCGGGTACTTCACATGAGATGGAGTTAGGATTTTGTGAATATGGATGACGCATTAATGAGGCATTTAACCTAGTTCCAACACCTCCACACTCGCCATTGTGTGTAAATATATTTGATGCTTTTATAATTAACGAAATATTCCCATATATAAGCCATCATGGACTGGACAGTTCATCAATTTCCAGAGCTTTGTCACACTGATCCAAAAACGAAACCTGATACGTAGATTATGTTTAAGGATTAGAAAAATCTGCTCGAAATTTATTACGTGAAACCCTACTAGAGAACACGGGTATCCACCAAGATCTATAGACAAAAACATGAAGGAGAAGCCTCTGGTGTCAAACATCGCAACGGTTCCTAAGAAGACTCTCTTCATGAACCGAGAATTCAGAAGTGATATCGCAGCGGAATTTCTCAGAAACCACCTTTTTTAATGTCTGAAGAAGGCCGTTAATTCAGTCTAACGCTAAGGACAAGATACCGCTTTCGGCCACCTCAATGTGTATTTATCAAATTACTTGCTCGTGTGGAGCAAAGTATATTGGCCATACGCAACATCAAGTTCACAAACGTATTCTGGACCACTGTCCAGAAGAATAGCAACAGCTCGATCCTCGAACACGTTGTCATCTTCCCCCACCGGCTGCATGAATGCTTCACAGTGGTACACAGAGTCACTCAATTTCGTACAAAGGGACTTCGGATACGCAATCTGTATATAGCTGAAGCATTGGCTATTCGAGATCTGAGACTGGACCTCTGCATTCAAAAGCGGTACATACATTCTCTAGCCCTACTATGGCCAGAGTAAAGTCCTTACTACAATTTTGCTTCCTTCTTTTATTATGTAAGTTCACTTTTATTATCATTATTATTCCCATCATTCACATTTTATTAGCACTCTATTACTGTTTATTAATAACATTGCTTTTTCATACAGATTTTATATAAAAGCACTTTGTCGCCTTTCCACTAGTTCCTGTCCATTTTACACGAGCTTATTGATTAGTCATTATCTCACACTTATTATGTCATGCCTATTTCTCTCTCTTTTCTAACTTACAATTAGTCATCTCTTCTAGGTTGTACCTTACATTATGTAATACAATTTTTCAAGGACAAAGTTTACCAGTATCTGATTGGTCTAAAGATTTCTTTGTTTAATATAATTACGATTGTATAGCAACTTATGAAAATGAATCGTCGAAAAGAAACTTTCCTTCGCTATTTGTGCCGTTTTCATAATTTCATCTGTTTTTTTCAAATCGAACACTCTTCAGGTGACTTTGTGTCTGTACCAATTTGCTTGATAACGATGATTAAGTTACTATCTGCTAGCTGAGATTGTGTAAATTCCGGTTCGGAAGCAGTTTTATATGGAGGGGGGGGGGCGATTAAGAGCATCTGAGAGTGGAAGACATGAAAAGACTAGCTGTCTTTGATCATAGGTGCCTGCGTTCTATTTCCCGTGTAAAGTGGCATAATAAGGTGAGCAACATGGAGGTTAGGCGTCGAGTTCTAGGTAAACAGGGGAAATCAATCGACGAAGTCGTGAAGCTACAAAGACTGAGATGGTTAGGACATGTGTTACGTATGCCAAGTCATCGCCTCCCTCGACGAGCTATGTTAGCGGATATAGGGTCAGACTGGAAAAAAGCTAGCGGCAGTCAAACAAAAACTTGGCATCAGTCAATGAAATCCACAACAGTTGGTCTAAGCCACGTAGAAAGGTGTAGACTTCCAGGCTGGGGTCCTCGGGACGGTAAAAATCTATGGTTGGAAACAATTGGTGACATGGCTCAAAATCGTTCTCAGTGGCCAGTGCAGATGCATCCACTCCCTGTGACTTATGATCTTCAATGAAACTGTTTTGTATTTCTTTATAACTCCTTTGTCACACACCTCTGCTCACTGTTTCTATTATGCTTTTCTTGTACTTTCTTCTCTTGCTTCGCGTGCTACACGGAGGGAGTGTGGCGACTTGAACTTCCGCACATTTGTGCAAAGTTCTATGTCGAAAACAGACAGACAGACAGAATTGTTGACAAATAGGTAAAATGAAAACGGTATTGTTTTATTTAATTGGTGGATGGTGACTAGCAGCGGAATTCAGGATAATGCGCATTTCGTCCTATTTGAGACCAAGCACTTCGGTCTAATCAATCGACGGGAAAATTTAAAATTCAATGAAATTAATATGACCCACTGCACAAGAGTCAGTGGCTCTCGTGGCCCAAGTGGTCTAGTGGATAACGCTTTGGCGTTTGGAACTATGGTCACTGGGTTGGAGCCCCGGTGGGAACACCATCAATCACCTAGAAATACAGGTACATTCAGGTAGCTGATGAGTCGCAAATAGGACGATTCCACTAGTCATCATCCATCAACTAAATACTAATTAAATACGCAGACATCGTCGAAGCATTTGCACAAGAAGCCGACATGTCAACCTGATATCTGTCACTTCGGTCCAATCAATCGACGGGAAAATCTAAAATTCAATGAGACGTTTTGTTTTATGTGTTGAATTCAATGTGAAATTATGATTATGATTCCCTTGTTTTCCTAATGAGATATCATAGGTCTTCAACAGTACACCCACATTTCTTCCTACTTGCTGTATTCCACCTCAGATTGCTTCTTGAATGTCTATAAGCTTTCATTTTTTCTCGTAGCACGATGTCTTCTATGTTTTCCTCTAATTCACGTGTCGTTTTGTATTTAAAATTCCACTTGACGATATCCTTTAACTGTCTCTTCACCCTTCATCCTTTCGAAATCCTTCTTTTCTGGCATATTTTTGGGGTACTAAGTGGTTTGTGCATTCTTTTTGCCAATGCTTCGTGCTATGAAGTGTTAAACGTTACGAGTTGTTAAGAGTTTGAAGATTTCTTAGGCAATGAGTAATCTATCCTTGTGCGTTATAGCTGAGTATGCTCCTGGTTTCCGTCTGGATGACCGGAGCAGACTACTGACTCTTTCATTCCACAGGTTTCTTACCTTTCTATATAACATCCTCTCATAGTTTTCGCTGTGGGAGTAACCTTCCTAATTTTGAACATTCTGAGAACATTCCACATCCCAATACGTATATTATTTTTCATCGAAAATAGCCACATCGGTTGACAGGCTCTCTAGAAGGCTTCCACCTGCTCGCGTCATTCAGTTTCCCCGTATCCGGCGTGAAATTTCTCTAGCGACTGATTTGATTTTCAATAGTGGGGTGGCTGTTCCCTCACCCAATCTTTCCACCTTGTCTGATCTTAGGACTGTGTAGGAAACGAGACGATGTTGACTGACTATTCGCCACCTAATTGTTTGGCCTCTGTGTGGATATATCTGCTCTTGGTGTGGATTATTAGATCAAGTTTGTATATCAATATGGAATCAAGGGTGCTTCAGCTTTCGAATATCATTTGAATCACCATCACTCACTTGGAATTGCCGGTGCGTCCAACTGACTAGTCAATGTCAAATAACGGCTAAATGGGTGTTTCCTAGATTCTGCCGTTAATTATTATGCAACTTCATGAATACAAACTTTTGGTAAGAGTCATTGTCAATTTGACTCTGTTCAAAGTTTCTGTTAAAATAATTATACTACTTATAAGTAGGTACACTCTTTTTGCCTAAATTATTCAGATATCCGGGAAATAGGCCCTACTGAACCATTCGTTGAACTATTTCGAAATAAACATCACATACAATTATGAAATTAAGCAGATTGAGGTTCGATTGCCATTGGCTTTTGTGCACTGTTAACTGTTGAAAAGAATTAGGACAGTATAGCATAAATTTACTGAAAGGCAAGTAGGCAGCAGGAGCAAACAGAACTTCTCAAGATACCCCCAAAAATGGATCCAGAGGTCTTAGTGAATAGATATCCTCACGCCAATACAAAAAGAAGTTTGGAGGGAAGTAAAAGTACTTGCATCCGATTAAAAGAAGGACAGCCTTTGCGAAACTGCCAAAGATGGCTGATTTGAGCCCTTTGCATAAGCTGGCAGGGTTGGGGGGTGGGGAGGAGTCATGCTCTTGTCCACTCTAATCCTGGAGAGAATAGAAGACACTCTGGGTACAAAACTCATCTTGAGGGATGCTGAGCTCAGGAAAGATAAATCATGTGCTTAATAAATCGCAACTATATGCACCATCACCGGATAGAGAGAAGAATCACAGTCAAATTTGCACCTTGACTTCATGGTCTTTGAAAAAGTCTTCGAGAGTGTGGACTGTGAAGTGGTTCAAAAACCTTTATTGACCTGGAAGAGTGATCTAAAGCCGTTACCGACCTTATTCAACAACAATTCCAAATTTCAACTGATCCACAGAATAAAACTCAGTGAAACCTTTGAATTGAATACAAGATTAAGACACGACTGCCTACTATCGTTGGTAATACTGCATCATGTGGTAGACCGTCGGGAGTGAAAAGACAGAGATACTTCAGACCGATATAAATACCTCGGGAGATTTGGACTTCACTGACGGTTTATATGTTACACAAACCTGAAGATATGCAGGAGAAAATCAGCAAGGTGGTAGAACAAGATGGAAGCGAAGACAGAGATAATGAAGATACGTAACCGATGACGGTGAGTACCAATCAGTGTGAAGCAGAGAAATTTGAAGAAGCTTACCAAAGATATTTTTATCTAGTCAGCGATTGTTTCAAGTACAAGCAGCACAGACGAAAGTGTCAAAGACAATCAGGATTGGAAAGGTAAGATATTCTCTCATAAATCTTAAGAATCGAACTTCCAACGCTGAAGTCAAGTCAGCGATTCTATGTGACGCAGAGACTAGGTTGGTCACCAAGAGCATGTCATCAGCTGCCTTCACTGGCTTCATAATAAAGATCAGATGGTCGCTGAGAAAGGATAAGTAACGGAGAACTCGGAAAACGAACCAACAGGGGTGCCACCGACAATTAAACATCTCATCCAACAGTTGGACGACAATGCTGTATGCCAAGTAATCCACAACGGGAAACTTACGGAATCCTTCGAAGTGAGAACGGAAGCAAGGCAAGGCTGCCTTCTATTGCCAATGATTTGACTGATCATAGTAGACTGGACAATGCGACAGACAACGAGCAATGAGGAAACAGGCATAAAATGGACCCACACGAAAAACTTGGAGGATCTGGACTTCGCCGATAACATATACGTCTAATTCCCCAAATACTGAAAGATATGCAAGTTAAAAGCAACAAGTTGACAGAAGAACCATCAAAGACAAGACTTCAGGTGAACATAGAGAAAACAAAGGTGATGAAGATTCCTGGCCAACAACAGCCACAGCAACAACAACAGACAACAATCAGCCAGCATGAATGGGAGGAACCTGAAAGAAACAACCTCCTTTACCTACCTACCCACCTACCTGGGAAGCATCGTTTCAACTACAGGCCAACGGAACTGACGACGATATCAAAGCAGCAAGGATAGGAAAAGCAAGACAAGCTTTCATTACTTTCAAGTCTTTGAGGAGGTCCACAGCACTCAGCATAAATAATAAGATACGGATTTTCAATTCCAATGTGAAGTTAGTCGGTGCTGCTATACGGATCAGAGATTTGGAGCGTCATAAAGAGCAACTCAAACAAACTACAGACCTTCATCAACAGCTAGCTGTCTTTGCTCAGTACTGCTAAAGATCAGATGGCCATAAAAAAATCTGTAACAAGGAGGGATCTCTGGGAGCAAATCAGCCCACCAGGAACCGATTGTGCAACAAATAAGCAGGAAGAAATGGAGGTGGGTTGGCCATACGCTGAGGAAACCATCAAGTGACGTCCCTAGACAAGCCATTGCTCGAGTGGAACCCGAAAGGGAAGGGGCAAGTTGGTCGTCCAACGGTGACATGGAGGAGGTCATGTGAGGAGGAGATGAATGCATGTGGGCAGATGTGGAGCCAAGTGAAAACGTTGAGAGAGAAGCGAACGCAATAGAGATGTGCGACTGAAGCCCTATGTTCCTCTAGGAATTAAAGGAAATAATAATAATAATAATGCTGAAGAAAATGCAGATGGATAGAATCCCGCGCCAAGCAGACTCTCAGATGGAACCGGAATTCGAAATGATGATAAAGTGGGCTTGGGTTGGAGAGTGCCTTGAAGGAGAAGAGTCTATGGGCGACCATGAAGCCAGATGAAGGTGACTGTAGAGGACAGCGTGAAGAGGAGGTAACTCCATTATAGATAAGATTTTATTTCGTTAAATCACACAGTATTTTCATTGGACACTAGTAATTAGAGTGACGTGTCTAGTCCTTTGTTTATTGCTGAGTGAATGCTATCAGTCAGGTTCGCAATGTGGTCACCATTCCGCTAGGTAGCTTGCCATCATGGTGCACATTGATTTGATGATATTAGATAAAAAGCCTTTTTGACCTAGGTTTCGTGCTAGTTGGTACTCACCACCAGTCAGCAAGGCGTATCTGTAACTGCCTTGAAGGAATTCATGTCCCTTCTAAGATTCGAACCCGCGTCACCCAGTGCTGCAGACCGATAGAATTCAATCTGCACCAAAGAAAGGGACTAGACACGTCACACTAGTTACTGACTAGTGTCCAATGAAAATACCCACTACAGTCAGTCCTACAGGAGGTCAATCGGGAGCCCGAATAGCTAGCTCAGTGGTAACGTCTCTGCCTGTAAGTGGCACTGGGTGACGCACGTTCGAATCTTAGAAGGGACACGAGTTCCTTCAAGGTGGTTGCAGATACGCCTTGCTGACGAGTGCCAACTAGCACAAAACCTAGGTCAAGCAATGCTTCCTGTGGCTAATCGCCTGCAACTATCGAATACCATTAGATCACACGGTGTTATACAGTAATAAATATTGATGACCTCATTTCGAGCACAATTTACTGCTGTCCATAATCATATCAAGTCCCTCACATAACTTTTATTTCTTCATTTATATACGTGAGTGGAATTGATGATTAGACATTTGATTGAATGAAATCAATATAGGATAATGTACATTCAGAAATAATAATAATATGACTGTTATCAATCAAATACAATAACATGGGAGCTAAGACGAGTGTTTCCTTTGTAGTCATAATAAGTAACTTGTTAGAATGTTGTGATATACGTGAATTGAAATAGAATTTTGAGATTATTTATTATCCTCTTATGATTTGACTGACTGGTGGTAATGATATCTTCCACACATATCTCTGGCGTCTGCATTGAGTAACTTCTCTTGCATGTGTTGGGTGTAGATTGACTCGATGAACCAGGATTTAGTAATCAACCTCATTCTCCACCTACCTATATTACTTCTTAGAACTTCAACTCTGTCCCACCCTATTGTGTAATTGTGTATGAATGAATGCAGTGCGATTGTTGAGTTTTTGCTAAATCACTTCGCAGGGTCAGCCGTTCTTACCTTAGTTGAATTCTTATGCTCGGAAAATCTTACCACCTCCGACCTACTGGTTTGACCTATATAGTTGACCTAACTCATAGTTATTGCAAGGTGTTTTATAAATTATATTATTTTGTTTAATTTGGTCCACCGGGTCTTTTAGCCTACAGAGCTTTTCCTGCCTGAGTTAGTTGATATGTTTGAATGCCGCCTTAATTCCCGAAAAAAACTCAGCGATTGCATTAAAACAAAACCACACAGTCTGTTGGGATAGGGTTAAAATTCTAAAAAGTAATATAAATCGGTGGAGAGAGAGGTTGATTACTAAATCCTGGTTCATCGAGTCAATCTACACCCAACACATGCAAGAGAAGTTACTCAATGCAGACGCCAGAGATATGTGTGGAAGATATCATTACCACCAGTCAGTAAAATCATAAGAGGATAATAAATAATCTCAAAATTCTATTTCAATTCACGTATATCACAACATTCTAACAAGTTACTTATTATGACTATAAAAATACTTGTTTAATTTCCCATCTTTAAAAAAAAATTGAATTTTAGATTTTCCCGTGGATTGATTGAACCGAAGTCCTCAGTCTCAGGTTGACATGTCAGTTTCTTGTGCAGATGCTTCGACGATGTCTTGGCACTTCATTAGTATTTAATTGATGGATAACGACTAGCAGTGGAATCCAGGATAACACGCATTTCGTTCTATTCGGGACTCGTCAACTGGATGTACCTGCATTGCTCAGTGAGTGATGATGTTCCCACCGAGGCTTGAACCCAGTGACCATAGTTTCAAACACCAAAGCGTTATCCACCAGACCAGTCGGGTGATAAGAGCCACCTCTGCACAAGAAGCTGACATGTCAACCTGAAACCAGGCACTTCAGTCCAGTCAATCGGGGGGAAAATCTAAAATTCATTTTAATAACTAATATGATCCGTTGCTCAAGAGATGGCTTTCGTCGCCCAAGTAGTCTAGTGGATAACGCGTCCGAAGCTATAAGCACTGGGTTTAAACCTTGGTGGGAATATCATAACTCACTGGGAAATGCAGGTACATCCAGGTGACAAGTCCCAAACAGGACAAAATGCTAGTCACTGTCCACCAATTAAATACTTATTTTCCATCTGATTGTATTTAATTGATAACATCAGTAATGGTTCCGAACATACTTTATCTTATATTGATTTTATTCAATCAAATATCTAATCATCAATTCCACTCATGTATATAAATGAAGCAATAAAGTTGTGTGAGTCAGTGACTTGATATGATTATGAGTGACAATAATTTATGCTTGAAACGTTGTCATCGGTTAATATTACTTACTGAATGACAACACTGTGTGATATATCAAAATAAAATCTTATCCATAATGGAGTTGTACTCTACCACCACTATAGTGCCCAAGTTTTATACTTATATCAATGAAGGACTTCAGCTTAGAAGTTTTGAGGAGAAGTGGGATGGTTTCTTCAACTATACAGGGTGGGATTGGTTAGTCCAACTGCACAACATTCCATCCTCTCTGATCTTATTCACTGATTAGTAAACTAGACAACGTTTAGGATCGAATCGGACGCCAAATGACATGCGGTGTGGTGGGCAGACCGAAAATTCTATCAATGAGCCACCGAATGCACCTCAAATGGCATCATCTAGTCACTATATAATTAATCATTAGGAGATTACAGTGTTACGCAATAAATGCTAATACGTACGCACGCAGACAGGGATATCCTGGACCGACGTGAAGAACCTAGAAGACCTGGATACGTACGTTGTTCAAACCGTTTATATTTCACTCAGAACAGTGGAGAATACTAATAATGAATACTGCTTTGAAAATAGGATGCACTTATTTTTAAACTTAGACTACCTGTAACAGTTGTAATTAAGTAAATAAATTATTTTATGAATGAAATATATATATATATATATTGTTTCACTTACCTCTTGTACGACCTTTCGAGACAGGTTCTTTTACATATGTGGTAAGTTTTCCACATCCACGAGGTTTATTCTTATCATTAATTGGACTAAAATGACATGAAAAATAATAAAACAACGAGTACACAAGATATGAAGGCTTAAGCGCAAAATAGAATTACAGAGGAAAAGATGCCTTATTAATATGTGTATCACTTGAGCACTGTGATAGTAAGTAATTCCATATTATTCAAGTGTTGGTTTGTAGGGATTTGATTGGTTACAGGATTTCATCATGAGCTGATATTGGTTAGAGAATCACTGGAAAACCTCGGAGTACTGGACAGCTGTTTCTTCACCCTAGTTTGGGACTCTTCAGCAGTATTCACCCTCCACAGGGATTTGAACCCAGGACCTTCCGTTTACAAGGCTGCAACCTCGTAGACCATTAAGCCACTGGGACGCGATCCAATGGTCAGCTCACGAATTCCAACTTCTGCCGATTCACGACATAGCTCAACCACTAGCTAATGTCTTCGGCGAGTATATGTCCTCGTACCCGATCTGCTGCACCCTACTGTTCACGACGTCTCACTAGAACACCAGGTAACTACCTATCTGAATAGGGCAATTCCATATTAGTTTGTTTATTAGATGTATCACACACACACAGTGGTTGAAGCAGTATTATTTACTGGATGACACAATTTCGAACACAGTTTATTACTGCTCATAATCATATCATCAATAATAACAAAACAACTTCCAAAGTTGAGTTTTATAGTCCTCCTTATCCCTTCTCATTCGTCGTAGGGGTAGTAGTAGAATTTTCCAGATATTCAGGTGGATAGGTGTTGAATAATTTCTGTTCCTGCATGTATTTGTGTGTTGATTCCATAAATAATGCCTCATTTTGTTATCAGTCTCTTCCTCAATGCCATTTTATTAGATCTTAAAACTGTCTTTCATCTTATCCCATCCTATTGTATGATAAAAGTAGTAGATCAAGTGCAGTGAGACTAGCCAAGCATAAAAATCTAGCAGCGAAATCTAGATTAGTTGACTCTATTTAAGATAAGAAATCTGCGGAGTAGGTTAGCCATAGCACCACATTACACGCAATTGCACATAACCATACCCCATGGGATAGGATAAGAAGACAGTTTTAAAACCGAATAAAATGGGATTGAGGAAGAGACTGACAACAAAATGAGGCATTATTTATGGAATCAACACACAAATACATGCAGGAACAGAAATTATTCAACACCTATCCACCTGAACATCTGGAAAATTCTACTACTACTGCTACCCCTACGACGAATGAGAAGGAATAAGAAAGACTGTACAACTCAACTTTGGAAGTTTTATTAACAACAAGAAACTCTGACTCGAAATGCACCAGTCAAGAATCTCTTGACTCAAATAGATGGCGAACGCAATTGAAGATACATAGGAGACACACTAAGGAGGTCATTGAGTGAAGTCATTCAGCAATAGCCACATACGTTAGCGTGGAACATGAATGGGAAGCAAAACGTTGGGCGTGGTTCCTAGGATGATATGGATGAGGAGGAGTTCACAGTATACCTAAGCAATCATGGAATCAGATACAAAAGAACTTCAGCAAACAGGATCAGGTGGAGATGAACTACTGACTGAAACTTCACGTTCCACTTGTAGCAATATGAAATAATAATAATAATAATAATCATTGTAAATGAGCTTACTTACCATGGTTTAAAGAATATTTCCGGTTCATCAGCACATCGACGTCGATACATATCAGTTTCAACAAAACTCTTCTTACCATCTGCTTCTAATTTCATTTCACATTGTGAACAACTAATATTTTTTACTGGTGTAAAACCTTAAAAGAGAAAAAAAGAATAATTAGAACAAATAATTCTAATATGGACAAGAACAACAACTTAGTTATCATAGTGCCAGCCCCCCCCCGTTTGGTAGAAAAGAACCCTAGAGAACAAGGTGCCTCTTCAGTAGAATCCAATGAATATTCGCTGAAGACGTACTTGATGAGGAAGGAGAAAAGTTAACATAAACTCTGGTTGATAACAATTATCCAGACAAGTTCATTAGTAGATATTAAGTGGTCAGAACACCGAGACCCACCATTCGACTCGCTAATAAAAAAGCTAACCTATGTGATGGTGATCATAGCAGGCCTAATAACTAGACAGCGGCTGAACTCTGCTGTTAAAAAAAACGTTTTATGCAGCTAAGCTCATAATGATTGAGAATGTGAAGCCAATAGTATCCATCTAAGCCCTTTGAACACACGAAAAATGATGTCACTTCCCACTGTATTTACCAGTTTGAATGTACGTGTGGATGCACATACACAGGGAGGACTCATCGATCTCTGCAAGTAAGGACTGACTTCAGAGCATATTTCTAAATGACTCCAGAAACAAACAGAATCTTCAAAACCCATTAATGGTGAGAAGAGGAGACCTAGCTCCTCTATTGAGAAAAATATTATAGAGGAGATCATCTTTTAAACTTATCTATAAAACGTGTTTGTTGGAGGGAGTATCGTAAAGTTTGTGGAAACCCCAGGTAGTTCTTAGGAAGTTTAAACCACCTTTATGCGTTTAAAGCAACAATTCGTCATCATAGTGGACCTTCCTTGGTAAACTTTGTTTTGATACTAGTCAGGGTGGATGTACTATTACCTCTGTTATTTGGTTTAGTGACTGATCTTCATTGGTAATTTGGCCTTCAATATGGCGGCCTTTAAACTTGACCTGAGTAGTCTATTTTGTCACCCACCTCCCTTAACTCTTTATTACTTTCATACATGTGTAGATTCCTGTGACAAGTACGTGTGTGTGTGTGTGCTGGATCAGATTGTTCGAAATGTGTTGCGCAAATACAACAGTACACAATTCACACAAATCACGTCATCTTATTGCCTTGTGTAAATAAGACAGGTATTGATTATAAAATAAAATAATACGAAAAATTCTTATAACAAGCGATTGGCTTTACATCACAGTACTTGGGAAATATAACGAATTCATGTGCCTATGCTTATATATATATAAATATATATACATGGGTAGGAATAATCGTTTCATGCATATTTAGATGGAGGAACATACAGCTAAATGACTAGAAATAGTAATCAAACTCTTCGAACCCCAGTGGGTGTGTGCTGATGAAGAGTCCCAAACTAGGATGAAACGGCTGTCTAGTACCCTTTGTTGGTTTTCCGAAGGTCATCTAACCAATGTCAGCTCATGATGAAATCCTGTAACCAACTAATCAAATTCCTACAAACCAATACTTGAATATCAATGAGATGCTCACTAGCTACTGTCCCTATTCAGGTAGATAGTTACCTGGGGTTCTAGAGGGGGTAGTCATGACCAGTAGGGTGCAGAATGTCAAAAGTGAGAACAAATGACATTGGCTAGTGGTGGCACTATATCATGAATTGGCAGAAGTTGGAATTCGTGGGCTGACCATTTGATCGGGTCCCAGTGGTTTAGTGGTCTACGAGCTCACCTTGTAATCAGAAGGTCCAGGGTTCGAACCCGTGTGGAGGGTGCGTACTGATGAGGACTCCCAAACTAGGATGAAACAATCATTCAATAATCCCAGGTTTTCCAGTGGTTCTGTCACCGGTGCCAGCTCATGATGCAATCCTGTAACCAAGTAATTTAACTCGTTGACAAAGAACTCATGGCAGATTACTAGACTCGTTTACAGTATGAACACTTGACTAATGAGATGACTTCTGGGCTGCCTAAATTTCTATCCAGCGTATACCCATCTACTTTACTCCCTTTCTTAGTGGTGTTTCAATCTGCCAGTGATGGATTTGCAATTGAACATGATTTTAGGAATATTTTGAAAAAAGCTTTCGATCTACTGCTCTGCACTTCATGATGCAAAACAAAGCTAAATATTGTAGTGATAAATACGCCTTCATCAACCTGAAACTACTATGGAAATCTTCGGGACTGACTCAGCATGACGAACAAGATTTGGATTCTCAACACCATCGTCAAATCGGTCCTTCTATACAGGTCAGAAACTTGGCCAGTGCGTACTGAAAAGGTTTTCCAACAGTTTTGCAGACACCTTCATACAGAAGATCAAATGGCAGGCTGATGGGCCAGAAAGAATTAGCAAAAAGAAACTCTGCGGTGGATTAAATCAACAGGTGAGAGCTAATTACTTAAAAAATATGTAGGAGAAGATGGAGATGAATCTGGCATTCGTTGAGGAGGCCGCCGATTGATATCGCGTGCAATGCAGGTCATTATTTACTATAATTATTGTTCCCTTAGGTTCCCAATGGAACATAGGGCTTCAACTGCACGTCTCCAATTGCCACTTCTATCTTCTCCTGTACTCTTCACCTGCATCCATGTTCACCATCCATACTGTTTCAGCTCCTCTTCACATGATCTCCTCCATGTCACCCACCCCTGGACTGACGTCCCACTCACCGCTTCCCTTTCGGCCTGGTTCCACTCAAGCTATGGCCTGACGCGCGCGCGATGTCACCCAGCGGCCTCCTCAGCGAGTGAGTGTCCAATGCGTCATCTCCGCTTTCTCCTGCATATTTGTTGTTTGGCGATTGGTTCTTGTTTTGTTTGTTTGTTTGTTCCCATAGTTTCTTGTTGGTGATTCTGGTGATTCCGGCCCGGCCCGGCCATCTGATCTTCAGTATAGAGCAAAATGGAGTGGAATCCAAGTGGTAAGCGATGAGTGGGTCGTCGGTGCGAGGGAGATCGTGTAGAGGTGGAAGAAGGAGATGAGAGATTATGTAAAAACGTGATGCTAGCCAGCTGAAGGGGACAGCAGAAAATAGAACAAAGTGGAGATGTATCGTTAAACCCAAGTTTTCCACTCGGAACCTAAGGGAATAATAAATGAAATAAAAAATAAATTGAATTATTATAAATGGGACGCTACTGTCTATCCCAAGCAAAATACTAAGCTGCATCATCCTGGAGAGAACCAAACACGCCACTTTGGATGAAAAACTTCGACCGTAACAGGCTGGATTCAGGAGAAGCAAGTGATGTATTGATCAAATCAAAATACTACGGATCATCATTGAAGAGAGCTTGGAATGTCAGTCACACATCTCTCTATCTCAACTTCATTGACTTTGAAAAGGCAGCGCAGCGTCGGTCGACAGGTGACTTTGAAACTACTTCGCCGGTACGGGTTGCCACCAACAATTATACATCTCATCCAACAGTTGGACGACAATGCTGCATGGCAAGTAATCCACAACGGGAAACTTACGGAATCCTTCGGAGTGAGGACGGAAGTAAGGCAAGCTGGCTGTCTACTATCGCCAGTGATATTCCTGATTGCAGTAGATTGGATAATGCTACAGACAGCGGGAAACAAGGGGACAGGCATTAAAATGGACCAGCACAAAAAACTTGGAGGATATGGACTTCGCCGATGATATATGTCTGATTTCCTACAAGCTGTAATATATGCAAGTGACGAAAAGCAACAAGTTGGCCGAAGAAGCATCGAAGATAGGAAAAAATAGGTGATTCTAGAGAAAATTGAGGTTATCATAGAGATTCCTGGCCAACAGCAACAACAATTAGCCAGCATGAATGGGAAAAAATCTGAAAGAAGTAACCTCCTTTACCTACTTACTTACCTACCTACCTGGGAAGCATCGTTTAAACTACTGGCCAACGGAACTGACGGGGATATCAAAGCAATGATCGGGAAAGCAAGGTAAGTTTTCGTTACTCTCAAGTCTGTGTGGAGGTCAACAGGACTGACTCAGCATGAAAAATAAGATCCGGATTTTCAACTCCAATCTGAAATCTAGTCAGTACTACTACACGGATCAGAAACTTGGCACCACGTCACCGAGGGCACTTCGAACAAACTACACACCTTTATCAACAGCTGTCTTTGCTCAATACTCCGCTCAAGTTCAGATGGTGTGTTATTCGATATACTGCTGTCGATTAATAATTCACTTAAAGATTATGTACGGACTGTGGTAAATATTTTGTAAGAAATTATGTCGAGAATTCTGTATTGTGTGTGTGTGTGTGTGTGTGTGTAAATATAATTTCCACATTAAAGCTATTATTATTGTCATCATCATAAGAATGGTATCAAAACAGCTTTTAAGAGTATACAAATCGTAAGGGTTGCATAGTGAAATATGCTGAGATGATTGTGGTTTATAAAATTAGGCCGTCACGCCTATTGTGTATACAAATGCGATTTATTGTTAACACTCATCTTTCAGGGTAATTCTTATCTGAATGTATCATTTTGTTTATATATGCGAAGACATTATTATTATTATTATAATTTCCTTTAATTCGTAGAGGAAAATAGTGCTTCAGCTGCACGTCTCCACTGCGTTCAGTTCTCTGCTGAAGTTTTCACCTGGCTCCACGTCTGCCCACATGCCTTCATCTGCTCTTCACATGACCTCTTCCAAATCACCCTTGGACTACCTACTCGCCGTTTTACTTTCGGATTCCTCTCGAGGGCTTGTCTAATGATCTCACTTGATGGCCTATTTTCTCAGAGTATGGTGGGCCAATCCGCCTCCATTTCTTCCTGTTTATTTGTTGCACAATTGGTTCCTTTATTGCCAGAGATCCCTGTTGCTCATCTTTTTTGACTGGACATCTGATCTTCAGCAGTACTGAGCGAAGACAGATGTTGGTGAAGGTGTGTAGTTTGTTCGAATTGGCATTCTTGACGTGGTGAGGTGTCACTTCTCTGATCCATACAGATAGTAGCACTGAATTCACATTGGAGTTGAAAATCCACATCTTATTTTTCATGCTGAGTGCTGTTGACCTCCATACAGACTTGAGAGTAACGAAAACTTATCTTGCTTTCCCGATTATTGCTTTAATATTTCCGTCAGTTCCATTTGTTTTGTAGTTGAAACGATGCTTCCCAGGTAGGCAAAGGAGGTTGTTTCTTTCAGGTTCCTCCTATTTATGCTGATTACTGTCTGTTATTGTTGCTGTTGGTGTTGGCCAAGAATCTTCATCATTGGTGACTAGCAGTGGAATCCGGGATAATGCTCATTTCGCCCTATTTAGGACTCGCCAACTACTGGATGTATCTGCATTTCCCAGTGAGTAATGATGATGTTCCCACCGAGGTTCGAACCCATTGACCATAGTTTCAAACGCCAAAGAGTTATTCACTAAATCACTTAGGCCCCGATAGCCATTGTCTCTTGTGCAACGGGTCATATTAATTATTTAATTGAATTTTAGATTTTCCTATCGATTGATTGGACTGGAGTGCTCAGACTTCTTCGAAGCATCTGCACAAGAAGCTGATATATCCGTCTAACCAATCGACGGGAAAATTTAAAATTGAATTAAATAGACAAATGTTCAAGTAGACATAGTGGTCGATAAAGGCTAAGAAAAATAAACAAATGAACCGATTAAGTAACGCTAGATTGTAAGGGAAGTAAATGAAATACAGAATGGAATTCTCAGCATTTGTCACAACACCTTGCATTTGATTTACTCAAAATATAGATAAAATTAAAACAAAATTAACTAGAGGAATTTGTTCACGCTTACGATATAAAGTCAAAAAATATTTGAAGTACGAATTGAGAATATTAAATATAATGATAATAATAATAACAGTGAGTTTGCTTCAAACAGTATTGTCGATTCAGTTTGGAAATTTTAGCATGTTATAGATTATTGAATTTAGTGTTCTGTTGATATAGGAGCATAGTGAGAGGAGAGACAAAATTAACAGTTATTAATTAATACAGCTTAAATGATATTAATACTTATGAAAAAATAAACAAATAAAAGCAAAAATTTGAGAGGATTATAAAAAGAAGAAGTTCAATAACAATAAAGCTTGATGTTGTAAGGGTAGAAGAAATGGTTTATTTAGTAGTGCCAAGAAGGTTAATTAGCTCATGCCTGACACTATTTTCATCACATAAAGTACACACTGCTAAATATGGTATAGTGGAATTTTTATACTTAAACTTATGTACATAAATTCTTCTGAAAAGACCTCTTGTTTTACCTGAGGAGACACAAGGTTGGAGCTTCGGGTAAAGTGGATGCTTACAGTTTGACAAAATTCCTTTAGCAGATTTGCTTCATGAAACCAAGAGCCTATCATTGACGATGTCAACGATGTGGCCCAATGGGATACCACTCGCCCTACTGACAGCTAGCCTTCAGAGTTCTACGAAGCATGGCATGGTCGTTTCTAAGCAATCCACGAAAGAATGAGGGTTAACAGTAATGAAGAATAGTTGACAAACTGTAAGAGGAGGAGGGTTTGAGTTATGCCTGAGTGCCTTAATTTCTTAATGTGAAAAGACAGACGAAATATTCTTTTAGAAATCTCTAAGACATAGCAAGATCAAGATAGGTCAGAAGAAAGAATTAATCCAAGATACCTAACTTCAGACTTGATTTCTATTTCACTATTTGAAATTTGCAAGGGTCAAAGAAACCAACAGCTTCATTTAATTTTCTTTTACATCGGAAACTGAAATTAACAGTCTGAGATTTTAAAGGATTTAGTTTAAGACCATTAGACGAACGCCATTTGCTGACTCCAGAAAGAAAGCTATTCATCTTAGTACAGTTCAGCTGGGAGTTAACAGGCATTGAAAAAGTCAGGTCATCAGCAAACTTTAAAAAGTTCATTTCATCAGAGTAAGGCAAGTCATGCCAGAATGTTAGATGGTTGGAGGAAGTCAGTGAGAACCCTTATGCTTAAGTTTCGCACTTGTTGGCACTTATCTCTAAGGCAAATCTACAGCCTCGAAAGAAGCGGCAATTGCCTCTAAGAACTCAGCAACAGCAATTCAGAGTTCCACAGTGATGGCGAGTTCCCCTAAGTGGATGATCACATTTCAAACTTGACTGATAGAATTCAGTCTGCGCCAAACATCTAGGACTAGATGTGTGACACTTACAATCATCTAATGTCCAATCAGTCTATTCATTACAGTCCTACAGGAGGTCAATCGTAAACCCAAATAGCTCAGTGGTAACCTCTCTGCAGAACTGACTGACACGGATTTGAATCTTAGAGGGGAATGAGCTTCTTCCAAATTGCGGAGTGGACCGTGTTAGCTAGTCATCTGGCTTGTTAGAGACTAGGTACACAACAGTAGTTATTACCCAGTGTGTCATCAAAGGAAGGATGTTAACAAACGATTGATGAGACTACAAGAAAAGGAAATAGGAAGACGGAATAATAACAGGGAAAACTATACAATATAGAATAAACGCATGGTTATTGTTACAATAAATGGCATCTACTGACCCAAGTAACACCTTATCATCTATATTGACGATTGGCATTTTCGTCATTATAATTTTACTTGTCGTATACTTTATCTTGTCACTGACATTGACAGATTAAGGCTTCTTCTTCTTCTGAACTTGTTGAATTTACACCCTACCTGCAACAGCTACCTATTGGGGAAGACTGCGGTGACAACATCAACAAAGACAACAGCAAAGGTCTCTACAAACCGGCTCTTCCTCGGAAAGTCAACCCAATCGCTATACAAACCTCAAGGTACAGAAAAAGCAAAGATAATAGGCATTTTCTATGCTGAGATCTGAAAGACAGAGTGATACGGGCTGGTGAAAGCCTTCAGGAAGCCAATCAGCCGATTTATCTTTTTTCGATTGGAGCAAAAATGAGCATGGAAGGCTGTTCAGACTGTCAGAAAGGTGAGAAGATATGGTAAAGAATTTCATGAGCAGGTAGACTAGTTAGTAGTCAACTCTCCAGAGTGTTAAATATAGAGTTAATACAGTCCTCCAGTCACCCAGAAGACAATGACAGGCACCCTTAAGAAGCGGCTATCACCAACAGCGTCAAATTCAGTTATGAAGTGAGAACCAGTTCCACTCATCTAGAGAGGGCCGCTTCTTTCAACTACAGATGGTATGCATGAAGATGTCAAAACCAGGATTGAAAAGGCAAGACAGAGCCTCATCACTCTGAAGTCAATGTATCAGTCTACTGAACTAAGTATGAAGGGCAAGATTTAGATTTGCAGCATTAGTGTGAAGTCAGTCGATGTTTCTCTATGGTTCAGCGACTTGGTGCACCCGTCACCAAAAGCATTTCGAAAAGATGACCTCAGGGTTTCATTAACAAATCCCTTCACTTACTAGATACAAAAGATCATTTGGTAAGGAACTATATGCGATAAGGATCTCTAACAGACAACGAATCAACCAAGAACAACGTAGCCAAACAAATATGCTGAAGAAGGAGATTGCAGGCTGCATTCAGTCATATAGCCATCTAAAGATGACTGCAGAGAACAGGATGAGAAGTCCTACGCTGTACTCGGGACAAAAGGAAGTAATAACAGAAGCAATAAAAACTAATAGTTTGAAAGAGACGGAAATAACTACACAATGAAGAAGTTTGTAGTCTGGAAAGGAGGTAACTGGAAGGCATAGCTTCATATTGGTTTTACTAGCACGTCGCACTTCCTCCCGTTAATCAGCGAGAAAGTTAACATTTCATTTTATGTGTAGAAGGAAGCTATGACTAACGATACACAATGAGATCTGTCAGCATCACCAGCAGTGGAGCATGATGAGGTTGACAGCGAAACTGAAAGAAGCAGTCAGGAATGTAAAGTATAAAGAGAAGATGGATACCGTGAACTTTGAACAGAGAGAAAACAAGAAATAAAATGAAGCGTAGAGAAATCAAAATGCACGATGAAAACTTTTTCCAAACCTGGAATTCGCATACACTGTCATGGACAGAAGTGGTCCTATTTTTTTACCGTCACAAGTGGAGACAATGAGAAACAATGTTAACTACCAGCCAGCTTCAGAGATTGATACGATGGGACAAAGAAGACAATACCAAGCTATACAAAATAAAAGAGCAGATAGCAAGCACTAAGTAGATTGGAGCGGATGCACCCAGTACTTTTTTACAGGGGGGGGGACGAATATGGCGTGCACTATTGACAAGATGTTTTCCGAGGTGCATACTTTGTGAAATGTCTTCTGCAAGAATCTTGGATAAAGGACGGAGAGATTAAGTCTTAAAGCAAATTACTAACAGATCCTTATGAACAAGAAAGAAGCATAATACGAAAAACCTGTCTAAATGGGGATTTTAGTGTAAAATAATAATTACTATTATTCCCTTGTGTTCCCAGTGGAACATATGGCTTCAGCAACACATCTCCATTATGTTCTATTGTCTGCTGTCCTCTTCAGTTGGCTAACCCCACGACTGCCTATAATCCCCCACCTCCTCCGACTCGCCATACTCGAAGGATGGTCTGCACTGCATGCGATGTCATTCAACGGCCACCTCAACAAAGGCGATTGGCTCTCGCCTGTTGCTTTATTCCCAGACACAGTTTCTTGTTGCTAATTCTTTCTGGCCATTCGATATTCATTTTGCAGCCATCGAACACAGCTGTTAACAAAGGTCTGTAACTTGTTGGAAATCTTCATCGTGAGACGCACGGCAAGCTTCTGACCCACATAGAAGAACTGAATGACTTGACATTGGTGCTGGACAGAATCCAAATCTTGTTATTTATGCTCAGGAGGAGTGCACAAAAAGAAACCCAATAAAACTGCTATAGAAACTTCAACGCATAAGGATTTTTAATATGTTATCATCCCTGTATGCTGTTGTTTTATTATTGTTCCCTTGGGTTCCTAGTGGAACATAGGGCTTCAACTGCACGTCTCCACATATTTTTGTATTCTAATCTACTTTTCACATGCATCCATGTTCACCATCCATACTGCCTCAACTCATCTTCACACGATCTCCTCCATGTCACCCACCCTTGCTTTCACTGACGTCCCACTCGTCGCTTCCCTTTCCACCTGGTTCCATTCGAGTGATGGCCTGACGCGTGCGCGATGTCACACAGCGGTGGCCTCCTCCTCAGCGAGTGAGTGTCCAATGTGTCATCTCCACTTTCTCCTGCATATATTTGTTGTTTGGCGATTTGTTCTTGTTTTGTTTGTTTGTTCCCATAGTTTCTTGTTGGTGATTCTGGTGATTCCGGCCCGGCTCGGCCATCTGATCTTCATCATTAAAGAGCCAGCGAAGACAGCTGTTGTTGTTGATAAAGGTGTGAGTTAGCCTGTTGGTTGGAAATATTCTTTGTGACCCGCACCGCCGCCAAGTTTCTGATCCGTATAGAAGAACTGACTGACTTGACATTTGTTTGTGCTGAAAATCCGACGGAATTTTGTTGTTGATGCTGGCTGATTGGTTTCAGGTTGATAAATGTGTTTCTCGCCTTCCCGATTCTTACTCGATTTAACATCCTCGTCCGTTCTGACTGCGTGTAGTTGAGACAATGCTCAATGCTAGATAAGTGAGTGAATGAAGTGATCTCTTCCAAATCCCTCGCGTTGATGGTGATTGGCGCTGGATGTTTCTGCTGTTGTTGTTGTTGGTTGGCTATTTTCATAGCCTCCGTCTTGTCTACGCTCACTTGGAGTCCTGTCTTCGCCGGCTGCTTCTTCGACGAGTTTGTCGATTTTCGCTTGTAAGTCTTCGATTTTGTCACAGTGACATCAAACATAAATCATCCACGCGCGAAACCCAGCTCTTCTAGGTTCTTCACATTACTGGTCTAGGATATCTCTGTCTTCTCGTTTCCCACTCACTGTCTGACGCATAATCCAGTCCACCACAATTAGGAATATCATTGGTGATATTAAGCATGTATGGTATTTTACCAAAATGAACCATTCTTCTGTTATAGTATTGTTATATATCCCCTTAAATGTCCTCCATTAAAAAAGAGATATCAATTTTCATTCTGAAGACTATACAATTTTATTCAAAACAGAAATTTCATGAAATTTAGGTCAATGGGAACTGTTTTTTTCTCTTTTCAACTTATTAAAATTTCTGTTTTTTTGTGTGTGTGTTTGAGTGTGTTTCACTCTCCCCCAGTCATCCTTCTTTGCTTTTCTCTGGTGTACAACCGAATATCAAGTGAATAATGTCATCACTGACGTATGTAATTACATGAATTTAAAATGACCGCCTTTAAAAATCATTAAAATAATGGTTTTTTTTTTTGTATTTCCCAATGAGTGAATCTGTCTGTTTGTCTGTTTTCGACATAGAACTTTGCACAAATGTGCGGAAGTTCAAGTCGACACACCTCGTGTAGCACGCGAAGCAAGAGAAGAAAGTACAAGAAAAGCATAATAGAAACAGTGAGAAGAGGTGTGAGACAAAGGAGGAGTAATAAAGGAAAACAAAACAGTTTCATTGGAGATCATAAGTCACAAGGAGTGGATGCATCTGCACTGGCCGCTGAGAACGATTTTGAGCCATGTCACCAATTGTTTCCAACCATAGATTTTTACCGTCCCGAGGACCCCAACCAGGAAGTCTACACCTTCCTACGTGGCTTAGACCAACTGTTGTGGATTTCATTGACTGGTGCCAAGTTTTTGTTTGACCGCCACTAGCTTTTTCCCGGCCTGACCCTATATCCGCTAACATTGCTCTTTGTCGAGGGAGGCGTTGGCTTGGCCGAAAGCTGCTACCTTGACGTGGTGGTCGGGCTTGAACACCGCAATGACCTAATCAAGCTATACTGGCTGAGACTTATGTCTCTTGAGGTCCTACCATGCCAGGCAGGTTGTTTGGATAGCGGTTAAACAAAAAGCAGCTACCCATTCCAACATCATGATCAATACAAAATCACAAAATTTCATGCGAGATCGGCCGTGGCCTGGATTAACAATGACCGCGCTTCCTGCTGCCGTGTCACAGGGCAGGAGTGATAAGTATGCTACTGAGGCACACCAAACAAAAAAGAACGAACAAAAACAGGCCGCATGTGACCGGCCACAAGCAGTTGTCCCCTGGGCTCTGCAGTCACGCAACCAACTTCCACGGTGTGGGCAGCCGGGAAGTAACAATCGCCCTCACAATCCGAAACGCACGCGAAAACTCTCTACAATGAATGAATGAAAAACAAAACGATATTGTCGTTATTTTTACTGATGTTTCGCTATTTAATGCTGCTGCTAACAGCTTTATCAAAGTAGTAGTATTATTAAACCAGGATATATATACAATAACGTAATCATCGTTCCTCAGTATGAGGTCATTTTTCTATTGTCCATTTGGCCAAATGGTAGAGACAACACAACCGGATGTAAAGTGTCAGATTTGATAAGTGCGTAAAATTATAAAACCAGCGTGTGTTTACATAATGAAATTGCTTATCGCATTCGTGTTGATTTCGTCATTTCATGGGCCTCCGGGATGGGTGTTGTAAACAGGTCAAATTCCCTTTTAGTTCATCATTCTTATTCAGTTCAGACAATTTGGATTCCACTTGATATGAAGTGCTTCTGATGATGTGAGGTGTTCTTTGTGATTTCTAAAATGCTTTTTCTGGATTATTTCAATATTCCATATTAGTTTTTTTTATCAGATATATCACACAGTGAGTGAAAAAGTATTATTTACTGTATGACAATGTGTCGAACACAATTCATCATTGTTCATAATCATGTCATCAATTATAATAAAACGACTTCGAAACTTGAGTTTTATAGTTTTCTTTGTTCTCTCTTATTTGTCATCAAAGGGGTAGTAATATTTTCAAGGTATCCACCTGGACAGGTGTTGAATCACTCTTATTACACGTATTCTCCTCAGCTGATTCGATAAACAAAGCTTCTGTTATCAATCTCTCCCCCCCTACACCCTGTGACATTCGATTTTAGAACTCTCATCTTATCCCATCCCACAGTATAATCTGACTGACCCTGTTCTACTAGTTTGACCTGTGTATTTGACCTGACAATCATTCCAGTAGGGCATTAGATAAACTAAATTGTTTTGTTTTAAAGGCTCCACAGGATCCTTTATCCGACAAAGCTTGTTTCTGATTGACTTGTGGGTTTGAATACCAGCCACTTTGACTCCTGCTTGCCTTGTTAAGAATTCTGCGAAAGGCTTTCGAGGTTCCTTCCTTTGTATGGAATTACTACTGGTGATTTAGATTCCTTATTGTTGATGTTGTCTTACGCAAGTTTGACATGCATTGACATTATTATTATTATCATCACTATTTATTTTAATTTTATATTTGCCTACATACTTTCTGACTAATTTATCAGTGTAATTAATTTGTTTCAAGGCTTCTCTTATATGCCTCACTTCCTGTCTTAGATTTTCCTTGGTACTACCTAGTTTTTGTGGCCTATTATTTAAACACTTCACCAATCCTATTTTCACTGACATAGGATGGGATGATCAGAAGTCCAAATATCTGTTTGAATGTGTGGGTTTTTTCTAAACACACTATGGTGTTTGTCTTTCCATCTTCCTTCCTTTTTACGCTACAATCTAACATTTATCGAATCAACTGAGGAGAATACATGTAATAGGAATGATTTAACACCTGTACACTTGAACATCTGAAAAATTCTACTACCACTTCGACGACGGATAGGAGAGAACAAGGAAAACTATAAAATTCAAGTTTCGAAGTCGTGTGATTATAATTGATGACGTGATTATGAACAATGATGAATTGTGTTCGAGACATTTTCATCCAGTAAATAATAATACTGTTTTACTGACTTTGTGATACATCTAATAAACAAACTAGTATGGAATTACTTACCACCACAGTTCCCAAATTTTAAACATATAGTAATATTTCAGTATTGTCAAAAAATCCATTTTGTAACCTGATTCTATAGCGTAGCGTGTAGACGACCTATTGCTGATGATTTTTCAAGCTTTCCTAGTTCACTAACTGAATTTGACCTGGTTGCATCACCCAGTCATCCTCATGAAATGACAAAATCAACGCGAAATTTTGATAAGCAATTTCACTATATAAACACACTCTGCTTTTACAGTTTTACACACCTATCAAATCCAACAATCTACACACCTGGTTTTATTACCTTTACCAATTGACCGAATGGACAACGGAAAAATCACCTCATACTGAGGAACAATGATTAAGTTATTCTATATAAAAGCTGAGTGGATTTTGGTAAACTCTGGTTTAATATTACCACTGTGATGAAGCTATTAACGGCAGCATTAAATAGCGAAACATCAGTAAAAATAACGACAACATCGTTTTGTTTTTCATTCATTCATTAGGAGATACAAGCACAAACCTTTATTTAATGAATATCGTATACCCTATGCCTAAATTTTTTCAAACTGTTAAAAATGAACTTTGTTTGAACACATATATACTTTTAAAATTGTTTAGTTGAATTGTTCCCTGTTAAGAATCGATTTTCATGAAATAGTCTGTTGGGATTTGACTAATTTCAAATTCAGTGAAGAAGTCATTTCACCTGGATAACACCATCGAAAGCCATCAGGAAGTGGTACACATAGATGTTTTATTCTATACAGCTTGTTTCTTTTATTAGTTTGAAGTGAGATAGAATGAAAACATATTTGCAGACAGGATAACACGAGCCTGTTTTATTTCGTCTATTCGCTTTCTTCAACTGCGTACATTCTAAATAAATCAATTATGCACACATCAATATTGAGTTTACTATGAAAAATGAAAGTGACGGTAAGTTTCACTTCCTTGACGTTGCCATGGAACGCCTAGAAGACGGTAGTCTTCAGAAGTCAATTTATCGAAAGCCTACATGTAAAGGACAATACTTACATTTTAATGACTTTTGTTCAAATAGCTTTAAAGGCGGACTAGTCAAGACTCTGTACTATAGAGCGAAGACAATATACTCTATGGAGAAATTAGAGGAAGAATTTGAGTTTCTTGAAAAAAAGAGTAATGGGTACCCTTAATGGTTCATCAACAAGTATGGAAGATCTGAGGTCACAAATGTAAAACAAATCACAGTTGGCAAGAAGTCAGTCTACGTTCAGCTTGATTATAAAGGTGAAAACATTGCAGCGATGATCAACAAAAGGCTGAGAACATCACTAACTAGCCATAGCGTATCCTGCAGCTAAGCTCGTCCCCGTCTATCGAACACCTTGCTCTTTGGTGCAATCAAAAATCGATAGATATCCTTCTCATAATAACTCCAACTGTATATACAAATTTACATGTATCTGCGGGAGCGGTTACGCTGGAAGAACAGAAAGAAGGGCATATCTACGATTTTCTGAACACGTACCAAAAAGCTTACGTCTAAAAGGAACAAATGCTTTAATCAGTGCCATCGCCAGGCATCTCCTTGACACGGGTCATGAGGTGGACGTCGAAAAGTCGTTCAAAATTATCAATAGGCGCAGAAGAGTTCAGTTCTCTTCAAGTTTGCTGAAGTCATTTCCATCAAACGCCTGAAACCTGATTTATGCATTCAGAAAGAAGCGGTTATCAGTCTTCCTTTGCACAGCCCGGTAACTGGATTTTTTTACATCTCTCTTTCAATCTGAATGCGAAATGCTGAAAAGTTTCCATTATGTATGATCATTATTGTTCGGAATAGTTTTTAATATTACACACATATATATGTACATATTATTACTGTATGCACATATTGATCGATTTAATTATATATTTAAAATGAACTCTGTGCAAGTGTGCTAAAGTTGTTTCTGTAGATATATTTAATAATGACTTTGGCCTGTAAGCAGGCGAGCTGATGAGAAGGCAACGAAATGAAGGATGATACCATTTTATTCTTCTAAAACTGTAGTTCTTACTTTGTTACTAAATTGTGTTTGAATATACCTTCCCCACAGTGAATTCGAGTTATAGATAGAAAGTAGTGTAGGCGCCGTAATTTCAAAGACGATGTACGTAGACAATTATTTAGCGTTAAAAGAGTAATTATTTATATAGTAATTAGACAGAAGAGTGTATAGCTCAGTTTTATCTTGGGAACAAAGATTGATTAGAGATAAAATACAAGATAGAGCAACAACAGAGTGGATTTACACACATTATGATGGAGAGTGGGGCCCTCGGCGAAATGAACGACAGTGGTGAACTCTTCTCAAACTTCCACGCCTTCAATGATTTGGTGATTGGCGGTAGTGTGTTCAAACCCAAGTCGACATGGATTTCACCAGATGGAAACACCAAGAACCAAATAGACTTCATCTCAATTTCAAGAAAGTGGAGACGGAGCCTACTGGACACAAGGTCAAGGAGAGGAGCAGATGTGGGTTCAGACCACTATCTAGTAGAAGGGACTTTCAAGGTGAAACTAAAAGCCTCGAGGATAGCTGGGGATAGGCCACAATGCAAGTTCAACACTCAATTACTGAAGGACACAACCACAAAAGACACTTTCACTGCAACTGTCAGAGCAAAGCAGGAAACACTACGCGACATCACTGAAGAATCATGCGTGGAAGAACATTGGAAGTCTCTGAAGGCGATTCTCAACGAAACGTGTTCAACGGTTCTAGGAAGAAAGAAGAGACAAGACAAGGAATGGCTCTCAACGGACACTTGGAAATTAATAGAAGAGAGGAGAATGGTGAAAGAGAAAATGATTCAATGCAAGGACGGACAGGAGAAAGAGACGATGAGCTCAACTTACAAAGCACTGGACAAAGAAGTGAAGAAGAGTGCTAGGAAGGACAAAAGACGATTCTACGACACCTGGCCACTGAAGCTGAGAAGGCAGCAGGCAAAAGGGACCTGAGGACACTATATCAGATAACCAAATCTCTATCCGGGAAGAGATCAACACAAGCGAAACCTATAAAAGACAGCCAAGGGAACCCATTACCAAGGAAGAAAAACAGATTAAACAATGGGCGGATCACTTCAAAGGACTCTTGAACCGACCATCACCTGCAACCCGTCCAGAAATACCAACAACAGCACGCACACAACTGCAAGTTGACACCAATCCTCCAACGAGAGCTGAAGTCTTGAACGCAATCAAACTTCTGAAAGCTGGAAAAACAGCCGGACCAGATGGAATACCCCCTGAAGCACTGAAAGCGGACCCAGAGACTACAGCAGACATGCTGACTCCATTATTGCAAAAGGTCTGGAAGGAGGGAAAGGTGCCTACTGACTGGAGGAAAGGTTACCTCGTGAAACTACCAAAGAAGGGCGACTTAGGCTCACTCTGCAAGAACTGGCGAGGAATCATGCTCCTATCGACGCCAAGTAAAATCCTGAGTCGCATCATCCTGGAGAGATTAAAGGACGCACTGGAGACAGAACTCCGACCAGAACAAGCTGGATTCAGGAAAGGCAAATCATGTACTGACCAAATTGCAACTCTACGCATCATCATCAAACAAGCATGGAATGGCAATCAAACCTCTACCTCAACTTTATAGACTTTGAGAAGGCCTTCGACAGCGTTGACCGTGAAGTAATTTGGAAATTACTCGAGTACTATGGCGTACCCCAAATATTCATCAACCTTATTCAACAGCTGTACGACAACGGCACATGTCAAGTGATCCACAACGGAAAACTCAGCGAGGCGTTTGGAGTAAACACAGGAGTCAGACAAGGGTGCTTATTATCTATCACCAATGATATTCCTAATTGTGGTGACTGACTGGATTATGCGTCAGACAGTGAGTGGGAAACGAGAAGACAGGGATATCCTGGACCGACGTGAAGAACCTAGAAGACCTGGATTTCGGCGTGGATGATTTATGTTTGATGTCACCACAAAATCGAAGACTTACAAGCGAAAACCGACAAACTGGTCGAAGAAGCAGCCGGCGAAGACAGGACTCCAAGTGAACATAGACAAGACGGAGGTTATGAAAATAACCAACCAACAACAGCAGAAACATCCAACGTCAATCACCATCAACGGGAGGGATTTGAAAGAGGTTACTTCATTCACTTATCTAGGGAGCATTGTCTCAACTACAGGAGGAGCGGACGAGGATGTCAAATCGAGCGAGAATCGGGAAGGCGAGAAACACATTCATCAACCTGAAACCAATCTGGAAATCTTCGTCACTCAGCATCACCAACAAAATTCGGATTTTCAATACAAACGTAAAGTCAGTCAGCTCTTCTATACGGATCAGAAACTTGGCGGGCGGGTCACAAAGAATATTTCCAAAAGGTTGCAGACCTTTATTAACAACTGTCTTCGCTCTGTACTGAAGATCAGATGGCCGGAAAGAATCACCAACAAGGAATTATGGAAACAAACAAAGCAAGAACCAATCACCAACCAACAAATATGCAGGAGAAAGTGGAGATTGATCGGACACTCGCTGAGGAGACCGCTGGGTGACATCGCGCGTCAAGCCCTCGAGTGGAGCCCGAAAGGGAAGCGGCGTGTGGGACGTCCAAGGGTGACATGGAGGAGATCGTGTGAAGAGGAGTTGAAAGAATATGGACTAACATGGATGCAGGCGAAAAGTACAGCAGAAGACAGAAAAGAATGGAGACGTGCAGTTGAAGCCCTATGTTCCACTAGGAACCCAAGGGAGCAATAATAATAATATGATGGAGAGTTCAGCGGGATGGGAGTCAATAGTGAAGTAAAATAAAAAAAATAAATAAATAATTTAATTTAGTAGATTTGGAACCATAATAGTGAGTTCATTTCAGTGGAATGTTATGCAACAAAACATAAAACAAAAGCACACGGGAAAAAGTAATTATGGTTACCAGGTAGGCTAGTGAAAGATTAGTTACATTCTCTTTCTGTATGCAAACCTTGGGTCGAAGTTTTTTGATGGAAATGGCTTCTGTGAACCGAAGTAACAATGCTTTTATTTGTGTAGTGATTATTTAGAAAGCGTGACTAATTTCCACTACTGTATGTCCCTTGTTAATTAGGTGTCTGGCGATTACTTTTAAGAACATATTGTTGTCTTTTAAGCGGAGGCTTTTACGGATATGCTCAGAGAATCTAGTAGACACTCTTCTCTCAGTCTTTCCTATGTACTTGCTGCCACAAATACAGGTGAATTGTTAAATGCAGCTGGTGGGTGGCATTTAAACCTACAAACTCACTCAGTGAGGACAAGCTCTGTAGGTTAAAGGACCCTGTTGACACAATTAAAGAAAATAATATAATTTACAAAATACCCTGCAATCACTGTGAGGTCAACTACATAGGTCAGACAAGTAGATCAGGGATAGTCAGATTATTAGAACATAAGAATTTAGGTAAGGGAAGAATGGTTGACTCCGAGCAGATAAGTAATTTAGAAAAATGCCTAGCAATTGCACTTCACGCATTAACACAATCACACAATAGGGTGGGAGAAAGTTAAAATTCTAAGAAGTAATCTATGTAAGTGGAGAGAGAGGTTGATTACAGAATCTTAGTTCATTGAGTCTACACACTCAACACAGGCAACAGAAATGACTCACTCAATGCAAATACCACAGATATGGAAGAAATTATTACTGCCAGTCAGTCAAATCAGAAGAGGATAATAAATAATCTCAAAATTCTATTACAATTCATTCTAACAAGTGACTTATTTTAACTATCAAAACACTCGTCTTATTTCCCACCTGATTGTAATTGATTAATAACACTCGTATTATTAGTATTTCTGAATGTAAATTATCGCATATTGATTTTTATTCAAATGTCTAATCATCAATTCCACACATGTATATAAATGAAGGAAAAGAGTTGTGTGAGTGATTTGATATGATTATGAGTGGCAATAGTTTGTGCTCAAAACGTGGTCATCAGTAAATATTACTTACTGTATAACACACTGTGTGATTTATCAAAATAAAATCCTATCCATAATGGAGTTATACTCTACCACTACAGTGCCGCAGTTTTATACTTATATCAAAATGCAGTTGGAATTGACTGGGTTTCATCCCAGCTAACATTTCTTCAGAGGCACTCCAACCACCGGGGATGAAAGTGGAGGCATCTAGGTCATGCTAAAACTGCTTGCTAAGAGGAATTAGAATTTATATGGGTTGTTGAATTCCGAGGCGGAAGTGAGTGAATGATCAACTAGCTTGGCCTCGTTGCAACCCCAAGGTCATGGGTCCTACTTCTGATCGGGGTTCTGGGTATATATCCTGCTGAAAAGTCTCAAACTTAAATGAAGTAGCTGGATCTAATAGTGTCTAGTGGTTATTAGTGGTTCTTCCCTTATTGATATGATTCCATGATCAGACTTAGGTCCCATGATGATAGACTTAACGCCGCCTTATTAGGGTAAAGGAATTGTTTGGAATTGTCTGGAAAATCGCTCCTAAAAGACTTAATTACAATAATTACTGGTAATATTCGAGTTGATTCGGGGGTACTTCATATGATTGATTCTTGGTTAACTGATATTGTCGTACAGTACTTGTTTTGTACTCAAGAAACTATCGAATCTGTACAGCCGCCTAACGGCACTGATGAGGTAATTTTTAGTTTTAATGATTGTTCAAGAGTACTGCAGATTTGTTGTAAATAACTGTCATTTTGCTGTTGTTGAGGCATTTTGTCATCGTAAATAACTTGAGCAGTTTTTGATTGGTTAAACAGTAGAACGTAAAGATCGGTTTCCTGAATAGCACATCGGATTCAACTGTTGCAATTAGTTCCAGGATTTCATCATGAGCTGACACTGGTTAGAGAACTATTGTAAAACCTGCAAGGAGTACTAGACAGCTGTTTCGTCAGCCGACTTTCGGACTCTTCATCAGTACGCACCCACCACAGGGGTTCGAACCCAAGACCTTCTGGTTACAAGGCAAGCTCGTATACCATTAAGCCACTCGGATCCGATACAATGGCTCATGAATTCTAACCCCTGTGGGTGTGCATTGCTGAAAACAGTCCCAAACTAGGACGAAAACGGTTGTCCAGTAGTCCGAGGTTTTCTAATGGTTCTTTAACTAATATCAACTCATGATGAAATCCTGTAACCAATCAAATCCCTGTAAACCAACACATTACAATTAGTATTGTAAAAGTCTGACTTCGAACATTACCGGACAGATGTTTCGTCCTAGATTGGAATCATTCAGTAGTTATCACCTACACCACGCCCTCCTCGCCGCCAACCACCGATTGAATTCAGCAATCTTCTGTTGGTAACAATCTACGAGTAAACTTGGAACCAGTCAAATACTCTGATGATGAGCTAGTGACTGACTACAGGATGTAGGTGCCTAGAGGTTTAGTTTAAGCCGACGTCATCGGTTAGATCCACAAGGTCGAGTGTAGGAACAGGTTATCGCCGATGACATTAACTGGCGGTGGCTAAACATATGTCAGACTTATGATGCCATCTAATGGCTGAATGTACAATAGGTCCTCTCATTAGTTTCTCCATTCGAGTACTGCTGAAAAGTTCTCAACAAAGATGAGACAGCTGTTCAGATCTTCTTGGTTTCCAATGATCTAACAACCGAGATTATAGTATCTTTCACACTAATAAATTTCTGAACAACGGGAAAGACATATGATTTAGCTCAAGATAAGAATTTCGATATTTTGTGTGTTTTGATAACCCTCCATCCCAAGCTTTGGTGTCATCATTACTGCTACCACTGGTGTGTGATGCTTCAAAATCTGTAGTAACTCAAACACTTAAAAACATTTGAAACGATGGGAAGCTAGCTAAATGCAAGTCTCAGTGTTGTAAATACATCCAGCCAGTTGATGAGTTCCAAATAGGACGAAATGTGCGTGTGTTCTTAATTCCACTGCTAGCTACCATCCCTACAATAGTAACATCATATTAATCTTCAGATATTATCGAAGCATCTGTACAGGGAGCGAAAATGTCAACGTGTTCAACATGTCCGAAGTTCTCATGTGGGAGAAGGCATGTCCAGCGAGGAGGCAGTTAGAATTGATGGGCTGGCCATTTGATTCTGTCCGACTGGCTTAATGTTCACCTCTTAATCTAAGCATGTTGGGTTCAACTTCTAGTAGGTCGGGTCTTGGGTGCGTGCAGATGAAGAGTTACAGTTAGGGACGAGTCACGAGTCAAGCACTCTATTAATAATATAAGACACTTATTAAACCGCATTCTTCCATTTATGTTTGTAATCACAATTAAGTATCAAGCCAAAAAGCAGAATTTCATTAAGGAACGTTTGTGCTGGACAAGAACAAAACTGTTGAAATGAAGATATTGTCCACTGGATGTCTGAGGGCTAAATCTTGATCGCTTTATTATTTCATTGTCCCATCTAGTCAATGAAATATCTAGGAAACCGAGAACAAATAGAATGTTCCAATATCGCCCAAAAGAAACATGTTCCTAAATAGTGGTTTTTAAGTTACACAGGAAACTGATATACATATACTCAGTCTGAATAGAAATCCAGAGTCAATCATTGCAAGGCACGAAATCAATATGAACGACAAGTTTTCAATTACTTCATATGCTGAATTAAACAAACAAAGGGTGATAGTTGAGATTATATATTGGAAATAGTTGAAGGTTAGTCAGATGTTCTGATTTTGTTGTGTTCTCTGAGGGCCTGGTTAATTGGATCGTGAAACTTTCGTTATCCTCCATCTAGACAACATCTTCAGCACAGGTTCCACTATGAAGTGGACTTATTGAAATTTTTTTTGATGATAGCTTGATTCCACACCGTATTTTTTGTACAACTATGGAATTTTCAGCATGTGATATCGGTAGCCCGAATTTCGCAGGCCGATCATAGATATAAGGTCTGCATCGGCGTGGGCTCGAACCCTGTACCATATGCACGGTCGGTGAGAGTCCTAACCACTGTGTCACTGACGCACATGCATTTTAACAGCTAATTTATGTTGTGGGATGCAGATTCGTAGGGAATGGTCACTGTGGCCGGTGTGGTGTTCAGTGTAATTTATGCAATTTATTTTGTTATGATGGAGAAGATTTGTAGCTAAGGTGGACGATTTTGATATAATTGTGTTCTCTGATCTGACTGGATGGTTCATTTTCGAAGCTTTCATTATTGTCTTACTAGGCAGCATCTTCAGTTTGAAGGAGAGATGACTAATAAACTCTTGGAGAAATCTAAAAGTTCACTTCATTTCAAATTAAAGTATGCACTGAAGGTGTTGTCTTAAAGGCTGACAATGAAAGCTTTGTGATTAAACCATCACCCAAATCCTCAGAGAACATCCAATTGAGCTATAAATCTTCATGATTATTTCATAGGCAGGGGGTAATATGCTTGACCCTGAACTTGTGAAAAAGCCATATGATATTTATGTCCTTTTGATGCAGCTATTTCACACTACTACTACTAATGACTACCAATCAGTAGTATGTAGTTACATGTAAACATGCTTTCTTTACCAGTTGGCAACAGCAGAAACTGTGATAAGATGTCACCTCAAACTGTATGTAAATTGCAAATTGCCGGAATATGATGTAATTAGCAAATATTACCTATATCTAACTGTCATATAGTTCAGTATCACTTAGAATAACATCGAACTTCTAAGAAACTTACCGCACTCACACCAAAATACAATGTAAACCTATGAAAGAACTACGTGTCTTGTTCTTGAATACATCGGATAAAGCAGGCTTCAAATAAAAATCTACATTTCGTCTTGTTTTCAGCAGTAATCTTTATCTGGTCAGGTGATTTCTCATAAGTTTTAATCACTTCCTAACATGATTTCCTCCGTGTCACCTTCAGACAAACGCCCAAATTTTTGTTTACCCTTCGGGTTCCATTTGAGCTATAGCCTGGCTGATGTGGGACTTCCCTCAAGGGGTTTCCTCAGTCTGTCTATAATTCATCTTTGTATTTTCTTCTGCATATTTGCTGGTCGATAGGGTTTTAGTTAGTCAGTTACTAGAGTTCAAAGGTGTTTATTCTTTCCGGTACGCTATGTGATCTTCAGCATGCAGCCAGCAAAGGCACTTGTCGATGAAGGTGTGCAGTGGCCTTTTGGAAATGCTTTCGGTAACGTGACAAGTGTCTAAACCAAAATAAGTATATCAGTATGCATATATTACCAAAGTGTGACAGCAGTATAGTTCAGAGTATTGATGAGTAGGGCACGAACCTTTAGCAGCAGTTGATTTCGCTAGCTCGATACTAAAGATTCGATGGTCAGTTGGCCAGAGAAGATTGGCACCAAGAAACTCAGCCAGTTAACAGACTAACCTAGAACTTATTCTGAAGCAAATGGAGATGGATTAGGCAAACGTTGAGGAGACCGTTGCGTGACACCACACGCAGCAAGTAGGTCGTCGACGGGACTCCAGTGGGATGGGAAAATAAATACATACATCCTGATTAATCCATATATATATATATATATATATATATATATATATATATATATATATATATATACATCAAACAAATCTTCAGTGCTTTTTACTTACTTCTTTGATATGGTGTTAAAGGCCTTGAAGATTGAACAAAACTTGCGCATAAAATCAATAAAATATACATCCACCAACCATGAATGAAATTCATTTTTCTCATGTAATGATAATAGTAATTTTTATTCCCAGTATGTTTATATAAGTTCACCAAATGAAATAGGTATAAATTTCACGTGATCTGACTAGCTGGCTAGCTGGTTGCCTGCCTGCCTGGATGCTTGGCCAAAATGTCTTTTAATACAAAAAAAATACGTATCTACAGTATCACCTATTTTTGGGAGAGGGATGGATAAACTACATTCCTTTGCCTGGTCATTATGATTGGTTAGCTATTTTGCTATGACCTTAAATAATCAATAACTTTTGGTGAAATTTGATTGGTTAGTTTGGGAAAGTTATTTTTATTATCGCGGGAAAATGATGTATCCGGTCATTCAATGTATTCGATTTCATTTTTTTGACAGTCTCTGTATGCAAACAAGCTAGGGGATTTATTCTTTTTTTTCTGTTTGGGTTCGTTTTTCCCATTAATGAGCAATTTAAAGTGACAAAAAGAAAGAGAGAGACAGGCGAGGAATTTAAATGTATATTCTTTTTGATAATTTCCTCATCAATTAGGGTTAGTTAAAACAATGATAGTTAGCCAAGGTAGGGGAAGTGTGTGAACAGCCTACTTCTGAATACATAAGCTGAGCTTCTTAAGGTTTATTACAACAACTTCAAGTATGGATACTGAACAAAGAATACTCCTTTCGATAACTCCTTCTTCATCAGCTGCTACAGTTATATAAACATTATAGTGAGTGAATGAATTAGTGTTATGAACAACATTATTGTGGCTGTTAACATAACATCAAATCAATAATATTGATAGATTACAGCTGAATTGCATTAACATAAAATAGGCTGAATGTCAGAAAGGCAGATTAGGAAAGATAATATTACAAATTCATGAATTTATCATCTCTACTGGAGGCCAGCCAGGGTAGAATTGGTGCCTGGTTGGACTTGCTTCTTTTGAACACAGAGCACTGGTTGTTTTAAGCGAATTTCAATAGCCCCTGTTGTTTGAGGTATCCGGTGCTTCGATGATGATTTTGGCAATTTATTAGGCACCCGGTAAATTATAGAAAATGATTCTTCAATACAAGCTGGCTTTGTGGCCGGTTTGCACCAGGTGGTCCAATATCGAACTGACGATGGTTTTCACTACACCTTTACTTACCCATACTAGGAGATGTTCTCGAGCGAACACGAAAAATCAAGTTCCTAGAGCAACGGCCAATATAACTCGCTCCACCAAAGGAGAGCAGTTGAATTGGTAGATACAATTAGAAGTTGCTAGTCTAGTCTAGGTGCTTTATCTTTCAGTCAAGTTAGCACCATAGGTCATGTAGAGAATACGACGTGTAGTTCGCCAGAATTAAAAGTTCTTTGAACTGATTTTCTTAATTTCCTCGTAATTATCTCACTTGGTATATCGATTTTGAATTGTAGTCGTATATAAAGTGGCTTCTTGTTTACAGATAGTGAGTAGTCCTTTGCAGCTTTCTTTGTCATTTCTTTCTTGATAAATTTGTCGGGATAGCCATTTTTTATCAAAGTATCATATAAAATGCTTAATTCATCTTCATTTACTTCTTCTGAGCATATAACTCTAACTAACCGTGTGGCTGAGGGTCTTCACTAAATTTCTTTTGTACTTGATAGGAATGAAGATGTGAAAATGTGTATATTGTCGTGTCCAAGTACTTTTTCTATGCAAATTTTTGATGCTACCATCTGGTTTTCCTGTAAGGAGGACATCCAAGAAGGCAATGCTGTCTTGGGATTCATCTTCGCATGTGAATTTCATAGCCGAATGTACTTCATTGAATTCAGTAATTATTATACTTCTATCAGAACCATTATCCCAAAGAATGAAAGTATCATCCATATATCGGCAATAAAATGAGAGCTTACTGATAAGGTTGTTCAGGAGTCTATTTTCTAGCTTAATTGGAAAGAAATCAGTCAGAATTGGACCCAGTGGAGAGCCCATCTCCACGCCGTCTACTTGCTTGTAAAGCGTGCCGTCAAATTTCAAGTTTACATTCATGGTGCATCTTAATAATAATTCTTTTAGCACTTCAGTACGGATGCCAATGTTTATCGACTAGTTATCCACTGGTTCACATATGTAGTTCACTGTTTCTATTAGAGGTATATTTGTGAATAATCATGTTATGTCCAGAGATATCATGGCTTTGTCCTTGATATTAATATCTTTGAATTTGTCTACGAATTCAAATACATCTTTGATGCTATATTTCACTATCTTCTCATGCAAAGGTTTGAGAATATTTACAAACCATCTAGCTACAGTATGGTTGAACGAATTTTGCATATCAAGTATTGGTCTGAAGGGTATCCATGGTTTATGCAATTTAGGTAGGCCATACAATCTTGGCGTATACGTGTATGTGTACGTATGTACGTGTATCTTTGGTATGTGTAAATAATAAGCTCATAAGTCAGTCGGAATGCGATAACAGATGATTTTAAATGCCTTGTTAACATCGATTTTCTGTTCAATATCTACAAGTTGTGCTAAAAAAGATCTGTGGATAAACATTCTTTGTTTGTCTCTTGTTTAACCATGCAGGATGAGGTCTAGAAATCCGATAATAAAAACGCTTAGTTGTACTGCCAATGTAACTAGCTGCATGGAATCTGCAAACTAGCCGGTACACCTAGAAGTGACGAAATAAGGTAGTTTATCCTTGATTTACGAATCGAAAACTGGATAAGCGGTTGTCAGACCAGTTGATGTAGACTTTGTATATATATATATGCTCACTTTTATTGTACTATCGTTCTCTTTTCTAGTCATGAAGACCTCTAGGAGTGATATCCTATCATTTCCCTTCTTCTCAGTGATAAAATTTATTGCAGGATGTACATCATTAAATTTGTCAGGGATGCATTTTGCTTCATTCTAATTTTTTCTCATAACCATGAAGTTGTCGTACATGTAATGACAACAGAATTCTTTTCAAAATTTCATTCTCTGTAATTCTATCAGGATGGTATCAGCAAGAATTCATTCTAATAGTGACTCCATACCTACACCACCAATTTATTTGTAGAATATCTTATTGAATATAAGGCATAAACATTCATTGGGCATCTTGACAGAAGCTCCTACACATGAGAGTTTTCATTGTCTGAAACAATAGTCAAAATGCTGTTAATAAGAAACCATAGTTTGAAGGTGACATACCAAGAGAAATAATAACCGAAAATTAGAGAATATCGATTCAAAGAACTTTAAATGCACGTAAACCCCAGCTCATATATTCTACACCACCGGTTGCGATTTGAAAACTGAAAGACTAAGTGCCTAGGCTAGCCACTTCTTACTGTATATTTATCAGTCCGAATGCATCTTTGCCGCCTGACATATATATATATATATATATATATATATTAGACGTTGCTTTAGGAAAATAATGTTTTGTGCTAAATAAAGGTGTAGTTATGATGATCGAAGCCTGGCCTAGACTTTGTAGACAATGTAGATCTAATGCTACAGAAATTTGACGAATTACAGGCGAAACTGAACAAGCTGTCAGAACTGTCAGGCAGCGAATACAAGACTTCAGTTGAAAACATAGAGAAGATGGAGGTGTTGAGGATAACGGACCAACCAACAACAACAAGCACTAATCCCTTTCAACAAGGTAAATAGGAATGGGGTCATTTTCCTTACTTATCCAGAAAGAGTCGTCTCTACTGTCGGTGATGACACGCATGAAGTTATCGCCAAATTTTCCAGGATAGTATTGGCTAGAATTAGTTCAAATGGTGACTTCATTGCTACACCATTCTTATAAAATAAAAGGAATAAATATTCAAGGTCAATTGCAACAGAGACTCCTCCACAAGTCCTTCACACATAATAAACTGAGTAGTAGTAGTAGTAGTAGTAGTAGTAGTAGTAGTAGTAGTAGTAGTAGTAGTAGTAGTAGTAGTAGTAGTAGTAGTAGTAGTAGTAGTAGTAGTAGTAGTAGTAGTAGTAGTAGTAGTAGTAGTAGTAGTAGTAGTAGTAGTAGTAGTAGTAGTAGTAGTAGTAGTAGTAGTAGTAGTAGTAGTAGTAGTAGTAGTAGTAGTAGTAGTAGTAGTAGTAGTAGTAGTAGTAGTAGTAGTAGTAGTAGTAGTAGTAGTAGTAGTAGTAGTAGTAGTAGTAGTAGTAGTAGTAGTAGTAGTAGTAGTAGTAGTAGTAGTAGTAGTAGTAGTAGTAGTAGTAGTAGTAGTAGTAGTAGTAGTAGTAGTAGTAGTAGTAGTAGTAGTAGTAGTAGTAGTAGTAGTAGTAGTAGTAGTAGTAGTAGTAGTAGTAGTAGTAGTAGTAGTAGTAGTAGTAGTAGTAGTAGTAGTAGTAGTAGTAGTAGTAGTAGTAGTAGTAGTAGTAGTAGTAGTAGTAGTAGTAGTAGTAGTAGTAGTAGTAGTAGTAGTAGTAGTAGTAGTAGTAGTAGTAGTAGTAGTAGTAGTAGTAGTAGTAGTAGTAGTAGTAGTAGTAGTAGTAGTAGTAGTAGTAGTAGTAGTAGTAGTAGTAGTAGTAGTAGTAGTAGTAGTAGTAGTAGTAGTAGTAGTAGTAGTAGTAGTAGTAGTAGTAGTAGTAGTAGTAGTAGTAGTAGTAGTAGTAGTAGTAGTAGTAGTAGTAGTAGTAGTAGTAGTAGTAGTAGTAGTAGTAGTAGTAGTAGTAGTAGTAGTAGTAGTAGTAGTAGTAGTAGTAGTAGTAGTAGTAGTAGTAGTAGTAGTAGTAGTAGTAGTAGTAGTAGTAGTAGTAGTAGTAGTAGTAGTAGTAGTAGTAGTAGTAGTAGTAGTAGTAGTAGTAGTAGTAGTAGTAGTAGTAGTAGTAGTAGTAGTAGTAGTAGTAGTAGTAGTAGTAGTAGTAGTAGTAGTAGTAGTAGTAGTAGTAGTAGTAGTAGTAGTAGTAGTAGTAGTAGTAGTAGTAGTAGTAGTAGTAGTAGTAGTAGTAGTAGTAGTAGTAGTAGTAGTAGTAGTAGTAGTAGTAGTAGTAGTAGTAGTAGTAGTAGTAGTAGTAGTAGTAGTAGTAGTAGTAGTAGTAGTAGTAGTAGTAGTAGTAGTAGTAGTAGTAGTAGTAGTAGTAGTAGTAGTAGTAGTAGTAGTAGTAGTAGTAGTAGTAGTAGTAGTAGTAGTAGTAGTAGTAGTAGTAGTAGTAGTAGTAGTAGTAGTAGTAGTAGTAGTAGTAGTAGTAGTAGTAGTAGTAGTAGTAGTAGTAGTAGTAGTAGTAGTAGTAGTAGTAGTAGTAGTAGTAGTAGTAGTAGTAGTAGTAGTAGTAGTAGTAGTAGTAGTAGTAGTAGTAGTAGTAGTAGTAGTAGTAGTAGTAGTAGTAGTAGTAGTAGTAGTAGTAGTAGTAGTAGTAGTAGTAGTAGTAGTAGTAGTAGTAGTAGTAGTAGTAGTAGTAGTAGTAGTAGTAGTAGTAGTAGTAGTAGTAGTAGTAGTAGTAGTAGTAGTAGTAGTAGTAGTAGTAGTAGTAGTAGTAGTAGTAGTAGTAGTAGTAGTAGTAGTAGTAGTAGTAGTAGTAGTAGTAGTAGTAGTAGTAGTAGTAGTAGTAGTAGTAGTAGTAGTAGTAGTAGTAGTAGTAGTAGTAGTAGTAGTAGTAGTAGTAGTAGTAGTAGTAGTAGTAGTAGTAGTAGTAGTAGTAGTAGTAGTAGTAGTAGTAGTAGTAGTAGTAGTAGTAGTAGTAGTAGTAGTAGTAGTAGTAGTAGTAGTAGTAGTAGTAGTAGTAGTAGTAGTAGTAGTAGTAGTAGTAGTAGTAGTAGTAGTAGTAGTAGTAGTAGTAGTAGTAGTAGTAGTAGTAGTAGTAGTAGTAGTAGTAGTAGTAGTAGTAGTAGTAGACGTAATGCAGTTCACTTCTGAGTTAGGAAATAAACAAAGTGAGTTGACAATACTAGACAGTAAAATCAAACGAAAAGTAGATGATGGATTGCATATCATCTGCCTGCTCCACACTGTTGTACTCTGCGTTTGCCCGACCTCTTGATAGCATAGTCAGCACTATCCTCTTCACCACAGGATCCCAGATGATTACCAACTCAGCAGCAGCATTGAATTCTTTTGAGAAGCTCTATACGTCTACTTCTTTGGGATCAGTTAAAACAGTTGACAACCAATAGGGCTTCAACGTCATACGTGTGGGAAAGGGAAATACAAATACAGCACTATAGAGGCCAGTGTGGCATTTTGTTAAGAAATTTGGGTCGATGCAAAAGAATCAGCAAAAAGAAGAATAGGTAGAATGCAAGAATTAACAAAGTGTAAAAAAAAATAGAAACTGAGGCTGACGATGAAGTTGTGCAAATACACTGATGATATTGATTATGAGCAAGAATAAAGTTGTGATCGAAAGCTCAACATCTAGTTAATAATACAGTTTACCATTCCCTGTGTATTATACATGAAATAATTCTATCTAATGAGGCAGACAGAGAAGTCTCCTATAAGCTCATACTAAAAGTGAACCTGAAGTAATTCTCCAATGCTTTTAGTATTGCAATAAAAGGAGGAGGGGTGGTGGACGGAAGATACTCATATAGAGCATATTATTATTACTAATAATCGTTTATAGGACATGAAGAGTGATTAATGTATGACAGTTTTTCAGATAGTATTATAATAATTGATCACGCAAAACATAATCTAGGTCAGATAAGGCTTTCACTGGGGACAGTGGATGTTCATCTCGAGTTATTTAACAATGAAACTGAACCATTTTGTCAGGCAATAACAAGAATAAGTGATGCATATAACTACTTCACACTCTACTAGTCCTTATTTTTCGATTTATTTTGTTTCCAATATCTATATATGATGAATATTTATTTTATTATTATCACTATTATTATTATTATTATTATTATTATTATTATTAATATCATTATTTCGAACAAAAATAATTAGAGCGAACAAATTGTCGCTTTCAATCAATTCTGGCTTCCTTTCTCAAGCTTTACAATTACAAATCGGTTAATTTTAGCAAATAATATTGCTAGTAAAGGTGAATTAAAATTATTGATATAAGTATAAAACTTGAGCACTGTAATGGTAGAGTATAACTCCATTATAGATAAGATTTTAATTTTGATAAATCACACAGTGTAGTGTTATACAGTAATATTAACTGATGCAACCACGTTTCGAGCACAAATTATTACTGCGCTCATAATCATATCGAGGCACTCACACAATGTTTTACTTCATTCATATACATGAGTGAAGTTGATGATTAGACATTTGAATAAAAATCAATATATGAGATAATGTATATTCAGAAATAATAAAATGAGTGTTATCAATCGAATACATTCAGATGGGAAATAAGATGAGTGTTTCCTTCATAGTCATAATAAGTTACGTCTTAGAATGAGTTAACTGACTGGTGGTAATAATATCTTCCATATTTCTGGTATTTGCATTGAGTGATTTCTGTTGCATATGTTGGGTGTGTAGATTCACTCGATGAACCAGGATTCAGTAATCAACCTCTCTCTCGTCACCTACCTAGATTACTTTAAAGAATTTTAACCCTATCTCACCACCCTATTGTGTGGTTGTGTGTTAATGCATGCAGTGCAATATAGTGCGAAGCGTTGTTTTTTCTAAATTACTTATCTCCTCTGGGTCAACCATGCTAACCTTAGCCAAATTCTTCTGTTCTGACAATCTAACTACTCATCTTCTATCTACTAGTTTGACCTATGTAGTTAACTTCATCCACAGTCATTGTAGGGTATTTTGTAAATTATATTATTTTGTTTAATTGGATCCACCGGGTCTTTTAGCCTACAGAGCTTGTCCTATCTGAGTGAGTTTTTTAGGTTTGAATGGAGCAATACTCAGTTAGTTTAGACTGTCATTTACAGTATACAGTGGTCAGCAAGAATATTAGATAAAGCGAAGTGAATTCATTCAGTGATGTGTGTGTGCATGAGTATGTTATACAGTCAACAAAAGTACATGTTTCGAGGGTGAGTACAATCATTGGTGTATAAGACAGACAATATGACAGTACCACAGAAGATTAAGCCAACAAATTGGACAGACTAGACATAAATCCATGGTCTATAAGCTTGCCTTGTAACCAGAAGGTCCTGGGTACCAATCCTAACTGTTAATGCTCATTGACGATTAGCCTCGGAACAGAAAAAAACAGTCGTCCAGTACACTCTGATTGTTTTCAATGGTTCTTAAACTGATATCAGTCTGTGACCAAATTTGAGACAATCATATCAATGATGGTGAAATGATAACGATAGTGTGGTGTAAAGTTAGCAGTACTATTGTAACAACAGAAGACAAGGGCCAGGCAACAGATCATTTATTAAGGAAATCAACACATATTCATAGATTTTTATGTACATTATTATAGATTGTTTAAACAAACAAATACAATCTTCTGATTGGTGGCTTCTCACTGCACTTTAATCTTTTATCTCTTTGTGACTGTTTATTGAATGTCAGATCATCTATATTTTAACTGTATCAGCTACACAAAGCCTTTGTGCTCATTTTTCTCACGACCAATATTGGAGACATAAACATTGACGTAAATTACTGTCCACCAATTTTAGCTAACAGTCAGCTCTCAACACACTAATAATAATAATAATTTGCCTTATTCCAGAAACAGTACTAGTGGTACAGTGTGGAATTTTCAGCACATATCTACAATATTGTATCTAAGGAGTATTTCAAAAAATAAATATTAAAAAAAACCAAAAAAACCCAAAAATAACAAAAAAGAAAATGCAAAAACACCAAGTAGAAAGGAAAATAAACAATAATAATAAATAATATCTCAGTATTGAGTAGTGGAAGCTATGCGTGATGAACAGTAACAGCTATAATCATACAAGAAGTTATGACATGTAATTAGGAATGTTTATCCTAAATACTGCGCTGAAGATGTCACCCAGAAAGACGACGAAAGCTCCGCAACTAAGCCAACGAGCTCAGAGAACACACTATTTATTACAAAGAATGTTTATAGCCAAGATGATCAGTTAATTTGATTGAAAAACACTAAACAGTCATAAAATAACATTAAAATAACATTTTTATTGTCAGCTCTAATGCGGTGTTTGTAGTGGTAGTGTGAGTGATCCTGCATAATACAACATTTTTAAGATGGTGATAATGGCGTTCACAACCAAGATTGTCAGTTTAATATTGCCGAACAAAAAGCAATCACAAAACTAATATTACATGATGGTTAATGACAGGACAATTTTGTAATACTCATAGTGATAATATAGTCGGGACCAGTAGATACACAAAAGAACGAATAGTATATAGTACAAAAAAAGTAAGCCATCGATAATAATTTTAGGTAGCTAAGTATGTTTAAGAAGGTGTTCACTATATAATACAAATAATAGAGTATAAGGGAGAAATAAAAGGGCCAAAATTATGTTATTAACAACAAAGCAAGTCATAGGTATCGCGCTTAACATTGTCTCTATCATTTAGAACACGGGCCAAATATGGTATCTTTGAGTTCCTATACTTAGTTGTACGAGGATATATTATTTTGTACCAATTTCTGGTTCTACCTGATGAGATACAAGGAGAGAAATGGGAATAGAGGGGGTGTTAGGGGTCAGACAGTATGGTTTTAGACCATTTTTCGCATGTATTCACATGCCTTTCTACTAATGTAGTGACGAGCTGATTGAGTTTTACACCACAAGTCCTACTAACTACCTTCAATATCTTTCTCAGGATGGTATAGTCCTTTTTCAGTAACCCAGGAGAGACTAATGGGGAGTGGTAAAGTAGAATAGGTAAGATACGAGAGTTGACAAATTGTGAAAGTAGAGGTTAAGTGATTCCAGATAGTCTAAGTTTCTTAATGTAGTAGGTTAGACGGAACACTTTTTAGGAAATCGTTTGGATATGAGATGTTCAAGTAAGTTTGGAAGATAGAACTAGACCGAGGTATTTTGCATTAGACTTACTGATAGGATCCCACATATTTTGGTATTGACTGTTTAAACTTGCATATATGGTATGTTATCATTCTCACGCATTTTGGTATTGACTGCTAATTTTGTATATTATCATTCTCACACATTTTGTTAGTGACTGCTAATTTTATATATATGGCATATTATCATTCCCACACATTTTGTTACTGACTGTCAGTGTCGCACATATGGCATATTATCATTTCTCACACACTTTGTTATTGGCTATTAAGGTCAATTATTTCAAATGCTGTTAGCTGTCCATATTGTTGTAAAATGTATAAATACCATGGCTTTCTTTATCGTTGTTGCACTTCAATAAACAGTCACAGTCCAGCCTTTGTCTTTTGATATTTGCGTGCTTTACTAAGTCGGAAGGTACGACGAGCAGATAGACAGATTAGTTCAGGCGCAGACAGAATAAGGTGAAAACGTCTTCATTCAATTCCCTACAGTTATAACAAATTGGCGACGGGGTTTTACTTTAATTCAGTGCAGTTATAACACTTACTTTCAGTTTTAGTCCCCTGAATGCTACAGGCTTCACGAGTACTTACTAGTGTTTGTAGATCTCGTTTATGCCTAAAGGTGAAGTCAATAGTCTGGCATTTTGAGGGATTCAGAATAAGGCCATTTAGTTTTGACCACACTGACTGATGTCCGACAGGAAGCTATTTAATTTAGAACAGTCTGACTGAGACTTAACGGGAAGCGAAACAGTCAGGTCATCTGCATATGTGAACAGTTATCAAATATCAAATAATAACAATAAATTGAGCGAAGAATATTCTTCGCGAGAATTCCCTCTTCTGACTCTACAATTATATATACCTATATATTTATGTACATAGAATATTCTAGAATAGTCTTCACTAACATTATTGATGTGCTTTTTAAATATTATCGATTTGTTAAGTAAGATCACAATGGACTTACAGTTCTTTGAAGATGCTTAAATTATAACAATTATAAAAATATAATAGCAAATAGAATATCAACTAAAATTAAGGAAATATGCACAACATATTGTGGATTATTAGGCTCCTGATTTACTGCCATGTTAAGGGGACAGTGTTTGAACCAATTAACTCCTTTTGGATTCATAAGTAAGATTTCTTCATATGGATGCCAACAGCCAGCTCCACCAAAATGTAGTAGACGAACTCGTGAGATGAAGTTAACATTAGTTTGATAATGATAATATTTTACTTTATTCCAAAACAGTACTTGTGAATACAGAATACAGTACTTGCGACAAAGAATGGAATTCTCAGCATTTTACTACAGTATTCCATCCAGTTAGTACATTAACAATAAACAAAATTCTACATAGATTAAGGGTAATCTTGGTTCTTTTTGACAACAACATATTGGCATGTCGGTCGGTATCAAAGCCAAAATTGAGCAGAGTGTTTGATGGTGCTACGAAAGTAGGTTCTAGCATATTTACTGTCGTAAGCAGAAGAAAGAAACAAAGCTGCACATAACAAAAAAAGAGAGAGAGAAAAGGAAAAGAAAGAAAGAAAAATGTTGTACCTACAAATGATATGAGTTGGAAAGACAAGATCCAGTTGTTCTACTGAGTATTTAATAAGTTATAGGTATCACGCCTAATGCTTTCTTTATCGCACAGAACACGAGCTAAGTAGGGTATGGATGAGTTTTTGTACTTACTAGTGCAAGCATATAGTTTTCTATAAAGGCTTCTGGTCTGCTTGTCTGATGAGATACAAGGGGAGAGTTGTGAATGAAGAGGGTGTTGTTAGTTATATAAAGTGGATTTTGCCCATTTTTCACATGAGTCCATGTGCCTGTCAACCAGAATATTAACAAGTTGGTTAAATGGCACATTGCTTACTCTGCTGACAACCTTTAACAACCTGCGTAATAAGATGAAGTCCTTCTTCAGTAGCCCTGAAAAAAACTAAGGGGCAACAATAGAGAATAAAAGACGGGATGCAAGAGTTAACGAATTGTAAGAGTAAGGGTTGGGTTATACCAGAATGTCTTAACTTCTCCATGTAGAAGGTAAGACGGAATATTTTCTTAGAAATAATCAAGATATGAGACGACCAGGAAAGTTCAGCAGATGGAATGACGCCTAGGTATTTAATTTCCGACTTGGTTTCCATTTCAGTACCATCAATGTTGCATACCTCGTGAGTGGTAACCAGTTTGTTTAGGTCAGATTTGTGCCTAAAGTTGAAATTGACTTTTTGGCATTTAGACGGATTTAAGGTAAGACCGTTTTCCTTGGACCATTGCCTGACTTCCGATAAAACGCCGTTTAGTTTAGTGCAGTCACTTTGACATTTGACAGGCAAAGATACAGTTAGGTCATCAGCATATTTGAAAAAATTAATGTCATTTGAAGATGGTAGGTCATGTAGAAAGAAAGAAAGAAAAGAGAAGTGGGGAGAGTACAGCACCTTGGGGGACACCAGCTTCAGTGAGCATAGCAGAGGAGGTATGCAGCAGATGCTGAATTATGCTGTTTCTTCAAAATCAGCCCTATTTTGCATTCAGAAGTTAAAGATAATCTGCGTAATTTCGCATCTTCCATGTGTATGTTTCTAGCAGTTACACTGCTCCTGCGGAGCAAGTTGGTTACATAGGCCTTACAATTCGACGTGTTTTTATCGCTGAATTTCTGAACACCATGCTGTGCAGTTGGCTAAGTAAAGGAGAATAAGAATCCATTCATGGTTCTATTCTGTCTCATCTCGTGGATAGAGAACACAAGATTGATGATGTTAACGAGGCTTCAAAAGTCATCTACCATACACAAACTTATCTTAACTTCATCTTACGAGTTCGTCTACTACATTTTGGTGGAGCTGGCTGTTGGCATCCATATGAAGAAATCTTACTTATGAATCCAAAAGGAGTTAATTGGTTCAAACACTGTCGCCTTAACATGGCAGTAAATCAGGAGCCTAATAATCCACAATATGTTGTGCATATTTCCTTAATTTTAGTTGATATTCTGTTTACTATAACATTTTTATGCTTATTATAATTTAAGCATCTTCAAAGAACTGTAAGTCCATTGTGATCTTACTTAACAAATCGATAATATTTAAAAAGCACATCAATAATGTTAGTGAAGACTATTCTAGAATATTCTATGTACATAAATATATAGGTATATATAATTGTAGAGTCAGAAGAGGGAATCGTTGGAAAGTATATACTGCTTTGCCAAGTTTATTTATTTTCTCTCAATATCTGAATGAATATTTTCTTTATAACAAATAATAATGAATTTATTGAGGTGAAATGAACAGGAATGTGTCAGTAAGATAGATAACAAGTTAGAAAAGTGTTCCGTAATAGAAAAGATAATAGAAATCATATTAAAAGATCATTATTAAGTCGTTAGAAGTCTGAAATGAACGTTTGTCAGTTAAACAAAAGAAAAAGAAGAGAAAGAGAAAATTAGGGTGTTATGTACTCGTCGCCAAATTATTGTTATGCACTGGTCGAGAATTTAATAGTCCTGACGCAAGAAAGTCGGAAATCAAAAGACCACTAGGTTTGCGATGATACTTCTATTTTCCAAACACAAGGAGAATCAAATATGTATCACACAATAGTGTGAGAGCAAAATATATATATGAATGCCCAAATAAGTGTGTGAACAAATCAATCGACAGTCTTAACATGATTGGCTAATTATAGTGGAGTATCGATCCATATATACATAGCAAAATATAGCAGACATGTCAACAACCACACATATAATATGGATATCTGTCACCAAGCAACGGACTGTCAACAAACACATATTATATATACTATAAGGGGAATATGCCTTGTTAAAGGAGACAGGTTCATCAAAGTGCAATGGTCACAGACTAAGAGAGCAACAGAAAGAGAGAGACCACCATACACTCTCACACATATATATATATATATATATATATATATATATATATATATATGGATACATATCAAGGGTCAGGAATTTAAAGTACAAGGTCAAGGTAAACATACCGACTGGACATAGAGTACATAAACCTGATGTACAACGACTGGTCAGTAAACATGATGCTTGTGGCATAGAGGGGATTGAAATAGAAACTAGCTGTAACACAAAATACCCTGGTATAGTTCCATCCTCTGACCTTACTTGGTTATACCATATTTTATCGACCTCCAAGAAAATGTTCCGTTTAAGCTACTACATTAGGAAGCCAAAACACAATCTGAAATCACTCAACCTCTGTTTTTACAATTTGTTAACTCTTGTATATTACCCATTGTACTTTACCGGTCCCTCTTAGTCGTTCATAGGCTACTGAAAAAGGACTATGTCATTTGGAGAAGTGTATTAAAGGTAGTCACTCTGGTAGACGGTGTACAACTTAGTCAGCTTGTTACTGCAGTATTTCATAAATACCTGAAATCATGCGAAAAATTGTCTAAATCTGTATAATGTCTGACCCTCGACATCTAGTTCCTCTATTCTCATTTGGATCACTTGGAAGAAGCGTGTATAGAAAAAGCACATTCACAAGGCAATACACACACTTCCTTCCTCAGTTACGTGCCCGTTAAATATAAAAGGAATGTTGTTAAATGTCTTGCGAGCAGAGCAAGAAAGATATGTACAGATGACCTCTTACAAAAGGAATTTGAATATATTCACGATTTCTTGATGGAGATGAGCTACCCGAGTAGCTTCATGAAGAAACATATGAAAATATCAGAGAAAAAAAACCTGAGACTCTGACTGTACATAAGAAACCTCCATTTATTAAGTTACAATTTAATAGTGACTTATCTAGTGAAATTCTATTCCAAAGACTTTCAAGGAGTATACGCAGAACATTTTAGGCAACACACCTATGTTTGTCATTCTCTAGCCGACGAATGATTAGGACGCAAACGAAGAATAAGCTTCATAGTTTTGCCACATCTGTGTGCATTTATCAATTCAATTGCACCTGCAGTGACAGTTGTGTTGGGCGTACTAATAGACAGCTTAGCCAACGTTTTAGTGAACATCTCCCATCGTGGTTTGGCAAAGGAGAGACAAAAACAATCTATAGCTCAATTTTGTCACATCTAATTGATAGTGGTCATCTAGTGGAGAAAACGAGAGCCTTCAAAGTAATTCATCGTATCCCACCGAATCTTTCTAATAGACTTCGTATTCGTCTACTGCACACAGCTGAGGCAGGCGATAGGCATTCGAATTATTAAACCTTAACTATGCATTCAAAAGAAGTTCGTACAGTCATTATCCCTTCCGTGTTGACCTAATAAGACATAACCAACTAATGACTTCTACACCACCCCTTGTTTATATTTCAACCCCTTTCTTATCATCCCTTAATCTTATTATCACATCTTCATTATAAACGTGTCTCATTTACTTCCCTTACAATCTAACATTACTTAATCGGTTCATTTGTTTTTACTAGCCTTTATCGACTATTACGTCTACCTGAAGATTTGCTTGTTTAATCATGCTGTTTTTTATTATTCATGATATATATATATATATATATACATAACTTCACTGTCACTAAAAATACCTAACAGGAACCGTCATTATTACGTTGATAACTGTTTTAAGTGTCATTCGCTAAAATTAGATGCAATATAGTACCAAATGCTGAAAATTCCTACGCAGTACTATTCTTAGTGTTTTAGAATAAAGCAAACTGTTATCATGACTTCTTCTGTATACAAAGATAAGGTAATCTGGTAAGAATCCTATGTATCTTGAGTTAGGCTGAATAATTTCATCCTTATTAAGAATCCCACGTAAGACTTCAGATGTTCCTTCTTTATAATGGCAGTATTATTAAAGTATATATGTCCAAACGAAGTTCACTTTTAATTCTCGAAAAATACCCATTTTTTCATAAGTAAAAACACAGTTTTTGTTCAGCGAAGAAATTTCTTTTCAACGACTTCATTTTCAAGCCAACTCTACAGTCGTATTTATTTATATTACAGAAAAAGTTATCAAGTGGCACTAAATAATTGCTCAGTCAATGTACGTATATATGTGATAAAAGTTATAAGGGGTAGAGTTGAAGTCGTCTATTTGTGATCACCTGTTACAGTCTGGTCATTTAGCCCCACGTGATTCATCTTTCAAAGTTATCTATCTACATGGCAAAATCGAATCAATCCAAAAGTTTACGTTTTCTTATGCATAGTCGAAGCTTTAGCTATACATGAACAGAAACTTAGATTATTTGTGTTCAAAAGCGTTTTGTCAAACCCCTTTCTTTACCTTGGTCATAAATAATGTTCTTTCTAGTCTTTATTTTATTTTACCACTTGAATTCTTTCCATTTCACTTCACATCTTCATTCTTATCGTAATCGTACTCCTAATTTTCAAAATTTTTAGACAACATTTGACATTTTTGTTATAGAACAATCTTTAATATTTTTGTAATTTATCCACTTCAACTCTACCCCTTATAACTTTTATCACATATATACGTACATTGACTGAGCAATTATTTAGTGCCACTTAATAACCTTTTTCTGTAATATAAATACGACTGTACAGTTGGCTTGAAAATGAAGTCTTTGAAAAGAAAGTTCACTTTTAACGGTTTGAAAAAATTTGGGCATTGGGTATAATATGGTATTCATTATAATGAAGGTCTTTGTATTTCCCACTGAATGAAAAACAAAACGATATTGTTGTCGCTTTTACTGACATTTTGCTATTTAATGCTGCTGCTAACAGCTTTATCAAAGCAGTATTATTAAACCGGAATTAACAAAATCTCAGGAGTTTATATAGACAGACAAATGGTGTTGCTATGGGTTCACCAATCTCCGCAGTAGTCGCTGACCTTTACCTGAATAAATTCGAAAAAACATCTTTTCAAGCATACTCACTCCTAAAATATGGTTAAGATATGTAGAGGATACTTTTGTAGTACTAAAACGAGATCTACACAATTCATTCTTGAAGAAAATAAACTGTGTATCTCCCAAAATCCAGTTCACTTCAGAAGCTGAATCAGACGTCGGTGAACTAGCATTTCTAGGCTACCTAGTTAAGATAAACGAAAACGGACATTTTAGTATATCCATATTCAGAAAGAAACCCGCTCCAATAAATATTTAGACTTCAAATTATCACACCCCATCAGCATTGAGATTTCAGTTGTTTCAAGTCTTCTTAGACGAGCACACTCTCTGGTGTTAACGGATGAGCAAGAAAAAGAAGAAGAAATATCAAACATTACTGTTACTCTCAGGCTAAACAACTACCCAAGGAACTTCATCAGCAAAATCAACACAGACATTAAGTATGGCCGAAAACGCATTACGAAAACATGGACGTCAACAGTCGTCATTACATATACAGCAGAGACGTCAGACGATATTAGAAGAGGCGTACTCAATCAGCTCGACATTACAGTTTTCTTCAAAACATCAGACAAACACAATACAAAGCAACCTTGTCCATATAAAAGACCAGATCCCTAAAGATTCTCTATCTATTTGTGTATATAAAGTAAAATGCTTGGAATGTGATGCGATCTACATTGGACAAGCATCTCGAGAAATCAAAATCAGAAGAAATGAACACCGTAAAGCATCTCTTCGACCACCCCGAAATCCAGTTGAACTAGAATAACTTGAAAAATCATCAGCCATAGGTCTACACGCCATAGAATCAGGCCACAAAATTGATTTTGACAATATTGAAATCATCATCCAGAAAAAGCATTTCAGAAATCACAAAGAACGTCTAATATCACAAGCAGTTCATATCAAGTGGAATCCAAATAGCCTGAATAGGAATGATGGACTAAAACAGAATCTGATGTGGTTACAACACCCCCGAACCCTCCACCATGAAGTGACAAAATCAACACGAATGTGATAAACAATTTCATCATCTAAACACACGCTGCTTTTATAATTTTGCACACTGATCAAACCCAACAATCTAAACTTGATTTTGTTATCTTTACGAATCGACAAACTTGATAATAAAAATGACCTCATACTGACGAACGATGATCAAGTTAGTAAATTTTATTTTGATATCATAACAGATGTACTATTACCTTAGATATTTGGTTTTAGTGATCTTCATTGTTATTTTGACTTTTAATGTCCTTTCAAGTTGAACTTAGTCTATTTTTCTCACCCCTTAACTCTTTGTTATATATATGCTGAGTGGATTTTGTAAATTCCGGTTTAATAATACTGCTTTGATAAAGCCATTAGCAGCAGCATTAAATAGCGAAACGTCAGTAAAAACAACGACAGAGCATCGTTGTGTTTTTCATTCATTGGGGAATACAAAAACCTTTATTATAATAAGTATTATTAAGGCTTGAAACCCAATCTTTTAATCCAATCTGGTGGCATGTGATTGCATTATTTAATGCTTCTGACTTATTAGAGTTATCAGGCTGCCAGTCTGATTATGTAGATATTTTAACTAAATCTACTTTTATTGATTTTTGCGTAGGATGATTTGGAGTCTAAGTACTTATTATTATAAAGGCGTTTGTATTTCCCAATGAATGAAAAACAAAACGAAACTCTGTCGTTGTTTTTACTGACTTTCCTTTATTTAATACTGCTGCTCATAGCTTGACCATAGTAGCGGTGTGGTGAGAGCAGGCTGCTAGCCAATTGGTAGACATTAATCTACGTCAATGTCTTAGTCACTAATATTGGCCGTGAGAAAATATGAACAAGGCTGATTCAATTCAACAACCAATCACAGCAGACTTAACGTGTGCAAATCAGATTCGCAGATAGATGGCCTAACTTTCCGAGAAACCCGAAACAAACAATCAGAAGACTGTGTTTGTCTGCTTGAATAAGCTGTACATGAAATATACATAAATACGTGCTGATTTCCGTAATAAAAACGATTTGTTGCCGGCCCTTGTCTTCTGTTGTTACAGTGGTACTGTTAAACCAGAATTCACAAAATCCACTCATCTCTTGTATAACAACTTAATCATCCTTCCTCAGCATGGGGGCATTTTTGCCTTGTCAAGTTGGCCAATTGGTAACGATAACAAAACCAGGTGTGTAGGTTGTTAGATTAGATAAGTGTGTAAAATTATAAAAGCAGCGTGTGTTTAGATGATGAAATTGTTTGTCACATTCGTGTTGATTTTGTCACTTCATGGTGGAGGGTTCGGGGGTGTTGTAACCACATCAGATTCTGTTTTAGTCCATCATTCCTATTCAGGCTATTTGGATTCCACTTGATATGAACTGCTTGTGATATTAGACGTTCTTTGGGATTTCTGAAATGCTTTTTCTGGATGATGATTTCAATATTGTCAAAATCAATTTTGTGGCCTGATTCTATATATCGTGTTGACCTATGGCTGATGATTTTTCAAGTTATTCTAGTTCAACTGGATTTCGGGGTGGTCGAAGAGATGCTTTACGGTGTTCATTTCTTCTGATTTTGATTTCTCGAGATGCTTGTCCAATGTAGATCGCGTCACATTCCAAGCATTTTACTTTATATACACAAATAGATAGAGAATCTTTAGGGATCTGGTCTTTTATATGGACAAGGTTGCTTTGTATTATGTTTGTCTGATGTTTTGAAGAAAACTCTGATGTTTTCCATATGGAGTGCTCTTCTGATACCGTCTGATGTTTCTGATCTATGTACATTTATCTGATTCAATAATCTAAACCTGGTTTTGTTATCTTTACGAATTGACTAACTTGAAAATGCAAAAATTACCCTTCACTGACGAACTACGGTTAAGTTGTTATACATATAAGCTGAGATTTTGTAGTAAATTCTGGTTAAATATTACTGCTTTGATAAAGCTATGAAGAGCAGCGTTAAATAGCGAAACGTCAGTGGAAACAACAATGTCGTTTTGTTTTTCATTCATTCATTGTGAAATAAAAAAAATTAACCTTTATTATAATGAATATCACATGCTCAATGCCCAAATTTTTTTCAAACTGTGAAAAGTGAACTTGGTTTGGAAGTATATAAAGTTCACGTATGTGTATTAGAATAGAGACATAATGGAGAAGATTTGTGGATGATTTTGATATGGTTGGGTTCTCTGAGCTGACTGGATGGTTTATTTGCCAAGCTTTTACTAACCGACTAGGCAACATCTTCAGCGAATACACTTCAGCTTGAACTGAAGTGAACTTTTAGATTTCTCCATAAGTTTATTAGTCATCTTTCCCTTCAAATTGAAGTATGCGCTGAAGGTGTTGCCTAGTAGGGAAATAATGAAAGTTTCGTAAATAAGCCATCAAAACAGATCATAGAACACAATCACACCAAAAAGTATTAGAATATATTGGTTACCCTAGGAATGCTAGTGTGATGTGTGTTGTGTAGATGTAAAGTGGTAGGAAGCGGCTAGAAATTAAAATCTACATATTAAGTCAATGACTGCAGCAGTCGTAGAAGTGTGTTTATTCCTCAAATCTGGATTCAGCTTACGTTGTGGCGCGGAAATAATCTCATTGGATAAATTTTATCTCACGATTAACCTCGGCCAATCGCCAGCCAATCAGAACAGTCACTTTATTGTACTCTGACATTCAATTTGGTTAAAAATGCGCAAATATGACTCTTTTTTCTTAATGAAAAACGGTGGTTACACCAAGTCTCTTATGCTCCCTTGTTACATTTGTTATAGATGCCTTGAGACAATGAGATGCCATATCCTGCTCTTTTCAGAGAAGGATACGTATAGAGTCTCTTAAGGGACATCAACGCTGTCTCTGAGTGGATGAGCGTCCGGAATTTTATGATGAATAGGATATTGCTGACTAGGCTGTCAAGAGGTTGGGCAAACGCAGAGTACAACAGTATGGAGCAGGCAGATGATATGCAATCCACCATCTACTTTTAGTTTGATTTTACTGTCTAGTATTGTCAACTCACTTTGCTCATTTTCTGACTCAGAAATGAACTGCATTACGTCTGAAACTACTACTACAACAACTACTACTCAGTTTATTATGTGTGAAGGACTTGTGGAGGAGTCTCTGTTGCAATTGACCTTGAATATTCATTCCTTTTATTTTATAAGAATGGTGTAGCCATGAAGTTACCATTTGGACTAATTCTAGCCAATACTATCCTGGCAAATTTGGCGATAACTTCATGCATGTCATCACCGACAGTTGAGAGGATGCTTTCTGGATAAGTGAAGATAGTGACTCCATTCATATATAACCCACTGATAGTGATTGACGCTTGTTGTTGGTGGTTGGTCCGTTATCCTCATCACTTCCATCTTCTCTATGTTTTCAACTGAAGTCTTGTATTAGCTGCCTGACAGTTCTGACAGCTTGTTCAGTTTTGCCTGTAAGTCTTCAAATTCATGTGACATTGGTAGCCTATTGTCTGCGAAGTCCAGGTGAGGTCTTGATCATCACAACTACACCTTTACTTAGCAGGAAAAATTAAGTTCTTAGAGCAACGGCTCCAAAATCGCAGTAAGAGTTAGCTAGCCTAGGAACATTGGTGTTCAATGTTAGAATCACAACCGGTCGTGTAGACAATGTGAGTTGCGGCTTACCAGGTATGAAACGATCTTTGAATAGACATTTTCAATTTTTCAGTTATTACTTAGCTTGGTATATATCACGTTTGAATTATGGTCTCTATAACGCACTGTTACCATTGTTTCACACACCATGAAATCTGTCTTGTCAATGGTCAGTTTTTCTCTTTTCATATTCTTCCTCATGTAAGTGGTCAGTGTTATGATTAGCCAATAGACGAGTATTTTCCGTCTGCACACTACAGTTGTATTTCGCGCAGTCTACGTGATTGTATTACTAGTTGTATGCAAAGAATAACCTTGACATGTATCGATTAACCAGCGTTTTTAACCATTGATCATTAAAAAGACATAACCGTGAGAAACGTCTAAATATTAATTACAGAAGTTTACAAGTTGACATACACAACACACAAATAGATAAATCAATAAATTTATGGCTATTACTATACTTCATATTTGGGCTTATAAACTAATCAATAAATATAATCTGAAATTATTACATAGTATAATAGAGAATTGTATAGAATTTAAAATGATCTTATCAATAATATTGACCTATGTATTATGTTAACTAATTTTAGGGAATAATCCAATTTGTGATCGATAGAAGAAAAAGAAATGGGAATTTTAATTTAGGCAAATCATCGAATATACGATTGTTAAAATTAAAATTTTTTACCTAAAGATTTTTCTTAAGGAGGCACTGTCCAGAGGCCTGATGTCTGCCATTGTCAATGTTCAGGTGAGAATGGAACTATTCAGCTAGCTGTACCACTTCGATGCCGATCAAAGCACTCACGTTACTCAAACTCATGGAGCCAGGTGACAGCCTACAGGGAGTTGTCATCTGAAATGGTCAAAACCAGTGGTGTATGTCAAGGATACCCAGTGTCCTCATAAATCTTGTTTTATTTTATCGTAGATGGATTAAACTCTAACTGACTTCAGAGACTCAGAGATTAACTGGTTACCACCAGGGAATAATCTGGTTGACTTAGAATAGCCAAACGATGTAGTCCTCCTTCAAGGTGAAGACGCTGACTAAATGCAACGAAGTCTTCTGAACACCTTGAGGAGGAGCAGCAGTCTTCGAATGCTCTGCATGCGATTCGCTGCCGTCAAATGGTAGATTATGCTATAGGACTAGACTGGACTACATTGCCTCCTAGATTATAGATAGGATGTGGAGAGGTTGAGCGTGCTGACCACTTTCGCCTATTTTAAAAGAAGTTGTATTAGCGAACTCCAGCCGGTTGACCAGTGAAAAAACTCCAGCACGGAGATAGAAGGTTCATTTGATATTTGCCTGCCAACTAACGCCATCCCTGACTTGGCAGACGTGATATCCGGCTGGATGCTTACCAAACGACCTGTGTACTGCTCAGAAGTTTGCTCTGTCCTCCTTTGTGGTTAGCTACGAGACATGACCATTGAAAATGGAAGACACGAAAAGGGCAGACTTCATCTGCTGCGTTCTATTCCCTTTGTATGTTAAGTGGTATAATAGGGTCAGCGGTATCGAGGTGAGGCTTCGATCGACTGGTCGGCTAGATAAGCAGGGAGGGGAAATCAATAGACAAGGTGGTTGTGAAGCAGCAGCATTGGTTGAGATGGTTAGGACATGGTTACACGCATGTGTTATGTGTCTAGCCGTCGCCTTCGTCGAAAACGGGCAGTGTTACCTGACTGACACTGGATAGATTAAGTCGGAAAATAGTTCGCTAGTGGTGGTCAAGGCAAAATATGGCTTCATTAGTAAATTAAATGAATAACAGTTATTTCAAGCTAGCCAGTCACATAGGGAAGTGTAGACTTCATGACTGACTGGTTGGGGTCCTGAAGGAGGCCATACATGATGGTAATAGTTGAACAGCTTGACAAACGCACTATTGATTACCTTCCTTGATAGTTCGGAAAACGTTTTAATGTGGAACATAAGTCTTCAATGGCTTATCCACATTTCATCCTGTTCTCTGCAGTTATCTTAAGCTGGCTCCAAGATTGCTGTCACGCACGATCTCCTCTATGTCACAATCGAACCCACTTGAATCACATTGTTTGTCATTTGGGTGACAACTGAAAGCTTCTTTAGCATGTGACTTCACTCAACCATTTATACACGTATACCAACAAATATGACTATAGAGGCAGTCAGAAACGAACTCATTTCTGATGAAGAACTCGAACTCAGGACGAAAGTGCCACTTGAGGACATAATGCTGGGAGTGCAGATATGCCTAACTTCTACAGTACTTGAATTCCAAGGGAAAATATACAAGCAAACTGAGGGAGTTGTCATGAGGTCACCAATATCCCCGGTTGTAGCAGATATATTCATGGATAGGTGGGAAAACATAGCGATTGAAACGTTCAACTCCACCCCACATTGAAGTATGGTATTTGAAGACTTCAAATTGATGTATGCGCTGAAGATGTCACCCAGTAGGGTGATGAAAGCTTTGCAAATTAACCATCCAGGTCAGAGAACACAACCACATCAGAATCACCAACAAGAAACTATGGGAACAAACAAACAAACAAAACAAGAACCAATCGCCAACCAACAAATATGCAGGAGAAAGTGGAGATGACACATTGGACAGGAGCTGAGGAGGCCCATGGGTGACATCGCGGACGCGTCAGGCCATTGCTCGAGTGGAACCAGGCCGAAAAGGAAGCTGCGAGTGGGACGTCAGTGCAAGGGTGACATGGAGGAGATCGTGTAGAGAGGAGTTGAAACGGTATGGATGGTGAACATGGATGCAGGTGAAAAGTACAGCAGAAGACAGAAGTGGCAAGTTGAGGCATGCAGTTGAAGCCCTATGTTCCACTAGGAACTTTTTGCTGTAATTTATAAAACTCTCATTTCTTTGCTATTGTTCACCACGAAGTTCTGGAAATTATTGAATTCCGTTAACTTTCGAACGCTTAAACTCTGGATTTTTTATTATTATTTACTATTATTGACTACTAATACCTATAACAAAGTTTGTGGACATTTGTATCTTTTAACAACAACTCATATGTAAAATTGTATATACTGTTGGATTTATATGTTCAAGTTGGCCCAAGTCAGTGAGTCCAAGATTTTGGTATCATTTTAGTTAACTGTGCGGAACTATATTGCATGTTGTTTTATTGTATCGTTGTTGTCGCTTTTTGCCCTTTTTGCTGTGAATTGTTTTCCTTTTGTTGGTGTTGTTCTGATTGTTTTATCCCTTGTTATCTGATTTTGAGGGGAGCAACCCAAAAAGTTGCTTCTCTCTAAACTTTAACTTAATGTAATCATTCTTTTCTCAGGCGTGAGGCTAGCAACCCCACCCTGTAAACAAAAATTGCTAAAGAAACTTCAGTATGTTGAACCTCCTTGCACCAAAAGAAAAAGTCTGTGTAGGAACATGGAACGTCCGAACTATGTACGAGACTGGGAAAGCTGCCCAGATCGCCAACGAGATGAAAAGATACGGAATACAAGTGCTGGGAATATGTGAGAGCAGATGGAATGGGAGTGGACTCACCAAATTGTCAACAGGTGAGTCAGTGATCTACTCCGGTCACCCAGAAGATAACCACACGCACACCGAGGGCGTGGCTATCATGATGTCACCAACGGCAACGAAAGCCCTGATACAATGGGAGGCGATTTCGTCCAGGATAATGACCGCCAGGTTCAACTCCAAAGGAAGGAAAGTGTCAATCATACAATGTTATGCACCCACAAACAACGCAGACCTCGAAAAGAAAGAAGAATTCTACAGGCAACTACAGGCAACAATGGACAATACTCCAGCTGGCGACATGAAAATACTAATGGGAGACATGAACGCCAAACTGGGACCAGACAATACGGGAAGGGAACTCATCATGGGTAGAGAAGCTCTAGGAGAAATGAATGAAAACGGAGAACTCTTCGCCGACTTCTGCGCCTTCAACGAACTGGTGATTGGTGGCAGTGTATACAAGCACAAAGATATCCACAAGGCTACATGGGTGTCACCAGACGGGCAAACCAAAAACCAAATCGACTTCATCTCAATCTCAAGGAAGTGGAGGCGCAGCCTACTGGACACAAAAGCAAGAAGAGGAGCAGACGTTGGCTCAGACCACTATCTCGTACAAGGGACAATCCAAATCAAATTAAAAGCTTTCAGGGAATCAGGAGCTGCAGATAGACCACAAGCCAAGTTCAACACTCAAAAGCTGAAGGACCAGGCTACAAAGGACATCTTCATTGCAAGCATAAAGGACAAAGCCGAGACACAAATCAACACCAGCGAAGAGGTCGGCGTTGAAAAGCACTGGAACAACTTGAAAACGGTGTGGAGCCAAACCTGCATAGAAATTCTAGGCAGAAAAAAGAGACAGGACAAACAGTGGCTCACTACGGACACTTGGAAACTAATAGAAGAGAGAAGGACAGTGAAGCAAAAGATTATCCAGTGCACGGACGAGCAACAAAAACAGGAGCTGAATGCAAGCTACAATACACTGAACAAAAGAGTGAAGAAAAGTGCCAGGGAAGACAAAAGAAAATATTATGAAACCATGGCAAACGAAGCAGAACAAGCTGCAGGCAAAGGAGACCTCGCCACACTCTACCAAACAACTAGGCACCTATCGGGCAAACGTTCGACACAGATTAAGCCAATAAAGGACGACAATGGAAAGTCAATCACCAAAGAGGTGGAACAGAGAAAGCACTGGGTTGAACACTTCAAAAGACTTCTAAATCGTCCGCCACCTACAACGCGCCCAACAATACCAACAACGGAAGCAGAACTACCAGTGAACACTGACCCCCCGACGAAATCAGAAGTCCTGAATGCAATCAAGATGCTTAAAACTGGGAAAACAACAGGACCAGATGGAATCCCAGCAGAAGCTTTGAAAATAGACCCAGAGACAACAGCGGACTTGATGACACCACTGCTGGAGAAGGTGTGGAAAGAGGGCAAAGTACCTGCGGATTGGAAGAAAGGATACTTATTCAAACTTCCAAAGAAAGGAGACTTAAGTCAATGTAAAAACTGGCGTGGAATTATGCTTCTGTCCATTCCAAGCTAAATACTAAGTCGCATCATCCTGGAGAGAATCAAACAAGCCCTAGATGAAAAACTTCGTCCGGAACAGGCTGGATTCAGGAGAAACAAATCATGTATTGATCAAATCGCCACACTACGGATCATCATTGAACAAATCTTGAAATGGGATTCACCTCTCTATCTCAACTTCATCGACTCTGAAAAGGCTTCAGGTGAACATACAGGAAACAGAGGTGATGAAGATTCCTGGCCAACACCGACAGCAACAACAACAACAACAACAGACACCAATCAGCCAGCATAAATGGGAGGAACCTGAAGGAAACAACCTTCTTCACCTACCTGGGAAGTATCGTTTTAACTACAGGCGGAACTGACGAGGATATCAAAGCCAGAATCGGAAAAGCAAGACAGGCTTTCATTACTCTCAAATCTGTGTGGAGGTCAACAGCACTTAGCATCAAAAATAAGATCCGGATTTTCAACTCCAATGTAAAATCAGTGCCACTATACGGATCAGAGACTTGGCGAGTCATAAAGAGCATCTCAAACAAACTTCAGACCTTCATTAACAGCTGTCTTCGCTCAATACTCAAGCTCAGATGGCCTGTCAGAAAAGATCGGCAACAGGGATCTCTGGGAGCGAACCAATCAGGAACCGATTGTGAAACAAGTGGGCAGGAAGAAATGGAGATGGATTGGTGGCCATACGCTGAGGAAACCATAAAGTGACATCACTAGACAAGCCATCGCTCGAGGGGAACCCGAAAGGGAGGCGGCGAGTTTGTCGTCAGTGCAAGGGTGACTTGGAGGAGGTCATGTGAGGGGGAGATGAAAGCATGTGGGCAGACTTGGCGCGAGGTGAAAAAGTTGGCAGAAAACAGAAGGCAATGGCAATTTATTCCGTCGGTAGGGATTGGTGCTTGTTTTTGTCGTTGGTGCGTGGGTATCTGCGTCAGCCCTCTTTTCTTCATGTTCAGTGAAAGTTATGTATTTGCTGACAGCCTCTTCCTGCAACTTATCGGTTTTCGCCTTTGGATCTTCGATTATGTGTGACATTAGACACAAATCACCTATGAAGTTCAAATCTACGAGAATCTTCTTGTTAGTTCAAAGTAGTCTCATCCCATGATCCCATGACTCCGTCGCCCACATTCGGTGATATTATTAGGGATAGTGGAGAGCCTTGTTTCAGCCTTCTGTTCACTTCAAAGGTATCGGTGAGACTTCTGTTCTGAATCCTATCCGACACAATGTATCCTCGTATAACTGCTGAATGAGGGTGATACAAGTTTGTGGTAGTCCACATTTTCCAAATCACCTCGTGGTCAACTCAGTTTTGAAGGCTTTTCAGAGTAGATGAAGCTAACGTAGAAATTTGACATCCAGTCTCTTCTACCCCTGGTGATGATGGTCATAGTTCGTAGCGTCGTGATTTGATTTGCATATGATTGGCGCTACTATTGAATGTCTTGTATTGGACAGGATTTCCCATTCATTGCATCTATCATTTTCTTCAGCAGGATCTCGTGAATTAATATTTTGCTTGATGTGGATAAAAGTATGATTCTATGCCAGACTTGGGAAAGGTTTAAGTCACCTGTCTTTGGTAGTAGTAGGCGCCCTGACTTCCTTCTACACATTTTTAATAATAATATCTTGCGGGTATTCACTATTTAATTTTGTATAGCTAATATATGCAATCTACGTTGACATTAGCGAAGAGACTCTTTTCAGAGAATTTATTATCAAGCTGTACAACTGAACGTATACGGCATTTTTAAGAAATACGGTTGCTAACAACCTACCTCAAAGAAATTTTATTGAGAGGTACACTGAATGTTCAGCTTACCTTCAGTAATGAGATATTTTAGAGAGATAGATGGCACTGTAATGGGATGGAAACTGGGTCCGTTGCTGGCTGGTTGTTGTATGGCAGAGCTTGAAAACTCTAAACTTAGTCATAACATTGGTCACTTTGACATTTATACAAGAAACGTAGACGACACTTTCGTCATCTGCTACAATAACGTAATTCTTGATTATGTCTTGTATTTATTCGGCAAATGTCATCCCTCTTTGCAAGTTATTGTAGAAGAGGAATCTGAATTAAGCATTTCTTTCCTAGATGTATGCCTTAGTTGACATAATGACGGATCTCTCAAAAGAACCACCCACCGAAAATCTACTTGAAGTGGACAAGTAACTAACGTCTATATAGTTAGGTACCTATCTCCAGGATACATGACCTAATTTGTTCGCTCTTATTTAGGATAAGAAACATTCATAGTTCTGATTGAGTCAACTCAGAACTTGACTTCCTAAAAGCCAGGTTCTCACAAAATGCCTGCCCGAATCGATGTATTGATAGCAATACGAAAGATAAGCAGTCTAAACTGGTCACCGAGTCAGCTCCAAAGAAATCCTTATTCACGAACTTGGAATTCAAAGGTGATCAAGCTTCCTTCAGATATGCTCAAAAATCGTCTCCGTACATCAGTCAGTAAGACGTTGTTTGTTGCTAAATTACAAATAAATTTCATCAGTCGGAAGTTGTTGTCTACCTCTGTAAAAGATAAGCTATACCTTTTGATCACCAGCATGTGCATTTATCAGTTGACCTGATCTTGTAGAGCTAGGCGTATTGGTGAGAGGATGCTTTCCATACGGATATGAGAACGTATTCCAGCATGGTTTTACAAGGGAGAAAGTAAGTGTGTGCGAAGCTCTACTCTGGAACACCTGATCGACTTCTGTCACTCGGTCAACCCTGACCATGATTTCAAGATCATATGTAGAATCCATGCCAAGTTACCGGCGGCGTTTTCTTCATTACAGACTTCTAAAGACAGCTGAGGCTTTAGACATTCATAACTTTAAGCCAGACCAGACCTTTGTGTACAAAAGAAGTATGTACAATCCCTACTTCTGTCTTGGCCGTAGAGCGATAGGAATTTATTTATTTTGTTTATTTAGTTATTCTATGTACCTTTCCCCTATTACTACGATTATTATTGTTACTATTATTATTATTATCATTATTATCGCTATTCTCAATGTGAATTGTTTCCGCTTGTCCAACTTGTCATTCTAAACTGTTTTTATAGTGTTACGTCCTATCTTATCGAATTTCACACCGTGTTTTGTAACATTTTATATTCGTCTACTAATCCTATAAATATTCACCGCATTCCAACAACTATACACCTTATGAATTATACTATGACACTAATTGTTTTGCCACTTGACATTTAACTATGATTATAATCACAAATATTTTAATTGCATTTCATATTACTACTACTACTACTATTATTATTTCATGTGTTCACACCTTTGACCTAATTTCCACACCGGATATAATTTCTTAAAAACCATATGTGTATATATACGACTGTACAGCTTGATAATAAATTCGTTGTTGAAATGAGTCTCTTCTTTGTAGAATATTATGTTTTTAAAGCTGCAATGGGAAGTATTAATATATATATATATATATATATATATATATATATATATATATATTCATTGAAAAATGAGGTTACACCCAGTTATTTGATAGTTGAGCATAATTTGACTCTCTTTGATGAAAACGGTTGCCACAGTTTCTGTCCATTGACGCATACACATAAAAAACAAAACATTAAACGACGAGTCTCTTCTTTAGACGAGTTCATTCACTTAGCTGTACAGTCGCACTTATATATAACTAATTTCTGTTTGTGTTGTGTGTAAATTAGGATTGCATGGAGGATTTCACCGTGAGCTGACATCAGTTAGAGAACCAGTGGAAAACCTGGGAGTACTGGACAGCTGTTTCACTTGTCCTAGTTTGGGACTCTTCAGTGTTACGCATGCACCGCCAGGGTTCGAATCCAGGACCTTCTGGTTACAAGGCAAGCTAGCTCGTAGACCATTGAGCCACTGGGACCCGATCCAATGGTCCTTGAATTCTAACCTCTACCAATTCACGACATAGCCCGACCACTTCGCAATGTCTTCTTCGATGAGTTACTGCCTCATCTTCAACCTGCTTTACCCTACTGGTCACGGCTTCCCACCAAAACCCCAGGTTAACTGCCTGTCCAGTACCCCCTGGTTTTCCAGTGGTTCTCTAACTGATGTCAGCTCATGGTGAAATCCTTCATGTAATCAAACAAAATCCCTACAAAACCAATACTTGTAAATTAGGATTGTCAAACAAAAATAAAAATCTGTGATAGAGTGATTGTTTACGTCATCAAAATGTTTCAAAATCTGAGAGATGAGTAGCCAATTTTTAACTAGCGAGGTGGCAGGGCGGGAGTTGAAGATTAGTAAGTCTTGACTAGGGTTACGTAATACCAGGAGAAATAGAATGTTAATGTCAGAGCGTGGAGACAAGTGTCTAAAATAAATTATGTCATAGATAGAAAGAGTAAATGAAGGGTTGGTTAAGAAATAGATGTTAGTAAGATGTGATACAAAAATTCGAAAAATCCAAGATAGGCCTTATTAACAAAGTCGTAGAACTTGGAATTATACCCAACCTAGAAGGAAGGGGGATGGGGAGAAATTTCTTCTGTATGCATAAATCAGGGTTTTCTATCCGAAACGACAGGAATGCAAAGTACACAGAAGCTAGTCGTTTTCGGGGGGGCTTCTTTTGACTTTGCAGATAACTTTGTAAGGATTCTCACTATATATTGAGTGATCAGTGTTAAATATATGTTCAATTATAGCACACCTTATTGATCTGATGTTATCTTTTAGTAGCCAAGCGGAATAATGCACCGAACGACTTATATATCCTGTTCCAAAAGAGCAAATAAATTTGCAGTTATACGTAGAAATTGTCAATTGAGGTAATTTATCTTTCAACATTACTGAAGAACAGTGGGCGGCTTGAGAATACCAGTTGTAGTTTTGCAGCAGAGAATGTTCTTTTCAGGGAGTTAGATATTATTCTCTTTATGATGTTGTCCAGAAGGTGTCGCCTTTGAATGTCACATTCATGCATAGCATCTTCGTCAGTAGAGAGATAGGTTATTCTTTGTTGGTTTCAGGTTTTATGGATTTATCTTTAAAACGTGGTGGATAGCCATTTTCAGGTAGTGTCTTCTTCAAAATAGTGATCTCCTCTTCTACTGACTGAGGGCTGAAGATTCTATGGATTCCAGCTGTAAACGCTTGTCAGCTAGTCGTTCCATGTAGGCTTTCAATATATTGATCTCTTCAGAGTCCAATCAGTCTTTGTTAGTCAAATCTCCAGAAATGATACTGTTTTTCCAGTTTCTGCTTCACTTTTTTAAATTTAATGGCTGAGTTGCAGCTATTAAACACTTGAAGAACATTAAGTAGGTCACATCTGTTACCACAGTTGAAAAAAGTGTCATCAGAGTATTCTTTTACAAAGAGAAGTTGTCAACTGTCGGTTTCAGACGGACCATTTTTCAAACTTGCTATGAAAATATCCGCAAGTGACGCGCCCAAAGGTGAACCCATAGCTACATCATCATTCTTTGTGTAAATAGTGCCAAACAATGTGAATTGAAGGTTTACGGTGAATCCAAGGAGAAGTTCTTTTAACTTGCGTTTATGTATTCCAATATTCAAATTTTTGTCTTCCAAGTACAAATCGTCTGCATAAACAGGACATTTGTGAAAAGAGGTTCGACATAGAATGAATTTTTTTAAATTTGGTATAGAAATCGTAGAATCTAGTAGAATTCAACAAATATGCACACTGAAGACAGACGCACTTGATGATGAGGAAGAAAGAAAGTTGACACAAACCCTGGCTGATAACAATTAACCAGACATCTTCATCAGAAGATATAAGGTGATCACAACATCAAGACCCACTTTCCAACTCGCCTCTAAGAAAGATGTGTACATCAGGCTATCCGATATGGGGCATCATAGCAGCTTGTTAACTAGACAAAGATTGAACGCCATTGTTAAAGAGACTTATTATACAGCTAATGTCATAATAATTAAGAATTTTGAGCCAATATATATCTATCTAAGCCCTTTGAAGATGCGGAAAATGATGTCACATCCCACTGTGTTTACCAATTCGGAATATGCGTGTAGGCACAAATAAATATGGAGAACTCATCCACCTCTGCAAGTAAGGGTTGGCTCTACAGCATATTCTTAAATGGCTTCAGAAGCAAACAGAATCCCTAGAACCTATTAATGGCAAGAACAGACGACTTAGCTCCTCTACTGCGAAACACATTACAGAGGAGACAGGACATAAAATTGATGTTATACACATCTTCTAAACCTATCTTTAAAACGTGTTTAGTGGAGGGTGTATCCTTAAGTTTGGTGAAGCCGTAGCTGGCAGTTAGGCAGTTTGAACCACTTTTATTCGTTCAAATCAACAATTCATCATCACACTAAACCACCTAACATAGCAGATGTACTATTTGTTAGGTTTAGTCATTTGGTTATTTAGTTTATTTGGTTTAGTGGTCTTCATTGTTATTTTGACCTTGAATATATCCATTTAACTTGACCTAAGTCTGTTTTCTCACCTCTTAACTCTTTGTTAATTTCATATATATATACATATTCCTATGACAAGTCCATGTGTGATCAGACTGTTCGAGATGTATACATATACATCTCGATGTCTTCCTCAAATTACCATGCAAAGGTGAAATAAATACTAGAATTTGAAGGCAGTCTAAATTCAGTCATGCGTAAAACCTTGCTAACAATTAGTGAAGAAGCCAAAAATATGCTCTACTATTGCATAAGTGATTGTGTCACATATTATAATATGTACCAATTAACATGTGAATGTGTGTGAGTGGTAGCATATGCACAGAGAGGAGTAATCGCTTTTTGCTTGTCAGGGTGAGAGAACATACATCAAAATAGTTAGAAAAACAAATTAACTTTGAAACGTCGATGAATGTGTGTGTTATGTTGATGCTGCTGAGTGGTTAATAGTAGTTTTTCCCGTCGCCAAAATGTTATGTACTCGTCGCTAAATTATTGTTATGGACTGGTCGAGAAACTAATAGTCCTGACGCAAGAAGGCGGAAATCAGAAGACCACTAGGTTTGCGATGATACTTCTATTTTCCAAACACAAGGAGAAGCAATAAGTGGTATCACACCAAGTAGTAAGTAAGTGTAAGTCACAAGATTGTGAGAACGAAATATATATATGACAAGGGTGTGAACAATCATTAGACAGTCTTAACATGAATGGCTAATTATAATGAAGTATCGATCCATATATACATAGCGAAATGTAGCAGACATGTCAACAACAACCATATATGGATATATGTCACCAAGCAACGGACTGTCAACAAACACTCATATTATATATATATATATATATATATAATATAAGGAGAACATATATTATTAAAGGAGACAAGTTCATACAAGTGAAATGGTCACAGACTAAGCGAGCAAACAGAAAGAGAGACCAACATACACACACATAAATATATATATGTGTGGATACATATCAGTGTGTATAACAGCAACCGGCCGCCACTTTCGTCTACAGTGATATACTTAGTTGATAGAAATTACAAAATTGATGTCGAGAAAGGTTTCATTCCAGATTATTTACAAATTAGGTAACTGGTTTCTCAAACTGCTTTATCATCTCAGTGGAATCCTTCCTGAAATTGCTGCAGGCTGGCTTGATTGGAGGGATTATTATGATTATTAATTTAATATAGTTCCGTTGGTTTCCCAGTGGAACATAGAACTTTAACTGGCTTCACAATTGTGAATAGTCTGTCATCTCCTCCTCACATGATTTACTCCATGTCACACTAGGACAGTGCACTCGTCGTTACCCATGTGGACTGCAGTCGAACAGTGGGCTGTCACTTGTTGGCATTCAAGGATTGCCTTAACAATGTGCCCAGTTCTCCTCCGTTCTCTCTGGGCATATTTGTTGGGCAATAGATTCTTCATTTGCTTCCTTTCCGGAGTTTCATGTTCCTAATTCTTTCTGGCATTTTCATCTTCATTATGGAGCCAGAGTAGCCAGTTGTTGATAAAAGTTTGAAGTAGCCTATTTGGAAATTCTTTTCATGACATGCTGGTCAAGTTTCTGACACATAAAGAAGAATCGACTCACCTCATATTTGTGTTGAAAGTCCGGATTTGTGATTGGATGCTAGTCAGAAACTAATGTAATATGTGTAGTCCTATCTTCGGCAACCGATAAGCTAAGTGACTGGCCATGACGATACACTGTGAATTGTTGGTATTAGATGGGTGGAGACAATCCGCAGAAAGCCGTTGACTTAAGTTTCGTGCTAGTTGGCACGCATCAGTAATACGTGCCTGCATATTTGGAGGTACTCATCTTCCTTCTGTCTTACAGAAGGTCAATCGTGAGCTCAAATAAGTCCGTGGCAATTTCTCTGGCGAGTGCCAACTATCACGAAATCTAGGTCGAAGACTTCCTTCCTGTGACCGACTGCGTCCAACCATCTAATGGAGATCCAAAATTTGTTCTCTATACTGTTGAGTGCATACGATTTCCAAACTATTTTTGAAGACATGAAGGTGTACTTTGCATTTCCACTTTTGGCTTTGATATCTCCATCTATACTGTCTTTTTGTAGCTGGAGTGATTGATGCCTGTTAGATTAGTGAAGACAGTAAGTAACCTCTTTCAAATCCATTCCTCTGACAGCAATTGGTGGTAGTTGTTGTTAGTGGGTTGGTTGGTTATTTCACTCACCTCTATCTTCTCTGTGTTTTTACTTGAAGTCCTGTCCTCGCCTCTTCGTTTTCTGTTTGGTTGGGATAGTTTGAATATATTTCTTCTGTCCTTTGACGTCACATTAGAAATGGGATTTGTCGTTTACGAACAGGGTATGTGAGGGTTGCTTACCATACTCGAAAGTCTACTGTTTTTCCCCATTAAGGAACACTTAGTCAATTAGATGAGACAGGTAAACATACAATGGAGAGAGGAGACAGGAATACGCTGGACTGACAAGAGGATAGTAGAATTTCTAGACTTTTCAGGACAATTTATGTTTGATGTCGCGTAAATTTGAAAACTTACAGGCGAAAACGGACAAGTGGCAGGCAGCAAAGACAGGACCTCAAGTGAGAACATAGAAAAGACAGAGGTTATGACGTAATTCCATATTGGTTTGTTTATCAGATGTATCACACAGTGAGTAAAACAGTATCATTTACTGGATGAAAATGTTTCGAATAAAATTTATTGTTCATAATCATATCACCAATTATAATCACACGACTTTGAAATTTCACTTTTACAGTTTTCTTTGTTTTCTCCTATTTGTCGTCGTCGGGTAGTAGGATTTTCCAGATATCTGGTTGGACAGGTGTTGAATCATTCCTATTTCTATGTATTTTACAGTTCATTCGATAAACAAGGCTTCTGTTATCAATCTCTCCCTCCACCCTGTAACATTAGATTTTAAAACTGTCATCTTATCCTATCCCATCCTACTGTATGGTTGTGTGTAATTGCATGAGGTGTAGTGCTATAGCTGAACTATTCTCTAGATTTCTTATCTTATTCCGGTCAACTAATCTAGATTACTCAGTTTTTATGTTCGGTTAGTCTGACTGCCCCTGTTCTACTAGTTTGACCTGACAATTATTGCAGGCAGGGTATTAGATAAAGGCTTCACAGGATTGATCTTTTAACCGACAAAGCTTGTTTCTAATTGAGTTTATGGGTTTGAATACTAGCCACTTTTATTTCTGCCTGCATTGTTAAGAATTCTGCGTAAGGTTTCCTAGGTGCTTTCTTTATACGGAAGTACTACTGATGATTTAGATTCCTTATTGTTGGTTTTGTCTTGCGAATATTTAACATGCATGTCGTCATTAATATTATTATTGATATCGTTTCAACTATAGGCGGTGGCAGGGATAAACATATCAAAGACAGCCAACATCGCAAAGGCAAAGTACACCTTCATCACTCTAACATCGAGTACAAGATTCGGATTTCTCGAACACTAATATAATGTCGATTCTTCTTCGCGTGTCATCAAATGCTCATCTAATAAGCTCCACAGTTTTAAGAAAAACTGCCCCCATCGCTCTATGTTGAAAATGAAATAGCCAGAAGAAACAAGCATCAGGGCAGTATGGGGACAAATCAACTATAGTGGAGATAAGTCGTACACACACACCCCACACACACACACACTCACTAAGATTACTGTTGAACGACATTACTCACCAACACAGATCCTTGGGTGGGACTCAAATGGGTGTCGACGAGCTAGGCGTGACTTTCACAGCGACAGTAGATGAGAGCTTATGGAAAGTAGTCAATCCAGCTAAGCATGACTGTAGAGGACAAGATGGAGTGGAGATATGCTGTCGAAATTCCATGAATCCCCTCGGAATTCCAGGGGATAATAGTAGACGCAAAGGACGTTGACATAATGTAGCATATATATACATATAAATCAATATTTCAGGTTTCAGATTAGAAGAAACCTAAAGATCACTTGAGAAACTTTGGGTTTCACCCAGTTGTTTAATAGTTAAGTGTATTTTAAATACTACTCATGTCAGCAAAATAAATTTATTTTTCTTTGCCTAGAGATAAATTTTTTGGTTTTATCCGTTTTCAAATGAAAACAAGATGAAACATATCTCATGATAGAGAGTAGAATGTACATATATGTATATGTATAAAATCAACGCCTATCTAAATTTAGAATATATTTGCATTCATATATATGTCTATATTGATTTCCCTTCATTATTGATTAGTAGTGATGTAGACAGGTCTGTGGAATGACTGGTTTTGTTAATTTTTACATTTAAGTGACTGGATATAAGTATGCAAAAATTAGGCGGTTAACCATTAGAACAAGAAGCATAAAGAATAGTTAACGGAAAGTGATAGAGCGAGTGACAGTGAGAGAGAGACAGAGAGAGAGCGAGTGTGTGGGAGTGAGGCAGAATTAGTGACAGTTGACTTTTATTTCCCTTAACGTTTTACACTACTTATATATTTAATAGTAGTATAAAAATAATTCGGGAATAACTAAGTTTAGTTCATACATCCACTTTCCATACCGTTGGTGATTATGTTATCATTCGTATAGGTTCCGAGCAACGGGGGTTGGTGGTGGTAGGGTTGCAGTTCGTCTTGTTCTTTGCAATTTTCTTCAGTTTACTACACGATTGGCAATATAGTGTCATTTACATTTGGCGTACAATTAGTTAATCGGCTTCATTGTAGGATATTTGAACATCATGTAATGTGATTAAACAAGGGACATGTGTCTATTTCAGCTCATCCTTTAGATTATTCTTTTTTCCTTTACTATCCCAGTGTATTATAGGGCTTCAAGCTTGAGCTTTTAAGTTTTGGTAGGGTTGCTAGCTTCAAGCTCAACCTTCGCTTCTTATCGGGTCTTACAATCGGCCTGGCGAGGTAAAGGAGTTCTTCAGTCTGCCTAGGATCAATCCCCAGACCACATGCGTGGTTTGCGATAATTCTACCGTTAAGCCACTGACGTAGATATAGATTTCGTGCTGATTTACACTTATTTGTCAGCAAGGCGTATCTGTAACCTTGGAGGAACCCTCTGAGATTCGAAGGTGCGTCACCCAATGCTACCAGCAGTCAGACACGTTATTACTGACCTATTCCGGCTCCATCTTGTAGATATTGGATACAGAATTGTTGTTAAAAAGGCTTGTAAAAATTTCCATCGTATTCCGACTAATTTTAGATTTGTCTTACTGATTTATCTTTTTCATATGGCTTACGTTGTTCTTCACCTGAATATTGTTTCAAGTTTTGATAAAAGCGCAAAGTTTCTTCGACTCTCCTTTCGAGAATACCCTGCTTGCTGCCTTCGATCTTATTCCTAGGGCACTTTTACTAATCCGGTTGATTTCAGCAAAGACTGATTCCTGGGTCACAAGGTGGCTGTCTTCTTATTTTTAGGGTAGGAAACAACATAATGTTTTGGATATGATGGAGAAGATTTGTAGTTCAGGTGGATGATTTTGATGTGATTGTATTCTCTGAAAGGACTGGATGGTTTATTTGCGAAGCTTTCATTTTCCCTACTAGGCAACATCTTTAGCGCATACTACTTCAATTTGTTGAAGTGAGCTTCTAGATTTCTACACGAGTTTATTAGTCATCTCTCCGGGTAACCACCATGAACGTGATTGTTTTTTTTGTGTGTTTTCACACCCTCTATGCTACTTGTGGTGTTGGAACTGATTGTTTCTTTGACTTGAACTTAAACCCTTTGTATGTGTGATTTCCTTCTTATCGGTTGATAGATTTTGTCTGTCTCGATGTGTCTATTGATTGATGATTCGTTGGAATACCAGGTTGGCTTCTACAAATTCTCTGGCATTCTTGGTGTTTCCTCTGTCTAATATGTGAACGTTGTCCCAGTCGAATCGATGTCTGTGGTCGTCTGTATATAGTGAGGCAATTTGAAGCAGTGGATGTCATTTCTTTTGATGGCTAGCTTATAATCATAGATACGAAGAAGGCGAAGGGGACGTCCACTTTGGCCGATGTACTGTTTATTCCAGCCGTTAAAATTTATTTTGTAAAAGATGTTGGCTTCATCTTTTTTCGCTGTTGAGTCTATTGGTTGACACAGAGCCAGCTGAGTGAAGTGATTTTGCTGGATTTTATGCGGTGTCAATTTCTAAAGGTTTGAGGAGTCTTCAAGTGATTTTTCCTCAGATGTCTTTTATTTGTAGATACAGATTGTAGAATAAATGCTATGCATTTCGATAAATAGGGAAGTTTAGGTAGTCAACCTAATGATTAAAGAAAACCGCCGTGAAACACAAGCAAGCTTTCTAGTGGTACAATTTCTCTCCATAAACGATCTGTTTTAGCCAAAGCTGGATAAACTCCAGTATTCCTGTAACATAATGCACTGATGTGGCCATACTTTTCAAGCCTCCTCTAGGTGAAGTTTCTTATTTCCTGCCTTTCCAAGTCGATGAAAGTATTCCGCACACAAAATATCAAATAGCGAATCCAAACATATGGCACTTACAACCAGACTAGTGGATATATCAATCTATCTAGAGAGGGAAGCTGGAAAACCTTGATTCTAATCCTTGTGGTGTAAATAGACTTCAGAGTGTGGAAGTGTCAAATGCCACATGAGTTGATTGTAGTCGTCGCCAAACATAGGAATTCAGAGACTTACTCTCTTCACTGTCGTGTGGATCATACTTCAAGTCAAAGATTGCAACAGCTGTTTCAATTCGGTCAGAAAGGCAGAATCCTAGCCATCTCACAAAGCATGAGACAATTTTGCGTTGCTACAAAGTACTAATTTTTGCATTTTTCCACAGACCTCGAAAAGAAAGAAGAATTCTACAGACAATTACAGGCAACAATGGACAATACTCCAGCTGGTAACATTAAAATACTAATGGGAGACATGAACGCCAAACTGGGACCAGACAACACAGGAAGGGAACTCATCATGGGTAGAGAAGCTCTCGGAGAAATGAATGAAAATGGAGAAGTCTTCGCCGACTTCTGCGCCTTCAACGAACTAGTGATTGGTGGCAGTGTATACAAACACAAGGCTACATGGGTGTCACCAGATGGGCGAACCAAACACCAAATTGACTTCATCTCAATACTGCTCGAGGAAGTGAAGGCACAGCCTACTGGACACAAAAGTAAGAAAGGGAGCAGACGTTGGTTCCGTCTACTATCTCGTACAAGGGATAATCCAAATCAAACTAAAAGCTTTCAGGGAAACAGGAGGTGCAGATAGACCACAAGCCAAGTCAGACAATCAAAAACTGATGGTCGTATAGGCAGAAGGACATGAGAGATTGAGAGCAGTTTCGGAGGCAGTCAGTTGAAAAGGACAGCAGAAAGTTGAACAAAGTGGTGGTGTGTCGTTGAATGCCTATGTTCCAACCGGAACTGAAGGGAATAATAATAGTACTTGACAGCAGTTCAGTACTGCTTTGATATTCTCCAGAATTACGCACTTCACAAATGAGTACTGATCCGAACTTCAAATTAAGAGGTGAGCTCACTGACCAATCACAGACACTATATCAAAATCCCATGGCCCATTTTTTAACCATTTCTGCGTAACTATCAGGAAATTGGACTTTTTATCAATATGAAGGGACTTCCGATCAAGCCACAAGCCTTGAGTTCACCCTCTGAATATATATATTTGTGTCTATACCTATGAGATCTATATAAAATCTTTATATTTTTTGAATTTAAACGCCTTTAATCCCTCCATAATAACGTTTCACCTTAAAATTCATTATTGTAAAGAGTTTTTATATGAATATTAAAAAGTATTTACATTGTCTAGAGTATGCCAGGCTTATGAAATGTAATCAATCGGAAATCAATATTAACAAATCAATAAAATGAACTCGTCCAATCACGTTAGGCTGTATACGACTAGTTAAATAAGGTTTTGTTAGCTTGTTTGTTTGTTTTTTTTCTTTTTCAAACAAATTATCGATCTTAGTGTGTTTTGTTTTTGTTTGAAATTGTTTCTTCTAAACTTATTAATTCATGATTGCATTATTATTATTATTATTATTAGTATAATTATTATTCCCTTGGGTTCCGAGTGCAACATAAGCCTCCAAAGCCTCAGGATGGTCGGGGGTGGGTTTCTTGCGCTGCGGGTTGGCCACCCCTCCGTACACCTCTTGAAATGCTCCCATATGACCGGGCGTCTTACATAGCCTCTCCTGAGGAAGTCCTACTCACTGCCTTCACGTGGCGGAGGTGTTTTTCACCTAAGTGAGAGGGCAAAAGCGGATGCCCGGCGCTCTTCACCGGGTTGACTGTCCATTGGATGACAGTCTAGGGGAGATGGCTAAACCCTGATTCCAAACCTCCAACGACTGGCGTATGAAGCTTACTGGAGCTCACTGGCAGACGTATGGACAAAGGGTTTATTGGATGCCCTGGATGACTGGCCCCATTCAAAAAGGCGAATGAACCGGACTCCGGTCACCGGCTGCCAATGGATAGTGGACTCCCTACTCCACTCCTACTGCCTTGTAGGTCACACTTGGTTGTGTAAAGGCTAGAGCTGCACTCTCAAACAAAAGGCCGAGCGATGCTGGGGACATTACTCGTACCCAATTCCCATGAAACTTCATGGTTCATGAAGCCGGCTCATCCTCCCGTAGGAGATAGCCGAAGTAAAGTAAAGTAAGTAAAGTATTCAACAACATATGTCTACTTTGTTCTATTCCCCGCCAGCCTCTTCAGCTAGCTTGATTCATCTCATCCTCATCTCCTACAAATCACACTTCCTCTTCCATGTCACTGTCACATCAGCAAACCACTCGTCGGTCTTCTTAATATAACCCTGATCCATCTGTATTTTCTCATACAAATTTGTTGAGTGATCGACTCTTAGTTGGTTTGTGTTGAACAGAATTCGAATCTTATTGCTTATGTTGTTGAGTGTAGAAGACTTCCAAAATGGTTTCAGTTTGATGAAGACGTATTTTACCTTTCTGATTCTGACTGATTGCCTCTGACATCTTCATCTATTCAGGCTGCCTGTGGTTGAAACTGTGATTTTTTAGATAAGTGTGCGGGGGGGGGGGAGGGGAAGTGACTTCTTTCAGATTTCCCTCATTCATAGTGTGACTGTTGTCGGTTGATTATCTTCATCACTTTTATCTTCACTTGGTGTTCTGTCTGCAAAGCCAGCTTCTTCAGCTAGTTTTTTTAGTCTTTGCCTGCCTGCCTGCAATTCTTCGAATTTCTTGCAAAATTAGAGTCATATCGTCCATGCTTGAAATCCACATCTTCTAGTCCTTGTAGGATATTTGTATCATCTAACTACCCATAGACTGACTCGTGATCCAATTCACCATAATTAGAAATATCGTCATGCCTGGTAAATAGGCAGTAGCCTTGTCTTACAGTCCGATTTTGCACTTCTAACGTCTCTTTGAGTTTCCCGTTGTGGATCACCTGACACACGTAGCGTTGAGTGAGGTTGATGAAGATTTGAAGGCAATGTACACCGTAGTGTTGAATCAGTTTCCAAAACGTTTTCGGTCAACGCTGTCGAAGGCCTTCTTGAAGTCGATGAAGTTGAGGTTTGACTATCATTCTATGCTTTGATGATGCATTGAGTTAAAGTTTGATGAGGAAATTATTTGCTTTTCCTGAATTCAGCTTGTTCATAGCTGTGGGAGTTCTGCATCAAGTGCACTTTCTATTCTTTCCAGGATGATGCGAATTTTTTATTTTACTTGGAGTGAAGAAGAGCATTATTCTACACAAGGTGTTAAAGAGGCCTAACTAATTGACCGTTCTTTGGCACTTGGACAAGGTAGCCAGCCTTTCTTCCAACTCAGAAGGGGTAGGAATCTTTCCTCACTTTCAAACCTTTTGGAATAATGACCTGAGAAAATCTGCAATCTCTGGGTCCGTTTGAAGTGCTTCGCGGGAGGGCGGGGGGGGGGAATTCCGTCTGGCCCTGCTGCCTTCCCGGCTGGTGTTCAGTAACTTGACTGCATTTAGGATTTCTGCTTTCGTTGGAGGTTTTTGTGTCGGCTAGTAGTTCCGTGTGCAATGTCGGTACTATTTCTGGAAGAGTTGCAGGGGATGGTCAATTCAAGAGTCGTTTGAAATGATCAGCCCATTGTTTTATTTGTTTCTCCTGCTTGGTTATTAGTTACTATCTGATGGTTATCAATCTTAATGCGCGTCAGTTCGTCGTGAAACTTGAAGTCAGTCAAATCTGTACAAATCACTGGTCAAAAATTTTCTGCTCCTTAGGATTTTACTTATTTCATATTAATAAAAAAATATTTTTGTTCCTTTAGGTTCCAAGTGGAATATAGGAGTAAAACAGCACATTTCTGTTCCGTCCTGTTTTTCACAGTCGTCGTCTTTAGAGGGTTCTACGTCACGTCACTCTCAGACCGAAATTCAACTAGCTTTTTCTTATTTAGGATCCCAAACACGGATAGGTTTTGCGTTCAACAAGCCCTCGGTGTATTTCAAATCAATCTCCACCTGATTTGTCAGATTTATTGGGCAATAGGCTCCTAGTTGATTCGTTGTCTGTTTCAGCTCCTTATTGTTTCTACTTTCCAACCGGCCACTTTCTTCTTTAGTATGAAGCAAAGAAAGCTGTTGACGTATATCTGTCTGCCTGTTGGAAATGCTTTCGTCAAAGTGTACGCCAAAGCACTAATACATATTGAAGCACTGACCGATTCTCATACGAATGTTCAAATTCGAATCTTGTTCCTTATGCCGAGTGCTGCATATTTCGTGATGAGTTTCAAATTACTGCGAGTATGCCTTGCTTTTCCTGTATTTCAAATGATAATCCCTCCAGTTGATGGTGGTTTAGTGAGACTCCGATTCTTGATGCAGTAATAGGAATGCCGATATAAAACCTAACCATAACAAAAAATGAGAACAGTTTATTCACATGGTGGCTTTGGTGTCATTTGTGAAATTGTCCACGTCTATCAGCCAGTGCAGTGACTAGTAGATTAATTCATCATTCCATAATAAAGTTCCATTTATTTCACTATGAAGAATTTAGCTACTTAATAATCTTTAAGTAGCACGATTAGATTACCAAAATTATGTCCCATGGATTTCTTGTGGAAATGTGGAAGTAATGCCAATATGAATTTGATCTGTCATAGCATAAAATGTCTTTCGATGAAACTTGTACACGAGATGTTTTGTCATCTATTGGCGGGAAACTTAATAGACCATTTCAAGTTTGGTAACGAACTTATATCCATTAGAAAATCATTGAAAACAACCAGGTAGTACTAGTTATCTGTTTCATCGCAGATTCGACACTTAACTAGTAGGTAGCCATAACTCCGATAGATAATAAACCTACGAATGTCAAGGAGCGAGACATTCTCACTGGCCTTTCAATGTTTGAGGTGGATGCAAATGGTTCATTAATTCTTACTTCGGTCATTTCACGAGCTTGATGCCATCTCTAGAGAATGTCATTGGCATGTATTTTTCGTCATAGGTAACCTACGAATGTCAAGGAGCGAGACATTCTCACTGGCCTTTCGATTGCTGAAGTGGGTCCAAGTGGTTCAGTGGTTCTAACTTCGATCACTTTACCAGCTTCGTGCAACGTCCAGCGAATATCATCGGCATGTATTCTTCGTCACAAGCAACCCACTGAATCTCACTGGTCATCACGTATGACCAGAACTTGCCATTAACACTAGATGATGGTGGCACGAAAAGTCACTAAGTGATAAAGGTTAGAATTGATGAACAGATCATTAGATTTTAGTGATAATAATAATAATAATCTACTTTATTCCAAAAACAGTACTTATGATGCAGAATAGAATTTTCAGCATTTCTCACAATACTGCTTCTGATTTACCCAAAATATAGATAAAATTAAAAATTAAAATAAAATTAACTAGAGGAATTTGTTCACGTTTACGATATAGATTCAAGAATATTCAATCTACAAAATGAGAATAGTAAATATAATAATAATAATAATAACAGTGAGTTTGCTTCAAACAGTATTGTATATTCAGTTTGGAAATTTCAGCATGTTATAGATTATTGGACCTAATGTTCAGCTGATAGAGTACGGTGAGAGGAAATACAAAATTAACAGTCGTATAACACAGCCTAAATAGTGTTCACACTTATGAAAAAATAAACAAATAAAAACAAAACGAAATTGAGAGGATTATAAATATAAGAAGTACAATAACAATAAAGATTGATATTGTAAGGGTTTCTGAATGATTGACAGCCTCGCTAATTCAGCTGAAGATCCTCAGTTCAGTCCATGAAGGCGAAGGTGACAGTGTTGGAGTTTTAATCACGAGTCATGACTTGTGGGGTTCTTAGGTTACCTATGACGAAAAATACATGCCAATGACATTCTCTAGAGATGGCATCAAGCTTGCGAAATGACCGAAGTAAGAATTAATGAACCATTTGCATCCACCTCAAACATTGAAAGGCCAGTGAGAATGTCTCGCTCCTTGACATTCGTAGGTTTATTATCTATCGGAGTTATGGCTACCTACTAGTTAAGTGTCGAATCTGCGATGAAACAGATAACTAGTACTACCTGGTTGTTTTCAATGATTTTCTAATGGATATAAGTTCGTTACCAAACTTGAAATGGTCTATTAAGTTTCCCGCCAATAGATGACAAAACATCTCGTGTACAAGTTTCATCGAAAGACATTTTATGCTATTGTAACAACAGAAGACAAGGACTGGCAACAGATCGTTTTATTACGAAAATCAACACGTATTTATATATATTTTATGTGCATTAATAAGGCTTATGCAAGCAGAAAAAGGCAGTCTTCTGATTGGTTGTTTCTCGGAAGTTAAGCAGACAAACACAGTCTTATGATTGGTTGTTTTCGATATTTCTCGGAAAATAGAGCCATCTATCTGCGAATCATATTTGTCCACATTTAAGTTTGCTGTGATTGGTTGTTGAAACAGCCTTGTTCATATTTTCTCACGGCCCATATTAGTGACCTAGAAATTAACGTAGATTAGTGTCAACCAATCGGCTAGCAGCCTGCTCTCACCACACTATGACAGATCAAATTCATATTGGCATTACTTCCACATTTCCACAAGAAATCCATGGGACATAATTTTGGTTATCTAATCGTGCTACGTAATGATTATTAAGTAGCTAAATTCTTCATAATGAAATAAATAGAATGGAGGATTTAATCATGAGCTGACATCAGTTAGACAACCACTGGAAAACCTGGGAGTACTGGACAGCTGCTTTCTACGTCCTAGTTTGGGACTCTTCAGCAGTGCGCACCCACCGGGATTAGAACCCAGGACCTTCTGGTTACAAGGCGAGCTCGTAGACCATTGAGCAACTGGGACCCGACTCAGTGGTCCCTATGGGTTCTAGTGGGAATCCGTGACCAGTAGGGTACAGCAGGTTGAAGAATAGGCGGTAACTCATCGAAGAAGACATTGCGAAGTGGTCGCGCTATGTCGTGAATTGGCAGAAGTTAGAATTCAAGGACCATTGGATCGGGTCCCAGTGGCTCAATGGTCTACGAGCTCGCCTTGTAACCAGAAGGTCCTGGGTTCGAATCTTGGTGGGTGCGTACTGCTGAAGAGTCCCAAACTAGGACTTGTGAAACAGCTGTCCAGTACTCCCAGGTTTTCCAGTGGTTCTCTAACTGATGTCAGCTCATGATTAAATCCTCCATGCAATCAAACAAAATCCCTACAAAACCAATACTTGATAAATAAATAGAACTTTATTATGGAATTATGAATTAATGTACTAGCCGATGTACGGTCCGATAGACGTGGATAATTTCACAATGGACAGCAAAGCCACCATGTAAATTAAATGTTCTCATGTATTATGGCTTGGTTGTATATCATTGGTTTTAATGTTTTGCTAACGGATACTAGTGCGTTACCAAACTTTAAATCTTATATTTAGATGGTAAAGAGTTCTATGTTAAGACAATGTGGCCATCCAGTATTCCTTGCCAATGGATGTCTCTGGTTCAGTTTGTGATCAAATCTAAAACTGGTCAAATTTCTATAAAATAAAATTGATAAATAGAAGACTGCAGACCGGAATTCTGTCAAGAATGAGATGAATTGTTTAACTTTCAACTATCGTTTCCATGGGTGGGTTGTGGCACAGCGGTAGAGTGTTCGCTAACCACGCCTCATGTGGTCTGAGATTCTATCGAAGGCCAACGCACTCCTTTAACCCGCTTGCTTAGCCAGTAATATGACTGGTGAAGAGGGAAGGTTGGGCATGAGGCTAGAAACCTCATTCCGTAAAAATAAACCCCACTGTTACCGAAAATTCAAGCCTTTAGTTTGAAGCCTTATGTTCCACTGGAAACAAACAGTCTTTTCTTGACGGCCATTTGATTTTCATTATGCAGCTGATGAAAGTAGCTGTTGATGAAAGTTGACAGAAATCTGTTGGAACTGCTCTTCATGACTTGTCATGCGTCTGAACAACACAAAAGCACTCAAGCAGCTTAATATTAGTATTGAAAATCTGAATCTTGTACTTTGTGCTGATTGCAGCTGGCATCCACACTGATTCCAGATTGATGTAGGTCTGTCTTGCTTTTCCTATTCTGGCTGTGTTTGAAATCACCATCTCCGGCCCTTGTGGTTAAAACGCTACTGCTAAAATTATTAAAAATAATAATAATAATAATAATCACTTTATTCCACAACAATAAAAATTTACAGCATGGAATTTTCAGCGTTTCTTTTACATATTGCAATGGTTTAGCTCTGTTTATAATTATATAAATGTATAAAATGTTAAAATATTGATAGTTAATAGGAAAAAATAATAAAAAATAAATAAAAATAAAAAACCCAACAAAATCATACCATTTCTAGGTCATAGTGAATAATAAATAAATAATATAACAAATAACACATGCATTAATATGCATCATTACATTTTATAGTTTAGTTACTGATTCAAAAGTTGTAAAAGTTCTTTTCTGATATTTGTCTCTTCACACAATACTCGTGCCAAATATGGAACGGTCGAATTTTTATATTTTGTAGTACGAGCATAAATGTTTATAAAATTTCTTCTGGTCTTACCCGAAGAGATACAAGGAAACAATTGTGAATAAAGAGGATGTTCACTATCAGATAAGATAACTTTAGCTAAGTGTTTACAAGAATTCATATGCCTATTGACAACAGTGTCATTTAGTTCAGTCAAAGGGATAGCACTGACCCTACTTACAGCCCTCAATGTTCTTCGTAGTATTATATGATCTTTCTTGAGTAGCCCAGGGAAGAATAATGGAGAACAATAAAGAATGATGGGCAAAACACATGAATTAATAAATTGTATGATAAGAGATTGAGTTATACCTGAGTGTCTCAACTTCTTTATGTAATAAGTCAGACGGAAAACTTTCTTAGAAACTATAAGAATATGAGACGACCAGCAAAGATTTGACGAGAAACTAATGCCAAGATAAGAAACACTTGACTTACTCTCTATCATGGTACCATCAATATTACAACAATCATGAGATTGAATCAATCCATGCATGTCTTTTTCACTTCTCAAGCTGAAATCAACAGTGTTACATTTAGTTGGATTTAGTTTAAGACCATTTGAGCCAGACCAATCCTTAACTTCAGCTAGGAAGCCATTCATATAGGAACAATCCGATGTGGAAACTACAGGGACAGAAACGGTCAGGTCATCAGCATACTTAATGAAGTTAACTTTGGGTGAGTTCGGAAGGTCATGCAAAAAGAAAGAGAAAAGAAATGGAGAAAGTACTGCACCTTGAGGCACACCACTTTCAGTTAGCTGAGAAGTGGAGCGCTTTCCAGCCAAAACAGTATGCTGTTTCCTATCCTTAAAATAAGAAGACAGCCATCTAGTTGCCCAGGACTCTGTTTGTGCTGAATTCATCTTGCCTAATAAAAGTGTCCTAGGAACAGAGTCGAAAGCTGCAGTATAGTCTAAGAAAGCTGTTCGAACGAACTTAGCGCCCTTATCAAGGCAGGAAACAATATTGTGGTGTAGTACAATGGCTGCATCTAATGTACTTCTTCCACACTTATAAGCAAACTGCTTAGGGTCATTAAAAGCTTTTAAAGAAGGTTTAAGAATATTCAAAAGAAGTTTCTCCATAGTTTTCAAAAAAGGAGATGTTATAGCGACTGGTCTAAATTTTATACCTGCTCCAGAAGATGATTTCTGTACAGGTACAACCTTGATTTCTTTCCAGTCAGCAGGTACCGTTTCCCTCTTAAATGATGCGTTAAAGATTTGAGTAAGAGGATGACACAAGATGTCTGCACACTTTTGGAGAAGAATGCTTGGTACACCATCTGGACCAAGGCTGTGTGTTGGATTTAATGACTTCAAACATAATAGTACATCTTTTCAAGAAGTGACCTCACCTAAATTCCTCTTTCAGAGAGTGATTTGTGGTTGTTATTGACTTCATCTTCTCTGACATTATATGTAAACCATCCGCGAAATCAAAATCTTCTAGAGTCTTCTTTTTGGTACAACGTATTTCTGGTATTAGATGGTTGAAGGCAATCAGCAGGAAGCCTTATCTAACCTAGGTTTCGTGATAGTTGGCACTCACCAGTCAGCAGGGCGTATCTTCAACCTTGAAGGAACTCATGTTACTTCTGAGATTTTAATCCGCGTCTCCCACTGCTGCCTTCAGTCAAAGACGTTATCACTGAGCTATTCAGGTTCACTACTGACCTCCTGTAGGAGTGTACTGGATACTTTGGATTGGTCACTAGTCAGCATGTAGTGTTATATGTCTAATCCTATCTGTGGTGCCAAGTGAATTCTATCTGTCAGGTTTACAATGTGGCCACCATGCCCCTGGGGTGGCTGGCCAGTCGGTTGGAGGCAGTCAGCAGGAAGCCTTCGACCTAGATTTCGTGCATGTTGATACTCATCAGCAAGGCGTATCTGCAACCCTGAAGGTTGTTACCTACAATGGTGATCACATTGCAAACGTGACTGACAGAATTCATACTGCACCAAAGATAGGATTTAGACACATTATACTGGTTACTCACTAGTATCTAATCAAAACAACATATTTCTGTCATCTCGTTGACACTCACTGTCTCCAGCATGATGCAGTCCAATGTAATCAAGAATATCTTTGGTAATATTATACAACATTGTCTTACAACTTGCTTCCATGTAGGGGGATGAATTCTGAAATCGCATATCCACCAGTTTAGTGCAGATGAATAGAAACACAAGTAAACGTTATACACTCAGTCTTTGTAAATGACTACTGAGATGTTATACACTTCGTGAGATCCAGTGCACACAGATGCGGAGAAAAAAAGGAAAATTCCATCGGGTGTTAATGCTGTCCCACAAGCGCATAATAAAATGTTTCTAATTATACAGTAGTGTACACAATATCTCCATATTCAGTCATAAGAAAAAAGGCGCAAACAGCAAAGAAAATTATTTTTTCAACGATTCATTTTCAAAAGATAATGAGAACTTTACTCTGGCCATGGTAGGGCGAGTGAATGTATGTATCGCTTTTGAATGCAGAGGTCCGGTTTCCCATCTCGAATAGCTAATGCTTCAGCTATTTACAGATGGCGCATCCGAAGTCCCTTTTTACGATGATATTGAGGGACTCTGTGTAGCACTGTGAAGAATTCGTACATCTGGGGTGGGGTGCTCAATGTCCGGAGAGCTGCTGCTATGCTTCTTTTCTCCTCTGGCTGGTTAACCAAGCAGGGCAGTGTTCCAGAATAGGTATATGGACTTGACGTTGTGTACGGTCGACATACTTCGCTTCACACGAGTTCCATAGTAATGTAGTTCTGGAATGCAACGAATAATATTCATGTAAGTAAATATTTCTATACAGTCAACAGACTCAGCCTGCATATCCACAGACTGCAGACGTTTAACAGGAATCGCCATTATTGACTAGATATTAAAGATTAGATGGTACCAACTAGGAAGGATTAGCAACGAGGCTCTGTGGAAGGCGACAAGTCAGCTAACAATCTACTGTCCAACAAACATACTGAGGGAAATGGAGAATGTCGAGTGACATCACATGCCAAGCAGGTCATCACTCGAATACAATACTACTGGTAGTGTGTAGTAGAGGGTGACATGAAAGAGATGAAGACTACAGACGACTTAAGAAAACAGGCTGAAGGGGAGATGTGCTGTTGAAACCGTCTGTTCCTTTTGAAATCTATAGGATTAATAATAAAGTAATATTAATTATTATATAATTACCTCATTTATTACATTGGGTGAATATTCTTCAAGTAGTAATCAAACATTATAACATTAAGCCAACAATTCCCCTGAGTATTAATAATTATGACCAAAATTTTACTTAACAAAAACTCAAACCGAGACAAAATTAGAAATTTAGAAAAATCAACCCTGTCTTAGTTTAGATCAAGTTGTTTCATGATACACATGTTGGTTTTTTGTAAGTAGCATAGATGAGAAGACAAGAATATATCTACTGGCAAAAGTTTCTAATTCATAAAATAAGGTGAATACCTTTTTGGCTGTTTCGTTCTGGTCTCAGACTCTTCAGCGATGGTCGCCCACAACCTTACAGAGCACTGAACCTGCAGCTTTCAGGTTATACTAGGTAAGTTAATAGACCACCAATTTTAGCCTCTGTACAATAGTAAGAAGTAGTACTCATCGGGGTTCATCAAAATCAGGTGAGCAAAGAATTTCTCCCTTGTGACATGAACTGACAGTTGCGCAATATGATCCCAAATTGACCGAAGTTTAAATTCATTGGCTACTGTATAAGATCCTATTGGGTGAATAGTCTAAGACCTCATCGTCTGATCAATAGATGGTTATATCGAACCCGTCATGATAATCTTGAACGCATAGTCTTGAATTGAAAAAAACGCCTTGCACTGCTTACCCTTCAATGCTTTTCTATGCCTTGTAGAAGGTTTCAAATATTGTTACAAGAGGACGCAGGTAATAGTAATAATACTAATAATCTACTTCATTCCAAAACAGACAGTACTTATAATACAGAATGGAATTCTCAGCATTTGTCACAATATCTTGCATTTGATTTACTCAAAATATACATAAAATTAAAACAAAATTAGCTAGAGGAATTTGTTCACGCTTACGATATAAAGTCAAACAATATTCGAAGTACGAATTGAGAATATTAAATATAATGATAATAATAATAACAGTGAGTTTGCTTCAAACAGTATTGTCGATTCAGTTTGGAAATTTTAGCATGTTATAGATTATTGAATTTAGTGTTCTGTTGATATAGGAGCATAGTGAGAGGAGAGACAAAATTAACAGTTATTAATTAACACAGCTTAAATGATATTAATACTTATGAAAAAATAAACAAATAAAAGCAAAAATTTGAGAGGATTATAAAAAGAAGAAGTTCAATAACAATAAAGCTTGATGTTGTAAGGGTGGAAGAAATGGTTTATTTAGTAGTGCCAAGAAGGTTAATTAGCTCATGCCTGACACTATTTTCATCACATAAAGTACACGCTGCTAAATATGGTAAAGTGGAATTTTTATACTCAGACGTACGTGCGTAAAGTATTCTGAAAAGACTTCTTGTTTTACCTGAGGAAACACAAGGTTGGAGCTACGGGTAGAGTGGGTGCTCAGAGTCTGACAAAATTCCTTTAGCAAATTTGTTGCATGACATCAAGTGTTTATCCGTGACAATGTCGACGATATGTCTGTTTTAAGCAATCCAGGAAAGAATAAGGGTGGGTGAACAGTAAAGAAGAATAGGTAAAATACGTGAGTTGACAAACTGTAAGATGAGGGGTTGGGTTATGCGTGAGTGCCTCAACTTCTTAATGTAAAAAGTCAGACGGAATATTCTCTTAGAAATCGCTACGTTATGGGAAGGCCAGAATAGGTCAGAAGAAAGAATTAATCCAAGATACCTAACTTCAGACTTGATTTCTATATGAATACCATCAATTTTCCGCCGGTTATAGGAACCAACAGCTTCATTTGACTTTCTTTTACATCGCAAACTGAAATGCTGTGAAGTTCTAGAACTCACTGTTCTCAAGCTGAGAGTAGGTATTATTCTTGCGCTTCGATGGAGTCTTTTTTGACGGTTTTCCGCCACTAATGTTTTTATATTCAGATACTAGTATGGTAGCATAACTTCAGCCTCCAAATGAACTGTGTCATTTGATATACTATCGGTAAGTGACTTTATTAATAAAAGGGTAAAGTTAAACTTTAGGCACCAGTTAGTACCAACGAATGACTGACCTTGAGTGCACCAACCATACGATAAAGGAGATTTTTGCACATAGAATACATATATGCACAAAAATTATGAAATAAAACTCATGGAACTGTTACACGGGATACCTGTCCCTGACGTGTTACAAAAACACCTGTGAGTTTTCAATTGGGGGTATGAACAGAGTAATTAAACTATATTCTCAGTGCATGTCGTTATCTAGGTATTCTAACCCTGAAAATAACCCTAATCTTACCTGAAGCTAACCCTAATCTAACTCGAACCAACCCTGATGTCGTCCTTTATAAATTAACCTAACCCTAACGTGTCCTTAGCCTAAACCTTATTGTATTCTTTCCCAAACCTAATAACTGAACACTTTATTGTTTATGATTACGAAATTATTTACCAGATTTCACTAATTTGCTCACTGAACGTTTCAAGGTCATTGGTGCGGTCGCACTCCACTGGCACTTACTGCTGCTTAAGACTAAAAAGAGGTTGAAATTTCTGACTATTCTTGTTTACTACTTTAAATTATCTGAGTAGTAAGTTTATACATACCTAAAAATGAAATAACCAAGTCCTAAAGTTCATATATTGTAACCGGTGAGCTGTAATTTGATCTTATATGGGCATATACTCAGAGGAACTTACGACTCCAGCTGGTTATGAAGGTGTTATTTAAATTACTGAATGATTAACCTGACATGCTGTTTTGTCCTATTTATGAACTGTTTAGTAAGAGCCTCAATTATCCCAAACTATCAGGGATTTAACTTAGAATCTTAAGTTTATGAGGCCAGATCGTTGGTTAGTGCTGTGGCAATCACATGGATTCTAGACTTTGTCAGTTTGCGTTATATGTAGCGCAGCCAACATATTATGAGTATTTTTCTCATAAACCAACCTAGGTAGACTTCGTTGGTCACATTTGAGGTATTAATCTCATGCACCCTGGCGACTGACTACAGGAAACCGGTGTGCCTCATGTTGCTGTGCTCTTGTCATTCTTTTATTCCTTCCCTTTTTGAATGATCTTCGATATTCTTCCAAAGCTGACTTCACCAAATGTGCCGATGATCCGAAAATTTCTGTCCCAGTGCTTTCATCATTGGTTTGCTCTTATATATGAATCGATTCGTATCTAAAGTTAACAAGTGGTGTCATCTAAATTATTATTATTGTTGTTTTCTTGGGTTCCTAGTGGAAGATAGCGCTTCAACTCCACGTCTCCACTTGTTTCTGTTTTCTCCTGTACTTTTCACCTGCATCCATTTTCACCATCCATACTGTTTCAACTCCTATTCACACGATCTCCTCCATGTCACCCACCCTTGGACGCTTCCATTTCGGCCTTGTTCCACTCGAGCAATCGCCTGACGCGCGATGTCACCCAGCGGCGGCCTCCTCAGCGAGTGTCCAATGTGTCATCTCCACATTCTCCTGCATATTTGTGTTGGGTGATCGATTGGTTCTTGTTTTGTTTGTTTGTTCCCATAGTTTCTTGTTGGTGATTCTCGTGATTCCGGCCCGGCCCGGTGGTGGTCTTAAACTAAATTCATCTAAATATCATATTGTTGATTTTAGTTCCAGATGCGAACAAGACTTGCGTGGATGTACTAATTCAGTCCCATGATCCCTGTAATACTTATTGCACTGTGGGATAAGGAGTAAATCGAACATCTCTCATCTCGATATCAGTTCGTCTTCAAATCTCTGTTGATCGTGTCATATCCTGTCGATTTCTAGGAAAACATTTCATCACTTGACCTACTGCATGAAAAAAATTTGTGACTTTCTCTCCTGACGCGACCTCTTCTCTTACAATCTTTTGTAATTCATATATTCTGCCCATTCACCTTCTTTATTGTTCAGCCTACTTATTGCTCTCTGGACTTATCGTTGAGGATTGTTTTATATCACGTAGAACACTGAAGGTCGAGAGTAGGCGGTATTGGTGTGCCTAAGACTGAACTAACTGACATTACTGTCAGCTCAATTCTTGTATGCATTTGGCTGAAGTCGTCTTGTCTGTTACCGAATATCTTCATTATACTCAGCTTTTTCCTTGTATATCTTCGGTGGGTGGGGTGGTGAAACCAGAAGAAACATCATCAGAAATTATGTTAAATTGTTGCAAAATGTATAGGAAAGCCAAAAATCCCATTCTTTATAATATATGGGTAAAAATTGGACACCGTGGTAGTAAGTAATTCCATATTAGTTTGTTTATTAGATATATCACACAGTGAGTGAAACAGTATTATTTACTGGATGACGCTTCGAACAAATTTTCTTTGTTCTCTCCTATTTATCGTATAGGTAGTAGAATTTTCAAGATATCTGGTTGGACAGGTGTTGAATCACTCCTATTACATGTGTTTGCAGTTGATTCGATAAACAAAGCTTCAGTCAGTTATCAATCTCTCCCTCCACCCTGTAACATTAGATTTTAAAACTGTCATCCTATCCCACTCATTGTATTGTATGGTGGTGTAGTGTTATAGCTGAACTATTCTCTAGATTTCTTATCTTATTCGGGTCAACCAATCTAGATTTCACTGCTAGATTTTTATGCTTGGTTAGTCTGACTGCCCCTAATCTACTAGTTTGACCTATGTATTTGACCTGACAATCATTCCAGAAGGGTATTAGACAAACTAAATTGCTTTGTTTTATTGGCTTCACAGGATTGATCCTTTAACCAACAAAGCTTGTTTCTAATTGAGTTTGTGGGTTTGAATACTAGCCACTTTTATTTCTGCCTGCATTGTTAAGAATTCTGCGTAAGGCTTCCGAGGTTCTTTCTTTGTATGGAACTACTGTTGATGATTTAGATTCCTTATTGTTGGTGCTGTCATTATCCTGTGCATGTTTGACATGCATTTCGTTATTAATATTATTATTAGTAGTAGTATCACTAACACTACTATCATTATTTATTTTATTTTTACATTCCCCTACACACTTTCCGACTAATTTACCATGGTAATTATTAAGTTTTGATGCTTCTCTTAAATGCCTCACTACCTCTTTTAGATTTTCCTTGGTACTACTTAGTTTTAGTGCTCTGTCATTTAAACATTTCACCAATCCAAATTTTACTGACATGGGATGGGATGATCCGGAGTCCAAATATCTGTTTGAATGTGCATGTGGGCTTCCTGTAAACACGCTAGTTTAAGTCTAACTTCCCACCTTCTTTCCTTCTTACGCTACATACAATCTAACATTGGAAGCTCCGCTTTTTTGATTGACTTTCCAATTCATAAGTGAATTGAATCGCCTCCGCCTTTGAGTTAATGTGTTCGAAAATGCATTCTATATCCTGTGTTCTAAGTACAGTGAATGTGTCATCTACATACCTCCAGCATACGTTTTGTGGTGGAGGTGAACGTTTCGACTGCTATGTTTACCCACCTATCCATGAATATATCTGCCACAATCATTTGGTGTAATTATTATTGTTTAGAATAAAGTGATTGTAATGGTTATTTTTATCATTGATACCCTTTGAATAATAATAATAATAGTAATAATAATAATCTACTTAATTTCAAAAACAGTACAGAATAGAACTCACAGCATTTTTAGAATGGCTCTTTTAGAAAGAGTGACAATACGTCAAATTTACTCAGCCATACTCTGTTTTACTTAACCACCTACTTACCACCTTCCAGAATGAGCAGTACTCACATCAACTTTCGAACGACAGTCAGCATATCGCTTGGTGAGTTAGTAGAAATATGTCAGGGACAGAAAAATGTTGCATACAGAACCAGATTCTGTCGAATGATATATTGTAGTTTACTGATATTTCTCTTGAAGATTCTATATAAGGAGTAGATAAAATCCAATGAAAATTTTATACTACTTATACACGTGTTCAGGATAAAGCTAATATTATTATTATTATTATGATCACTTACATCACGGAATCGTTTTGAACCTATACATTTATCTGCTAACTTATCTCAATCGATTAAACTAGCCTCTCTACTTAATACTCTTTGCCTAATCTCAATAATACACTCCATATTATACTATAACAACAGAAGACAAGGGCCGGCAACCGATCGTTTTATTACGGAAATCAACACGTATTTATATATATTTCACATACATTATTATAGCTTATGCAAGCAGACAGTGCAGTCTTCTGATTGATTGTTTCTCAGAAGTTAGGCAGACAAACGCAGGCTTCTGATTGGTTTCTTCGGGTAACATCGAAAAGTGGAGCCATCTCTCTGCGAATCATATTTGCCCACGTTAAGTTTGCTGTGATTGGTTGTTGAACCAGCCTTGTTCATATTTTCTCACGACCAATATTAGTGACCTAGACATTGATGTAGATTAATGTCTACCAATTGGCTAGCAGCCTGCTCTCACCACAATACTACCAAATATGGTAGACAGAAGGAAGGTATCCTTGATCGAGGAGTTTCTATCGGCCTGGTACTCAAGTGAGCAAGCTGTTAACAAACACATTATTTTTGTCTCCTTTAGTTTCTAGAGGAACATACAGCTTCAGCCTCACGTTTCGATTGCGTTCGGTTCTCCGCCAACGTTTTCATCACCTGGCTTCACGTCTGCACGCATGCTTCCATCTCTTCTTCACATTACCTCATCCATATCACCTTCGCACTCACGACCGACTCGCCGTTTTCCATTCAGGTTCCACTACAGCGATTGCCTGGCGTGTGGTCTCACTCACTAGATGGTTTGTTTCCTCAGAGTATGGCTAATCTAACTCCATTTTTTCCTGCAGATTTGTTCCACAGTCGGTTCCTGTTGGGTTGGTTCACTCATTGCGGGAGATCCCTGTTGCTCATCTTTTCTGGTCGGTCATCTGGTATTGAGCACTATTGAGTGAAGACAGATGTTGATTAAGGTCTCTCGTTTGTTCAAAGTACTTTTCGTGATACGTCAAGTGTCTGATCCGTATAGTAAGTAGCACTGACTTCACACTGGAGTTGAAAATCCGGATCTTATTTTTCATGGTGAGCGCTAATAGACACATTATTATAGACTTATCCTGCCAGCTAATAAACAGTAAATCACATGATATGGAAGTTCGAATTTCAAGTCAATACAAAATGATTAATGGACACGTAAATTAACAACCATTCACGACAGTGGTTGTCAGCAGATACATACAATTGTATCATCATTCATGAAGAATTTGAATAAGTTCAATTTAAATTAAAGCTTACGCTGAAGGTGCTTTCTAGATAGACAATGAAAGATCCGCAATAAAATTAGACATCTGAGAGATCATGGCTAATTCACAGTGTCATCCACTTGAGCTACAAACTTTCTTAATTAATGCTCAAATATACTCATACAACACAATCCAGTCGGAAGACAAAGGAATGAAGACGACAACTCATTGAAAGGTTGTTTCATTTGGTCTGTTTAAAACAAAAATCCCCTTTAAGCAACAAACAACAATCAACAAGGAAATATGTGAAATCAATCAACCTATCGATCGATCGATCGGTCAATCAATCAATCAATCAATCAACTAATTCACTAGGGGAGGTTCTAAAACCTTTCCTGAAGAATAAAAAACAAATAATGACTAACAGTCAAATAGGTTCATTATCTTACCATGTTAGGAAGAGAAATATTGACTGACAGATTTCAGTTAGTCTGCTTATGTTTTCCTGCATGTGTGTGTATGTGTGAATCAGTAGGTTGAAGTGAGTTTACCAATTTATTTCCTCAAATACTATTCTAGATATTAGATACAGGATGATAAAAGAATCAGAGAAGTATTTCTAAATGTCGCCTAAATAATATTATACACAGAAGCAAAGGGATAATGTTAGCCATTCAGTCATTTCCCACTGAATTAGAAGACGGCAGTGACAGAGGGACAGAGAGAGGGGAAGACAGCGTTCACAATCATTTAATGACTCGTTCACTTTTGTTGACATTTTATGGCATGTTAAGGCGCACAATATGCTTGATTTTGTTTGATCAGAGAATCACCGACGTTAGAAATAAGTTCATTTCATAAAGTCTTACAGTGTTGTACAGTAAGTAATATTTACTGATGACAACGTTTCACGCACAGTTTACTACTGCGCATAATCATATCAAGGTGCTGCTCACTAACACAACTTTTTTGCCTCATTTATATATATTTATTTTTAATTTTCCTTTACATTCCCCAGTGGAACATAGGGGGCTTCAAGCTAGTGGCTTAAAGTTTCTGTAGCAGTGGTGTTTATTTTTACAGGATGGGGTTTTGCTAGCCACCTCATGGCCAACCTTTCCTCTTTACCAGCACTATTTCTGGCTTAGCGAGGTAAAGGAAAATTATATTCTTGTATCAATCAATCTCTACTTTTATATTTTGTTGATTTTTGTATCTTACCTATTCTTTTTTATCGCCCCTTCCTTCCCCATTCTATTCAATCTTTCCTGGGATAACTTAAAAAAGACTGTTTATGGGGAAGGATACTAAAATCTGTGCGTCGGTGGCACAGTGGCTAGGACTCTCTCTCAGTGACCATGCACATGGTCCGAGGTTCGATCTTCTCCCGACGCACACCTGATATCAGTTGGTCGGCCTGCAAAATTTGGGCTACCGATATCCATGCTGAAAATTCCATACTTGTACCAAAAATACAGTGTGGAATTAAGCTGTAAATCAAAAAAAAATAAAAAAAATCTTTCAGTAGGACAAGTGGTGTATCGCTGGACCAACTGACTAATATTGTTGGTGACTCATGCAAGAAGTGGATAAAAATCATCTTCTCGGATCCTTAGCACCATGTTCGCTAAAAACTCTCCTCATACATCTCATCGGATAGGACAAGAAAGAAATTGTAAAAACTTAGGGATCTTATGATTAAATACAAAAATTTAACGATACTTTTCAAGTGTTGGTTTGTAGGGATTTGGTTGATTGGTTTCAGGATTTCATCATGATCTGACATTAGTTAGAGAACCATTGGGAAAACTGGGAGTACTGGACAGCTGTTTCGTCATAGTTTGGGACTCTTCAGCAGTACGCACCCACCGGGATTCGAACCCAAGACCCCAGTGGATGTGTACTGATGAAGAGTCCCAAACTAGGACGAAACGGCTGTCCAGTACACCCAGGTTTTCCAATGGTTCTCTAACTAATGTCAGCTCATGATGAAATCCTTAACGATACCTTATTGAGCACTCATTTTCATATAATGAAAAAGTGTTAGCTATGAAAGTATTAACTCTCTGACAAACCGTAAACAACAAATGGCTCAATTTATTCTTCCTATCAATATCATTATACTGTTGTCACAATTTCCACTAATTTTTTATTTTTATTGAAATTATTATTAATGCAAATGTTTCTCAAGTGTTGGTTTTTGTAGGGATTTGATTGGTTTCAGGATTTCATCATGCACTGACATAAGTTAGAGAACGGAAGGTCCTGGGTTCGAATCCCGGTGGGTGCGTACTGCTGAAGAGTCCCAAACTAGGACTAGTGAAACAGCTGTCCAGTACACCCAGGTTTTCCAATGGTTCTTTAACTAATGTCAGCTCATGATGAAACCTTGGAAGCAAATGTTTCTGTTAGATGTCGGCAGGAAGCCTTGTCTGACCTAGGTTTCAAGCTAGTTGGCACTTACCAGTCAGCAAGGCGTATCTGCAACCATGAAAGAACTTATGTTCTTCTGAGATGCGAACCCACGGGTTCTCATGAAACAGAGGACTACAGATATTAGTTTGTTTATTAGATGCATCACACAGTAAAACAGTATTATTTACTGGATGACGTTTTGAATGAAAATGATGACATGCCTGTAAAACATGCGCATGACAACACCAAAAATAAGAAATCCAAATCACCAATAGTAATTCCATACAAGGAAAGAACCTCGGAAACCTTATTGCGGAGAATTCTTAACAAGGCATGCAGAAATAAAAGTGGCTAGTATTCACACCACCCACAAAGTCAATTAGAAACAAGCTTTGTCGGTCAAAGTATCAATCTTGTGGAGGCTTTAGGACAAAGCACTTTAGTGTATCTAATATCCTGCTGGAATGATTGTCAGGTCAAATACATAGGTCAAACTAGTAGATTAGGGGCAGTCAGACTAGCCGAACATAAAAACCCAGCAGTGATATCTAGATTGGTTGACCCGAAGAAGATAAGAAATCTAGAGAATAGTTCAGCTACACCACTCAACACATGTATCTACATACAATAGGATGCGATGCGGTACATGAGTGAAATTGATTATAGCGGAGGAATGATTGGGACGCAAACGAAGGAGAAGCTTGTTAGTTTTACCCCACATCTAGGTGCATTCATCAATTCAGCTGCACCTGCGATGAAAATTATGTTGGACACACTACTACTAGACAGCTTAGCTAGCCAACGTGTTACTGAACATCTCCCAACGTGGTGGTTTGGGAAAGGACAGACAAAAAAAACAATCCGTAGCTCAATTTTGTCACATATAATTGATAGTGGTCATGTAGTGGAGAAAACATGAGCTTTCACAAAGTAATTCATCGTATCCCGCCGAATCTTTCCGAAATACTTCGTATTCGTCTACTGCACACAGCTGAGGCAGACGATAGGCATTCGAACAACTATTGGACCTAAACTATGCTCATTCAAAAGAAGTTCGTGAACAGCCATTGTCTCTCTCTCGTTGGCCTAATAAGACCTAATCAACTGATGACTTCCACACCACCCCTTACTTATATTTTCAACTGCTTTCTTATCATCCCTTAATCTTATTATCACATCTTTATTAAAAACGTGTTTCATTTACTTCCCTTACAATCAGTCTAGCATTACTTAATCGGTTCATTTGTTTTTACCAGCCTTCATCGACTAGTTCCACCTGAACAATTGTTTGTTTAATCATGCTGTTCTTTCATTATTCGTGTTATCACACATTGCCTTACTTTTTCATCCTTATTATTGATAAAACCATTATTATTATTATCATTACTACTATTATGACTAATTGCACAATTTATATTCACCATCGTATTATCTTTTAGACAAAACATCATGATTGGTTAATATCTGAATTTTTATTTGTAGTTATTTAGGTATATTAGAGTTAAGCCTGATGAGATCTAATTGAAAGCACAATATTGTTCGCTTAAATGTGTTGTTCTAAATTTTACTATGGGAATATTGAATATATTAAAATTGATTAGACTTTCAGTAAAAATCAATATGGGATAATGTACATTCAGAAATAGTAATGAGTGTTATTAGTCACTTACAATCATCTGGGAAATAAGACGAGTATTTTTATAGTATCCATTTAACCAGGATAAGAAGAAGAAAGAATGTTCCAACTTAGTTTTTCCAGGGCTACTGAAGAAGGACTATATCTTATTACGAGGGGTGTTAGTGGTTGTCAGCAGAGTGGTAAGCCACAAGGTGTCACTTAGCCAGCTTGTTAATATCCTGGTTGACAGGCACTTGAACTCATGTGAAAAATGGGCTAAATCCATTCTGTCTGTCTAACTCACACTACCACCCTCTTCGTTCACAACTCTCCCCTTGTAATCAATCTCATCAGACAAAACCAGAAGCCTATATAGGAAACTATACGCTCGCACTAGTAAGTATGAAAACTCAACCATATCCTACTTAGCTCGTGTTCTGTACGACAAAGAAAGCATTAGGCGTCATACCTCTAACTTATTAAATAGTCAGTAGAACAATTGGATCTCGTATTTCCAACTCATATCATCATTTATAGGTACAACGTTTTCTTTCTTTCCCTTCCTTTTCTTTCTCTATCTTTTTGTTATGTGCAGCTTTGTTTCTTTCTCCTGCTTACGCCAGTAAATATGCTAGCACCTACTTTTCTAGCACCTACAAACACTCTGTTTAATTTTGGCTTTGCTACCAATATGCTAATGCGTTGTTGTCAAAAGTAACTGTGATTAACCTTAATCTATGTAGAAGTTTATTTATTGTTAATTTACTAACTGGATGCAATACTGTATGTAGTAAAATATTGAGAATTCCATTCTGTATCGCAAATACTGTTTTGGAATAAAGTAAATTATTATTCAAGTGTTGGTTTGTAGAGATTTGATCGCCAAAGACATTGGCTAGCGGTCGCGCTATGTCGTGAATTGGCAGAAGTTAGAGTTCAAGGACCATTGGATCGGGTCCCAGTGGCTTAATGGTATACGAGCTCGCCTTGTAACCGGAAGGTCCTGGGTTGTAACCCCAGTGAGGTGGGTTCGTACTGATGAAGAGTCCCAAACTAGGATGAAACGGCTCTCCAGTACTCCCAGGTTTTCCAATGGTTCTCCAACTACTGTCAGTTCATGATGAAATCCTGAAACCAATCAAATCCCTACAAACCAACACTTGAATACCAATGAGATGCTCACTGGCGACTGGCCCTATACAGGCAGGTAGTTACCTGGGTTCCAGTGAGAAGTCGTGACCAGTAGGGTGCAGCTGGTCGGGTGTGAGGACAAATACTCGCCACCGAAGACATTGGCTAGCGGTTGGGCTATGTCGTGAATTGGCAGAAGTTAGAATTCAAGGACCATTGGATCGGGTCCCAGTGGCTTAATGGTATACGAGCTCGCCTTGCAACCGGAAGGTCCTGGGTTGGAACCACAGTGAGGTGGGTTCGTACTGCTGAAGAGTCCCAAACTAGGACGAAACGGCTGTCCAGTACACCCAGGTTTTCCAATGGTTCTCTAACTAATGTCAGCTCATGATGAAATCCTTAACGATACCTTATTGAGCACTCATTTTCATATAATGAAAAAGTGTTAGCTATGAAAGTATTAACTCTCTGACAAACCGTAAACAACAAATGGCTCAATTTATTCTTCCTATCAATATCATTATACTGTTGTCACAATTTCCACTAATTTTTTAATTTTTATTTTACATTTATATTTTTATTGAAATTATTATTCATGCAAATGTTTCTCAAGTGTTGGTTTTTGTAGGGATTTGATTGGTTTCAGGATTTCATCATGCGCTGACATAAGTTAGAGAACGGAAGGTCCTGGGTTCGAATCCCGATGGGTGCATACTGCTGAAGAGTCCCAAACTAGGACGAAACAGCTGTCGAGTACTCCCCGCGGGTTTCCCAATGGTTCTCTAACTAATGTCAGCTCATGATGAAATCCTGAAACCAATCAACCAAATCCCTACAAACCAACACTTGAAAAGTATCGTTAAATTTTTGTATTTAATCATAAGATCCCTAAGTTTTTTACAATTTCTTTCTTGTCCTATCCGATGAGATGTATGAGGAGAGTTGTGAACAAAGATGGTGCTAAGGATCCGACAAGATTGTTATTATTAATGTCCTGAAAAGTTCATAAATAAGTGCTCTAAAGAAATGAGCCCCAGTAAAACTAGCGGAACAGTTCCGAAGAAATTTGTCTCTTATCAGTTTGTCATTCAAAGGTGATGATGTACAAGAGGTAGTCAAACAATGACTCAGTAAAGCTATCAAGAGAACTTATTACGCTACAAAACTCGTCTTCCTTTATACCACTAAGTAGGTGCTTCAGCAATCTGAGAAAGACACTTCAAACTGCGTATATTATTTTGAGTGTATTTATAGAGGGCAAATACATAGGTTGTACAGAAAGGCGACTATCCACTCGCATAATGGAGCATTTGTCAAAGTATTTGACAACATGGAAAGTCAAAGTGCCTAATCGTTCATTAACAAAGCATTTTGTGGACTACGGACATGACACTGACGGTGTCGAGTCATCCAGCGGACAAAGAAGCAGAAATATGCTTGCAATTATAGAAATAATAATAATTTTTCCTTCACGTTCCCAGTGGAACATAGGGCTCCAAGCTAGTGGCTTGAAGTTTCTGTAGCAGTGGTGTTTATTTTTACAGGATGCGGTCGCTAGCCTCATGCCCAACCGTTCCTCTTTACCAGGATTATTTCTGGCTCAGTGGGGTAAAGGAGTGCGCCGGCCGGGGATAGAACCCCGGACCATATGCATGGTCGGCGGGCGTCCTAACCGCTATACCACCGACGCACTTGCAATTATAGAGGCTTATGCAATTCAAGTTCATAAACCAGGTCACTGTTTACAAAAGAGATAGTCGCCACACTGAATCTACCATGATAACACGTTTTACTTGTTAACTATTATTACTATCATTATTATTAATACTTTATTATACCTCTTATTATAATAATAATGATTTACTTTATTCCGAAATCAGTACTTGTGATACAGAATGGAATTTTCAGCATTAATCACAATATTGCATCTAATTTCCTCAAAATTCAAATAAAATTAGTCACACAGAAAATTTTCCACATTTACAATAGGGGTAATGTCAACAAAACATGCAGCATGCAAAACGGAAATAATAATAATGATAAAATACGTGCCAAGTATGGTATCATAGAATTTGTATACTAAGACGTGAGAGCATACAGTTTTCTGAAGTTACTCCTTGTTCTACCTGAGGAGATGCAAGGTGAAAGCTGAGGGTAAAACGGATGCTCCAAGTCAGACAAAATCCCTTTAGCAAATTTATTGCATGAAGTCAAGTGCCTATCGACAACGACGTTAACTATGTGGTCCACTGGGACACCACTCTCCCTACTGACAGTCTTCAGTATTCTACGAATTGTGACATAGTCTTTTTAAGCAAACCAGGAAAGAATAAGGGTGAACAATAAAGAAGAATAGGTAGGATGCAAGAGTTTACAACTGTAAGATGAGGGGTTGAGTTATACCCGAGTGTCTTAACTTCTTAATGTAAAATGTCAGGCGGAATATTTTACTGGAGATTGCTAAGACATGGGAAGACCAGGAGAGATCAGAAGAGAGAATGAGTCCAAGATACTTAATTTCTGATTTGATTCCTATATCATTGTCGTCAATTTTACAACTGTCATGAGAATCGATGACTTCTTTTAACTGTCGTTTACATCTTAAGCTGAAATCAACAGTTTGACACTTAGAAGGATTCAGTTTAAGACCGTTAGACTCAGACCATTTGCTGACTTCCGATAGAAAGCTATTTATTTTAGTACAATCTAGCTGGGAGTTAACAGCCATTGAAACCGTTAAATCATCAGCGTACTTCACAAAGTTTATTTCATCAGAGTGAGGCAAGTCGTGCAAGAAGAAAGAAAAAAGAAAAGGAGAAAGAACAGCACCTTGAGGGACACCAGCTTCAGTAGGCAATGAAGTGGAAGACTTCCCTTTATATACGGTGTACTGCTTTCTATCTGAGAAATAGGAATGTAACCAGTTAACAGCCCAACATTCTGTTTGACTAGCAGCAAGTTTATTTAATAAGATGTCCCTAGGGACCGAGTCGAAAGCAGATGTATAGTCTAGGAAGGCAACGAACAAATTTAGCCCCCTTGTCTAGACTGGAAGCAATGTTATGATATAAGACGGCAGCTGCATCTAAAGTGCTTCTACTGTGCTTATAGGCAAATTGTTTAGGGTCATTAAAGGATTTAAGCGAAGGTTACAAGACTAAGTAAAAGTAATTTCTCCATAGTTTTCAAAAAAGGAGAGGTAATAGCAATGGGTCTAAATTTGACACATGCTCCAGTGGATGATTTAGGTATGGGTACAACTTTAATGTCCTTCCAAACGGCAGGCACAATATTATCGGAAAAAGATTTGTTAAATAGATCAGTAAGAGGGTGACACAGAATATCAGAACATTTTTTAAAAATAATACTAGGTACATAATCGGGACCTAAGCTCTGGGAAGGGTTTAGAGACTTGAGGCACTTTTGAACATCATTTGTGTTAAAACCTGGAAAGGGGCTATTATTAACACAAGTGATGCTGGGAAGCATGGCATTTGAGGGAGAGTAAATAAAAGATTTGTTAAGAGTACATACATCAAAAGAATATGGAATATTGTTTATCTGCTTACCACCAGTGATTTCCACATATTAGAAGGATTTTTGCAGGATATGAATTTCTGGTTATATATTACATTCAACCTCTGCATTTCAGACTTAATTAAGAAGTTAGTTCTTTTTACACCACTTTTATCTTTCATCTTATATAGTTTTTCCTTCTCTCTACGAAGCTTTTTAAGTTGAGGCGAGGAGAAACGGTCAAATTTGACGAATAGTGTTTCTTTTGGACAACAGATTTCAAAACAGAATTTCAGATAGGATGTAATATTAGAGATATTGTCATCAAGTGAATCATCATTAAACAAATCCCATCTTGTGTCACTGAGCATGTTTCTAAGATGATGTACGTTCTCATTTGAGTAGCATCTGTGAACAACTTTCTTAGACAAGTTTGAGAAGGCTTTACTGTGTAACTTTCCGTAAATTTTGGGTAAGACTCGTACAATACAATGATCAGAATTGAAGAGCGGGCTCTTTTACGAGCTTCGTATATTCCAGAATCATTTATAAATACTAAATCAAGTGAAGTATTTTGTCGAGTTGGGAAATTAACAACATTTTCATGGCCCAGCAATGTAATAAAACTGCAGTCGCTGGAGTTGAAGTCGCCAGTCACTATAGATAAGGAGTTACCAAACGAAGCAGCAGCAAAAATAGTGAATTCATCAGCGAAGATAGATAGTTCTGAGGGACTGCAACAAGGTGTGATATAGATATTTGTGACAAAAATGAAGCTATACTTAGATAAGTGTTTAGGTCGACATTTTACAGTTATACAATCAATATTGTCATTTGAGAATTTGAAGCAGACGTTGTTGGCAGTAGACCACTGAGAATTAATAAAAGTGGCAACACCACCACCTCTCTTCTTCTTTGAGCTGCATCGATTCTGTCTGTACATTGTGAAACCACTTAAGGAGACTAAATTATCGTCATATGAATCGTGGAGCCAAGTTTCTTGAAGAGTAATTACACTAGTATTACAATATACATATGAGTATATGAGTATTATAGAGAATGTAAGTAATTAATCTTGTTCGGCAGAGATCTGCAATTTGTGCTCAGAATCACAGGAACAGGCATCAAATGCACTGGAGTACACTTTAAAGCTCGTTGTCAACCACCATGAAACTTTTTCTTAAGTTTATTGGAAACTAGTAAATCAGCCGGTTGGAAACGTTTTAAATAACCGTGAGAGTGAACAATGCGATTAGGACACACAACTGAATGATTAAAATAAAATAAATCCGAGGGAATAGATGCAATATGTAAGATGGAAATTTTGGTAGCCCAAGATTTAAGCAGGCCACCGGTATTATTACTCCTGATTCATTTAAAACTATCTCTTATCAGTAGGATTATCTTAACTCGTTTTAATATTATTATCACTGATTTTTAATCAGATTATTGTTATTAGAAATAGCATTACTATTTCTTTTATCAGCACTATTTGCGCCTTTCTTGATAGATACATATTCTTTCACGCACTGATATCTCATTGTTTTTTAGCGATGCAATTTACTGTGTTGCATTTTATCTTAAATATATGCCTGTATGCGGGGTATTCAGCTGAAGAGATCTGCTGAAATGTGATGAATTTATTATATACTGATTCTGGTTCGATTCTCAGAAGGGACACGAGCTTCTCTCTTCAAGGTAGTTGCAGATACGACTTGCTGACTGACTGTTGAGTGCCGGCTAGTACGACACTTAGATTGGACAAAGCTTCCTGTGGCCGATTCCCTTCAACCATCTAAAACCATCAAATCAATAAAAACAGGCATAAAGGGGACCCACGCAAAAACCTTGGAGGATCTGGACTGCATTGATGATATATGTGTGATTTCCAGCGAACTGGGAGATATGGAGGTGATGAAAAAAAAAACAAGTTGGCAGAAGAAGAAGAAGCATCAAAGGTAGGATTTCAAATGAACATAGAGAAAACACAGGTAATAATGAAGCTACCTGACCAACAGCAACAACAACAACGGATGACAGGCAGCAATATGCATGAGTGGGAGAAATCTGAAAGAAGCAGCCTTCTTCACCTACCCACCTGCCTGGGAGGCATCGTTTAAACTACAGGTGGGAGGAATTGACGAGGATATAAAAGAGAGGATGGGAAAATCAAGGAAAGCTTTCATTTCTCTCAATTCCGTGTGTGGAGGCCAACAGGACTGACTCAGCATGAAAAATAAGATGTGGATTTTCAACTTCAATGTGAAGTCACTGCTACTCTCTGTATGGATCATAGACTTGGCACAGCACCGCGTCACCAAGGCCACTTTGAACAAATTACACACCTTTATCAACAGCTATCTGTCTTCGCTCAGTATTACTCAAGATCAGATGGACGGCCATAAAAGCTGAGAAACATTTTTTTTCCGGCAATGAGAAAACCAACTCACCAGGAACCAATTGTGCAACAATTATGGAGGCGTGAATGGAAGTGGATTAGCCACACTCTGAGAAAACAAACCGTCAAGTGAGTGGCATCACACGCCAGGCCGTCACTTAGGTAAAACTCAAATAGAAAGTGGCGAGTTGGTCGTCAGTGGGAGGGTGACATGGAGGAGGTCATGTGAAGACGAGGTGAAAAAATGTAGGCAGATATGGAGACAGTTGAAAACGTTAGCGGAGACTGGAATGCGATGTAGACGTGCGGCTACAGCCTTGTGTTCTTCTAGGAACCAAAGGAAACGGTAATAATAAGTGTTTACCATGATGGCGAGCTACCTAGAATGATGGTTACACTGGGAACCTGACTGATAGAGTTCAGTCTTCACCAAATACAGGACTTGACGCATCACACTAGTTACTAGTGCCGTATCAAAATATATCCTGGTTTATTAACACCTTTTGGCTGATTGTTTCATATTTTGATCCACTAAATGTCTAAAATGGAATTTTTTCCCTCTACACTGACCGTATATGACAGTTGGAGTCAAATTTTGTCTAGTGCACAGGAGTTTATTCCTGGTGTGAAGCTAAACTACAAGGCTTTGCATTTCAAATTCAATGAAAAATGACCATAACCGGAGAAGTTTTACAGCCAAACTGATTGTCGATCACACTGTTATCTAACTCAGGGGAATCCATGATCAGAATTAATCAGATCCCTATGAAAGGCAACACTAGGAAACAAATCCAATGCTCGCCAGTTACTGATTACAGCATGATGTTGTCTACAGTTTCAGTAAGACGTTGTGACCGATGGAGTCCACTAACTTAGACGTGTTATGGTAATTACTTGCCGAGTACATTGTCCGGTGGTTGAACTATATTTCGCGAATTCACAGAAGTCGGTATTTCCAGGCTAGTCATTTGATTCTGACCCAGTTAAGGAGCTCGCTTCACAACACCGACGACTCTGGTCTTGATCCCCGGTTGAGCGTATTGCTTTAGAGTTTGAAACTAGTAAAAAGAATATATACAGTATTTCTTCCTGATATTTCTAGTGGTTCGATTAAAGATATCAATACATCTCCACAGTTGAAACAATTGAGATTCTTGGTAACTTGCTTTTGAAGATTACAGGACGTTTTACGTCATTTATCATTTGAATAAAGCAAGAACAAAGGTGGCGATTTGTACAGAATAATACGGTACCATCATTCTTTATTTCGTTGGCTTCTCAGAAGCTCAACTGCTGACAGCCTAGGTAAATTGTGAGGTTTATGTAGGGGAAGGTCATAACACACTTGAACATTTTTCACGATGTTCGCTGACAGAAAATTCTGCAATTAGTGAACAATGCTCAGAAAATCACGCTTATATAGTTTCTCAATGATAGTTTAAGTTTATGCAAAAATTTAGGTATGCATACAATGGTAAAGAAGTTACGTAATGAAGACGAAAGATGCGTAAGATGCTGAGTGACCAATAAATTAGGTAACAATGTAATGTGTAGACCTCAAATCACAGAAACAAGAGACAAGGAAAATTACAGATTATAGCAGGGGTAACCTCGATTGGATTACTAGCTTGCCAGATTACCAGTTTGGTAGTTTTCTAGCTGGTCCCAAGCCTGGATAAAGAGGTAGGGTTGGGGCGTGGTGCTAGCAACTCCACCCCTGTGAAACAACCAAATTGCTACAGATACTTCAACGCGCAAATAAATTAAAAATTCTAAAAATTTAAACAATGACCCTATTTTTCGCTGGAATCGGGGAAGTGAAATGACGCAGGCTGGTGAAAGCCTTCGGGAGGCCAGTCAGCCGATGTGCCTTCCGTCAATGAGAGCAAAAGTAAGGACGGGTACCTGGAATGTTCGTACCATGTACGAAACTGGAAAGGCTGCCTCGATAGCCGCTGAAATCAGAAGGTATAGAATAGAAGTGTTGGGAATCTGCGAGAGCAGATGGAACGGAACTGGAAGATGCCATTCACCAACTGGGGGGACAATAATCTATTCCGGCCACCCAGAGGACAACCATGAGCACACCGAGGGAGTGGCCATCATGATGTCACCAACAGCAACCAAAGCTCTCATGCAGTGGGAACCAATCTCCTCCAGGATAATGACAGCCAGGTTCAACTCAAAAGGAAGGAAAGTTACAGTCATTCAATGCTATGCGCCTACAAACGTCTCAGAACAAGAAAAGAAGGAGGCATTCCACTGACAACTACAAACAGTAATGGACAATGTCCCAAATGGCGATATCAAAATCCTGATGGGCGACATGAATGCGAACCTGGGACAAGACAACACAGGAAGAGAACTCACCATGGGTCGTGAGGCCCTCGGTGAAATGAACGACAATGGTGAACGCTTCTCAAACTTCCACTCCTTCAATGATTTGTTGGTTGGTGGCAGCGTTTTCAGACACAAGGAAATACACAAGACGACATGGATTTCACCAGATGGAAACACCAAAAACCAAATAGACTTCATCTCAATTTCAAGAAAAAGGAGACGGAGCCTACTGAACGCAAGGTCGAGGAGAGGAGCGGATGTGGGTTCAAACCACTATCTAGTACAAGGGACTTTCAAGGAGATGCTTAAAGCCTTGAGGATAGCTGGAGATAGGCCACAATGCAAGTTCAACACTCAATTACTGAAGGACACAACCACAAAGAACACTTTCACTGCAACTGTCAGAGCAAAGCAGGAAACACTACGTGACATCACTGAAGAATCAGGCGTGGAAGACCACTGAAACTCTCCGAAGATGATTTTCGACGAAATGTGTTCAACGGTTTTAGGAAGAAAGAAGAGACAAGACAAGGAATGGCTCTCTACGGACACTTGGAAATTAATAGAAGAGAGGAGAATGGTGAAAGAGAAAATGATTCAATGCAAGGACGGACAATCTAGCTACTGAAGCTGAAAAGGCAGCAGGCAAAAAGGACCTGAGGACATTATATCAGATAACCAAATCTCTATCCGGGAAGAGATCAACACAAGCGAAACCTATAAAAGACAGCCAAGGGAAGCCCATTACCAAGGAAGAAAAACAGATTAAACAACGGGCGGATCACTTCAAAGGACTCTTGAACCGACCATCACCTGCAACCCGTCCAGAAATACACTTTGCTGCCTTTCATAGGGAAAGACTTGTAGTGTTATGCTCAGAGAATCTAGTAGACGATCTTCTCTTAGTCCTTCCTGTTTACTTGCTACGGTAAGGCAGGTGAAGTGGCGAATGCAGTTGGAGTTGACATGAGTAGAAGGATACTTATCTACTTTTGACTGCGTTAACGAGCATACTGTGTTGTAAAGTGGGAAAATAATCCTTCATTGTGTTTTCTTATTTGGTCCGCCTAAAATAAGCCGTGGTACCTGGCAAACCATTTAAAAAGGTTCATGATTATAAGAGCAAGTATTGAAGAGGCTGAGGTGCGCTGTCTTGAATGAAAATTTAGTTAACCCAGTGATTTAAACAGACTGGAACTTTCCTAAGGGAGGACCGTGAAGCTTCTACACTGAAAATAAAATTACACGCCCAAGCACACTTGATTACGATCTGTAATGAATTTCAACCCGTCGAAGTGCGATGTTAAGCCTCCACCCTGGGTCAAAGAATTCTTAGTCACCCTGAAGCCGGTGCCAGGGAAGATAACTAAGGTTCGCCATTTATCTTAAGTCAGTGGTTGATTGAACTATCGTGGTACAAATTCGCGACAAGGTATCCTCCACCAGGTTTTTCTGCACCAGAAACATATCGAATGAACTGCAAAATGAAGTCCTAGTGACATAATTCACGTGGAGAGTATCTACCCATAGTGGTCAACATTCCATGGGCAGTAAAATCAGTAAACTAACGACTTTCATCAAAGTGACGAAAGTGTTTATTGGAAACATAAATGACAAGGAGTTCACCACCAAAAGTACTATGTTGCGTTTCATATGCAGAAAGCTTTCTGGCAAAAAGCTATAGGTTTTCATATTTTAACAATAAGCTATTGTCTAACAGCTCCTGTATCTGCGTTAGAGACATCAGCAGAAGGTTTCGACAGCTATTTCGTCCTTTTTTACGAATTTTTCAACGATAACCTTGCATCAAAACACCAGTCTTTATTATTTTCTGTTCGTTATACATGGCGCTGAGTTTAACTTTTGCCGCTACATCTAACAAGAGTGAATTTAAACAAATCAATACCATGCAAAGTAATTATTTATCAGATATTGGACATCGATTATGCATACTGCTAAACGATAAGAGATCATACAAATTACACTGTCCAACACGGATATCTATGTATGTACATGTATAAATATATACACATTAGTTTAGTTAAGTCTCATGGGAAATATATCCCTTTTTTTCCTCTGCCTAATTACAAGCGACACAAAGCTTTCTACTTTAATTAGTAAAAGGCTGAATCGAAGCTTTTGTTAATTAAATCGTATGTCGCATAAAATTATCTGAAACCAATTTTCCGCTTCTTACATAAATTTGTATAACGATATGACTTGCGTAATGACGTGTCAGACAAAACTTATCATATTAAATGTAACTTTACAACTTTGAAGCTCGGTTTGTACAGTTCACGTTGTTATCGAATCAGAGGAGTGATTCAAAATTTATCCAAAATTTATGGAAAGTTTTTCTAGGCCTTCTAGAACCATAGTTTCAAAGAAAGAGGATGGCAAAGTTGCATTCTAACATGATTATGAGCAATAAATTGTCTTAGAGACATCACTCAGTAAGCAGTACTATCCCCCTAAGTAACATAGTTGATGAACAGAGTTAAGTGTGCGTATAGAAGGATTAGAGCTTAACTGGAAATCTAAGCAACAATGGATCTTTGAGCTCAATTATAGGCTTAAAATTACTTGCTATTCGCTTGGGTTTCGGTAGGTTTAGACAGCACATCTCTACTCTGCCTTGTTCCCTTATGTCTCCCTGAGTTGACTTTAATGTCGCTTATAAGCTCTCATGTCTCCGCTCTCACTGTTGGATCCACGCTCAAACTCGCTGTTTTGAATTCAGGTGACATACTAGCGATTGTCTAGACCGCGGTATCATTCAGTCGGTCAATTTTTAGCGTCTCTTTGATCCATATCCGTTTGATGTTGCATATTTGATGAGCAACGCGGTTCCTGGTTGGTTCTATGCTTGACAGAGTTTTTGCTTGCTAATCCCTTCTCTCTGTCTTTGAAAAATTTCGAGATATTAGAGGCGTTTATGCAGGATGTGAACTTCTGGTTATATATTGGATGACAGTTCTCTTCACACCAATCTTATTCTTCGTTTCATATACCGTTTAATCTTCCCCACGAAACGTTTTAAGTTGAGGGGAGAAGAAACCATCAAATGTGATGAAAAGTGTTTCTCTGAGGCAGTAAATGTCAAGACAGGAATTAAGATAACATATAATATGTGAGATAGTGTTTTCTTGTGTCTTTGAGCATACCCCTCAGATTTTGGACAATCTCTACAGAGTAACATCTGTATACAGTTTTTTTCCTGGAAAGGTAATGAGAAGGCTCTCTTGTGTGATTTTCCATAAATTTGGGTGAAATCGATACAATACAATGATCATAGTTAAACAGTGGGGCTCATTTACAAGCTTCGTATATTCTGGAGTCATTTCTAAATGCAAGATCAAGAGAAGTGTCAAGTTGAGCGGGCAAGTTAACAACATCTTCATAACCTAGCGAAATAAAGAAACTGCAGTCGCAAGAAATTAAAATCATCAGTTACTGAGGATATTCAGTGAAAACAGGGAATTTATCAGTAAACATGGATAGTTCTGTGGGACTACAGCAAGGCGTGATATAAATGTTCGTGATAAAAATTAAGTTCTACTTACATAAGTGTGTAGGTCGACATTTAGAAGTTATACAGTCAATATTATCAATTGAGAATTTAAAGCAGACTTTATTGGTAACATACAACTGAGAATTAATAATGGCAGCGACAGCACCACCACCACCACAACGTTTTACCCTGGAACTGCATCGGTTTTGTCTTTACATAGTGAAACCATTTAGGGAGATTAAACTGGCATCGTATAAATTGTTGGGTCAAGTTTCCTGAAGCGTTGTTGCACCTGTATTATGATAAATATTTGAACATAATAGAGCATCCAAATAATTATTCTTGTTCGATAATGACCTGAAATTTGAGCTCATAATCACAGGAACAGTCATCTGATGCGTTGGAATAGACTTTAAGGCTCACTGCCACCCAACCATGATGCTTTTTCTTAACTTGATTAGAAACTTTTAAATCAGCCGGTTGAAAACATTTTAAATAATCGCGGCGGCAAATAATATAATTTAAACATATAATCAGATAATTGTGACAAAATAAATCCGAGTTATCAGATGCTCACCTTTTCTGACTGGACATCTAAACTTGAGTAGTACTGAGCAAGGACAGCTGTTGATGAAGGTCTGTAGTTTCTTCGAAGTGGCCTTCGTGACGCAGTCCAGTCCCGAATCGCTGATCCATATAAGGAGTAGCACTGACTTCACACTGAAATTGAAAACCACACAGACTTGAGAGTAATAAAATCTTGTCTTACTTTCCCAATCCTTTCTTTAATATCCTCGTCAGTTCTGTCGGCATGTAGCTGAAACGATGGTTCTCAAGTAGGTAGGTGAAGGAGCTTGCTTTTTTCAAATTTATCCCATGTATACTGGCTGACTGTTGTCTATTCTTGTTGTTGTTGTTGTGGCTGTTGACCAGGAATCTTCATCACCTTTATGTTCTCTATGCTCACCTAAAGTCATGTCTTTCTTTGATGCTACTTCTGCCGACTTGTTGCTTTTCACTTGGAGATCTTCCAGTTTGTGAAAAATCAGGAAAATGATTGATAGAGACGTACAGTAACAACCAATCACAATGAAGGTGGTTGTCAAGAGATACAATATCTACCATCATTCATGGAGAATTCAAATAAATTCATTGCATACTAAAACCTACGCTAGAGCAATGTTGTCTAGCAAGGGACAACGAGAGCTCCGCAATTAAATCAACCAACTTCTCAGAGAAGTTAATTAAATGACATTGTTGTCTGGTAAAGTTACATCATCAAACTGCTGACTTTTTTGTCTTAAAGTTAATTATGTTTCTGTGTTATCATGATTTAACATCGTTTTTCTTCCATTGTCGTTATTTGATTACATAATCAGTTCACGCCCTCTACAACCTACTTCCTTGTTTCCTCACCCTTAAAATTTGCTTCCTTTCCTCAGTTTGTTTTTTCATCTCCACAGAACACGTACTTTGAAATGGTTTTGGGCAAAAAATTAATTCAATTTTACTTTCTTATCAGTTTTATTAATCTAAATGGGAAAAATGTAAATCATTTTAGTTTTAATTTAGCTTTATTTTTTCATGATTACGAAGTGTCTGAAAGTGGGTTTAAATTAGTCGAAGTTATATAACACCTTTTATTAATTCAGTGAGCTGATTTCGCCTCATAGTAACCAGAATGCTATAAAGCTTTCAAAAAGGCAGAAAGGCGACAAGGCAATCGGACCCAGATACTTCAGTGTATCCCTTCAGATCACTATTATAATGAATTCTAAAGGAGGGGAGATTTGTCAACAACTGACTGGATGAAAAGGCTACCTTATTAAACTATCAAAAGAAGAGTGAACCTGACTTCTGTAAAATCTGGTGCAGAATCATGCTTTTGTCTGTTTGAAGCAATCGGGTAGACGTTGATCCAGAACAAGCTGGGTTGACTAAAAGTAAATCATGTGTCGATCAAATTACAGCCCTGAGCATCATCATTTAGGAGAGCATACATAGTACGGTAATTAATCCTATGCCTTAACTTCAAGTGTGAACAAGCCCTCAACAGAGTTGATAGCTACGTAATTTAGTAACTGTATTATCACTAGGCTGTGCTCCAGACCCCTTTATCAACTTCATTCAATAGACGTATGAGAATACAACGTGTCAAGTGACTTACAACGAAAAACTCAGCGACAATACTATGGCCTCTAATCGGTTGGCAGTCTTGAGAATTCAGATTTCATTCCTCCATACGAACACAAGAGTAGGACATGACTACTTGTCATCACTGAAGATATACTTGATTATGGTAGACTGGATCCCGCTGACGATTGTGGAAAGAGAAAGAGAGAACAGAGGATAGCGCCTATAATATTTTCGTCATTTTCATCACTTTTATTGCCTACGTAGTACTGTCGTATAAAGAGGGAATGTCATCAGAGGCCTTACATAGGAGTCTCAATGAGGCTGGAATCAAGGTGACATTTAAACCAATCTACTCTCTCAGAGATAAACTTTGTCGGCTTCAGAACCCAATAAATGCAATGAAGAAAAATAATATAATTTACCGAATACAGCTGAATACAGTCAATTACACACAGGTGAAACCGGTTGATCGGGGTCAACTAGATTACTAGAACATAAAAATTTAGATACATCTATTTTATTTATTTTTGATTACAGCTTGATCCCACACCGTATTTTTGGTACAAGTATGGAATTTTCAGCATGGATATCTGTAGCCCAAATTTTGCAGGCCGACCATAGATATCAGGTGTGCGTTGGTAGGGGATCGAACCTCGGACGGTGTTCAAGGTCGACGAGAGTCCTAACCACTGTGCCACCGACGCACTAGAATAATTGACCTTGCTAAGTAAGTTAAATAGCCTAGAAAAAAGCTCAACCCTTGCACTGCATTGCATTCACTTGCATGTAATCACACAATGATAGGGTGAATTTGACAGGGTGAGTGTATTAAAAAGTAACACAGTTAGTTGGGTGAAAAGAGACAGAGGTTAATCTTTGAATCTTTGTTTATCAATTCAACACCGCACACGTGTAATCAGAATATTGCCCCTCCTATACCGGAGATATGGAAATTGGCAACAAACAATAAAGGGAAGTCGAGAGATAGACAGAAAATATAAATAAGACTAAATGTGAAACAGTGTGGCAATAGTTTATGCTGGAAACGGCAGCATGCCATCAGATGTCTTACCAACACGGTACACTTTGAATAGTTGATGTTAGACAGTCGAAGGCAATCTGCTGGAAGCCTTACCTAATCTAGCTAGTTGGCACCCCATCAGTCCTACAGGGGTCCTTCACTGGCTCGAATATCTCAATGGTAGCATCTTTGACTACAGTGCTGAGTGAATCCCAGAAAAGAAATGAGTTTCTTCCTAACTGATAAGTGCCAACTATCACAAAATCTAGGATCAAGGCGTCCTTTAAACGGCCTCCAACCATCTAGTATGTTCTGCACATCAACGTAACTCCTTTCTTTAACCTGATTGATTTAACGAATTTTTAAAACTGTCGCCTATTGTGCTATCTCCCTCACAGGATAGTAAATTGATTGATTGTAGTCTGTTCTCTCTGAACTGTGTTCTTTCAAATAGAAATATATCCGCATAGGGAAACTACACTTTAGTAATTCCTCAGTGGGAACAATCATTTCAGTAAGCACCAGGTGATTCTGAGGAGGACATTGATAATAGCTGGTTAAATTTTAGGAAATAAACTGCAGAGACAACAGTAGTTGTAAGACTGTTCCACCCTTTCCACTATAAATCTTAGGAGACATTCTTTCTGTCTGAAAAATAATAGTTTCGTCATAAAGCGGATATCACTTGCGAAACATAAGTGTTTTCTCCTAGCCTTGACCTCTCCATCAACACGCACACATGATCATAACCACCAAGGTTCAAATATATCACATTCCGCTTACAGGGAAATCTCATGCATTATTTAGCTATTTGTATCCAACCACCAGGATCAAGAATTCAAACTCCTACCAGTTCTTGATTTCAGTGAGCATGTGATGCCTGCTACAGGACGACGTTGTCTAGAGTTCCAGTTTTAAAGTCATAACCTTTTGTCGTCTATCATGTTGGGCGTAGGGACAGACACTCTTCGAAGACATTGGCTGTCGGTCATGTTATTTATCATGAATTTTCGAAGTTAAAACTCACCGGTCACTAGAATAATATCACAGTGACTGAAATGTCAACGACCTTACTTTGTAACCTCAAGGTCCTAGGTCCTATCCGTAGTCAGTGCAGGTACATACTGTTGAAGAGTCACAAAGTGGGATAAAATGACCGTTTCATAATGTTTCTCCAAATGAAGTTAATTCATAATCAACAGTGAAACAGTCTGTTAGCTATTATTAGGCGAATACTTCACATGGGACCGTTGTATTTCACTTCTCTCCATTTAAAATTGTTTGCTATCCTCCCACATGTCTTATCTCATTCACATTTAGCTCAAAAAACAATAATAATAATGATAATAATAAAATAATGAAATAATTAATGAAAAAATGATCTCATGAATAATTAACTTACACGAATTACCCAACTTTTTGTCTTTCTCTCTGTCTAAATGCCAAATATGGAATTTCTCAATGGCTAGCTGAAATACTGGAACCAGTTAGAAGACAAATGTCTGAGTTTTTCATGGATGATACATAATAATAATAATCACTTTATTCCACAACAATAACAATTTACAGCATGGAATTTTCAGCGTTTCTTTTACATATTGCAATGGTTTAGCTCTGTTTGTAATTATATAAATATATAAGATGTTAAAATATTGATAGTTAATAGGAAAAAAATAAAACCCCAACAAAATCACACCATTGTTAGGTCATAGTGAATAATAACAAATAAATAATATAACAAATAACACATGCATAATAAAATGCATCATTACATTTTATAGTTTAGTTAATGATTTAAAAGTTGTAAAAGTTCGTTTCTGATATTTGTCTCTTCACACAATACTCGTGCCAAATATGGTACGGTCGAATATTTTTATATTTTGCAGTACGAGCATAAATATTTATGAAATTTCTTGTGGTCTTACCCGAAGAGATAGAAAGGAAACAATTGTGAATAAAGATGATGTTCACTATCAGATAAGATAACTTTAGCTAAGTGTTTACAAGAATTCATATGTCTATTGACAACAGTATCATTTAGTTGAATCAAAGGGATAGCACTGACCCTCGCTGGACCAGCGTCGGTGGTATAGCGGTTAAGACGCTCGCCAACCATGCACATGGTCCGGGGTTCGATCCCCGGCCACTGACGCACACCTTTACCTCTCTAAGCCAGAAATAATTCTGGTAAAGAGCAAAGGTTGGGCATGAGGCTAGCAACCCCATCCTGTAAAATAAACTCTGCTACAGAATCTTCAAGCTACTAGCTCGAAGCCCTATGTTCCACCGGGGAACGTGAAGGAAAAATTATTTATTAATTATTTCTAAATGTATTGAGGGTATTAAGGATTTTAATGCCTCAGACAAAGTCATGTTCTCATTAGATGTGACTTCACTATTTAACAGTGCATCTCTCTCTCTCAGTTTGTTATATATATATATGTGATTGTATTGATACACATAGTTTAGAAATAGGCTTACCGACAATCCACCTCAAAGAGCTTCTATTGAGATGCACATTGAATGCTCAATTCACCTTCAAAAATGAGATTTTTAGACGGTGAGATGGCATTGCGATAGGATGGAAACTGAGTCCGTTGCTGGCTGATTGTTTCATGGCATAGCTTGAAAACTTTTAACTAAGTCAAAACATCGGTCACTTTGACATTTATAGAAGATATGTAGACGATACTTTCGTTATCTGCGATAACAACCTAATTCTTGATGATGTTTTGTTTGAATTCAGCAACTGCCATCCTTCTTTATAATTTACCATAGAAAAAGAATCTGAATTAAGTATTCTCTTTCTTAATGTGTTCCTTTCGTAAACGCAATGATATATCTCTCAAAAGATCCATCCACTGAAAGCCTATGTCAAATGGACAGATGACTAACTTTTATAGTTGATACTTTTCTCCAGGAAGCGGAATATAATTCGTTCACTCTGTTTTAGGATAAAACGCATTTAGAATTCTGATTGAGTTGACTCAAAGCTTGACTTCCTAAAAGCCACAATTGCAGAAAATGCTTCTCTGAACCGATTTATTGACAGTCTAAACTGGTCACCGACTCAATTCCAAAGAAAATCTGAACTTGGAATTCAAAGATGAACAAGCGTTAGATATGCTTAAAAACCGTCTCGCTAAATCAGTCAGTTAGACGTTACTTGCAACAAAATAACAAATGACGTTCACCAGACGCAAGCTGTTCACCATCTCTTTAAAAGTTAAGCTCCCACGTCTGTCCACCTCCGTGTGCATCTATCAGTTCACCTCATGTTGTGGAGCATAGTTAATTGACGCTAGCGAGAGGACGCCTTCCACAGATGGTTACGAGAACATATTCCAGCATGGTTTTAAAGAAGAGAAATGATGGTTGTGCGAAACTGTATTCTAGAGCACAACTCATCGACTCCTGTCACTCTACCAAACCTTACCATGATTTTGAGATCATCATTCTAAAGACAATCGAGGTCTTGGCGATTCATAACTTTAAGCCAGACGTTTGTGTACAAAAGAAGTATGTACATTCCCTACTTCTGGCTTGGCCGTAAAAAGATAGACATTTATTTATTTATGTATTTTGTGTATTTAGTTATTCTGTGTACCTTTCCCTTATTACTACGATTATTATTATTACTACTTTTACTCTGAATTGTTTCCGCTCGTCCTATTTACCATTATTTTGTTTTACAACACTGAATTCTGTCTGATCAAATTTCAAACCCTGTTGTGTAACGTTTTGTATTAGCCTATTATTCCTACAATTATGTACTCCTTTCCAATATCTATACATCTTATGAATTATTCTGTATTTGACATTAATTGTTTTACTACTTGACATTAAACTATGATTATAATCACAAATACTTTAATTACATTTCATGCTATTATTATTATTATTTCATGTATTCACACCTCTTATTCAACACCGTCACCGGATTCTTTATAAAAAAACACCATCCACACATATACGATTGTACAGTTTGATAATAAATTTGTTGTTGAAAAGACTGTCTTCTCTGAATAATAGATAACTGACTGAAAGTGTGAAATGAAATCGGAGAGAAATATGAATGAGTTGTTTCATGTTGTCAATAAGTACATGTTTTGTTTTGTTAATAATGCTATGAGTTACACTCAATGAGTTACTCTGTCGATTGAGAAGTTCTCTGGAGATGCTTGGCTGTAAAGGGAATCCCGAGAAAATATATTGCACTGATTAAGGCACTCTACTCGTACTCATACAGCTAGGTGAGGGCTTACGGCGAGTTTTCTTCTGAACTGGTGACGACTAGTGGTGTCCGTCAAGGATGCCCATTATCCCCTTTTCTATTCAACTTCATCATAGATGTGTTAATGGACTTAACCCTAGGTGACTTCAGCGACTCAGGGATTGACTTGCTACCGGGGAATAATCTCGTTGACTTGGAATATGAAGACGATATAGTCCTTCTAGGCGAAGACGCTGACGAAATGCAGAGTCTTCTAAACAGCTTGAGCTGTAATCTACGAATGTTTGGCATGTGATTCGCTCCCGCCAAATGCAAGATGATGTTACAGGACTGGACTACATCGACGCCTAGTTTTAAAAATAGGAAGCGAAGTGGTAGAGCACGTTGACCGCTTCACTTATTTGGGAAGTACCATCAGCCAACACCAACGGGTTGATCTCTGACGAAATCTCAGCACGAATACAGGGGGCTCGTTTCGCATTTACCAATTTACGCCACCTTTGGCGTAGACGAGATGTTCGACTATCGACCAAAGGGTGGGTGTACTGCTCATCAGTCCGCTCCGTCCTACTTTATGGTTGTGAGACCTGGCCACTGAGAGTGGAAGACATGAAAAGACTAGCTGTCTTTGATCATAGGTGCCTACGTTCTATTTCCAATGTAAAGTGGCATAATAAGGTGAGCAACATTGAAGTTAGGCGTCGAGTTCTAAGTAAACAGGGGAAATCAATCGACGAAGTCGTGAAGCTACAAAGACTGAGATGGTTAGGACATGTGTTACGTATGCCAAGTCATCGCCTCCCTCGACGAGCTATGTTAGCGGATATAGGGTCAGGCTGGAAAAAAGCTAGCGGCGGTCAAACAAAAACTTGGCATCAGTCAATGAAATCCACAACAGTTGGTCTAAGCCACCTAGGAAGGTGTAGACTTCCTGACTGGTTGGGGTCCTCGGGACGGTAAAAATCTATGGTTGGAAACAATTGGTGACATGGCTCAAAATCGTTCTCAGTGGCGCAGATGCATCCACTCCTTGTGACTTATGATCTCCAATGAAACTGTTTTGTTCTTCGTTATTACTCCTCCTTTGTCTCACACCTCTGCTCACTGTCTCTATTATGCTTTTCTTGTACTTTCTTCTCTTGCTTCGTGTGCTACACGGAGGGAGTGTGGCGACTTGAACTTCCGCACATTTGTGCAAAGTTCTATGTCGAAAACAGGCAGGCTGGCAGGCAATGAATTACTCTCACTTAAATGACAAGTTATTTACCAGAGTGTCTACCCCTGATCATTTTTACACAGCTGCTTTATGATTGTATTCAAGTCATTGTGTATTATTTCTTCGAGGCCTGAACCTTCTTTATGCATGTGTGGATATTCTCAAATGATAAAATTGACTGTATAACTGTCAAATGTCGACTTAAACACCTATGTAAATACAAATTCATTTATATCACAAACATTTATGTAACATCTTGTTGTAGCACTTCAGAATTATTTATGCTTGCTGATGAATTCATCATCTTCTCTACCTGCTCTTTTGGAAACTCATTGTCCATAGTGACAGGTGATTTTAATTCATGCGACTGCATCTTTTTCACAGTGCTAGCTCATGAAAATGTCGTTAACGTTTCCACCAGACTGGATTCTTCATTTGATCTTGTATTTATAAATGACCTTGGAATATACGAAGCTCGTAAAAGAGCCCCACTATTTTACTCAGATCATTGCATTGTATGGGTTTTACCTAAAATTTATTGAAAGTTACACAAGAGAACTTTTTCACACCTTTCCAAGAAAACTGTACAGGTATGTTACTCTCTATAAAGAATATTCGGAATTTTAGGGGCATGCTCAAAGACACAAGGTGGGACCTGTTTAATGAAGATTCTCTTGATGACACAATCTCTAATATTACAAGTTATCTCAAATTTTATCTTGACACCTGCTGTCCGAGAAACCCTCTTCATGAGATTTGACCGTTTCTCTTCCCTCCAACTTAAACAGCTTCGCAGGCAAAAAGAAAAGTTAAATAAAATGAAGGATAACACTGGTTTGAAAAGAATTAACATCCTAATAAAGTCTGAAATGCACAGATTGAATTCAATTTACAACCAAAAGTTTATATCCTGTAAAAATGCGTCTAATATATGGAAACATTTCAAAGAAATTACTGGTGGTAAGCAGATGAATAGTATTCTTTATTCCTTTGACGTTTGCACACTAAACAAGTGTTTCATAAATTCTTCTGCAAATGCCAAAAGTCCTAGTGTTACAAGTGTTAATGAAACCTGCTTCCCTGGTTTCAGTACAAATGATGTTCTAAAATGTCTCCAGTCTCTGAACCCTTCTTGTAGCTTGGGTCCAGATGGTTTGTCTAGTGTTATGCTTAAACAGTGTGCATGAATCCTGTGTTATCCTCTCATGGACACATTTAATGAATCTTTTTCCAGAAATGTTGTGCCATCCGTTTGGAAGGACATTAAAATTGTAACCATACCTGGAACTGGAACATGTTTTAAATTTAGACCTATTCCTATTACTTCCCCTATTCTAAAAGTTATTCTCTACTAATCTTCAACCTTCACTTAAAACCTTTAGCGACCCTAGACACTTAACTTATAAACACGGTAGAAATACTTTAGATGCAGTAGCAGTCTTGTATCATAACAGCTTAGACAAAGGGACTAAATTTGTTCGCTGCACCTTCCTAGATTACACATCTGCTTTCGACTCAGTACCTAGGGACATTTTGTTAGACAAGCTTGCTGAAACTCAAACTGACTGTCGGGTTGTCAGATGGCTACATTCTTATTTTTCAGGAAGGAAGCAGTACACTGTATGTCGAGGAAAGTCATCCACGTCTTTGCTTACTAAGGCTGGTGTCCCTCAGGCGCTGTCCTTTCTCCTTTTCTACTTTCTTTCTTCTCGCATGATTTGCCTCACTCTGATGACCGAATAAACTTTGTTAAATATGCCGATCATCTAACTGTTTCAACGTCTGTTAACTTCCAGCTTAACTGTGCTAAGATCAACAGCTTTCTGTCAGGGATTAGCGAATGGACTTCGTCAAATCGTCTTTCACTAAATCCTTTCGAATTTCAAAGTGTTAATTTTAGTTACCGACTTAAACGAAAGTTAAATGAAGCTGTTGGTTCCTATGACCCTTGCAAAATTGATAGTGCTGATATAGAAATCAAGTCTGAATCTAAGTATCTTGGATTAATTCTTTCTTCTGACCTATCCTGGTCATCCCATGTCTTAGAGATTTCTAAAAGAATATTTCGTCTCACTTTATACATTGAGACGTTAAGGCAATCAGACATAACCCAATCCCTCCTTCTCTTACAGTTTGTCAACTCGCGTATTTTACCTCTCCTTCTATACTGTTCACTCACCCTTATTCTTTCCTGAATTGCTTAGAAAAGACTATGTCACACTTCGTTGAACTCTGAAGACTGTCAGTAGGACGAGTGGTATCCCATTGGACTATATCGTTGACATTTTTAGTGATAGGCACTTGATGTCATGTAACAAATGTGCTAAAGGAATTTTGTCAGACTATGAGTGCCCACTCTACCCGTAGCTCCAACCTTGTTTCTCCTCAGGTAAAACAAGAAATCTTTTCAGAATACTTTATGCACGTACGTCCAGGTATAAAAATTCTACTATACCGTATTTAGCACGCATTTTATGTGATGAAAATTGTGTGAACTAACTAACCTTCGTGCCACTACTAAATAAACCATTTCCTCCTCCCATATAACACCAACCTTTTTTGTTATTGTACTTCTAATATTCATAATCCCCTCATTTATTTGCCCTTATTTGTTTATTTTTGTCATAAGTGTGAACATAATTTAAGCTGTGTTATAACTGTTAATTTGGTATTTCTTCTCACCATGCTGTTATATCAACAGAACATTAGATTCAACAATCTATAACGTCCTAAAATTTGGGAATTGAATTGACAATACTATCTGAAACAAACTCATAAATATTCATGCTTCGAATATTTTTGACTTCATAGCGTAAACGTGGACAAATTCCTCTGGTTATATTTTGATTATTTCCTTTAATTTCTAGAGGAACATAGGGTTTCGGTCGCTCGTCTCCATTGCCGTCGGTTTCCTGCCAACGTTTTCACTTCGCTCCACGTCTGCCCACAGAGTTTCATATCCTCTTCACATGACCTCCTCCAGGTCACCCTTGCACTGACGACCAACTCAACGCTTCCCTTTCAGGTTCCTCTTGAGCAATAGCTTGTCTAGGGATGTCACTTGATGGTTTCCTCAGCTTATGGCCAATCCATCTTCATTTCTTTCTGCCAATTTGTTTCACAATCGATTCTTAGTTGATTTGCTCCCAGAGATCCCTGTTGCTGATCTTTTCTGACCGGCCATCTGATCTTGAGTACTGAGTGAAAACAGCTGTTAATGAAGGTGTGTAGTTTGCTTGAGGTGCTCTTTATGAAGCACTGGTCAAGTCTCTGATCCGTATAGTGAGTGGTAATGACTTCACATTGGAGTTGAAAATCCGGATCTTATCTTCATGATGAATGCTGTTGACATCCACACAGACTTGAGAGTAATGAAAGCTTGTCTTGTATTTCCGATCTTTGCTATGATATCCTCGTCAGTCCTGTTGGCCTGTTGTTGAAACAAAGCTTTCCAGGTAGGTAAAGGAGGTTGTTTTTTCAGGTTCCTCCCATTCATGCTGGCTGATTGTTGTCTGTTGTTGTTGCTGTTGGTGTTGGCCAGGAATCGTCATCACCTCTGTTGTCTCTATGTTCACCTGAAGTCCTATCTTCTCTGGATGATTCTTCTACCAACTTTTTGCTTTTCACTGCATATCTTCCAATTTGTGGGAAATCAGACATATATCATCGGCGAAGTCCAGATCCTCTAAGTTCTTTGTGTGAGTCCATTTTATGCATGTTTCCTCTCCTTAGGTTTGTTTTAATTTTTAATTTTATTTATATTTTAAGTAAATCAGATGCAGTATTCGGGAAAATGCTGAGAATTCCATTATGTATTATAAGTACTGTTTTTGGAATAATGTAGATTATTATTATTATTATCAATAAAGGTGATTTCTGAGCAGTGTTCATCAAATTTATGATCTACTGTTAAATCACGTTAATCTTGTGACATTTGCTTGAATGTTAAAATTATTCTACACATAAACTTTATTGTTTTGTAAAAGAATAGTTACTGAACGCAGAATATTCTTTTCGACAGCCCGCTCTTTTTTATCAGGTTCTACGCTTATACATACATAAAAGTGATTGAAAGTCCTGGCATTTAATAGAATACAGTTCAGTGGCATTAACATAACACTACTACATGCCCTTTTTTTCTACCCGACCGATGGTGATTCCTCAATTGAAAGATGAAGTCTCTGGACTAGACAAGCCACTCTTGATTTCATCTCTAATTCAACTGTGTTTGCCGTGGAGCGAGTTATATTGACCGTTGGTCTAGGAACTTAATTTTTCATGCTCTCTGGAGAACACTTACCGGTGTGGTATTGCTAAATAGGGGTGTAGTAAAAAGCAGCATTAACAGGTCAGTATTAGACCACCTAATCCAAAATGGACACAAAGCCAGCCAGCATTGAAAAGTCCATCCCCACCATCATCTATTGGGTACCAGATTAATCGCCAAAAAGATCCAGGTACCGAGAACCCTACCAAAAAAGCAGAGGCCAGCACTATTCACCCGAGGCAAACAATGCTCTGGGTGTGTAGAAGAAACACGTTCAGCTAGGCAGCTAGCCACTATTCCCGCCTTTGCCTTCTGTGGGGCTTATAAATTTAGGCATTCTGCATCACTACTACTTTTTGTAATTTGTCTGATATTCAGTGAGCACTGTACTGTTGTGTTGATGCTGTTAAACTGTAATCCACTGATAGTGAAGGCTTTCATTCACCATTATGTTTGTAAAACTGTAGAGCCTGATGAAGAAGAGTAGGTTATCGAGAAGAATATGCTTTGTTCAGTAACCATTCTTTTGAAAATAACAATTTTAACGGACATTTTTAATCAGTTATTGATTTTTTATTTCAGTCTGTATAAAGCAGATGAGAAGTGGACGAAATGAGTGATGGTAATATCTTAGTCTTCAAAAACACTTCTGTTATTCTTGCTTTATTCAAATGTGAGTATATTAAAAAATTCTTGCTGAACGAAATATTTCCATACTGAGTCTTAAGAACAATGTCCCGTTTTTGTTTAGCCAACCAGAAAAGAAAAGAAGAATACTAGGAGCTGCATCTTCGAAAACACCTTGTCAACTCTGGTCATCGGGAACCCTTACCTGCATGGATGCTTCACAATGCTACACAGACTCCCGCAGTATCATACGAGAGGACTTTGCATATGCCATCTGTACATAGCTGAATCATTGGTTATTCGAGATCTGAAACCTGACCTCTGCATTCAAAGGTATTACATACATTTACTCGCCCTACCGTGGCTAGAGTAACGTTCTTACTGTAGTTTTGCTTCTTTTTATTATGTAAGTTAACTATTGTTATTACTATTATTATTATTATCGTCTTTCTACTAGTTCTTGTTCAAACTCTACACGAGCTTATTGATTAGTCATTATCTCACATTTATTACGTCATGCTGAATTCTGCCTCTTCTAATTTTCAATAAGTTATCCTTTCTACATCACACTTTGCATTACGTAATACATTTTCTGAGGACAAAATTTGCCAGTATCTGATTAGTCTAATGGTTCCTTTGTTAAATATACTTAATACGATTGTGCAGCAGCTTATGAAAGTGTAAATCGGCGAAAAGAAAACTTTCTTCGCTGTTGACGTCCTTTTCGTATGACTGATCTTATTGTCACCTATAATGTAAACTTCCACAACGGTTAACAGATTTATTGGTGGGCGGTGACTAGCAGTGGAATCCAGGATGCGCATTTCGTCTAATTTGGCACTCATCATCCGGATGTACATGCTGATATATTGCAAATAGTCTCTCTCAGTAATATAAATTTTTTGAGTTATAGATATTTTTTTCTATTATTGTTACTATTTTAATTATTGTTTCCTTTGGTCCCTAGAGGAACATAACGCTTCAGCCGCATGTCTTCACAGCATTCGGTTCTCTGCCAATGTTTTCATCACCTGGTTCCACGTCAGCCCACATGCTGTCATGTCTTCTTCAAATCATCGCCTCCTCTTCCACGTCACCCTTGAACTGACAACTAACTCGATGCTTCCAACTCAGGTTCCACTCGAGCGACTGTGTGGCGTGTGATGCTACGCATTTGATGGTTTGTTTTCTTACAGGATGACCAATCCAACTACATTTCTTCGCGAATATTGGTTGAACAATTGGTCCCTGTTGAGTTGGTTCACTCTCAGACATCCGTGATGCTGATCTTTTCTGACTGGCCATCTAATCCTGAACGAATTGTTGAGAGAGGACAGATAGCTGTTGATGAAGGTCTGTGGTTTGTTTGAAGTGAAATTTTTGACGCAGCTCAAAGTCTCTGATCCATATAGAGAGTAGTGCTGACTTTACATTGGAGTTGAAAATCTGTACCCTATTTTTCATGCTGAGTGCTGTTTACCTTAACACACACTTGAGAGAAATGACGTTTCATGTCTTCACAAAAACTTTTTCTTTTGTCGCAAGAAGACTCCTCCTACTGAAGTTATATTATCAGTCAACAAGATTATATCCACAGATTCAGTATTCGAAGGTGAACAAATTACAATAAATTCACAACTTCCTGGCCAGAAATACCAGAGAAATAAGAATGTTATGCAACTAAGGAAATGTAGCGAGAAGATAGGGATATCTTAGACCAACGTGAAGAACCTAGAAGATCTGGATTTCGCGCGTGGATGATTTATGTTTGATGTCACACAAAATCGAAGACTTACAAGCGAAAACCGACCGACAAACTGGTCGAAGAAGCAGCCGGTGAAGACAGGATTCCAGGTGAACATAGACAAGACGGACGTGATGAAAATAACCAACCAACGACAACAACAAAAACAGCAGCAACATCACGCGCGAATCACCATCAACGGGAGGGATTTGAAATAGGTTGTTACTTCACTCACTCACTTATCTAGGGAGCATTGTTTCAACTACACGCAGTCAGAACCAACGAGGATGTCAAATCGAACGAGAATCGGGAAGGCGAGAAACACATTCATCATCAACCCGAAACCAATCTGTAAAAATCTTCGTCACTCAGCCAGCATCAACAACAAAATTCGATCGGATTTTCAATACAAACAAGCGTCAGGTCATCAGCTCTTCCATACGGATCAGAAACGTGGCGGGCGGGCGGGTCACAAAGAATATTTCCAACCAACAGGCTTACTCAGACATTTATCATCAACAAAAACTGTCTTCACTGGTTCTATACTGAAGATCATATGGCCGGGCCGGAAAGAATCACTACCAACAAGAAACTATGAGAACAAACAAACAAAACAAGAACCAACCGCCAACCAACAAATATGCAGGAGAAAGTGGAGGTGACACATTGGACACTCGTTCGCTGAGGAGGCATCGCGCTGGGTGATATCGCGCACGCGTCAGGCCATTGCTCGGGTGGAACCAGGCTGAAAAGGAAGCGGCAAGTAGGACGTCAGTGCAAATGTGGGTGACATGGAGGAGATCGTGTGAAGAGGAGTTCAAAGAGCATGTATGGACTAACATGGATGCAGGTGGAAAGTAGTGTAATAGTTGGAAATCGCGTCAGGGTCCTTGTCTAGATGTTTTCCTGTAGACAAGTCAAACTATCCCCACTTCTCGACCAGATCAACATTTTCGCTCACTGATGATTCTCTACGGGATAAGATTTCAGTGTGAAGTCATAATCCACGGAGTCCACCAATATGGTCACAATAACAGTTACTCTTAGAAGACATTGATTGTAAGTCGGGCTACATATAGCGAATCGCCGATGATCTATCAGTGATTAGAAAGTCAATGATTTTCTTTTTGTAGCGTAGAGGTCCTCAGTTGGTTCACTGGTTGAGTGAACTCATGAGTCTGTACCTCTGAAGAGTCGCATACAAGGACAAAACAGTTACTTCATTATATTTTGTCCACTGAAGTCAATTAATAATTGAAATTCAGGAAATAAAAACCATTAGCATCAAGTAAACAATTCTCTCTCTACTTTTTTTTCCGTTTATTCCCCTCCCACATTTTTCATCTCATTCATGCTTAGCTCAAAAAAAGGGAAACTAGAAAAACTAAAAATAATTTCCCTATTTGTGACTTAATGAAATAATTAATGGATACATTATCTGATAAATAATTAATTACATGAATTACTCAACATTTTGACTCTCTCTCACCCTTTGTGTGTGTGTGTCTAAATATACATCCCTAATGCAAAATTCATTGAGAAAGTAAAGCAGGATGCGAGAGAAATATGAATGCTTTTCTCCGTGAGTAAGTACATAATATGTTTTCTTTTCCCTGATTTGGGTTGAACTCATTATACTCCTACTCAAATGGCAAGTTGTATAAATATATATATCAGCGTATCTACACCTGGTCATTTTTACACACCTGTTTTACGATTGTATTCAAGTCTTTGTATTGTTTTATCGAGGCCTGAACCTTCTCTGTACATGCGTGCATATAATAAGTGTGACTTCTGAGCAGTATTAATGAAATTTATGATGTAATGTCAAACGACACCTATCTTAGGATAATTGTTTCTATCCAGTATAAACATTCCCTAGTGAGTGAAATGTTCGCTCTCAATGGCCCGAAAAATATGCACGAGTGAGACATTGTGATGGATAAGTTTCGACATATACATTGAATTTTATTAGCTGATGGTTATTTGGAGAACTTTATCACTTGTCACAGTAAAGAAAGACCACATCTCGAAAAGACAGCTTCTGTACCAAAAACAAAGCTATCTATATTAACTTACCTACTATTCAAGGGTGACCAGATTATGCAGTTGACAGCTAGCTCAAAGACACTTCGGTCAGCTATCAAACTCACATTCTACGCCACATTTCTTTTTCTCGTTTGCTGAACATTTTCAATCCCTGTACGTATAATTAAAGGACGAAATTCTGTGGACACTACTTTAAACTGTATCTACAAGTTGACCTGCAGTTGTAGCTGTGACACCTATATAGGTAGAACCAATAGAATGTCGAAAAGAACATGTTTCAAAATGTCTACTAAATCATATAGAAAATCACAACGCGATTAATCTGAATCGAAAACCAGCATCATTCATTGCAAAACACTTATTAATGTATCAGATCACAAAATCAATATCAATTAATGACTGTTTCACAATCATCACATCACGTAACTCTAATTCAAGGTTATTGAAGGTGATGGAAGCACTTAGGATTAACCACATACAGCCTAAACTGTGTGTACAAAAAACAATAGACTTCATGTTAGTCGTAAAGCGATTGTAAAGAAACTATGAAATGACGATATCATCTCGCGAAATTTGTCATCAAAATGCCTTACTCAAATTTATCAAATGGACTAATTGTTTTAGTCGCAAGAATGTTAAAATTATTCTGCATATTTCGATGTAGCTGTGTTCCGTGAACTGACTGGATGGTTGGTTTGCAAAGCTTTTATTGCCCTAATTCCTAAGCAACATTTTCATCGCATACTTCAATTTGAATTGAAGTGAGCTTTTATTGATTTCTTCACGAGTTGATTAGTCATCTCTCCTAGTGGGGTAACTTTGAACTTGATCGGTTGTTTTTGTGTGTTTTCATACCGTGTAGCACACTTAGATTGGTAGTGATTGTTTCCTTCACTTGAAGTTTGATATATTGTTGCATGAGATTTCTTTGGTATCTGCAGAGACACTGGTAGTTGTAAAACTGTTCAACTCTTTTAACTATATATCATAGGAGACATTCTTTCTAGGTGAAGATGAAGCAGTAAGTTATCGAAGAAGACATTGCAAGATGGTCGCGTTATGACATGAATTGTCAGAAGTTAGAATTCATGACCTGTCCACTGGAATGTGTCCCAATGGCTTAATTGCCAACGAGCTCTCTGGTCTTGTAACCAGATGGTCTTGGGTTCGAACCCTGGTGGTGGGTGCGTACTGATGAAGATTCTCGAACTAGACTGACGAAACAGCTTTCCAGTACTCTCTGCAGGTGTTACAATAGTTCTCTAGGCTGCAAGGCAACCTCGTATACCATTCAGCCACTGGCAGCACCCGATTCAATGGCTCATGAATTCAAACTTCTACAAATCCGTGATTTAGCGCGATCCCAACCGTTGTCGTTGGTGGGACATACTTCCACACACGAGCTTGCCTTGCAACCGGAAGGTCCTGGGTTCGAGTCCAGTGAGTGCGTACTGCCAATGATTATCAAACTAGGATGAAACAGCTGTCCAGTACTCAAGTGCAGATTTTCAATGGTTCTCTAACTGATATCAAGCCGTGATCTAGCCTCGGAAAAAACATAACTAATCCTTAGAGACCAACTCTTGAAATTTAATCTGATGCTTGCTAGTGACTTGCCACAGGACGGACTTTCCTGGAATTCTAGTGAAAATTCATGACCAGTGAGGTCCAACCAGTCGAGTTTGAGGATGGATGTCCCACCAACGACAATGGTTGGGGTCGCGCTAAATCACGAATTGGTAGAAGTTAAAATCCATGGGCCATTGACTCGGGTGCTGCCAGTGACTGAATAGTATACGAGCTCACCTTGTAACCGGAAGGTGTTGGGCTTGAACCCTGGCAGGGGGTGCATACTGCCAATGGTTCTCTAAGTGTTGTCAGCTCATAATTAAATCCTTCAACCAATGGAACAAAATCTCTACAAAACCAACACTTGAAAAATAATAGTTTGGTCACCAGCTGATATGAGTTACAAAACACAGCTGTTTTCTCCTAGCCAGGACCTCTCCACCAGGGTTCAAATCAAACGCAATACGGTTAAAAGACAAGCTTGCAAATCATTAATGTATTTGAATACAACCCCGAGGGCCGAGAATTCGAATTCCTAACAGTGCTTGATGTGAACTGGCATATGAGGCTTGCTACAGGACGAAGTTGTCTAGAGTTGTCTTGTTTCACAGTCATAAGCCTTTGGGGTCTTTCGTGTTGGCCGTGGGCATAGACACTCTTCGAAGATATTGCCTACTGGTGACGCTAAATATTGCAAATTGTCAAAGTTTTAATCCATCGGTCATTGAGTGACATCACAGAGACTGAAAAGTCGACGACGTTTCCTTGTTACCTCAAGGTCCTAAGTTTATCTGTCATGAAATGGAGTCATACCTGAGTACTGTTGAATGCGGAAGAAATATTCATCTAAATGAAGTGTGTTAGCCATCATTAATTAGGTGAACACTTCTCATGTGACCAGTGTATTTCATTTCTCCCCTTATTTTAAATTGTTTGCTATCCTCTCACATGTTTCATCTCATTCACATTTAGCTCAAAAAACAATAATAATAATAAAATAATGAAATAATTAATAAATAAATTATCTGATAAATAATTAATTACATGAATTATCTAACTTTTTGTCTACCTCACTCACTCTCTCTCTCTCGCTGTCTAAATATACATTCCCTAATGCATAATTCATGGAGTAATGGAAACGGAATGCCAGAGAATTATGAATGAATTTCAGACTTGAATAAGTACATGAGGTCTGAAGTATGCAAACAGAGAAAAAACCAGTTGCCGCTTTTTTTTCCCTTTATTAGAAATAGAAATAATATCAGATAACACGACTGGCAGTGTACACTGATAAAATTGAGAATCACGTTTTCTTCAATGCTTTTTATAGTATTTATGATATCTCATCCTATGAATCTTTCGGATATTTATAATAATAATAATAATTTACTTTATTCCAAAAACAGCACTACTTGTAATACAGAATGAAATTCTCAGCATTTGTCATAATATCTTGCATCTGATTTACTTAAAATATGAATAAAAATTAAAAATTAAAACAAAAGTAACCAGAGGAATGTGTCCACGTTTACGATATGAAGTCAAAAATATTCGAAGTACGAGTTGAAAGTATTAAATATAACAATAATAATATTGATAGTAATAATAATAATAAGAGTGAGTTTGTTTCAAACAGTACTGTAGATTCATTTCGGAAATTTTAGCGTATTACTACAGAGTATTGAATCTAATGTTTTGTTGATATGGCATAGTGAGGGGAAATACAAGATTAACAGTGGTAACACAGCTTAAATTATGTTCACACTTATGAAAAATAAATAAATAAAAAATAAAAACAAAAAATTGAGAGGATTATAAATATAAGCAATACAATAACAATAAAGTTTGATACTGTAATGGTGGAAGAAATGGTTTATTTAGTAGTGCCAAGAAGGTTAGTTAGTTTATGCCTGACACCATTTTCATCACATAAAGTACACGCTGCAAAATATGGCAAAGTGGAATTTTTATACCTGGACGTACGTGCATTAGGTTTTTTGAAAAGATTTCTTGTTGCACCAGAGGAGACACAAGGTTGGTGCTGAGGATGTTGAAGTGGATGCTCACAATCTGACAAAATTCCTTTAGCACATTTGTTATACGACATCAAGTGCCTATCACTAAAAATGTCAACGATATGGTCAAATGGGATACCACTCGTCCTACTGACAGTCTTCAGAGTTCTACGAAGTATGACGTAGTCTTTTCTAAGCAATTCAGGAAAGAATAAGGGTGGGTGAACAGTATAGAAGGAGAGGTAAAATACTCGAGTTGACAAACTGTAAGAGAAGGAGGGATTGGGTTATGTCTGATTGCCTTAACGTCTCAATGTATAAAGTAAGACGAAATATTCTTTTAGAAATCTCTAAGACAAGGAATGACCAGGATAGGTCAGAAGAAAGAATTATTCCAAGATACCTTACTTCAGACTTGATTTCTACATCAGCATCGTCAATGTTCCAACGGTTATAGGAACCAACAGGTTCATTTAACTTTCGTTTACGTCGGAAACTGAAATTAACGCTTTGAAATTCGAAAGGATTTAGTCAAAGACGATTTGACGAAGTCCATTCGCTAATCCCTGACAGAAAGCTGTTGATCTTAGCACAGTTAAGCCGGAAGTTAGCAGACGTTGAAACAGTTAGATGATCGGCATATTTAACAAAGTTTATTCGGTCATCAGAGTGAGGCAAATCATGCAAGAAGAAAGAAAACAGAAAAGGAGAAAGGACAGCGCCTGAGGGACACCAGCCTCAGTAAGCAAAGACGTGGACGACTTTCCCTGACATACAGTGTACTGGTTTCTTCCTGAGAAATAAGGATGCAGCCATCTGACAACATGACAGTCAGTTTGAGTTTCAGCAAGCTTGTTTAACAAAATGTCCCTAGGTACTGAGTCGGAAGCATATGTGTAATCTAGGAAGGTGCAGAGAACAAATTAAGCCCGCTTGTCTAAGCTGGAGACAATATTATGGTTCAAGACTGCAACTGAAACTAAAGTACTTCTGCTGTGTTTATAAGCGAATTGTTTGGGATGGTTAAAGGCTTTAAGTGAAGGTTGAAGATTAAGTAAGAGTAACTTTTCCATAGCTTTTAGAAAAGGAGCGGTAATAGCAATAGGTGTAAATTTAAAACATGTTCCAGTCGACGACTTATGGATAGGTACAATTTTTATGTCCTTCCAAACGGCTGGCACGACATTTCTGGAAAAAGATTCGTGAAATATGTCCCTGAGAGGGTAACACAGGATGTCTGCACATTTTTTAAGAATAACACTATTTGTACAATGAACAGGGATAAAATGACCGATTGGAAAGCATTTCATACATTTGAATAACTAACGCGGATATATAGATAGCTAGATAGATAGATGAGTAGCTATTCTATTCCAGTAACGCTGTCACCTTATAAAGCTACACTTCTGCATGTCACCACTTGTAGGCTCATGGATGGGAAGTTTGTGAGAAAAGGCACCAAATTACTCTGAGATATATGCCTTCCTTGAAGTTAAGCAAATCTTTAAATTTCGATAAAGAAAAGAAGACGAAATTTGCAGTATAAAATGGTGTCGTCATTCTATTTCGAAGGTTCTTATCAGCTGCACACCCCTTTCTGAAATTACAACGGTTATATAAATGATAATAACATACCTTAATGTCTGAGTGGTAGTAGAGAAAAAATATTATAAAACTGACGAATCCAAAATGAAAGTGTTACAGTTTGTTGTTTGCAACGACATAGATTGCGCATCGGCAGTATATGATCGCCTAAATGAGACCCATCTAAACATCAAATACACCATAGAATATGAACATAATAATGAATTCAATTTCCTTGATCAAAATGTAAAAAGAATAAACGAAGGCACGATTGAAAAGTCCATCTACAGAAAAGAAACCTGGACTGGGAAATATCTTTATTAAAACAGCTTTTATCCCATAAGCTATAAACATGGTTTAGTGAGGACTTTGTTTGACAGAGGCAGGAAGCTATGTTTACCAAAGACGGTCGAAGAAGAATTAGATTTCATCAAGAAATGCCCGAGAGAAAATGGGTAACCAAGGATAAGAAAGAAAAAAAACTCAACTGTAGAAAAGAGAAAGGGGTTTATTTGTCTCTCATTGAAAGGAGACATAGTGTCACAAATGATTGACAAAAGACTTAAAGGTACAACAAATCGAAGCTTCTCGGCAGCTGAACTCATAACATTATACAGCACCCCTTCTTCTTTAAGCCACTCAAAACTGGATAAATACCCTGCTGATGTCACCTGCAACTGAGTTTATGAATTCACGTGCACTTGCGGGAGCAAGTACATTGGAAGGACGGAAAGAAGGGCTTCTATCCGGTGGTTTTCTGAACGTATTCCAAGAAACCTGTGCCTGAAAGGAAGCAAATATTCTCAGAGTAAAATTAGCAGATATACTGTTGATTGGTTGGGAGAAGACGAGTTGGACATGAGTCCGATGGTGACATTTTGGAAATCACTTCAAGAGGAAGTGAAATCTTGTAAGTAGCCGTGGAGTCACTTGAAAATGAGTGCGGATAACAGAGCATAATGGATATCTGCTGATAAAGCCCTCCGTTCTCCTCAGACTTCCAAAAGATGTATTGCCCTAAGAAAAATTTGAATCGTTTTCCTAAAAATTTGATAAGATGGCAGTCCAAAAATGTTTCTGGAGACTAATAGGCTGTAATTATTCTAGAATTTGGGTACAATCCCGTCACAGTACTTACATATACGCAAAATATTGTCATTCAATGCCTTTCCGTAATTGCCCTTTTCAATGCAAATACAAAAGAACCTTTGGTGAGTTGTTTTTTTTAAATAAGAATTATCTTTTAAAAAATTTACATTGCCAGCTTAGTCTTTATCCTTTACATAACTGAGGTTTTTACCGCCCTACTCACATGACACTCCTTTGAACTTCAAACGATGAAAGTGAACGTAGGATGATTTCATGCTGGGTATTTCTTTGAGCACTTTAATTTTTTTCTATTCTTTTGTTCCTGAAATGGGATGTAGTACTCAAACCTTTCAGCATTCACGTTTTCGATTAGCAGTGGTGTGTGTGCGTCGCTGGCACAGTGGTTAGGACTCTCGCCGACCATGCACATGGTCCGGGGTTCAAGCCCACGCCGACGCACATCTGATATCTATGGTTGGCCTGCAAAATTTGGGCTACCGATATCCACGCTGAAAATTCCATACTTGTACCAAAAATACGGTGTGGAATTAAGCTGTAATCAAAAATAAAAAAAAGTAAAAAAGTGTTTGTTTTACGAGTCAGCTTGCCTATTTTTCAGGCTCATCATCATTACTCTATCACAGGCCACAGTACATGTGTGGTCAATGGGGATAACTGGAAGATATGACAAAGATAAAGGTAATCTAATCAGAACACCAACCTTGTCTTCTTTATGGAGGTGGCAACCTACAAATTTAATTTACGGTGAAGTTAAACAGACAACAATCAGTCAGCATAAATGGGAGGAACCTGAAAGAAACAACCTCATTCACCTTCCCACCTACCTACCTGGGAAGCATCGTTTCAACTACAGGCCAACGGAACTGACGAGGATATCAAAGCAGCGAGGATCGGAAAAGCAAGGAAAGCTTTCATTACTTTCAGGTCTGTGTGGAGGTCAACATTCACCACTCAGTATCAAAAATAAGATCCGGATTTTCAACTCGAATGTGAAGTCAGTGCAAGACACTATACCAATCAGAGACTTGGCGCCGCGTCATAAAGAGCACCTCAAAAAAACTGCACACCTTCATCAACAGCTAGCTGTCTTCGCTCAATACTGAAAATCAGGTGGCCAGAAAAGATCAGCAGCAGGGATTTTCGGCAGTGAGCGAACCAACCAGGAACCGATTGTGAAACGAATAGGCAGGAAGAAATTGAGATGGATTGGCCATACGCTGAGGAAACCATCAAGTGACTTCACTAGACAAGTCATCGCTCGAGTGGAACCCGAAAAGGAAGCGGCCAGTTGGTCATCCAAGGGTGACTGGGAGGAGGTCATGTGAAGAGGAGATGAAAGCATGTGGGCAGACTCGGAGCGGGGTGAAAACGTTGACAGAAAACAGAAGGCAATGGAGATGCGAGGCTGAAACCCTATGTTTCTCTAAGCATTAAAGGATATAATAATAATAATAAAAAGGTTTATTTATTGGTGCAAAGTCGGTTGATTATTTCAACCCTGACACTATTTTCATCAAATAAAAGACGTGCCAGTTATGGTATCATGGAATTTCTATACTTACATATGCTCACATAAAGTCATTTGAAATAACTTCTTCTTCTACCTGAGAAGACACAAGGTGAATGCTGCGAGTGTTGCGGTAGATGTTCACAGTCTGACAAAATGCCTTTTACAAATCTGTTGCATGAAGTGAAGTATCTATTAATGACGATATCAATGATATTACCCACTGGGATACCACAACTCGTCCTATTGAATATTAAGAAAAAGGCACAAACACCGAAGAAAATTTTCTTTTCGACGATTCATTTTCATGAGTTGTACAATCGTAATTGAAATTACCGAAGAAATTTTTAGACCAATCACAAACTGGTAAACTTTGTGTAACACTGTGAAGCATTCATGCAAGTTGGGGAGCTCGATGTCTGGAGATGACAAGGTGTTCGAGTATAGAGCTGTTGTTATTCTTCTTTTCTCCTCTGGCCGGTTAACCAAGCTGGGCAGTGTTCCAGAATACGTTTGTGAACTTGACGTTCCTTACGGCCGATATACTTTGCTCCACACGAGCAAGTGAATTGATAAATACACACTGAAGTGGCGAAAAGCGATATCTTGTCCTCAGCGTTAGACTAGACTAACTGTCTGCAGGAAAATGTGATACGTAGAGTGGTTGTTGGAAATGTATTCTTCAGACTTTTAGAAAATCGGTTTCTGGGAATTTCCGCTGCAAAATCACCTTTGAATGCGAGGTTCATGAAGAGAGTCTTCTTAGGAATCATTGTAATGTTTGACACCTGAGGCTTCTCCTTCATGTTTTTGTCTATAAATCTTGGTGGATACCCATTCTCTAGTAAAGTTTCACGTAATAAATTTAATTCCTTCTCTATCATGCCTTCCGAGCAGATTTTTCTAATCCTTGAACACAATGCACGTACCAACTTTCTCTTTCGGATCAGTGGAACAAAGCTCTGGAAGTTGATAAATTGTCCAGTCCATGTTGGCTTGCGGTATACCGACCTTTGGATCGTAAACTCATGTTTTCTGATTAGTAGTAAATTGAGGAATGAAAAAGAGTTGTTCGATTCGCGTTCTAAAGGGAATATTATTGATCGATGCGCTGCGTTGAAGGTTTTGAGGAGAGAATCTAAATCACATTTTTTCACCACAGATTATAAACGTATCACCTACATATCTCTTGTATAAGTGCAATTGACTTATCAAGGGATCAAGGATGTTGTTTTCAAGACTCGCCATGAAACAGTCGGCTACTCCATCTTTCTGTACATAGAACTGTTCATTGAATTTGAACTGGATATTGAACGTATATCTGAAAATTGTCAGAGTTCTACGAAATATTACATTGTCATTTTTAAGTAATCAAAGAAAGGATAAGGGTAAAACATACAGAAAAACAGGTAAGATGCAAGAGTTGACAAACTAAAGAAGGGGGAGGGCTTGAGTTATGCTCGAGTGCCTTAACGTCTTGATGTAAAAAGTCAGACGAAATATATTTTTAGGTGTATATATGTACGCATATACGACTGTACAACTTGACAATGTTATTACTAAATAGCATAACACTTCTTCAAACGCCTCTTCTTTGTATGCCCTTCTAAATAATTCTAATTTCTAAAAATACCCATCGAGTCATGAAAGTAATAAAAGGCAATTGAGTGGAGAAAATTTTTTCTTTATTGACAAAATCATCTTCAGAGGCTGTAGAGTAGTATTTAATAATTAATAATAATTTTTCCTTCACGTTCTCAGTGGAACATAGGACTTCAAGCTAGTGGCTTGAAGTTTCTGTAGCAGTGTTTAATTTTTACAGGATAGGGTTGCTAGCCTCATGCCCAACCTTTCCCCTTTACCAGCATTATTTCTGGCTCAGTGAGGTAAAGGAGTGCGCCGGCCTGCGGTCGAACCCTGGACCATGTGCATGGTCGGCGAACATCCTAACCGCTATACCACCGACGCACAAGAGTAGTATTTATAGTTACCAAAAATGTATAGTAGTCCATTATTGAGTAATATGGGGGTGTGGTGACATAACTGATGTAATTACTAAGATGTGGCTTCTAATGGAAAAATAAAAGTTATAAATTACGCACCAGTGATACAGTTGTTGGTAAACTAAAGCGTCTCAGATGAGTCACCATGGAAAGTGGATATCCTTCAAGAATCTTCGGGAAAAAAATGAAAGTGAAGCAAGGGTCCGAAAGAACCCAAATGGTATCGAAGAAACCACCATTCATGAACGTTGAAATTAAAGGCGATATTACACTGCTGAGATTCTAAAGAACCGCTTATCCAGATCACTGAGAAAAGAATTCTTTTAGCTGAGCTACGAATCAATTTATACAGCGAATGAATGATCAGTAGCTGTGTGTGTGAAGGATAAACTGTCACCGTGGACCACGTCTATGTATGTTTAATAACGCACCTGCTCGTGTGGAGCTAGTTATATTGGCCTCACAAATTGGCGCACACTTTCCAAACGCATTTCTGAACATTATCCGGCATGGTTGGCAAAAAGACATTTAAAGAAAATTACTGATTCAATTCATGAGCACTTCTTGAACTGAAGAAACATAGCTCCAAAAGAGTCGTCTTTCAGGGTTATCTACAACGTGAGACCAAAGTGGTAAGTAGGGTGTCACGTTTCTGCATCTGTGTAAGGCGGGGGCGCTGGTGATTCGTCAATACAACCCCGAACTCCTTATACAGAAAAAGGTTATGAAGCCTCTCTCTCTCTACCATGATGTTAATCTCTTCAATAGTCATCCACTGCAATTATTTTAAATTTTAAATTATTAATTTGCTTTTACTTTATTAATTAATTAATAATTATCACTCATAAATGTTCTTTTTGTACGTTTTCTCTTATGCACACTTGTTAAATGGACACTTAACTACCACTGTCAATGAATGTGAGCATTGAAGGTTCCTTAATTCGCCTTGGTGACCATTGGCGGGAAACTTGAAGTTGGAAGTAATTAGCAGGCAGCCTTGCTGCGACCTAGGTTTCTTGCTAGTCGGCACTCACCAGTCAGCAAGGCACACCTGCCACCTTGAAGGAACTCATGTCCCTTTTGAGATTCGAATCCATACCACCCATTGCTGCAGTTAGAGACTTTAACACTGAGCTATCCGACCTCGCGATTGACCTCAAGTAGGACAGTAGTGGACATTTTAATTGAACACTAGTAACTGGTGTGATGTGTCTAGTCCTTCCTTTGGTGCAGACTGAATTCTATCAGTCAGGTGTGCAATGTGGCCACCTACTTCTAGGTAGCTCGCCATCAAATTGCACACTGATTTGGTGGTATTAGATAATTGGAAGCAATCGGCAGGAAGCCATGCACATGGGTTTCGTGCTAGTTGGCACTCATCAGCAAGGCGCATCTGCAACTGCCTTGAAGGAACTCATGTTCCTTGTGAGATTTGAACCCGCGGGGTCACCCATTGTCGCAGTCAGAGACGTATCAGTTATGTCAACCCTCACCTATTACTCAATAATGGACTAGCATATATTTTTGGTAAATAAAAATTCGATTGTACAGCCCCCTTCTGAGACGATTTCTTCGATAGAGAAAAATATTTCTCTGAATTGTATCTTATTTTCTTCATAATTTTAAAACGCGCTCGTGAACACTATCCAGCCTGGCTAGTAAAAGGAGAACGAAAACGGGTAAATAGTTCGGTGACAGAACATCTGGTGAATTCAGAACATTCAGCGCCACTCGAAAAATCCTTCAAAATCATTTACAAGATTCGATCAAACCTATCAAAGGGAGTAAAATCAAGACATCTGGGCATAGCCGAGGCGCTAGCTATACAAAAGCTTAAACCCACGCTTTGTATACAAAAGAAATACGTCCAACCCCTGTCCTTGCCATGGCCATCATAAACAGGTAATTTTTGGTAATCACCATCCCATCTCCTTTCTTATCTAAACTTCCTGTTTATTCATGTTATTTCAAGTTTTTCTTAATCCCTGTTTACACTACCATATTTTCATACCCGAACTTAGTGTTTATTTTGTCATTTTACTATTTCTACGCGTCGGTGGTATAGCGGCTAGCACGCTCGCCGACCATGCATATGGTCCGGGGTTCGATCCCCGGCCGGCGCACTCCTTTACCTCACTGAGCCAGAAATAATGCTGGTAAAGAGGAAAGGTTGGGCATGAGGCTAGCAACCCCATCCTGTAAAAGTTAAACACTGCTACAGAAACTTCAAGCCACTAGCTTGGAGCCCTATGTTCCACTGGGAACGTGAAGGAAAAATTATTATTATTATTATTACTATTTCTACATATTTAATCCCTGATTGCATAAACAATTATTCATCACATTAGTTCTTATCCAAACATCCTGTCTATTTTGTTATTTCTACATTTCTAACCCCTAATTTCACAATGTTAGTCTTCTTAGTTATTATAATGCTACTTTGTTTGTTTTATCCATCCCCCGTTTATTATGGCATTCTAATTCCCAATTTTAATTTTTATTAATTTGACCCTTGCCTGGATATTATTCTGGAACTTTCCCATCCATTTGATATAAATACACGAATGTACAGCCTAGATGATGACTTCGTCGAAAAGAAAATTTTCTTCGCTGCAACTGTCTTCTTATTTACTCCTATGACCCAATGTGTATATTCCGTAATTTTAAATTTATCACTTCAGTAGATTATCAAGTAATAATAATATGAAAAATTTAGATAAAAAAAATAAATTTTCACTCTTCATTGCATAACTCTTATGCATAAATGACTTTTCTCCTTTTTTATACATTTTTTCGTTATGCAGGTGTTGACAATTTGACGTTTTGTTTTTAAATAAGGGCACTAAAGAAACACAAGAAGAGGAATGAACTGGAATTTTGTCATTTTCCCTGCTGAACAGTATTCACGCCTGTTTCAATGAACAGATTTATTGAGAAATTTACTTGTTGTTATCGTTGTTGATATTTTGTGATTATTCAATTGGAAGTGAGGTGGATGACTTTAGGGAATAAGATTACAAGACACTGGATTAGTGTTCATTCACACTTAAAATGTGTTACTTCTTTTAGTTTGTTTGTTAATTGACAAAGGTAAATCACAAATAAAGCAGGTGTTAGGATTACGATTGTTCGGTGTTTCCATTGTCCTTCCTTAATTAAGAAGAAAAGAACTCACTGAGACGTTATAAAACAAGAGCATTAAGGAAGATATCAATGAATTTGAATAGTGGCAAACGAGCGTGCATCGGTGGCCCAGCGGTTAGGATGCTGGCCGACTATACACATGGTACGAGATTTGATCCCTGGCCAGTGACGCACTCCTTTACCTCGTTAAGCCAGTAGTGAAACTCGTAAAGCGGAAAGGTTGAGAATGAGACTAGCAACTACCCCATCCTGTAAAAATTAACACTGCTACAGAAACTTCAAGGCTCTAGCTTGAAGCCCTATGCTCCACTGGGGAACATGAAGGAAAATTTGTGAATTGTGTCAAACGAGCGAAAAGCAATCGAAAAGATTTAAACTTCAGTAGGGAAAAGTGTTGAAGAAATCGTCTCTGTATTCCCTAATATACAAACGAACACTTTCTGCGAGGATTGATCCCGTCAAGTTAGGTAAAAACGTTAGGTTAGAAAAAAACGCAGCGCTACATGACGCTGGATGCATTAAAACACGACCAGATAATTCGGTGAGTGGTGCAGATTCAGTAATCTGAAAAGTAGTACGGGTAGGTGGGTGGAGAGACATTGATTACTGAATCCTAGTTCATCGAGTGAATCTACACCCAACACAACACATGCAACAGGAACGACTCAATGCAAATACCAGAGGTATGGAGGATATTATTACCCCCCAGTCAGTCAGCCAAATCAGAGGAGGATAATAAATAATCTTAAATTTACATTTCAATTCACCTACATCATAATATTCTAACTATAAAAACACTCGTCTTATTTCCCATCTGATTGTATTTGATCAATAACACTCATATTATTATTTCTGAATGTACATTATTCTATATTGATTTTTATTCAAGTGTTTAATCATCAATTCCACTCATGTATATAAATGAAGTAAGAAAGTTATGTTAGTGACTTGGTATGATTATATTCACGAATAAACTGTGCTCGAAAATTGTTCATCAGTTAATATTACTGTACAACACTGTGTAAATCCTAGACCAGAAAAGCCGTCGGTGCTTAGCGTCCCGAAACAGCTACTCCACATGAACCTTCAATTCAATGGGGATATGTCTGCGGAAATACTAAAAAATCGTCTGTCGTGCTCACCTAGGAAGAGCTTTTTCGCAGCTGAACTACGACTAACCTTCTCCACAAAACCTATGATTCGTGTGAACGTGAAGGATAAGCTACCACTGCTGGCCTCATCAATGTGTATCTGTTAATTCACCTGCTCGTGTGGCGCCAGGTTTGTCGGCCGTACCCACCGTTCGCTTTCCAAACTTATCACCGAACACTTAGCAAAATGGTTTTACAAAGGAGAAAAACGATGCCCCCGCAGCTGCATCTTAGAACATCTGATAGAATCCGGACACTAAGCTACACCCGAAACAATCTTCAAAGTATGATAGAGAAGATTTGTAGCTCAGGTGGATGATTTTGATGTGGTTTTGTTCTCTGAGCTGGATGGTTAGTTTGCGAAGCTTTCATCACCTTACTGGGTGACATCTTCGCAAACTAACCATCCAGCTCAGAGAACAAAACCACATCAAAATCTTCAAAGTCGTCTACAGAGTAAGAAGTAGTCTTAATATATGTGTAAAACTTGGGCACTGTGGTAGTAAGTAATTCCATATTAGTTTGTTTATTAAATGTATCACACAGTGAAACAGTATTGTATACTGGATGACGTTTAGAACACAATTTATGGTTCATAATCATATCAATTTTTGTCACACAACTTCGAGATTTGATTTTTATAGTTTTTTCTGTCTTCTATTTGTTGTATGTGCAGTAGAATTTTCCATATATCTGGGACAGGTGTTGAATCATTCCTATTACATGTATTTGCAGTTGATTCGATAAACAAAGCTTCTGTTATCAATCTCTCCCTATACCCTGTGACATTAGATTTCAAAACTGTCATCCTATCCCATCCTATTGTATGGTTGTGTGTAACTGCATGTAGTGCTATAGCTGAACTACTCTCTAGATGTCTTATCTTATTTGGGTCAACCAGTCTAGATTTAGCTAGGTTTTTATGTTCGGCTAGTCTGACTGCCCCTGTTCTACTAGTTTAGCCTATGTATTTGACCTCACAATCATTGCAGTCAGGGTATTAGATAAACTAAATTGTTTCGTTTTAAAGGCTCGACAGGATTGAACCTTTAACCGACAAAGCTTGTTTCTAATTGAGTTTGTGGGTTTGAATGCCAGCCACTTTTATTTCTGCCTTGTTAAGAATTCTGAGTAAGGCTTCCGAGGTTGCTTCTTTGTATGGAATTACTGTTGATGATTTACATCCCTTATTCTTGGTGTCGTTATTAATATTATTATTGTCACTATTATTATTACCATTTTTATTAATGTTATTATTATTGTTATCGTTATTATTATTATCACTATCGCTATTATCATTATTTATTTTATTTTTACATTTACTTACATATTTCTTGACTAATTTATCCGGGTAATTATTAAGTATTATTAAGAAGTAGTCTTCCTAAAGGTGCACTAATCAGACTTCTTCAAACTGCAGAAGCAATGGCGATTCACTTGCTACGTCCTGAACTATATATACATATATATACGACTGCTCAGCTTTAGAAAAGACTAGTTGTGAAAAGTCTTTTCGCTGAATACTGTTTTCTGTAATCAAGGAAAGTCTTGATATAAACCGGAAAAAACTCATTATTCACAGCCATTAGTGAAGGATTTTCATGGTTCACATTTCAGCGGTCAAGACTTAGCAGTGAAGATGGACAAACAAATACAATGACATGCATTTACTGCAGTTCAAAACTAGCCACCGCATTTGCACAGATGACAGAGCAGAAGATAACGCCCCTTAGCGTTTACGAGGATGAGGCATGAGTTCAAATCTCTCCTAGAATATCTTTACTCAATACGGGTATTATTGGGACTTTGAACTGACGACTCCAGAGTAGGACCAAACTAGAATTCTGGATGCCTGTGCTAAACACCAACAAAATCAAGTACATTCAAGTTATTTATTCTTGTTAATTCATTGTAGCGTCCTTCAAATAGGTCTATACAGGGAAATGAGCCTAATCAATTCAATCCATTTTTATTACTTAAGAGGTAAACATCTCAGTTAAAATTAAATAATTAGGAATCTTAACCATCATCACCAGCCCCTAGTTCTTAACTCAGGAAAATAATATCGTGTTCTGAACCCTAATAAACAGTCCTTGTGGAAAGTTGCAAATGTCTGAGAACTGAAGAAACGACCTTGGAAATTTCAAATTATCTGGTTTGATTAGAAACAGGGTCGAGTCGACTGTGGAAACGAGGGTTGTTTTGTCCTTTGAATGACTTTTTGTATCGGATGTCACCGTAGACAAATTTGAGAGCACATAACCAATGTAACGACAGAAGACAAGGTCAGCCAGGAAACAGATCGTTTATTCAGGAAATCAACAGATATATATAGATTTTTATATACAATATTATTAACGTTATTGTTAAACAAGAAGCAACTTTTTCTTATCGGTTGTTTTCCTGCTGAAGGTTATTCTGTACTGCTTTTGACCGATTCTTAGAAAGTCAATTCATGTATCCACTGAGTCGTATTTTCATACGTTAAGTCTGGCGTGATTGGTTGATGAGTTCCTCAAGGCTAAGTTTTGTTATTGTTGTTTTTCATGATCCGTTTCGAGAGGTGACCATTGATGTAAATTTAACTGGCGGATGGTGACTAGCAGTGGAATCCAGAGTAACCCGCATTTCGTCCTATTTCAGACTCGTCATTTGGATGTACCTGACTTCTTCAGTGGGTGATGATGTCCCTGTCAAGGCTCAAACCCAAGGCGCATAATTTCAAACGCCAAAACGTTATCCACTAGACCATTTAGGCCACTATCTCACCTCTTTTTCAACGGGTGATATTAATTATTTAATTGAATTTTAGATTTTTCCGTCGATATATTGGATCGAAGTGCTCGATCTCAGGTTGACATGCCGGTTTTTTGTGCAGATGTTTTAACAATGAATGAACAGGAAATTAGAATTCTCTTCGTGGATGGTGACTAGCAATGCAATGCAGGATGCGCATTTCGTCCTATCAATCGATGGGAAAATATGAAATTCAATTCAATAATTAATACGACCCATTGAACAATAGGTGGCTCTGGTGGCTCAAGTGGTCTAGTGTATAACGCTGTGGCGTTTGAAACTATAGGCACTGAGTTCGAGCCTCGGTGGGAACATCATCACTCACTAAGAAATGTAGGTACATCCAGTGGATGAGTCGCAAATAGGACGAAATGCGCAGCCTGGATTCCTCTGCTAGTCACTATCCACCAATGCCCAGACATCACCGAGGCATCTGCACAAGAAACCAACATGTCAACTTGAGACCGAGCCCTTCGGTCTAATCAATCGACAGGGAAATCTAAAATTCAATTAGATTGATGTAAATTGTTGTGTACGATTTTGACTTGCAGACAGCTGTCACCACAATACTACTATTAATAAAGGCAGTAGTAATAAAAAAAGGTTACATAAATAAAATAAATAAACAAAATAAATAAATGTGCATTTCTCTAATATCTGGGTGGAAATAGTGACTGTACATACTCATATTTTACACAGAGGCCTCGCTAAAATTCGTGAATAGGCAACGCCTACAATGTGTTTGGAAAATTGAGCGGAGAAATAATGTGGCAAGTTAGTTCGAATTCAATAGATTATCTTAGGACTTTTTAGTTCAGTTTGATTGTAATAAAAGTCAATCGAGTACACTAGAAAAGAAATTCTCCTATCCTTTCTTTCTCTCATGTAAAGCCATGTTGGAATGTGATCTGGTATTTGTGTGGAAAGCATTTTTTGATTACAGCTGATGGATGTTTTACCACAAAGTAGGTGAACCAAAGGGTTCACATGAAGGCGGTCAAACGAGGAAGCGTATCTTCGACACAGACGGAGAACAATTTTAGACGAGTGATGGTTGATTAGGGTTTTGCTAGGAAAGACATCGTGCTAAATGATTTAGTATGACAATTTTCGAGCATATCTAATACCTGATCAACTTTGAATTTCCGATTCATGAAGGTGGTTGTCTTTTTTGGAAATGAGTTACTGACCACTTCAGATTGTTTATCATTCGGCACTTATCAATCAATAGATCTCGGACACTGTTTTCAATAAAACTAGTTTCTAGGAAGAGAAATTACGTGTTAACTCGGTCAGAATTCCAAGTATGTTTTACTCTACAGTAAAGGAAATTAATGAGATTTCTTAACATGGAAATGTAGAAATTAATTCGCTATTCATTCAATGTGCGTTTTTGGTACATGGATCTTTTTAGAGACCTATTAACTTGGGATTCTTCAGCAATGCGCACCCACTGGGGATCGGTTCCAGGACCTTCCGTTTACAAGGCCAGTGAGCTTGTAGACCGTTAAGACACTGGGATCCGATTAAGCGGCGAATTCATGAATTTTAAATTCTGCCAATTCATGACATAGCGTGACCAGTGGCCTAATTATCTACGAGCTAGCTAGCGTTGTCACCAGAAGGTGTATGGCGTGTACTTTTGAAGCAGACCCCCAGCCTATGCTGACTAAACAGCTGTCCAGTACTCCCTGACGGGTTTTCCAATAGTTCTCTAACTGATATCATCTCATGAGGAAATCCTCCTAGCACTCAAAGAAAACCCTCACAAAAAACCAATACTTGAAGAATAGGAATCGTTGGTTAATATTGATTTTTTATTGTAAACTGTTAGGAAGAACGGAAGGATGTTAGTTATTGTGAGTCGGTGGAACAGTGGCTAGGAGTCTCGCCGACCAAGCACATGGTCCAGGGTTCGAGCCCCTGCCAACGAACACCTGATATCTATGGTCGGGCTACCGATAGCACATGCTGAAAATTTCATACATGTACCAAAAATACAGTGTAGAATCATGCTGTAATCAAAACAAAATTACAGAAAAATATTATCAAGCGATACTTTGTTGTCACGAAACTCCGTACACATATCACCTTCTATGAGGGTTGTTAATTTTCACCAGAAAATAGTAAACCAGCAGTAGATCCAGGGATGAATTATTTACCACTGTCAACAGGAGAAGTAATCGGTTATTGATCTCTGAGGTGAAACTCTGATCGTCTTATCAGCTTGAAGGGAAAATTGAAGAGAAATGTCACATATACACATACAACAAGACAGTAATTAATCGGATTTTCTGCATGAAAACCCAGACTTCTTTTTTTGTAAAGGGGAAGAGCTCATTGAGGCGCATGTGTTTGTCATTACTGATAAGGAAATCTGTCGCCATGTTGATAATTTTGTCTAGTACTTTTTGCCTAATTAAATCGTGAGACAAGTTTTTCCCCAATTCTGTCTGAAAATGCAATCAAAAATGTCTGACTAAACAATTTACCCTCATCAGTGATGAGGTAGTTTACGGTTTTAATATATGCATTAATATGCATTATTATTTGCATTATTCGGTTAAGATTTGAATGGAACGTTGAATTCCATCTTGTGTGATGAGGTTTCAGTAGTGAATGAATTGATTTTTCTGGTAGCATTTCAGAAATTCCATAACTTTCTTGGTCAAGAACCGGGTAGTAAGCTAGTAAACTGGAAGGGTTTGCATAACTTCCTATTTCGCCTGAATAAATAAATGTACTTTAGAAGTGAGTAACTTTCAGTCTATATGGATATATATCTACTATCTGTGTGTGTGTGTGCGTCGATGGCATAGCGGTTAGGACGCTCGCCAACCATGCACATGGTCCGGGGTTTGATCCCCTCCAGTGACGCACTCCTTTACCTCGTTAAGCCAGAAATAATCCTGGTGAAGAGGAAAGGTTGGGCATAAGGCTAGCAACCCCATTCTGTAAAATAAACAATGCTACAGAAACTTCAAGCCACTAGCTTGAGGCCGCCTATGTTCCACTGGGGAACATGAAGGAAAAAAAATCCTTGTGTGTGAGTGATGTAAGAGTGATCTGAAGGAAAGAAGGTAAGTCTGGTTGTTCACGACCACTATCTATCATCAGTGTTTCTTCTTTGTGTAACCTAGTTTGGCGCCAGAGTTCATTTGTGAAAGTGGTGACTTTTTTCAAATTTCTAAGTTTGTTAGTGATTGATGCTTCATATTGTTGGTTAGGTAACATCACCAACTTCATCTCCATATTCAGTTGAAATCCTGTTGTTTCCCCCTCATACTTCCGTTAAAATTTTGGTTTTCTCTAGTAGATCTTTAAATTTTTATGTGACATTTCATATAAATCTACCGAGAAGTTCAAATCTTCTAGGATTTTCACTCTGTCCAATGTATTCTTTAGCCAGGTTCGAATCCTGGCAGCGACACCAAATGTAACAACAGAAGACAAGGGCCAGGCAACAGATCGTTTTATTATGAAAATCAACACGTATTTATACATATTTCACATACATTATCATAGCTTATGCAAGTAGACAAACGCAGGCTTCTGATTGGTTGTTTAGGGATTCCTCGACAAATAGAGTTCTCTATCTGCGAATCATATTTTGCCACGTTAACCTTGCTGTGATTGGTTGTTGAATCAGCCTTGCTCATATTTTCTCACGACCTGCTCTCACCACAATAGTAGTAGTAGGCACTACACTTTAAGCCTTTAACGATCCTAAACAATTCGCCTATAAACACAGTGGAAGTGCTTTAGATGCAGAGATGCAGTCTTGCATTTTAACATTGTCTCCAGTTTAGACAAATGGACTAAATTTGTTCGCTGCACCTTCCTAGATTACATATCTGTTTTCGACTCAGTACCTGAAGACAATTTGCTAAACAAGCTTGCTGAAACTCCAGTACTCCCAGGTTTTCCAATTCTTCTCCAACTAATGTCAGCTCATGATGAAATCCTGTAACCAATCAAATCCCTACAAGCCAACACTTCAAACTGACTGTTGGGTTGTTAAATGGATGTATTCTTATTTCTAAGGAAGAAAGCAGTACAGAGTGTATCAAGAGAAGTCGTTCACTTGATTCGTTCATTGCTTACTGAAGTTGGTGTCCCTCAAGGCGTTGTTCTTTCTCCTTTTCTATTTACTTTCTTCTTGCATGACTTACCTCACTCTGATGAAATGAACTTTGTTACGTATGCCAATGATCTAACTATTTCAATGTCTGTTAATTCCCATCATGACTGCACAGCTTTCTATCAGGAGTTGGCGAATGGTCTTCGTCTAATAGTCTTTGACTAAAACCTTCCGAGTGTAAAATTGTTAATGTGAGTTTCCGATGTAAAAGAAAGTTAAATTTTTTTTGATTACAGCTTGAATTCACACCGTATTTTTGGTACAAGTATGGAATTTTCAGCATGGATATTGGTAGCTCAAATTTTGCACGCCGACCATAGATATCAGGTGTACGTTGGCACGGGATCGAACCTCGGACCATGTGCATGGTCGGCGAGAGTCCTAACCACTGTTCCACCGACGCACAATTGAAGCTGGTAATTCTTATGACCGTTGGAACATTGATGGTACTGATATAGAAACTCAGTCTGAAGTCAAGTATCTTGGATTTGTTCTTTCTACTGACCTATCCTGGTCTTCCCATGTCTTAGCGATTTCTAAAAGAATATCTTGTCTGACTTTTTACATGAAGAAGTTGAGGCACTCAGGCATAACCCAAACCCTCCTCCTCTAATAGTTTGTCGACTCGTGCATCTTACCCATTTTTCTTTACTGTTCACCCTTATTATTTCCCGGGTTGCTTATAAAAGTCTATGTCATAATTCGTTGAACTCTGAAGACTGTCAGTAGGGCGAGTCCTGGTGTCCTTATTGGGCCATATTGTTGACACCGTTATTGATAAACACTTGGTTTCATGCAAGAAATTCGCTAAAGGAATTTTGTCAGACTGTGAGCATCCCCCACTTTACCCACATCGGAAGTCTTGTGTCTGTTCAGGTAAATCAAGAAGTCTTTTCAGAAGACTTTATGCATATATGTCTACGTATAAAAAATTCCACTATACCATATTTGGCACGTACTGTATTTGATGAAAATAGTGTCAGGCTTGAACTAACTAATTTTCTTTGCACTACTTAATAGGCCATTTCCTCCACCCTTACAACATCAACTTTTATTGTTATTGTAATACTTATATTTATAATCCTCTCAATTTCGTTTTGTTTTTATTTGTTTATTTTTTCATAAGTGTGAGCATAATTTAAGCTGTGTTATAACTGTTAATTTTGTATTTCCCCTCACTATACTATATCAAGAGAACATTAGATCCAATAATCTATAACATGCTAAAGTTTCCGAACTGAATCGACAGTACCATTTGAATTAAACTCACCGTTGTTATTCTTATATTTATTATTCTCAGTTTGTACTTCAAATATTTTTGACTTTATATCGTAAACGTGGACAAATTCCTCTGGTTAATTTTATTTACATTTTAAGCAAATCAGATGCAATATTATGACAAATTCTGAGAATTATATTCTGTATTTTAAGTACTGTTTTTCGAATAGTGTAGATTTATTATAATTTGTAATAGGAGTGTACAAAGAAGGCTATAAAACTCTACTTTCTAAGTTGTATGATTATAATTGATGACAGTGATTATGAACGATACATTTTGTGCGAAACTGTGTCCTCTAGTAAATAATACTGTTTCGCTCCGTATGTGTGATATATCTGATAAACAAACTAAAAGTTTTTTATTACGTAACTGGTTTATCGTCTTATACATACTGTGATTTTCATTTGAAATCGAACCATGTGGGCAGAAACTTAATAAATGTAATTTTCTGACCAGTGTTTATTAAGTTTAGGGTGTCCTGCTTTTTCCTTCACGTTCCCCAGTGGAATATACAGCTTCAAGCTAGTGACTTGAAGTTTCTGTAGCAGTGTTGATTTTACAGGATGCAGTTGCTAGCCTCGTGGCCAACCTTTCCTCCTTACCAGCATTATTTCTGGCTTAACGAGGTAAAGGAATGCGTCACTGGAGGGGATCGAACCTCAGACCATGTGAGGCATGGTTGGCGAGCGTCCTAACCGCTGTGCCACAGACGCCTCAAGCTTGTGTGTGTCACCACGTTTGCAAGTATGTTAAAATTGTTCTGTTTTTATAAACTTAATATTGTCTCGTAGGCTGCAAGCAGTTGATGAGAAGCCAGCTAAATAAATGATGGTACAATTTCATTGCGCACAAATGGGTTTCCTTGATTTATTCTGATACATTTTATTTTATGTTTACTTTATTTTCACAAGCATCATAACCCCGAGGATTGAATATCATCCATCCGTTTCCTTACAAATTCTTGATATCTTCGTGTGTGTCTCTCTAACGTCTTTCTTTTCTATAGAATGACTTTACACGTGACTGACTACGTGTAGTTATCTTCACTTTTGCGTGAATTACTCTGAAGATTTTCAGAAAATTCTTTTATGTACTACTCGTATACTCAATATCCAGTCTGCATTGTCAAAATCTTATTTCACTCCTTTAAATTGTTGATTTTTTTTTATGCAGTTGAAAGGCAACAATGACGTCAGTTGATCCTTCTCAATCAAGTTTTCTTCACGCCTCGTTCAAGTTTTTTTTTAAAGCGGAAAGATTGTATAAACTGGATATTTCAAAAGGTTTGACCATTTTATCTTTTTTTCTATTTCTTGACATCATTGAGGAGAAAGACGTGAGTTTGGTTTCAGTTTCTTTTTTGTGGGTTTTTTTTGCATTGATTTCAAAAGCGTATAAGAATATAGATAAGAGAGAAAAATAGAAACTCTGACGTAATCAGACTCAGTTACTTGTCTGTAGAAAATCACATATTTATAGATTTTTTTATCGCCCACATATATTAACAGTTAAGAAACTACTTCGCGTAAGAACGCTTATTTGCAAGACAAAGGAGAAGAATTTTTAGCATTGAATATTATTCTTCGATAAAGTCTCCATGAGGCGGTAACATGATGTGCATATATATATACATATATATGTAATTATTTGATAGAATTTTAGATTTTCCCGTCGATTGATTGGACTGAAGTGCTCGATTCATTTTTACATGTTGGCTTCTTGTGTGGATAGGACGAAATGCGCATTGTCCTGGAATCCACTGCTAGTCAACATTCACCAAGACACATCTAATATCATGTCCAGATATCGTTGAAGCATATGCACAAGAAGCAGCCGCCGACATGTCAACCTGAGACCGAGCACTTCAGTCAAATCCATCGACGGGAAAAATCTAAAATTTAATTCAATAATTAGTATGACCCGTTTCACAAGAAATTGCTCTCGTCGCCCAAGTCTGTCTGTCTGTCTGTCTGTTTTCGACATAAAACTTTGCACAAATGTGCGGAAGTTCAAGTCGCCACATTCCGTGTAGCACGCGAAGCAAGAGAAGAAAGTACAAGAAAAGCATAATAGAAACAGTGAGCAGAGGTGTGAAACAAAGGAGTAATAAAGAAATACAAAACAATTTCATTGAAGATCATAAGTCACAGGGAGTGGATGCATCTGCGCCACTGAGAACGATGAGTTTGAGCCACGTCACCAATTGTTTCCAACCATAGATTTTTACCGTCCCGAGGACCCCAGCCTGGAAGTCTACACCTTCCTACGTGGCTAAGACCAACTGTTGTGGATTTCATTGACTGATGCCAAGTGTTTGTTTGACTGCCGCCCAAGTGGTCTAGTGGGTAGCGTTTTGGCATTTGATACTATGGTTACTGGGTTTGAGCGTCGGTGGGAACATCGTCAATTACTGCGGAAGACAGGTATTTATAATTGATAACATTGATGCTCTTGTTAAAATATTATTGAGCTGTTAAAATCAGAAGAGTTACAGTTAAAAACGCTTCCGTAGGTGTGAAAATAACCAAAGCAATTATTAAGTATACCTACAGAAACAATTTTAACAAACTTGTAGCAAGTTCATTTTTAAACGAAAATATGGAAGCAGTAATATTATAAACATATATATATATATATTTAAAACAATTAGTCCCTTTTATAAATTTTGATAGCGTTATTAGAAGACGGAGACTGTCTGAAAAATGTGATGTATTAGCGCTATACATTTCGAACAATCTGATCACACATTTACTTGTCAAGTCAATATATATATAGAAAGGTTAAATTAAACAAAGTGAGAGAAAACGGAATTAAGAATAATTAACACAAACGTTTGGTAATCCAATCAAATAAGGATTACCAAGGTAGGTTAAGAGTAATGACAAACTGTTTTTGAATACACAAGGGGGGCTTAAGTCTATGAATAGCTATAGCCTCAGCGTATTTCAGTAAACGCCCTTGACCGTTTTTATAGATGACCTTAAAGGCTGAGTTAACATCAATCTTATGGTTCATCTCGATTAGATGTTTAGCTATAGACGAATTTGGTAGTCTGCCACCTGCATCTATTAGCTTGTCACAATTCATCTGTTTTTCTAACCATTTTGGGATATGCTCTCCCACCCTCACGTGCAAAGCGCGATTACTCCTCCCTATGTATGTATGTCCACACACACACGAAAATTGGTAAATTGTATGGGATGTGATATAATCACTTGTGCACTTTTGGGGTTTACAGTGAAGCATATTTTTAGCTTTTTCCACAATTACAAGCTGGGCTGCATAGTAGGTTCTACGGATGATTGAATTCAACCTTTGTCTCACAATCCTACTGTTTATTTCCCCGTTATATGGTAATTTGATAAAAACCTTTTTCTTAGGGACGGTATGGATTGTAGGTTTAGAGGCTAGTTGACTTCTACACCTGTTTAAAAATTTCAAAGGATATCCGTTTTCAACAAGAGTATCCATTAATATTTCGTTTTCTCTGTCCATAACATCAGCCGTGCAAATACGCTGAATCCTCTTGAATAGACACTTCACCAAGCCCCTCTTATACTGTAATGGACAGAAGCTGTGAAAATTAAGGTATTGCCCTGTCCAAGTGGGCTTTCTGTAGATAGACCGTCTTATTGAGCCATCATCTCTTCGACTCAGAAGTATGTCTAAAAATGCTTTCTTCCTCACATGTAAGACTAATATGATTTTGTACAGAGTTAAGTCTGTCTAATAGGCGACTCGCATCTTCATGATCGTCACATATCAAAATGATATCATCTACATATCTCCTATAGAAGGGCAATTTTGAAATTAAATCAAGGGATAAGTTTTCAACATAAGACATATACACGTCCGCTAACAAAGGTCCTAATGGACTCCCCATAGCAACGCCATCCACTTGTCGAAAATGTTCGCCTTCAAACGTGAAATGGACGTTGTCAGTACATAATAATAATAATAAATCTTTCAAATAAGTTAAAGGGAAAGGGAATGAAAAACAACTAGAAGATATATAGTCACAAAGAATATCAACAGTCTTAATCAATGGTACATTAGTAAACAAAGAATTAACATCAAATGAATACATTTTCCTATCTTTTATGTTCATATCTACAAGACAGTCAACAAGTTCAAATGTATCTTTCAAAGTAAACTTACATAATTCATTGCGTACTGGGCTTAAAATATCAGCTAACCATTTTGCTAGTTTATGTGTAGGAGAGTTACACATTGAAAGCTAAACATCTAATCGAGATGAACCATGAGATTGATGTTAACTCAGCCTTTAAGGTCATCTATAAAAACGGTCACGGGCGTTTACTGAAATACGCTGAGGCTATAGCTATTCATAGACTTAAGCCCCCCTTGTGTATTCAAAAACAGTTTGTCATTACTCTCAACCCACCTACCTTGGTAATCCTTAATTGATTGGATTACCAAAGGTTTGTGTTAATTATTCTTAATTTAGTTTTCTCTCACTTTGTTTAATTTAACCTTTCTATATATATTTTGACTTGACAAGTAAATGTGTGATCAGATTGTTCGAAATGTATAGCGCTAATACATCACATTTTTCAGACAGTCTCCGTCTTCTAATAACGCTATCAAAATATATATATATAATTTTAAACACTATTGCGAACAATAATGACCATACACAATTGAAAGACTCGATGTTACGTAATCAGATGTAAGAGAGGTTGAAAATATCAGGTTATGCGGCAGGGCAAAGAATGACTGATAACTGCTTATTTCTGAATGCATGAATTGGGTTGCAGGCGCTTGATGGAGGTGGATTCAGCAAACTTGAAGAAAAGTGAACTGTTTTGCGCCTATTTATAATTTTGAGCAATCTTGTGACGTCCACCTCATGACCTGTGTCAAAGAGATGCCTGATGATAGCAATGTTTAAAGCATTTGTTCCTTTTAGATATAAGCGTTGGTGGCACAGTGGTTAGGACTCTCGCTGACCATGCACATGGTTCGAGATTCGATCCCGTGCCGACACACACCTGTGGTCGACCTGGGAAATTCGAGCTACCGATATCCATGCTGAAAATTCCATACTTGTACCAAAAATACAGTGTGTAATCAAGCTGTAATCACACAGAAAAAGCTTTTTGGGTACATGTTCAGAAGATCGGAAGTATGCCCTTCTTTCTGTTCTGCCTAGTGTAAGTTGTTCGGTAGGCAGGAACCAGCTTGGCTGCAGGTTAGGCTCTACCTAGAGACGTTCTTAATCTTCTGTTGACAACTGCTGTAATATTTTCACCTTTATAGTCATAAGGTTGAATGTAGATGTGCTGTGATTAGTCTGATACATATATTATTACTGTATACATATGTATTTATTGATTTTTGTTTAAAAATGAACTCTGTGCAGGTATGATCAAAAATTGTTTCTGTAGACATACTTAATAATGACTTTGGCCTGTAAGTTGGTGACCTGGTGAGTAGCCAACGAAATAAACGATGTGATGGTACCATTTTACTCTGCATAAATCACTGTTGTTCTTCCTTTATTGAAATATATATTAAGAGGAATAAATGTATCAATACTAAACTTGTACAAAGGTCGAGGGGGGAAGGTGTGAAATGTTCAGAACTATACAACAAAGTAATCGTAGACTGTGTTAACAAAACGAGTGTTCAGATTTCTGCTGGACGCATATGTTCGGCAAAACTGACAATTATCATTATTGTAAGACAATGTTGTACCCACTTTAGAATGGATTTCCACATTGAAGTATTGCAATTTTTGGGTATGTTATAACATTATGAATATTAGTGACGTCTCGCCTCTATTTGATGTGATAAAGAGCTTTTATATGTTGTTATTAGATGGTTGGAGGCTATTGAACTTAGGTTTTGGTGCTAGTTGGCATCCATCAGTTAGTTAGCAAGGTGTATCTGCAACCTTGAAGGAGCTCATGTCCCATCCCCTTGTGATTCGAAGCTGCGCCACCCAGGGCTAGCTGCAGTTAGAGACGTTAACACTGACCTTTATTTGAGCTTGCAATTGATCACCTGAAGGACTCTGGTGGATGATTTTATCGGAAGCTGGTTAGTAACTAGTGTAATGTCCTTTGTTTGGTGCAGACTGAATTCTATCAGTTAAAAGTTTGAAATGTGGCCACCATTCTTGGTGACAGACAAAAAGCACAAATGATGTGTCTAAGGTTTCCTACCGATTGACTCCGACCATTTAATATCAACAGTTCAAAGTGTACCATGATGACGGGCCACCTTGATTAGTGGCGACATTTCAAATTTGACTGATAGAATTCAGTCTGCACCAAACACGTCAATGACTAGAGACATTAAACTAGTTACTGACTAGTGTTCAGTCGAAAAAAAACCTTCAAAGCCTGAGAGTTGGCGAAAGTCAGCACGTAGGCAGAAGACGAAGTGACGACAAAACTTCAAATGAACACACAAAAGACAGATGCGATAAGAGTATTGTAACCAACAACTACAAGAACAAAAACAAAAACAAGCACCAGTCACTACCAACGTGTGAAGCTTGAACGAAGCAACTGGTTTCACTCATGTAGACAAAGTCGTCTCAACTACAGGTGGCAGGGATAAAGATGCTCCTCTAGCCAGGATTGAAGAGGTATGATTCAAATATTTGAGAAGCGCCATCAAAGGTACTTAGAACATGCTTCGGCCTGTTGTCGATAGCTGCCATCACTGGCTCCATACTCTGGTTAAATTGGCTGCATAGAAACGATTATCAAGAGAGAAGGTGCTCGGCAATCAACAAAGAACACGTTACTCGAAAAACTCACCAAAGGAAATTCGGATGGAATGGATATACTCTGGAAACATCTCTGAGTAATAACGCGCACCACGCTGTCCTTCGGGTGGAGCCGATTGGCTGCTTTCCCTCTTCTGAACTCAAAAATCTCTGAAGAGTTAATGATTGGTTGCATAAAATCCTGGAGCCAAATAAATTGACATTTTAATTAAATTAGAAATGCAGAGATTAAATGTAATCTACAAGCAAGAGTTCTTATCATACAAAACCTAATCATTTGTGTGAGAGCTGTTTAAGGAAATCGCTGATAGTAGTAGGCAATATATATAACGGTCCTCCTTCAGTGGATGTTGGTACACGTAATAAGTCCTTTATATGTCGACCGGTAGATCTTATGATTTTGAATGCTACAAGTGTGAATAATGGTTGCTTCTCCGGTTTTAATACAAACGTCGTCCTGAACTGTCCCAAATCCTTGAAATTTACTCATTCCCTGGGATCAAGTGATGGGCCTGGTATTATCCTTAAAAAATTCGCATTGACATCCTATGTTACGCTCTCACTGGTATTTTCAATGGATCGGTTTTTAGTAGCAGTGTACCTGTTAACTGGAAGGAAGTCAAATTTGTTCCTGTGCCTAAATCATTAGGTGGACCAACTTTTAAGTTTAGAGGTATGGCCATTGTCTCACCCTCTTTAAAAATAATAGAAAAAAACTGCTTTTTACGTAAATTTGTACCTGCATTGAAGACTTTTAACTACCCTAATCAATTTGCTGATAAACATGATGCATTTTAGAAACCATTTTTGTTATATATCATGATATTATCTCTAAATTACAAAGAGGTGCCAAATATGTTCGGTGTGCCTTCTTAGGCAACACATGTCTCTTTGAATCTGCACCTAAGTCTTTTTTGTGCGCTTGTGGTACAGTAGTTAGAACTCTCGCCGACCATGCATATGGTCCGAGGTTCGATCCCGTGCCAACGCACACCTGATATCTATGGTCGGCGTGCAAAATACGGGCTGCCGATATCCATGCTGAAAATTCCATACTTGTAACAAAAATACGGTGTGGAATCAAGCTGTCATCAAAAATAAATAAAATAAAAATAAACAATCTTTTTGAGACACTGGTAGGGTGCTGGTCTAACACCTACTTGTATTCTCATTTTTCTGATAGAAGGTAGTACATTGTTTAGTATGAGAAGTCCTTCATTGCTTCACTTACTTTGGCTAATGTTCCTCAGAGAGCTGTTCTTTTTCTTTTTCTGCTTTCTTTCTTCCTACATAACTTGCCCCATTCTGATGAAACCAGTTTTGTTAAGTATGCCGATGATATGACTGTTTCTATACTCGTTTCGTCTCAGTAAGATTTTTTCAAAATGAATAAATTTTTGACAGATATTAGTCAGTGCTCCTTGTCAAATCGTTCAAACTAAATCCCTCCAAATGTCAGGTTGTTAATTTCACTTTCATATGCAAACGCCACAGATGAGTCTCCTGTTGTAGTTGACATTGAATTTGATGCTTAATCGAATATTGTATACTTTGGATTAATATTTCTTCTTATCTTTTCTGTTCTTCCAACATCATGTTAGTTCCTAGAAATATGTGTCAGTTGACGTTCAGTATGAGGAAGTTAAGACTATCTGGTATCATTCCGTCTCTAATTTCCAAAGTTTGTTGATTCTCGTATCCTGCCTACACTTCTCTATTGCTCGCATATAATCTTTCCTGGACTACTCAGGAAAGACTTTCTTTACGGATCAAAGGGCAACAAAAGATTTCTGTGGGACGAGTGATGCTTAGCTAAACCAACTCGGTATTACTGTTACAGATAGGCTAACGAACTCATCCAGGTAATCGGCAAATATTATTCTGTTAGACTGTGAGAATCCTCTCTATACACAAATCTCTCCGTGCTGCATCTAATCGGGTGAAACTAGAAGCGACTATGGAAGACTGTATGCATGAATGACTAAGTACAAAAGCTCTATAATACCTTATTTGGTAGACAGAAAATCACCAACTTACTTAGGAACTCTATGTAAAAGGCATTGCTTTTTCAAGAATTGGTGTGTAGGGATTGGATTGATTGGTTTACAGGATTTCATCATGAGCTGATATAAGTTAGAGAACCATTGAAAAACCAGTCAGGGAGTACTGGAAAGTAAGCTGTTTGGTCCTAGTTTGTGACTCTCCATCAATACGCACCCACAGGGGCCAGAACCCAGAACCTTCCGGTTACAAGGCTAGCGAGCGTTTAGGCCAATAAGTCACTGGAACTCAATCTAGGCATTGTTTGTTCTCATTGTTACACCATAGTTAATATTTTTACTTGATTTAGCTTTTTATTCATATTCTTACTATACAATATTATCAGTGTAAACGCCCTATTTTAATTATTACCCTTGTAATAAAAAATTTAGATGCAGTATTGTAATACATTCAGCAAATTTCATACTTGTACTAAAAGTAGTGTTTATATTAGACGGCTGGAGGCAATCGGCCACAGGAAGCCTTGGACCCAGGTTTCGTGCTAGTTCGCGCTCATCGGCAAGGCGTATCTGCAACCGTGAAAGAAACTCATGTCCCCTCTGAGATTCGAACCGTCGTCACCCACTGCTGCAGTCAGAGACGTTATCACTGAGTTATTCAAGCTCGAGATTGACCTCCTGTAGGACTGTAGTGGGTATTTTGATTTGATGAGTGCCAACTAGCATGAAACCTGGGTTCAGCCAAGGCTTCCTGTGGCCGATCGCCTCCAACCATCTAATATCAACATTTCACAGTGCACCGTAACAGCAAGCCACATATCATTGTGGACACAGTGCAAGCTTCATTGATAGAATTCAGTCTGCACCGAAGGCAGGACCAGACATATTACACTGGTTACTGATTAGTATGCAATCAAAAAAAGTATGTGTTTGTTTTAAACGGAAGAAGAAATCATAGATTGGCCATGTGTCATATGTGACGTAGATTATATCGTGTTGTGACGACTTTGGAGATTATAGGAGATTGGGTATCCAGCTAGAGAGGACCTCGGAGCATAAGTTGAAACAGAAATTTGCTGTTGATGCCATCTGTTTCACTTAGAACCTCTGGGATTAATAACTATCTTACAGTAGTCATTTATCGATCATCTGAGATAACTGATAAATGATGTAGATTCACTGACATGCTTGGAAACGTCATTCATACAGTAATGCAGTGACTTGAGGATTCTTCACAGGGTTTTACTTAGGTTCTGTTCCCCCTCAGTGTAACTGTGTGTGTGTGTGTCTGTGTCTGTGTTTCAATATCAGAATGATTTCAAGTTAAGTAGGCTATCCAGTATCGATTTCCGGTTGACGCACTCCACAGCATGGCCTAGTTTCTTGGTGGATAATATGCCGAGGAAAGATGTAAAGGTTGGACATGAAACTAGGAATAACCATCTTTAAAGAAAAGAAAACCACCACCTTTGCTGAGACTTCAAAGCTTGAAGCTTACGGTTCCATCCAGAACCCAGGGAATAAACCAATGAGGATCAGATACCTGAGTAAGCGGTTACACCTCAGTTAAAATCCTCAAGTCTAACCACTACACACCTCATATCTTAATTATATTAAATAATAGTTAGGCTACCGGAGTAATATTGACAGAGTGGTTTAAGTCCTTTTAATCCTTTAATTTCGCTATCCAATAAATGACAAAATACAGGGAAGTTAAAAAAGAATTCGTCATTTACTACTTGTAAGTCTCTAGGAATACAGGCTGAGAGGATGAAAATGACGGTGACATTCAAAGTGCCCAAATAATAAGGAAATAACAGCATGTAGGCAGTCATGCAGCCTACTGATATTGATGTCAAATAACTGATTACAATGGAGGCATGTTGCTGAAGCTTCCATGTTCTACTTGTAAATCATAGAGACGAGTATTATTTATGATAACAACAAGTTATCCCTTCTCTCTTTGAAAAATATACTTGATGATGATTGAATATTGGACAGATTTTCATAAAATACAAACTAAAAATAGAACTAGAAACAGAGGATGAATGAGGGAAATCATGATTTCCCAAGCGCGAAAATAAAATAAAATTTTATAACTTATAAAAAACTAGAAGTTATCCTCTATTTGAAGAAAAACTAATATTTTATTGTTTCAGTCAGGCAAATACAAGTTGATCGTGTACATGTTTCTCTGTTCTAACGTACAATCTTTTTTTTATTTTTGATTACAGCTTGATTCCACACTGTATTTTTGGTACAAGTATGGAATTTTCAGCATGGATATCGGTAGCCCAAATTTTGCAGGCCGACCATAGAAATCAGGTGTGCGTCGGCGAGGGCTGGAACCTCGGACCATATGCATGGTCAGCGAGAGTCCTAACCACTGTGCCACCGACGATGAGTGGTCGCGGCAAAGGTGGAAAGTTTCGTGCGAAGGCAAAGACCCGATTTGCTCGTGCTGGTCTTCAGTTCCCAGTCGATCGTGTTCATCGTCTTCTGCGCAAGGGGAACTACGCTGAACGCCTCGGTGCTTGGGCTCCAGTCTATTTGGCAGCTGTTCTTGAATTAGAAATTTACTGCACGTCTAATTTATCATTTCATTAAACTCAATCGTCTTCCCTTATTAAACAGACCTCCTCATTTTTCATGCAATATGTGGAGGAGAATGAAATCACTGAGCACTGAAATGTTGAGTGGCAGTCGACTTGTTCCCTTTTCCAAGGATAATTTTTGCTGTCCTCCTGTTAAAGTCTTTTCATCTTTCACGAAGACTTACTGCCAATATTGGTGAACAGTGAAATGTTTATTCATTTGGATTGTTCAGTATTTGGCGGGAGACAAGAACACTATCTTTCATATATTTATTTTCCGTAATAAATTTAAATAAAGCAAGAACAATGGTGATTTATGCCGAATAAAATGGTACCATCACATCGTTTATTTCATTGGCTTCTTATCAGTCCACCTGCTTACAGGCCAAAGTCATTATTAAATATATCTACAAAAACTACATTAACATACTTTCACAGAGTTCATTTTTGAACAAAATTCATACAATATATGCATACAGTAATAATAATTATGATACATATATATATATATATATATATATATATAATATTAGACACTTTTCCGAACAGGAATGACCATACACAATTGAAACCTTCAATGTTACGTAATTAGATGAAAGAGAGGTGAGAATATCTGGTTATCGGGCATGGGGAAGAAAGACTCGTAATCGCATCTTTATGAACGCATAAATCAGATTTCAGGCACTTGATGGAGATGGCTTGAGTAAACTTGAGGAGAACTGAACTCTTTTGCACCTATCGATAATTTTGATCTTGTGACGTCAATTTTCTGACTTGTGTCAAAGAGATGCCTGATGAGGGCACTGTTTAAAGCAATTGTTCACTTTTGACATAAGCTTTTTGGTAGAGGTTCAGAAGATTGCAAGAATGCCCTTCTTTCTGTTCTTACAATGTATCTGCTACAGCAAATACATGTAAATTTGTTTATATAGTTGGCGTTAACATGAGAATGATATCTATCAATTTTTGATTGTACGAAAGAGCAAGTTGTTTGATGGACGAGAAGGAGCTTAGCTGCAAGATAGGCTCTACCTAGAGACGTGCTTAGTCTTCTGTTGACCACTGCTGTAATATTTTCGCCTTTATAGTCATAAAGTTGAATGGAGATATGCTTTTTCTCCACTGTGGTTTACTCGACATTTGGGATTTCAGATCCACCATGCTTGGTAATGAACCTTTGGGGCTAACCGTTTCTTTTCAACATCTTTTCGAGTAACATAAAATTTTTCCTCTAATTTCTCTATAAAGAAACATCTTCTGGCTCTATTATACAGTCTTCATTAGACCATGCTTAAAGCTTCCATTATGGGTAAATTTTGTTTTGATAAAGTCTCACAGTGTTATACAGTAATGTTTACTGATGACGTTTCGAGCACAATTTATTGCTCATAATCATATCAAGGTGTTTAAAGCTATTTAAACAAAAAATATTGAAATTTAGTTATTGTCTTTTCGAAGTAGGTTTTGCGGTAAACTGACTTCTGAAGACTATCATCTTCTATGCTTTGCATGTTGGTTTCAAAGAAACGGAACTTTTCATCATTTTCATGTTTTCTAATAAATTCAATATTGATATGTGCGTCATCGAATAATCTGCGAAAGTGGGAAGCATGACTTTAATTGTTGTACACTACAAATGTGTCATCATCATATCGCCAGTAGGAAGTTAATTCGTCGATTGCATGCTTCACCTTTGTTCTTTCAAGGTTGGACACGAATATGTCTGCTAAAACATGGCTGAGTGGAATGTCTATAGCTACACCATCTATTTAGCGTTAAAGAGTGTTATCAAACTGGATTTGGACATCTCTATGGTGCAGATTAGCAGTGAGCGTTTGAATTCTGACTGTAGGGGACAGAAGACTGAAGAAATACGACCAGAAATATTCTTGTATTTTATATAAAAGTTTTACTCAAGGGCATTGTTAGCAGTAACTTGTATTTGTCTCGTTACTGGTGGAGGAATGAACAACCGTATTTCATTTCGGTTTCCTATTGTTCCTCGTTGATTACCGTGAAAAGTATTCTGAGTATTTTAGTGTAATCTTCTGGAATCAGTGAAAGGTTCAGGATCATTGTGATCTAAATATTTTACGCTTATTATCAACCCTAAATCTAATTCAGAATATCGCGAATTAATGTACCATTTAAACAGTGCAAGATGAAATCTCGCGAGAGTTTCTGCTATCTTTATTGTACCATTTGTATTTCCTACTCCCTCATTTAAAACCTTGGAATCCTATTGGTTGTTGATTGCTCCAAATTATCAATTTAACTTTTATTATTATTATATATTATTGTTCCCTAGTGGAACATAGGGCTTCAACAGCACGTCTCCACTTGCTTCTGTCTTCTGCCGTACTTTTCACCTGCATCCATGTTAGCCCATACTGTTTAAACTCCTCTTCACACCACTTTCTCCATGTCACCCACCCTTGCACTGACGATACACTCGCCGCTTTCCTTTCGGCCTGGTTCCACTCGTCCAATGGCCTGACGCGCGCGCGATGTCACCCAGCGGCGGCCTTCTCAGCGAGTGTTCAATGTGTCATCTCCACTTTCTCCTGCATATTTGTTGGTTGGCGGTTGGTTCTTGTTTTTTTTTGTTTGTTCCCATAGTTTCTTGTTGGTGATTCTAGTGATTCCTGCCCGGCCATCTGATCTTCAGTATAGAGCCAGCGAAGACAGTTGTTGTTGTTGTTGATAAAGGTGTGAGTTGGCCTGTTGGTTGGAAATATTCTTTGTGACCCGCCCGCTCACCAAGTTTCTGATCCGTATAGAAGAACTGACTGATTGATTTAGTATGGCGTACCACTACTTATCCCGGTCAATTATGCTCGCCTTCTTGATTACGTTTCATGATATCGAGCAGACCTGAGTAGTTTCAGGTTTGAATGGAAACTGTAGTGAAATTTCGCTTCTTAGAATTATGAAAACTGGAAAATTTTTTATTCACGGAATTACTGGGTAGCCATCTATCCAGACACCCAGACATTGTGTGACTTGAACTAGTTCACTTATTTGGGCTGATTTGAATGACCCAATTTGCGCATTGTTGGGTTCAGCTCCTGATGAGCAAAACAGCTCTCCACAGGTATTTATATCACTCCCATCCCTTGGGTGATTAGCAAGCATTACTGTTTGATACGAGTGGTAAGTAACTATGTATCTCAGTCCATCAGTAGTACATAGTTTTATGCATTTATTTTAATTTTATTATAGCTTGATTTCTGGAATGTGATATTGGTAGCCCAAATATAACATGCATATCAGATGTTCGCTGGTAGGGGACTGAACGCCTAACCATGTACATGGTCGGTCTGTGCGTTAACCACCGTGTCACTGATGAACTATTTGCCTAGTTTATGACTGCGATTACTGGACGGGAATCAAACTCTGCACCCAAGTAAGTGATGCTAACTAATATTCCACTACTGAAGGATGATCAACATACGAGCCATCCAACCTAGTGCATATCTTCAATGTGGATAGCAACAGGTAGTTTAACTTCCTGTTGTTCATGTTGATATTTTCTCAAAGGAAGTGCACATCGGAAATTCTATTATTAACAACAACAACAACAACAAGATTTCAGGCTAAGGATTTCGCCACCCATCATATTGTCTAGTGAAATTGTTTTTGTTGTGCGTTTTTTTTCTTGTTATTTTCAAGCTGAATGACGTTGAGTATTTTTGGTTTTTCACTATTGTTGGCATTCAGACATACGTATGAGGGGAGTTTGTTTTAATGCTGAGAAGTCAGGAAGGAAATGTTAGCCAGTTAATTTTGATGAAGCAACGTCATTTATTGTTTTGATAAATGTGAAAAACTACATCACATAGGTATTCATTTTTTGTGTCTGCAATATATATATATATTGGTGAAACAACAGGTTAGATTGGTTAGGAAGCTCAATATGTATATATATAGACTAAGAAATACCTCACTCATTTGTTCAGAGTACCATTTAAATGACGGTGAAATTGCTCCACTTTAGTTTGTCTTCTTAGAAATATCACACATTGAGTGAACCAGTATTATTCACTGGATGACAGTGTTTCGAACACAATTTATCATTTTCTATAGTTTGGTTTGTAAGGGTTAGTTATGTTTTTTTCACGAGTTCATCACGGACTGATATCATTTAGAGAACCATTGAAAACCAGCCACTGGGAGTACTGAACTGCTGCTGTTTCATCCTAGTTTGCGAGCAGTGAGGTCCGATTAGATGTCACGTGTGTGGAAGGATATTTCACCAACGACAATGGTTGGGGTTGCGCTAAATCACGAATAAGTAGAGGTTAGATTTCATGCACTGGCCACTGAATCTCGTTCCAGTGGCTGAATGGTATACCAGCCAGCTTGCCTTGTAACCGGAAGGTCCTGGCTTCGAATCCCCTGTAGTGGGTGTGTATTGCCGATGATTCCCAAACTAGGATGAAACAGCAGCTGTCCAGTACTTCCTGGTTTTCAATGGTTCTCTAACTAATATCGATCCGTGATCAACTCGTAAAAACAATTCATCATTGTTCATAATCGTATCATCAATTTTGATCACACGCTTTCGAAACTTGGGTTTCATCGTTTTCTTTTTTATCTTCTGTTTTTCGTCGTCGGGATGGAAGAATGTTCCAGATATCTGGCTGGACAGGTGTCAAATCATTCTTATTACACGTATTCTCCTCAGTTGATTCGATAACAAAGCTTCCGTTATCAGTCTCACTCTCCACGCAGCAATTACATTACACTTTAAAACTGCCATCTTTTCCCATTCAGCCTGTTGTATGGTTGTGTATGTAATTGAATTCAGTGTGGTGCTATATCTGAACTATTCTCTAGATTTCTTATCTTATTCGGGTCAACTAATCTAGGTTTTGCTAAGATTTTATGTTCGGCTAGTCTGAGTGCACCGGTTCTACTACTTTGACCTACGTATTTAACCTGACAGTCATCCCAGCAGGGTATTAGATAAACTAGATTGTTTGTTTTATTGGCTCTATAAGCAGGATCTTTTAACGGACAAAACTTGTTTCTATTTGAGGTTGTGGGTTTGAATGTCAGCCACTTTTATTCCTGCCTGTATTGTTAAGAATACTTCGTATTGAAGTACTACTGGTTATTTAGATTCATTATTGTTGGTGTTGACACAAATTGAGCCCTGGGTCACTAACTGGTTGCATTCCTACTTCTCTAACAGAATGCAGTACACTGCATACAAAGGTTAATCCTTCTCTGCTGTGCTCACTGAAGCTGGTGTCCCCCAAGGTGCTGTACTCTCTCCACTTCTCTTGTCTTTCTTTCTACATGACCTACCATCTTCAAATGACATTAATTTTGTTAAATATGCTGACGACCTAACTGTATCTTTGCCTATCATATGACAAAGTGACTGTTCCAAACTAAATGGTTTTTTATCGGAAATCAGCCAATGGTCCAAGGAAAACGGTCTAACTTTAAACCCCTCCAAATGCCAAACAGTTAATTTCATCTTTAGGCACAAATCTGACCTAAACAAACTGGTTAGGACTCACGAGATGTGCAACGTAGATGGCACTGAAATTGAAACCAAGTCGGAAATTAAATACCTAGGCGTCGCTCTATCTTCTGATCTTTCCTGGTCGTCTCATATCTTGATGATTTGGAAGAAAATATTCCGTCTTACCTTCTACATCAAGAAGTTAAGACATTCTGGAATAACCCAACCAAGCCCTTACTCTTACGATTCGTTAACTCTCGCATTCTGCCTATTATTCTCAATTGCCCCCCCCCTTAGTTTTTCCAGGGCTACTGAAGAAGGATTATATCTTATTACGCAGGATGTTAAAGGTTGTCAGCAGGGTAAGCCACAGGGTGCCACTTAACCAGCTTGTTAATATTCTGGTTGACAGGCACTTGGACTCATGTGAAAAATAGGCTAAATCCATTCTATCTGTCTAATTCACACCACCCTATCCATTCACAACCCTCCCCTAGTATCTCATCAGGCAGAATCAGAAGCCTATATAGAAAACTATATGCTCGCACTAGTAAGTACAAAAACTCAACCATACCCTACTTGTCTGGTATTCTGTCCCATAAAGAAAGCGTTAGGCGTGAAACTTATAACTTATTAAATAGTCAAGACAACTAAATCTCGTCTTTCCAAATCATATCATTTGCAGATACAACGTTTTCTTTCTTTTCGTTTTCTCTATTTTTGTTATGCGTTGCTGTGTTTCTCTCCTCCTTACAAAATCTCCTTAAAACATTCTTCTTAATTCTTTCACACTCTGTATATCTTCACCTTTTGTTACCACTTACGACAGTAAATAAACTAGCGTCTAATTTTCTAACTCATTCAAGCATTCTGCTCAATTTTTTGGCTTTGCTACCAACATGTCAATATGTTGTTTTCATAACTAACTGAGATTACCCGTAATCTATGTAGAATTTTATTTATTGTTAATGTACCAACTGGATGCAGTACTGTAGTGAAATGCTGAGAATTTCATTCTATATCACAAGTACTATTTTGAAATAAAGCATATTATTATTATTGTTATTCTGCGCATGCTTGATATGCACGTCGTCATTACTATTACTATTTTTTTTTTGATTTACAGCTTGATTCCACACTGTATTTTTGGTACAAGTATGGAATTTTCAGCATGGATATTGGTAGCCCAAATTTTTGGCAGGCCGACCATAGATATCAGGTGTGCGTTGGCATGGGATCGAACCTCGAACCATGTTCAAGGTCGGCGAGAGTCTTAACCACTGTGCCGCCGACGCACAGTGTCACTACCATCACTGCTTATTTTGTTTTACATTTCACTACATAATTTCTGACTAATTTATCAGGGTATTTATTAAGTTTTAAAGCTTCTCTTATATGCTTATATTATATATCTAATATACAAACTAATATGGAATTACTTACTACCATAGTGCCCAAATTTTACACATAGATTGACAGTAAAGTTAGTTTGCAGGTTCACTCAGTGTCCTGAGTCTATTCTGGCGTTCCTGAATATAGTTACAATGGTGTTGTATTTTCCCCTTTTTGTGAAAGCATTAGGATAAATGTTTGATGATACTTTTGGACGGTAAACACTCAGTGAAGCTGACATATCTAGCTTTACATGAGCAGGTGAGTTGAAAGATAAAAATAAAGAGAGATAAAAATTAACTTATCCTTCATGTTCACACTAATCAATGGGTTACAAGAGAAAGCTAACAGAAGTACATTTGAAAAGAGGATTTTCTTTAAATAAAAGCACTGGCAACTACCAAATACTGAAATATTTTTAAATATTGGTGTTTAGCTACCTTTCTACTTGGTATTTTTATTTGCATTTTTGTTTGTTATTTTGTGTTTCTTTTTAGGTTTTTTTATATTTATTTTTTTGTAATACTCCTTTTAAATGTGCGATGAAATTACATGCGATATTGTAGATATATGCTGAAAATTCCACACTGTATCACTTGTACTGTTTCTGGAATAAGCAAAATTATTATTATTATTATTAAAATTTCTTAGTGCGTCTGCTGGTGAGTCTTTATTGATTCCAGATGCAAACAGATAGAGATTTTTTGGCGGCAAAGAATGTATGCAGTATTATTGGTGCAGCTTTCGTAGATTTTATGACTAAGCGATGTGCATGGCAGCCATTTTCAATGAGAATCCTCTTGAGAACCTTCAGCCTTTTTTGTGTGATTCATAGCTGGAATTTTTTGCGTATTCCATAGCTCAATGAGCTGATCAAATTTCTTTTTTTTGCATAAAGTCATTCAATTGTTAAAGCTTTCGAGTTGTCCATCCCATGTTGGACATCTTTCGATGGATCTTTTTAGTGTTCCATCTTACTCACGTCTTGTGGATTAAATATATTTGAAAGTTATTGCTGAATCGGATTTCCCCTTTAATGTGAACTGGATTGCAGATTGTGCGATATTACAGACAACTATAAGGCCGCACGAATTCTCTTCATTATTGCAGATATTAAACTGATATTAGCTGGTTGGAGGCAATCTGCAGGAGGGCTTGTACCTAAGTTTCGTGGCGGTCGTTGGCGCTCGTCAACAGGGCATATTTGCAGTCACCTTGATGGAACTCATGTCTCTTCTGGGATTCACATCCGCGTCATCAAGTGCTGCAACCAACCATCTAATGCCATCAAATCAGTGTACAACGTGATAGCGAGCCACCTAGAATGATGGCCACATTGCAAATGTGTCTGATCGAAGTCGGTCTGTACCAAAGAAAGGATTAAGCACATCACACTAGTCACTAGTGTTCAATCAAAATATTGAACTCATAGCCTGCATATCTCTCGTGGAGTCCAAAGGTATCAACCTTTTTCTTTCAATACTTGGTTTCAAATAGTAATATGGAGAAATCTTCAAGAAGTGGGGTCGGTGGTTAGCCTATGGCCTTAGTCTTTTAATTTGATTTTTGGTTAACTGCCTGATTACCTTGAACAAAGTTGTTTGGCCTCTTTCAGCTGATATTGCAGCTGTTCCCAAGTACGAAGACTTCTAAGATGCATAAGCAATCACTTGAAGTTATTTTGACTGACGGTAACTTGCCGTAGTAACCAGGACACGTCCATTCCTTCATATCTAAGATGGACTTGTCAGCTTAATGTACATGCAGTCCCCGGTGAATAGTAGCGTTTCTACTGAGATTCAAAAATTACACCAATATTTTCAAATTACAACCGTTTATCTACTCAGCCATTTTGATCCCACAAGGCCCCTGTTGACATATTACTAGGATTAGTTGCTGGGTAGCTGTAGACTCTATTGATGCGCTGTTTTATTCTTTTTAAGACTCGTTATCTGAAAATTATCTACACTCCCCAGTGTGTGATGGTGTTTTTCGAATGAGGCGTAAACCCATTATCCATCGTTTCAAACGCCAAAGTTAAAACCAGTTGGGTGACGCTAGCCACCTCATATGCAACGGATATTACTGATTATTTAATTCATTTTGAACTTTACTGTTGACAGATTGTGCCGAAGTGTTCTGCCTCTATTTATATGTCAGCTCATTTTGCGGATGCTTCAGCGGTATCTGAGGATTTCATCTGAAGTAATCTAGTGAGCAGTCCTATTTAGACCCTGTCATCTGGATGTACCTGCAGTCCTTCTGACTGATTATGTTACCGTTTAGGCATGGCCTCAGTATACATCGTTTGTTACTTGAGTTTATTCGCTTCGGTAATGTGATTTCGAAGTGTCTTATCATTATGATTAATTTAAGAAACGACTGATGAGCTTTGACCTCCAGATAGGTGTCCATAGCATCACCTGTCAACTGTACTCTGTGATCTCGTTTTGCTTTCAGCTGTTTCCACGAACTACGATATTATTTTTTAATTTTTTTATTACCTTGTGACACCAGTGAATCATAGGGCTTGAAGCTAGAGCTCTGAATTTTCAGATAGCATCGGCATTTTATTTTCACAGGGTGGGTTTGCTAGCATCGTGCACAACCTTCCAATTTTACCGCTCTTGTTACTCGCTAAGCGAAGTAAAAGTGTGCGTTGGCTGAGGATGGAATCCCGGAACCGTTAACCATCCAACAAACTACCACAAGCTTTTGATAAATCTCCACATGATTTTTTTCATGCCACCGTTTGACTCTAAACTTGGTGCTTCCTATCAAAGCTTAACTTGAGAGCTTTACATGTCATGTCACCCGAAAGTGTCCTCAACATACGTTAAAGTCGTCAGCGTTTCTTTCTGTCTACTTATTTTGTCAATATATTATTAGCTGGTAAGTTTACCGCATGATTTCCTCGTTACTGATCCTTTCCGGCCGCTTCATCTGATCCTCTGCATCAAGCGTAGGCGATTGTTGCTGATAGTCTGCTCTGAAACATCTATACACACTGACTCACTTCAAAGTAGTGTTTAAAATTCCCATCTTATTCCTTGTCAAGATGAGGATAATAAACGCCTGACATTATTTATGTTTTCTGCATTTGAAGCTGTTATCAAATTCGAATAAGTCAAACAGGATGATTTGTTTAGGTTTCTCCCATTATTAGTGGTGAGTATTTGTTGTCATTGGTGTAGGGTTACGTTAATCACCTCCATATTCTCTATGTTAACTTGGATTTCTGCCTTACCTGTTTGCTTCTTCTGCCAACTCATTGATTTTCACCTGTAGACCTTCATATCTGCGTGAGGTTAGACATAAATCGGTGATGAAGTTTAGATTTTCTGAAGTCTGCTTATCGGTTCAACGCATGCCTGTCTACTCACCCCTTCCATAGTTTACTGCATAATGGATTTCATTGGAGTTGAGGATGTCATCAATTAGGGTAGGTAGGCAGCTTTGCCCTACTCTTGTCTTCAATACAAAGTCTACGCTGAGTTTTCTGCCGGGATTAACTTGTCATATGGTGTAGTGAGCTCTACTTATAATTAGATATAAGTACTATGTCAGCAAATAAATTCAGAAAAGCAACAATATATTTCTGAATGCGCATAAAGAAGCCATCATTGGGTGAGTCTAAATGGTTTAATTTAACGCCTAATAATGCCAGTAGAATATAGGGCACTATTAAAATATATAAGACAGGTTATCGAGTACGACCAGTAGTAGATTTCAGCAATACACCTACTTATGAATTATCAAAACACTTAACTCTATCTAATATTATGTCCCACTGGAAATTGTTTACACTCGAAACTAACTAATTCATATGAGATGAAAAAGAAATTAAATGACATTTAACCGGCGAATGATGAAATGGCTAGTTTTGATATAACTAGTCTTTATACTAAATATACCAATCAATATGACCTTAGAAGCAGTTAAAAAAGAACTAACTGCAGATCGTGAACTCACTCATAGGAAAAAGCTGCCCATTGAAGAAATTATTTTAGGAATTCACTTATGCGTCACATCTACTGTGTTTAAATTCCAAGGCAAAATATATAGACAAACATAAGGTGTAGCAATGGGATGGATCATCAATATCCCCTATTGTTGAAGATATATTTATGGACATCTCTGAAAATATTGCTCCGGATACATGAAATCCTACCCCAAAATTATGGTGAAGATATGTGGATGACATTTTCACTGTGTTAAATACAGAAATTGTCTCTCTCTCTAGCTCCTTCACACGCATTAGCTGTGATGTTAGACTGTAAAAATAAAACGAATAAAAGAAGAAAAAGTACACACTAGTGTTTTCAAAAAACCAACTCATACTGTAACAACAGAAGACAAGGGCCAGGCAACAGATCGTCTTATTATGAAAATCAACACGTATTTATACATATTTCACATACATTATTATAGCTTATGCAAGTAGACAAGCGCAGTCATCTGATTGGTTGTTTATCAGAAGTTAGGCAGACAAACGCAGGCTTCTGATTGGTTGTTTCGGGATTCCTCGACAAATAGAGTTCTCTATCTGCGAATCATATTTTGCCACGTTAAGTTTGCTGTGATTGGTTGTTGAATCAGCCTTGCTCATATTTTCTCACGGCCTGCTCTCACCACAATACTAATAGATATTTAGACTTTAATTCGTCTTATCTGTTAACTGTTAAGTCAGGCTTAGTTGAATGTCTAACAAACCGAACGGAAGCACTAAGTAGTACAAGAAAAGACCTAAATGATGAAATGAAACAGATAGGAGAATGGTTGGTTGGTGTTAAATAACTAACTATCCCATGAAATTGCTTGAGAAGATAAGCAAAGGCCCAAAGCAAAATTTAAATAATTATGAAACTAGTAATGATAACATAAATAGGAGAGAATATAAGTCATCTACAATGATACCATATATCGAAGGAACATCTGAGACACTATGTAAGATTCTTAACAAGGCAGGAATTAGGGTGGCATTTAAACCTACAAACTCACTCACTCAGAGAAAAGCTCTGTGGGTTAAAAGATCCAGTTGACCCAATAAGGCAAAGTAATATAACTTACAAAATACCTTCCAATGACTGCGACCTAAGTAAACTACATAGGTCAAACTAGTAGGTTGAGGGTAGTTAGATTGTCAGAACGTAAGAATTCAGCTAAGGCTAGAATGGTTGACCCAGAGAAGATAAGTAATTTAGAAAACAACCCAGCATTTGCACTGCATGCATTAGCACACCACCACACAGTAAGATAGGAGATATGATTATGAGCAGTAATAAATTGTGCTCGAAACGTTGTCATCAGTAAATAATACTGTGTAACATTGTGAGACTTATTCAAAATAAACCTAACTCTACGACATTGCACAAGTTCTATTCATATATCAATGTGTTTCAAACACTAAAAAAGGCAACTGAAGAACAGAACTGTGAGAACAACATCATAATAATGTGCAGAATCATCCAACAAGCTATCGAAATGGGTGACATTTGATCAATCTGACAATGATGCGCAAATAAACGTTGAAGATAAGGTATAAAAAATTTATGAATCGACAATGAGTTTGTCCTAATAAATACTCTTTAATCTGCCAATCAGTCTTTTCTTCTCTGCAGTATTACCCTCATCATATAGCTGCTAGATGAAGTTTGTAAAGGCAAAGGACACGTCAGTGTGTTATGTTGTAGCAGTTTTCAGATTACTTCACGGAAAACATTCGGTAATAATAAGTTTGAACTCTTAATGTATCATCTCTAAATCTTTGAAATAACCAAAACTTAAATCTCTATTTTCTGCTTATTTCCTGTATATATAAACAAGCATAGTGTCTTGTACAAATCCTTCAAAACTTCGAAAAAAAAACATGAAACACGCACGTGACACAAGGTGACTTCTCTCATAAATCCCTGTCGAAAAACATCCACACATCTCAGATACAACACGAGAAAGATTTGAAAGAATAATGAAACAGTTATCAGAATGTGTAAATCACTTCTACTTTCAAATTGGTTTACGCGCAAAAAGCTTGAATGTGGGAGAACATTAAACTATCATTCTCACTTTTGGAAGATTTATCAGCAGTTAAAACGGATTTGTAGATTCAATGTCTGATACATATAAATATATTCTATATATTTCGAAATCTCATTTGCATGTGTCACTAGCGAAGTGAATTGTACTTATTCTGAAATAATTTGATTTTTTGATATCGTCATACAGAGAAAGGATTTAGCGCAGTTTAATTTAAATATTTATTCTCTGTCCAACATTGTTAAATTCAGTGGGGAATATAAACTTGTTTGAATGAATCCAATAAATTATGCACAGTGTTGATTCTGTTGAATTTAAGTGCAGGAGTTGAATTGGATGGCATTATATTACTGAGATCCAAAGTGATATGAGTAGTTTAATGGATAATTTGATAAAACTACTTATGACTTATAATATTCATCATTAAATTGTCAGTCTTCACTTTTGCAGTTTTCAATTCTTCTGTTCTTCGTGTAATTCTTTATTGCTCCTCTTTAATCTTTCCTGGGATAGTTTATCAAGACACAATTAAATTGATGTGGTCACTGAAAGTTATCGGTAAGATGGATGAAGTGCCTCTGAATCAACTCATTATAACTGTTGTTGGAAGACATTTGAATGCATCCTAGAAATTGGCGAATATCCTCCTGTCGAACTCTGAGGACATACACACGTTATACACAACTCTCCCCTTGTATTCTTGCATCAAGAAGAACTAAGGACAATTGTCGGAGACAGTATGCTCGGGCAAATAGGTATGTAAACTCAACGATACCTCATTCAGCGAAGAATTTCATGTGACGATAAAAGCGTTAAGTAGGAAACCGTCTACCTTTTTTTTTAGATTATGAGTGAACGACCTTTTATCCTATTTAGTGATTAATAAATTGCTGTCACTATTCCTAATAACCTTAACGTTAACATTTATATTTCTTTATGGATAATAATATGGAAGTAAATGTTCTGTTACTCATTTTAACCCAGTACTGTGTGTTGTGTGGAAGAAATCGGGTAGAATGTTGTTCTGTGTGCTGAAAATGTCTCATTTTATTTAACGTACAGTTTGGCTTAGTATCTTTGTTATTATCATAAATTGCGTGTCGACTTTCTACAGCAACACAGAACTTCAGTTACACATCTCCATTTTAATTGGTAATCTACAATTACTTCCCAGTAGCTTCATGACTGCTTACAAGCATCCATTTCTTCCTCATATGACATCACATACTTTCAAATAGGATGTACATACAAATTAACGAGTCTTATTCAGGTTACATCACAAAGTCTTGAGCGTAGTGTCATTCAAAGATCTCATGAGCTAATGTCTAACTTATTCACCTATCATTCTACATGTTTGTTATGTAGCAGTTTTTCTCACGTTATTGGGTAGCTGTAAGATTCTTTGTTGATTGCTGTTTTCAGTAGGCTGTGTGATTCTCAGCATCTTTCGAGTGAAAGTATCTGGAGATGAAAATGTATAGTAGTTGAGTATGTCAGCTTTGTAGGGAACATCAAGTGAGTTGAGATTATTGTTTACTTTAAAAAAAGATTGAAAAAAAGAGCTGTACACCAGTTTCAGAGAAAAGAAAGAAAATCACATTTTACCAGTCTGAAACTTGCTCATCTTGTCATCTTCATCTTTGACATTTGTTACTGCATGAAATGATGCTGCCTACCTAGGTGGAGTTGGTGAAATGGATGGTTTCAATTATTTTTTCTCACTGATGACGACTATTTCTGCCTGCTACGAGGAGTCCTGTCCATAATGACTACCTCTCCTGTGAACATTTTTGTTTTCGACTGTAAATATAAACTATCAGTGGATTCTAGATCTCCTAAAGTCTTGCCCATGTCCGAGTATCTGCCAATTCACTCCATTTTCACCCCTTTTTTCGAGTATTTGCATTAGAATATATTCTTGACAGAGCTTATCGATTTCAATCTTTTCTCGCCTCATATGAGATTGCTAAAAGAAGTTGTCTTCTTGTGACTCATGTATTCATGAGATGACTGAACAATTTCGTCGCCGAATTCTCGCGTTCAACCTGGAAATATCGCTTACTTGTCAGCACACTTGTTTTTCCTTGACTCAGCCGGATCCCCTATCACTCAGAACAATCGATTTCCCATTGCCCTAGACAAATTTTAAGTATAGACAGAAGTAATATAAATATGGTGGGCCTATTTCCATTGAAATTTTTATTCTTATTGTTACAGGCTAGTATTTGTCTTTTGATGTTTACACGACTCAATGAAGCGAAAGGTACTAAGGACAGTCCTCATACGCCTCAGACTATTCTGGTAATCTAATCCGTCACAACAGGAGTACCAGTGTTGATTATAGGCATCCGGTTATTTCCCCTCTGTTCACCTACTCAACTCACACACAGAATGCAAAGGATAGAATGTTTACAATCACGAAGCTAAAGAAAATATCTTAAATGTTATTTCTTGCTTGAATAATGATTATGAAGACAAGATGCATTCATTAGGAAGAGTTGTAATCAGCAACGATTCATCAAATCCACTTAGGAACTCAAGCAGTCTTCTTCTCATCTAATCATGAGTGTTATTTATTGTCGGTTAACAGCGTCATGAAAGGTGTTTTGTGTTTCCACTTATCTTTCACTCTGTAATATTTAGGTGGGAAAGGAAATTATAGTCTGATGCAGCCCTTCATTAACTTAATGCGAACCCTTGGATTTGTTCTGAATGTGATAATAGTCAGAAACATCATTAATTAAAGACGTCAACTCAAATATTTTAACAGACTGATTAGTGGTGAACAAACCGTGTTCCTCTTGTCCACGTTTTCATAGGGTTCTACGGTTATATGTGTGAAATAATTGAAGAACTGTCTTTAATAACACGAATGAAGGTATTTCTTCAATCACAGAGGATAAATAATATCGGTAGAATACAGTAAGATGGCGTCTGTCATTGATAATGTGCATCAACATAACACTAAACTGAATATCAGATAATTTTTTGAAAATAAAATAGCAAAAATGAATTTATGGGCTGCTTCACTTGCAAATAGAGCCTTATGGGTTCTTTAGGCCGGATGATCTGATATCGAACTGTTGATGATTTTTAACAACACTTTTATTCAACTGAACGCTAGTGACAATTCCCGAAGTTGCTTGAGTAAAGGCCGATATACTTTTTCCACAGGGGAGTAATTGAACTGATGGATGTAATGACAGGAGATTAAACTAGTGTATTTGCCTCTTAGTTTCAGGAGGAATCACAGCCAAACTTCAAATGCAGGCCTAAATTTCGTTCCATTTTTCACGTTTCTCTTAAACTGGCCTCATGTTTACACGGAGCCCATCATCTCTTCCGTGCACGATCTTCCCCATGTCATTTCGGGCGCCCCACTTGTCATTTCCCATTTGGTTTCCAATCAAGCAATGGCCTGGCGTGTGGTGTCAACTAATGATCTCTTTAGCAAGTGCACAATATATCTCCATTTTTTTCTGCTTACTCGTTATTTGGGAATTTCTTGATTGGTTTGTTCCCGGAGTTCCTTTATGCTGATTCCTTCTGACGAGTCGGCCATTCGATCTTCAGTATGAAAAAGTCCTACTAACCGGTTTTCTCAACTTGTTGGTTTTAATCTCGCTTGTCAAATTACCTTTGAACTGAATTCATATAAATGGGATTGTTTTCAGCTCTCTTGGCCATGTGCTTTATGATAAACTTTTCAGAATTACATAGTTTCAGTTATGGAGTTATATACAATCCTTTAGTTCACATCTGGTGATGTCCTGGTAAAAAATATCTCTGACCGAAAGCAGGAGAGCATGCTGATGATTCGAATTCCAGAGAGGACTGATGCTCCATTGACGTTTCACACGTATTGTAATTCAAATTGAGAAGCTGACAGAAGTGTTCACAGAGGTGAACACAGAGGTATGAGAAGGCTGTAGATTGCCATCGATGTTATTCTTGGTAGTGATAAATCACACCATGTAGTGATAGACAGCTGAAGATAAAAGGACGGTCATATGTGAGACCAATGCAGAGATATCTCAAAGAATTCACGTTTCGTGGATTTTGGATGTCACATGTCACGCAAATTTGAAAGTTTACAAATAAACACAGACAATTCAACGAAATAGGCACTTGTGAAGGGAGAAGACACGAAATGTGGCAACAGACTTTTTGACTGTGCAAAGACACACTATATTAATGCGGCTTAGCTACATTTGATATCGGCTAGTTCAAGAAATAAACTGCAGAAAGTTGTGCAATGAAGTTTTTTTCTTGAACACAACGTAAACTAAATCCAGATTACAAGAATAAACACTTTTATATCAGAAAACATTGGCTTAAAATGTTGTTTTCAGTTTCGGCTACTTCTTATCAATGTGCATCTATACACTACTGTTAAATCCTGTAAGTAGCACATGCCATACATTGACGAAGAAAAGATTAGATAAGCATACCTAACCACCAATGAGAAATTATCGCCAAGTACTGGTTCTGGGAGGTTGTGTCTTTCCTATACCAAGGTAGCAGTGTCTCAAATGAAGGCAGGATGATTGAGAATTCAGACTGGATCGGATCAGGATGACAGTGTGTACGGTCAGCCATGTAAAAACCCCATCGGAGACCCACGGTAAACTCCTTACAAGGATAAGATCTTGATTTCTATAACTATGGTCAAGTAAGTCATTGTTTCTTTTTGCGTGTTGTTCAGTGATTTTCGTGCAAGAATAACTGAAAGCATTTCCATCAGGCTGCCCTTGACTGTCGTCAGTTGATAGCTTTGACTACTGGCGGACTGGTCAGAAGGCCTAAACAAAAATCAACCGCGTCAGCCACAAACATATGTCCTTGATAACATTGAAAGCGGACGTGGATTCATATCACATAAACAGTGAAGACATGGAAGTGATCTTATACGCCAGGAAGACTACGATAGAACCAACGAGCTTGGCTTCAGCTCGACTGTGACATATGAAGTTAATGTGAAGAAGAAATGAGAGCAGTCTGCAAACTAGTTGAAAGTGATAAGAGAGGCGAACAGACAGTCAAATGTGGTAGAAATAGGCTTGCGAATCCCTAACTTCTCTTTTGGAGCAATATAATACTAGTCATTCAAGTTGGTAGTTTTTCTGAAGTTCTTATGAATCCATTAGTATATGTTACACCATCCTTATCAGTAAGAGAATGTGCGTGTCTAACCGAACATAAAGGGCAGCCGAGAAATAGTAAATCGAGGGATTTCAGTTAGGCTAACTGTGGAACATACAATAAAGAAGATATACTACTTATATAGGAGTGTAAAATTGAACTGGTCAATAAAAATAATAATTAAAAGATTTCAGTAATCATATGTAGCAAGTCCTCAATAGTTCATTACTCCCGACATTCGAAAATATATATGTATACATAATGTTTCACATTCGAAATCACTCAGTAACCAGTGCAATGCGTCTAGTCCCATCTTTCCTGCAGACTGAATTCTATCAGCCAAGTAGGCAATGTGACCACGATGCTGCTTGTCTTGCTATCACAGTGCACTGTGAATTGTTGGTATAAGATGGTTGTAGGCAGTCAACGGCACCAGCAGTGGGTGACGCGGGTTCGCATCTCAAAACGGACATGAGTTCCTTCATAGTTGCACATCCACTTTGCTAATTGGTGAGTACCAATTAGCACGAAACCTAGGTCAGACAAGGCTTCCCACCGATTAACTCCAACCATCTAGGATAATGTTTCCTCTGAACTATTACGTAATGATGCTAACAGGGTGTATGTCAAGCGGTTATTACTGATGTATGTCCAACGTTTTCTAATGTAACAATATTCTCAGATGTAAAATATGATACAGTTTCACAAAAATCCTAATTAAAGGATTTCTCACCATCATCAAGGAAGTTACAAAAATATCGTTACAGTGAATTGCATTGCGCAATGTTTCTCACTTTCTCTCAAATAACTTCGAAAAATTGTTACTAATGTGCGTGTGTGTGTGTGTGGTAAACACAGAGAAAAACACATCCCCTCAACCGTCTCTCCCCCCTCGAGCCTTTGGCGGATGAAACACTTCTGCACTCATCAGATATGCTGTTTTCGGAGTATTTACGTCAGTTCATACTCCAGTTGTTGGTACTCACTTGCTTCGTCTATCCACCTATCTATCTCGGTTAATAGAAAAAAAGGTGAAACCATGTAACGTAAATGAATTTGCCTGTAGGTGTTTCTCTTTTAATGATGACTTCTTCGATTATACATAATTTTAGTTAAAACAAGGATTTCAGTTTTTCACTCAACACTGTTTCTGTTGATTCTGTGAAAAATGAAGCACTCTTCATGCATTTTTTGAGAAAAATTAAAGATTTATTCTACTTCTTAAAAATGATTATGGTTAGTTTTCGTTTTCATTGCATGTGAAAGGGATAAGGCGTCAAGCTTTGAGCTTTTTATTTCCGGTAGCAGTGGTGTGATGACTCTTTTAACGAGGTGAACGGTTGTTAGCCACACCCTGTCTAACCTTTCTGACCTTACTGAGCTTGCTCCTAACAGGGTGAGTAAGAGTTGTCTTCGATCGAACTCCTGATCACGTACGGCAGAACTACCAAACGCAGTGATAACACTATAATGTTCACTAACAACTACACGGGGTGAGAAGTGGTGTTTAGTTATATTCATCGGGGTCAGATAAGGTGATATGAAATATCCCTTATACTTACACACCAACATTATGCTTTTTATTATCATTCTCTTAATTGGTCTTATTCACTTTCCGTCAGAAGTGAAAATCATATCACGTGATACAATGACTGTTATTATGCGTATAGGCAGTAAAACAGGCGACTTCAATTGATGGCTGTAACTAACTTGAAAAGATCAAAGGTGATCCTGAAATTGACAGTCTGATAAAGTTCGATATGAAACAATATAAAACTATCTGTCCATGTGACTAATTCTAATAATCACATGGAGTTATATAATTTATTTCAGTGATGTGATATAATTGGCACAGTTGAGGAGAATTCAACCAAAAATGAACAAAAGTCAAGTTAACAACAGTGTTGATAGAGATTAAACATTTAATGGAGATTGGTAGGAGAAAATGATGTGATTAAAAATATATATATAAAAAAACAAAAACTACATATCCCGTGTTAAGATAGATCAGGTCCATTGTCGATTTTGTCATGGAACACACTTTTTCTGTATGCCGAGTCCGTGGTTTAATCTGTGAATTGTAATTGATTTTTGAGTTTGATGGAATTGTATTTTACTTCTTTTAGGAAGTCTCCTGAGTATTCTGTAGGTGATGACCTTGAAGCTGGCTTGTGGATTAACTTGGTGTCGTGATTCGATGGGATGTTGCAAGATAGATTTGCGGCAGGAGGATCTTTTTTACCCTTTACTTAACCATGAAAGTAAATGTTCCATGATAGGTACGGCTGAAATACCAATCTTCACACAAGTGATTCAATAGACAAATACACACTGATGACGTCGAGTGTGTTAGCTGATCATTCACTTTCATGCAAATCGTTGTTTTTGTGGAGACATTAGGTCGAATTTTAGCCACGCAGAAACCATATGTCACATGAATTATAATGAATCAAGCGATTCATTTATATGTGGGAAATGAATAATTTATTTCATGATCAGTCATGATCTGCTGAAACTGTCTGTTTTTTCATTCACTTGTCACACGTATGTCTCCATTTCACGATCCATTATTCTCTCGCATTTCTTCCACTTTTGAGGTTCTCTTCCATGTTGCCGTCTTATTCACATCCAAAGCAACATTTCCAATTCAGGTTACACACGTGAGCCTGTTATGTGATGCCGTTCAGTGGTCTTCTAAACGTGTATCAAATCTACCTCCATAGCCTTCTGCATAGTTTCTGTGGGTTAGGTTTTCGTCGTTCGTCAATTGACAGAGTTTCTTTCTTGTCGACTATCTGACCTCCACTATCGCGTAGTCACATATGTTGATGAATATTTGCAGTAGGCTGTTTGAAATGCTTTCTGTGACGCTCTGATTACAGAGGTAATAACTGAATTAATCAAAGTATTGATAACGCGAATTTTGTTCCTTAGGCTGAGTATAGTTGATTTACACATTGATATCGATCTTAAAACCAGGTAACTCATCGAAGAAAGAAGATATTGTGAAGTGACCTCGCTATGTCATGAATAGGCAGAAGTTAGAATTAATAGATTGGTCACTGGATCGGGTTCCAGTGGCTTAATGATCTACGAGGTTGTTCTGCAAACAGAAGATCCTGCAGCCTAGCCGCGGTAGGTGCATACGGATGAAAAGTTCCAAATTAGGCTGACGTAACAGTTGTCCAGTCTTCCCAGCTGCTTTTCCAGTGGTTATCCAACTGATGTCAGTTCATGATGAAATCCTTCAACCAAAAGTCCTAACTACGTTTTCGATGAAAAGCCACTAAATCAGCTCGTTACCAGTAAATGCCGACAGGCAGCTGAACATATACGGAAAATGTGTTAAATCTACATTGGCTTAAGCTTTGAAAATATTGATATTCATTTCATCAGTTGTCTAAACGAAGCCTAGTCACAATTACTTTGAGTTCTTTTGAAAAGATGAATAAAAAATAAAACAAGAGTATGGTTTTGTCAGTTCACTTTCACTGTACTAATAAGGACCTTACTATGTAGAAGAGTATTCAGTACACTATACGTTCTGTATTCATGCATTAATTACTGCTCAGGAAGACTTAATGACTTTACTTTTTTTCCTTACCATAAATTATGAAAGATGCGTGTAAGTGGCAGTCATAAGTTTGTGAGCAGTTTTCATCAGTTGAACTTTCTTCTCACTGATAGTAGTATTACTCTCAGATGAATTATTCTGAAGACTGTGGGCGTTACTGTCACTATTGTTATCACAAATTATTCACAATTTTATGATATCTGCTATCTGATTACCACTTATTTATATATTTATACATAGATAAGCTTTTATACGTGACAAAAGAACATTTTCTATAGAGGTATTTAATCGCTAAGATATTCGGCTTAATCCTGAATTTCTTGCGTTGACATTTTGTTGTCGTATTTTTGTTATCAGTAGGCAAATATTTCCTGACTAACGATAGACATCGTTGTTTCCAAGCTTAAATTTGCAGGCATTTGATCAACTGATGGTTAGATTAGGAACTGACACGAGTTAGAGAATCACTAGAAGTCTCTCTTATTCAGAAGTAGGCACCAGGTGGGAATCGAACCCATGAACTTCCAGTTACATGGTGTTCATCTTGCAGAGCATTCAGCTACTGGGATCCAATCCAGTGGTCAATGAACTCCGACTTCTGACACACACATATATACACGAATAGATAACGCAACCACTATGCAGTGTCATCAGAGAGTAATTGTCCACTTAATTGATTTGGTGGACCCCTCCGGTTACGACTTTCTACAAGGACTCAAAGTAATTTCCGACGTGAAGTTATTCGCTAGTGATTATCAGACACATTTTTGATTGATGTTTTCAAAGTGGGATTTCGAGGTTATATTGTGCTGATTTCCGACGATAGCGATAAATGTTGTTATGGATACACTTTTCAAATTGTGACACTACGTTAGCTGATTTAAGTGAACGATTGTCAATTATTTTGAAAACCAGAAAAGCCATTGAGGATGAGTCTATCTGGAGCAGATTGAAACGAGACTATTTTTGAGTCATGGAAATAATCATCGTCTAATGTTTAGTGTCACAAAGCCTCAAAGATCTACAAGCGATGATAGCAAAACCTAACTAACAACAATGAATACCGTTCACAATCAATGAAGGTGATCTAAAAGGAGATACCTTTATCCTCCACAGCCGAAACAAATCAAGATGTCAAAGACAAGTAGGATAGAAATTGGAATGAGATCAGACACGCACTGAGGAGATAGTCGAATGAAATTACTCCTTCCAGAATTTCAATTAGAACCTTGTTTGATAATGGGTCTGATGGTTTAGACGTCCGCAATTGAAATGTAAAAAGGATAGTGTGCGGACAAAATGATTGCCTATGGACTAACGTTGAGTGATCTTGTGAAATCAAATTATGATTCCCCTTCAGTTTTCAATGGAACATTGGGATTCAACAGGATATCATTATTCTACTCATTCTTCTCTGAATTATATTTTTTATTTAACTCTAAGACTGAATACTCAAAGGCCTTCAGACATTAGCTTCAATTTCAGCCCTGAAATCAAACTCAGCTCGTCAGAGGTAGAAATTGCCACTCCTGTAACAAGAACGACACTGTATGTCCTGTATACATGAACATGAAAAACGAGTATTAAAAGAAATGCTACACTAAGCTTAAAGTACTCAGGAAAATCAGATGAATGCCTGATAATTTGAATCACAGTATCCTTTACATATATATATATATTTTCAAGTATTGGTTTTTGTAGGGATTTTGTTTGATTGCATGGAGGATTTAATCATGAGCTGACATCAGTTAGAGAACCACTGGAAAACCTGGGAGTACTGGACAGCCGTTTCGTCCTAGTTTGGAACTCCTCAGCAGTACGCAACCACCGGGGTTCGAACCCAGGACCTTCTGGTTACAAGGCGAGCTCGTAGACCATTGAGCCACTGGGACCCGATCCAATGGTCCTTGAATTCTAACTTCTGCCCGTTCACGACATAGCGTGACCACTTCGCAATGTCTTCTTCGATGAGTTACTGCCTCATCTTCAACCTGCTGTACCCTACTGGTCACGGCTTCCCACTAGAACCCCAGGTTAACTGTCTGAATAGGGCCAGTTACTAGTGAGCATCAGATTAATTTTCAAGTATTGGTATTGTAGGGATTTTGTTTGATTGCATGGAGGATATAATCATGAGCTGACATCAGTTAGAGAACCACTGGAATTGGCAGATGTTAGAATTCATGGGCCATTGGATCGGGTCCCATTGGCTCAATGGTCTACGATCTCGCCTTGTAACCAGAAGGTCCTGGGTTCGAATCCCGGTGGGTGCCTACTGCTGAAGAGTACCAAACTAGGACGAAACAGCTGTCCAGTACTCCCAGGTTTTCCAGTGGTTCTCTAACTGATGTCAGCTCATGATTAAATCCTCCATGAAGATAAAAATATCAAATATTTTGTTTCAAGCCAATGAAGCCAATGCTAAGGTTAGCTTAGCAATTTATCATTGTTAACAATACCAGTTTTAGAAAAGAGAAAGATTGAGTGGGCGAAGAAATATTTACTTTTCAATTAGATCCTCATCTCTGGCTCTACTCTAATATATATATATAGCATTTTAATTACAATACCCAACAATTTACCAATCAAGTGGCACTCATAGATTTGTTAACAGTAATTAGTCGGTGTCAAAATGTCAATGGGGTGATAATTAACGAAGAAAAATTAATATATATAATTAAAAGGTGGAAATGGTTACAACACGTGGATTGCATATTGCATAATTTTGGAAAAATGAAGAGCAATTAAGGAATAAGCGTGTGCACAGACAAGTTGATTACGTAACAGATTGTTAAAGAAAATAAAATAATTTGGACAATTATAGTTTTTTAAAAAAGAAAAATTATTCTAGGGGGAGGGTGATGGAGTAGTCCGGTTTATACAGTCATGTAACGATGGCCAGGGAAGGTAAGGAAAGTGGCTGTACAAATTTCTTCTGGACACACAAGTTTGGCTTCTTCACGTGGTTTCCTATTGCTTCAGCTGTATGTAGAAGACGAACTCGTAAAGCAAAATTAAGATTAGTAGGAATGCGATAAATAATTTTAAATGCAGTATTAACATCAACCTTATGCTCACTATCTACGAGGTGGGCTAAAATTAGAGCTACGAATAGATTTTGTTTGTCCCTTGCTTAACCATGCCGGATGATGTTCGGAAATACGATGATGAACCTGCCTAATTGTTCGCCCGATGTAGCTGGCTCCGCAGCTGCAGTCAAACTGGTAGATACACATAGAAGAGGCGAATTTAGGTAGTTTATCCTTATTACTCGAACGTAGGATAGGTGTGGTTGTGAAGAGACAGTGTACCTCTGCTGCATAATAAGCTCTTTTATTTGCATTCTTCAGTCGCTGCGTTATTATTTCGCTGATGTTGTCGCCGAGGAATTGAAGTTTCATGAACAGTGGTTTTTTCGGAACTGTTGCCATAGTCACTGTCCTAGGTGATAAATGCATATTTTTCTCAATAAACTTATCTGGATAACCATTTTTTCTAAGTAATTCTCTAATAATCTTAAGCTCCTCATTGAAGCAGTCGTCTGAACAGATTAACCTAGCTCAATGAACCAGACACTTTACCAGGTTGCGTTTATACCAGTTTTGTTATCCTCACTCCAAGATTTGACAATAAATCCTCTTCTTTGACAGAATTTAATTTCCTCAGATACATATTTACGGGAATGCATGGCTTCGCTAATGATTCCGAATTCTTGCGGTTGGAATCTTCTATAGTTAGAAGAAAATATCACGTTTGTCGAAGTGAAAAATAACCTGAATATATATTTTAATACGAAGTTACCGATAATAAGTCTGCAATATCACATGAAATCTAAACTTCATTTCTCACAAAAATGCAGTGAAATCTAGTAACATTGAAAGTTTGATTGAACTGTCGATATTATACATACTTATATTTAGACCTTCAGGTGAAGATTCCTGGCCCACAGCAACAGACAACAACCAGCATGAATGGAAGAAATATGAATGAAGTAGCCTCCATCACCTACCTACTCACCTACCTTGGAAGCATCGTTTCAACTACAGACAGATGGAACTGACGAATATATCAAAGGAAGGATCGAGAAAGCAATACATGCTTTCATTTCTTTCAAGTCTGTGTGGAGGTCAACAGCAATCCTCAGATAAAGTATAGTTATATGAGCACAAATCATAAATGTGTGAATAAAACAATTCCAACAGTGGTGTGAACACAGGCAGTAATTATGTTCGAAATATCACCAAAAACAAAACTTATCATTGTGTGTAAACTATTGAAATATAATTAAACTTTATTTGATCTAATCCACAATGCTCAAACTTTTTATTGATATTAAAGCAATTCTTAGCATTGAAAGTAAGATCAGGATTTTCAACTCCACTGTGAAGTCAGTGCTACTTTATGGATCAGAGACTTGGGGATTCACAAAGTCCATTTTGAACAAACTACAGACTTTTATCAACAGCTGTCTTTGCTCAATACTTCTCAAGATTAAATGGCCGGCCAGAAAAGATCAACAACAAAGACCTCTCGGAAAGACATAACATCCCAGAAGGAACCGACTGTGCATCAAATATACAGGAATGCATGCAGACGGACTGGACATACTCCGAGAAAACCATGTAGTGGCATCACAAGACAGGCTCTCGTGTGGAACCCGAATGGAAAGCTGCGAGTTGGTCATCAGCACGGGGATGACATGGATGAGGTCATGTGAAGAGGAGATGAAAGCATGTGGATAGACGTGGAGCAGGGTGAAAACGTTGGCAGAGGACCGAACGCAATGGAGACGCGCAGCTGAAGCTCTATTTTCCTCTAAGGACTAAAGAAAACAATTATATATATATATATATTAGTCCATATTAGTAAGTCATGATAGGTTAGTTAACTTTACTTGAATAATCTTTTCTGTCGTGTTTATTAAACATTATTCACACGAAAGATAAAGTACCTAAGTATCTTAGTGTTGGTTTGTAGGGATTTGATCGGTATTCCTGATTTCATCATGAGCCGAAATTAGTTAGAGAACCATTGGAAAACCTGTAAGTACTGGACAGCTGTTTCGTCCTAGTTTGGGACTCTTCAGCAGTACGCGCCCACCGAGATTCGACCCCAGGATCTTCCGGTCACAGGGCGAGCTCGTATACCATATCGGGTCCCAATGGCTTAATGGTATACGAGCTCGCTTTGTAACCGGAAGGTCCTGGGTTCGAATCGCGGTGGGTGCGTACTGTTGAAGTGTCCCAAACTAGGACTAGTGAAACAGCTGTCCAGTACTCCCAGATTTTCCAATGGTCCTCTAACTAGTGTCAGCTAATGATGAAATCCTGAATACCTAAGTATCTATTACTTTCTCGCTGTCTCAAATTTCACGATTTGAGTGAGTGAAGCAAAGTGATACTATAATACCTATGTCGAAAGATGAATAAATTCTGTGTCAATTGATATACCGAAAAGTGAGATTTTTTCAAGTGATTTTATGTTTCAGGGATTTCAAATGTTTCAATTTGGTATCTTGGGGGCTGAACAGAACTACTACTGAAGCTCAGGAAGCAGTACTGGACAGTTTAAGACATTTCAGTAATAGCGCACACCAATGAACCTATCTGGTCTTGAACCCAATACCTTCAAATAACGACATGAGCCTGTTGTCCATTCAGGCGCTGAGACTGATTCCATAGCGAAAGAAACAAAGATTTCGTAATTATTTCTTTATTCACTAATCACTGACTGAAGGATGAGAAACACTTTTGGAACTCACCAAGGTTGATGTGAGGGCAAATACCTGGAGATGGGGTTGGTTAGTGATTGCTTCAGTGGATCATCTTATAATCTTAACTTATTAGGTATGATCACCATTGGTTGAACGGTGCGTATTTACTGAGCAAGAGTGGCGAACTAGAACAGAATAACTATTCAGCTCTACACTCCAGTTTTCACCGGAGCTCCCAAATAATGGAAGTAAGTGATCTACCTTAAAATAGTTATCATTTAGTGGTAGGCTGATTTTCTTACTCCGCATAGAATGCGTGCTTTACATATAACAAAGGGTTACGGACATTCATAAGAAAGCTTAGACATCCATTTATTAAATTATTGAATTGAAGTTTTGATTTTCCCGTCGATTGATTGGACCGAAGTGCTCGGTCTCAGGTTGACATGTCGGCTTCTTGTGCAGATGCTTCGACGATGTCTGGGTATTTAGTTAGTATACAATTGGTGGATGGTGGCTAGCAGTGGAATCCAGGATGCGCATTTCGTCCTATTTGGGACTCGTCAGCTGGATGTACCTGCATTTCTCAGTGAGTGATGATGTTCCCACCGAGGCTCGAACCCAGTACCCATAGTTTCAAACGCCAAGGCGTTATCCACTAGACCACTTGGGCCACGACACAAATAACACATAATAATCTACACGAAACTGACCTCCGTTAGTTGGTTAGCTAGTCATATAGGTGAATTGATAGATAGACATGTAGATAGGTAGGTAGCCATCTTTATTTCAGTAAATGACAAATTTAATTGGTGATGATAATCTTTGTGACTATGTGAAAGTTTAGTCAGTTGATATGACAAACAAAGTTCATTTTTCGGTGAGTGACTTGATAAGTGATTTTGTGACAGGCTTGTTGACTGATGTGATGTATGATGCGCTATGCATAGACTGGTAATTCTAATATGTTGGCAGCTTTGGGAAATGCGGCTGGGTGAATGGATTCATGCACCTCATATTGACAATAACTAAGGCGTGCTGGTTGATATGTATCCATATATATATATATATATGTTTGGTGGTCTCTCTTTCTGTTGCTCTCTTAGTCTGTGACCATTTCACTTTGATGAACCTGTCTCCTTTAACAATGTATATTCCCCTTATATTATATATAATATGTGTGTTTGTTGACAGTCTGCTATATTTTGCTATGTATATATGGATCGATACTACATTATAATTAGCCAATCATGTTAAGACTGTCTATTGATTGTTCACACACTTGTTCGGACATTCATACATGTTTTTGCTCTCACACTCTTGTGTGACACTTTTGGATTCTCCTGGTGTTTTGGAAAATAGAAGTATCATCGCAAACCTAGTGGTCTTCTGATTTCCGTCTTTCTTGCGTCAGGAATATTAAATTCTCGACTAGTACATAACAATAATTTGGCGACGAGTACATAACACTGGTTCACTGAACCTCGATGGCACCTGGCTGCATGCTTCACGACTAACCTGTGACTAGTTCTGCATTTTTTAGAGGGACAAGGTGAACGATGCAAGCAAAGATAGAGTGGAATAAGTAGAGTCACAGTAAATAAGTGTCAGGTTCTCAGTATCAACAGCATATCTTCATTTCAATATGTTCTTCGACTTGGCTTCTGGATGATTGTATGATTTCCCACAAGCTATGATCTCATCATCAAACTGTCTCCTCTAAGTCATACTCTAACTCACACTGACTTGAAATTCTGCATAATGGCGTTCATTGGAGCAATGACAGGAATAATTGCGTTATGCCACTCACTGACCACCTCAGAGTATGTCCAATCTATCTACATATTCACCTGTATATCTGTTGAAAGATTTAAATTTCTAGCTCATTTGTTTCCGAAGTTGTTACTTGTTGTCGACCCTTTTTTCCTCGGACAATCATTTGATGTTCACTATCTCGTGAGTGCATCTGCTGATAAAAGTATCCAGAGGCCGGTAGGAAATGCTTTAGGTAACACGCCTGCAAAATCTCTTAACCATATAGAAGCACTGACTGGGTTCATTTGAGTGTTGTTGATCTGAATCACTCTTCCTTGAGGTGAGTGTTGAGTTTATGTCTTGCTTTTCTTACTCTGACTCTGATATCCACATCTTCAAAGCCTTCAGTTGAAACGATGTTACCCAAGTATGCAGTGACTTCCTTCGAATTTCTCTCATTGGTATTGATTGGTGCTGAGTGATGTTTGTTAGGTTCATGCATCATCTCTGTCTCCTGCATTTTCACTTGAAGTCTTGTATATTGAAATTCACTCCCATAACTTGTTGAACTAAATAGTATACGAGCTTGCCTTGTAACCGGAAGGTCCCGGGTTCGAATCCCAGTGGGTGCGTACTGTCGATGATTCCCAAACTAGGATGAAACAGCAGCTGTCCAGTACTCCCTGTTTTTCAATGGTTCTCTAACTGATATCAATCCGTGATCAACCCGTAAAACATAACTAATCCCTACAAACCAAACTATACAAAGTTAATCTGATGCTCGCTAGTGACTTGCTACAGGTTGGAGTTTCCTGAGTTCTAGTGAGAAGTCGTGACCAGTGAGGTCCAATTAGATGTCACGTGTGTGGGTGGATGTCCCACCAACGACAATGGTCGGGGTCGCGCTAAATCACGAATTGGTAGAAGTTAGAATTCACGAGCCATTGAATCGGGTCCCAGTGGCTGAATGGTATACGAGCTTGCCTTGTAACCGGAAGGTCCCGGGTTCGAATCCCAGTGGGTGCGTACTGTCGATGATTCCCAAACTAGGATGAAACAGCAGCTGTCCAGTACTCCCTGTTTTTCAATGGTTCTCTAACTGATATCAATCCATGATCAACCCGTAAACCTTAAATACTTAGGTTTATGTGACATTAGGTATAAAATATTGGCGGATTTCGAAGTCGTTTATATATTTTTTTCGTCGCAGAGCATTGCTGATTTCTTCACCCTCATTTTGTATTCCATGATCGAATTCATAACAATCAGGAATACCACTGGTTATGGTTAGTACGATCATCTTATTCCTGTCGTTATTACAACGACCTCGCTGAGTTTCCTGTTGTGAATCACTACTCCTGTGGCAGTGTTGCCAACATACAGCTGCTGGATAAAGTTTGTAAAGGTGTAGGGGACTTCACTCTATTGTGTTGAAGCAGTTTCCAGAAGACTTCACGAAAAACACTCGGTAATAAAAATTATAAACTTTTAAAGTATCCTCTCACAGTTGTTTAAATAACCAAACCTCAAATCTCTATTTTATGCTTATTTCCTGCATATATATACATGCATAATTTGTTGCAGGAATCCTTCAAAACTTCCAAAAATACATGAAACAAACAAGTGACACAAGATCACGTTTCTGCTAATTCCTAGTCTAAACACTTCCACGCATCTAAGATACACTACGGAAAAAAGATTTGAATTAATGAAACAGTTATCAGGATGTGTTAATCACTCATATTTACAAATTGGTTTACGCGAAAGACTACCAATATCACTTTTAGAAGATTTATAAGCATTCAAAAAGAAATCGTAGATTCACTGTCTGATACATATATAAGTATATATGTATATATTTGGAAATCTCATTTGCATGTTTCACTACAGAAGTGAATTGTACTCATTCTGAAATAGTTTGGTTTTTTTATATTTTCATTTGCATAAGGCGTTTAATGCAGTTTAATTTAAATATTCCCTATCGTATATTGTGAAATTCAGTGGAGGTCAGTGGGGAATATAAATCTGGTTTAATGAATCGGATAAATTATGAGCAATGTTGATTTTGTTGCCTTCAAGTGCAGGAATTATATTTAAGTTGGACTGCATTATATTACTTATTTGCAAAGTGGGATAAGTAGTTTAATTGACATTTTGTTAAAACTTTTTATGAGTTATAGTACTAATTATACTATAATCAGTCTCCAGCTTCACAGTTCGGCAATTCCTCTGTTCTTCCTGTACGTTTTCATCGTTCAAGACCTAGTTAAATTGCGATGGCAACTGAAAGGTATCGGTAGGACGGACGGAGTGCCCCTGAACCGACTCATTAATACTGTTGTTGGTAGACACTTGAACTCATGCAAGAAATTGACGAATATCATCTTGTCGGACTCTGAGCACACACACGTGCGTCGGTGGCACAGCGGTTAGGACTCTCGCCGATCATGCACGTGGTCTGGGGTTCGAGCCCACGCCGACGCACACCTGATATCTATGGTCGGCCTGCGAAATTTAGGATACTGATATCACATACTGAAAATTCCATACTTGTACAAAAGTACGGTGTAGAATCAAGCTATAGTAAAAATTAAAAAAAGTTATACACAACTCTCTTCTTGTATCCTAGTATCTAGAAGAACTAGGGACAGTTATCGGAGACAGTATGCTCAAGGAATTTCATGGGACGAGAGGAGCGTTAAGTAGGAAATCTACCAAGTTTATTTCTTGAGACATTGAATAGACGGTTCTTTTTCTTATGTAGTGATTAATATATTGGTGTCACCATTTCTAGTAACTTTTAACTCTACATTCATATTTCTCTGTTGACACTAATATCAAACTGAATGCCTTGTGACTCATTTGATCCCAGTACTGTGTAATGTGAGGAGGAAATTGGAGGCACAGTTGTTCTACGTGCAGAAAATGTCTCAATGCATTGAACGCACTGTTTGCCTTAAAGCCGTTATTATTATTTTTACTTGTTTCTTGAGTTTCTAGCGAGACAAATTAATCTAGGAACACATCTCCATTAAAAGCGGTTATCTTCAGTTACTTCCATCTAGCTCTATAACTACCTTCAAGGCTAGGTTTCTTCCTCACGTGACCTCGTGTACATCCAACCTGGATGTGCACAGGGAGGTCGTCAATTCTCATTCAGGTTACATGACAAGACTTTCAGTGCAGTTTCATCCAGAGATCTCTCGAGTGAATGTCTAAATTATCCGCATCTCTTTCTGCACCTTTCTCTGGTAATAGTTATTTTCAGCTTATTGGCTGACAATGAGATTCCTCGTTGGCTATCTTTTCCAGTAGGCTGTGTGATTCTCAGTAACCATCAAAAGCATCTATTTGTCAAACTCTGAATAACTGAAGTCTCTCAGTCATGTAGAACCAGTGAATGAAATGACGTGAGTGATGAAAATGCTGCTCTCGTTTTAACCTAAAGATTGCTTTAGAGCTGTACTCCAACTTCAGACAAACAAAGAACTGTCCTATTTCGCTGATCCAATCCCTGATTATTTTGTCGTCTTAGTGTGTGCCATCTGATAATACTTGAAACGTTGCTCCTTACCTAGATGAAGTAAGTGAACGGGATTATTGTTATTGCTCCCTTGGGTTCCTAGTGGAACATAGGGCTTCAAATGCACGTCTCCACTTGCTTCTGTCTCCTGCTGTACTTTTCACCTGCATCCATGTTATTCCATACTGTTTCAACTTCTTTACACACCATCACCTCCATGTCATTCTGGCACTGACGTCCCACTCGCCGCTTCCTTTTCGGCCTGGTTCCATTCGAGAAATCGCCTGACGCGCTCGCGATGTCACCCAGCGGCCTCCTCAGCGAGTGAGTGTCCAATGTGTCATCTTCACTTCCTCCTGCATATTTGTTGGTTGGCGATTGGTTCTTGTTTTGTTTGTTTGTTCTCATAGTTTCTTGTTGGTGAATGTTTCCGGCCCGGCCATCTGATCTTCAGAATAGAGCCAGCGAAGACAGTTGTTGTTGTTGATAAAGGTCTGAGTTAGCCTGTTGGTTGGAAATCTTCTTTGTGACCCGCCCGTCAAGGTTCTGATTCGTATAGAAGAAGTGAACGGGATGGTTTCATTTAATTTTCCCCCTTTAATGTCGATTTTCGCTACCCGTTTTCAGGAGTCCTGTCACATGTGACTACTTCCCCTATCAGCTTGTTGGTCTTCAACTGTAAACATGAACCATCCATGGTCTAAAGTTATTCTAGAGTTTTATTAACAACCACATATATCTGCCTGTTCACATTGTTCACATTTACTTTCGAGCACTTGCTTGGAAGTAGGTTGTCGACAGAAGTTCTCATCGATAATACAAGCAGTAATCATCTTGTGACTCATCTTATGATCGAATGATTGTACAGCGTCGTCACCAGTTTCCAAACTGCCCTCTAGACGAATCACTGACTCATCAGAATTTTTATTTTGCCTGAACCTAGCCGGATCGCGTTTATGCCAGAACAGTCTATTTTCCACTTCCCTAGAGAAATGATAATATGGTACAAAATATAAAAATATGATGTCTCTCTTTCTTAATAAAGTTTGTATCTTAACTGTTACAGGATAGTCGTTGTCTTTTGGTGTTTACACAGCTCAGTGAAGTGAAGGGCACTTGAAATCATCCTCATACTTTTCACGGTATGTCGAGTGATTTAGTCCATCACAACAGGAGTACCATTGTTGATTGTAGGCAGCCTTTTATATCTCTTCTGTTCACCCACTCACCTCACACATATAAAATGCAAACGATAAAATGTTCACAATCGCGAAGCTAAAGACAACATTTTCAGTGATATTTCTAACGTGAATAATGATAATAAAGACAAGATGCATTCATTAGGACGAGTTGTAATCAGCAACGATTAATCAAATCCACTTATGAACTCAAACAGTCATCTCATCTAATCATGAGTGTTATTTATCGTCGGTTAACAGCGTCATCAAGGTGTTTTGTGTTTTCCCTTATATTTCACCCTGTAATACTTAAGTGAGAAAATAAATAAAGTCTGATGCAGATCTGCTCTAACTGACTGCTAATCGTAGGTTTGATCTGAATGTGATAATGTTCAGAAACATGATTGATTGAAGATGTAGACTGAAATATTTGAAAAGACTGATTAGTGGACAAACCTTTTTCAACTCGTCCAGGTTTTCATCAATTTTTTTACAGTTATATGTGTAAAACAATTAAAGAATTATCATTTATAACGACATTGAAGATGTTTTTTAAATCGAGCAATAAAAATCAAATCGGTAGAATACAGTTAGACGTCGCCTATGATTGATGATGTGCATCAAGATAATACAACACTCAATTTCAGATAATTTGGGGTGATTAATACAGCAATTATGAATTTATAGGCTGCACAAGAGGTCCTTAGTAGCTGAGTCTGTTCTGCATGCATACAGAGCCTCAAGGACTCTTTGAGCCAGGTGATCTGATATCCAACTGGCGATGGTTTTCGACAACAATTTTATTCAGCCGAACGCTAGTAGTCGTTCCCGAATTCGCTTGAGTAAAGGTCAATGTACTGTTCTCTACAGGGGAGTCCTTGAGCCGATAGGTACAATGACATGCGATTAGACTGTATTTTTTACTTTTCAGTTTCAGGAGCAATCATACCCAGTTTTCTGAAAAATGTCAGTTGAAACTAACCGGAGTCAAACGTTGTACAAATCGGTTCTCTCAGACTATTTTTATTTACTTTTGTCTCTTAGGGTTCCATTTCGCTCTACTTTTCGCTTTTCTTTAATAACTGGCCTCATGTTTGCTCACCGCCTATCATCTTCTCCGTGCAAGATTTCCTCCATGTCATTTTGAACGCCACACTTCTAGTTTCCCATTTGGGTGCCACCCAAGCGATGGCCTGGCGCGTGGTGTCGACTAACGATCATCTTAGCCAGTGCGCAATCCATCTCTATTTTCTTCTACATGCTCGTTGAGTGGTTTGTTTCCGGAGTTTCTTGATGCCGATTCCTTCTGACGAGCTAGCCATTTGATCTTCAATATGAAAAAGTCCTTCGAACCGGTTTTCTCAACTTATTGGCTTTTATTTTGCCTGTAACAGACTTTTTAAAACACAGTCCTATATATATGGACTTCTTGTGAGTGTAGATACAGAAGGATTCTTTTCAGCTCTCTTGGCTTTGTGCTTTATAAAAATGTTTTGAGAACAAAGAGTTTCACTCTTAGTGTCATGTATATCCTGTAAAGAAATAACTCTGATTATGCGGCTGGTGGTTGTTATCACATTTCCTTTATACTGGAGAGGAATTAAACTGTGAAAATATGTATCCTGTCCTAATTAGATTATCCTTACTCCTCTATTTTTTTTCATGTGCTATTATGCCTATCAACCAGTTATCACCCTCCAGTCTCTTCTAACAGGAATAAAGCCGTTATTGGAAAATCAGATATACGTGACTGTCTCAAAAGTTTCAAAAATCTAGATATTGCACACTGTCTGTGAACACATTTTATCTGGGTAGCATGCCAAAATAAACTCTAGAATTCATAAAGGTATGAGAAAGGCAAAGTTGGTGAGTTTATGCGTAAACTAATCCTTCAGTTATTCATTCTTGAAATCATGTACGTTTCTCAGTGAAAATGCAGGAAATTCGCCCTATCGACATTTCAACTGTCAGCTAAAGGAATTCTGTAACATCTCAATGGGTTTCAAGAGAATTCAGTTGAATATCCAATTGTGTTTGTGATAATTTAATTCGCAGTGTTCCCCAATACTGTCACCTCCTTTCAGACCTTTGCTTTCCGAACAGGGCATGTCACTCTAAGCTACAGCTCTAAAGTTTTAGTATCGACAGTTCTACTAGCCTTATTCCTCTTGATTTCCTCAGGAGATGTTAAGAAGTTGACTAGCGATGATTGCAACTCGGATGGTTACTAAAATACAGTTATGTATGACATTCCGCGTGGTATTATGAAAGAATAATTCCAGATCAAACACACAACAGTCTGAGATCAAAACTATGCTGTACATCAAAAAAATATCTTCTCAGAGTTTTAGCGTGTGTCCGAAATTATTTCACAAAGGCTTTAGACTTTTAATAATAGCTGCCTTTCAGTGCCCCCTAATCCTATACAGAGTCTAATTAGCGATTAGTAACCCCGAGCAAGAATCAGTAAAGGACATATTACCCAACATATATGTTGCAGAAACAGAGGTAGATCAGGAGCAGGCCAAGTGATATTGTCTACCATCCAAATCCTTGAATGGAAGTCGAATGAGAAGCAACCGGCTGAGTGCGTATTCTCCGATGAACACGGCACTAAGAGGAGATGACACGGAGCTGATGGACAATCGTGGAGACACTCAAAGACAACTTCAGAGAGCATGACGGAATTAAGTTATGATTGGAGGCCTTGCATTCCATTTGGAACCCAAGAGAATGATTATAATCGCATTAGGATTTATACTTAAGAATAGTATATAATATCCATTCCACGTTCTTAAGTTTTCCACTGTTGTCTACTATTTAAGAAGTACACAGACTGTGTTCACCACGTGATAAATATTAGAGCACAATATATGATAAAATGATTTATCGGAACACTATTATATAAAGATAAATTTGGTTCTATCGTGATTAATTGTTATGACATTTATTCTTAGACTTTGTGCATAATAACCTTATAATTGGTTCCATATTGATGCAAGAGTAAAGGATTCTTGAGTCACCAATCTGTGTTCAATTTTTTGGCGTTGGTTATTTCACATTGTTGCTGAAGGTCTTCTAAAGATAGCGCTAAGTCCACTGTAGTTAGACCTGGCCATTGACAACAGTCTTCTTTTGCCTCTTTCGCTAGTACGCTAACATAGTTTTTTAGCAGCTCTTGTAGTCACACCTCCGAATGCAGGAAAGCTTACTGAGGTTTCGAATTCAAGAGAGGACTGGTGTCCCATTGAACTTTCACACATATTATAATTCAAACCAGGGATGTTGACAAAAGTGTTCACAGAGAGGATTACAGAGGTAAAAGAGAGCTGTTGACTTTCATCGATTACACAGATTGTTGGTTGTGAATCACACTGCGTGATGATAGACAATTGAAAATGACAAGCAAAGGTCATACTGTTAGACTGAAACAGAGATATCTCAGAGCATTCAGATTTCGTGAATTCTGGATGTCACATGACATACAAACTTGAAAGTTTACAAATAAAAATTTACAAGTTAACGGAATGGGCACTTGCAAAGAGGAAAGACAAGAAATGTGGGAACGGACCATTTTTCACTGTGCAAAAACCTATCATATTTACACATTTTAGCTACATTGAATATCGACTGGTTCAGCAAATAAGCTGTTGCATTTGGTTGTCGATTTTCTGGAGGTTGAACCTTGAGGCAAAAAGTTGTACAATGAGATAGTTTCTTGACCACAACGTAAAATATATTCGGGTATGAGGAATAAACGCTTTTACCTCTGAATTCAATGAATTCACTGTTTCCAGTTTGGGCAGCTTTCCGATCAATGTGCATGTATAGGCTACTGATATATCTTGTAAATAGCACAAGTGAACATACCTAACCACCACTAGAAATAAACATCAAAAACTATGACTTGGCGGTTGTGCTTTCCTAGGTACCAGTGTTTCAAATGAAGGCAGGATGACTAAGAATTCAGGCTGGATCGGATCTGGATGGCATTATGGATGTTCCTCTATGTGAAAACTCCATCGGAGACCTACAGTAACCACTTCAGAAGCACAAGACCTTGATTTCTATAACTATGGTCAATTTAGTCAATACTTCTGTGTGTGTTGTTCATTGACAACCGTGCAAGTATAACTGAAAGTATTTCCATCAAGATGACGCTGACTGTTGTCAGTAGATAGCTTTGACTACTGGATGACTGGTCAGAAAGCCTAAACAAAAATCAACCACGTCATACACAAACATATGTCCCAAAAAACATTAGAAGCATATGTGAATTTATAACACACAAACCAAAAAGACATGAAAGTGATCTTATATGCTGTGCTTCATTGCGACTGTGACATATACAGTTAATGTGAAAAATAAATGAAAGCAGTCTTCAAAGTAGTTGAAACTGATGCCAGAGAAAGACATATGATCAACTACGATATAAACAGGCTTGTGAATCTCTAATTTCTCCTTTGGAGCAAGTTGGCAGTTTTTCTGAAGTCCTTATAAATGCATCAGTAGATGTTACACCATCCTTATGAGAATATGAGTTTCTAACCAAACATATAACGCAAACGAAAAACAGTAGATCGAAGGATTTCAGCTGAGCTAACTGTGGAACATCCAATACAGAAGATATACTACTTATATAGAAGTGTCGAATGCAACTGATCAATAATGTTATGATTAAACGACTTTACTCATCATATGTAGAAACCTCTTATAAGCTTATTACTCCTGACATTCGAAATAAATATATGTAAACACAATGTTTTCATTGAAAATCACTCAGTAACCAGTGTAATGCGTCTAGTCACATCTTTCATGCAGAGGGAATTCTATCAGTCAAGTTTATAATGTGTCCATCATATCACGTGGCTCGCCATCACAATGCACTGTGAATTCTTGGTATTAGATGGTTGGAGGCAATAGGTAGCATCAGTGCGTTATGTGAGTTCTCATCTCTGAAGGGACATGAATTTCATCAAGCTTGCAAATACACATTAATGACTAGTGAGTACCAAGATCCAAGGCTTCCTAACGATCGCCTCCAACAATCACTGATACTTTTTCCGTCGATTTAGTTCTGAATTATTCCACTATGCTGCTGACAGAGTGAATGCCAGGCGGTTTCTACTGCTGTATGTCCAACGTTTTGTCGAATGTAACAATATTCTCAGATGTAAAATACGATACAGTTTCACAAAAATCCTAATTAAACGATTTCTCACCACATCATCAACAAAGTCGAACAAATTTTGTTACAATAAAATTGCATTGCGTAACTCTTCTCACTTTCTCTCAAATGACTTCTGAAAATTGTTACTAGTGCGCGTGTGTGTGTGGTAAACACAGGGAAAAACACATCCTCCCCACCGTCTCGCCCCCCCTCGAGCCTTTGGCGGATGAAACACTTCTATACTCATCACATCCGCTGTTTTTGGAGTGTTTACGTCACTCCATACTCCAGTTGTTGGCACTCACTTGCTTCGTCTATCCACCTATCTATCTCGGTTAATAGAAAAAAATGTGAAACCATGTAACACAAATAAATTTGCCTGTAGGTGTTTCTGTTTTAATGATGACTTCTTCGATTATACATAATTTTAGTTAAAACAGGGATTTCAGTGTTTATTTCGACACTATTTCTGTTGATTCGGTGAAAAATGAAGCACTCTTCATGCATTTAGTAAATGTAATTAAGATTTATTCTACTTCTTATGATGATTACCATACAGGTGAAACACATAAGGCGTCAAGCTTTGAGCTTTTTATTTCCGGTAGCAGTGGTGTGATGACTCTTTACGAGGTGAACGGTTGTTAGCCACACCCAGTCTAACCTTTCTGACCTTACTGAGCTTGCTCCTAACAGGCTGAGTAAGAGTGGTCGTCGATCGAACTCCCAATCACGTACGGCAGAACTACCAAACGCACTGACAACACTATACTGTTCACTGATGACTACACATGGTGAGAAGGGGTGATTAGTGGATTCATCGGGTCAGTTAAGGCAAGATACACAGGTCGAAAAAGTGGAATCAATATTAGGCGTATTATTATTCTCTTTATTCGTGTTAACCACTTCTTATCAGATTGCAAACATTGAAGTGAAAATCGTATCATGTGACACAATTACTGTAATTAGGTGTATAAACAGCAAACATTCGACTGACGACGACAATAGTCGACTTCACAATGATGGTGTTGTTGTCAATTTTTTTTGATAATGGGATAAAATTTCTACCCAGAGGAGTTTGTGGTTGTCAGTTGTTTACGCATGGATCTTTTAAGTTCCCAGTGGAGAATGATAATGATAAAAATATAGAGACCAGTGAAACTGCTAATTGTACTGCGTCTACTGCGAACTGGGATGACAGAAAAGTGGACAATAATCCAAGTGGTTTAAAGAATATCAGTGTACCAGTTGTGCTGGAAATCGATCTACGCCCTCCAGTGATTGGATTATAAGCGATTTAATTAATTAATTAATTGACTAGCCACTAGTGAATGGACATTGGCTTTCGCTTAACATCACTGCTTGGATTTATACTTTCTTCTTCTGTCTTTTGCCCTGGCGTTTACTCTGATTGGCATCGCTGATTCTCTTAGTTCGCATAAATCCAAGCCATTAACAGCAATAACCAACATAATTATTCAGCAAAATCAGTTGACAAGGAGGTGACAACACACTGAAACCATCTAGAAAAGTTGCTTACTTCCCTGTTCTCATTGTGTGTGTGTGTGTGTGTGTGTGTGTGGTAACAATGCGAAAGGTGTGTGTGTCGTTCATAACACTCATTCATTCATTCACTATAATGTATGTATAAATGTAGAGCTTGATGATAAATTTATCGAAAAGAGTACTCTTTGTTCAGCATCCAGTCTTTTGAAAAGATTAAAGCTGAAACTGAAATTGATAGTCTGAAGGAGTTCAACATGAAATGATGTATGGCTATCTGTCCTTACGATTAATTCTAATAATTACATGGAGTTATATAATTACTACTCTAAATAAGTAAATTCAATGATGTGATATGATTGGCACAGTTGAGGAGAATTCAACCAAAAAAAAAATTAACAAGAGTCACGTTAACAACAGTCTCGATAAAGGTTAGACATTTAATGGAGATTGGTAGGAGAAAATGATGTGATTAAAAATATATATATAAAAAAAAAAAAACTACATATCCCGTGTTCAGATAGATTATGTCCATTGTCGATTTTGTCATGGAACACACTTTTTCTGTATGCCGAGTCCGTGGTTTAATCTGTGAATTGTAATTGATTTTTGAGTTTGATGGAATTGTATTTTACTTCTTTTAGGAAGTCTCCCGAGTATTCTGTAGGTGATGACCTTGAAGCTGGCTTGTGGATAAACTTGGTGTCCTGATTCGATGGGATGTTGCAGGATAGATTTGCGGCAGGAGGATCTTTTTTACCCTTTACTTAACCATGAAAGTAAGTGTTCCATGATAGGTACGGCTGAAATACCAATCTTCACACAAGTCGGTCAATAGACAAATTTACACTGATGACGTCAAGAGTGGTAGCTTATCATTCACTTTCACGCAAATCGCTGTTTTTGTGGAGATATTAGGTCGAATTTTAGCCACGCAGAAACCATATGTCACGTGAATTATAATGAATCAAGCGATTCATTTATATGTGGGAAATGAATAATGTATTTCATGATCAGTCATGATCTGCTGAAACTGTTTTTTTTTCATTCACTTGTCACACGTATGTCTTCATTTCACGATCCATTATTCTCTCGCATTTCTTCCACTTTTGGGGTTCTGTTCCATGTTGCCGTCTTATTCACATCCAAAGCAACATTTCCAATTCAGGTTACACACGTGGGCCTGTTATGTGATGCCGTTCAGTGGTCTTCTAAACGTGTATCAAATCTACCTCCATAGCCTTCTGCATAGTTGCTGTGGGTTAGGTTTTCGTCGTTCGTCGATTGGTAGAGTTTCTTTCTTGTCGACTATCTGACCTCCACTATCACACAGACACATATATTGATGAATATTTGCAGTAGGCTGTTTGAAATGCTTTCGGTGTTTATTAGCGGAATCTTGTTCATTGAGCTGAGAACACTTGATTTCCACACTGATATCAGAATAATAAAAGTACTAAGAGCAGGTTGAAGGTAAGGCAGTAACTCGTCGGAGAAGGAAGACATTGCGAAGTGGTTACACTATGTCATGAATTGACACAAGTTTGACTTTATGGGCTGGCCACTGTATCGGCTCCTTGTGTCTCAACGGTCTGCTAGCTTCTCTTGTTACCAGAGGGTCCTGCGTTCTAGCCTCAGAGGGTGCATACTGCTAAAAAGAAGTCCTAGTTCATGATGAAATCCTTCAACCAAAAGTCCTAACTATGCTTTCGATGAAAAGCCACTAAATCAGCTTGTTACCAGTGAATGCCGACAGGCGCCTGAACATATACGGAAAATGTATTAAATCTACATTGGCTCAAGCTTTGAAAATATTGATTTTCATTTCATCACTTGTCTAATCGAAACCTACTCACAATCGCTTTGAGTTCTTTTGACAAAATGATTAAAATAAAAACAACAGTATAGTTTCACCAGTTCACTTTCACTGTACTGATAAGGACTTTACTATGTAGAAGAGTATTCAGTACACCAGACGTTCTATATTCATACATTAATTACTGTTCAGGAAGACTTAATGACTTTACTTTTGTTCCTTTCCATAAATATTGAAAGGCATATGTGAGTAAAAATCATAAATTTGTGAACACTTTTCAGTTGATATTTCATCACACTAATAGTAGTATCACTCTTAGATGAAATAATTTGAAGATTGAAGGTGATACTCTTACTAATGTTGTTATAAACGAATTTCTATTTGCCATCTGAATCGAACCCAGGACCTCTCAGTCATAGGATGCCCATCTTGTAGAGCATTCAGCTACTGGGATCCAATCAAGTGGCTTAACATATTTATGTATAACACAACCATTGGGCAGTTTCATCAGAGAGTAATTTCCCCGTTGAATGATTTGGTGGACCCCTCTGGTTACGACTCTCTAAGAGGACTCCTAGTAACTACCAAAATAAAGTTATTCGCCAGTAATTATCAGACATATTTTTAAGTGATGTTTTGAAGGTATGATTTTGAGCCAACATTCTGTTGATTTCCGACAATAGCGATAAATGTTATCGATATACTTTTCATATTGCGACACTATGTTAGCTGATTTAAGTGAACGATTGTCAATTATTTTGAAAATCAGAAAAGCCATTGAGGATGAGTCTATCTGAAGCAGATTGTAACGAGAATATTTGAGTAATATAAATAATCTTTATCTAATGTTTAGTAGTACAAAACCTCAAGCGATGACAGGCGAAGATAGCACATCGTAAATAGAAGCGATAGAAATACCTAACTAACAACAACGAATACCATTCACAATTAATGAAGGTGATCTAAAGAGAGATACCTTTATCCTCCACGGCCGGAATATATGAGTATATCAAAGGCAGACAGGATAGAAATTGGGACATGATCGAACACTCACTGAGGAGACCGTGGAATGAAATCACTCCTTCCAGAATCTCACTTAGAACCTTAGTTGATAATAGGTCTGATGATTTAGACGTCCGCAAATGAAACGGAAAGGATAGTGAGCAGACGAAATGATTGATTATGGACTACCATTCAGGCAACTTATAGTGATCCTGCGAAATCAAACTATGATTCCCTTAAGTTTTGAATGGAACAGGATATCATTTTATTCTACTTCCTTTTCTGAAGTTTATTCTTATATGACTCTATGATTGATTGCCCATAGGCCTTCACACATAAGCTTCACTGTCAGCCTTGAACTACAACTCACCGCTCCACGAACCATTCACGTTTCACTAAACGGTCTCGCCAGTGTTTGACCAATCTATATTCCTTTCCTTCTGCATAGCGTTTAGGTGATAGATATTCTGTTGAGTATTTTTATCTCCGTCATAAACACGTACAAACTGCCATTCCTCTGACAAGAACGACACTGTGTGTCCTGTTTACGTGAACATGAAAAACCGGTATTAAAAAAATGATACACTAAGCTTGAAATACTCAGGAAAATCATATGAATGTCTGATAACGTGAATCACAGCATCCTCTATGTATGTGGAGGGACTACTCTTTCAAGACACCAAGAACAAGATTCGGTTTCTAAACAAAAATGTGATGTCTGTCAACCAGTTTTTCCGGGCGGGATTAGAAACTTGGCGAGGATGTCACAAAAAGAATTTCCAACAGTTCAGTGCAGATGTTCATCAACAGCTGGCTATCCACTTCGCTGGTTCCATTCTGAAAATTAAAGAGTCAGCTGCTGTGCTGGCCAGAAAGAATTGGCAGCAAACATTTCGCAATAGGACAAACAAACAAACAGCAAAAGCCGATTGCTCAACATATATGTAGAGAAAATGGATATGAATGGATCCCGCATACATTGAGAAGGCCGTCGAATGACATCAACCGCAATTTACGCCATTGCTCGATTTAAATCCCAATGTGAGGCGATTGGTGGATCATCGTTGCGAAAACGACCTGGAGGAAGCTTTGTGGGTTGGGGCTGTGAAAGAATACGGAAAATCGTGTGGCTAGCCAGCTGAAGAGGGCAACGGAAAAACAAAGAAAATGCAGACGTTGTCTTAAAGCCCTATGTTCCACTTGAGACCTAAGGTGATAAATAACATCAAATAATTCTTTCGAGACAATGGAGCCAAAGCTAAGTTCGTCATTGCATTTAATCATTGTTAACAATACCAGGTTTGTTATCCTCCGTCCAAGATTTGCCAATAAATCCTCCTCTTTGACAGAATTTCACTCCTTCAGTTACATATTCACGAGAATGTATGACTTCACTATTGATTCTGAATTCTTAAGGTTGAAACTTTCTACAGTTTGGACAAAATGTCACGTTTTTCGAATTACTTAGTCTTCAGAAAGCGAAAAATAACCTGAATATATATTTCAATAGCAAGTTACCGATAATAGGTCCGCAATATCAGATGAAATCTAAACTTCATTTCTCACAAAAATGTAGTAAAATCTAGTAATATGCAGAATTTGATTAAACTCTCGATACTATATATATATATATATATATATATATATATATATATATACTATGCAACTCTACGCATCATCATCATCACAGAACAAAGCATGGAATGGCAATCAAACCTCTACCTCAACTTTATAGACTTTGAAAAGGCCTTCGACAGACAGCGTTGACCGCGAAATAATTTGGAAATTACTCGAGTACTACGGCGTACCCCAAATATTCATCAACCTTATTCAACAGCTGTACTACAACGGCACCTGCCAAGTGATCCACAACGGAAGACTCAGCGAGGCGTTTGGAGTAAACACAGGAGTCAGACAAGGGTGCTTACTATCACCAATGATAGTCCTAATTGTGGTGGACTGGATTATGCGTCAGACTGTGGGAAACGAGAAGACAGGAATATCCTGGACCGACGTGAAGAACCTAGAAGACCTGGATTTCGCGCGTGGATGATTTATGTTTGCTGTCACACACAATCGAAGACTTACAAGCGAAAACCGACAAACTGGCCGAAGAATCAGCTGGAGAAGACAGGACTCCAGGTAAACATAGACAAGACGGAGGTTATGAAAATAACCAACCAACAACAACAGCAGCATCAGCAACATCCAACGACAATCACCATCAACGGGAGGGATTTGAAAGAGGCTACTGCATTCACTTATCTAGGGAGCATTGTCTCAACTACACGCAGTCGTAACGGACGAGGATGTCAAATCGAGAATCGGGAAGGCGAGAAACACATTCATCAGCCTGAAATCAATCTGGAAATCTTCGTCACTCAGCATCACCAACAAAATTCGATCGGATTTTCAATACAAACGTAAAGTCAGTTCTTCTATACGGATCAGAAACTTGGCGGGCGGGTCACAAAGAATATTTCCAAAAGGCTGCAGACCTTTATTAGCAACTGTCTTCGCTCAATACTGAAGATCAGATGGCCGGGCCGGAAAGAATCACCAACAAGGAATTATGGGAACAAACAAAGCAAGAACCAATCGCCCAACAAATATGCAGGAGAAAGTGGAGATGGATCGGACACTCGCTGAGGAGACCGCTGGGTGACATCGCGCGCCAAGCCCTCGAGTGGAACCCGAAAGGGAAGCGGCATGTGGGACGTCCAAGGGTGACATGGAGGAGATCGTGTGAAGAGGAGTTGAAAGAATATGGATTAACATGGATGCAGGCGAAAAGTATAGCAGGAGACAGAAGAAAGTGGAGACGTGCAGTTGAAGCCCTATGTTCGACTAGGAACCCAAAAGAGCAATAATAATAATAATAATGCAATGAATGAAGCGAAGTGATAGGACAATATATACTACACCGAAAGGTGAATGAATTCTGTGTCAATTGATATACCGAACAGGTAGATATTTTCAAGTGATTTTATCTCTCACGGAATTCATTAGTTTCCAGGTTGTATCTTGGGGGCTGATATTAGTTGGACAACTAATGAAACGCGGGAAGTAGTACTGGACAGTTTGAGACACATCAGTAATAGTGCACACCAATGAACCTATCTGGTGTCGAACTCAAAACCTTAATATAACGACGTCAGCCTGTTGTCCATTAAGGCGCTGAGACGGATTCGATACCGAAAGAAACGAACATTTCCTTAATTATTCTGTTATTAACTAGTCACTGACTGAAGGATGAGGAACACTTTTGGGGCTCACCATGTTGGATGTGAGAGCAAATACTTGCAGATGGCATTGGCTAGTGATTGCTTCAGTGGATCACCTTATAACCTTAGGCTGTTATGTTCAATCTCCGTTGGTTGAGTGCTGTGTGCTTACTGATCAAGAGTGGTGAACTAGAAGAGAAGAGCTGTTCAGCAATTCACCCCATGTTTTACCGGAGCTCCTGAATAATGCAAGTTAGTTATCTACCTAGAAATAATTACTATTTAGTGGTAGCTTGGTTTGCTGACTCACAATAGAAGGCGTGCTTTGCATATGTTAAGGAATTACAGGCATTAATGAGGAAGATTAGACGTCCATTTACTTAATCAACACAAATGCTACAGTATAATCTACATGAAAATGACCTTTGTTAGTTGGTTAGCTAGTCATATAGGTAAGTAGACAGATACGTAGTTAGACATTTTTGTTTCATTGAATAATGAACTTCATTGGTGTTGAAGTAACTTCCTTCGCATTTCTCTCATTGATATTGATTGGTGCAGAGTTATGTTTGTTAGGATTCATCATCATCTCAGTCTTATGCATTTTTAATCGAAGTCCACTATTTTGACAGTTTCCTCGTGTGATTGTTTGATTTCGCTCTTAACTTCCCAAGTTCAAGTAACATTAGGTACAAATCATCGGGGAATTTCAAATCGGCCATAGTTTTCTTTCCGATACATCGTACCACTGAATTCTTCCTCTTCATTTTCAATTCCATGATAGAGTTCACAAAAATCAGGAATACCAGTGTTTATAGTAAGCACGCTCGTCTTATTCCTGTCGTCATTACAACGACTTCGCTAAGTTTCCGTTTTTGTGATTCACTAGTCATGCGTCAGTGTTGCTACCATATAGCTACTAGATGAAGTTTGTAACGGCATAGAACAAACACTTCACTCTGTTGTGTTGATGCAGTTTCCAGATGACTTCATGAAAAACCATTGGGAAATAATAATTATAAACTTTTAAAGTATCCCCTGACCCCAATTTTTGAAATAGGGAAAATTCAAACTTCTATCTTATGCTTATCTCCTGCATATATAAATATGCATAATTTGTTATACAAATCCTTCAGAACTTTGAAACAGGCAACTGACACAGGATAATTACTCTCATAATTCCCAGTCGAAACATATCCAATCACCTCAGATACACCATAAAAACAATTCGGAGTAATAATGAAACAGTTATCAGTATGTGTAAATCATTCCTATTTTTCCAAATGAGTTTACGCGAAAAACGTGAATGAAGAAGAACATTAAACCCTCATTCTCACATTTGGCAGATTTAAAAGCAGTTAAGAAACGAATTTGTAGATTCAATGTCTGATACATTTGGAAATCTCATTTGCATGTTTCACCAGTGAAGTGAATTGTACTCATTCTAAAATAGTTTGATTTTTTGATATTGTCATTTGAATGAGGCATTTAGTGCAGTTTAATTTAAAAATATTCCCTATGGTATATTGTGGAATTCAGTGAAGCGGGGTGGGGAATATAAACTTGTTAGAATGAAACGGATAAATTATGCGCAGTGTTCGTTCTATTAACTCTAAGTGCAGGAATTACATTTAAGTTGGACTGCATTATATTACTTATCCACAAAGTAATTAAAGTATTTTAATGGACAATTTGTTAAGGCCTTCCTCACTTATGATATTCACTATTATCTTAACAGTTTCTGTTTTTACAATTTCTTGATTCTTGTATTCCACCTCTTCTTCTTTACTGCCCGCCTCTTAATGATTTCTGGAATAGGTAATCTAGACTTTGTTACATTGTGATGGCCACTAAAAGCTACTGGTGGGATAAGAAAAGTGCCTCCAAACCCACTCATTAATACTGCTGCAGACAGACATTTGAATTCATCACAGAAATCGGTGAATATATTGTCTTGTTGAACTCTGGGCACACACACATGTTATCCACAACTCTCTCATTGGATCTTTGCATCAAGAAAAACTAGGGACAATTATCGGAGACAGTATGCTCCGACGAATAAGTAAACCATCTCAATGATACTTTATTTAGCAAGGAATTTCGTGTGATCAGAAACGCCTCAAGTGAGAAACCGTCTAAGTTGTGTTGAAAAGTGAGTAAATGGCCATTTTTACTCATTCGCTGATGAATATATTGCTGTCAATATTGCTATAAATTTCAAGTTTACATTTATATTTCTTTATTGATAATAATATTGAAGTAAATGCTCTGTTACTCATTTTAACCCAGTACTGTGTGACGTGAGGAGAAAATTAGAAACACTTTTGTTTTATGTGCTGAAAAAATGTCTCATTGTATTAAGTGTGCTGTTTGGAACAAAGTCATTTTTGTTGTCATTAATCGTTTCTCAAGTTTCCTGTGGTGCACAAAACTTCAAAAACACATCTCTGTTTCAGTTGGTAATCTACAATTTCTTTCAGCTAGCTCCAGGACTGTCTATAAGCCTCCATTTCTCTCTCTTATGACCTCGCGTACTTCCAAACATGATGTACATGCAAAGCGTCGATTCTTTTCCAGGTTACACGACAAGATCTAGCGTATGATATCATTCAAAGATCTCCTGAGGGAATGTCTAACTGTCAGTCATTCTGTATGTTTTTTAGGTAGGAGTTTTTTCTCAACTTATTGACTGGCTATCAGATTCCCCGTTGATTATCTTTTCCAGTAGGCTGTGTTATTCTCACTGTCTTCTGAGTGAAAGAATCTGGCGATGAAAATTTGAAGTAGTTAAGTTTTTCGTCTATATGGGGAACACTAAGTGAATTGACATTAGTGTTGAAAATGATGCTCTTGTTTTCCCAAAAAACGATTGATCTAGAGCTGTACACCAATTTCAGATAAAAGAAAGAAAATTTTATTTTACCCGTCTGAAACTTGCTCATCTTGTCGTCTTCATCTCTGACATCTGTTACTGCATGAAACGATACTGCTTACCTAGGTGGAGTAAGTGAAACAGATGGTTTCAAACTAATTTTCTCTCATTGATGACGATTAATGTTGTGTGTATTGAGGAGTCCTGTCCCCAGTGACTACCCCTCCCCTGTAAACAGTTTGATCTTCAACTGTAAATATGAACTATCAATGAATTCTAGATCTTCTAAAGTCTTATTCACATCTAAATATCTTCCAGTTCCCTCCATTTTCACACCTCTTTGAGTATTTGTTTGAGAATATGTTCTTAACAGAGCCTATCGTTTCCAATCGCTTCTTGCCTCATAGAAACTGGCTAATAGTAGTAAACTTCTTGTGACTGATCTTATTATCGGATGATTGTAAAATGACGCCACCATTTTCTTGCCTTTTTTCTTTACACGGCTCATCGAAACGAAAAGTACTTAGGACCATCCTCATACTCTCCACGGTATTTTGAATGATCTAATCCATCACAAAAGGTATAGGCAGCGATTTTTGTTCCTCTCGGTTCAGCCAATCAACTCACACACAGAATGCAAAGGATAGAATGTTTACAATCACAAAGCTAAAGACAATATCTTAAGTGTTATTTCTAGCGTGGATAATTGTTAAAGACGAGATGAATTCGTTTAGATGAGTTGTAATTAGCAACGGTTCATTAAATCCACTTAGGAACTCAAGCAGTCTTCTTTTCATCTAATCATAAGTGTTATTTATAGTCGGGTAACAGCGTCATGAAAGGTGTTTTATGTGTTTCCACTTATCTTCACTCTGTAATATAATAGGTGGGAAAGTAAATTATAGTCTGATGCAACCCTTCATTAACTTAATGAGAATCATAGGTTTGTTCTGAAGGTAATAAATGGTCAGATATATCGTGAATTAAAGACATCAACTAAAATATTTTAACAGACTGATTAGGTTTTCAATAGATTCTACAGTTACATGTGTAAAGGTATTGAAGAATTATCATTTATAACGACACTGAAGATATTTTTTTACATCGTGCAGGATCAGTTATATTGATAGAATACAATTAGACGGCGCCTGTGAGTGATAATGTGCATCAGCATAACACTACACTGAATATCAGAGAAATCAAGGAGAATAATACAGCCAGTATGAATTTATAAGCTGCACAACAGGCCAGAGGAGGTGAGTTTGTTTTCCTTACATACAGAGCTTCATGTTTTCTTGAGTGGTCCATTCATCTCAGAGAAGACATTGCAAAGTGGTCGCGCGATTTAATGAATATACAAAAGTTGGAATTCATGAGTCAGCCGTTGGATCTTGCTGTTTTTGTAACCAGGAAGCTTTGGCTTTAAACGTGGCGGTGATTGCGTGCTGATAAGCAGACTTTTACTAAGATGAAACCGCTGTCCGGTACTCCAAGGATTTCTAATGGTTCTGTGACTGGTGTCAGCTCGTGATGATGATGTCAGCTACGAATGAGTGAGTCAGTCAACTGTTTGGTGTTTAAGATCACCTCCAATTCACTTGTATGAGATAAATAGCTTCATAAATACGAGTCAAAATTCTCAAATTACCCTGCATGAGGTGACTATGTCAGCGTAGACTGCCCTCCCCCCTAGAAAGTGAAATGATGAACATCAAAGTGTGAACGATCGCCTTAATATCCTTAAACAAAATATTCAAGAAACCATGAGTAAATCCAAATGTTGTGTTGAAGAGATTTAATCGGTTTTAGGATTTTATTATAAAATGATATCGTTTATAAAATCTTTTAGGTTCAAATTCTAGCAGGAGGGTGGGCGTAATGATGAAGAGTCTCAATATAGGACGGAAAACCTGTCCAGTATTTGCTGTTGATATTCTAATGGTTCATGATGAAATCTTGAAAACAGTCAAATCTTTGCTTCCAACCAACACGTGAATATCAACTGGATGGTCACTGGTGACTTGCACTATTCAGGTGGGCAGTTACCTGGGTTGTAGTGTGAATTCATAACCAGTGGTGTACAGCAGGAGGTCGAGTGCAAAGAGATATAGTCGCCAAAGAGATTGCCTAGTGGTCGCACTACATCAAATATTCACAGAAGTTGGAATTCATGGGCTGGTCGTTGAATCTAGTCCCAGTGGCCCAGTAATATTCTACGAGCTTGCCTTGTAACTGGAAGGTCCTGACTTCGAAGCCTGGCAGTGGATGCACACTGATGAAGAGTCCCAAATTGGAATGAAACAGCTGTGCAATACTCGTTGAAGGTCTTCTAATGGATCTCTAACGGATTTCATTTCAGAATTAAATCCTAATAGAAGGCTGGTTTCTTTCTTCTTGATTTATTTTTCTTTATGGAAGGTATTTTCGCCCATTTATGTCAAAGGTGATTATTATTATTTGTTTAGATTTCTTGTGCAGCAAAAAGATTCACCAGTGTAACATCTTCATTTCACTCTGCCCTATTTAATCTTACACACTTCATTCCAGGATCACGTATCCACTTGCATTTCCTCCACCTAACATTCACCTTCTCTGTTTCCAACTCGTCTTTTCCTATTCGGTCAAAAGCCTGGCTCATAATATTGCTCAGCGTTCGCATTCACGGATGTCATTCGCATCTGCACATTCCTCTTTCCGGCAGGACATGAGAGATAGTCCCGTCAGGTTGGTGTAAGTCATTGACTATGTGAATATACAAGAAGGGAGACAAGTCTTCCTGTGATAATCACAGAGAGATTAGATTGACCAATATATGTTATCTAAAATTCTAATGCTCAGTAATCATGCGTAGAATAAACGAAAACTCGACAGGAACAAACATGAAAGAATCAGGCAGGCTTTAGACAAGGAAGAGAGGGTGTGTCGATGATATCTTCACTCTTCAACGGATTCTGGTATATAGGCATACTCACCGGTGGCGTCCAGCAAGCGGCATTCGATTCCGTCGACTGAGACGTATTATGGTGATGTTTGGCTGTGCAAAGGATGCCGAGAAAATAAATCGCACTGATCTAGGCACTCACGCTACTCGAACCTATGCAGTCGGCCAGGTGAGAGCCTACGGAGAATAGATTCAAATGTGTACGATGTATAAAGCATTCTGCCTTGAGGTTCATCTTCCTGAAATCTAGGCAAATAAAATTTGCAGAGTAGTAAGTCCATATATTTTATTCCTGGGCTACTCTTCAGTGGCAGACAGACTAAAATATACGTCGGACAAAGGATATAAGAACTTAAACTCCAGTACTAATAGTGGATGTTTCTCATGAAGATCGTAGTTTAGGGAGACAACAATAAGTAAGCTGTAATGGCATGTTCAGTTAGAGTAGTACCAATTGACGAAACTGGCTATTTATCACAAGTTTAAAAAGAGATTCAAGAAGTTCTGTTAGTTGACATGACAATAAAAACACTAATAGACCAGTAATATAAAGGTAAAAACGATTGCATAACACTCAACAGGTAAGCATTTCAAGGTGACTAGACATCAGTTATGTGAAATAGGGTTGATTAGTGTGTCAGAAAACTAACACCAATCCATGATTTCCCTCGAAAGACAAATCAAATTCCTGCAAACCAATAGGTAGCAATATTCCTAATGCTAACTATTTACCTGTTTCTGATAAAAGACAAGCTCAAGGACAAGCATTCGCTGATGTCGTTAACTTGCAGTCGAACTAAAGTCGCGAAATAACAGAAGTTAGAATCCATCGGCATAAGTATCTGAATGGTTAATGAACTTCGCTTCGTAACCTGAAGCTCCTAGAATCGACCTTTAGTGTAACGTAAGCAGGTCTGTACTGCTTAAGAGTTTCGAACTAGACAGCTGATCTGACAGTGCTCCCTGACTAATATGAATCCGTGATCAAAATAAAAGGACGGGATGTTGGCTCCTCGTACAGATGCTTCGTTGATGTCCAATCATGTGACCTGAATTCAACCGGTGGATGATGATTAACAGTGGAATACATCAGGATGTATACCTCGTCCTGTTTGGGACCCGTCAACCAGATAATCCTGCATTCCTCAATGAGTGATGGTGTTCCTATCAAGGCGCAAATCCATTGCCCATAGTGTCAAACGTCAAAGTGTTGTCCACTAGACCACTTGGTCCATTACAGCCCCATTTGGTGCAGCGGATCTTACTTTTATTATTATTCACTTTCCCCTTGCATTCCGAGCGGAACCGAGGACTTCAACAACACATCTCCACCTTCTCCTGTTTTCTGTCGTCCTCTTCAGCTGAATCCACGATTGCCCAAACTCTCTCATGTCTTCTTCACACGATCCTACTCCAGTTCACCTACACACCGACTACACACTCGTCGCTGCCCAACGGGATTCAACTTGAAGGCCTAGCGTTATTCGGCGGCCTCCTCATTGTATGCCCAATCCATCGATCTCCATTTTTCCTACCTATTTGCTGAGCGATCGGCTCTTGTTTAGTTTGTTCCCTTAATTTATTTTTGATTATTCCTTCTGGCCAGCCATTTTATCTTCAGTATGCAGCCAGTGAGTGCAACTGTTGATGAAAATCTGCAGTAGCATTTCGTAAATGCTTTCCGTGACATGTAGTGCAAGTTTCTGACCCATATTGAAGGACCGATTTAACATTTGTGTTAAAAATGCAAATCTTTTTACTTATGCTGAATGCGGTGGATTTCCAAACTGGTTTCAGGTTGATATATGCGTGTGGTGAGAGCAGGTCGTGAGAAAATATGAGCAAGGCTGATTCAACAACCAATCACAGCAAAGTTAACGTGGCAAAATATGATTCGCAGATAGAGAACTCTATTTGTCGAGGAATCTCGAAACAACCAATCAGAAGCCTGCGTTTGCCTGCCTAACTTCTGATAAACAACCAATCAGATAACTGCTCTTGTCTACTTGCATAAGCTATAATAATGTATGTGAAATATATATAAATACGTGTTCATTTTCATAATAAAACGATCTGTTGCCTGGCCCTTGTCTTCTGTTGTTACATGCGTATCTGGCCTTTCCGATTCTGACTTTAATATCTTCATTCGTAGTTGAAACGATGCTTCTGAGATGAGTGAAGGAGGCAACCTCTGTTAAATTTCTCCCCTTGATGGTGATCGGTCCTGGTCGTTGTTGTTGTTACAGTCCGTTGGTTATCTTCATGATCTCCGTCTTCTCCATGTTTACCCACAGTTCCGTTTTTGCTGCCTTTTAAGTAAGTTCGATGGTACTCAATTGGAAGGCTTCTATATGAGTTGACATTAGATATATATCATCTGCAAAATCTAGATATTCTAAAGTCTTGTTATTGGTCGTCCAGCGTATTCCTGACTCCCCACCCACAACAGTCTGATGCATAATCCAGTCCACCACAATTAGGCATATCACTGTTATTGATAATAGGCAGTCAGCTTGTCTTACTTCTGTATGCACTTATAATGCCTTGCAGAGGATCTTATTAATTATTCAATTCAATTTGAATTTTGCCGTCGATTGATTGTGCCAGAGTGCTTAGCCACAGGTTGAAATATCGGCTCCGCTGTTATTCACCATCCACCAACTGACTAAAAGAATGAGAAGTTTATAAATTTCCTGTTTTAATATTCTATGCAAATCACTTTCATATGACGTAATTTAATTTCTGTAAGATAGTGAAATTGTCTGAAATCAGGTTATCAGGATGACACACAGAATACTGTTCGTGTGAACAATATCCAGTTGAAAATGTTTTCGATTAGTTATACAATATCAGACTGAATGTAAAGAAGATTTAAGGACTATAATCCTTATATTAATAATAATAATGCATATCATATATCATCATTTATTAAACGTTATTCTTTATTATAATTTGTTTATTGAATATATATATATGTATATATATATATCACGCAATGAAATAAGATTTTTTAATATTTGACGTCTGGAACATTATTAATTGTTCATGATCACAGCATCAGTTATAACCATACGACTTTGAAACTTCCATTTTATACTTTTCTCGACGGTTTCCTATTTGTCGTTAAAGAGGGGAGGTATTAGAATTTTACAGATGTCCAGCTGGAAAGGTGTTGTATCATTCATTCCCTGTTGAACGTATTGTCAGCTGATTCGATAAATAAAACCTCAGTCAGTTATCAATCTCTAACTCCACCCTACTATATCTGATCTTAGATCTGGCATGTTGTCCTATCGTATTGTATGATCTGTGTGTAGTTGCATGTAGTATAGTGTTATAGCTGAATTATTCTTCAGATTTCATATTAATTTTTTTTATTAGACGCATTCATTCGCTTAGCTGTGCAGTCACATTTAAGTGTAAATTTCTTGTGTGTGTGTGTGTGTACATTAAGATTGCAAACAATGTTTAAAAAAATTATTAAGGGTAATTGTTTGCGTCATGAAAATGTTTCAAAAATGTGATGAATACTGAAGTTGTTAATAGGGGGGGGTATGTGGGTGAAGCGTTGTAATTATTGACAAGAGTTGCTTAATATGAAAGACATTCAGAAAACTAGGATGTTATCGCAAGGGCAAACCTCGCCTAGATCACTAGCTAAGTAGTTTTCTAGACGGTCCCGAGCCCGGATAAAGTAGGTGTGTCGGGGAGTGGTGCTAGCAACTCCACCTCGAAGACTTAACCAAACGGCTACATAAACTTCAAAGCATAAATATATTAAAAACACTTAAAATAGAAACAGTAGCCTTATTTTTGGATGGAATCAGGGGAGTGAAATGACACAGACTGGCGAAAGCTTTCGAGAAGCCAGTCAGCCGATGTGCTTTCTTTCGATAAAAGCAAAAATAAGGATGCGGACGTGGAATTTTCGTACAATGTACAAAGCAGGAAAGGCTGCCCAGGAAGCCGAAGAAATTAGGAGATATAGAATAGAAGTGTTGGTAATCTGCGAGAGAATATGAAGTGGATGTGGTAGGTGTCAACCATCAACTGGAGAGACAATAATCTATTCCGGTCATCCGAAGGACAACCACAAGCACACCGAGGGAGTGGCCATCACGATGTCACCAACAGCAGCCAAAGCTATCATACAGTGGGAACCAACCTCCTCCAGGATAGTGACAGCCAGGCTTAACTCAAAAGGAAGGAAGGTTACAATCATTCAATGCCATACGCCTACAAGCGTCTCAGAACAAGAGATGAAGGAGGCGTTCCACAGACAACTACAAACACTAATGGACAACGTCCCAAAACTCACCATGGGTCGTGAGGCCCTTGGTGAAATGGACGACAATGTTGACCTATTCTCAGACTTCTGCGCTTTCAATGATTTGGTGATTGTTGGCAGTGCGTTCAACCGACATTACTGATCCTGTACTTTTTAAAAATATCTTCAGTGTCGTTTTTAGTAATAATTCTTCAATTATTTTACACATAGAACCGTAGAACCTGATGGAAACCTGGACAAGAAGAACACAGTTTTTTCACAAATCAATCTGTTAAATTATTTCCGTCGACGTCTTCAATCAATAATGTTTCTGACTAATAACACCTTCAGAACAAACCTACAATTCCCAGTTAGATAACGCAAGTCTGCATCAGACTTAATTTATTTACCCTCTTAGACATTACAGGGTGAAAGGTAACTGAAAACACAAAACACATTGATGACGCTGTTAACCGACAATAAATAACACTCATGATTAGATGAGAAGACTGTTGGAGTTCATAAGTGGATTTGATGAATCGTTGCTGATTACAACTCATCCTAATGAATGCATCTTGTCTATATTATCATTATTCACGCTAGAAATAACATTGAAAATGTTGTCTTTTGCTTTGTGATTGTGAACATTCTGTCCCTTGCATTTTCTATATGAGTTGAGTAGGTGAACAGGGGAGAAATAACAGGATGCATGAAAATCAACAACGGTTCTTCCATTGTGATGGATTAGACCACTCAAATACCTTGAAGAGTTTGAAGATGGTTTTAAGTACCTTTCGATTCACTGAGCCATGTAAACATCTAAAGACAAAGACTGGTCTGAGACGGTTAGAATGAGAACTTTATTTGGAAAAAGGCGAAACATATTTATATATTATATATATTATATATATATAGCATATTCTTCCGAATGACTTGTCCCTTGTTGATTTTCAACTTTACGTGTTTGTCTTCAAAGCATGATGGATAGCCAATCTAAAGTAGTGTCTTCCTCAAAGGAGTTGTCTCTTCTTCTACTTTTTCGGGGTAGCATATTCTGAGGATTACAGTCGCAGGAGACATTTAGAGGTTTCGTTTGCGACTGATGGTTCCTCAAATGTAAAAGTATGTCATTTTCCATGAAAAGTAACAAAGACATGAATAGAAGACAAATGAAATTGTGGAATACGAATAACTTGTACAAACGAGAATTTCTGAGTAAGGGTGTCGTGTTTCCTTGGACTGCTACGGTATCCTTGAAACTGTGATGGAATAGCCGGAACTAATAGGAAATTCTTCCAGCCACCAATGAACAATCTGCTTACATTATGTGGTTGCTTATTTGAATGTTTCACCCGATCGGATAATTATTGGATAATTTATCATCTTGACCTGTATATTGCTGTTCTGACGTGTGCACGTTTCCCTGTGATTTATTGCTTCATACTGAACTTTGTTTGTAATGATCGCAGCTATTATTTTTCAAACTAATTTTGAATAATGATGGACTGTTGGAGATAGCGTATTGTTTCATGATTGTGATTTTGTATTTGATGTGTTCGATCCCTGCTGAGAGAGCGTTGATCTTAAATTCATGTGTCATCGATCTGTACCGTCCTGATTAATTCCCTGTGTGATATACTTCTGAACGTCATCTGGCACATGGGAATCCCTCAGAAAAAATGTTATTTAGTTAGGAGGTGAGGCTAGTAGTTCCATAAATAGGGAAACTTTAGAATTGCAGCCTAGGGTCCTATTAATATCCACTAATTAATCAAATGTCTGAATAAATCCGAATGTTTTAGAGAACACTTCAAATAGGTCATCACAAACACTATCGGATATTCAACTGCATTCTCATGAAACCAATTGACATGTGACAGAATTCATTTGATCGACGGCTGAAATGTCGATAGGGCGGATTTCTTGTATTTTCACTGAAAAACGTCCAGGTTACGCTTAAACTCATCAACTTTGCCTTTCTCATGACTCAATGAATTCTAAAGTTTAATTCTGGCATGCCAACTAGATAAACTGTATTCACAGACAGTGTACAACATCTAAATTTTTGAAATAAGGACAGTTGCGTATGTGTGACGTTTCAATAACGGCGTTATTCCAGTTAGGAGAGGCCGGCAGAGTGATAAATGATTGATAAGCATAATAGCACATGGAAGAAATTCACACTGAGGAAATACAGAAGTCGGGATAATCCAATTAGGATAGTATACATATTTTCAAAGCTTAAGTCCTGTCTAGTATAAAAGAAATGTGGTAACGACCATCACTTACATGTTCAGAGCTGTGTTTTCACAGGATATATCTAGAGATGAACTCAAGAGCTGTATATAACAATATAGCTGAAACTATAAATTCTGAAAACTTTATTAAAAGCCACATGGCCAAGACAGCTGAAAAGAATCCTTCTGTATCTACACACACAAGAAGTCCTTATTTATAGGACTGTGGTTTGAAATTGCTGTAACAGGCGAAATAAAAGCCAACAAGTTGAGAAAACCAGTTCGAAAGACTTTTTCATACTGAAGATCAAATGGACGGTCGACTAGAAGGAATCTGCATCAGGAAACTCCGGGGGCAAACCAACCAGGAACCTATCACTCAGCGAGTAAGCAGAAGCAAACAGAGTCTGATTGCACACTCTTTGAGCAGATCGTTAGTTGACACCACACGCCAGGCCGTCAATTGGATGGAACCCAAATAAAGAATAACAAGTGGGGCGTTCAAAATGACACAAGGGAAATCGTATACGGTGGTGATGAAGGGTTACGCGCAACCATGGGGCGAGTTTACGAGAAACACGAAAATGGAGCGAAACGAAGATGTGTTGTTAAAGTCTAGCATTCCACTCGGAACACTGGTGAACGAAAATAAATAATAATACTGTGGGAGAACCGATTTGAAAAACATTTAACGTCGGTAAGTTTCAAATCACATTTTCCAAACAGGTGGTTGTGATTCCTTCTAAAACCGAAAGGTAAAGAACCATGTCTAATCCCCTGCCATTGTATCCATCAGTTCAATCACTCCCCTGGAGACAATAATATCGATCTTTACTCAAGGAATTTCGAGAACGGTCACTAGAGTTCAGTTGAATAAAAGTGTTGATAAAAGCCATCAACAGTTCGAACTCGGATCACCTTGCTCAAAGAAGCCATAAGGCACTGTAGGCAAGAGAAGCAGACTCAGCTCCCATTGCCTGTTGTGCAACCAATCAAGTTATATTTGCTGTATTATTCTCATATTCAATGTAACTTTATGTTGATGCACATTATCACTCATAAACGCCATCTAATTGTATTCAACCAATATTGCTGATCCTCTGTGATTTAAAAACTATCTTCACCAATTGTATCCTAACTAAATTCCCAGACATCTTCGAAGCATCTGCACAAGAAGCCGACACGTCAACCTGAGACCGAGCACTTTGGTCCAATCAATCGACGGAAAAATCAAAAAATCCAATTCAATATCTTCAGTGTCGTTATAAATTATAATTCTTCAATTATTTTACACATATAACCGTATAACCTGATAAAAATCTGGACAAGAAGATCACGCTTTGTTCACTAATGAATCTATTAATATCTTTCACTTGACGTCTTTAGTCAATAGTGTTTCTGACTATTATCACCTTCAGAACAAATCTACAACTCCCAGTCAGATAAAGCAGGGCTATAATTAGACTATAGTTAATTGTACCACTTAGGCTGCCTATCTAAATCATTGGGCTACCGAAATTACTTCCCTCGAGAATGCTTAATTTCATCTGGATTTATCATTGTTTTCATCGTTCAGTTATATCGAATAACCTATACATAAACTTGCGTGATGATTTAACTTGCTACCAAGTAAACGCGTTTTACAATTCTTCAACAAAATGAAGATATAGTTCAGATTATTACCCAACATGTTAATCCTGTGTGAAGAAAAAAGTACTTTGGAGCTGAATACGCTGAAAACTTTTGTACCGTATATTTGCATACCGTCTTAAAGCTTTACCATTATTATTATTATTATTATCAGACATTACAGAGTGAAATATAAGGGAAAACACAAAACACTTTCATGACGTTGTTAACCGACAATAAATAACACTCATGATTAGATGAGAAGACTGTTTGAGTTCATATGTGGGTTTGTTTAATCGTTGCTGATTACAATGAATGAATGTATCTTGCCTCATTATTATTCACGCTAGAAATATCACTGAAAATGTTGTCTTAAGCTTCGTGATTGTGAACATTTTATCGTTTGCATTTTATATGTGAGTTGAGTGGGTGAACAGAAGAGATATAAAAGGCTGCCTACAATCAACAATGGTACTCCTGTTGTGATGGACTAAATTACTCAAAATAGCGTGGCGATAATAAGGATGATTCTAAGTACTTTACGCTTCACTGAGCCGTGTAAACATCAAAAGACAGAGACTACTCTGTGACAGTAAGGATAAAAATTTAATTTGGAAAAAAGCAAGCCATATTTATATATTTTGGACAATACTTAAATTTGTCTGATTGTTGGAGGATCCGGTTATGTCCAGGAAAAATAAATATGCTCACTAGTAAGGGATTGACCGACGGTGAAGGTGAGAAGATGGTGATGACATTGTACAGTCATCTGATCATGAGATGAGTCATAAGAAGACTGCCACTTTTAGTCAGTTTCTATGGGGCGAGAAGGGATTGGAAATGATAAGCTCTGTGAATAACCTATTTCCCTTGAAATACTCCGAAGGGGATGAAAATACAGTGGACAGAGTAATATTCAGTCACGAATGGAAATCCAGAAGATCTGGAATTCACTGCTGGTTCATGTTTACATTCTAAGACAAACAGCCTGACAGGAGAGGTAGTTGGAGCTGATAGCACTCTTCGAAGCAGGCAGCAATAATCCTCATCAATGGCAAAAAATTGAATGAAGCTACCTCTTTCACTTACCTCGACTGGGTGGTATCATTTCACGTACTGGTAGATGGCACTGGTGAAAACGTGAAAATTAGCCGGGATAGAATTATCGATATTAGGTAGTTCTTCGTTTCTACATGAAATTGATATGCAGCCTTAGAGAAATCTTGACAAGAAAACAAGATCACATTTTCATCGCTGATTTTAATTCACTCAAATGTTCCTACATGGCTGACTGAATTTTTTCATTCAGATTTTAATCAACAGATGCTTCCCTTTGACACCGAGAATCACACAGCCTACTGGAAAAGATAATCAATTAGGAATCCGAAAGCCAGTCAATAAGGTGAGAAAAAAACTCCTACCTAACAAACATGCGGAATGATAGGCGGATAAGTTAGACATTCGCTCAAGAGATCTTTGAATGACACCACGCGCAAAGCATTGCGGTTTAAGGTCAATAAGGCGAATTGCACGTAAATCCTATTTATAAGTTCACGAGGTCATGTGAGAAAGAAATGGATGCTTGTGAGCAGTCATGAAGCTGGTTGGAAGGAATTGTAGATTACCAACTTAAATGTAGATGTTTTGCTGGAAGTTCTTTGGCACTCTAAAAACTCTGGATTCAACTGATGTTAATTATTTAAGGCATTGGACCACAATATACGTTTAATAAGAAAAGAGATTTTCAGGACATAGAACACTAGTGCATCCAATTTTGTCCTTATATTACACAGTACTGGAATAAAATGAGTGACAGGGAATGCCCTCTGATAATATTTTCATTGAAGGAATCTGAATGTAAGGTTGAAAGTTATTTGAAAGGGTGACAGCAATATATTGTTTACTGGATAAACAAAAACGGTCGATTACTCACTGTCTCAAAAAACGTCAAGGGGTTTCACACTTGACACTGTCTTCGACACAAGGAATTCCTTGGTAAAGAAGGCGTCGTTGAGATTACATACATATTTATCCGAGCATACTGTCTCTGACAATTGTCCTTAGTTCTTCTTGATGAAAGGATACAAGGAGAGAGTTGTGTATAACGTGTGTGTGTGTGTTAAGAGTTCGGCGAGACGATATTCACCAATTTCTGGGATGAGTTCAAATGTCTCGGTTCAAATGAGTCGGTTTAGGGACACTTCGCCTTCCCTACCGGTAGCTTTCAGAGGCCGTTGCAGTATAGCAAAGTCGTCATTACCTATCTTAAGAATCATCAAGGGGGAACAGTGAAGAAAAAGAGGTGGGCTACAAGAATCAACAAACTGTAAAATTAGAAACTGATAAAATAATAGTGAATATTATAAGTCGAATGTAGTTTATAACAAATTATCCATTAAACTACTTATATTACATCGCAAATAAGTAATATAATGTAATCCAACTTAAATACAAACTCCTGTTCTTGAAGTCAACAGAATCAACATTACCCGTAAATCATACAATTCATTCAAACAAGTTTATATTCCCCACTGCCCTCCACACTGGTTTTTAACAATATGCAATATGGAATATTTAAATTAAACTGCATCAAACGCCTTATCCAAATCAAAATATCAAAAAATTCAAACCATTTCAGAATGAGTAAAATTCACTTCTCTGGGGAAACATGCAAATGAGATTTCCAAATATATACATTTATATGTATGTGGGTATCAGACACTCAATCTTCAAATTCATTTCTTAACTGCTTATAAATCTTCCAAAAGTGAGAATGATACTTTAATGTTCTCCCTCATTCACGTTTTTGCGTAAACCAATTTGAAAATAGGAGTGATTTACACATTCTGATAACTGTTTCACTATTATTCTAAATCGTTTTTATGGTGTATCTGAGATGATTGGATGTGTTTCGACTGGGAATTATGAAAGGAATTATCCTTTGTCAATTGCTTGTTTCATGTTTTTTCGAAGTTCTGAAGGATTCGTACAACAAATTATGCATGTTCATAAGCATAAAGTAGAGATTTAGGTTTTGATTATTTAAACAATTGAAGCAGGATACTTTACATGTTTATACTTATTGTTATAACCGTGTGATTTCGTGAAGTCATCTGGAAACTGCATCTTCACAATAGAGTGAAGTGCCATCCAGTAGTTATATGGTGGTAACGTTCCACTCGACCAATGGCGTGACATGCGACGTCACATGATTGTTTTCTCAGAGTATGGTCAGTCCATCTCCATTTCTTCCTGCATATTTGTAGCAAAATCGATTCGTTGTTGTTTCGCTCAAAGAGATCCCTGTTGCTGATCTTTTACTGGCCGGCCATTTGATCTTGAGTAGTATATTGATGAAAGTCTGTTGTATGTTCAAACTGGCCTTCGTGACGTACTAAGTTACTGATTCAAAAAATAGCACCGTCTTCACATTGGATTTAAAATTCCGGATCTTAATTTTTATTCTTAGTGGTGTTGACCTCCTCACAGACTTGAGACAGATGAAAGCTTGCCTTGCTTTTGCGATCCCTCCTTTGATATCCTTGTGAGTTCCGCCTATAGTTGAAACGTCGCTTCCCAGAGAGGTATATAGGTAGGTTGGTGAAGGAAGTTACTTCTCCCAGATTTCTCCCATTTATGCGAATTGTTGTCGATTGATGTCATTATTTACCAAGAGTCTTCATCGCTACTGTTTTCTCTATGTTCACCTGAAGGCCTGTATATATACATATATATATATACATAGTATCCACAGTTCAATCACATTTTTCGTTTTTTTCAAAAGGTTTCATTTCAATCAAATTTACTAATTTCTTCAGCTGGCTAGCCACACGATTGCCCATAATCGCTCATTGCCTTTATGTCACCTTCACACTGATGAGCCACTAGTCGCCCCACATTAGAATTTCACTCAGTGGCCTGAAACGCGATGCCATTCGATGGCCCCTTCCATAACGTAGGCCAGATCCATCCATCTCCAGTTCCTCGTACATATTTTTTTGAACAATCGAAGTGGTCATCTGTTGATAGACATCTGCACTGACTAGTCGGAAATTCGTTTTGTGACGTCCTCGCTTAGTTTCTGAAACGCATTGTAGAACTGGCTGACAGACATCACACTTGTTTTGAAAAACCCAATCGTTTTCTTTGTGTCTTGAAAGAAATAGCCGTTCCAAATGTGTAAAGTATGCTGTGAATTTGATTATTAGGCAATCATCTGACTGTCCTGAGTATTTTAAGCTAAGTGTAAAATTTATTTTATAGTGGTTTTTCACGTTCACAAAAATAGGATATGCAGTGTCATTTTTGTCAGAAGAATGACAATTTCTACATCTCTCTATGATAAAGATAAAATGATACTCTTCTAGGAAACGAATCATTTGAAGATCTGTCACCCAACAGTTATTTAGAAGTAAATGAAGATCGACTGGCCATGCACTGAAGAGATCGTTTAGTGGAACGCGAATAGTTTGTGAGTAATTGAGTTTTAGTTCGAGGCAGACAGTGAGGCTATTGTTTGAACAGTGAGTGATGGCCTACAGACAATCATAGTCATCAATTCAAATAAGAAGACATTTCAGAAAAGGGAGTGGAGTAATGATATCCTGCGGAAGCCCATTGTTCCACTGAAAACTGAAGGGAATCATAATTTGATTTCACAAGATCACTCACCATAAGTTGCCTGAACGGTAGTCCACAGGCATTCATTTTCTTTGAGGTTTCTTTGAGACAGTGAAGATTAGACAGAGATTATTTCTATGACTTACGCATTCCGGTTTCAATCAGATAGACTCCAGATAGACTTACCACCAATACCCATTTTGTTTTCATCAGAATTGTCAGCTGTTCAATTCGATCAGCTAACTATGTTTTCTTCTTTTCACGTAGGAAATCAACACAACGTCACCTCAAAACCACACCTTCAGACTATCACTTGAAAATTAGACTGATAATCACTAGGAACTGATTTTATGTAGACACTTCCCTGGAGTCCTGGTGAGTAGTCGTAGTCTTAGCGGTAGGAGAGCACTTCCCCACCAGTGACACTGTATAGTGGTTGTGTTATGTAAAAATATGTCATGAATCGTCAGAAGTCGGAATTCATCGGCACTTGGATCAGATCTGAGTAGCTGAATGTTCCACAAGCTGGTCTTGTAACCTGGAGGTCCTGGATTCGTTTACCAGTGACAATGTAGAATGCAACAGCTTTAGCCTTTTTCCTGGGTTTCCGAAGATTCTCTTACTGATGCCAGCTCATGAATAAACCATCAACCTTAATGGTTCACGAGCTCGGGTTGTAACTGGAAGGTCCGGGATTGGAACCACAGCTGGCGCGTACTAATGAAGAGTATCAACCTAAGCTAACGAAACAACTGTCCAGTACATCCAGCTGGTTTTCATATGGTTTTCTAACTGAAGTCAGCTCATGATGAAAACCTGTAGCCAACTAATCTATCAATTCACGTGCAAATGTAACCTTAAGAAGTACGCTGTCTCTCATTAATCAGAAATTGTTTACTTATTGATAACAACAATAAGACAACAAAATACCGACGCTAAAATTTCAGGCTTAAACCGAATATCTTAGCGACTAAATACCTCCGTAGAAAATGTTCTTTTGTCACGTATGAACGCCTATCTAAGTACAGGATGTCCATTATCTCCTTTTCTATTCAACTTTATCATAGATGTGTTAATGGACTTAACCCTAGGTGACTTCAGCGACTCAGGGATTGACTTGCTACCGGGGAATAATCTCGTTGACTTGGAGTATGCAGACGATATAGTCCTTCTAGGCGAAGACGCTGACGAAATGCAGAGTCTTCTAGACACCTTGAGCCGCAATCTACGAATGTTTGGCATGCGATTCGCTCCCGCCAAATGCAAGATGATGTTACAGGACTGGACTACATTGACTCCTAGATTAGAAATAGGGAGTGAAGTGGTAGAGCACGTTGACCGCTTCACTTATTTGGGAAGTACCATCAGCCCCAACGGGCTGATCTCTGACGAAATCTCAGCACGAATACAAGGGGCTCGTTTCGCATTTACCAGTTTACACCGACTCTGGCGTAGACGAGATGTTCGACTATCGACCAAAGGGCGGGTGTACTGCTCATCAGTCCGCTCCGTCCTCCTGTTTGGTTGTGAGACCTGGCCACTGAGAGTGGAAGACATGAAAAGACTAGTCAGCTGTCTTTGATCATAGATGCCTGCGTTCTATTTCCCGTGTAAAGTGGCATAATAAGGTGAGCAACATGGAGGTTAGGCGTCGAGTTCTAGGTAAACAGGGGAAATCAATCGACGAAGTCGTGAAGCTACAAAGACTGAGATGGTTAGGACATGTGTAACGTATGCCAAGTCATCGCCTTCCTCGACTGACGAACAATGTTAGCGGATATAGGGTCAGGCTGGAAAAAAGCTAGCGGCGGTCAAACAAAAACTTGGCTTCACCAGTCAATGAAATCCACAACAGTTGGTCTAAGCCACGTAGGAAGGTGTAGACTTCCAGGCTGGGGTCCTCGGGACGGTAAAAATCTATGGTTGGAAACAATTGGTGACATGGCTCAAAACCGTTCTCAGTGGCGCAGATGCATCCACTCCCTGTGACTTATGATCTTCAATGAAACTGTTTTGTACTTCTTTATTACTCCTTTGTCTCACACCTCTGCTCACTGTTTCTATTATGCTTTTCTTGTACTTTCTTCTCTTGCTTGTTTCGCGTGCTACACGGAATGTGGCGACTTGAACTTCCGCACATCTGTGCAAAGTTCTATGTCGAAAACAGACAGACAGGCATATAAATAAGTGGGAATCAGATGGCAAATATCATAAAATTGTAAATAATTTCTTATAACAATAGTGACAGTAACGCCTAAAATCTTCGGATTAATTCATCTGAAATGCGTTCACAAGTTTATGACTGCTTCTCACACACGCCTTTGATTATTTATAGGAAAGATTAAAATAGAAGTAATGAAGTCTTCCTGAAAACAGTAATTAGTGCATGAATACAGAACGTAGAGTGTAGTGAAAATTTTTCTAAATAGTAAAGACCTTGTCAATACACTGAAAGTGAACTTGCAAAACCATACTCTTGTTTTTGATTTATTCATTAAATCAAAAGGACTCAAAGAAGAATTGTGAGTAAATCTTGCTTTATCCAAGTGACAAAATGAAAATCAATATATACACAGTTTTAAACATTGTGGATTTAATCTACTTTAACTGCCGAACGATACAGTTTCCTATTATAGGATTTTATCATGAGTTGACATTAGTTAGAGAACCATTAGAAAACCTGGGAGTACTGGATAGCTGTTGCGTCAGCCTAGTTTAGGACTATTCAACAATACGAACCCACCGAGATTCGAACCCAGAACGTTCTGATTACAAGGCAAGCTCGTATAACAATAACAATTTCGCTTTATTCCAGAAACAGTACTTGTGGTACAGTGTGGAATTTTCAGCACATATCTACAATATTGCATCTAATTTCATCGTACATTTAAAAGGAGTATTATAAAAAAAATAAAATATATAAAAAAAACAACAAAAAACCAAAAAAAAACACAGAAATAACAAAAAATGCCAATAAAAATACCAAGTAAAAAGGAAGATAAACACAAATAATGAAAAAATATTTCAGTATTGGTTAGTGGAAGCTACGATATGAGTATGCGTGGTGAACAGTAACAGCTATAATCATACGGGAAATTATGAGATGTTCTTAAAAAAATGTTTATAGCTAAGATGATCAGTTAATTTGATTGAACAACACTAAGCAATCATAAGATAAACATTTCAGGTTGTGTTTTTTTTATTGTCAGCACTAATGCAGTGTTTGTAGTGGTAGTGTGAGGAATCATGCATAATACAAAATTTTTAAGATGGTGATAGTGGCAATAACAAACAAGATTGTCAGTTAAATAGTGCCGAACAAAGAACAACCACAAAACTAATGTTACATGATGGTTAATGACGGGACAATTTTTAATAATCATAGTGATAATATAGTCGGACCCAGTAGATGTATAAAGAAGGAATAGAATAAAGAATAAAAAGGTAAGCCAATGATAATAATTTCAGGCAGCTAAGTATGTTTAAGAAGGTTGTTCACTATAGAGTACAAATAAGAGAGTGTAAGGGGGAAATAACAAGGGCCAAAATTATGTTATTAACAACAAAGCAAGTCATAGGTTTCACGCTTAACATTGTCTCTGTCACTTAGAACACGGGCCAAATATGGTATCGTTGAGTTCCTATACTTGGTTGTACGAGCATATATTATTTTGTACTGATTTCTGGTTCTACCTGATGAGATGCAAGGAGAGAGTTGGGAATAGAGGGGGTGTTGGCAGTCAGAGAGTATGGTTTTAGACCATTTCTCACATGTATTCAGATGCTTATCCACTAATGTTGTGACGAGCTGACTGAGTTTTACACCGCTAGTCCTACTAACTACCTTCAACATCCTTCTCAGGATGGTATAATCCTTTTTCAGTAACCCAGGAAAGACTAACGGGGAACAGTAAAGTAGAATAGGTAGGATACGAGAGTTGACAAATTGTGAAAGCAGAGGTTGAGGGACTCCAGTTAGTCTGAGTTTCTTAATGTAGTAGGTTAGACGAAACACTTTCTTGGAAATCATTTGGATATGAGATGACCAGGTAAGGTCGGAAGATATAACTAATCCGAGGTATTTTGCATTAGACTTTGTTTCAAATAAAGTCCCCTCAATTCTACAGACATCATGAGTGCTTACTAGTGTTAAGCCACTGTGACCCAATCCAATGGCCCATGAATTCCAACTTCTGTCAATTCATGACGTAGTGCGACCCCTCGTCAATGTCTTCGGCGAGTATTTGTTCTCACACCCGACCTGCTGCACCCTAATAGTCACGTATTCTCACTGGAACCCCAGGTAACTACCTACCTGAATAGGGGAAGTCACTAGTGAGCATCTCATTGATATTCAAGTGTTGGTTTGTAGGGCTATGATTGGTTACAGGATTTCATCATGAGCTGACATTAGTTAGAGCAGGGTGCAGCAGGTTGGATGTGAGAACAAATACTCGCCGAAGAGTGCGAGGGGTCGCACTATGTCATGAATTCACAGAAGTTGGAATTCATGGGCCATTGAATTGGGTCACAGTGGCTTAATACTATACGAGCTCGCCTTGTAATCAGAACGTTCTGGGTTCGAATCTCGGTGGGTTCGTATTGTTGAATAGTCCTAAACTAGGCTGACGCAACAGCTATCCAGTACTCCCAGGTTTTCTAATGGTTCTCTAACTAATGTCAGCTCATGATGAAATCCTGTAACCACTTAAATCCCTATTAACCAACACTTGGATAACAATTTCCTATTGGTCCTTGTGTTTTGGAGTTGTAGTCGACAATCTCAGCGTCTTCGGAAATAATAGAAACTTAGGGTTAAGTACCTTGACAAGTGTTGAATGGCGTCGCATGGCAAGCTCTCGTTTGAAACCTGAATTAGAAATTTGCAATTGGACGTGAGTTAGAAGGTATCCTGGAGAAGAGTTAATAGTGCGTTGTTTAGTTGACCTTAATCACCCTCAGAGAAAAGAATGAAATGGAGATATCTTTTTGAAGGCCTAGGTTTCACTTGCAATCCATAGGAATAATAATGATAATACAATAATTACTTTATATTTGAGAATGTAATAAATTAAACGAATCGGATTCCATAGTAATAACCATTTGATATTCACTGTGTCGTTGGAAAAAGCTTATATTATAATATATTATCAATGTTCTATGATGTTCCGAAGGGTACACACATCTGCAATTTCTTCTATTTTCTGCTATCCTCTTAAACTGGGTCCACTATTGCCCAAACTATTTCATCTCTTCCTCACACGATCTCAGGTGTGTCCCTCTCCCATAGACGACCCACTCGTTGCTTTAAACTCGGATTTCACTCGAGTGATGCTGAGTTGTGTACGATGTCATTCGACCGTTTCCTCAATGTGTGCCTGATCAATCTCGATTTTCTCCGACATATTTTTTGAGCGGTTGTCTCACTTCCACTGGTCTGTTCCCAAAGTTTTTTTGTTACAGATTCATTCTGGCTGGTCATTTGATTTTCAGTTTGATTCCGTAAATGTTGTCAGCTGTTACTGGATGTCTGAAGTGACTTGTTGGAAATTCTTTTGTAGCAAGCTGGCCAAGTTCCTGACATGTAAAGAAGAAGTGCCTGACTGAAGTCAAGTTGTTTCTGAAAATATGAATCTTGTTCTTCATACTGAGTCAGTGCAGAAGATTTTAAAATCCGTTTCGCGTTGCCTTTACGATCCAATCTGGCTCGTGCTGACATCTTCAGTCTGTCCGACTGCATGTGGTTGAAACGATACTTCCTAGATAAGTGAAGTGGCATGCTGTCTTTGCTGCCAGCCTGCATCTTCTGCCAGTTTTTTGGTTTCCAGTTGCAAGTCTTCGAGTTTGTGTGACACTATGCATATATCATTCATACGTGAAATCCAGATCTTCTAGAGTCATGGTCCAAAGTATTCCTGACTCCTCGCCCCCAACAGTCTGATGCATAATCCGGTCCACACAGCCTTGTCTCAACCCTGTAATGATTTCAAACAACTGAAAGTGTTTTCCTCTGAAGATCACTTAACACGTCACACTGTCATATAGGCAGCTGTAAAATGAGATTGATAAATGCATGAGATATGCCGTAGTGTTGGAGTAGTTTCTAAATTATTCCTCTGTCAACGTCGTCGATGGCCTCTTCGAAGTAGATGATGTTGAGTTAGTGAGGTGTTGGACTGCCATTCTCTGCTTTGTTCAATGATGATGCGTATGGAATTAAAAACAGTCCCAGCAGGTCATGATTGATCATCAAACAAAGAGTTATTTTATACACATAACTGAACTGCTTGATAAATTATAATCCAAGCAACAGATGGTTTCTGGATGACTGAAATTCAATCAACTTCTCTCCTCTCCATAAAAAACAATGATTTGTATGAATGCGGAAGATAAGATACCACTCTTGACGTCATCAGTGTGTATCTGTCAAATGGTATGTCAGCCGTAAGTATCATCAATCACTTACTTTCAGGATTTAATGAATAAAACTAAAGATCACCCCTACCACAGATTTATCCTAGATTATCTGATTGAATCTGGGCACCAAGCTTGCCCACAAACAAACCTCAAATTCATTTACAGATTATGTGACTTTCTTGCTAAAATAGTACGAATCAAACTTATTCAAACCTCAAAAGCAATAACAATTCGTATGTAAATTCTTGAACTCTGAATAGAAAAAAAACATTTTTATTAAGTTATTAAATCAACAATGGACATGATCTCTGCTAACACTTGTTACGTAATTGTTTTTTTCGATTTTTAATTGTATTATTTTGTTATTCTCACTTCCTGTCAAATGTCTGCACTTTATTGGTGCTGTTGTTAACTGGACTCTTGTTCACGTCTAGTTGAATACTACTCAACTCACTCGGCGGGAAAATGTGAACTGATAGAAATAATCATTAGGACCTGTTGCACATGAGGTGGCTATCATTGCCCAGGTGGTCTAGTGGATAATGCTTCTGCGTTTGAAACTGTGGGTACTGAGTTCAAGCCTCAGTGAGACTACCAACAGTCACTGGGGAATGAAGGTACACCAAGTTGACGAGTCATAAATTGGGATGGAATGTACATTCTGATCAATATTTTTACACTGTTACATGTTGAACAACTTCAGACTGTTAATTTCAGCACTACCTTTAATCTTTTCAAGTTACTTAGACCATTCAATTGAAGTCGCCTGTTTACTGTTTATACACATAATAACAGTAATTGTATCACGTGATATGATCTTCAATTCAATGTTTACGGTCTGATAAGAAGTGGATAAGACCAATAAAGCGAATGATAATGAGCTCAATACTGTTTTGTGCATGAGGGATACTTCATCTCGCCTTATCTGACTCAGTGGACCTCACTGGTCACCTATTCTCAGCTCATGTAGTTATTAGTGAACAGTATAGTGCTATCAATGCGTGGGTAGTCCTACCGTAGGTGATCTGGGGTTCGATCCACGGTCATTCTTGCTCAATCTGTTAGGAGTAAGTGCAGTTAGGACCGAGAAGTTAGAGTAGATGTGTCTCGCAAACTGACAACTCGTAAAGAGATATCACGCCACCTTTACTTGAAATAAAAAGGTCAAAGTTTGACGCCTTATTCATTTCACTTGGAATGCGAAAGAAAACCAACCATAATAATAATTTGCTTTATTCCAAAACAGTACTTGTGAATACAGAATGGAATTCTCAGCATTTCACTAAAGTATTGCATCCAGTTTGTACATTAACAATAAGTAAAATTCTGCATAGATTACGGGTAGTCCTATTTTATTTTGACAAGAGCATATTGGCATATCGGTAGCAAAACCAAAAGTGAACAGAATGTTTAGTTTAAAATAATTTGTTCCCTTTATGAATTTAGATACAGAAATAAGACGTAATTTTTCTGAATCGTGTAATATTGTATTTGCGCAACACATTTCGAACAATCTGATCACACATGGACTTGTCATAGGAATATATATGAAATTAATAAAGAGGTAAGAGGTGAGAAAATAGATTATTTAAGTCAAGTTAAAAATACACATCCAAGGTCAAAATAACAAAGAAGATCACTAAACCAAATAGCAGAGGTAACAGTACATCTGCCATGATATCAAAACAAAATTTACCTATGAAGGTTTTATGTGATGACGGATTGTTTTTTGAACGCATAAAGGTGGCTTAAACTTTAGGATACGCCCCAAACACATTTTATAGTTAGGTTTAAAAGACCTGTTAACGTCAATTTTATGTCCTGTCTCTATAATATGTTTGGCAATAGAAGAGCTAGGTCTCTTATTCTCACTGTTAATAGATTCTGAAGACTCCATTTGTTTCTGGAGCCATTTAGGAATATGCTCTGAATGTTTGGTGTTAGAAAAGTAGATAATGGCATAAGCGGTAAAAAAAAGGTTGAGATGTACAGAGTGTGAAAGCAAAGAAGAAGAGTGTTTTGAGTAGAAATTGTAAGGAAGAAAGAAACAAATCAGCACATAACATAAAAAGAGAGAAAGGAAAAAGGTAGAGAGAAAACGTTGTACCTATAAATGTTATGAGTTAGCTGCAGTTATCACGCCTAATACTTTCTTTATCGCACAGAACACAAGCTAAGTAGGGTATGGTTGACTTTTTTGAACTTACTAGTGTGAGCATACAGTTGTCTATTTAGGCTTCTGGTTTTGCCTGACGACATACAAGGGGAGAGTTGTGAATGGATGGCGTGGTGTGAGTTAGACTGAATGAATTTAGCCCATTTTTTGTAGTGCCTGTCAACCAGAATATTAACAAGCTGGTTAGGTGGCACGTTGCTTACCCTGCTGACACCCTTTAACATCCTGTGTAATGAGGTATAGTCTTTCTTCAGTAGCTCAAGAAAAACTAAGGGGGAACAATGGAGAATAATATGCAGGATGCTAGAGTTAACGAATCGTAGGAGTAAGGGTTGGGTTATTCCAGAATGTCTTAACTTCTTGATGTAGAAGGTAATGCGGAATATTGTCTTAGAAATCATCAAGATATGAGTCGACCAAGATATTTAATTTCCGACTTGGTCTCTATGTCAGTGCCATCTATGCTGCACACCTCATGATTGCTAAACAGTTTGTTTATGTCAGATTTATGCCTAAAGGTGAAATTGACTGTTTGACATTTTTGGAGGGATTTAAGGTTAGACCGTTTTCCTTGGACCACTACTGGCTGATTTCTGATAAAAAGTGTTTTAGCTTAGAGCAGTCACCTTGACATTTGACAGGCAAAGATATAGTCAGATCGTCAGCATAAATAAACAAATAATTGCCATTCGAAGATGGTAAGTCATGTATAAAGAAAGACAAGAGAAGTGAGGAGATTACAGCACCTTGGGGGACACCAGCTTCAGTGAGCATATCAGATGAGGATTTACCTTTGTATACAGTCAACTGCATTCTGTTTGGCAAATAGGATTGTTAAGAAGTAGAATTAATCTTAATTTTACTTACTAAAATGCCTGAAGAGTGCTTCATTTTTCACAGAATCAACAGAAATAGTGTCGAAATAAACACTGAAATCCCTGTTTTAACTAAAATTGTGTATAATCGAAGTAGTCATCATTAAAAGAGAAACACCTACAGGCGAAATCATTTATGTAACATAGTTTCATAGTTTTTTTCTACTCACTGAGATAGATACGTGGATAGACGATGCAAGTGAGTGGCAACAACCGGAGTATGGTCTGACGTAAATATTCCGCAAACAGAGGATGTGATGAGTACAGAAGTGTTTCATCCGCCAAAGGCTCGGGGTGGGGAGACAGTTGGGGAGATGTGTTTTCGCTGTGTTTAACATACACACACACACACTCACATTAGTAACAATTTTCAAAAGTTATTCGAGAGAAAGTGGGAAGAGTTGCGCAATGCAATTTTATTGTAACAAAATTTGTTTAACTTTGTTGATGATGTGATGAGAAATCGTTTAATTAGGTTTTTTCTGAAACTGTATCATACTTTACATCTGAGAATATTGTTACATTAGAAAACGTTAGACGTACTCCAGTAATAATCGCCTGGCATTGACTCTGTTATCATCATAACGGAATAATTCAGAGGAAACATTATCCTAGATGGTTGGAGTTAATCGGTGGGAAGCCTTGTCTGACCTAGGTTTCGTGCTAACTGGTACTCACGAATTAGTAAGGTGGATGTGCAACTATAAAGGAACTCATGTCCGTTTTGAGATGCGAACCCGCGTCATCCATTGCTGCTGCCGTTGACTGCCTGCAACCATCTGATACGAACAATTCACAGTGCACTGTGATAGCAAGACAGGCATCATCGTTATCACACTGCCTACTCGACTGATAGAATTCAGTCTGCAGGAAAGATGGGACTAGACGCATTAAACTGGTTACTCAGTAATTCTCTCTGAAACAAATTATATGTACATATACATTTTCGAATGTCAGGAGTAATGAACCATTGAGGAAGTTTCTACATAACATGAGTGAAGTAGTTTATTTGTTATTTAATCGACAACTTCCTTAAGACAATCCTATGTAAGTGGTATGTCTTCTGTATTCAATGTTCCACAGTTAGCCTAGATGAAATCCTTCGATCTACTGTATCTCGGCTGCCTTACATTTTTCGTTAAAAACGCAAATTCTCTTACTGATAAGGATGGTGTAACATCTACTGATGGATTCATAAGAACCTCAGAAATACTGCCACTTTGCTCCAAAGGAGAAATTAGGGATTCGCAAGCCTATTTCTACCACATTTGACTGTCTGTTCGCCTCTCTTATCACTTTCAACTAGTTTTCAGACTGCTCTCATTTCTTTTTCACATTAACTTTATATGTCACAGTCGAGCTGAAGCCTAGCTCGTTGGTTCTATCGTAGTCTTCCTGGCGTATAAGATCACTTCCATGCCTTAACTGTTTATGTGTTATGAATCCACGTCTGCTTTCAATTTTATTTAGGACATATGTTTGTGGCTGACGCGGTTGATTTTTGTTTAGACTATCTGACCAGTCATCCAGTAGTCAAAGCTATCAACTGAGGACAGTCAAGGGCAGCCTGATGAAAATGCTTTCAGTTATGCTTGCACGAAAGTCACTGAACAATACACAGAAGCAATGACCAACTTGACCATAGTTGTATAAATGAATATCTTATGCTTTTGAAGAGATTGTTATGGATTTGCGACAGGGTTTGGAGAGGACTGTACGTCAACATTACCAGCCTGAATTCTCAGTCATCCTGCCTTTATCTGAAACACTGCTATGCGAGAGAGAGGGAGAGTTAACCTCCCAGCTGTGATGACTGATGTCTACTCTTCAGTGGCGGCCATGTGTGTCAGTCAAATATTTCCTTTATATATTCACTTGAGGATCTGTTTTCAGCGTGTGGCCTTTGATACTAACAAGCTTTACCAGTAGTGCATGGATGCAGATTGATAGGAAGCATATGGAAGTGAAAACAACATTTTAAGTCATTCTGTGTGACATATGACATCCAGCATTCACCAAACCTAAATCCTGTGAGATCTCTCTGTATCGGTCTAACATATGACCACCCATATATTTGCCACAGTCTATTATCACACGGTGAAATTCACCCTCATCAAGAATAACATCGATGGTAATCAACAGCTTTATTTTACCTCTGTCTTTACCTGTGTTAACCCTTTTGTCAGCTCTCCAATTTGAATTATAATATGTGTGAAACTTCAATAGGGCACCAGTCCTCTATGGAATTCAAACCCTCAGCATGTTCTCCTGCATTCGGAGGTGTGACTACAAGAGGTACTAAGAACTATTTTTCCATATTAGCGAAAAAAGTTAAAGAAGATTGTTGTCAATGTTCAGGTCTAACCATACTAGACTTAACGCTGTCCTAAGAAGACCTTCAGCAACAACAAGGTGCATTAACTAACGCGAAAAAACAGAACACAGATTGGTGACTCGAGAATCGTTTATTCTTGCACCAATATGGAACCAGCCATAAGGTTATATACAAAGTCTAAGAAGAAATGTCATAACAATTAATCACAATAATACTTCCGATGTTATTTCTCTGTGTTCTAACGAACAGCGTACGATCAAATGACGACTGCAGTATCGGTGACTTCTACCAAAATATGGAGATGGTTTTGAGTAAACAACCATGAATTGATCATTCATTCCTTAACTACATTGACACTTTCAGACAAAAAAGGATCCATCCCCTGTTTCCATGACGACCCGGATGACAGTGCGACAACCTGAGCGACAAGGAGCAAAAAAGCTGAATTGGAAAACAAACAACACAGCCAACACACTACCGGCATACCCACAGAAAATATTCGTCTGAAGGAGCTGATTCTAAGATGCACTATGAGTGTACACTTTACATTCAATAACATGTATGACAGACGAACAGACGCTTTGGCCAAAGGTTCTCCAATGTGTCCAATTTCTGCGGATTTCTTTCTTGCTAGGCTTGAAAATAATCCATTGAAACAGGCAATCAATTAAACGGATTCCTATTTCCTATATGTTCATGATTTGTTTATTATTCTTAATGAGAAAGATGAAAAGAATGAAATGTCACTATAATTTAATGATGCACATCCATTGCTCATCTTCGCTTGTGAAGCAAAAGAACACGATTTTATATCATACTTCGTTGACGTCTAGTTGAGCAGAAGAGAGGTTGGTTTACCCAAGAAAGATGGCGACAGAAAATCTCTGAGTCTTTAAGGCAATCTGCACAGTTCCTCAGTTTCGTACCAATCCGATAAAAAAATCAATTTTTTCAGGTGTCTCACGAGAATTGCATGAAAGATCTGCACAAATGATTCCCTATAAAAAGAAATTAGGATACATCTAAAATACGCTGGTCCCAAATGGGTTATCTCCTAGAAGATTTGTAAGCAGGCAGATGAATACCAGGTATAATAAAGGGGAACTGACAACACCTCTTCATAAAATTGTAGTTTGATGGTGACGTGGATAGTGAGGTAATACGTCTGATAAGATTATCGATGGGAATAAAGCGGTCTTATATTGCCACCACCTTTTGTTACTGATTTTCGAGTCGACCAAGTGAAAGGTAAAGTGCTTAGTTTTGATAGTTCTATGTGTATGCGGAAATGTACTTGCTCCTGAGGTGGAAGCTATTTGGGGTGAACAAATAGATGGGTCAGCATACATATACTAATGAACATCTTCTTTCATATGGATATGGATAAAGCTAAATAAAATCTGTAAGAAGTTCTATCTTGACTCATTTGATTGATGGAGGTCCGACGGATGGATGGATAGATAGATGGAATTTGAACCAGCCGAAACTATGGGGATTATTTCGAGAGAACAGTCTGTGCTAACAAAAGAAGAGTCTTCCAGTTTTATCCCTCCCTTGATCTAGGCAAATTCTCATTTCTTATTTTTCATTACCTTCGTACTTTTATGATATTTATTTTTAAACTCTGAGTGTCTGTCTACTTCACCTTTTTTTGTCCTTCACGTTCCCAGTGGAACATAGGCGGCTTTAAGATAGTGGCTTGAAGTTTCTGTCGCAATGTTTATTTTAACAGGATGGGTTTGCTAGCCTCATTCCCAAACTTTCTTCTTTACCAGCATTATTTCTGGCTCAGCGAGGTAAAAGAGTGCGTCGGCCGGGCATGGAACCACGGACCATGTGCATGGTCGGCGGGCGTCCTAACCGCTGTGCCACCGACGCACTACTTCACCTTTAGTATTACGCAACTTTTAAGATTTGACCTAATTTATTTATTTTTTGAATTGTCTATCTGTACACATATTACTTACTACATTCGTTACTCTTATCATCACCTGCATAAACCTTAATATCATTATTTTGTTATCATTATAATCATCGTTGTCACTGACATTTTATATATAAATCTATGTAAATTAAAGTAAAACCTGAAAAAGATCTAATTGATAGCAACAATATTGTTCGTTTAAATGTGTCTTGTTCCTAAATTAATAATGTGTATATTTACAGATTTGAAGTATATTTGTCCAAACTAAGTTCACTTTTAATAGTTTGAAAAAATTCGGGAATTGGGTAGATGATATTCATTATAATAAAGGTTTTTGTATTTTCCAATGAATGAAAAACAAAACGACATTATCGCTTTTACTGACGTTTCGCTATTTAATGCTGCTCCTAATAACTTTATCAAAGTATTATTAAACCGGAATTTACAAAATCTCAGCATATATATATATATAACAGAGAGTTAAGAGGTGAGAAAATAGACTACTTAGGTCAAGTTAAAGGGACATATTGAAAGTCAAAATAGCAATGAAGATCACTAAACCAAATAACAAAGGTAATAGTACATCTGTTATGATATCAAAACAAAGTTTACTAACTTGATCTTCGTTTATCAGTATGGGGAAATTTTTCGTTGTCAAATTGGTCATTTGGTAAAGATAACAAAACCAGGTGTAGATTACTGTTGGATTTGATCAGTGTGTAAAATTATAAAAGGAGTGTGTTTACATAGTGAACTTGCTTATCACATTCGTGTTGATTTTTTCACTTCAATGGCGGAGGGAGGTGTTGTAACAAGGTCACATTCCGTTTCACTCCATGATTCCTATTCAGGCGATTTGGATTCCATCTGATTTGAAGTGCTTCTGATATTAGACGTTCTTTGTGATTTCTGAAATGCTTTTTCTGGATTATTTCAATATTGTCAAAATGAATTTTATGGCCTGATTCTATAGCGTGCAGACGAGCTGTGGCTGATGATTTTTCAAGTTTTTCTAGTTCACTAACTGGATTTCTCGGTGATTGGACGAACAGATGCTCTACGGTCTTCATATCTTCTGATTTTGATTTCTCGAAACGTTTGTCCGATGTAGATCACATCACATTCCAAGTAAGCACTTTATTTTATAGACACAATTAGACAGATAATCTTTATGGATTCGGTCTTTTACATGGACAAGGTTGCTTTGAAGTGTGTCTGATGTTTTGAAGAAAACCCTAATACCCACTTGATTCAGTACTCCTCTTCTGATATCGTCTGATGTCTATGATCTATATCGAATGACGATTGTTGAGGTCCGTATTTTCGGAATACGTTTTCGGTCATACTTAATGTCTGTGTTGATTTTGTTGATGAAGTTCCTTGGGCAGTTGATTTGCTTGAGAGTTTCAGTGATGTTTGATATTTCTTCTTCTTTCTCTTTCTCATCCGTTATCAGAGAGTGTGCTCATCTAAGAAACTTGAAACAACTGAAATCTTCGCGCTGATGGTGTGTGATAATCTGAAGTTTGAAAATTGATTGGAGCAGGTCTTCTTCCTGATAATGGACGTACTAAAATGTCCATTTTCATCGACGTCTGATTCTGCTTCCCAAGTGAACTGGATTCTGGTAGATACACCGTTTATTTTCTCCAGGAATGAACTGTGTAGTTCTCGTTTTAGCACCACAAAATTATCATCTACATATCTCAACCATATATTAGGAGTGAGTATGCTTGAAAAGATGTTATTTTCGAATCTATTCATGAAAAGGTCAGCGACTATTGAGGAGATTGTTGAACCTATGGCAACACCATTTGTCGGTCTACACAAACTCCGATTAAATGTGAAATAATTACTTTCCAGACAGAATTTCAAGCTTATAATTATTTCACTGGTATCCAGGGACAACTTCGGGATAGCGTTGTATCTGATTCTAGTAGACTGAAAATGATATCGAGACTTTCAATATTAGGGATACGAGTATATAATGAGTTAATATCACTGCTTACCATGATGTCTTCTTTATCAATTTCTTGGTGTTCTATTTGGGATTTGAAATCATATGAATTTCTTACATTATTTTGAGTGTCCTTTTGTAGTGGTTGTAGTATCGAGAGTAAATATTTAGAGAGGTTGTATGTCCATGAGTTGGTGAAATCTATTACTGGTCTTAATGGAACTGTGGGTTTATGTATCTTTGGTTGTCCGTAGAACCTTAAAGGTACACACGATTTTGGTTTTAGTTTAAACCAGAGAGAATTTCTTTCATGAATAATTCCTATTCGAACATTAGTAGACAGAAGACAAGTAGTTCAGCGAAGAGTCTCTTTTCGGCGAATTTATTTTCATAGCTGTACAATCGCAAATATATATGGTTATTTTGTGCGTGTGTATACATTAAATTTGTCAAACGAAAATACAATTAGTAAGTTCAGATGAATTGGATGTTGATAAGAGGATAGTAACAAAAGTGATGAGTTGTCATAAATGATTGTTAAATAAGAGTTACGTTATGGCATGAATAGTTTGATGAATGAGTTGTGCTCAAAGAGTGTACATTGAAACAAAATAATATACAGAATTACACAAGGGTTTTAAGTTAGAAAAATAAGCATACAAACAGAAGTAAGGTCAAATCAAACAAACAAAGAAAAGTTAGGTCAAATCAACGGAGTTATTACCATGAGAGTAGAAGTGGTTGGATAATTTTCTTTTGTATGCATAGTTCTGGTTCCTCCAACTGGATGGCTAGGGCTTCTGCGATGCAAAGAAGACGGAATCGTACTGTCTTTGGAAGGTTGTTCTTCACTTTGTAGATTACTTTGAAGGAGGCGCTCGTTGAGATGTAATGACCAGTATTGACGAGATGTTCGATTATTGCACTCATTATATGGCCATTATTTCCTTTCTGTAGCCACGCTGGATAGTGTTCTTTGACCCTTTTTGACAGGATGCGCGTTGAACGACCGATGTACCTGGCTCCACAGCAACAGGTGAACTGATATATACACATAGAAGTGGTCATGTGCGTAATCTTGTCCTTTGGGTTTCTGAAGATCAGCGGGCGACTGGATTTTCATTTCTTGAAGAAGTCTATTTGTATTTAGTTTCATTTTGTTGAATTCGGCGGATTTCTTCTTCTCTTCAATGAGTAAGTATGATCCTTCAGATAGGTATTTAATCGCCTTTTTCATAATCCATTCTGTTCATTATCAAAATGAGGTTTCCCTATCTAATGTTCAACAGCTTCTTAACTCCTCATGACCTGTATTCCTTCTTGAAGGCCTTCACTTTGAAGGAAATTTAAAATCCTCAGTGAGTTAGATAAAAGAAAATACATTCGGTGAGTAGTTACCTTTTACACTGATATCATTGTAGGCTAAGCAACAAAAAGAATATTTCCATAGATACATCATTGCAATTGTAAATTTTAGATGACAAATAACGTAATTTAGAAGGCGTTAATCGGATAGAAGCTAAGTAACATAATTTTTATCGTTTTACTTTAGTTCCTAGAAGAACATAGGGCTTCAACCGCACGTCTCCGTTGCGCTTGATTCTCCACAAACTGTTTGCTTGGCTCCACGTCTGCTCACATGCTTTCATCTCCTCTTCACATGACCTCATCCATATCACTTTCGGAAGACCAACTCACCTCTTACCGTTCGGTTTCCATTCGAGTAAGGGCGTGGCGTGGCGTGTGATCTCACTCGGTTGATGGTTTATTTTCCCACAGTATAGCCAATCCACCTTCGATTCTGTCTGTATATTTGCTGCACAGTCGGTTCCCGGTTGATTTGCTCAAATAAATCTCTACTGCAGATCTTTACTGACCGGCCATCTGATCTTGAGTAGTATTGAGCGAGGAGAGTTGTTGATGAAGGTGTACAGTTTGTTCGAAGTGGCCTTAGTGACGCGGCGCAAAGTCTCTGATCGGCATAGTAAGCAGCACTGACTTCACAGTAGAGTTGAAAACCTCGATCTTATTTTCATGCTTAGTGCTATTGATCTCCACACAGACTTGGTAGTAATGAAAGCTTGCTTTGCTTTCCGATTCTGGCTGTGATATCCTCGTCAGTCTGTTTTCTCGCTGGTCGCTGTCTGTCACATTATCCAGTCTACCACAATAAGGAAAATCAAGGTTCAGTAGAATTCAAGTGAAATAGTGGCAATAAGGAGCGGAAATCCAATATATGTTGAGGATAGAAAATGATACAATGAAATAAATTTCGTATCCGGTGTTAAGACAGATCAGAGCCATTTTGTAGATTTTGCTGATTGAATAAACAGCTTTGAAGGAGTTTGATTCGTACTACGCCTTCAGTAAGTTTTCCACACATTCTCTAGGTAGGTGATGACTTTCAAGCTGGTTTATTGATTAGCCTGATGTTCAGATTCGATGAGATGTTCCAGGATAGGCCTTCTAGGGGGTTGACTATTCTTAATCCTTCTCTATTAAAACTATGCTGGTAAGTTTTCGATGATACATTTGCATAGGAAATGTTTTAAAATTAACGTTTTATCTTAGTAAATTTGCTAAGAGAAACGTCAGTCATTCAGAAATAGAAAGGCAGTCACCTGACAGACTAGTAGAAAGGCATCATGAGATGTGATATAAACAGAATTTTTTGTTTTCATATATAGTTTGGGTAAATATATTCTTCAGTTTTTCTGTGTTTTTTTCTGTATGTGTATATATATGACAGATGTTCATTGCATGCTTTCACATGGTTGAAAAAAGCTTGTTACCACGTGTGCTTCAAAATTTCTCGTTTTTGATTAAACATTTTCAAAGGATATTGATCCTACTCAGAAAGGTGGTAGTTACCTGGAATTCTTATGAAAAGTTGTGACCATTAGGTCTGTTTCGAGGACAAATAATCGCCACAGTTGACATTGCCTAGTTGTCGTACTATATTGTGAATTGGCAGATAGAAGTTTGCATTCATGCATTAGGCATCGAGTTGGGTCCCAGAAAACGCTGTCTACTGCACAGTTTCTAGTTGATAATTCTTTCTGGCCAGCCAATCAACCATTTGGTCTTCATTGTAGAGCCAGTGGCCAGGGTGACTGTTGACAAAGGTCTGCAGTTACCCGTCGGAAGTCTTTTTCGTGATGCGCTGGTCACGTTTCTGACGCATACAGAAGATATAACAAATATCTAGGTTAATAATAATTTCTGTCCGTCTCATATCTAAAATCCATAGGTTACAGTGTCGTTTTCTATATATATAGCTAAGTTAAAATACGCTCAGGTGTTGACGAAGTATCCTATTTGACGTCATTCAGTCAGTCATTAATATTATTATTGATTTTCGCGACCAGTTTCATTGCGCAATAACCAAAAAAATATAATAAATGAAATGTATAAGGAAAACATCTATGATTTTTGAAGCGGAAATGTACTACATCTAAAACTGAGCAGAATAAATCGTGTGGGAGTAAAGATCACAACTAGAATAATGAACTCATTAGAACTGAATGCATCGGTGTCTGTACTAGGATTATCCGCCACTTTTAAATGAATACCGCAAAGCATAACTCCGCCCTCAACTGTTCGTTTATAAGCATTTGATGTGTTTCGACGTTAATCATCGGTTGATATCAGTTATGGAATCGTTGAAAAGCAAGTTGTACCGGACATTGAGAACTTAGAATCCTTGGATCAGTGAATTTCTGCCTAAAAAAGTTGGATGGCCAACGACCTAGGCCAGGTAACCTGAAGGTTCTGATTTTGACAGCTGGTAGTTGAGATCATAGCTGCTTTGTACTAATGAAATGTCCCAATAGTTTTCAATGGTTCTTCAAGTACGTCAAAGGCACAGTGCTTAGGACTCTCGCTGACCATGCAAATGGTCCGGGGATCGATCCCCTGCCGACGCACACCTGATATCTATGATCGGCCTGCTAAATTTAAGCTACCGATATCACATGCTGAAAATTCCATAATTGTATCAAAAAATGCTGCGTGGAATCAAGCTGTAACAAAAAAAGCTGATATTAATCTGTGATCCAACTTGGATTTAATAATTTTAAACCTTTTAGTAAATCCTATGTAGGCTTATTGCCTCTAGACGTTTAGTAGAAGTTCTGGAAGTGCGTTAGGTGGCGATATGATCCCAGACCTTACTTGCATCTGACTAGCATTCTAACATTGAGCCATCATTACATAAGCAATTTCACACCTGTTGGAAACCCCTTAAACGTTGAAACCTACATCTATCTGGTCACAGTCACGTGCACTTGAATCAGAACCCTTACGATCTATGAATTCCAGCTTCTGCTACTTTGCCATATAGTCTCAAACACTTCATAAAGTTACACATATAGACCATGACCATTGTGATTTACCAATAAGAAGATGGGGATAGCTGTTGACCAGTGAAGTTCAATAATAGTCCTAGTCGACTTAGGTTAGAATTCATGAGATCATTGTGCTCTGGCCCAGTGGATTGATGGGGAGATACCTACTTAGCTCATAGGCACTAAGTTCTAGGTTCTAGAGTGATTGTTGCACTGCGTTGGAATTAGTCCCAAGCTACAATGAATCAACTGTTCAGTGCTCTCGGATTTTTAATGCTTTGCAAAGATTTATCAGATAATCCTTCCTGAATTTTATTCTTACATCCATAAAACGTACATATGTTTAAATTATATAGTTAGGTGGCAATCGGCAAGAAGTCTTCCATCCGGGTTTCATGCTAGTTCGCAGTCATCAGCAAGACGTAACTGCAACTTCGAAGGAACTCTTCTGAGATTCTAACCCATGTCATCCAGGTACTGACTGCAATCACAGACGTTACCACTTATCTATTCAGGTTCGCGATGGACCTCCTGTAGGGGACTGTATTGGATATTTTTCATTGGACACTAGGAAGTAACTAGTGTAATGTGTCTAGTGTAGACTGAATTCTATCAGTCAAGCCTACAATGTGGCCACCATGCTAAGTGGCTCGACGTCAAGGTGCAATTTGAATTTTCGGTAATATATGGCTGAATGCAATCATCGGTAGGTAATCGACCGCGAATAGATCACCCGACGACTTGCGTAGTTTTGTTGCATCAGATTTCTTATAAAATGTTTTTCATGGTTAATTTACACACAGACATTAACGAAAGCAAAACATGTGTAGTTTAGTGAAGAGTCTCTTTTTTCTGCGACCAATTCATTCCCTCAGTTGTACAATCGCATTTATTCTTGTATGCCTGTGTGTGTGTACATTAGGTTTGTCCTATAAGAATAAAATAAAGTTAGGGTTATTATTGTTAAGAGATTTCAAAATTCTGAAGACTAGTCAAATTGTGACTACGGCAGCTGGGGGTGTAGACTGGCAAGAGGGTATAGGTGTCAAAAGACATTTATTAACATACGAAAGGAGTTGAATGAATGTAGAATAGTCACATAATAAGACGAATATAGTTTAATGAGTGAGTTGTGATTAGGATGCACATATAAACAAAAGAAAATATGGAGTTATGTAACGGTTCTAAAAATTACAAATGTTATAAGGATTTAGAAAAGAACAAGCACACAAATACCAGGACACTAGAAGTCAACACAATTGTTGCCATGATGGTAGAAGTTGTTGGATGATTTTCTCCTGTGTACATAACTCTGGTTTTTCCAACTGAATGTCTAAGGCTTATGCAATACAAAGGAGACGAGAGAGTAATGCTGAAGTGGAAAGATCAGTGTTGGTGAGATGTTCGATTACTGCACTCTTTATACAGTAAATTTTACCTTTTTATAGACTTGTTGGATAGAAGTTTTGAACGTTATTCGACAAGATACGCGTCTTACGACGATCAATATACATGGCTTCACAGCGACAGGTGAACTGATATAGGCATGTAGATATGAGATCTTCTCTTTGAGACTTCTCCAGATTAATGGATGACAGGAGAATACTTCTCTTAGCATCGCTGTGAGGAATGCTTTTTTCAAACATCCTGAAATTTTTCTCTTGAGAATATCACCAGTCAAGTATCCCTTGAAATCCAGACTCATGAGAAGTAACTTTTTGAATCAAGTGATATTTCGTTCCTCTGAACCTGTGGTTTAATAATCTTGTTGATGAAAAGTAGTTGGTATCCATCACAGATAAAAAATATTTTTTTTTCTTAATCTTAGGGGAACATAGAGCTTCAGACGCGCATCTCCACTGCGTTCGGTTCTCTGCTAGAGTTTTCACCTGGCCCGAAGTCTGCCACGTGCTTTCCATCTTCTGTTCACATGACCTCCTCCAAGTCACCATTGCAATGATGACCAACTTGCCGCTTCCATTTCAGGTTCTACTCGAGGGCTTGTATAGTAATGTAACTTGATGGTTTCCTTAGAGTATGGCCAATCCACAACCCGCATTTCTTCCTGCTTATTTGTTTCACAATCGGTTCCCGGTTGGTTTGCTCCCAGAGATCCCTGTTGCTGATCTTTTCTGGCCATTTCATTTTGATTATTGAGCAAAGACAGCTGTTGGTGAAGGTCTGTAGTTTGTTTGAGATGCTCTTTATGACGCGCCAAGTGTCTTATTTAGTATAGGAGCACTGATTCACTTTACATTAGAGTTGAAAATCCCGATCTTATTTTTGACCTGCACACAGACTTGAGAGTAGTGAAAGCTTGTCTTGCTTTCCCGATTCTTGCTTTGATATCCTCGTCATTTCCGCCTAAAGTCGAAAATATGCTTCCTACGTAGGTAAAGGAGGTTGTTTCTTTCAGGTTCCTCCCATTTATGCCGGTTGATTGTTGTCCTTTTTTGTTGTATTTGCTGTTGATGTTGGTCAGGAATCTTCATCACCTCTGTTTTATCTATGTTCACATGTAGTCCTATTTTTGATGCTTCTTCTGCCAGCTTGTTGCTATTCACTTGCATATCTTCCAGTTTGTGGAAGATCAGACACATATCATTGGCGAGGTGCAGATCCTTCGAGTTTTTTGTGTGAGTCCATTTTGTGCCTGTTTCCTCATCTCCCGCTGTCTCTCGTATTATCCAATCTACTGCAATCAGGAAAATCTATCACAGATTAAGGTGTCTTTTGGAAAATCAACTTAGGCTTCCGGGGTGTCAGGACCTCATAATCGTCGGATTTATTGATTGGCAAGGGATTTAATTAGCATTCGTTTCCTAGCAATGGGTACGTGACTTTAACAACGTCTTTGTTGACAATTCCATATACGTATGCTATAAACTGACCTCCTTATTCCTATCGGACAGATCTAATGCATACACACTCATGCAAAAATAAGTATGTATTAATGGGGTTTGTTCAAGTGAGTGAATGGTTTGGCCATCGAAAAGAGACTCGCCAGCTTTGCACGTGATCGGGGGACCAATCCCAATGTTGGAAAACACTGAAACCTTGCTTACATGATAGTAGGGTCGATAGGGACGGATAGTTGGGTATGAAGCCACTGCTACAGATGATTGAAATCTCTCACTTGAAGCCTTTTGAACTTCTTGAAATGCTAAAAAGGTAAACTGTGGATCTATTCAGGAGCTATTTACAGGTAAATTGAAATATATTTTTTCACATTCCGCCACGAAAGATAAATGTTATTGTTTGGATGGGTTAGAAGACTTTGTTTATTGCCTTATCTGACATTTTTGACACGCCGTATGGGATTATGCTGAAATTATATTCATATAGACGTTTTAGCCTACCAGGAGGTAGATTATAGATTTCCTCAAAGTATTTTTCTCAGACTAGACGTCTACTTGTCATGTGAGTAGAGATAATAATTTCGTGTCTGTGTGTGTTTGTTTGTATAGGTTACTATAGTGATTAATTATTTGGAACATCATGCTTATAATGACATGAAATGACACTACGTCAGATATTCTGAATAAACGAATTAAGTAACTTTAGATATTTGAACTGGATAAAACTTGCAAATCTACTTGGGTAGGAGGCCTAATTTCGGATTAGTTAATGTGTCTGTCTCAAATAGTTCACTAATATGATGATTACTAATATGACATAACACTCTGAATGGATTATATGGTTTCAAGAGTATACCGGCATTTCATCCTGCTCACTGCAGTTGTCGTTAGCTGATTCCATAGTTGCGCATAGGCTTCTATTTCCTCCGTACACGATCTTCCTCATATCACTCTTGTACCCATGCGTACTTCTCTCATTTGCACTGCACTTAAAAGCCTGATTAGCACCTAATGCTACTTAATGGTCTGTTCAATGTGTGTTCAGTCTGTTTCTAATTTTTCAGGATATATTTCGGTCCATGGGTGCTTACTTGATCCATTTCCAGAGTTCCTTGTTGCTAATCTTCCAAGGGGGAGGAAATCCTATTTTCAGCATGAAGCCAGAGAAGGCAGGATCGCTGTTATTAAGCTCTTAGGGAATGCAAGTACGTCAAACAGACCCGAAGAATTACGGGTGAAAATCAACAGACTTGCGAAAGAAGCAGGCAGCGATGACACGACTTCAGCCGGACATAGAGAAGACGAAGGTAGGTAGTGAAGATCACTAACCAACCAATCACACAGGTTACTTCCTTTTATTATCCAGCTAGGAAGGAAGCCATTGTTTCATCAGCCACAGGCAGTCAGCATGGATAAAGATGTCAGAGCTGGCCATTCAGAAGTGGAGAGGCAAAAGACTCCTTCAATAATCTATAATCAGTTTAAAAATCATCTACAGTCAGCATAAGGGACACGATTCGCACTTGCACAACACCAATGTCAAGTCGGTTCTTGTATACAGGGCAGAAACTTTTACTGGTATGTAAAGAAAAGGATTTCCAACAGGTCACTGCACACTTTGCTGACATCGAACTGAACATCAAATGGCCAGAAAAAAATTAGTCACAAAATCTCTGCAGTGGAACAAACCAAGAGACAAGAGACAACTAGTCAAGAAATATGTAGTAGAAAGTGGAGATTGATCGGGCGCACACTGAGGAATGACATCGAATGACATCGAACACAACTCAGGCCGTTACACGAGTGGAATCCAAGTGTAAAAATGTACGAGTGGGTTGTCTATGAGACAGTGTGGTACGTTAGAGGTGGTGTGAAGAAGAGATAAGACAGTTTGGGCAACCATGGATCCAGTGGAATAGGAAAGCGGAAAATAGAAGAAAGTGTATGGTCGGCGAGGCTTCTAACCACTGTTCCACCGACGCACACAATTTGCATATCATCTAATATTAAAGTTAACTAATAGGAAATTCTAAACATGTCTATAGAATTTCATCATCTCCGAATGAACATTTGAATGTGACCTGATGTAATTTTCCTCCTTAGCTTCTTATTCCTCTTCTATTCATCGATTTCATCAAGGCAAGGATTTGTATGAAATTAAATCCAGTCAATTTTTTAAATATTATTTGTGCTAAAAAAGACCTAATTTTCCTTACCTTGTATTTCCCTCTCCACAACGTATGACCTTGAGATCTTATTGGTCGCTGTTTGTTTTAACTTATCAATGTAAATAGTGCAGCTCAAGGTAACGAAACGCATATGCATACGCAATTGCTATCAAGCATTTTCGCTGTCGATACGATACAGTGAAAGCTCTCTACGTCAACGGCCTGTCTTCGCGTCTTCATGTCTTCTTGCATCATGGCTTCAGTGGTAACGTATAGTATCGTTATCGTCGTAGTTGTGGCTGATAGCACTTAAAAGAGCAGGTTTGCAAATTGACTTGGTAAAAAGTACGTTCAAACTCCCAAGTGTATTAACAGTCCTAACAATTTGTCATTGTAGTCAGGCTGTCTTTCCGTTTTTTCTGGTTTTGTGTTTCTTTCAAATGATTCAGTTATGCTAAGTGAAAACTAATAGAGCTAAATTGTCTGTGAGGTTGTTAAAATGTCAGTGTATATAAATTTCAAAAGTGGAAATTTTGAAATGCAGTGATGCAGAAAAGACGAGTCTGAAACTAACGATAAATTTATGATGCCAATTAATATAAATATATATATATATGTATATATCCCGGTAGATTATATTTTTATTGTTTTTTAAAGATTCGTTGACTTGTTTTCATCGAGGGATTTATGTTTTTTTACTGAATTTCTAAGACTTAAATGGAATGTAAAAGGTTAGCAAAGAAATTGTGATATCCTTCCTAGAACCCTGCTGAAAAATTAAGTCACATCATCCTGAAAAGTCTAAACGTTGCTCTGCATTCGATAATCCACCTGGAATAGCCTTGATTCAGTCAGGAATGACAAATTTTGTACAATTCAAATAGTGATGCTGAGTATAATCCTCAAACAGAGGATAGAGTAGCAGTCAAATCTCTACCTGAACTTCATTAAATTATTGACATGACTTTCGACAATGCTGAATGAAATGTGATTCTGCTGAAACTGCTTCAAATCTATGGATTAAAGCACTTCAAATGTTTATCAAACTTAATAAACGGTTATATGGTGATGCTACGTGTCAAGTGATGTACAAGAGAAGATTCAGAGAAGCCGGTGAAGTGAATGTAGGAGTATCCATGGCTGATAAACATGATTGATGATAATGAGGATCTTGATGGACAGGATTAAATCACAAAGAAAAAATTTTAAATGATCTCAACGTTTGGTGTTGAATATCAAACTTTCTCGGAGATGTACAGACAGCGGACATAGGAATTCATGTGAATATAGAGAGGAAAGAGGTAATAGGGATAATCTAATAACAAGAGCGTTATACACCAATCACTATCATTTGAAGAAATCAAAAGGGTTTTCAGAAGTGCTGTTTATTTAGTCAACACTGTTTCCCAATGCAGACAACAGGAATGATGAAATTGTCAAAGGCAAGGCTGGAAAAGCCAAGACAGATTTTCAGTAATCTTGAATCAATACAAAAATTTGTTACAGTTAAGATGGAGAACATGATTTAGATTTTTAACACTGACGTCAAATCAATACCTTTATATACAGTGCATCACTGAAAGCATTTCAACAGCTGCCTTCGTTGGCCTGATAATGAGGATAAGACGGCCTATCGAAAAGTATGGGCCTCGAGGAAATCTGTCGAAGAATCAACTACGAACCGTGAGGACTATGAACTTGCCTTGTAACCAGATGGTCGAAGGTTTGAACCCCAGTGGGTGCTGATATCATGAATAAGAATGTAATATTTAAGTTTGAAACGCATACATTTTGAGAAAGTGACACAGAATTTATCAGTTTATAGGTTAATGCTTCAGACAACGGCGGCAGATATGTCTAGAAATCTTTTTTTCTGCATACTGAGCAGATGTTGTTTTAAGCGAATTGCAACAACCTCTACTTTTTCTTGTGTTCTGTATCTAAAGGTCATTGGTGGCTTATTCAAGACCCAGCAGATGACAGAAAAAGACTTTAGTGATAGTAAGCCAGCCATCTGAACTGCTTGAACAAGATGACCTCTTTAGAACTGTTGAGGGTTTTATCTACATGCTCATTTAAGCACACTGGTAAGTGTTCCTTAGCACGACAAATTACGTTCCCAGAGAGATGACTGATATAACCGATTGAGAGATTGAAGTTGAGGTGTCTAGCTTGGGCATATCGTTTTTCATTTTAAAAATATCAAATGGTTTGTTTGTGATGGAAACATAAATTTCAACTTTTCGATTTTCTTAACTTGTTAGTTATGGATTTAATGGACGAATAATCTTTTAATTGTTGTCGTATGTATACAGATACAGGGGAACTCCTTTCTACCATCTTGATCATGTAGTTAGCAATGAACTGTTGCTATTTAGTCTGGTCTCTTTTTCAAATAATCTGTGATATGATTTTTTTTATGGAATTAGAGTGTGTGATGGAATCGGCAGGAAGCCTTACCTAACCTAGGTTTCGTGCTAGTTGGCACTTATCAGTCAGTAAGGCGTATCTGAAACCTTGAAGGAACTCATATCCCACCTGAGATTCGAACCCGCATCACCCAGTGCCACCTGCATTTAGGGACGTTACTACTGAGCTATTTGGGCTTACGAATGACCTCCTTAAGGGATGAATTGGATATTTATTTATTAGACACTAGTCAGTAACTAATGTGATGTGTCTAGTCCTTTCTTTTATTGGTGCAGACTGAATCCTATCAGTCAGGTTTGCAATGTGGCCACCACTCACACGAAACTCAGCTCCAGGTCTGTCTGCAGCCGATTGCCTCCAGAACTCTATTTGCATGAAATCAATGCGCATCGTGATGGCGAGGTACGTAGAATAGTGGTTACATTGCAAACTTTACTGGCAGAATTCAGTCTGCACTGAAAAAAGAACCCAACATAGCACTAGTTACTAGTGTTCAATCAAAAAACATAATGTGTTTGTTAATATCATAGAAAACATACTTGTACAGGACTATACACACATTTTCACATCTTCGTTCCTATCAATTTAGTGAAGACACTCAGCCACAGAGTTAGAGCTATGTGCTCAGAAGAAGCAATTAAAGATTGAAGAATTAAGCATTGTATATGATACTGTGATTAAAAATAGCTATCCCGAAAAATTTATCAAAAAACATATGACATGAAAGCGGAAAACGGCTACTCACTATCTGTAAACAAGAATCCACTTTATATACGACTACAATTCGAGGACGATGGACCAAGCTAAAGAATTACGAAGAAATTAACAAAATCAGTTCAAAGAACTTTTAATACTGGCAAACTACACGTCTTATTCTCTACATGACAGATGGTGATTTCTCGATTCAAAGATGAAGTACCTAGACTAGCCACTTCAAAATGTATCTACCAATTCTACTGCGATTGTGGTGGAGCGAGTTATATTGGCCGTTGCTCTAGGAACTTGATTTCTCGTGCTAGAGAACATCTCTTACTATGGCTACGTGAAGGTGTAGTTAAAACTATTAACAGTTCTATATTGGACAAACTGTTGCAAACCAGCCGCAAAGCCAGGTAGCGTGGAAGAATCCATCTCTAATATCATCTATCTGGTGCCTAAGAAATTACCGAAATCATCGAAGCACCGCATGCTCCGAAAAGCAGAGGCTATTGCAATTCGCTTCAAACAACCAGTGCTCTGTGTTCAAAAGAAGCAAGTCAAGCCACTACTACAGCCCTGGCCTTCGGTAGAGAGTATAAATTTGTGAATTTGTAATATTAACTTTCCTAATTTTTCTGACATTCAGCTTATGTTGATTCTACTGAACTGTAATCTATTGATATTATTGATTCAATGTTATTTAAACAGCAACATTAATGTTGTTCATAACACTGGTTCATTCATTCACAATAGTGTATATATAACCGTACAGCCTGATGGTGAAGTTTTCGAAAAGAGTACTCTTTGTTGAGTGTCCATGTGTCTAAATGAACATAGGCAAGACGGAGGTTATGAAAATAACCACCCAGGCAACAACAACAGTAACAGCAACATCCAGTGCCAATCACCAACAATGGGAGGGATTTGAAAGAGGTTACTTCATTCACTCATCTAGGAAGCATTGTCTCAACTACACGCAGTTGGAACAGACGAGGAGGTTAAATCGAGAATCGGGAAGGCGACAAAAACCCATTCATCATCAACCTGAAACCTATCTGGAAATCTTCGTCACTCAGCCAGATCAACAACTAAATTCGGTCAGATTTACAATACAAACAAACGTCAATCAGTCAGTTCTTCTATACGGGACGGATCAGAAGCTTGACGGGCAGGCGGGTCACAAAGAATATTTTCAACCAACAGGCTAACTCAGACCTTTATCAACAACAACAACAACAACAACTGTCTTCGCTGGCTCTATACTGAAGATCAGATGGCCGGGCCAGAATCACCAGTATCACCAACAAGAAACTATGGGAACAAACAAACAAAACAAGAATCAATCGTTCAACAAATATGCAGGGGAAAGTGGAGGTGACACACTGGACACTCGCTGATGAGGAGGCCGCTGTGTGACAACGCGCGCGCTTCAGTCCATTACTCGAATGGAACCAGGCGGAAAGAGAAGCGGCGAGTGGGAATTCAGTGCAAGGTTGACATGGAGGAGATGGTGTGAAGGGGAGTTGAAACAGTATGGATGTTGGATATGGATGCAGGAGAAAAGTACTGCAGAAAGAAAGACAGAAATGGCAAGTGGAGACGTGCAGTTGAAGCGCCTTATGTTCCACTAGGAACCCAAGGGAACAATAATAATATACATTATAATCCATTCTTTCGAAAATCTTAATATCATCTTGCTGACGCCTTTGTTTTGGGAGTTGACATTCTTCATCCAAGGATATTTAGTCAACAGGACATAAAAAACCAGCTGAAAAAAAATGGAAAACTATGACGTAATGGCAGTGTAAATAAGTACATTACATAAACATTTTTATAAAAAATTTATTTATGCCCCAAGCATAGGCAATATCAAGTGTGGGCGTGTGTGTGTGTGAGAGAGAGACAGAGAATGGCTCCTAAAATCTAATGCGAGGAAACATTATTATTGAGTTTGATTATATAACTATATCCAAAACACGAGAGTGAACCGTTTTATCAGAAGTAGGAATCTGCCTTTATGGTACCAGACTTAGCTTTCAATAGCAATTGATATTATATATAAGTGAGACGCTGAAATTGTAGTTGATAAGGTTTCACAGATGCAAACAATAAAGCGTTATCTACATCGCGCGTGGATGGTAAGTCATTGGACTGGACGTCATTATCTAAAACATCAGGTAGTATTCTTAATGTACCTAATTCGTAATTTATTAGTGATGATATCATCCTACCTGAAAACAGATTTGAGTAGTTTGGTGGAAAATAATTTTGAGAAGATTAAATTATCCACGGAAATGAGGTCTTTAGTAGACTGAAAATACCAAAGGTTCTCTGGTAAGGCAGAAGAGATGAATATAATCCCTCTGAAAGCAGTGAAAATGGATCCAAAGACACCAGTAGTTATATGTTGGCACAACTTTGACAGAAAGTGTGTGAGGAGAAATTGGTGCCTAATAATTAGAAGAAGGGTTAACTAGTTAAGCTATCGAAGAAGTGTGACCTAAGATTTCGCAAAAACTGGCGCTGAATCATGCTTGCATCCAGGTCAAGCTCAGGTAGTAAGTCGTGTTATCCTGTAGAAACTGAATGATTCTCTCGGTGCAGATGTCCGCCCGGAATAAGCTAAATTCATGAAAAAAAAAATTATGAGCCTATCAAACTGAAACGCCAATCATCATTGGCGGGCAGAACATGGAACAGTAGTCGAATTTCTACTTCAATTTCCTCGAATTTCGGGAAAGTCTTCGACAGAGATGTTCACGATTTGATTTGGAAACCGTCCCAAAACTGTGGAAAGCCCTGAATATTCATTCAACAAACTTATATAGCAGCTCGAGATATTTTATATGCCAAGTCATTAACCATGAAAACTTTTGAGAAACGTTTTTTTTGGTAAAGTTGAAGTAAGACAGGACTGTTTACTATCGATTATGACACCCAGTGAAACGTTCGTGGGCGCTTATGGGCAGCGAGACGACAATAATAGGTTGGATGCATAAAATTACTCTGTAAGACTTCGAATTCACAGGTAGCAAGAGAAGACAAAGGTGATGGATCTAATTGACCAAATGTAGCAAACACCGATCACTATGATGTCACGTCTCTCATTTATTTAGGCAGCAAGATTCCACCTGCAGGTAGCACATATGTGTTTTCGCTACTTAGACGATGAGCATCCATCAGATGACCTGGCAAAAAGAATCAGCAACCAACTGACAAATGTTTGGCTAAACAATCTGCAGAAAGAGGAGATTTATTGGACGCATGCTGTAGAAACCGTCGAGTGGCATCATGTACTACGCCACTGCTTTAATGTTACCTAAGTGTGAACTGTAGAGTTAGACATCGGTCGTTGGGTAACATCCAAAAACTCGAGTGAGAATAGCGTGAGAGCTGATGTGCACTGATGAAGCCAGTTGAAGAGGGCTGTAGAAAACAGGAATAAATGGGGATGTGCATCTGAAGCCTTGTGTTACACTAGGAACCTAAGGGGATACTAATATATCCTGGCTTCTTATAAAAATTTGACTATTTTCGGGCTGGATCTTATCATAAAAGTCATCAACATCATTACTTACTTCCTTGGTGGAGTCATACATGCGTGTGTATTACTGCTGAGTCTGGAATGAAGAAGCTTAACAATAATTATTGAATTGAATTCTTGATTTTCCCGTCTATTGATTGGACCGAAGTGTTCGGTCTCAGGTTGACATGTCGGCTTCTTGTGCACATGCTTCGACGATGTCTGGGGATTTGATTTGTATACAATTGGTGGATGGTGGCTAGCAGTGGAATATATGACCCGTCGCACAAGAGGTGGCTCTCGTGGCCCAAGTGGTCTAGTGGATAACGCTTTGGCGTTTGAAACTATGGGCACTGGGTTCGAGACTCGGTGGGAACATCATCACTCACTGAGAAATGCAGGTACATCCAGCTGACGAGTCCCAATTAGGACGAAATGCGTATCCTGGATTCCACTGCTAGCCACCATCCACCAATTGTATACAAGCTTAACAATAACCTAGAATTTTCTATGATTTCCCGGTTGACTTAGTTCTTCGATAAAAGCACAGAGTAACTCATTAGTACTTTAATGTGATGAGTTTTCTGATCTGGTCGATTCAGTTGCAAAGGTTTCTTCTAGAAAACATTTTTAGCGCGAACGTGTTTAGAAGGATAAGAACTTAAAATCCTTCTCAAACTTCTTCATCGAACCTTCTTTATTACACTGTTGTTTTGCTTAAAACATTTCGAGCACATTTTTTTTACCCTGCTTTACTAAAATTTCTTGACTACACATCTATTTTTGACTTTGCACCCAGTCTACGACTGTTAACTGGTTGCATAACAGAATGCAGTATACTGTGTTTAAAGGTAAATTGTCCTCTGTCTTGCTAACTGAAGCTGGAGTCACCCAAAGTGTTGTCCGTTGTCTTCATTTTTCTTGTGACATCACTTGCCTCTCTTAGATGAAATCGATTGCACAAAATACACCGGTTATCTAGCTATATCGCTGCTAGTTGCGTCTTGATCCTACTGTTTCAAATTTAGCAGCTTTTTGTCGAACTTCAGCATGTGGGCAAATTAAAATGATCTTACCTTAAATTCCTCTAAATGTCAGATAGTTAACTTCACCCTCAAGCATAAACTTGTCCGTTCACGAGATGCTTCTGGCATAGAAGACAATTAAACAGAAACTTGGTCAGGCATGAAACTCAACCTCTAGTTTTATGACTGGCTAACTCTTCAGTTTTACCCATCGGTATTTATTTCTCTCGCATAGTCTTTCTTGGGCAGCTCAAAAGGAGCTATAGCCTATTGCGAGAGGTGTTAAGGGTTGTCAGTAAGTCAGGCAAGTGGCGTGCTATTTAGTCAGCTCATAGTCGATGGACACCTGAACTGATGAGCGAAATGGTCTAAATCTATATTGTCTGACACTCAGCACTACATATCTTCTGAACTCTTCCCCCTCCTGATTGACTGACTCGTTTTAACATATAACATTGCATCGATATTCAGTAGTTCGAGTGGCCACACTCCATAGCAAGAAAGAAAGTAAGAAGAAATGTAAAATAGAGACAACAAACAGAGATATGAGACAAAAAGAATAGTAGCATCGAAGAACAATATAGTTTTATTGGGTATTATAAGTCACGAAGAATGGATGCATCTGCGCCATCCATTGAGAAAGATTTTGAAACACTTCACTGATTGTCTGCAGCTTTTATTTTCCATCGTCTCAAGGACACTAACCAGGAAGTCTACACCTCCTTGAGCGTCTGGATTTCATTGACTGATGAAGCTATGGTTTGGTTTGACAGCCACTGGCTCTTTTCCAACGTAGGTCAGCTAAAATTGCTGATTTTCGAGAAAGGCAATGGCTAGGAATGCCTGCGTAACACAATGTCCTAACCATTTCAGTCGATGTAGCTTCATAGTCTCGTCTATTGATTTCCCCCTCTTTACCTGTCACTCTTCGCCTAACCCTATTGTTTCACTTCACACGAGAGATGGAACGTAATGCACCTATGATCAAGGACAACTAGCCTTTTCATATCCTGCTCAGGTGTCACAACCACAGAGGACGACGGAGCAGGCTGTTGAGCAGTACACATGCCATTTACTCTCCCGCAATGCATCTCATCTGGTTGGAGTAAAAGTCACTAATAAAGATTATATGTTCGCCCTAACAAGTACAAAACTTTTTTTTTCCTTTACGTTCCCCAGTGGAACATAGGGCTTCGAGCTAGTAGCTTGAAGTTTCTGTAGTAGAGTTTATTTTACAGGATGGGGTTGCTAGCCTCATGCCCAACCTTTGCTCTTTACCAGAATTATTTCTGGCTTAGAGAGGTAAAGGTGTGCGTCGGCCGGGGATCGAACCCCGGACCATGTGCATGGTCGGCGAGCGTCCTAACCGCTATACCACCGACGCACTTTAACGATACCCTATTTGGTCTACCCGCATTCTATGTGACAGTTATAATGCTAAGGGTGAAATCCACGATCTCCTTTTTTATTAGTACAGTAATTGGCTATTTTATCCTCTCCTGTTTGTAATCTATGTTGAACCCATTCTAATGAACTTATAATCTTAGCTGTTGATATTATCGCCATCATTATTTTGCACATTTAATACATTTTCGACTTTAGAACAACACATTCAAGTGAACCGTATTGTGTTTTCAGTTAGTTTTCATCAGGCTTAACTCTAATATACCTACATAACTTAACAAATAAAAATCCAAATATAAACGAATCAGGGTGTTTTGTTTTTAGGATAATAAGATGGTGAATATAAATTGTGTAATTACTCATAATAGTAGTAATGATAATAGTAATAATAATGGTTTTATCAGTGATAAGAATGAAATTAAGTGAGAGGATCTGTGTGATAACACGAATAGTGATGAATAACAGCATGTTTAAACAAACAAATGTTCAGGTAGACGTAGTGTAGTCGATAAAGGCTAGTAAAGAAAATGAACCCATTACTCAATGCTAGATTTGTAAGGGAAAGTAAAGGAAACACGTTTTTAATGAAGATGTGATAAGATGGGGTGGGGGATTGAAAATATAAGTAAAGGTTGGTGTAGAAGTCATCAATTGGTTATGTCTTATTAGGTCGAGGGAGGAATAATGGCTGTGTACAAACGTGTTTTGAATGCATAGTTTAGGATAAATAGTAATCTGAATGCCTATCACCTGAGTTGTGTGCAGTAGATGGATACGAAATCCATTAGAAAGATTAGGTGGAATTCGATGAGTTACTTTGAAAGCTCTCGTTTTATCCACTTAAATGACTACTATCAATTAAATGTGACAAAACTGAGCTACGGATTGTTTTGTCAGTCCTTTGATAAACCATGACGGGAGATGTTCACTGAAACGTTAGCTAAGCTGTCTAGCAGTACACCCAACACAATTGTCACTGAAGGTTCGGTTGAACAGACAAATGAGCATAGATGTTTCAAATCTATCTATCTTATCCTTAGTTTGCGTCTCAACCATTTGTCGGCTAGAGAATGACAAACATAGGTATGCTGCGTGAAACGTTTTTCGTATACTCCTAGAAAGTCTCCGGAATAAAATCTCACTTGAAAAGTCACTATTAAATTGTAACTCAATGAATAAAGGTATTTTACGTGCACTCAGATTCTCAGGTTTTCTCTCTAATGTTTTCACATGTTTATTTATGAACCTACTCGGATAGCCCGTCTGCTTTAAGGGATCGTGAATATATTCGAATTCCTTTTTAAAGAGGTCACCGTACACATCGTTCTTGCTCTGTTCGTAAGACATTTAACAAAATTTTTCTTAAATTTAATGGGCACTTAAATCAAGGTGTGTGTTTATTGCACTGTGAATTTGCATTTTCTATACACACTTGTTCCAATTGACCCACCTTTGTGCCTACTTAGCAAGACATCCAGAAAATCCAGTTTACTATCCTGCTTCTCTTCCCAATTAAAAGTAAGCTGAGGGTGGACGTTGTTGAATTTAATCAACAGTTCGTCTATTTTTAATATTTTCATCAGCTGAGATAAATATGTCATTTGCATATCGGTAATACATATCAAACGCCTTGATGATATCTTTCAATTTCCCGTTTTCAGGTTTTGCGAAAAAGAAGCCAGCTAATATTGAACCTTATGGTGAACCCATAGTTCTTCCATCTACGTGTCAGTTGTACGAATTCTTCAAGACAAAATACACACTCATTCTACATTCAAGGAGTAATTTTTTGGGGCCTTTTTGGGGGACTTCGTACGTTCTTTCAGTGATTTCTTGACAAATGTAATCTACCGTATCTATAAGTTGTAAATTTACCAATAGTGAGGATACATCCATGGATAACATGCGTTTATCTTTCACACTAGCCTCGTATATTTTAGAAATGAAGTCGAAGACATCACTATTTCTGTGTCACACGATTTACCTGTACAAAAGTCTCAGAATCTTCACTAACCACTTTGCTATTCCGTGAAATGGAGAGTCATACATATCGAAAACAGAGTGAAGCAGAAGACCTGGTTTATTCACTTTAGGTGAACCGTAAAGACGTGGATTTCTCATACCCTTTGGTTTCACGGACTCACACATGTTCGATGATAATACTCCTTTTTGTTTCAGTTTTTTGAGAGAGTCAATCCTGACTTAATTGTCACTGGGAATACCAAAGGGCTCTTATTATCGATCTTGATTACCTGTACCCTGTAATAATGTTTATGTTCTAGGTTTTGTCCAGTAAATTAGATGTAATATTTTACCGAATTCTCATTATTGCACACTGAATTATGTACTCATTTGGAATAAAGCACTATGTGTATGTGCGTTTCTCTAATCAACTTGTTTTTGCGATGAAATTATACCTTGCCACCGTCCAAAAATTCGACTCTTATGCATCAATTTCAATAATACTATTTGAAAAGTATCATTTTTCCGATTGTTATTTATGTATTTTATTTAAAACTAATTAAATTGGAGGTGTAACTTTTATATTTACGAATACTTTTCCGCTGCCGAAAGACGCAATCCTAAAGGTCGCTTTGTTAACTATCCGGTACTGCGCCTAGGAAAAAGGCACGGTTAGGCGTGGAGTTAAGAGCTCGCTAGCAGTTAGGCCAGACTTACACAGTGTTTAAATTTCAAGGGGGAATATAAAAATAAACTAAGGGAATTGCTGTAGGGTCACCAATGTCCCTTAGTGTGGCAGATATTTTCATGGATAGGTGGGAAAACATATCGATTGAGACGTTCAACCCCTTCCCAAAAATATGCTAAAGGTGCGTAGATGACACATCCAACGTATTAAGAATAAAGGACATAAATTAATTTTTTTAACACATGAATTCGAAGGTAGAGGCAATTCAATTCACTTATGAACTGGAAAGTCAAGAAGGGGAATTTCCAATGTTAGATTGTAGCGTAAAAAAGAAAGGAAGATGGAAAATTAAACACTAGCGTCTGCTGGAGACCCACATATTCAAGCCGATACTTAAATCTCTGATCAGCGCTTTTTACGTCACTAAAAAAGGGGTTGTTCAAATGTTTAAGTAATAGAGCGAAAAACCTGAGTAGTACCAAGGAAAATCTAAGACAAGAAGTGAGGCATATAAGAGAAGCTTTGAAGCTTAATAATTACCCTGATAAATTAGTCAGGAAATATGTAGTGAAATGTGCAACTAAGGTGAATAAGCAAAGTAATGATAGGACTTCAAGTGAACATAGATAAAACAGAGGTGATGAAGATTCCTAGCCAACATCAACAGCAACAACAACAACAGACGACAATCAGCATAAGTGGGAAGAACCTGAAAGAAACAGCCTCCTTCACCTACCTGGGAAGCATCATCTCAACTACAGGCGGAACTGACGAGGATATCAAAGCCAGAATCGGAAAATCAAGACAAGCTTTCATTACTCTCAAATCTGTGTGGAGGTCAAAACTCACCACTCAGAATCAAAAATAAGATCCGGATTTTCAACTCCAATGTGAAGTCAGTGCTACTATACGGATCAGAGACTTGGCGAGTCATAAAGAGCATCTCAAACAAACTTCAGACCTTCATTAACAGCTGTCTCCGCTCAATACTCAAGATCAGATGGCCAGAAAAGATCAGCAACAGGGATCTCTGGGAGAGAACCAATCAGGAACCGATTGTGAAACAAATAGGCAGGAAGAAATGGAGATGGATTGGTGGCCATACTCTGAGGAGTCCATCAAGTGACATCACTAGACAAGCCATGGCTCGAGTAGAATCCTAAAGGGAAGCGGCGAGTTGGTCGTCCCACGGTGGGATGACATGGAGGAGGTCATGCGAGGAGGAGATGAAAGCATGTGGACAGACCTGGAGCAGGGTGAAAATGTTGGCAGAAAATCGAAGGCAATGGAGGTGCGCAGCTGAAGCCCTATGTTCCTCTAGGAACTAAAGGATACAATAATAATAATGATAATGATAGTGACAATAATAATAATGGAAATAATAATGTCAACATGCATTTGAAACTTGCACAAGATAATGACAACACCAACAATAAGGAATCTTAATCATCAGTAGTACTTCCATATAACTAAGGAATATTGGAAACCTTACGGAGAATCCCTAACAAACTCAATTAGAACCAAGCTTTGTCAGTTGAAACATCCTGCAAGTAAAGCCAACTAAAAAAACAATTTAGTTTTTTCAATACCCTGTTGGAAAGACTGTGTGTCAGGTCAAATGCAAAGGTCAAAGTAGTAGAACAGGTGCAGTCAGACTAACGGAGAATGAAAACCTAGCAAAATCTAAATGAGTTGACCCAAATAAAATAAGAAATCTAAAGAATAGTTCAGCTATAGCATCACACTAAATGCAATTACACCCAACCATACAACAGGATGGATGGGATTAGGTGACGGTTTCAAAATCTAATGCAGAAAGGTAGAAGCAGGTTGGATATCAGAAGCTTTGTTTATTGAATTAACTGTAAACACACATGTGATAGGAATGATTCAACACCCGTCCATCTGGACATATGAAAAATTCCACTAACTCTTCGACAAATAGGTAAGAATACAAAAAACGATGATCCTCAAGGTTCGCAGTCGTGTGACTATAACTTTTGAAATGATTATCAGCAAGGATGAATTGTGTTCAAAACATTGTCCTACAGTAAATAATACTGTTTCACTGTGTGAAATATCTAATAAACAAATAATACGGAGTTGCATGCCGTCACAGCACCGAAGTCTTACACGTATATTAAGAGAGATTAATTTCATGCACTCAAACCACGACTGAATGTATTTCGTCATCACAGTGTCTTTAACTCTTAGAGTGCTGAGATTTGGAACATGCACGCATCACATAAGGCGATTTCAACGGGCGAATAATGACTTTGATGTAAAGTCGCCCCCACTGCCTCTCTATAATGAAGGTAAGATGATCCGCCAGAAGCAATTTACACCAACAAACTCATTCAAATCACCACTGAATGACACCACAGACCGGGCCGGACTTTCAGCTGAACTCAAAATGGGAAACGTTGAGTTTGATTTGATTTGACTGCGACATAGAGGAGGTCGGTGTAAGAGTTAGATGAAAACTGAAGAAGACTTCAGAGAATCCTTACCATAACACAGATATGCATCTAAATTCGCTTTATAAAAGTGATAAAAATAAAAGCAGCTGTGAAATCAAATCACTAACGAAAAAAGCAACACCCTTTGTTTCAAAGATGTTGCTTCAATGGGTCAAAATATATATATTTTCAAGCAGAAACACCGGAAACACGATTTCAGGAAATTCATGCCATAACAAAATCCTTTTGTTCGACATTCTAAAATTAATTTTTTTGCCAATGTCATCATTATAGATATTATTATTTATGCTAAACACACAGTTTGGTGTTTCACGCATAATAAAATCGTAGGTTAGAAGAGAAGAAAAAACACCTAGGCAGGTATTACACTTCACTAATCATGCAATCATGCAGGTTCAATTCTTCTTTTATTATTATTATTATTCATCTTTTCTAACGAATAACGCTTAGAGAGGTAGCGTTTCCCGTTGAATAATTTTCAATTCGTTCAATGTTCAATAATCCCAAAGTTGCTTGTATTGTTTGACTTTTTTCCCGTATTTATTCGTATGTCATATTATGATTCCTAATAAGAGCAACAAAATAAAAAAACAGAAAACGGTTTTTCTTTGTTTTCAGTTTCTTGACTGCAGAAGTTAAAAATATTTTCAAGTATTGGTTTTGTAGGGATTTTGTTTGATTGCATGGAGGATTTAATCATGAGCTGACATCAGTTAGAGAACCACTGGAAAACCTGGGAGTACTGGACAGCTGTTTCGTCCTAGTTTGGGACTCCTCATCAGTACGCTACCACCGGGGTTCGAACCCAGGACCTTCTGGTTACAAGGCGAGCTCGTAGACCATTGAGACACTGGGACCCGATCCAATGGTCCTTGAATTCTAACTTCTGCCAATTCACGACATAGCGCGACCACTTCGCAATGTCTTCTTCGATGAGTTACTGCCTCATCTTCAACCTGCTGTACCTTACTGGTCACGGCTTCCCACTAGAACCCCAGGTTAACTGTCTGAATAGGGCCAGTCACTAGTGAGCATCAGATTAATTTTCAAGTGTTGGTTTTGTAGGGATTTTGTCTGATTGCATGGAGGATTTAATCATGAGCTGACATCAGTTAGAGAACCACCACTCAATGGTCTACGAGCTCGCCTTGTAACCAGAAGGTCCTGGGTTCGAGTCCCGGTGGGTGCGTACTGCTGAAGAGTCCCAAACTAGGAGGAAACAGTTGTCTAGTACTTCCAGGTTTTCCAGTGGTTCTCTAACTGATGTCAGCACATGATTAAATCCTCCATGCAATTAAAAGTATTTTCAAAAAAAAGAACGACTACCGAATTGTGGAGATACCTGATTTGTGTTCAAAAATCAACGACTTTGTGTTGCTATATTCAGGGGATGTCATGAAGTCGGGAAATTGAAAGAGCAGATCGGTGTTTCCTGTGGTTAAAAAAGTTTAGAACAATTCATGACACTGTGTCAAAATACTCCGCAATCAATTTTCATGAATAACTGTTCAACTGTTGACCTGTTGGGGAAGGTTTAATTCCAGTTGTAGATAAAATTTGTTTTCATAAATTCCCACAGTGTGTGTTATACAGTGAGTAATATTTACTGATGACAACGTTTCGAGCACAATTTATTGCTGCTGGTCATAATCATATATGAATGCATTACTCACAAAATGTTTCAACTTCATGTATATGGTCCTAATATTTTTCGTTCCTTGATTTTATGATTGGTAGGAATATTTTGCACACTCCTGGTACTAGTGATGAGTCATTCATTACCATCACGTGTGTCGGATTTAGACTCAATGAACCAGGATTCAGTAATCAACTTCTCTTGCTCTCCACCTACCTATATTACTCTTCAGAATTTTTACTTTCTCCCACCCATCCTATTTTGTGTGATTGTTTGCTGATGCATGCGCTATTCCTGAGCTTTGTGCTTCTCCTAAAATTACTGAACTTCGTGATATCAATCATTCTTACGTGATCACCTAGTTTGACCTATATAGTTGACCTCAATCACAGTAATCGTAAGGCATTTTGTAAATTATAGTGCGTCGGTGGTATAGCGGTTAGGCCGCTCGCCGACCATGCACATGGTCCGGGGTTCGATCCCCGGCCGACGCACACCTTTACCTCTCTAAGCCAGAAATAATTCTGGTAAAGAGCAAAGGTTGGGCATGAGGCTAGCAACCCCTATCCTGTAAAATAAACTCTACTACAGAAACTTCAAGCTACTAGCTCGAAGCCCTATGCTCCACTGAGGAACGTGAAGGAAAAATTATTATTATTATTTTTGTAAATTATATTATATGGTTTAATTGGGTCAATCTACAGGATCCTTTTACCCACAGAGCTCATCCTTGAGTGAGTGAGTTAGTAGGTTAAAAATAATCAGTTGATCCACTTTCAAACTAATTTCCAATGACTGTGAGTTAAGTCAACTATATAGCAAAAATATTCATTCAGACATCTATAAAACACAAAATAATTGAGCAAAGAATATCCTTTCCGATAAATTTCTCTTCTGGCTCTACAACTATATACATATATATTTATGTTCATCTACATAGAACATTCAAGAATAGTTCTATCGTTAACAACTTTTGTGCTTTTTAAATAATATCGGTTTGTTAAGTAAGATCATAATGGAATAATGGTTGATTAAAGATTCTTAAAATATGATAATAACAAAGATTTATTTTCTATTTTTGTTTACAGCTTGATTTCACACTGTATTTTTGGTACAAGTATGGAATTTTCAGCATGGATATCGGTAGCCCAAATTTTGCAGGCCGACCATAGATATCACGTGTGCGTCGGCGTGTGCTCGAACCTCGAACCATGTGCATGGTCAGCGAGAGTCCTAACCACTGTGCCACTGACGCACACTAGCAAATAGAATATCAGCTAAAATAGGGAGAATTCCACAAAAATTAAGATCATTCACACATAACAGGCGAAGGTAAGGATAATGTCTGATCTAACTTCTTTCGGATGCACTAATTAATTTTGTTAATATGGTTCCTAACAGCTACATAGATAAAACTAGTAGATGAGAAGTAGTGAGACCTATGAGAACATAAGAATTTATCTAAGGTTAAATAACCCCGAGAAGATGGGTTATTTAGAAAAAAAACAAAACTCAGCAATACCAATGCATGCATCACAACACACAATCACACAGTAGTAATGGAGGTACAGAGTTGAAATTCAAAAATGTAATACAGGTAGGTGGAGAGAGAGAGAGAGAGAGGGATTCGTTAGTGAATCCTTGTTCATCAAGTCTACATCCCACACGTACAACAGGAATGAATGATTCATCACTAGTACCAGAAATGTGGAAAATATTCCCACCAATCATAAAATCAAGGCATAGTAGTGGTATAGTGGAATCATATAATTGAAGTTGAAACATTTTGTGAGTAGTGCATTTATATATATATATATATATATATATATATATATATATATGTGATTATGACCAGCAACGATAAATTGTGCTCGAAACGTGGTCATCTGTAAATGTAACTGACTGTATAATACACACTGTGAGAATTTATCAAAATAAATTTTACTCACATTGGAATTATACTCTGCTACAGTGTTCAAGTTTTATTATTTTATAAGAAGGTTTATTAATTGTCAAACGCGTATACTCCGACGACCTGCTTGCTACGGCCTAAGTAAGGCTAAATTCAACTTTCGCTTAAAATAGTTCACACTTGTTGTAACAATCTTTATAACCTCTGTTAGGGGTAAGTCAGACTTACTGGCTTCACGCGAAGGCGGTTCTCACAAAAGTTGAAGAGCGAATGCAAAATTCTACGATTACATCCAGACTGTTAGACATGCTAATTTACCTAAGACACCTGGAATAGTTTAGTTTGAAACTTGTGGGATGTAGAGTCTGAAATGATTAGATGATGTATGAGCCTGTTTCGATCACTGACAACCATAGAAGTGTATCTCCTAACACTTCTACACTGTTTTGTGGAGAGTTAGGCCCTTAAGACAACAGTCTAATTCAGTCTAGGAGTAGCAACCTAGCCTATCCACAGCCTGTATGATTGTGTGCAATAACGTTCCACTTTGTGTTTTAATATATTGTATATTGATCAAAGAAGAGCCGAATTCACTGCTCAGATATCCTGCTAGGTCAATGATTACACAGTTAAAAGTTCAGTCTACAGACATTCAGCCTTTACATGGCAGTACACTTACTCCAGTAAATCTTTAAAAAATCTCCCGAATTCGAAAAACTTGGGTCGTAGACATAGTAAATAAAAAAAATGGGAAATATTTGCATAACACTTAACTAATAAACAAACTGGAAGGTTGATTAAAAGAAACAGCTCTTAGTCAAGTCATAGTGCTAACGATGAGACGACTAGTGAGTTTAGTATTCAAAGGGTGGCACTGTTGTTGAAGTGATTAAAAGATTATTGAATTGAATTTTTGATTTTCCCGTCGATTGATTGGACCGAAGTGCTCGGCCTCAGGTTGACATGTCGGCTTCTTGTGCAGATGCTTCGACGATGTCTGGGTATTTAATTAGTATACAATTGGTGGATGGTGGCTAGCAGTGGAATCCAGGATGCGCATTTCGTCCTAATTGGGACTCGTCAGCTGGATGTACCTGCATTTCTCAGTGAGTGATGATGTTCCCACCGAGGCTCGAACCCAGTACCCAAGTGGTCTAGTGGATAACGCTTTGGCGTTTGAAACTATGGGTACTGTGTTCGAGCCTCGTTGGGAACATCATCACTCACTGAGAAATGCAGGTACATCCAGCTGACGAGTCCCAAATAGGACGAAATGCGCATCCTGGATTCCACTGCTAGCCACCATCCAGCAATTGTATAGTGATTAAAAGATGTTGATCTGGGTGTATGTAACTGTCTTTTTATGCAATCGACGTAGCGTTCTTCTCTTTCTTATGCTTCTGTGGAGTTAAATACATTGAGATTTGTAAGGACGGCTTTTGAAAAAGTGCGGCTGAACACCAATCGGTTTGGCCGATAAATGATGAGCATTGGATAATAAATTCTTCCGCTTGTAAGTGTATTCTTGATTCGCGTCATGCCACCACATGTGATTCATCCTTTCAAGTTCTCAACAGGGCCAAATTCAATCACTTGTGTGTAGATGAAGCTTCATTTATACATGTACAAAAACCTAAATTAAGTATTCAAATATTAAACATCCTGAATTGCGCTAAGTCTAATACAAAGTTTACGCTGAAGTATGAAAGCGAGGGCAAGTTCCTTTTTCTATAGACGAGAAAGTTGATGTTCTATTTTTCTGGGCTTCGAAGATTTCACCTTCATAAGTTACAAAAACGATTCCTGAGAACATTGCCTGATAGTGTAAGGCAGCTTTTCTCACATGAAGAAGTTGACGAAGATTTATAGACTGCGGAAAAATGCCTAGGTGATAATGGTTACTAGCATCGATAAATATTGCAAACACAGTGTTGGAAAAGTCAGTTGCAGCTTAGTAGGGATAAGGTCTATGTTTGTACAGCTTGGTTTCAAAGGTGATGATAGTGTTAGTAGTGAAATAAGATGCAAACTGAACGCTGCCCTGAAAAGAATATCTATAAATGTCAAGCTTTTATGTGTTTATGAAACGACTAGTTGTTTAAGAAATTCAACAGTGTATGAACTCACACTTCATGTTAACTCCAACTGTTTCTATCAAATTACATGTACTTGCGAAAGCGCATACATTGAAAGAACAGTGAGCGATCTTGTTTCATTAAAAATCTCTGTTCAAGCATTTCTAGAAAGAACACCAGTAGTTCAACGAAGAGTCTATTTTCGGTGAATTCATTTACACAGCTGTACAATCGCAAATATATTTATATGGTTATACGGCCATTACTTACCTTCTGCAACTTCGCTGAATAGTGTTCTTTTACGTTTTTTGACAGGATGCGCGTCGAAACACTGATCTACCTAGCTCCATATAAACAGGTGAACTAATATATACATATAGTATTGGTCAGGTGCGAGATCTTTCCCTTCCGGTCATTGCAAATCAGCAGATGACTAGAGAATACTACTGTCAGTGCTGCTAAGAAGAAAGTTTTCCTTTAAGAAGTAGAAATTCTCCTCCTAAGGACATCGCTGAGTAGGTCACCTTTGAAGTCAAGGTTCATATAAAGTATCATTTTTGGCGTCTATACTTTTGGATTTTCTGTTCGACGTTATTGTCTATGAATCTTGATGGACAATCAATTTGTATAAAGATTTCTTTCAGGAAGTGGAACTCTCCCTCCAGGGTATCAGAGCTGCAGATGAGTCGAACAAGAGTAGCGAGGGATCTAAAAAGGTTTCTTTTTCGACTGACTGGCATCCAGCTGTAGACGTTTGGCCGTTCCATTTGGGTTTTCGATGGATGGACCTTCTTAAATTTCTGTCAGCTCTCCTTGTAAGTTCCTCATCAAGAAAACGAATTTTAAATCCGTTTTCATTTTCAAGAGTACACCTTGTAGCTGGATGACAGTTGCTGAATATTTGTAGTGAATGATTAACATTGTGACTATCATCACAGATAATAAAGATAAATAACATCGTAGATTGTGGGTTGTTCATTAAATGTACATCTCATTAATAGTTCTTTTAAACAATCTGTCGGTGATCCGATGTTTAGCTGATTTTAGTCTATATATTGACAAATGTAACATACAGTTTCTGTACGCATAACGTTAGTAAATAGTGACTCGCTGTCAAGAGAAAGCATATTTTTGTTCGTTACATTGATAGTGGCACATCTGTTTTTGTACAGGTTCTAAAATATCATCCAACCGTTTCTCTGGTAGAGGAGCCTGACATATCTAAAATTAGACGCAGTGTGAGGTTGGATTTATGTATCTTTGGTAAGCCATATAGTCTTGGTATTATTGATCCTCTCGGTCGAACTTGATAATAAACTTTTTTTTTGATTACAGCTTGACCCCTACACCGTACTTTTGGTAGAAGTATGGAGTTTTCAGCGTGGATATCGGTAGCCCAAATTTCGCAGGCCGACCATAGATATCAAGTGTGCGTCGGCGAGGGCTGGAAACCCGGACCATGTGCATGGTCAGCGAGAGTCCTAACCACTGTGCCACCGACGCACAGTTCAGTTTTCATTCTTTAGAGGACATCAGTGAGCTATTTTTCAATCTGTTCTGTTTTATTGCTTTCTTTGAGAGGTTGCAACAATTTCGTTCTACCTGACAGCATGTTATTCATTTTTTCTATGTAGTCCTTTCTGTCCACAAGGACCACGCCAGCTGCTTTACATGGACGAGTTGTTAGCAGTACTTTATTTTTTGTCTCAGTTTATTTAATTCTTCTCTGTGTTGTTTTGATAGGTGGTTGTGGACCTTAGCTTTTGAAATTGCATTATCTGCATTTGTGTATGCACACCAAAGAACCTGAAAGTAAACTGCTCACAGGTATTAAGCTGGTATGCCATTGAGCACCATCTGTTGAGAACTGGTCATATTGTAGACGATTTGAGGATGTTGAAATAATCAGCTGGCTAAAGAAACCTTCCTTGCCTACAACATTTTTCTGAGAAGATCGTTATCAAATGATTGTATGCAAGTGTATGGACAGTGGTGAATCTCGAACTGCCATGACATTTTATTACGTTAATTTTTTGCTCTGTTTAGGAAATCTCCTTATCTCTCATGAACATAACTCATCTTATCATCCTTTTCTGCTTTTTCTTTCCGTAATTATACTATATTATATTTTTTTTGATGTGGTTTTGTTCTTTGAGCTGGATGGTTAGTTTGCGAAGCTTTCATCACCTTACTGGGTGACATCTTCAGCGCATACTTCAATTTGAAGTGAGCTTTTAGATTTCTCCACGAGTTTAATAATCATCTCTCCCGGTGACCTTGGACGTGATTGGTTGTTTGTGTGTGTTTTCACACCTTCTAGGTTACTTGTATTGGAACCGGTTGTTTCTTTGACTTGAACTTTGACCCTTTGTGTATGAAGTTTCTTTCTTATTGGTTGATAACTTTTGTCTATCTCGATGTGTCTACACTCTTTTCAGTCAAACTTTGTTGCTACCCAAAAATCTTGTACATTTGTAATAATTAAGAGAAATGATTTAGAATATATTCAAAAATTAATAAACAACGTATTTAAAGATATCAAATTCACAAGAGAAGAAGAATTAGATAACAAAATCCTATTTTAGATGTCTCAATCAAGAGAACCATCACAAGAAATTTGGAAACACAAGTGTATGGAAAATCAATGCACACAGATGAAATACCCAACTATACTAGCAATAATCCAATTACTCACTGTGTGCAGACATTGTGTAAAAGAGTTCAAACACACACTGTAGCACACCAGAGTTGAAAAGAATGGAAGAAAAATACCTACAAACGGTATTCAAAAAGAATGGTTATCCTCACAAAATTTCATCAAAGTGTTTAAAAGTGGCATCACAACATCAACAAGGAACCATCCACAAAGATCATAAGAAAATTCATCCAACCATACATGAGAAATATCTTTTAAATAACAGCTAGTATAGTGAGACCGTTTGATATAGATATACAGCACACAAGCCAGCCAGCAAGCACAATCGCTTTAATCGATATTGTGCAAACCAAAAGATCTACTAGAAAAGGAAGATAAAATTAATACCAATCACAAAATAAATTGTATGAACTATAACAGGCATTATATCGGCCAAAGTGAGCGTCCGCCTTCGAATCAGAATCTAAAAACACAAATCACCTGTGAAAAGATATGATACATATTCCTGTTTCATATCAATGCATATAGACAATTATGGACATCAATTTGATTGGGATAATGTCGAAATTTTAGACAGATGAAACACCAAAGGCAGTGCCAGGGAATTCCTAGAAGCTTGGTACCTAAACGAATATGCAATTAACAAACACGTTAATATAGACCAAGTATACCAACTAATAAAAAGTAAATCCTGTGACCAGAAAGTTTAAAATCCAAGTCAATAGAAAATGGTCAATACATATATAAAGATGGTTACCGGGAGACACAATTATATATCACTCATGAAGAAATTTGAATCATTTCACTTTATGCTAAATATTGCGCTGAAATTAGATGTTCTCCAGAAGGACGACAAAAGCTCCGCAACTGAACCATCCAGCTCAGAGAACACTATAAATTGAAAATCTTGAACTCTGTTGTCAAGCTTATTGGAACTACCTGATCACACGCGGACTTGCCATGGTAATGAATATATATATATATATATATATATATATATATATATATATATGACAGTAATAAAGAGTTGAAAGGTGAGCAAAAAGACTACTTAGGTTAAGTTAAAATGACATATTGAAGGTCAAAATAACAATGAAGATCACTAAACCGAATAACAGAGGAAATAGTATATCTTGACTGTCTGGCATCAAAACAACATTTACGAAGGAGGGTCTAGTGTGATGTCGAATTGTTGTTTTGATCGCATAAATGTGTTTTCAACTTCCTAATTGCAAGCTATGGTTTCTACAAACTTAAGGGTACGAACTCCTCTTTAACACGTTTCATAGATAGGCTTAAAAGACGCATGTAAACATCAGTTTTATGTCCTGTCTCCTTTGTAATAAGTTTCTCAATAAAAGAGTTAGGTCGTCATCTGTTCTCACCGATGATGCTTAGGTTCTAAGGATCCACTTCTGAAGCCATTTAAGAATCTGCTCTTAAGCCATCTATTGCTTGCAGAGGTGGATGAGTCCTCTCAATGTATATGTGACCACACTTTCATTCAATTTAGTAAACGAAATGGGATGTGACATCATTTTTTCCATATTTCTAATAATTAACCAACTCGCAGTACTCCAGCTTTATATTACTCTTACTTCCAGTCGGTTAAATCTTTTCATTTCTGAAAAAGCTCGTTCAGACATTTAATGTTATTTTTATTTTTTTGGACTGTGAAGGTTGTATACAATTGGTGGATGGTGGCTAGCAGTGGAATCCAGCCAATTGTATTCAAATCAAATCCCCAGACATCGTCGAAGCATCTGCACAAGAAGCCGACATGTCAACCTGAGACCGAGCACTTCGGTCCAATCAATCGACGGGAAAATCAAAAATTCAATTCAATAATGCGCAGGTTGTAGTCAATTAAAATAATGAAAGATGGACTTATATCTTGATGGTACACCTGATGATCTTTACTTGTTTACCTTCGTTAGTGGTGAGATTTATATGAATTTTAAAAACCTTTTCTTAGCTCCTTTGCCTCTGGTAACAGTAATGTTTTGTACTGATGCATTTTTTATTTTATCACCTTAGTTTATGATTACTCATGTTGTTTCCGCCTTCCTTACTGTGATCATTAAGGCATTCTTTTAACCTTTGAGAAGACTTGAGCTACTTTTAGAATGGTAATATCAAATTAAGTTATTGAATAATTCCATTTTAAAGCCCTAAAGGAATTACGTAATAGATTCGATATAGTTATTCTGAAACCTGACAAAAGATTTGGTGTAGTTGTAATGGACAGAAATGATTATAAAACAAAAATGTTATCCATCCTCCCTAATGACGAAAATAAATTCATAACCGATGTTCCTTCAGATGATATCAAAATTTGGAGGGAAAAGTAAATTCTCATTTGGGTCAACATACTCCTCAGCTTTATGGTTTTCCGAAGATCCACAAAACTGGGAGCCCACTGAGACCCATCTTAGATATGTCAAATTCTCCTTACCATAAAATCGCCAAACGGATTACAGAGGTCCTTACGCCTGTAAGAGACTCATTATCAAATCATTCTATAAAAAGTTCATTTGATCTTACAGAAATGCTAGACACCTTGAACATTAAGGAAAAGGTTATGTGTTCAATCGACATAGAATTTTTATTCACCAATGTTCCCCTTTAAGAAACTGTTGATTTCACTTGCGACTACATCACAAGCAACGGGATAAACTTACCTATTCCTGTCACCTACATCAAAGACATCATCTTAATGTGTACAGAAAATATTAGATTCACATTCCAAGGAAAAGCATACAAACAAATCGACGGTGTTGCAATGGGTAGCCCTCTGGGGCCCCTGTTAGCAGATATATTTATGTCGAAATTAGAGAAACAAATGTAAGGTATGCTTGGAGAAATCATGCTGTACAAACGTCATGTAGATGATACTCTTATTATTAGTAATAATTGCAAATCTATTGAAAACTTTATCACCCTATTTAATCATATCCATCCAAATATTTGAGTGACCTCCGAACTAGAATCCAATAACAAACTCGGTTTCCTGGATATTACTATGACTGGGAGAAATGATGGAACGATTCAGCGCTCTATTTTTCGTAAACAGACGTGGAGTGGGCAATATCTTCATTTTACCAGTTTTGTTCCTATCCAGTATAAACGTTCCCTGGTGAAATGTTTGTTCTTAAGGGCTCGAAAAATATGTACGAGTGACACATGAAGGGATGAGCTTCGACATATACATTCAGTTTTACTAGCCAATGGTTATCCAGAAAACATCAATTGTCACGGTAAGGATAGACCACATCTTCAAAAGACAGCTTCTGTACCAAAGAAAGCCATCTTTATTAATCTGCCATTCAAGGGCGACCAGATTATGCAGTTTACAGCTCAAAGACTTCGGTCAGCCATCAAACGCACATTCTACGCCGCATCTCTTTTTCTCACTTGCCGAACATTTTTGATACCTGTACCTACGATTAAAGGACGAAATTCTGTGGACTCCACTTCAAACTGTATCTACAAGTTCACCTGCAGCTGTGGTGACACCTATATAGGTAGAACTAACAGAATGTTCCAATGTCGTCGAAAAGAACATATTCCAAAATGGCTAGTAAATCATCTCAAAAATCCTTACGCTATTAATCTGAATAGAAATCCAGCATCATCATCCATTGCAAAACACTTATTAATATCTGGTCACAAAATCAATATTAATGACTGTTTCACAATTATTTCACATAACTCTAATTCAGGGTTATTGAAGGTGATGGAAGCACTTATGATTAATAACATACAGCCTAAACTGTGTATACAAAAATCAATAGACTTCAATCTTCGCCTACCCTGGACTGCATGACCTATCTTAATATGATTGGTCATTAGTATGTACTTTTGTGTTGTTTATTTAACTGAGTAATTGTCATGAACCTTATTTTATCATCGTTAACCATGTTAGTTGTAAATCGGTTGTAAAGAAACTACGAAATGATATCATTTCGCGAAATTTGTCTTCTTAATGCCTTATTCAAATTCTCATTTAGTAAAATTTCGTGGCATGAACGTTATCGATAAACAGGAGTTTAACTCCTTGAAACCCATGGGATCTGATTTTCCAAACCTCTATGGACTACCTAAAATTCATAAGGTTGACAATCCATTACGTTCAATTCTTTCAATGTGTAACTCTCCTACACATAAACTAGCAAAATGGTTAGCTGATATTTTAAGTCCAGTACGCAATGAATTATGTAAGTTTACTTTGAAAGATACATTTGAACTTGTTGACTGTCTTGTAGATATGAACATAAAAGATAGGAAAATGTATTCATTTGATGTTAATTCTTTGTTTACTAATGTACCATTGATTAAGACTGTTGATATTCTTTGTGACTATATATCTTCTAGTTGTTTTTCATTCCCTTTCCCTTTAACTTATTTGAAAGATTTATTATTATTATGTACTGAGAACGTCCATTTCACGTTTGAAGGCGAACATTTTCGACAAGTGGATGGCGTTGCTATGGGGAGTCCATTAGGACCTTTGTTAGCGGACGTGTACATGTCTTATGTTGAAAACTTATCCCTTGATTTAATTTCAAAATTGCCCTTCTATAGGAGATATGTAGATGATATCATTTTGATATGTGACGATCATGAAGATGCGAGTCGCCTATTAGACAGACTTAACTCTGTACAAAATCATATTAGTCTTACATGTGAGGAAGAAAGTCGCAACCAGCTAGCATTTTTAGACATACTTCTGAGTCGAAGAGATGATGGCTCAATAAGACGGTCTATCTACAGAAAGCCCACTTGGACAGAGCAATACCTTAATTTTCACAGCTTCTGTCCATTACAGTATAAGAGGGGCTTGGTGAAGTGTCTATTCAAGAGGATTCAGCGTATTTGCACGGCTGATGTTATGGACAGAGAAAACGAAATATTAATGGATACTCTTGTTGAAAACGGATATCCTTTGAAATTTTTAAACAGGTGTAGAAGTCAACTAGCCTCTAAACCTACAATCCATACCGTCCCTAAGAAAAAGGTTTTTATCAAATTACCATATAACGGGGAAATAAACAGTAGGATTGTGAGACAAAGGTTGAATTCAATCATCCGTAGAACCTACCTATATGCCGCCCAGCTTGTAATTGTGGAAAAAGCTAAAAATATGCTTCACTGTAAACCCCAAAAGTGCACAAGTGATTATATCACATCCCATACAATTTACCAATTTTCGTGTGTGTGTGGACATACATACATAGGGAGGAGTAATCGCGCTTTGCACGTGAGGGTGGGAGAGCATATCCCAAAATGGTTAGAAAAACAGATGAATTGTGACAAGCTAATAGATGCAGGTGGCAGACTACCAAATTCGTCTATAGCTAAACATCTAATCGAGATGAACCATAAGATTGATGTTAACTCAGCCTTTAAGGTCATCTATAAAAACGGTCAAGGGCGTTTACTGAAATACGCTGAGGCTATAGCTATTCATAGACTTAAGCCCCCCTTGTGTATTCAAAAACAGTTTGTCATTACTCTTAACCTACCTTGGTAATCCTTATTTGATTGGATTACCAAACGTTTGTGTTAATTATTCTTAATTCCGTTTTCTCTCACTTTGTTTAATTTAACCTTTCTATATATATTGACTTGACAAGTAAATGTGTGATCAGATTGTTCGAAATACGTAGCGCTAATACATCACATTTCTCAGATAGTCTCCGTCTTCTAATAACGCTATCAAAATATTGAATAACCTTCTGAAAATGTTGAAAATTAATCCAGTTAAACTCTATCCTCCCTTAAACATCATCAATAATTGGTTTGTGGGGATTAGATATGTTTTGACAAGTTGATCATCGATTGAAGACAATGCAGAGCTGAACAGCTTTTTCATCTAAGTTTGGGAATCATTGACAGTACGCACCCATAGCCAGGGTTCAAACCCGGGACCTTCCGTTTACAAGGCAAGCGCGTCTACCATTCAGCCACTGGCATCAACCAATTCAATGGACACTCCATGAATTATAACTTCTACCAATTCGTGACTTTCAGTGCGACAGCATTTTCATCTTAGGTTTTGAGATAAGTTTGCCTTGTAGTCGGAAGGTCCTGAGTTCAAAACGCATTGGGTGCATAGTGCTGATGATTCCCAAACTAGGCTGAAATAACTATCTAATGCTTCCTGCTTATTAACAGTTCTCTAACGAATATCAATCCATGGTGAAATTAGAAAAGCCAAGTCTACTCCTCAAAAACCAGCTCTTGAAAATCAACCAAAACTATTATTTACATAAAACGTCGTCATACTTTTGTTATTCTCACTAAATGCTACAAATATTTTCAACTCTGATAATTGTTTTCGAGATTTCTGATTTTTGACAACTTGGCAAATTCATTCGAACAATGCTAACACTATTATTATCATTATCTGTGAATTACGTAATGGCTTTTTATCAACTACTGAGGAATAAGTGTATAATTCTATTGAATAGTTTAAGACTAAATTACAGAATGTCAACACTTAGAGAATTAGTGAAAACCAGAAAGCAATGGATTGCTGCTCCATCCTAGTTCAAGGATTATTCATTGTTTCGTATATGGGTCCCCAACATATTGGATTTTTCTCCTGATCAAATGAATTCTTTTCACTGGCTTGGAACAGTCTGTCTTGTGTTTATGTCCTCGTTGTCTCGCCTGTCAGTAACAATTAACATTCAGCGTCTGGTACTCGATCAAGCCTAAGTCACAGCCTTCATATTGGTGTATATTCTAGCAGAGCGCTATTAGAAGAACGTAGGAATTTTATCTAATGCTGCATTAATTCTACATTGTCACTAAATAGTCATTTGAGAACAGAGGCGACCCGTATATCTAGAATTAAACGGACATAACAATGACGATTATAGCATATATCAAGACGTTTCTCTTATCTTGAATACAGATAACCTATAAACAGAGCAACAAACCAATTAGGTCCTCATTGGCGAACTGCGTTCGGTTCTCTCCGGATCTTATTTTTGCTTCTGAATGCTTTTGACGTCCTCACAGACTTAAGAGTAATGAAATCTTGTCTTGCATTTCCGATTCTTGCTTTGATATCCTCGTCAGTTCCGTCCGCCTGTAGTTGAGACGACGCTTCCCAGGCAGGTAGGTAGGTAGGTAAAGAAGGTTGTTTCTTTCACATTCCTTTCATTTATGCTGATTGATGTCTGTTATTGTTGTAGCTGTCGCTGTTGGACAGGAATGTTCATCATCAACTCTTTTTTCTCTGTGTTCACCTGAAGTCGTATCTTCTCCGAATGCTTCTAATTCCAGTTTGTGGGAAGTCAGATATATATCATCGGTGAGTAGCTTCATCTTAATTTGAAAGTACTCAACAGTGAGCACCTACCTATCATCTTGCCTACGAGGGTTTCAGGGAACCCACGATTATGAAGGTGAGTCTGAAGGTGGTCGTATATATATACATCGAGAATTCGGAATAGTCAGAATTGGTTAGATATGTGAACCAATTTCAGCAGATAAATGGCCAACGACCTCGCCATGTAACCTAAGCCTGACGGATCTAATCACCAATGGTGTACTGTAGGCGTATTACTAACGAATCCAAAATAGGGATGGATTAGTAATCTAGTACTTTCCAGTTTTAAACATTTTTCAAGATGTCGACACTCTATAATCTAATCTAAGACTATTTAACAGTTATTCTTCAGTAAATGGTAACCATCCATTACGCAATTTACAGATAATAATAATAATAATATTAGCATTGCTTGAATGAATTTGACAAGTTGTCAAAAATCGGTAATCCTGAAAACAATTGTCGGCTCTGAAAGGATTTGTAAGTCTGAGCTATACTGACTACAGTATGACGAATTATTATGGAAGTAATAGTTTTTGTTTAGTTAGCGAATTATGCTTTGTTTTGCTGTCATGATTCTCAGGGTAAATGACTTAGTAATATTCCTGATTTGTACAGAATTATATAGTACAAGTATTGTCTACTTCGTTGGATTCTTATCAGCTACTGTTTACAGCCTAAATAAATTATTTTTAATATCAGTAAAAAGTTTGAGCATTGTGGATTAGATCAAATAAAGTATAATTATATTTTATTAGTTTACACACAATGATAAGTTTTGTTATTGGTAATATTTCGAGCAAAATTACTGCCCGTGTTCACACCACTGTTGGAATTGTTTTATTCCTTTTTTTTCAATTACTTCTTTCAATTTTTCTTTTACTTCATTAATATCTTTCCTTATCGTGAATAGCTTTTGTATAATTCCACGTAGGTTTTCTTTGATGCATACTTTTGAGGCATGTGTGAGCGCTGCATTTGCTTTATCAGTAGATATTGGTGATTTTAATTTCATGTATACAGGAATAATTCCATTTTTAAGGCACCTGATGTTGAAAATTCGATGGTTCATAAATCGAGATTCAGCTTGATATAAATGTGTGAGTTTGTTGGCCAGTCTTTTAATGGGAAGACCGTCAGTTGAATTAATATTAACAAATTAATAATAATTAATAATAACAAATGGAATCATCAGAACCTATTAACGGTGAGAACAGGAGACCTAGCTCTTCTATTGCGAAACATATTATAGAGACAGGTCATAAAATTGATGTTGACAGATCTTTTAAACCTATATATAAAACGTGTTTGGGGCGTATCCTAAAGTTTGTAGAAGCCCTAGCAATTAGAAAGTTCAAGCCACCTTTATGCGTTCAAAAACAATTTGTCATCACATTAAACCTTCCTTGGTAAATTTTGTTTTGATAGCAGCCAGAGTAGATGTACTATTACCTCTGCTATTTGGTTTAGTGGTCTTCATTTTTATTTTTTGACCTTGAATATGTCCTTTTGACTTGACCTACGTAGTCTGTTTTCTCACCTTTTACCTCTTTATTAATTTTTTATATATATATTCCTATGACAAGTCCGTGTGTGATGGATCAGATTGTTCGAAATGTGTTGCGCAAATACATTACACGATTCAGACAAATTACGTCTTCTTATTGCTTTATCTAAATTCATAAAGCGAACTAATTGTTTTGAATTAATATCAGTAAAAAGTTTGAGCATTGTGGATTAGATTATAAATAAAACAATTCCAACAGTGGTGTGAACACGGGCAGTAATTTTGCTCGAAATATTACCAATAACAAAACTTATCATTGTGTGTAAACTATTAAAATATAATTATACTTTATTTAAATTATTTTTATTAAGTTTATTTACAGAAAAGTTTTAACATTCTCGCAAATTTCACATGATGCCAGTTGACAGTTAGTGAACAGGGCTCAGAAAATTACACTTATATAGTTTTTACACAGGCAATTCAAGTTGAAACAAAATAAATGTATGCGTACATTGGTTAAGGAGTTACGTCATAAAGACGAGAGGTACGTAGAATGATGAGTGACCAATAAATTAGTTTACAATCTACCGAGTTCAACTCAAATCCCAGATACAAGAGACAAGCAAAATTACACTTTATTAAATGAAAAAGGGGAGTGGGTTTAAACCCAGAGATTACGTAATCAAGTGAAAGAGAGAATACAGACACCCAGTTACCAAGGCAAGAAAAGACTTATGATGACTGCTTCTTTCTGAACACATAAATCGGGTTTCAGGCCCTTGATGGAGAACGCTTTGACAAACTTGAGGAGAATTGGGGTTCTTTTGTCTGCTGATAATTGCATGGAATTTCTCGATATCCACCTGATGACCTGTGTCAAGTGAATGTCTGGCAAAAGCAGTATTAAAAGACTTTGTTTCCTTGAGACGTAGGCTTCTATGTACATGTTCAGAAAATCGGAGGTTTGACACTCTTTCTGTTCTCCCAATGTAACTGCTTTAGCAGATAAACGTTAATTTGTATACAAAGTTGGTGTTAACATGATAAGGTTATTTGTCGACTATTTATCTTTCCTTCACGTTCCCCAGTGGAACATAGGGTTCAAGTTAGTGGCTTGAAGTTTCTGTAGCAGTGTTTATTTTTACAGGATGGGGTTGTCGGCCACATACCCAACCTTTCCTCTTTACTAGCATTACTTCTGGCTTAGTGAGGTAAAGGAGTGCGTCGGCCGGGAATCGAGCCTCGGACCATCTGCATAGTCGGCGACGCGAAAGACAAGCTGTCGCATTGGGCCACCTCAACGTGCATATACCAGTTTACTTGCTCTTGCGAAGCTGAGTACATCGACCGTACCATGCGCCGATTTGGAAAACGCGCTCGTGAACACTACCCAGCCTGGTTAGTAAAAGGAGACCAAAAGCGTGTATACAGTTCAGTGACAGACACATCTGGTCAATTCACGACACTCAGCACCTTTCGAAAAATCCTTCAAAATCATGTACAAGATTCAATCAAACCTATCAAAAGGAGTGAAATCAGGGCAACTGGGCATAGCCGAAGCGCTAGCTATACAAAAGCTCAAACCCACCCTTTGTATCCAAAAGAAATACGTCCAACCTCTGTCCCTGCCATGGCCATCATAAACAGGTAATTTTTTAGTAATGACCATCGCATCGCCTTTCTTATCTAAACTTTCTGTTTATTCTTATTATTTTAAGTTGTTCTTAATCCCTGTTTACACTACCATATTTTCATATCCGAACTTCGTGTTTATTTTGTCATTTTACTATTTCTACACATTTAATCCCTGATTGCATAAACAATTATTCATCACATTAGTTTTTATCCAAACATCCTGTCTATTTTGTTATTTCTACATTTCTAACCCTTAATTGCACAATGTCAATCTTCTTAGCTATCATGATGCTAATTTGTTTGTTTTATCCATATCCCTGTTTATTATGGAATTGTAATCCCTAATTTTAATTTTTATTAATTTGACCCTTGACCGGATATTATTCTGGAACTTTCCTATCCATTTGATATAAATACACGAATGTACAGCCTAGATGATGACTTCGTCGAAAAAAAAATTTTCTTCGCTGCAATTGTCTTCTTAAATTATTCGTTGAAAATAGCTACTTTTTACAATTATATACAATTACAATTATCCTGTGTGGTTTTTATTTCGAAGGTTCTTGCAGTCTCTATTTACATCTCCTAACTTCCCTCTCAAATTGATAATTATTATTTCAATTTGTTTCAGTGATCATTGTTTATACACCTGTAATTTGTTCCAACCCTGTGTAATTTTTGTTTCTAAGCGAGGCGTTTGGAGTAAAAACAGCAGTTAGACAAGGGTGCTTATTATCACCAATGATATTCCTAATTGTGGTGTACTGACTGGATTATGCGTCAGACAGTGAGTGGAAAACGAGAAGACATGGATATCCTCGACCACTGACGTGAAGACCTTACAAGACCTGGATTTCGTGCGTGGATGATTCATGTTTGATTTCACACAAAATCGAAAACTTACAGGAGAAAACCGACAAACCGGCCAAAGAAGCAACCGGCGAAGACAGGACTCCAAGTGAACATAGACAAGATGGAGGTGATGAAAATAACCAAACCAACAACAACAACAACAGCAACATCCAGCGCCAATCACCATCTACTGGAAGGATTTGAAAGAGGTTACTTCGTTCACTTATCCAAGGAGCATTGTTTCAACTACACGCAGTCGGAACGGACGAGGATGTTAAATCGAGCGAGAATCGGGAAGGCAAGAAACACATCATTATCATAAACCTGAAACCAATCTGGAAATCTTCGTCACCCAGCCAGATCCAAAACAAAATTTGGTCGGATTTTCAATACAGACAAACTTCAAGTCAGTCAGTTCTTCTATACGGATCAGAAACTTTACGGGCGGGTGGATCACAAAAAATATTTCCAACAGGCTAACTCAGACTGTCTTTGCTGGTTCTATACTGAAGATCAGATGACAAGGCCGGACCGGGCCGGAAAGAACCACCAACAAGAAACTATGAGAACAAACAAACAAAACAAGAACCTATCACCAACCAAAAAATATGCAAGAGAATGTGGAGATGACACATTGGACACTCGCTGAGGAGGCCACCGCTGGGTGGCATCGCGCGCGCGTCAGGCCATTGCTCGAGTGGAACCAGGCCGAAAAGGAAGCGGCGAGCGAGACGTCAGTGCGTGGGTGACATGGAGGAGATTGTGTGAAGAGGGGCTGAAACAGTATGGACTAAGATGGATGCAGGTGGGAAGTACAGCAAGAGGAGACGTGCCCTATTTTGAAGCCCTATGTTCCACTAGGAACCCAAGCCTCTCGTAAACCATATCGCCTTCGTAATTATGTGAAATCAAGTAAAAGAAATTGTATCTATGTACAATTATTTATTTGAAGGCGATTGTACACATGCCTTTGAAAATGAAATTGCTGACAAGATCAACATCTTTGCTGAACTTTGTGTTCTCTTCTTTCTAATGTCCTAATCAGTGTTTTCCACAATAAAATGACCATTTTACTGAAAATGAGAAGTATTCGTAAAAATCACAGTGAAACACACAGTAGAAAAACTCAACTCGTTAATCGCAACCTACAGGAAATTAAAAAAAATTTAAATCGTCTCTATATGACATTTTAAATTTGACGCTCATGCACGAGGAATATATTTCCATATGTGAAGTGTAAGAAATTCTTCAGACCTGCAACGTTGATTAGAGATGAAAACAGTGTTTTTTGGGCGCAGTGGCTAAGACTCTCGCCGACCATGCACATGGTCCGAGGTTCGATCCCCTGCCAACGCACACTTGATATCAGTCATCGGCCTGTAAAATTTTGGCTACCAACATCACATGCTCAAAAAATACCATACTTCTACAAAAGTACTGTGTGGAATCAAGCTATAACACAACAATGAGTACATAGAACCGCTTTGTGTCTTTGGAGAAATTTATAGCCACTTACTAAATGCAAAACATTGGAATAATTTATTTCAATAGGCGCCCATTATTCGGTGGAACTATTCAGTGAAATCTTCAATAGGGTTCATTTGAAGAATTGTCTGTGGTGATTACTATGAAGAATATTATCTGCTGTTGAGCTTCAAACTAGCATACATTGTTAAATCATGCAGTGTTATACAATAAGTAATATTTACTGATGACCACATTTCAAGCACACTTTACTGCTGTTCATAATCATATCAAGTCACTCAAACAACTTGCTTGCTTCATTTATATATATATGAGTGTAAATTGGTGATTAGACATTTGAATAAAAATCAATACAGGTTAATGTACATTCAGATATGATAATTTGAATGTTATGAATAAAGACAATCAGATGGGAAATAAGACGAGTGCTCTTATAGTCAAAATAAATAAGTAACTTATTAGAATGTTGTGATGTGGTTGAATTGAAACAGAATTTTAAGATTATTTATTATCCTCCTCTGATTTGACTGACTGGGGGGTAATAATATCTTCCATATTTCTGGTATTTGCATTGAGTCATTTCTGTTGCACATGTGTTGGGTGTAGATTGACTCGATGAACTAGGATTCAGTAATCAACCTCCGTCTACCTACACCTACCTGGATTACGTTTCAGAATGTTAACCCTCTTCCACCATGCTATTGTGAGGTTGTGTGTTAATGCATGCAGTGAAACTGCTGAGGTTTTTCCTAAATTGATAATCTTCGCGGGTGAAATTATTCTAACCTTATCTAAATTCTTATGTTCTAACAATCTGACTACTCCTGATCCTCTAGTTTGACCTATGTGGTTGACCTAAATCACAGTCATTGCAAGGTGCTTTTTATTATTATTATTATATCCTTAAAATTCCTAGAGGAACATAGAGCCTCAGCAGCGCGTCTCAATTGCCTTCGGTTTTCTGCCAACATCTTCACCCCACTCCAAGTCTGCTCACATGCTTCCATCTCCTCGTCGCATGACCTCCTCCAAGTCACTCCACCGTGGGGCGACCAACTCGCCGCCTCCCTTTCGGGTTCCACTCGAGCAATGGCTTGTCTAGTGATGTCACTTGATGGTTTCTTCAGAGTATGGCCAATCCATCTCCTATTCTTCCTGCCTATTTGTTTCACAGTCGGTTCCTGGTTGGTTCGCTCATTGCCAGAGATCCCTGTTGCTGATCTTTTCTGGCCGGCCATCTGATCTTGAGCAAAGTATTGAGCAAAGACAACTGTTAATGAAGGTCTGTAGTTTGTTTGAGGTGCTCTTTATGACGCGCGGCGCTAAGTCTCTGATCCGTAAAGGAACATTGATTGACTTCACATTGGAGTTGCAAATCCGGATGTTATTTTTGATGCTGAGTGCTGTTGACTTCTACACTTGTCTTGCTTTTCCAATTCTGGCTTTGATATCCTCGTCAGTTCCGCCTGTAGTTGAAACGATGCTTCCGAGTTACGTAGGTAAAGGAGGTTGTTTCTTTCAGGTTCCTCCCATTTGTGCTGGTTGTTTTCTGTTGTTGTTGTTGCTGTTGCTATTGGCCAGGAATCTTCATCACCTCTGTTTTCTGTATGTTCACCTGAAGTCATACTTTTGATGCTTCTTCTATCGCCAACTTGTTGCTTTTCATCACTTGCATATCTTCCAGTTTGTGGGAAATCAGACATATATCATCGGCGACGTCCATATCATTCAAGTTTTTTGTGTGAGTCCATTTTGTGCCTGTTTCCTCATTGCCCACCGTCTGTCGCATTATCCAATCTACTGCAATCAGGAATATCATTGGCGATGGTAGACAGCCAGCTTGCCTCATTCCCGTCCTTACTTCGAAGGCTTCCGTAAATTTCACGTTGTGGATTACTTGGCATGCAGCATTGTCGTATAACTGTTGGATGAGAGATATGATTGTCGATGGGACCCCGTAGTAGCGACGTAGTTGCCGAATGACCACTCGATCGACGCTGAGCTGTTGAAGTCCTTTTCAAAGTCGATGAAGTTGAGATAGAGAGGTGACTGCCATTCCAAGCTTTGTTCAATGATGATCCGTAGAGTGGCGTTTTGATCAATACATGACTTGTTTCTCCTCAATCAAGCTTGTTCCGGTCGAAGTCTTTCATCCAGGTTGGCGTGTTTGATTCTCTGCCGGATGATAAAGCCTAGGATTTTGCTTGGGATGGAGAGGAGCATAATTCCGTGCCATTTCTTTCACTGACTTTAGTCTCCTTTCTTCGGTAGTTTGAATAAGTATCCTTTCTTCCAATCCTCGGGTACTTTGCCCTCTTTCCACACCTTCTCCAGCAATGGTGTCGTCAAGTCCGCTGTTGTCCTTGGGTCCATTTTCAATGCTTCTGCCGGGATTCCATCTGGTCCCGCTGCTTTTCCAGCTTTTAGCATCAGGACTTTTTAAATTATATTATTTTGTTTAATTTGGTCCACCTACAGGGTTCTTCAGCCCACAGAGCTTGTTCTACCTGAGTAAATTTGAAGGGCTGGATGTTACCGTAATTGCTGCTCCATTGAAAATCCTTTTCAGGGTCTCAGATGTCCCCTACTCATTTTAGTAAAACTGTAGATGCCTTTGTATTCTCTCTCATTTGTGTTATCATTATTATTTCCCATCTGACCGCATATGATTGATAACACTCACATTATTATTTCTGGATGTACATTATCCTATATTGATTTTCATTTAAATATCTAGTGAATTCCACTCATGTATGCGAATGAAGTAAGAAGTTGAGTGAGTGACTTGATATCGTTATGAAAAGTAATTTGGGCTCGAAACGTGATCATCAGTTAATATTACTTACTGTTCAACACCGTGTGATTTATCAAAATAAAGTCGTATCTCTAATGGAGTTATACTCTACCACATTGCTTAAGCTTTATACTTATAGCATACATTGTTATTAAAGAATCTGTTGATTTTTCAAGTATCGTTTGTCGCTTCTGACGCATTGATATCCTCAAGTGTTGGTTTTGTAGGGATTTAGTTTGATTGTATGGAGGATTTAATCATTAGTTGACATCAGTTAGAGAACCACTGGAAAACCTGGGAGTACTAAACAGCTGTTTCGTCCTAGTTTGGGACTCCTCAGCAGTACGCAACCACCGGGATTCCAACCCAGGACCTTCTGGTTACAAGGCGAGCTCGTAGACCATTGAGCCACTAGGACCCGATCCAATGGTCCTTGAATTCTAACTTCTTCCAATTCACGACATAGCGCGACCACTTCGCAATGTCTTCTTCGATGAGTTACTGCCTCATCTTCGACCTGCTGTACCCTACTGGTCACGGCTTCCCACTAGAACCCCAGGTTAACTACCTGAATAGGGCCAGTCGCTAGTGAGCATCAGATTAATTTTCAAGTGTTGGTTTTGTAGGGATTTGTTTTGGTTGTATGGAGGATTTAATCATGAGCTGACATCAGTTAGAGAACCACTGGGAGACCTGGGAGTACTGGACAGCTGTTTCGTCCTAGTTTGGGACGTCCTAGTTTGGCATTGATATCTGTCTATAGGCCTCGATATTGCCAAAAAAAATGCCTCTAAATAATTATTGTTAATATCCCCTTCGGTTTAGAGTCGAAAGTTAGGCTTCAACAGCACATATCCACATCACTGTCTCTTTTGCAATACGTTTCAGGTGGCTCTTTGAGTGCCAATTTTTAGTCGCCTAATAATCACAGAATTGTCTGCATGTCACTCTCAGATCAACAATCAACTAGCCGTTGTCCAATTTTTGCTGGACATTTGCAGGTCTCACTTATCAGAGGCCTATAATGCTCATTCTTACTAGTCATCTTGCTGATACAAGTTTTCAGCTTGTAGGAATGCCCCAGGTGATATCCGTTTTCAAAATCTGAACCCTGTTTCTTTTTTCTGAATGCCGTAGATTTACAGGTTGATTTCAGACTAATGAAGATCTTTTACGCTCTTTTAGCTTCAATTTGGATATCTTCATTCTAACTGACTACTTGCAGTTGACATGATGTTACCCTGGTAGGGTGATTTACCTAGATGTCTACCCCTTGATGTTGACCAGTGCCTGTCGTCATTCTTGTTACTTTTCTCTTCAGCCAGCTTGGTAGTTTTCGCCTATAGGCCTTCGAGTATTCTGTGATGTTGTGTAAAAGTCGTCCGTAAAGTTCGGATTTTCTAGAGTGCTCTTGTCAGCTCAACTTATAGCTGTCTTCTCGCTGTCTTTCCACAGGCTGATGCATGATCCAGTTCCCCGTAATCAGGAATACCATCGGTGATGGTGAGCGTCAGATTTTTCTCACTCCTGTCCTCATATCAAGGTTTTGACGAGTTTTTGCTAACATATGCAACTTTTAGTCTTTGCAAAAGGCAACGTCAGTTTGAAGAAACTTTTAATAATTCTTATTCTCATATTTCCTTTTAAAAAGAAGGAATTGAGTACTGGCAGCATTTTAGAAAACAAATTCTTAAAACATTCTCACAAATTTGAAGAAATTCTGGGATCGAGTTTCTCACATTTCGTGACATTTTGGGAATGCCTATTTTGAAATCAAGAATGAGACTCATAATGTGTATTATATCAGTTGGCGGGAGAACAACGCCATATAAGCCTCAACTTGCAGATCACATGCATTTTTACATTTATTCATGTGGCATTGTGATTTATGTGTAAGGAAGTGACGAACTCAACAGCGCTTTCAAGAGCGCAAAAAAATACATGTAACCAAATATCTAATGAGATTCGTGCCAGTTTTAATAAGTGTTCAGTTGGTTTCTCAAGTTTCATGAATGTTCGACAGTTTTATCTACCCTGGTGTTTTGAACACTAACCCACTTTCCTACTCTGTATGTGCAAATGATTTCCTCATAAAGTGAAAAAATACAAGATGAAATACTTACGAATAAGTTAAATATTAGATTTAGAGGAGCTTTAGACACGCGTCATTGAAATCAACACATTTTCACTTAAAAAAGCGGCATAATATCAGGTTTCAAAGACCCGTTGTTACATCGTTACATTATACATATTATCAAGAACTTTCTTTACAGACTCACCTAAAAGTAAAAAGTTTTAACCGAGTTCAGCGTACCAGGGGATTTATTACTGTTTCCATTATTGTTTAATCTCGTCTGACCATGAACTCATTTCAATTATAACATCATGGAAACCCATAGAATACCTAGGAGTGTGCAGTCATGTCGTCTGTAACGACCTAGACCAACTCACTGTAGTGTGAACGCAGGAGACCAACCTTCGCACCCTACTGTATAACTGATCAAAACGTTCTAGTGATTCTCACATTTATTAAAAACGCTGAACAGGCAGAGAAAAGACAGTGATTTGTCGATAGATCTATGGTTCTATTCAACAGTAATTACATCAGAAACTCAGAACTACCTCAACAGTGCCGTCAGACAATTTTAAGCAGTGGCTAAAAATCAAGGGGAATATTCTCAACTATTTAGGATAAATATCTGTCCGTTAGAATCGCAGACAGTCTAAGGTACGAACCAGCTTAATTTACCCCAAACAAAATAACATCGTAAAACAACCTATTGTCAGTGTATTGGACAAACGGATGAGAAGCATTCAAATCAGAGATTAGTCAGGGACTTAAAAGAATAATAAATATAAAGTCAACGTATGATGTGTTAATGTCAAAACGAATATATACAGTCCAGAGAAAAAAGGGATAAAAATTACAAAGTTAGTTGAAACATCGATATACCTGTCAGTTTTGTTATTTGATCCTTCAAGAGAGATTTTCCAAACACACACAATAAGGTAGTGGGATAGGGTTAAAATTCTAAAACGTAATATAGTTAGGTGGAGAGAGAGGCTGATTACGGAATCCTTATTTATTGAGTCGATCTACACCCAACACATGCAACAAAAATGACTCAATGCAAATACCAGAGATATGGAAGATATTATTACCGCAGGGCAAATCAGAAGAGGAATAATAAATAATATTAAAATTATATTTCAATTCAAACACATCACAACATTCTAACAAAAAACTTATTATGACTATTAAAACACTCGTCGTATTTCCCATCTGATTATAGTTGATCAATAACACTCGTATTAATGACATCAGTCAAACCAGAAGAAGATAATACATAATCTTAAAATTCTATTTCAATTCAAACACATTCAAACACAACATTCTAACAAAGAGCTTATTATGACTGTGAAAAACACTCGTCCTTTTTTCCCATCTAACCGCAATTGATCAACAACACTCGTACTATTATTTCTGAATGTATATTATCTCACAATGATTTTTAATCCAATATCTAATCGATTCTACACATGTATATAAATGAAAGAACAAAGTTGTGTGAGTAACTTGATATGATTATGAGTGGCAATAGTTTGTGCTCGAAACGTCATCAGTTCATATAACTGTAAAACACTGTGTGATTTATCAAAATAAAATAATATCTATAATGGAGTTATACCCTACCACAGTGCCCACGTTTTATACTTATAGATTTTCCAAACACTTATCCCATTAGATCGCCCTAATGCCGGAATCTCATTTGGGGCGCACCCATGACCCTACTCACATAGCATTGAATTTAGAAGCTTCAATTTGAACATTCACCGACTAGGTTGAGGTTCAATGGTTTATGGATTCTGACCTCTACTTTACAGAAGCCTACAGGACAACTGCAACTCAATGTCATCGATCATTAATTATCTTCACATCCAAGCTGATGATTTCCAGTGTTATCAACTTCCCAAAAGAACTTCAGCCTACTGTATTCACTAATAATTCACCGATGAGTTTGTAAGTGTTGGTGTGTGGGTAGATTTGAGTATTTTTATGTTTAATAACGAAATGACTTCAGTCAGAGAAGCACTGAAAGCCACGATGAACTACTGGACAGATATTTTTTTTTCCTGGCTTGAGACACTACAACAATTCGTGTTTTCATGAGCCCCTGGTCTCCATCACAAGGAATAAGTTGTCAATAAGGTCGTTTTTCAGCCCTGAGATCTTGAGTTCGACCTGTTTAATGCTGAGAAGTTACAAATATTGTGGAAACAGCTTTCCAGTAGTAAATTCTGATTTTCAATGATCCTCTAGTGGTCATCAATCTACTGCTATCATGTAAAATTTAAGTATACAGATCCGCTTTGAATATTTTCATGTATTTTAACATTAGTTTGTTTATAAGATGTATCACAAAGTGAAAACGTATTATTTACTGGATGATGTTTCTCCTTAGATATATACGTATATATGCGTATATATCTTTACTGCATAACATAACAATTTATTCCTGATCATAGTCAAATCAAGTTACTCACAGGACATTCCAACTTCGTGTATATTATTTCATTATTTCTCATCTCTTAGTTTAATGACTGGTAGGAATGTGTTCTATATCTCTGGTATGAAGGGTGAATCATTCTTATCTCACGTGTTGGGTGTGAATTCACTCGATGAACAGGGATTCAATAGACAACCCCTTTTTTTCCACCTACCTATATTACTTTTTAGAATTGTAATGTTAATGTATTCAGTGTAGTTGATGACCTTTTTCCTAAAAAAGCAATCTTCGTGGGATCACTCATTCTGCACTTACATAAATTCTTATGTTCCGACTTCTCTGAATCTACTGGTTTGAACTTCACAGTGGACCTTAGTCACAGCCATAGCAAGCTACTTTGAAAATGATATTTTTTGTCTAATTTACAAAATACCTTGCAATGAATGTGATTGAGGTCAACTACATTGATCAAACTAGTGGATTTCAGGTAGCCAGATGATCAGAACATTATAATTTAGCTAAGGTCAGAATGATTGATCCCAAGATGATATTTCATCTAGAAAAACACTCTCAGCAATTGCATTGCATGCATTTATACACAACCACACAATACAGTGTGACTGAGTCATAAGTCTAAATAGTAACATAGGTAGGTGAAAGCATTACTGAATCTTTGTTCATCTAGTGAATCTACACCCAACACATGCAATAGGAATAACGCATTGATCACACCAGAGATATGGAAAATATTCCTACTGCGCGTTATGCAGTGAATTTTCAGAAGTTGGAATTCATGTACTGACCATGGGATCGTGTTGCAGTGGCCGCGTATTGGTCTACGAGCTCGCTTTGTAACCAGAAATTGCTGGGTTCGAACCGTGTTTGTGGGTGCCTACTGATGAAGAAGTAGGACGTAACTGCTGTCGAGTACTCTCTGAAAATTTTTCCAATCATTCTCTAGTCAATGTCAGCTCATGGTGAAATCCTGTGACCAATTCAAATACTCAGTAAATTAAGAGGTGAGAAATAGTCGAATTATATACAGGGAGTTCAAAAGTCATGTGAGTAACTTGATATGATTATGAGCAGGCATACGGTTTACCCACAATGGAATTATACTGTATCACAGTGAACACGTTCTTTGCTTAGATTACTAACATTGAGTAAGGTAAAATGACTTATGTAATTGAAGTTGTGTTCATTCTTTGAAGAATTTTAACAACTGTGATGATAGAGTTTTTATAGTTTCTATAGTTCTGAAAATATCATTAGATGAATTTATTATTAAATAACCTTGTGATTATTTGAAAATGTTTGTGATATGACAAAATTCGTATATTCATTTTCAAAATTTTCAGCTTGATTTTACCGGCTGTCATCATGCTTAGACGAAGTTGAAAATGCATGTTCCCTGTTGCATGTCAAAAACTTAAGAAACACTAATTACTGACCCACGTCAATCCCATAAACGATCAGTTGGTTAATACTTTAATGATCAAACCGTCTGAACTAACAGCGATCTGCAATTCTATTTTCACTTTCATTCCAGAATAACTTTTTCAGCATGCATAGAGTTCTATTGAAGATGACAAATGTATTCATTTGGTCATATGTCAATTTATGATTCACTTTGAAGTATTTTAGAGATTCGTCGCATACAGATTAATGCATGAGAATAAAGGGAAGTCTTTTATTTCATTGCCTACTGAAACTGGCGTCCCTCAAGGCGCTGTCCTTTCTCCTTTTTTCTTTTTTTTTGTATGACTTGCCTCACTCTGATAAAATAATCTTTGTGAAGGACGCTGGTGAATTAACAGATTCAATGGCTGTTAATTCCCAGCTAGACTGCACCAAAATAAATAGCTTTCTGTCAGGAGTCAGTAAATGGTCTGAATCTAACAGTCTCAAACTGAATCCTTCTAAATGTCAAACTGTTAATTTCAGCTTAAGATGTAAAAGACAGGTAAAATAAGTCATCGATTCTCATGACAGTTGTAAGATTGACGACAATGATATAGGAATTAAATCAGAAATTAAGTATATTGGACTTATTCTCTCTTCTGACCTCTCCTGGTCTTCCCTTGTCTTAGAAATCTCTAGTAAAATATTCCTCCTGACATTTTACATTAAGAAACTAAGGCACTCGGGTGTAACTCAACCCCTCCTCTTACAGTTCATAAACTCTTGCATCCTACCTATTCTTCTTTATTGTTGAACCTTATTCTTTCCTGGTTTGCTTAAAAAGGACTATGTCACAATTCATAGAATGCTGAAGACGGTCACTAGGATGAGTGGTGTCCCAGTGAACCACATAGTTAATATTGTTACCTATAGGCACTTGACTTCGTGCAATAAATTTGCTAGAAGGATTTTGTCTGACTTGGAGCATCCACTTTACACTCAGCTTTCATCTTGCATCTCAGGTAGAACAAGAAGTAACTTAAGAAAACTGTATGCTCGCACGTCTAAGTATAAGAAGTCTATGATACCATACTTGGCACATATTTTATTTGATGAAAATGGTTTCAGGCAACAATTAACCAACCTTTCTCCATCTAGTAAATAAACAATTTCCTCCATCCATCCTTATATAGTTTGAAGTTTTACTTTTATTATTTCTATTATATTTATGGTCCTGTTACTTCTTTGGTTTACTCTCATAATCGCAAACACCAACTTATCTCTATGACTGCTGTAATCTTTGTTTTTCCCCTCACCATATCATGTAAAGAGAACGTTATATTCAATATTTTTAAACATGTTAGGATTTCTATACCACATTGACAATACTGTGTGACACAAGCCAACGGCAATTTTCACTTGTATTCTTATTATTATTACCCTAGCTGTTATCATTATTATTATTTCCATTTTATATTCTGCATGTTTTTGATATTACCCCTATTGTAAAAGTGGAAAACTTTCTGTGTGATTAATTTTATTTATAATTTGAGGAATTTAGATGCAATATTGTGATTGATGGTGAAATCTCCATTCTGTATCACAAGTACTGTTTTTGGAACAAAGTAAATCAATTTACTTGTTATTTAAACTGAAGCATCACAGTCGTTTTTTTTGTTTCTTAAAATTCAGAATTACTTGTATGCAATGTCTCCTGTAACTTCTTTAGACATGATTCAGCCATCTGAAATGAGTAGAGATGACTTTTCGGATTTCTTATTTTCAACATGCTTTTTCGAAGATATGATGTGTAGAACGCCTTATCTGATTCTCCATCCCCTTCAATATAATTTCAATAAGAACTAATCTTAACACCTCTCCCTACTTAAGTATTGAATTGTATGGATTCAGTCAATTTGTTACAAGTGAACTCTTAAACCATTAAGCCATTGGGTTCAGATCCAATGGCCTGTAAATTGTAACTTCCGCCAATTCATGACTTGACGCAACCAATTACCAATCTCTTCGGCAAGTATTCATCCTCATGCCGACCTGCTGTATCCTACCGGTAGGAACTTGCGTCGGTGGCAAAGTGGTTAGGACTCTCGCCGACCATGCACATGGTCCGGGGTTCGAACCCGCACCGATGCACACCTGATATCTTTGGTTGGCCTGCAAAATTTGGGCTACCGATATCCACGCTGAAAATTCCATACTTGTACCAAAAATACAGTGTGGAATCAAGCTGTAATCAAAAATCAAATTCAAATAGAACCACAGGTAACTACCTACTTGAATAGGGCTACTGAGCGTTCGATTGATATTCAAGTACTGCACTGTAGAGATATGATTGATTGGTTAGAGGATTTGTTTTACAACTTATTAGTTAACTGTTAGCAACTTATTACCTCTCCCCGAAATTGCATAACTCGTCTCTCACTGTATCGAAACATATTTTTCAATGCTTAAACCTGTATTCGCCACACATATATGAGAAATACAAGTTTTGCCTCTAAGCATGTTTTGTTTGTTATTTTCGGATTTATGCATCATTCAGGAAATACTATAAAAGAAACTCCAGTAGAAATATTTTATTATTTTTTTAATTCCTTTACCCTCCCAATGGAAAATAGGGTTTCAAGTTGCAGTCTTGATGTTTCGGTAGCGGTGGTATTTATTTTTAAAGGATACGGTTGCTAGCTTCATGCCTTACCTTCCGTCTTTACTAGTCTTATTACTTGTTTAGCGAGGTAACTGTGTGTGTGTGTGTGTCAGTCGGCCGGGGATTGAACCTCGAACCACATACGTGGCTGGCAAGCAATCTACCTCTGTGTCAGCGACGCACAACATATTTCATGTTTTTTTTTAACTAAACAAAGCCTATGATGTGAAAACTGAACTAAAAGAAGGCTGTCTGCAATCATTGACAATATTTTTGATTGTCGTAGACTGATACATCTGGCACATTGTGAACAAGGGATGAGAAGACAGGAATGTTGTTTCTGATCAACAAGAAGTCTCTAGAAGATTTGGAATTTTTCGACGATTTGTGTCCAATACCACATAAACTTGAAAAACTCTATGAGGTGAACTACTTGCTGACAAAGGAGATAGGCAGTAAAAAGAGAGAAACAGTGGTGATAAAGACCCTCCAATGGCAACAAAAAATACAGGTACCATTTGCCATCAACTGGAGGAATCTAAATCCCTGACTGCAAATTGACGATCAGATTGTCCACCAGAAAGTATTAGAAACACATCGCTCGACGAACATGTAGAAGTGAATGGAGATAGAATGGATGAAAGTAATCTTAGTAAACAAATGACTACCATCGTGCGATAAACTGGCGCAGTACTCAAGGGAATAATAATAATTATATTAAAAAGGAGAAGACGTTCGGAGAAGGGACTCTTTTCAACGAATTCATTCACATAGCTGTACAATCGTAATCATAAACAACTATTATTTTGTGTGTGTACATGAAGTTCGTCAAGTTTGGATAGTTAATTAGGTAAAACAAGAATGATCTAATTCATAAACAGGGTTAATTAGACAGCAACTAAAGTAAGGTTGAATTATTTAGTCATTTTGATGACGTAATATAACTTTAACAACTCTAACTTGAAGCACTGGTAAAGTCAGTAGCAGAGTTAATGATGTGTAGAAATTTAATTTGGTTGAGGTAGAGAACAGTAAGGTTGAAAATGTAAAATATAACAATTTGAAAAGTTAGAATAATACAAATGAAGGGACAGAAAGAAATATAATTTACCTGTCAGACATTAGGACTTATTGCATCCATTGCAAGTATAGGGACTGAACGAAACGTTTTTTGTGTGCAGAGTTCCGCACCTAGCAAGTGAACTACCATTAATCTGCAGTTTAAAAATGTTTTATGCGTGCACTTTTGGGAAGACTATTTCGTATCCTGTAGACGGCTTTTAAGTTTGTTTGTGGGTGTAGTTTGGTGTCCAGAATCCATCAGATGTCTTAAGATAGACTTGCGGGTGCATCGATTTCCTCTTTTGTAAAACCATGCAAGTAAGTGTTCACCGAGACGTTTGAAAAGCGAATGCTGGGTACAGCCGACATACCTGACTCCACACGAACAGGTGATTTGGTAGTTACACATTGATGAGGCCAGCAGTGGTAGCTGATCATTCACGTATATACGAATCATAAGTTTCGTATGGAAGGTTGATCGTATTTCAGCTACGAAGGTTTTCTTAAGTGAACAGGACGGTCAATTTTTCAGTGTTTCTGCAGATGAATCTCCATTGAACTGAAAGTTCATGTAGAAGAGCTTTTCGTGGCGCTAAATGTGGTCTAGGACTTATGGATTTTGCCATAAATCGTTCTGGATAACAATTCTCGACAAGGATCCTCATGAGATTGTCCACTTCGTCGTGTATAGGATCCAGGGTACAGACTCTGCGAACTCTGTAGCTGAGTGTACAGATCGGGTTTCGTAAGGTGTATAGAGGTACCCAACTGTGAAAGTTAGTAAGCTGTCCATTCCGCGTCAAATTTCTGTAGATAGATCTTTTCAGAGTTCCGTCTTGTTAGTTCATCTTGTTAGTTGAACGTCAAGAAAGGACGCTTTCTCTAATGTGAACTGAATCACGGAGTGGCAGTTGTTGAAGAAATTTAAGATGTTGTCTTGAATTTCTTCATTGCCGACGATAATGAAAGTGTCATTCGAAAGTATCGATCATTTGTAATCATATTATAATATTTTCAGGTTGTATGTAGTTCAAGATAAAATCGAAATAGTATTCAGAAATTTGCCCTAAAACACACAGTCATTTCGCTATAGTTTGTTCTGTCAAGCAGTAACTTTTACAATATACCGTTGACAAACTTTGCACATATATAATTTCTTTTCGAAACATCTTTTTTGTCAAATATATATAATAACTTATTCAATTCTGTCATGATATATGTTAGTGTATTTTTGGATCTGAAAACAGTTTTATATTCCTATCGCTCGTTGAAGGATGATAAATGACCTTATTTCATGCCTACTAGTCTTCATGCCTGATATTTTTATTATTGCTCATGCCTTGTATATCTAGAATTTCTATTTTATGTATTCCATGGATGACTCATGCATTATATCATGATAACATAATGATTTATAAAGAAACGTTTTCAAATAGGAAGTTTAGGGAAGGGAATAATAACATCTTTCACTGACTATCACTTTAACAAAAAATATTGACTGTTTAAAATAGATTAAGGATTCAGGTGTCTTAATGGTCCACGGGCTCACTCGCCTCGAAAACAGAAGGTCCTGGATTCAAACCCTAGCGATGGGTGCGTACTGCTGAAGAACTCCAAGCTAGACTGATGAAACAGCTAGCTGTCCAGTACACCCTGTTGCTGGTTTTTTCCAATGGTTCGCTAACGGATGTCATCTCACGATGAAATCCTCCAACCAAATATTGCTTAGCCAGTCATCTAGACAGAAGTAAACTACCTAGATGAGGGCCTTATCGTAGACCAGTCGTTTCGCTTCCAGGTACATCAATAAAGAACTTTTCAGAAAATTCAATTGCCTAACAGAATCATGCTGCCATTCTATCAATTTGTCAATGCAATTTTTAGAGAATGTCAAAAACATTCACGTAGATGATAATGAAATAATGGTGTATTTTTCTGAGGTCATAGCATTACCTACTTCAATTAGTCCAAAACTAGCAACAGAAACTAAATAATAATTACTCTATATTGATAAAAACATAGAAACGCAGTGATGTTCAACTTGGATAGAACTCATAGAATTATGTCTTACAACCTACTTCCGATTCTGTACTCAAATATATAAAAAGATAAGAGGAACACCAATGGAATCATCGCTCATATCAAGATTAATAGCTGAAGACGTCATGCAGAAATTAGAATTAGTAGTTCTACCTATAATACAATCGAAAAGCTGAGTACGTAACGTTGATGATACATTTGTAACAATTAAGAGAAATGGAATTTAGAATATACCCATAAATTAAGAAACAACAGCGTCGGTGGTATAGCGGTGAGGACGCTCCCCGACCATGCACATGGTCCGGGGTTCGATCCCCGGCCGGCGCACTCTTTTACCTCACTGAGCCAGAAATAATGCTGGTAAAGAGGAAATGTTGGGCATGAGGCTAGCAAACCCATCCTGTAAAAATAAACACTGCTACAGAAACTTCAAGTCACTAGCTTGGAGCCCTATGTTCCACTGGGAGCGTGAAGGAAAAATTATTATTATTATTATTAAGAAACAACATATTTGGAGACAGTAAATTCACCATGAGAAAAGAAGAATTAGATAATAACAAAAACCCATTCCTATTAGATGTCTTAATCAAGAGAACCAACACAGGAAATTTAGAAACATAAGTATATAGAAAATCGACTGACACGGATCAAATACTCAACTATACTAGCAATAAACCAATTACACACAAAAGAAACTGTGTGCAGACATTGTTTAAAAGAGTTCAAACACCTTGTAGCACTCCAGAGTTGAAGAGAATGCAAGAAAAATACCTACAAGCCGTCTTCAAAAAGAATGGTTAACCACACAATTGCATCAAAAAAGTGTTTAAAATCGAATCACAACAACAACAAAAAACGATCATCAAAGACCACAAGAAAATTCATCCTACCGTACATGAGAAACATCTCTGAAATAACAGCTAGAATCTTAAGACCGTTTGATATAGGTATAGTACACAAGCCAGTCAAATCGCTTTATTCGATATTATGCAAACTAAAAGTTCCAACAGAAAACGGAAATAAAACTACCACTTCCAAAATAAATTTTATGAACTGTAACAGACATGACACCGGCCAAAGTGAGCGTCCGCCTTCGAATCATAATCCAAGAGCACAAATCAGCTGTGAAAAGACATGGTATATATTCCAGCTTCACATCACTGCATACAGACAATTATGGACATCAATTTGATTGGGATAATGTCGATATCTTGGACAGAGGAAACACCAAAGGCAGTGCCAGGGAATTCCTAGAAGCCTGGTACTTAAACGAATATGCAATTAACAAACACGTTAATGTAGACCAAATCCACCCCCTAATAAAAAGCAGATCATGTGACGAGAAAGTACAAAATCCAAGTCAATAGAAAATGGTGAATACATATGTAAAGATGGTTACGAGGAGACGCAATTATATCACTAATTCAAAAACCTAAATCAGCTCACTTTGATGCAAAAAATTGTGCTGAAGATGTTATCCAGAACGATGACGAAAGCTGTGAAAATGAACCAACCAGCTCAGAGAACACTTCTAATTGCAACACTAAGATTATTGATCTTATATTGGAGAATCGTCGTCAGCAGCACAGATACATTGACTTTTTGTTATGAATCTTCGATATCCTTTGATGTCCGCATGTTTTACTTTTCACGTTCCTATTCTTTCTTCAGTATATCTCTGCTCATCACAGAATTCTGCTGAACAAATTATTTTCTCTGGCATTGCATACTACATGGAAAAATAGTGCCATGAACTATTGCGCTTCTATGCAGTCTTCCATATTAAACCCATTCAGTCAATATGATTTAGAATTTTGACAAGTTACTGATCGTCACGTCTTCTCTAAATGGATTACGAGGTAGAGTAGTTGTCGGTCACAAATCAAGTCCAGGTTTGATTACCTGGCAAGATGCACCCGTAACATTCCCTCCCATCAGTTAGCTAGCTGATATTAGACTAGGGTAAGAATGGAGCTTTGGGTTGAGGCTAGCAGCCCATCCTATTTAACACACTACCGATCTTGTAAATTCATATCTTGAAGAGTAAAGTCCTAGGGTTCATTTGGGGCGTCGGGAAACGACAACACGGCCAATGTTGCTTTCATATTCACATTTTACCTCAGAGATTTAAAGAAACGATTGACTAAAACTGAGATCCTTAAATATAATCTTTAACCGTCGATTTGTTCATGCCATCCAAGGGATACCAAAGAAGACATATCATGCGGAGTTAATTGGTTTTGAGAAGAGAATCCCGGCGGGTGCGTACTGATGAAGAGTCCAAAACCAGGACGAAACAGCTGTCCAGTACTCCCAGGTTTTCCAATGGTTCTCTAACTAATGTCAGCTCATGATGAAATCCTGAAACCAATCAAATCCCTGCAAACCAACACTAGAATTTTATGCGGTGACTGCTTTCTATCCGGTGGACAGTAGGCCAAAAAAACTGGCAATGCATCCTTATCTAAATATATATTCTCCTTCCTTCAGTTGGATGGCTTTGATAACATCCTAGAAAGTACTTTTGTGTGTCACAGAAGGAGTAAGTTATTACTAACTGACATGGATTACAGTAATGTGGCCAAAAATTGATATGAAAGGCGGGAATATCGCTGCGAATAAGGTTCTAATCTGAAGTGCATTAAGTTATTCATTCAAAAATTACCAAATATAACCACTTACTTCTAATTGCCGCTGCCATCGGGTAACACCAAACTAAGAGTAGGAGACAAAATGAACCGGTCTCATGAGACCAGACTCTACCCTTTTTTGCGTAGGGCTCAAAACTGATAGCTTGAAGTTTCTGTAGCAGCGGTGCCTACTTTTACAGGATGGGTTTGCTAGCTTCATGCCAAACCTTGTCTCTTTACCAGTCTAATAAATGACTTAACGAGGTTAATGAACGCGTTGGCTGGCGATTGAACCTTGGTCCACATGCGTGGGCGGGGAGCCTCCTTCTTGTTATCGAAATTGTCAATCAGCAGCCAGCTAAAATAATGTAAAACAGGCGCGGGTTGTTTAAAACTTGGGCTACTGAAAGCTTCTGTAGCAGTGTTTATTTTTACAGGATAGGGTTGCTGGCCTCATGCCCAACCTTTCCTCTTTACCAGCATTCTTTCTGGATAAGCGAGGTAAAGGAGTGCGTCGGCCGGGAGTCGAAATCCATACCATGTGCATGGTCGGCGAGCATCCTAACCGTTATGCCACCGACGCCTCTAATAGTATTATCTACTCTGGTATGTATTTACAAGCTTCTAATTCGCAAGTTTCTAATTAACTTGAGGAGTCGCCTGATTGTGGGTTGCAATATATTCGAATAAATGAGATAACTGTTCTTAAATTATGTCCTTGGGACTCAAAATGTACATCTGAACATCTTACAATTGGCTTTCACATCTAGCTCTCGTGGATTTCTTGAAGGAGGCGACAAAGCAGATATAGATCATAATGGAATGGCTTGTAATTCAGATCAGCGAAGATTAATGTCACAGGATATACTACCATAAATTAAGAGTTTTTCTTAAAGATTTTGTACGAAGAGGGGAAATATCATGCAATTAACTCCTCTGAAAATTCTGTACATTTTACAAATACTGTCTAGAATAAAGATATTATTATTTAGATAAAGCCATTGGAAGACCCATTCTCCAACTCACCCCTAAGAAAGACGTGTACATAAACCTTCCCTATATGAGGCATCAATGCAGCTTGATAACTAGACGAAGACTGAACGCTGCTGTTAAAAAGACTTTTAATGCAGCTAATATCATAATAATGGAGAAGCATATAAAGCCAATGTATCTATCTAAGCCTTTCGAACATGCGAAAAATGATGTCACATCTGACTGTATTTACCAGTTTGAATGTACGTCTGGACACCCATGCGGAAGGACTCATCAACCTCTGCAAGTAAAGCCTGGCTTCAGAGCATATTCTCAAATAGCTCCAGAAATAAATCGAATCTTCAGAACCTATTAACGGTGAGAACAAGAGACCTAGGTCTTCTATTGTGAAACATATTATACAGAAAGGACATAAAATTGACGTGAACAGATTTTTTAAAGCTATCTATAAAACGTGTTTGGCGCGTATCCTAAAGTTTAGGCCACCTTAATCCGTTCCATAACAATTCGTCATCACATTAAACCTTCCTTGGTAAATTTTGTCTTGATACGATAGCAGATGTACTATAACCTCTGCTATTCGGTTTAGAGGTCTTCATTGTTATTTTGACTTTGAAATATCCTTTTAACTTGACCTAAGAAATCTATTTTCTCACCTCCTCACTCCTTATTTATTTCGTGTATATTCCTATGACAAGTCCGTGTGTATTGGATCAGATTGTTCGAAATGTGTTGCGCAAATACAACAGTACACGATTCGGACAAATTACGTCATCCTTCTTATTGCTTTATATAAATTCATAATAATAATAATTTTTCCTTCACGTTCCCAGTGGAACATAGGGCTTCAAGCTAGTGGCTTGAAGTTTCTGTAGCAGTGTTTTATTTTACAGGATGGGGTTGCTAGCCTCATGCCCAACATTTCCTCTTTACCAGCATTATTTCTGGCTCAGTGAGGTAAAAGAGTGCGCCGGCCGGGGATCGAACCTCGGACCATGTGCATGATCGGCGAGCGTGCTAACCGCTGTACCACCGACGCACAAAAGCACGGGCCCAGCCGGGATACGAACCCGGGACCACTAGCAACCAAAGCGAGTATCATACACCTAAGTTCATAAAGGGAACACTAATTGTTTTATATATTATTATTATTATTGATGGAAAATAAGAATACATGTGTTTGAACCACAAACAAAAAAGATTTTTTATACAAAGTCTTTTGATTCCTTTCTGTCAGTTTATTAAGACGTCAGTTTCTATTCTGAATGACCGAATATGATTCGAAGCTAATGTCAGTAAAAACAATTCCAAAATTCCGAAATTGAAATTCTTTATGAAGAAATGCAGACCATGAAGGGACTAGGCGCTGTTGAACATTGTGTGACAGATTGCCTAAAACTTGCGAGTGTCTTAAACAATTAAAACTCACGATCTTTTCAAAAATGTCTACGATCTGCTAATACGCAAGTGTGTGATAACATTGAGAAAAGGCTGAGTTTTGGTTGAAGGATTTCATTATGAGTTGACATCAGTTAGAAGACCATTGGAAAAACAGGTGGGAGTAGTGGGCAGCCTTTCGTCCCGGTTTAGGACTCTTCAGTGTATGCACCGAGATGCGTTCAGTGTTAAAAGGAAGTATTGCCACTTGAAAATTACTACTGTGTCCAAAAGTTCTAATTAACAACGTTCTTTGACGTAAAATACGAAACACTTTGAGAAACTTTAAGCGGCTTTTCAATTTTAACGAAGTTACAAACAAATTATTTCACATTGTATATTACACTACTCAACTTTTCTCTCTTTTTCGCTTCCTCTCACATACCTTCTAAAAACTGGTGCTAATTTGCGTCAAATAGAAAAAAAAACAACACAGTAAGATTGTTTTCCGCCTCTCCTCATCTTCCTTCTATCCATCCTCCACCTTTTAATTGAGCTGAGAATACGCCGAAACTCATCGCCATCCTTTTCTTTCCACAGTAAGCAGGTATGGCGGAATATTTGTATTAATCTACATTGTCTAATTGTCGGCTAATTGTGCAACTATCTACCTATCTGTGAAAATCGAGAAAAAGTGATTATGAAACATCAAATGAGTATGTAATTAATTTTGCTTTTAGTCATTTGCCTTTAGATGACTATTACTCTGATTATATAAATGTATCCTTTCATTATTCCACTTTACACTATATCTAATTATTCTAGTAAAAAAGTTTAAGCAAGTTTACTTTATGAGTTATTGTAAGTAAAAGTAGGATTCATTCTACTTGTTAGCATAATTTGTGACTATTTGTTATCTGCATTTTTGAGTGAAACATTGTAGGACTCAAAGATTTGAGCCTTTGAATTCTCAGTAGTAGTGGTGGCGACTGGAGTTTCTTAGCCTCACTTCACGTATACTTTCGGTCTTTAATAGGCTTGCTACTGATCGGCTCCGTAGGGTTATGGAGTTCATTGGCCCGATATCGACACAACACCACCTGTAGCAGACCCAATGATGCAGTGTTAACAAGTAGTAACCGAAGAATTCAACCCAAAGGATTCAAAGAGGAATGTTAACTAGTTGGATTTACTGTTGATATAATATTATTATCATAGGTCTTCAACAACACATCTCCACTTTCATCTGTTTTCTGCTATACACTTCATCTGGCTGGCTCCACAATCGACAATAATCTCTAATATCCTCCTCGTTGAACGATCACCTCCATGTCACGCTTGCACTGGCAAAACACTAGCCGCCTCACATTGGGGCGGCCACTTGAACAATGGCCTGCATTGAGTGCAATGTCATTTGATGGCCACCTCAACGTATGCCTGATAAACCCATCTCTATTTTCACTCACATATTTGTTGAGCAGTCGGCTACCGCCTGTTGGTTTGTTCCTAGCCAGAGGTAAGTGTTGCCAATTCTTTCTGGGACAGCCGGCCAGCCATTTGCTCTTCAATATAGAGTCAGAGTTTACGGCAACTCTTGCTTGATAAGAGCAGCTAACTTCTTGGAAATCCTTTTTTTTTGACCTCCTCAATCGTAGGAATAGTGTTAAGACTGAGCTTTTTAAGAGAACTCTGCAGTTTCTTATCGTCAGCAGCCGCATTCTTGTGAACAACCTTTTTCTTTCGACGAGCAGTCCCCTTACCACCGATGCGCACTTGATCACTCATACCCTTGAACTTCTCAAGCTTCTCTAAACGCGCTTTATCGATATCCATTTTGAAGCTTTATTAAACGATACCGACAGTCCGTTCACACAAGTCACGCCCAGGGTAACCTTGAAAAGAGCGTCCACGTTTTAGATCCGTATGGAAGAATTGACTGACTTCACATTTGTACTGAACAGAATCCGAATCTTTTGAACTCAGGTTGATGTATCCGTATCATACCTTTCTGATTCTGACTACCATGGATATCTTCATCTGTAGTGTGTGTCCATGGTTGAAAACCTGCTCCCTAGCTGGATTTGTGAACGAATTAACCCTTGTCAAATCTCTCCAGTTAATGGTATTGGTGCTGACTGTTATTGTTGCTGTTCATTGGTTATCTTCAGCACCTTCATCTTCTGTATATAAATCTGGAGGCCTGTCTTCGCCTCAGGTTGATATACATATATATATATATATATGTTTCAGGATTTCATCATGAGCTGACATTAGTTAGAGAACCATTGGAAAACCTGCCAGGGAGTACTGGACAGCTGTTTCGTCCTAGTTTGGGACTCTTCAGCAGTACGCACCCACTGAGATTCGAACCCGCGACCTTCCGGTTACAAGGCGAGCTCGTATACCATTAAGCCACCGGGACCCGATCCAATGGTCCTTGAATTCTAATGCAGTGTGATCAAAATAAAGTTTAACATTCTCCAACCTGGTTTCAGTCACTGTTTTTATGTGGATAACGAGTAAACCGGGATTTTCAGCACATGAGCCTAACTAACCTGAAAAGACTAATAAGGATCCTGAAATTGATAGTCAAATAAATTTCAACATGAAACAATAAACTGTAGCTATGCATACCATCAACCCCGATAAATTCAAAGAATTAATATTAATTTGTTTGATTCCCTATAAGTTCCATTAGAAAATAAGGGCTTTAAGCTAGATGTTTGAAGTTTCGGTAGCAGTGATGTTTAATTTTACGGGATGGAGTTGCTAGCCGCATGACTGACATTCTCTCTTTACCAGTTTGATTACTGGCTTAGCGAGGCGTTTGGCAGGAATTGAACCCTGAAGGACATACGTGATTGGTGAGAATTCTGCCTCAGTGCCACCGCCCACTCAGATTTATATTATCTCTTATCTAACTAAGTAAGTATATTGAATGACGTGATATAATTGCCGGGATTGGATAGAATTCATCTAAAAGTGAACGAAACTCAAGCTAACAACAGCAACTGTACGGAGTAGGCATTTAATCGGAGGTACTTTAAAAAAAATGATACAGCTAGTAGAATAAGATGCAGACTGAACGCTGCCTGAAAACAACATATCCAGCCACCAAGCTTGTATGTGTTTATCAAACAACTAGTTGTTTTAGACAATCAAAAGTGGAAAAATACCCACCTCATGTTACCTGCAACTGTGTCTACCGATTTAAATGTACTTGCCAAAGCACATACATTGGAAGAACAGAGAGAAGGGTAAGTGTCCGGATTTATGAACACATACCAAAGAACCTGAGAGTGAAAGGTCCGCAAGCATTAAATAGTGCGATTGCTCGTCATTTATTGGACACTGGTCATATTGTAGACAACCTGAAGTCGTTCAAAATAACCAACAGGCAAATGAAACCTAGCTTGTTACGCTTTGCTGAAGCAATTGCTATCAAACAACTTCAACGAAATCTATGTACGCAGAAAGAGACAGTGGTGAATCTTGCACTGCCCTGGTGATAACAAAAAAAATATACAACTTTCATGAGTCCCCCTTTTAATGTTTAGAAAACTCTACTCTCTCATCGAAACATGACTCACCCTACTTTGTTTCTTTTCTTCCTTTTTTTTATTGGCTTTTAAATAAGACGTTTGCTTTAGTTACGTAACCTACATTTTTGTTTTACTCTTTCCAGCTAAACCTTGTTTCTATACACACACGTATATATACGCAACCCTGTTTTTTGTTTCCAAGCCTAATTTTCTAATTATTCTATAAATAATCAGTGCTTGTAACTATTAATCAGTTAAATCATTCCGGACTGATGTTACTTTTAATTCCTACCAACCAATTACTCCTTGTGATCGTGGCAAAGTATGTTCACATCTTTAATGTAATTCATATTTTTTTAGCGTTCAGGTTGTAACCAGTTGGGAAGAAACCTCGAAATAATAGAAAATGAGCTCATATTATTATTATGCTTCGGTGGTATAGCAGTTAGGACGCTCGCTGACCATGCACATGGTCTGGGGTTCGATCCACGGCCGACGCACTCCTTTACGTCGCTAAGCCAGAAAGAATGCTGGTAAAGAGAGAAGGTTGGGCATGAGGCTAGCAACCCCATCCTGTAAAAATAATTACTACTGCTACAGGTACTTCAAGTCACTAGTTTGAAGCCCTATGTTCCACTGGGGAACGTGAAGGAAAAAAATCATAATACCCTGATACAATTGTTGTTCTTGCTTTGTTCAACTTTATTAATGGGAAGTATTGCATGAAGTTTTTGAAAAACAATTCAATCAGGAAGAGATAAAATTAAAAATTACCTAACTGGTGTTAAGAAAGATCAGGTTCATTGTAGATTTAGTGACATTGAGTAGAGAAATTTTTTGTATGTAGAGTTCGTGGTTTAACATGTTAATCGCCATTGCTTCTGAGGTTTAAATAAGTGACATTTTTTTTAAGCGAAGGTCCCGTTTATTCTGTAGGCGATATCTTTGAAGAAGGTTTGTAGGATAGCTTAATGTCCGGATTCGATGAAGTGTTCCGGGATAGAGTTGTAACCGGAGGATCTTTGTTTCTTTTAAAAAACTATACCGGTAAGTATTTGATTATACGTTTGAATAGTTGTGCGTCGGTGGCACAGTGGTTAGGACTCTCGCGGACCATGCATATGGTCCGGGGTTCGAGCCCACGCCGACGCACACCTGATATCTATGGTCGGCCTGTGAAATATGGGCTACCGATATCCACGCTGAAAATTCCATACTTGTACCAAAAATACGGTGTGTAATCAAGCTGTAATCAAAAAAAAAAAATAAACACTGAGTATGGTCGGCTTACTTAGCTCTACATGAGTAGGTGAACTGACTGATACATGTTGAGAATGTCAATATCGGTGGCAAATTTCTGATATTCGAAAGAGACTTCTTACCGATCCAGTATATTAAAGTTTCAAAATATGGAAATGAACCTTTTTTTAACATTCAACTAAGCCACAAATACTTGCGTTACATCGTAAAACACCGCGCGAATTTCCATGCAACATCTCAAAAATGTTACTACAGTGTATGTAAACACCGAGAACATGTTTTCATTCTACTCGTCCTCCCGCTCTCTTAGGGGAAATACACATTTGTACCCGTTTAATTCGTATTTTTCTTATGAAAAACCAAATATTATAAGGCCACTCTAACGGATTATCTTTCTAAAACTACACCCAAATTGTCAGTAATCTATTCATCTACCTATCTATCTATTTCGCCTGCATCTATTTGACTTTTACATAGCCTACTGGAAAAAAGGTTTGTTGTGTATCAGTCTCCGCTAGTTTCTTTATGAAAAAAATGCTTTACTGACTAGAGGCGAAAGAGAAGGCTGTCTTAAAGTCCAAACTCCTTCAGTGGTGGAAAACTGCCACCCCTACTTCCGAGTAGACTAGAAAAGCTCTGATTTAAGGTTTGATGATACTAGATGATTGCAGGCAATCGGCAATCAACCTTGCATGATCTAAATTTCCTGCTTGCCGATTGCCAGTCGTCAGCAAAGAGTATCCACAAGCTTGAAGGAACTTAAGGCCGAGACACGTCACACTAGTTACTAATCTCCGATTAAAATATCCGCTAGAGTCCAACAAGAGGTCAACCGTGAGCCTAAATAAGCCAATGGTAACTTCTCTGACTAGAGCACTGGGTTTGAATCTCAGAAGGCACATGAGTTTCTTCAAGGTAGCTGATACTTCTTGCTGACGATGGCCGATCGACAAGCACGAAATCAAGGTCAAAGATTTCCTGCCGACTGCCTTCAAGCGTCTAATATCATCAAATCAATGTACACCTTGATGGTGAGCTACCTAGAATGATGGACACATTGCAAAAGCGTAACTGATAGAATTCAGTCTACACCAAAGAAAAGACTAAACATATGATATAAGGTACTAGTGTCCAATCAAAAGATTTCAGATTTTAAAGACTCAGACTTCACTTTCACATAAACTGGAGATTTTTTCAGTATACGTAGTCGATTATTACCGTTTTGTCAAAAACAGAAACCGACTGCTAAAAAATGATTCCCCAGAACGTGACATAGAAAGGACAACAAAGCCATATACATCAAAGATGCTTCGAAAAGAATAGTTGCTGGGTAGTGACTTCATACGACTAAATTGAAACACTGTCGATAAGACAAGTGATAATAAATTGAAACTCAAATCTCTCCAAACAATATATATGCGAAGGAAAAGGAGAGATTCAGACGACTTATAAAGTATCGTTTAAAGTGAGGAGTTTTAAAAGAAGATATAGAACGAGGAATAGTACCAAAGGAATATTGAACGCATACCAAGTTATTTTTTCACTTATAGAAAGGAATGTCTACTTCTCACTCAGCGCTCAATTATTTTGCAACTATCCGATCAAATCTTGATCACAATTCGTATGAATATAGAAAGGAATGTTTAAGACCACATTAGTAAAAAAAAGGGTTGATTAAAAGCCTTCTGTATACACACAGTTTGGGTTTCTCCTTATGTTGTTGCAGAGCAACAGGTTCTGCTATGGATAGCAGATGGGGCAGCCGGGAACCCTTCGTTCGACTTAGCCACACAGCACAAATCATTTTTAGGGATTGTTAACTGATTGGGAATGATTTTGAAAGAAGCAAGAACTGCAGTTTTGCCTTCTCGTCAGCTGCGTACAGGGCAAATATATTATTAAATATATCAACAAAAACAATTTTAACATACTTGCACAGAATTCATTTTAAACAAAAATCAATCTATCAATATACGCATACACTAAAAATATATACATTTACAAATATGCAATATTAAACACTATTCCGAACAACAATAATAATCAAACACAATGGAAACTTCTCAGCATTACGCGTTCAGATGAAAGAGAGATGAAAAATACCCAGTTACCAAGGCAAGGCAAGACTGACAGCTGTTTCTTTCCGAACGCATAAATCAAGTTCCAGACACTTGTTGGAAATGTCTTCAAAAACTTGACAAAAGTTAAGCTCTTTTGACTGTCGATAACTTTGAACAACTTTTCGATGTTCACCTCATGATCCATATCAAGCAGTTGCCTGACGACGGCAATGTTTAAAGCATTCCTACACTTTAAATATGAGCTTCTTGGTACATGTTCAGAAATTCGTAAATATAGCCTTCTTTCTATCCTTCTAATGCAACTGCTTCCACAGATACATGTAAATTTGTGTGTACATTTGGTGTTAACATGAGAAGGATATCTATCGATTTTTGATTGCACCAAAGAGCAGGTCGTTCGATAGACGGGAACGAGCTTAGCTGCAGGATAGGCTCTGGCTAGTGATGTACTCGGCCTTCTATTGATCATTGCTGCAATGTTTTCACCTTAATAATCGAGCTGAATGTAGATTGCCTTTTTACTCACTGTTATTTGTTTTACATTTGTGAATTTAGATCTTCCATACTTGTTGATGAACCTTTGTGGTTACCCATCACTCTTCAATATCTTTTCGCAAAACTCAGATTCTTCCTCTAATTTCTCTATAGAGCAAATTCTCCTCGCTCTATAGTGCAGAGTCTTGACTAGTCCGCCTTCAAAGCTATTCGGACAATAGCTATTAAAATGTAAGTATTGTTCTTTTCAAGTCGGCTTTCGATAAATTGAATTCTGAAGACTACTTACTGTCTTCTAGGCGTCAGAAGAAGATTTTCAAAACGTGAACTTAAATGTTTCAACTTGGGTTTGGGTAGCCACAGAGGTAATTACAGGTAGACACTAAGTAGAAGTAGGGTAGAGAATTTATTTATTATTATTATTATTGTTCCCTTGGGTTCCTAGTGGAACATAAGGCTTCAACTGCAGGTCTCCATTTTCTTCTGTCTTCTGCTATACTTTTCGCCTGCATCCATGTGAATCCGTATTCTTTCAACTCCTCTTCACACGATCTCCTCAGGGTAGAGAATAATGCCATTTAAATTAGGACTAAAACTGAGCAAATAAATTGAATAGCGTAAAATAAGTGACTAGCAAGGGAGTGTTGGTCAAGTCAGCAGCAGTGGTAATCAGGTGTAGAAATTAAATCGGGTGTGGATAGAGAACAGTAAAGTTGAGAATGTAAAATAATACAATTGAAAAGAGACAGAAAAAAAAATAAAATTTACCTGTCAGGTAATAAGATAAATGACGTTCATTGCAAGTGTAGTGATTGAACGAACTCCTTCTGCATGCAGAAATCCGGACTTAGCAAGTGAATTACATTGCTTTCGCAGTTTAAAGAAGTCTGATTCGTACAATTTTAGGAAGGCTGCTACGCATTCTGTGAACGAATTCAAAGTTTGTTTGAGGGTGCAGCTCTCTCTACCTGTAATCACCTCTATTGCTACCCTGACCTATGTTGAAACATTTTAGTCGATTACATTACGTTATCTAAACTGCCAACTCAAAACCTGAGCTGTTAGCTTGTTCAATTCCAGTTTAATGACGACGTGTACAGACTAAAGGCAGCAATAGCTACAGAGTCTTCACTTGCTCCACTAACTGCCGACTGTTTCTTGTATACGTTACACTCAAATACCCTACAATCAGATATAAGTCAATTCGAAGATTGTAGGCATTCAATGAGTGATATTTTCGTCAATTCTGAAGCAAATGTTGATCTCAATGACATGCTTGAAGCACTTAACAGTACACATCAATTCATTAGTTCCACTCTGGAATGTGATTAAGAAGGGAAGCTCTCTCTTAATGCTTTGATCATCACCCACCTCACAAACAAATTGAGGTAATTGTGAATTGTAGAAGGACTTTTCATTCTCATTTTTCACGTTATAACTAGCTGTCAAAATACCGACAAATTAAAGTAGAATGAATTTCATCTTCGTAGAGTTGTTCCTACTGTAGGCAAAAACTTCCTGTATTCAAATATACGAAAACATATTTTCGAAAAGACGTTTAACAGACGTGTCTCATTGAGCGCAGTTGTTCTAACACACACTGAGCTCAGTATGTTGCCGCTCATAATCATATCACAGTGTATTTACGCAGTTCTACAGTTTTCTTACTTTGTATATTATTCCTCTTTCTCCACCTTTTTTGTTTGTCACAATTTTCTATATCATCGGTATAGGCGTAGAGTCATTTCGATTGAACATGTTCGGTGTTGGTTGATTGGATGAACAAACATCCAGTGATTAATTTGCCTGTCTTTCTCGCTTTCTTTTTGCTCAAGTATTAAAAATGTATAAGTATTTATAAGAGTGTGTCAGTTTCCTATCACATCCACTATCTTGTTTTCGTTTTATTTTTAACAGTTTAGTACGGCCACCTCACCTTGTTAGTTTTCTATCTCAGATGTGAATTGGATTCCGCCCACAATTTTTTTTTGATTACAGCTTGATGCCACACCGTATTTCCGGTACAAGTGTGAAATTTTCAGCATGTGATATCGGTAGCCCAAATTTTGCAGGCCGACCATAGATATCAGGTGTACGTGTCGGCAGAGGATCAAACCCCGGACCATGTAAATGGTCAGCGAGAGTCGTAACCACTGTGCCACCGACGTGCGTGAAGGACTGAGATTAAGGGTAGACTCAGATTAAGGGTAGAACATAAACTATACTATTCTCCAAGAGATAAACTTTGTCGAAAATCAAAACAAGTGATGATTAAGCGAAGAAACTCTTTTCAACAACAACGGATTTATTATCAAGCTGTAAAATCGCATCCATATAGTTTTTTTTTCAAGAAATCATATCCAGCGAGGGGATTGAATTATAGGTGTGAATGCATAAAATAAGAAAAAAGTAGTGTGAATTGTAATTCAAGTGTTTGTGCTGGACAGCTATTTTGTAATAGTTTGGGACTCTTCATCAGTAAGGACCCGCCGCGGTTCGAAACCAGGACCCTCTGGTTACAAGGTGAGCTCGTATACCATTTAGCCACTGAGACCCGATCTTATTGTCAGAAAATGAATTCTAACTTCTTCCAATTCATGACATATCGCAAAGTCTGGCCAATGTCTTCGGGGGCGAGTATTCGTCCTCACACCCGATCAGCGGCACCCTACTGGTTACGACCCAGGTAACTACTTACCTGAATAGGGCAAGCCGCTGGTGAGCATCTCATCGATATTCGAGTGTAGGTTTGTAGGAATTTGATTGGTTACAGGATTCCATCATGAGTGGGTACGTACTGATGAAGAGTTCCAAACTAGGGCGAAACAGCTGTCCAGCACTCCCAGGTTTTCCAATTGTTCTCTAACCAATGTCAGCCTATGATGAAATTCTGTAACCAGTCAACCGAATCCCTACAAACCAACACTTGGATAAAGTGTTTGTGATTATAATCATAGTTTAGTCTGCACTTATCAATTCACCTGCTCGTTTTGAGCTGGGTATATTGCTCGTTTAACTTGAGTTTTATCTCACAGGCTGCTAGAACACTAATTTGCATGGTTACGAATAGGTGAAAGTGAAGCAGTATGAAGTGCGATCATTAAACATCTGATCGATAATGCTCACCCTGTCTCTATAGCCTCCGCCTTTAAAGTCATCTACAAGGTGAAGGGTGATTTGCCCAAAACACTAAGTATCCAACTCATCTGTTGTATTGCTGGAACTTTGGCCATCGAAATAGAAAAGCCAGATCTCTGTGGCAGGAAAAGTTCATTCAACCCCTCCAACGTTATGAGTCTTAATCCCTCTATGCTAAAGTATCGCAATCCCTACATCACACTTTGGATCTACCTATTTTTCAGTTTGTCTGTTCACTTTGTATACTCTTCTAATATTACGTCACCTGTTACTACTAATACTATTCACACTTTGAATTGTTCTCGGTATTATTTCACTCGTTTCACTTGTCATTCTAAATCAGTTCTGTTTTTTAAACATTAAATTGTATGTTACAAAATTTCACACAGTGTAACGTAATGTTTTCATTTTTATTCGATTTGCCTACTAATCCTATAATTTCACATCAATTCCCAGTTCGAAACATCCTATGAATTATACTCCATATGAGAATAATTGTCTTATCACTTCACATCAACCTATGATTAAAATCACAAACATTTTAAAAATTTTAATTGCATTTCAAACCACTATTATTACTTGATATATTCACACATTTGATACAATTCGCTCACCGGATATAATTCCTTAAACATCATAAATATATATATACGGTTATACAGCTTGATAATAAATTTGTTTCAGGATTTCATCATGAGCTGACATTAGTTAGAGAACCATTGGAAAACCTGGGAGTACTGGACAGCTGTTTCGTCCTGATTTGGGACTCTTCATCAGTACGCACCCACTGGGATTCGAACCCGCGACCTTCCGGTTACAAGGTGAGCTCGTATACCATTAAGCCACTGGGATCTGATCCAATGGTCCTTGAATTCTAACTTCTGCCAATTCACAACATGGTGCGACCGCTAGCGGTCGGGTGTGAGGACAAATACTCGCCGAAGACATTGGCTAGCGGTCGCGCTATGTCGTGAATTGGCAGAAGTTAGAATCCAAGGACCATTGGATCGGGTCCCAGTGGCTTAATGGTATACGAGCTCGCCTTGTAACCGGGAGGTCCTGGGTTCGAATCCCGGTGGGTGCGTACTGATGAAGAGTCCCAAATCAGGACGAAACAGCTGTCCAGTACTCCCTGACTGGTTTTCCAATGGTTCTCTAACTAATGTCAGCTCATGATGAAATCATGAAACCAATCAAATCCCTACAAACCAACACTTGAATAAATTCGTTGTTGAAAAGAGTCTCTTCTCTGAATCACTTAATAATAATAATAATAATATATTCTCATTTTTTACATGAGAGACGCCAGTTTACAGGCATCATCAATTCGATAAGTTACACATAATATTAATAAGCATATTTAGTAAAGATAATATAATAAGGTACATTTTATTCCTAGCTATGTAGGGTACGCCAATTGTATAGGCATGCATAAATATTGTTTTAATAATTATAATATATTTCTCCCTGTTTATGCAAGAACATACCTATTGTACAGGCATGGATAAGTTGTCATATAAATTACACGTGATTTGATGTATAATGGATTTACAGTTTGGTTGTTCTTTCTGTCATTAGAGTCAGTCGGAACAGTCTGCTATAAAGTCTCTTTGTGTAGCACATAAAGAGATATAGAAATATTGTCTTCGCATTAACAAACAACCCAGACATCAGATGAATGTAATACAGATATATGGGAAAAATAAAGCTTGAAGTCAATTCTCCTATATAACTTTGTTGTGAACAACACACTTGGCTTAAAGATTATCAATGTATTATGTTGAGATCAGTGATATATATTTATTCCATTTTTCAGCAGTCTTATCGTAGTTTCATAACAGGAAAGAAATTTGATCGTGGATGCGAAAACTAGATAAGGTCATGATTTGTGTGTGTGATTTTCTGTGTGTCCCAATGGGATTTTTCATGAATTAAACCGAAATAAACATTTTCGGTTTACTGACGCCACAGATCCCAGAAAGAAATACAGGATTTCATCATTAGCTGACATTGGTTAGAGAACCATTGGAAAACCAGCTAGGAGTACTGGCCAACTGTTTCGTCCTAGTTTGGAACTCTTCATCAGTACGCATCCGCAGGGGTTCGAACCTAAGACCTTATGAGGTTGCATACTATTAGGTCACTGTGACTCGATTGAATGGGTCCCAGGGTGATAAACGAGCTCGCCTTGTAACCAGAATTACGCCATTAAAATATATATATATTTCTCTATTCTTATATACAATACGTTACTTAGAAAACAGCAAATTTCAGTGAGCTCCTCAAGTTCGAAACTGGAAGGGCTGCCCAGATAGCCGAAGACATGAGAAGATATGGAGTAGAAGTGTTAGGAATCTGTAAGAGCAGATGAAATGGATGTTGAAGGTGTCAACAATCAACTGGAGAGACAATAATCTACTTCGGTCACCCAGAGGACAACCATGAGCACACCAAGAGAGTGGCCATCATGATGTCAAACAACAGCAGCCGAAGCTCTCATGCAGTGGGAACTAATCTCCTGCAGGATAATGACAGCCAGGTTCGACTCAAAAGGAAGGAAAGTTACAGTCATTCAATGCTATGCGCCTACAAACGTCTCGGAACAAGAGAAGAAGGAGGATTTTTAAAGACAACTACAAACACTAATGGACAACGCAGCAAAATCCAACAGCTATCACCATCAACGGGAGGGATTTGAAAGAGATTACTTCATTCCTTTACTTATTTAATGAGCATTGTCTCAACTGCACGCAGTCGGAACGGACGAGGATGTTAAATCGAGCGAGGATCGGGAAGGCGAGAAACACATCAACATCATCAACCTGAAACCAATCTGGAAATCGTCGTCACTCAGCCAGATCAACAACAAAATTCCGTCGGATTTTCAATACAAACAAACGTCACTTCTTCTATGCGGAACGGATCAGAAACTTGGCGGGCCGGAGGGTCACAGAGAATTTTCCCAACAGGCCAACTCAGACCTTTATCAACCAACGGCTGTATTCGTTGGCTCTAAACTGAAGATCAGATGGCCGGACCGGAAAGAATCACCAACTGGAAACTATGGGAACAAACAAACAAAACAAGAAACAATCGCCAACCAACAAATATGCAGGAGAAAGTGGAGATGACACACTGGACACTCGCTGAGGAGGTCGCTGTGTGACATCGCGTGGGCGTCAGGCCATTGTTCGAGTGGAACCAGGCCGAAAGGGAAGTGGCGAGTGGGACGTCAGTGCGAGGGTGAAATGAATGAGAAAGTGTGAAGAGGAGTTGAAACAGTATGGATGGTGAACATGGATGCAGGTGATGAGTACAGCAGAAGACAGAAGCAAGTGAAGACGTTTAGCTGAAGCCCTATGTTCCACTAGGAACCTGAGAGGACAACAGTACTAATAAAGCATATGAGAAATGGAATAATTATGCTGGAGGATGAACACAAGAAGGTGTGGGAGATTCTATTGTAATTCATACATTCATATATCTGTTCTTTTTGCTTTTTATTCCATCACATTCCCAGTGGAATATAGTGCTTCAAGCTAGAGGCTTGAAGTTTGACTAGCAGTGGTGTTTAGTTTTCAAAAGATGGGGTTAGTAGCCTTATGCCAAACCTCACCTCTTTGCCAGTCTTATAACTGGCTAAGCGTGCAAGGTGAACGAGTTGGTCCAGTGGACGGGGATCAAACCACGAACTACATGAGGCGTGGGCGGCGAGCATCTTCCTGCGGTGCCAACGACGCACCAATTATAAAGCTGAAAACGTCAGAAAGAGAAATTTCTTCACTTAATTCTTTGTGTTTTTTATATCTCAGCGGAGATTATTAACTTAAATGATTAACACTACTCCTGTTAATATAATCAGACAAGGATTACTGTAGTATGTGAAGGAGTATAAAAATTCAGAATTCAAAATCAGGTGATGTGTATTCTGTCATATAGATACTTATAGACGATAATGAATACTAAATGGAATGGGAAAATGTATAAATTTCAAACAGAGAAAACGCCAGAGTAACCAGGGGATTTCTAGTAGCCTGATAATGTAAGTAAGTGAGGGTTAAAAAGCACCTCATTATTGTTGATCACGGATTGATATGAACCATAGAAAACTGGCTAAGAAGTACTGGACAGCTGTTTCAACCTAGTCTGGGAATCATCGATACTTTGCACCCACCGGGGTTCGAACCTAGGACCTTCCGGTTATAAGGCAAACTGGCTCATATGCCATTCAGCCACTGGGACCCGATTCAATGGCCAGTGCATGAATTCTAACTTCTACCAATTCGTGATTCAGCGCGACCCCAACCATTGTTGTAGGTGTGACATTCATCCTCACATGTGACATCTGGATGGACTTTCCTGGTCGTGACTTCTCACTAGAACTCCAGGAAACTCCATGATGTAATCAAAAACATTAACGAGAGTCAGATAAATTTTCAAGACCTGATATGTAGGGATTTGTAACCTGAATTGAAAAATGGATCAACTCTTTTAAATGCACATCTTTGTATTTTTAATTCGGATCAATTCCTCTGATGAAATCTAGGTCAGTTTGACGAAAACAGGAAACGTTGGAATTACTTATTTTAGTTTCACTGAGAACCTAATTTTTACACGTGTATACTTCACTCACTCATGGCCCAGTTATATTGTTGAACTATTCGGTCATATTTTGACCGCAGTTCCGTGAATGTACTACGTTATGTAAAGTGTAATCTAGAAGATGACTTACTTGATATTAGAAATACATAATAGATGGCAAATAAGATGTGTGAGAATGCAATTTTATTTTATTTTTTTTAATTTTTGTACCTTTATGTTCTCAGTGGAAAATTGGGCTTCAAGTTGCAGTCTTGAAGTTTCAGTAACAGGGGTATAAATGTTTACGGGATCAGAGATTGATAGCTTCATGTTCAACCTTTCCTCTTTATTACTGGCTTATCGAGGTAAAGTAGTGGGTCGGTCGGGGGTTGAACCTTGGACAATCTGTGTGGTCCCCTGTGCCACCGACGCACGCAGTGTTGTTATTAAACAATAATACAATGAAAATAATAAAACTAATTCGAGTGAACATACACAAAACTGATGGGGGAAATGATGATAAGTACGCTAATTTGGAAACGGCTGAACAAGTGAATGCATGTAGTGCTTTTGAACGTAGACGTCCAGTTACAGTTTCGTGATTAATCAATCCATTTCTTTCTACATATTTATTGAACAGTTGATTCCTGCTGGGTTGGTTCGTCGTGCCCAAATATCTCTGCTAGTGATCTTATCTGGCCGGCTGTTCACCTTGAATGTTGAGCGAAGAAAGCTGTTGATGAAGGTTTGTAGTTTGTTTGAGGTGTTCTTCATGACACGCCAAGTCTCTGATCCGTATAGTGAGTAGCACCTACTTCACATTAGAGTTGAAAATCCACATCTTAGTTTTCATGCTGAGTGCTGAATGTTTATCTTCACACACACACACTTGAGAGTGATGATAGCTTGCCTTGCTTTCCCGATACTCGCCGCTCTGATATCCACTTCAGTTCCATCTGCCTGTAGTTGGAACGATGCTTCCCAGGTAGGTGGGTAGGTGAAGGAGATTGTTTCTTTCAGGTTCCTCCAATTTATACTGATTGTTATCTGTTGTTGGTGCTGTTGCTGTTGGCCAGGAATCATTATCAACTCTGTCTTTTCTATGTTCACCTGAAGTCCTATCTTTGATGCTTCTTCTGCCAACTTGTTGCTTTTCACTTTCACAACTTCTAATTTGTAGAAAATCAGACATATATCACATCGGTGAAATCCAGATCATTCAAGTTTTTTTGTACGGGCTTCTTTTTATGCCTGTTTTCTCGCTAACCACCGTCTGTCGCATTATTCAGTCTACCGCAATCAAGAAACTAATCACTTGAGATAGTAGGCAGCCTTGTCTTACTCCCGTCTTTACTTCGAAGGATTCCGTGAGTTTACCTTTGTAGAATTACTGGGCTTGCAGCATCGTCGTACAACTGTTGGATGAGGTTTATCTGTCTGTCTGTTTTCGACATAGAACTTTGCACAAATGTGCGGAAGTTCAAGTCGCCACATTCCGTGTAGCACGCGAAGCAAGAGAAGAAAGTACAAGAAAAGCATAATAGAAACAGTGAGCAGAGGTGTGAGACAAAGGAGTAATAAAGAAATACAAAACAGTTTCATTGAAGATCATAAGTCACAGGGAGTGGATGCATCTGCGCCACTGAGAACGATTTTGAGCCATGTCACCAATTGTTTCCAACCATAGATTTTTACCGTCCCGAGGACCCCAGCCTGGAAGTCTACACCTTCCTACGTGGCTTAGACCAACTGTTGTGGATTTCATTGACTGATGCCAAGTTTTTGTTTGACCGCCGCTAGCTTTTTTCCAGCCTGACCCTATATCCGCTAACATTGCTCGTCGAGGGAGGCGATGGCTTGGCATACGTAACACATGTCCTAACCATCTCAGTCTTTGTAGCTTCACGACTTCGTCGATTGATTTCCCCTGTTTACCTAGAACTCTACGCCTAACCTCCATGTTGCTCACCTTATTATGCCACTTTACACGGGAAATAGAACGCAGGCACCTATGATCAAAGACAGCTAGTCTTTTCATGTCTTCCACTCTCAGTGGCCAGGTCTCACAACCATAAAGGAGGACGGAGCGGACTGATGAGCAGTACACCCGCCCTTTGGTCGATAGTCGAACATCTCGTCTACGCCAGAGTCGGCGTAAACTAACAAATGCGAAACGAGCCCCTTGTATTCGTGCTGAGATTTCGTCAGAGATCAGCCCGTTGGGGCTGATGGTACTTCCCAAATAAGTGAAGCGGTCAACGTGCTCTACCACTTCACTTCCTATTTTTAAACTAGGCGTCGATGTAGTCCAGTCCTGTAACATCATCTTGCATTTGGCGGGAGCGAATCGCATGCCAAACATTCGTAGATTGCGGCTCAAGGTGTTTAGAAGACTCTGCATTTCGTCAGCGTCTTCGCCTAGAAGGACTATATCGTCTGCATATTCCAAGTCAACGAGATTATTCCCGGTAGCAAGTCAATCCCTGAGTCGCTGAAGTCACCTAGGGTTAAGTCCATTAACACATCTATGATGAAGTTGAATAGAAAAGGAGATAATGGGCATCCTTGACGGACACCACTGGTCGTCATCAGTTCAGATGACAGCTCGCCGTAAGCCCTCACCTGGCTGTATGAGTACGAGTAGAGTGCCTTAATCAGTGCAATATATTTTCTTGGAATTCCCTTTACAGCCAAGCATCTCCAGAGAACTTCCCGATCGACAGAGTCGAATGCTGCCTTTAGGTCAAGAAATATAATGACTGTTGGACGCCGGTAGGAATGCCTATGTTCTAGAATCTGTCGGAGGGTGAAGATATGATCAATACACCCTCTTCCTGGTCTAAAGCCTGCCTGGCTCTCTCGTGTTTGTGCTTCCCGAGCACCACTCAGTCTACGCATGATTATTGAGCCTAAGACTTTAGATACTATATTAGTCAAGCTAATCCCTCTGTGATTATCACAGGAAGACTTGTCTCCCTTCTTGTATATGGGGATAATCAGTGACTTACACCAACCCGATGGGACTTCTTCTGATTCCCAGACGCTGCCTAGTACCTCAGTTAATCCGGACAGTAAGCTGTCTCCACCGTACTTAAATACCTCTGGAGTCATTCCATCAGGTCCCGCTGCTTTGCCTAGTTTCAGATTGGTGACAGCTTTAGTAACCTCAGTTAGTGACGGAGGACCTGTGTCTATATCCCATTCAGGGAGGTGTTGGATGCTCGGAAGGTTGAGCGTGGCTGTGGGCAAATTAAACTGCTCCTCATAATGCTCTTTCCAACGATCCAGTCGTCTATCCTGGAGCTAATTATAGTGCCATTTTTTTCCGAGATTGTCTCACTAATGATTTGTCTTCTCCCACCCGTTTCCCTGATGAGTCCAAAGAGTTGCCTGGTGTTGCCTATCCTCGAAGCTTTCTCCATCTCTTTGGCTTTTGTCGCCCACCACTGTTCACGGTCCTTGCGGAGACTTTTCGTAAGTTTCCTCTTGTGCAGCTTTCGCTCCTCATTGAATTCGGAGCTCGCCGGAATAAGTCTTCTAGCATCTATCAGTTCGGATGAGGCGGTGGAGATCCAGTGGTTTTTACTCACCTTTGGGTTTACCTTATTCACAGCTTTTACAGCTGTATCTATGGCTGCCTGGATATTTTTCCAAGCTTCTTCAGGGTGAGCACAGCTGTCGAACACAGATATGTGTTTAGCTAGTTCTTCCTGAAATACGGATTTAGTTTCCTGATCGAGCTGGGGACGTGATGGTTTTACCGCCAGCTGTTTCCTACGTCCGTTCAGTCGTAAGCACACCCGAGCGCGGACCAGTGCATGGTCGGTATCTACGCACGTGTTCCAGAAGGAGCGACAATCTCCTACCGACCCACGCCAACGATAGCTTATTGCTATGTGGTCTATTTGTGTCCAGCGTTGGTTTGATGAAGGGGGTCTCCAAGTCAAACAGTGTCTCTCCTTGTGTTTAAAGTTAGTGCTTACAAGAAACAAATGATTATCAGAGCAGAACTGTAGGAGACGGTCACCGTTGTCGGTTCGCTGGCACGGACTCCATAGGTGCCACCGACATCCTTCTCAGATTGACACAATTTCCCTACTTGAGCGTTAAAGTCACCAGCTAGAACGACTATGTCTGAGCGTTTAGCCTTTCCACCAAACTAGACAGCTTTTGGTAGAACTCATCCTTCGTTTCATCTGAACTGCAGTCAGTGGGGGCGTAGGCGGAGATTACGAAAAGGCATCGGCGAGTAGTGCAGTCCTTCCTCCTTCTTACTGATCCGTTCAGGCGGACAGCACACATTCGGCTATCTACCGGGATCCAGTCAAGCAATGTCTTTTCTGCCCTAGTACTCAAAGCTATCCCTACGCCAGCTAATCCTCGTGAACTAGCTGTGGCATCTCCTGACACCCTCAAGGTGAATTTTGCAGATTCAACCTGTTGGCCAGGTGGGGTTAGGTGAATAACCACACTTGGGTCTTGTATGCGTGTTTCTGAAACACAGCATACATCAATGGCTCGTGATGCCAGGGTCTTGGCTAGTGATGCTTGTTGTCCTATTTGGCAAAGTGTCCTAACATTAAGAGCTCCTATATGAAATTGGTGGCGCGGCTTTAAGAGGCTGTCGGTGGTGGTTTTTTGGCTTCCATCGTTTTTAGTGGACGCAGAGTGGAGAGGAAGTGGAGAGCTATCAAGTCGAGGAGTTGCATCAGTGGAAGGAAGGCAAGATGATAGAGATGAAGATGAAGACAAAGATGAGTGAGTAATAGAGGTTTATAATTGTTGGTGACACCCAGTAGTAGCGAAGGAATCAAGGACAGAGGTACTCAGCAGTAGATCTCCATATCATTCACCTCTCTGGCAACTTTCTTAGCTGTCTTCAGTACTGCCTACAACCTTTTGCTTTTCTTATGGCACAATGACACCTATGCTTAATTAGCTGCTACATATTCGAGTTTCGCGCAACGGTCTGAGGCATTTGATGTTTTCTTTAGCATGTGCTAAGTTCACATTGATTTCCATTCCGATGTTTCTTGTGCGACTGGATGTTGGTTACTTCATTTCCAGAATCCTTGATTGCCCATCATTTCCGGAAATATGAAAGCCATTATTAATATATACATATATAAATGGTTATTACTCTTCCAAGCAACTTACCATACATTACGCTAATATCCAAATGAAAAACCGCCAGAGAAGACATACAGCAGTAGGCTTATAATTATCACGATATTCTATTTCATCAGTTTCAACATCACAATGGTCTAATCAATTGCATTCTTAACACACAGATATAGACAGAGCTGTTGGATAACTTTGGTATTGATAGTATTTCTCCTTTGTTACCTGTTGAGTCACCTAAAAGGAAAGAAGGCATTCAACGATGAGACACTTTTCGGCGAATTGATTCACTGAGCTGTACAATCGCATATATATATATATATATATATATATATATATATATACAATTTTGTTTGTGTGTGTGTACATTAGATTTATAAAGTTTAGATAATCATGTAATGTAAGTATTATTTGGCTTGGAGACAAACGTTAAGATAGAATAGAATTGATTAAGTGAGTTGGATGACGTAATACAGTTGAGTAGAATTCAGAGTACGTCAGGTTGGAAACAGTGTTAATGAGTGGTGGTTAAAATTAAATAAGGGTGGGGTTAGAGAATAATACAGTTGAAAATAAGTAAGCTGATCGGATGACGTAACATAGTTGACTAGGAATTGGACTTGGGTCAAGTTACCAACATTGTTAATGAGGGTAGAGATTACAAAAGGGTAGGGTAGAGAATAATAATATAAATGAGATGAAATAATTTAATGATGTGTGTATATATATAAATATAGTTGACAGAAAATACAGGTTTCAAGGGTGAGTGTAATCAGGGTGTGTGAGGCAATATGAAAATAAACCAACGAATGGGGCGGTCTAGACTTAAGTTCAAGGTTGAAAATAACAACAATAAGAATGATTGTAAAATAATAACGATGATATGGTGTAAAATTAAATTAAATGTACTATTGGTGAATGATTATCAAATAATAATAATGAATATAATGAAGTGGAATGAACAGGATTTTGTAAATACTATAGTAAGTTAGAAAAGCACTATTTAAACCTAAGGTAATAAAATCATAAGAAAGGTCATGAAATTATAAAAGTCGAAAATGAACGTTTGTCAATGAAACAGAGGAATAGAAGAAGGAAAAGAAAAGAAAAGAAAATCGCGAAAGGAATTTATAGTGTTAATGGAGGATTTGTTGGCTTTATTGTAGGCCAAGGTAAACATAGAGGTTGAACATACTTCTTCTGTATGCAGAGGGATGGTCTTCTGGTATTAATTGCAACTGCTTCAGCTACTGACAGAAGACGTAGTCGAGCTCCTCTGGATAAATTACTAGGAACACGGTAAATAACTGAGAACGCTTGGTCAAGTTTTATCCGGTGTCCAGTATCTACCAAGTGGGCTAAGACTGCACTATTTATGCCTTTGGTTACTCCTTTACTCAACCATACAGGTACATGTTCACGTGCGCGCATGGATAAAGCCCTCTGAGTACGGCCAATATAACTAGCTCCACATGAGCAGTTGAATTCGTAGATGCACATTGATGAGGCCATCTTTGGTAATTTATCCTTTACTTGCTGTGTGAGTACTGGTTTAGTTGAGAAGTTTAGTACCAATTTAGCTGCGGGAAATGTTCTATCTATTGCTCTATTGAGTCGACACTTTAGAATGTCAGCTGCGATTTCCCCTTTGTAACTTAACTTAAGATACAAAGGTTTCTTGTCTACGGTATCCACCTTTTCCCTGTCTATAGGTATTGACATATACTTTCTTAGGAAGCTCTGTGGATATCCATTCTCTTGCAGTGTGAGTTTTAGTTTATGCATTTCTTCCTTAATGCATTCCTCTGAGCATATTCGTTTTATTCTGTAGCTAAGACACTTAACTAAGTTTCTTTTATGCTGAATCGGTGTGAAACTATGGAAATGGGTGTACTGACCCGTCCAAGTTTTCTTTCTAAATAATTTCCTTTGTAGATATCCATCTGTCTTCATGGTAAGTAGGACGTCTAGGAAAGGTAAACTGTTATTGTCTTCTTCTTCACATGTAAACTGAATAGTTGGGTGAACACTATTAACGGTATTCAGAAGCTCTTGTTTATTAAGATTTCTATTACAAACGATAAACGTATCATCTACGTATCGACAATAATAGTCAAACCCTTTAATCGTGTCTTTGAGTGGACCATTTTCAAGCTTTGCCAGGAAAATATCCGCTAGCAAAGGGCCCAAAGGTGATCCCATGGCTACCCCATCAACTTGTCTATAAAAACCATTATTGAACATAAACTGAACGTTCATAGTGCACTTCAATAATAATTCTTTGACCTTTTCGGGTGGGATTCCTACATCTATTTTCTTTTCTATCAGCTGGTCACATATGTAGTTGACTGTTTCAAGCAGTGGGACATTGGTGAATAATGATGCTACATCCAGTGACATCATTTTCTTTCCCTTTACATTCAAGCTTTTGGTAGTTTCCACAAAGCTGAATACGTCTTTTACACTGAATTTCACTACTTCGCGATGTAGTGGTTCTAGTGCCTTTACCAACCACTTAGCTGTAGAATGATAAGGGGATTGGCACATATCTAAGATGGGACGTAGTGGTACCCCCGGCTTGTGAACTTTCGGTAAACCATAAAGTCTTGGTGTGTGCGTACCTGAGGGTTTCAATTCGTCGAGTGTTTCTTTAGGAATCAGATTACTCTCAACTAATGATTTTAGTGTCTTGGCCCTCTCATTCTGTCCCATGTTGTTATTGACCATGCATATTAAAAAAACTATATGACTATGTGACTATTGTTTCATCCCATCTTATACTTGTTCCACAATACACTTTCTGATATGATTCTAATTCGCCTTTACTGGCTATTGTATGCTTACATTAATGGATTTATAATTGTAGAGCCTGAAGAAGAATTTATTGAAAACAATTGTTCGCTCTAAATATTTTGTTCTGAATAAATTATGGGAATATTTAATTTACTGAAATCTAGTGAGCATCCCGTAGCTCTAAAGGTACTTAATGAGTACCTGAAGTATAGTGCTAGGCTCATAGAAGCGAAAACGCATATGGAATTTATTCGAAATTGTATTGTGAACAACAGGTATCCTAAATTATATTCAAAATCCCTTCGTCGATGCAAAACACGACCGAATCAGAAGTCACTAAAGCGATTCGCCGTTAATCAAATCGAATCACTTCAAGTTTATATATCTGAACTAGAGAGAAATATTTCTCAAAGACTTTACGCCGTCGATGAACTTCCTCAAAACCTGAAGGATTTATTTATTAACTACGTTAATGAAGTTCAAAAAACTCGAGAAAGCAAGAAATTGATATTATTAACTAAAGGACTAGATACAGAAACGACCGAAACTCATTTTCCAATTGACTATAACCGGTACGTCTTCAATTTTTCCTCTGTATGCTTAGATAAGACACAGCTTGAAGCCTTATCTCTCGGTTTAAAATTCTGTGACAGACGTAATCAGGTTGATCATTTAGAGACTGATGTCCAATTTGAAAACCTATTTACCCAGACAAGCGACCTAACTCCTACGTCCAAGTATGAGCTAGAAAGATTTAAAAGTACCCTAATCGATTCCTGCTACCAGTTTAAGAGCAGCAAACATCCCGCCAACAGTCTACTTACAAAGAAACACCGAGAGGCATTACGTGACCTCAAAAAGAACGAAAATCTGATAATAACTAGACCTGATAAAGGATCTGGCACAGTTATCATGAATAAGAGTGATTATTTAGACAAAATGAATATCATTCTAAACGACCATACGAAATTTCAAAAGCTAAGCAGTTGTAAAGACACAACGGAGGCAACCGAACGCCAAATGGCCAAGACACTAAAATCATTAGTTGAGAGTAATCTGATTCCTAAAGAAACACTCGACGAATTGAAACCCTCAGGTACGCACACACCAAGACTTTATGGTTTACCGAAAGTTCACAAGCCGGGGGTACCACTACGTCCCATCTTAGATATGTGCCAATCCCCTTATCATTCTACAGCTAAGTGGTTGGTAAAGGCACTAGAACCACTACATCGCGAAGTAGTGAAATTCAGTGTAAAAGACGTATTCAGCTTTGTGGAAACTACCAAAAGCTTGAATGTAAAGGGAAAGAAAATGATGTCACTGGATGTAGCATCATTATTCACCAATGTCCCACTGCTTGAAACAGTCAACTACATATGTGACCAGCTGATAGAAAAGAAAATAGATGTAGGAATCCCACCCGAAAAGGTCAAAGAATTATTATTGAAGTGCACTATGAACGTTCAGTTTATGTTCAATAATGGTTTTTATAGACAAGTTGATGGGGTAGCCATGGGATCACCTTTGGGCCCTTTGCTAGCGGATATTTTCCTGGCAAAGCTTGAAAATGGTCCACTCAAAGACACGATTAAAGGGTTTGACTATTATTGTCGATACGTAGATGATACGTTTATCGTTTGTAATAGAAATCTTAATAAACAAGAGCTTCTGAATACCGTTAATAGTGTTCACCCAACTATTCAGTTTACATGTGAAGAAGAAGACAATAACAGTTTACCTTTCCTAGACGTCCTACTTACCATGAAGACAGATGGATATCTACAAAGGAAATTATTTAGAAAGAAAACTTGGACGGGTCAGTACACCCATTTCCATAGTTTCACACCGATTCAGCATAAAAGAAACTTAGTTAAGTGTCTTAGCTACAGAATAAAACGAATATAATGAAGTGGAATGAACAGGATTTTGTAAATACTATAGTAAGTTAGAAAAGCACTATTTAAACCTAAGGTAATAAAATCATAAGAAAGGTCATGAAATTATAAAAGTCGAAAATGAACGTTTGTCAATGAAACAGAGGAATAGAAGAAGGAAAAGAAAAGAAAAGAAAATCGCGAAAGGAATTTATAGTGTTAATGGAGGATTTGTTGGCTTTATTGTAGGCCAAGGTAAACATAGAGGTTGAACATACTTCTTCTGTATGCAGAGGGATGGTCTTCTGGTATTAATTGCAACTGCTTCAGCTACTGACAGAAGACGTAGTCGAGCTCCTCTAGATAAATTACTAGGAACACGGTAAATAACTGAGAACGCTTGGTCAAGTTTTATCCGGTGTCCAGTATCTACCAAGTGGGCTAAGACTGCACTATTTATGCCTTTGGTTACTCCTTTACTCAACCATACAGGTACATGTTCACGTGCGCGCATGGATAAAGCCCTCTGAGTACGGCCAATATAACTAGCTCCACATGAGCAGTTGAATTCGTAGATGCACATTGATGAGGCCATCTTTGGTAATTTATCCTTTACTTGCTGTGTGAGTACTGGTTTAGTTGAGAAGTTTAGTACCAATTTAGCTGCGGGAAATGTTCTATCTATTGCTCTATTGAGTCGACACTTTAGAATGTCAGCTGCGATTTCCCCTTTGTAACTTAACTTAAGATACAAAGGTTTCTTGTCTACGGTATCCACCTTTTCCCTGTCTATAGGTATTGACATATACTTTCTTAGGAAGCTCTGTGGATATCCATTCTCTTGCAGTGTGAGTTTTAGTTTATGCATTTCTTCCTTAATGCATTCCTCTGAGCATATTCGTTTTATTCTGTAGCTAAGACACTTAACTAAGTTTCTTTTATGCTGAATCGGTGTGAAACTATGGAAATGGGTGTACTGACCCGTCCAAGTTTTCTTTCTAAATAATTTCCTTTGTAGATATCCATCTGTCTTCATGGTAAGTAGGACGTCTAGGAAAGGTAAACTGTTATTGTCTTCTTCTTCACATGTAAACTGAATAGTTGGGTGAACACTATTAACGGTATTCAGAAGCTCTTGTTTATTAAGATTTCTATTACAAACGATAAACGTATCATCTACGTATCGACAATAATAGTCAAACCCTTTAATCGTGTCTTTGAGTGGACCATTTTCAAGCTTTGCCAGGAAAATATCCGCTAGCAAAGGGCCCAAAGGTGATCCCATGGCTACCCCATCAACTTGTCTATAAAAACCATTATTGAACATAAACTGAACGTTCATAGTGCACTTCAATAATAATTCTTTGACCTTTTCGGGTGGGATTCCTACATCTATTTTCTTTTCTATCAGCTGGTCACATATGTAGTTGACTGTTTCAAGCAGTGGGACATTGGTGAATAATGATGCTACATCCAGTGACATCATTTTCTTTCCCTTTACATTCAAGCTTTTGGTAGTTTCCACAAAGCTGAATACGTCTTTTACACTGAATTTCACTACTTCGCGATGTAGTGGTTCTAGTGCCTTTACCAACCACTTAGCTGTAGAATGATAAGGGGATTGGCACATATCTAAGATGGGACGTAGTGGTACCCCCGGCTTGTGAACTTTCGGTAAACCATAAAGTCTTGGTGTGTGCGTACCTGAGGGTTTCAATTCGTCGAGTGTTTCTTTAGGAATCAGATTACTCTCAACTAATGATTTTAGTGTCTTGGCCATTTGGCGTTCGGTTGCCTCCGTTGTGTCTTTACAACTGCTTAGCTTTTGAAATTTCGTATGGTCGTTTAGAATGATATTCATTTTGTCTAAATAATCACTCTTATTCATGATAACTGTGCCAGATCCTTTATCAGGTCTAGTTATTATCAGATTTTCGTTCTTTTTGAGGTCACGTAATGCCTCTCGGTGTTTCTTTGTAAGTAGACTGTTGGCGGGATGTTTGCTGCTCTTAAACTGGTAGCAGGAATCGATTAGGGTACTTTTAAATCTTTCTAGCTCATACTTGGACGTAGGAGTTAGGTCGCTTGTCTGGGTAAATAGGTTTTCAAATTGGACATCAGTCTCTAAATGATCAACCTGATTACGTCTGTCACAGAATTTTAAACCGAGAGATAAGGCTTCAAGCCTTGTCTTATCTAAGCATACAGAGGAAAAATTGAAGACGTACCGGTTATAGTCAATTGGAAAATGAGTTTCGGTCGTTTCTGTATCTAGTCCTTTAGTTAATAATATCAATTTCTTGCTTTCTCGAGTTTTTTGAACTTCATTAACGTAGTTAATAAATAAATCCTTCAGGTTTTGAGGAAGTTCATCGACGGCGTAAAGTCTTTGAGAAATATTTCTCTCTAGTTCAGATATATAAACTTGAAGTGATTCGATTTGATTAACGGCGAATCGCTTTAGTGACTTCTGATTCGGTCGTGTTTTGCATCGACGAAGGGATTTTGAATATAATTTAGGATACCTGTTGTTCACAATACAATTTCGAATAAATTCCATATGCGTTTTCGCTTCTATGAGCCTAGCACTATACTTCAGGTACTCATTAAGTACCTTTAGAGCTACGGGATGCTCACTAGATTTCAGTAAATTAAATATTCCCATAATTTATTCAGAACAAAATATTTAGAGCGAACAATTGTTTTCAATAAATTCTTCTTCAGGCTCTACAATTATAAATCCATTAATGTAAGCATACAATAGCCAGTAAAGGCGAATTAGAATCATATCAGAAAGTGTATTGTGGAACAAGTATAAGATGGGATGAAACAATAGTCATATAGTCATATAGTTTTTTTAATATGCATGGTCAATAACAACATGGGACAGAATGAGAGGGCCAAGACACTAAAATCATTAGTTGAGAGTAATCTGATTCCTAAAGAAACACTCGACGAATTGAAACCCTCAGGTACGCACACACCAAGACTTTATGGTTTACCGAAAGTTCACAAGCCGGGGGTACCACTACGTCCCATCTTAGATATGTGCCAATCCCCTTATCATTCTACAGCTAAGTGGTTGGTAAAGGCACTAGAACCACTACATCGCGAAGTAGTGAAATTCAGTGTAAAAGACGTATTCAGCTTTGTGGAAACTACCAAAAGCTTGAATGTAAAGGGAAAGAAAATGATGTCACTGGATGTAGCATCATTATTCACCAATGTCCCACTGCTTGAAACAGTCAACTACATATGTGACCAGCTGATAGAAAAGAAAATAGATGTAGGAATCCCACCCGAAAAGGTCAAAGAATTATTATTGAAGTGCACTATGAACGTTCAGTTTATGTTCAATAATGGTTTTTATAGACAAGTTGATGGGGTAGCCATGGGATCACCTTTGGGCCCTTTGCTAGCGGATATTTTCCTGGCAAAGCTTGAAAATGGTCCACTCAAAGACACGATTAAAGGGTTTGACTATTATTGTCGATACGTAGATGATACGTTTATCGTTTGTAATAGAAATCTTAATAAACAAGAGCTTCTGAATACCGTTAATAGTGTTCACCCAACTATTCAGTTTACATGTGAAGAAGAAGACAATAACAGTTTACCTTTCCTAGACGTCCTACTTACCATGAAGACAGATGGATATCTACAAAGGAAATTATTTAGAAAGAAAACTTGGACGGGTCAGTACACCCATTTCCATAGTTTCACACCGATTCAGCATAAAAGAAACTTAGTTAAGTGTCTTAGCTACAGAATAAAACGAATATGCTCAGAGGAATGCATTAAGGAAGAAATGCATAAACTAAAACTCACACTGCAAGAGAATGGATATCCACAGAGCTTCCTAAGAAAGTATATGTCAATACCTATAGACAGGGAAAAGGTGGATACCGTAGACAAGAAACCTTTGTATCTTAAGTTAAGTTACAAAGGGGAAATCGCAGCTGACATTCTAAAGTGTCGACTCAATAGAGCAATAGATAGAACATTTCCCGCAGCTAAATTGGTACTAAACTTCTCAACTAAACCAGTACTCACACAGCAAGTAAAGGATAAATTACCAAAGATGGCCTCATCAATGTGCATCTACGAATTCAACTGCTCATGTGGAGCTAGTTATATTGGCCGTACTCAGAGGGCTTTATCCATGCGCGCACGTGAACATGTACCTGTATGGTTGAGTAAAGGAGTAACCAAAGGCATAAATAGTGCAGTCTTAGCCCACTTGGTAGATACTGGACACCGGATAAAACTTGACCAAGCGTTCTCAGTTATTTACCGTGTTCCTAGTAATTTATCTAGAGGAGCTCGACTACGTCTTCTGTCAGTAGCTGAAGCAGTTGCAATTAATACCAGAAGACCATCCCTCTGCATACAGAAGAAGTATGTTCAACCTCTATGTTTACCTTGGCCTACAATAAAGCCAACAAATCCTCCATTAACACTATAAATTCCTTTCGCGATTTTCTTTTCTTTTCTTTTCCTTCTTCTATTCCTCTGTTTCATTGACAAACGTTCATTTTCGACTTTTATAATTTCATGACCTTTCTTATGATTTTATTACCTTAGGTTTAAATAGTGCTTTTCTAACTTACTATCGTATTTACAAAATCCTGTTCATTCCACTTCATTATATTCATTATTATTATTTGATAATCATTCACCAATAGTACATTTAATTTTAATTTTACACCATATCATCGTTATTATTTTACAATCATTCTTATTGTTGTTATTTTCAACCTTGAACTTAAGTCTAGACCGCCCCATTCGTTGGTTTATTTTCATATTGCCTCACACACCCTGATTACACTCACCCTTGAAACCTGTATTTTCTGTCAACTATATTTATAATATAAATGAAGATGTGAAATAATAAAATGCAAAAGACAAAATAATACAATTAGTGAGACTGAAATTAAGAAAGATTACGTCCATTGTAGATTTAATGAATGAACGAATTTCTTTTGTATGCATAGTTCAGAATTTAGCAGATGAATTGCCATTGCTTCTGGCATGTGGAGAAGTTTGATCTGTACACTTTTAGCAAGATTGCCTTGTATTCTGTAGATAACTTTGAAGTTTATTTCTGGTTTGACTTAGTGTTCAGAGTTACTGTTAATAAATATACCGATTCGGATGAATTCTAAATTTGATTTTTCCACAAAGTGAGATGGAAAGTTTAATTTAATAAAATGTTGATGGAAGTCGACAATTTTGAGAATTACAAAAGGACAGAGAGAGAGAGAGAGGGGAGAGAGTGAGAGCAAAGCATTGGGTCAGTACTGCTTTTGTGTACATAAAAAAAAGTAGAACCAATAATAAGGACAGAGAATCAAAGATTAATGGAGTGTCTCCTTTTTTCTAGCTGTCTAATCGGTCACGAGTTCTTCCATTGATGACTCATGCAGTATATCTTGATAACATAATGATTTATAAAGAAACGTTTTCAAATAGGAAGTTTAGGGAAGGGAATAATAAAATCTTTCACTGACTATCACTTTAACAAAAAATATTGACTGTTTAAAATAGATTGAGGATTCAGGTGTCTTAATGGTCCACGAGCTCACTCGCCTCGAAAACAGAAAGTCCTGGATTCAAACCCTAGCGATGGGTGTGTACTGCTGAAGAACTCCAAGCTAGACTGATGAAACGGCTAGCTGTCCAGTACTCCCTGTTGCTGGTTTTTTCCAATGGTTCGCTAACAGATGTCATCTCATGATGAAATCCTCCAACCAAATATTGCTTAACCAGTCATCTAGAGAGAAGGAAACTGCCTAGATGAGGGCCTTATCGTAGACCAGTCGTTTCGCTTCCAGGTACACCAATAAAGAAATTTTTAGAAAATTCAATTGCCTAACAGAATCATGCTAACATTCTATCAATTTGTCAATGCAATTTTTAGAGAAAGTCAAAAACATTCACGTAGATGATAATGAAATAATGGTGTATTTTTCTGAGGTCATAGCATTACGTACTTCAATTAGTCCAAAACTAGCAACAGAAACTAAATAATAATTACTCTATATTGATGAAAACATAAAAATACTCAGTGATGTTCAACTTGGAAAGAACTCATAGAATTATGTCTTACAACCTACTTCCGATTCTCTACTCAAATATATATGAAAAGATAAGAAGAACACCAATGGAATCATCGCTCATATCAAGATTAATAGCTGAAAACGTCATGCAGAAATTAGAATTAGTAGTTCTACCTATAATACAATCGAAAAGCTGAGCACGTAACGTTGATGATACATTTGTAACAATTAAGAGAAATGGAATTTAGAATATACCCATAAATTAAGAAACAACATATTTGGAGACATGAAATTCACCATGAGTAAAGAAAAATTAGATAACAAAATCCCATTCCTTTTAGATGTCTTAATAAAGAGAACCAACACAGGAAATTTAGAAACATAAGTATATAGAAAATCAACTGACACGGATCAAATACTCAACTATACTAGCAATAAACCAATTATACACAAAAGAAACTGTGTGCAGACATTGTTTAAAAGAGTTCAAACACATTGTAGCACTCCAGAGTTAAAGAGAATGAAACAAAAATACTTACAAGCAGTCTTCAAAAAGAATGGTTAACCACACAATTGCATCAAAAAAGTATTTAAAATCGAATCACAACACCAACAAGAAACGATCATCAAAAACCACAAGAAAATTCATCCTACCGTACATGAGAAACATCTCTGAAATAACAGCTAGAATCTTAAGACCGTTTGATATAGATATAGTACACAAGCCAGTCAAATCGCTTTATTCGATATTATGCAAACTAAAAGTTCCAACAGAAAACGGAAATAAAACTACCACTTCCAAAATAAATTTTATGAACTGTAACAGACATGACACCGGCCAAAGTGAGAGTCCCCCTTTGAATCATAATCCAAGAGCACAAATCAGCTGTGAAAAGACATGGTATATATTTCAGTTTCACATCACTGCATATAGACAATTATGGACATCAATTTGATTGGGATAATGTCGAAATCTTGGACAAAGGAAACACCAAAAGTGCAGTCACGGAATTCCTAGAAGCCTAGTACTCAAACGAATATGCAATTAACAAACATGTTAATGTAGACCAAATCTACCATCTAATAAAAAGCAGATCATGTGACGAGAAAGTATAAAATCCAAGTCAATAGAAAATGGTCAATACATATGTAAAGATGGTTACCAAGAGACGCAATTATATCACTAATTAAAAATCTAAATCAGCTCACTTTATGCAAAAATTGTGCTGAAGATGTTATCCAGAACGATGACGAAAGCTGTGAAAATGAACCAACCAGCTCAGAGAACACTTCTAATTGCAAAACTAAGATTATTGATCTTATATTGGAGAATCGTCGTCAGCAGCACAGATACATTGACTTTTTGTTATGAATCTTCGATATCCTTTGATGTCCGCATGTTTTACTTTTCATGTTCCTATTCTTTCTTCAGTATATCTCTGCTCATCACAGAATTCTGCTGAACAAATTATTTTCTCTGGCATTGCATACTAAATAGAAAAATAGTGCTATGAACTGTTGCGCTTCTATGCAGTCTTCCATATTAAAACTCATTCAGTCAAAATGATTGAGAATTTTGACAAGTTACTGATCGTCACGCCTTCTCTAAATGGATTACGAGGTAGAGTAGTTGTCGTTCACAAATCAAGTTCAGGATTGATTACCTGGCAAGATGCACCCCTAATATTCCCTCCCCTCAGTCAGCTAGCTGATATTAGACTAGGGTAAGAATGGAGCTATGGGTTGAGGCTAGCTGTCCATCCTATTTAACACTACCGATCTTGTGAATTCATATCTTGAAGAGTAAAGTCCTATGGTTCACTTGGGGCGTCAGAAAATGACAACACGGCCAATGTTGCTTACATATTCACATTTTATCTCATAGGTTTAAAGAAACGATTGACTAAAACTGAGATCCTTAAATATAATCTTTAACCACCGATTTGTTCATGCGACACAAGGGATAGCAAAGAAGATATATCATGCGGAGTTAATTGGTTTTGAGAAGAGAATTTTGTGCGGTGACTGTTTTCTATCCGGTGGACAGTAGACCAAAAAAACTGGCAATGCATCCTTATCTAAATATATGTTCTCCTTCCTTCAGTTGGATGGCTTTGATAACATCCTAGAAAGTACTTTTGTGTGTCACAGAAGGAGTAGGTTATTACTAACTGACATGGATTACAGTAATGTGGCCAAAAATTGATATGAAAGGCGGGAATATCGCTGCGAATAAGGTTCTAATCTGAAGTGCATTTAGTTATTCATTCAAAAATTACCAAATATAACCACTTACTTGTAATTGCCGCTGCCATCGGGCAACATCAAACTAAGAGTAGGAGACAAAATGAACCGGTCTCATGAGACCAGACTCTACCCTTTTTTGCGTAGGGCTCAAAACTGATAGCTTGAAGTTTCTGTAGCAGCGGTGCTTACTTTTACAGGATGGGTTTGCTAGCTTCATGCCAAACCTACTCTCTTTACCAGTCTAATAACTGACTTAGCGAGGTTAAAGAACGCGTTGGCTGGCGATTGAACCTTGGTCCACATGCGTGGGCGGGGAGCATCCTTCTTGTTATCGAAATTGTCAATCAGCAGCCAGCTAAAATAATGTAAAACAGGCGCGGGTTGTTTAAAATTTGGGCTACTGAAAGCTTCTGTAGCAGTGTTTATTTTTTACAGGATAGGGTTGCTGGCCTCATGCTCAACCTTTCCTCTTTACCAGCATTCTTTCTGGCTTAGCGAGGTAAAGGAGTGCGTCGGCCAGGAGTCGAAACCCAGACCATGAGCACGGTCGGCGAGCATCCTATCCGTTATGCCACCGACGCCTCTAATAGTATTATCTACTCTGGTATGTATTTACAAGCTTCTAATTCGCAAGTTTCTAATTAACTTGAGGAATCGCCTGATTGTGCAATATATTCGAATAGATGAGATAACTGTTCTTAAATTATGTCCTTGGGACTCAAAATGTACATCTGAACATCTTACAATTGGCTTTCACAGCTAGCTCTCGTGGATTTCTTGAAGGAGGCGACAAAGCAGATATAGATCATAATGGAATGGCTTGTAATTCAGATCAGCGAAGATTAATGTCACAGGATATACTACCGTAAATTAAGAGTTTTTCTTAAAGATTTTGTACGAAGAGGGGAAATATCATGCAATTAACTCCTCTGAAAATTCTGTACATTTTATAAATACTGTCTAGAATAAAGATATTATTATTTAGATAAAGCCATTGGAAGACCCATTCTCCAACTCACCCCTAAGAAAGACGTGTACATCAACCTACCCTATATGAGGCATCAAAGCAGCTTGATAACTAGACAAAGACTGAACGAAGCTGTTAAAAAGACTTTTTATTCAGCTAATATCATAATAATGGAGAAGCATATAAACCAATGTATCTATCTAAGCCTTTCGAACATGCGAAAAATGATGTCACATCTGACTGTATTTACCAGTTTGAATGTACGTCTGGACACCCATGGAGAAGGACTCATCAACCTCTGCAAGTAAAGCCTGGCTTCAGAGCATATTCTCAAATAGCTCCAGAAACAAATCGAATCTTCAGAACCTATTAACGGTGAGAACAAGAGACCTAGGTCTTCTATTGTGAAACATATTATACAGAAAGGACATAAAATTGACGTGAACAGATTTTTTAAACCTATCTATAAAACGTGTTTGGCGCGTATCCTAAAGTTTAGGCCACTTTAATCCGTTCAAAAACAATTCGTCATCACATTAAACCTTCTTTAGTAAATTTTGTTTTGATATGATAGCAGTTGTACTATTACCTCTGCTATTTGGTTTAGAGGTCTTCATTGTTATTTTGACTTTGAAATATCCTTTTAACTTGACCTAAGAAATCTATTTTCTCACCTCTTAACTCTTTATTTATTTCGTATATATTCCTATGACAACTCCGTGTGTATTGGATCAGATCGTTCGAAATGTGTTGCGCAAATACAACAGTACACGATTCGGACAAATTACGGCATCCTTCTTATTGTTTATATAAATTCATTATAATAATAACCAACACTTAAATACCAATGGGATGCTCACTGGCGACTGGCCCTATTCAGGTAGGTAGTTACCTGGGTTCCAGTGGGAAGTCGTGACCAGTAGGGTGCAGCGGGTCGGGTGTGAGGACAAATACTCAACACTGGAGACAATGGCTAGGGGTCGCTCTATGTCGTGAATTGGCAGAAGATAGAATTCAAGGACCATTGGATCGGGTCCCAGTGGCTTAATGGTATACGAGCTCGCCTTGTAACCGGGAGGTCCTGGGTTCGAATCCCGGTTGGTGCGTACTGCTGAAGAGTCCCAAACTAGGAGGAAACAGCTGTCCAGTACTCCCAGGTTTTCCAATGGTTCTCTAACTAATGTCAGCTCATGATGAAATCCTGAAACCAATCAAATCCCTACAAACCAACACTTAAATAATAATAATAATTTTTCCTTCACGTTCCCCAGTGGAACATAGGGCTTCAAGCTAGTGACTTGAAGTTTCTGTAGCAATGTTTTATTTTACAGGATGGTGTTGCTAACCTCATGCCCAACCTTTCCCGTTTACCAGCATTCTTTCTGGCATAGAGAGGTAAAGGAGTGCGTCAGCCGGGAATCGAACCTCGGACCATGTGCATGATCGGCGAGCGTGCTAACCGCTGTACCACCGACGCACAAAAGCACGGGCCCAGCCGGGATACGAACCCGGGACCACTGGCACCCAAAGCGAGTATCATACACCTAAATTGATAAAGGGAACACTAAGTGTTTTATATTTTATTATTATTGATGGAAAATAAGCATACATGTGTTTTAACCACAAACAAAAAAGATGTTTTATACAAAGTCTTATGATTCCTTTCTGTCAGTTTATTAAGAGGTTAATTTCTATTCTGAATGACCGAATATGATTCGAAGCTATTGTCAGTAAAAACAATTCCAAAATTCCAAAATTGAAATTCATTATGAAGAAATGCAGACCATGAAGGGACTAGGCGCTGTTGAACATTTTGTGACAGGTTGCCTAAAACTTGCGAGTGTCTCAAACAATTAAAACTCACGATCTTTTCAAAAATGTCTTCGATCTGCTAATACGCAAGTGTGTGATAACATTGAGAAAAGGCTGAGTTTTGGTTGAAGGATTTCATTATGAGTTGATATCAGTTAGAGAACCATTGGAAAAACAGGTGGGAGTAGTGGGCAGCCTTTCGTCCCAGTTTAGGACTCTTCAGTGTACGCACCGAGATACGTTCAGTGTTTAAAGGAAGTATTGCCACTTGAATATTACTGCTGTATTCAAAAGTTCTAATTAACAACGTTCTTAGACGTAAAATACGAAACACTTTGAGAAACTTTAAGCGGCTTTTCAATTTCAACGAAGTTACAAACAAATTATTTCACATTGTATATTACACTACTCAACTTTTCTCTCTTTCGCTTTCTCTCATATACCTTCTAAAAACTGGTGCTAATTTGCGTCAAATAGACAAAAAAACAACACAGTAAGATTGTTTTCCGCCTCTCCTCATCTTCCTTCTATTCATCCTCCAGCTTTTAATTGAGCTGAGAATACGCCTAAACTCATCGCATCCTTTTCTTTCCACAGTAAGCAGGTATGGCGGAATATTTGTATTAATCTACATTGTCTAATTGTCGGCTAATTGTGCAACTATCTACCTATCTGTGAAAATCGAGAAGAAAGATTATGAAACATCAAATGAGTATGTAATTAATTTTGCTTTTAGTCATTTGAATTTAGATGACTATCACTCTGATTATATATATATATATACTTTCATTATTTCACTTTACACTATATCTAATTATTCTAGTAAAAAAGTTTAAGCAAGTTTACTTTATGAGTTATAGTAAGTAAAAGTAGGATTCATTCTACTTGTTAGCATAATTACGACTATTTGTTATCTGCATTTTTGAGTGAAACCTTGTAGGACTCAAAGATTTGAGCCTTTGAATTTTCAGTAGTAGTGGTGGAGACTGGAGTTTCTTAGCCTCACTTCACGTATACTTTCGGTCTTTAATAGGCTTGCTACTGATCGGCTCAGTAAGGTTATGGAGTTCATTGGCCCGATATCGACACAACACCGCCTGTGGCAGACCCAATGATGCAGTGTTAACAAGTAGTAACTGAAGAATTCAACCCCAAAGGATTCAAAGAGGAGTGTTGACTAGTTGGATTTACTGTTGATATTATATTATTATCATAGGTCTTCAACAACACATCTCCACTTTCATCTGTTTTCTGCTATACACTTCATCTGGCTGGCTCCACAATCGACAATAATCTCTAATATCCTCCTCGTTGCACGATCTCCTCCATGTCAACCTCGCATCGGCAAAACACTAGTCGCTTCACTTTGGGATTCCACACGAAGGATGGCCAGCATGGAGCTCAGTTTCATTTGACGGCCACCTCAACGTATGCCTGATCAACCCATTTCCATTTTCACCTACGTATTTGTTGAGCAGTCGGCTTGTGTCTGTTGGCTTGTTACGAGTCAGAGTTTCTTGATGCTAATTATTTCTGGCCAGCCGGCCGGCCATTTGATCTTCAATATAGAGCCAGTGAATATGGCAGCTGTTGATAAGAGTCTCTAACTTCTTGAAAATTCTTTTCGTGTAGTGCTCTCCAAGTTTCTGACCCATATGGAAGAACTGACTGTCTTGACGTTTGTGTTGATCAGAATCCGAATCTTTTGCTTTGTGCTGTAGCATGGTGCAGAAGACTTCCAAACTGATTTCAGGTTCATGAAGCCATATCTCACCTGTCTGATTTTGACTGCCACTGATATCTTCACCTTTACTGTGTGCCCGTGGTTGAAACCCTGCTCCCTAGCTTGATTTGTGAACGAATATCCCCTGTCAAATCTCTCCAGTTAATGGTATTGGTGCTAACTGTTATTGTCGCTGTTCGTCGGTTATCTTCATCACCTTTGTCTTCTCTGTATTCATCTGGAGGCCTGTCTCCGTCACAGAATGATATACATATATTTGATGTACATACATATATATATGCGTTTGTCGAAGCAGTGCGATCCCTCATTCTTCAACCTTGTCTTAGCCGCTGTTTTTAATGTGGGTAAGCAGTAAATCGGCAACTTCAGTTAGTGAGCAGAACAAACTTGGAAAGACTACTGAGTGTCCTGAAATTGATAGTCTGATAAAGTTCAACATGAAACAATATACGGTATCTATGCATACGATCAACCTCGATAAATTCACACAATTAATTTGTTTTATTCCTCTACGTTCCTAGTGGAACATAGGGTGGCTTCAAGCTAGAGGCCTGAATTAATATAAGAATAAAACTTGTGCACTGTGGTAGAGTGTAATTCCATTATGGGTAAATTTTGTTTTGATAAAGTCTCACAGTGTTATACAGTAATGTTTACTGATGACGTTTCGAGCACAATTTATTGCTCATAATCATATCAAGGTAATCACACGACTTCCTAAATTCATTTATATAGTTCCATTGTTTTTCTCTTGATTTTCACTTGATTTGATTGGTAGTAGTATTTTCCATATTTCAGGTATGAGTGACGAGTCATTCCTATTGCATGTGTTGGGTGTAGACTCGATGAACAAGGATTCAGTAATCAACCTCTCTCTCCACCTACCTAGATTACTTTTTAGAATTTTAACTCTCTCCCACCCTATTGTGTGGTTGTGTGTTAGCGCATGCATTGCAATTGCTGAGCTTTTTTCTAAATTACTTATCTTCTCGGGGTCAACCATTCTTACCTTAGCTAAATTCTTATGCTCTGACAATCTGACTACCCCTGACCTACTAGTTTGACCTATGTAGTTGACCTCACAGTCATTGCATGGTATTTTGTAAATAATATTATTTTGTCTAATTGGGTCAACTGGGTCCTTTAACCTACAGAGCTTGTCCCTGAGTGAGTTTGTAGGTTTAAATGCCACCCTAATTCCTATTTTATTCAGAATCCTACGTAGTGTCTCAGATGTCCCCTCTTTATATGGTATAACTGTGGATGACTTATATTCTTTCTTATTTATGTTATTATTACTAGTTTCACAATTATTTTTATTTTGTTTTTGGCCTTTAGTGATCTTCCTAATGAATTTTATAGGATAGTTATTCAACACCAACGCTTCTTCTATCTGTTTTAATTCATCATTTAGATCTTTTTTTGTGCTACTTAGTGCCACTGCTCGGTTTGTTAAACATTTAACTAAGCCTGCCTTAACAGTTAAAGGATGAGACGAATTAAAGTCTAAATATCTATTAGAATGCGTTGGTTTTCTATAAACACTAGTGTGTAGTTTGCCTTCTTCTATTCTTTTTATCTTACAATCTAACATAACTAATTCTCCTTGTTCATTTTCTGATTCAAATGTGAATTTTATTCCCTCAACTTGTGAGTTTATATGTGTCAAGAAGCTAGAGATGTGTTCTGTTTTTAGCACTGTGAAAGTGTCATCCACATATCTCCACCATATTTTCGGAGTAGGGTTAAATGTATTGAGGGCACTATTTTCCCAGCTGTCCATAAATATGTCTGCTACGATAGGGGATATTGGTGATCCCATTGCTACACCTTCTGTTTGTCTATATATTTTGCCTTGGAACTTAAAGATAGTAGAGCACAATGTGCATTAACACTAAAAAATCAAAAGAAAACAAAATCAAACTTAACCAAATCGGAAAGGGAAGCTTTAATTAGTCTTAAACAGGATAAAAACATTGTCATCGCAAAAGCTGACAAAGGAAACGCCACCGTAGTATTGGATAAATCTGACTACATCAAAAAAGTTACTGAACATATTCAAATGGGTCCATATGAGGAAATTAAGAAGCCTGTGGATACAATAATGAATAAGGTTAAGAAATCTACAGCGGAACTAATACGCAGAATGAAGCCATCCCTGGGTGAGTCTAAATGGTTTAATTTAATGCCTAAAACTAATAATGCTAGTAGAATATATGGTACTATAAAAATACATAAGCCAGGTTACCCCATAAGACCAATAGTAGATTTTAGAAATACCCCCACGTATGAATTATCAAAACACTTAGCTCTAATACTATGCCCCATTAGAAATCGTTCAAACTCTAGATTAACTAATTCATATGAGATGAAAAATAAAATAAATGACATTCAACTAGCGAATGATGAAACAATGGTTAGTTTTGATATAACTAGTCTTTATACTAATATACCAGTTAATATGGCCTTAGAAGCAGTTAAAAAAGAATTAACTGCGGATCCGGAACTCAGTCATAGGACAAAGCTGTCCATTGAAGAAATTATTTTAGGAATTCAGTTATGCCTCACATCTACTATCTTTAAGTTCCAAGGCAAAATATATAGACAAACAGAAGGTGTAGCAATGGGATCACCAATATCCCCTATCGTAGCAGACATATTTATGGACAGCTGGGAAAATAGTGCCCTCAATACATTTAACCCTACTCCGAAAATATGGTGGAGATATGTGGATGACACTTTCACAGTGTTAAAAACAGAACACATCTCTAGCTTCTTGACACATATAAACTCACAAGTTGAGGGAATAAAATTCACATTTGAATCAGAAAATGAACAAGGAGAATTAGCTATGTTAGATTGTAAGATAAAAAGAATAGAAGAAGGCAAACTACACACTAGTGTTTATAGAAAACCAACGCATTCTAATAGATATTTAGACTTTAATTCGTCTCATCCTTTAACTGTTAAGGCAGGCTTAGTTAAATGTTTAACAAACCGAGCAGTGGCACTAAGTAGCACAAAAAAAGATCTAAATGATGAATTAAAACAGATAGAAGAAGCGTTGGTGTTGAATAACTATCCTATAAAATTCATTAGGAAGATCACTAAAGGCCAAAAACAAAATAAAAATAATTGTGAAACTAGTAATAATAACATAAATAAGAAAGAATATAAGTCATCCACAGTTATACCATATAAAGAGGGGACATCTGAGACACTACGTAGGATTCTGAATAAAATAGGAATTAGGGTGGCATTTAAACCTACAAACTCACTCAGGGACAAGCTCTGTAGGTTAAAGGACCCAGTTGACCCAATTAGACAAAATAATATTATTTACAAAATACCATGCAATGACTGTGAGGTCAACTACATAGGTCAAACTAGTAGGTCAGGGGTAGTCAGATTGTCAGAGCATAAGAATTTAGCTAAGGTAAGAATGGTTGACCCCGAGAAGATAAGTAATTTAGAAAAAAGCTCAGCAATTGCAATGCATGCGCTAACACACAACCACACAATAGGGTGGGAGAGAGTTAAAATTCTAAAAAGTAATCTAGGTAGGTGGAGAGAGAGGTTGATTACTGAATCCTTGTTCATCGAGTCTACACCCAACACATGCAATAGGAATGACTCGTCACTCATACCTGAAATATGGAAAATACTATTACCAATCAAATCAAGTGAAAATCAAGAGAAAAACAATGGAACTATATAAATGAATTTAGGAAGTCGTGTGATTACCTTGATATGATTATGAGCAATAAATTGTGCTCGAAACGTCATCAGTAAACATTACTGTATAACACTGTGAGACTTTATCAAAACAAAATTTACCCATAATAGAGGCCTGAAGTTTGGACAGCAGTGATGTTTATTTTTACGGGATGGAGTTGCTAGTCTCATGATCATTCTTCCCACTTTAACAGTCTTATTTATAGCTTAGCAAGGTAAAGAAGTGTGTTTGTCAGAAATTGAACGCTGAACAACATACGTGGTTGGCGAGCATTCTTCCTAACTGGTGTTAAGATTGATCTGGTTTATTGTAGATTTAGTGACATCGTGTAGACTTTTTCTGTTTGCAGAGTTCATGGTTTGACATTTTAATCGCCATTGCTTCTGAGGTTTAGATAAGTGACAGTTTTTAAAATCAAATTTCCTGTTTCTGCAGGCGATATCTCTGAAGAAAATTTGTAGCTTAGCTTAATATCCAGACTAGATGAAGTGTTCCAGCTCTAGGATCTTTCTTTCTTTTATAAAACTATCCCGGTAAGTATTTGATTATACGTTTGAATAGTAATCACTAAGTACGGTCGGCTTACTTAGCTCTGCATGAGTAGGTGAACTGACAGATACATGTTGAGAATGCCAATATCGGTGGCCAATTTCTGATATTCGAAAGAGACTTCTTACCGATCCACTATATCAAAGTTTCAAAATATGGAAATGAAGCTTTTTCTAACATTCAACTAAGCCACAAATATTTGCGTTACATCGTATAACACCGCGCGAATTTCCATGCAACTTCTCAAAAATGTTACTACAGTGTATATAAACACCGAGAACATGTTTTCATTCTACTCGTCCTCCCGCTCTCTTAGGGGAAATACACATTTTTACCCGTTTAATTCGTATTTTTCTTATAAAAACCAAATATTATAAGGCCTTGTCTAACGAATTATCTTTCTAAATCTACACCCACATTGTCAGTAATCTATTCATCTATCTATCTATCTATTTCGCCTGCATCTATTTGACTTTTACATAGCCTACTGGAAAAAAGGATTGTTGCGTATCAGTCTCCGCTAGTTTCTTTATGAGCTAACTAGAATGATGGACACATTTCAAACGTAACTGATAGAAATAAAACAATTAGTCCCTTTGATAAATTTGAACAATGCATTAAGAATACAAATTTCGCGAGATGATATCGTCATTTCGGAGTTTCTTTACAACCGCTTTACAACTAACATGGTTAACATTGATAAAATAAAGTTCATGAAAATTACTCAGTTAAATAAAAAACAAAAGTACATACTAATACTGATAGAATTCAGTCTGAACCAAAGAAAAGACTTAACCTATGACATAAGGTACTAGTGTCCAATCAAATGATTTCAGATTTTAAAGACTCAGACTTCACTTTCATATAAACTGGAGATTTTTTTAGTATACGTAGCCGATTATTACCATTTTGTCAAGAACAGAAACCGACTGCTAAAAAAATTTTTTTTGATTTACAGCTTGATTCCACACTGTATTTTCGGTACTAGTATGGAATTTTCAGCATGGATATCGGTAGCCCAAATTTTGCAGGCCGACCATAGATATCAGGTGTGCGTCGGTGCGGGCTCGAACCCCGCAATGATTCCCAGAACGTGACATAGAAAGGACAACAAAGCCACATTCATCAAAGATGCTTCGAAAAGAATAGTTGAAGGTAATGACTTCATACGACTAAATTGGAACACTGTCGATAAGACAAGTGATAATAAATTAAAACTCAAATCTCTTCAAACAATATATATGCAAAGGAAAAGGAGAGATTCAGACGACTTATAAAGTGCGTCGGTGGTATAGCGGTTAGGACGCTTGCCGACCATGCACATGGTCCGGGGTTCGATCCCCGGCCGACGCACTCCTTTACCTCTCTAAGCCACAAATAATTCTGGTAAAGAGGGAAGGTTAGGCATGAGGCTAGCAACCCCATCCTGTAAAATAAACTCTTCTACAGAAACTTCAAGCTACTAGCTTGAAGCAGTATGTTCCACTGGGAACGTGAAGGAAAAATTATTATTATTATAAAGTATCGTTTAAACTGAGGAGTTTTAAAAGAAGATATAGAACGAGGAATATTACCAAAGGAATATCGAACGCATACCAAGTTATTTTTTCACTTATAGAAAGGAATGTTTAAGACCACATTAGTAAAAAACAGGGTTGATTAAAAGGCTTCTGTATACACACAGTTTGGGGTTCTCCTTATGTTGTTGCAGAGCAACAGGTTCTTCTATGGATAGAAGATGGGGCAACCGGAAACTCTTCGTTCGACTTAGCCATACAGCATAAATCATTTTTAGTGATTTTTAACTGATTAGGAATGATTTTGAAAGAAGCAAGAACTGCAGTTTTGCCTTCTCGTCAGCTGCGTACAGGGCAAATATATTATTAAATATATCAACAAAAACAATTTTAACATACTTGCACAGAATTCATTTTAAACAAAAATCAATCTATCAATATACGCATACACTAAAAATATATACATTTACAAATATGCAATATTAAACACTATTCGAACAATAATAATCATACACAATGGAAACTTCTCAGCATTACGCATTCAGATCAAAAAGAGAGATGAAAAATACCCAGTTACCAAGGCAAGGCAAGACTGACAGCTGTTTCTTTCCGAACGCATAAATCAAGTTCCAGACACTTGTTGGAAATGTCTTCAAAAACTTGACAAAAGTTAAGCTCTTTTGACTGTCGATAACTTTGAACAACTTTTCGATGTTCACCTCATGATCCATATCAAGCAGTTGCCTGACGACGGCAATGTTTAAAGCATTCCTACACTTTAAATATGAGCTTCTTGGTACATGTTCAGAAATTCGTAAATATAGCCTTCTTTCTATCCTTCTAATGCAACTGCTCCCACAGATACATGTAAATTTGTGTGTACATTTGGTGTTAACATGAGAAGGATATCTATCGATTTTTGATTGCACCAAAGAGCAGGTCGTTCGATAGACGGGAACGAGCTTAGCTGCAGGATAGGCTCTGGCTAGTGATGTACTCGGCCTTCTATTGATCATTGCTGCAATGTTTTCACCTTAATAATCAAGCTGAATGTAGATTGGCTTTTTACTCACTGCTATTTTTTTTCATTTGTGAATTTAGATCTTCCATACTTGTTGATGAACCTTTGTGGGTACCTATCACTCTTCAATATCTTTTCGCAAAACTCAAATTCTTCCTCTAATTTCTCTATAGAGCAAATTCTCCTCGCTCTATAGTGCAGAGTCTTGACTAGTCCGCCTTTAAAGCTATTCGGACAATAGCTATTAAAATATAAGTATTGTTCTTTTCAAGTCGGCTTTCGATAAATTGAATTCTGAAGACTACTTACTGTCTTCTAGGCGTCAGAAGAAGATTTTCAAAACGTGAACTTAAATGTTTCAACTAAGGTTTGGGTAGCCACAGAGGTAATTACAGGTAGACGCTAAGTAGAAGTAGGGTAGAGAATTTATTTATTATTATTGTTCCCTTGGGTTACTAGTGGAACATAGGGCTTCAACTGCAGGTCTCCATTTTCTTCTGTCTTCTGCTATACTTTTCGCCTGCATCCATGTGAATCCGTATTCTTTCAACTCCTCTTCACACGATCCCCTCAGGGTAGAGAATAATGCCATTTAAATTAGGACTAATACTGAGCAAATAAATTGAATAGCGTTACATAAGTGACTAGCAAGGGAGTGTTGGTCAAGTCAGCAGCAGTGGTAATCAGGTGTAGAAATTAAATCGGGTGTGGATAGAGAACAGTAAAGTTGAGAATGTAAAATAATACAATTGAAAAGAGACAGAAAAAAAATAAAATTTACCTGTCAGGTAATAAGATAAATGACGTTCATTGCAAGTGTAGTGATTGAACGAACTCCTTCTGCATGCAGAAATCCGGACTTAGCAAGTGAATTACATTGCTTTCGCAGTTTGAAGAAGTCTGATTCGTACAATTTTAGGAAGGCTGCTACGCATTCTGTGAACGACTTCAAAGTTTATTTGAGGGTGTATCTCTCTCTACCTGTAATCACCTCTATTGCTACTTTGACCTATGTTGAAATATTTTAGTCGATTTCATTACGTCATCTAAACGACTAACTCAAATCCTGAGCTGTTAGGTTGTTCAATTACAGTTTAATGACGACGCATACAGACAAAAGGCAGCAATAGCTACAGAGTCTTCACTTGCTGCACTAACTGCCCACTGTTTCTTGCAAACGTTACACTCAAATACCCTACAATCAAATATAAGTCAATTCGAAGATTGTAGGCATTAAATGAGTGATATTTTCGTCAATTCTGAAGCAAATGTTGATCTCAATGACATGCTTGAAGCACTTAACAGTATACATCAATCCATTAGTTCCACTCTGGAATGTGATTAAGAAGGGAAGCTCTCTCTTAATGCTTTGATCATCACCCACCTCACAAACAAATTGAGGTAATTTTGAATTGTAGATGAACTTATCATTCTCATTTTTCACGTTATATCTAGCTGTCAAAATACCGACAAATTAAAGTAGAATGAATTTCATCTTCGTAGAGTTGTTCCTACTGTAAGCAGAAATTTCCTGTGTTCAAATATACGAAAAAATATTTTCGGAAAAACGTTTAACAGACGTGTCTCATTGAGCGCAGTTGTTCTAACACACAGTGATGACGTTTTGAGCGCAATATATTGCCGCTCATAATCATTTCACAGTTTATTTACGCAGTTCTACAGTTTTCTTACTTTGTATATTATTCCTCTTTCTCCCCTTTTGTTGTTTGTCACAATTTTCTGTATCATCGGTATAGGCGTTGAGTCATGGAATTTTCAGCATGTGATATTGGTAGCCCAAATTTTGCAGGCCGACCATAGATATCAGGTGTACGTGTCGGCAGAGGAACGAACCCCGGACCATGTACATGGTCCGCGAGAGTGCTAACCACTGTGCCACCGACGTGCGTGAAGGACTGAGTGATATGTTCAGATTAAGGGTAGAACATAAACTATACAATTCTCCCAGAGATAAACTTTGTCGAAAATCAAAACAAGTAATGATTAGGCGAATAAATTCTTTTCAACAACAACGGATTTATTATCAAGCTGTAAAATCGCATCCATATAGTTTTTTTTTCAAGAAATCATATCCAGCGAGGGGATTGAATTATAGGTGTGAATGCATAAAATAAGAAAAAAGTAGTGTGAATTGTAATTCAAGTGTTTGTGCTGGACAGCTATTTTGGTCATAGTTTGGGACTCTTAAGCAGGAAGGAACCACCACGGTTCGAAACCAGGACCCTCTGGTTACAAGGTGAGCTTGTATACCATTTAGCCACTGAGACCCGATCTTATTGCCAGAAAATGAATTCTAACTTCTTCCAGTTCACGACATATCGCAAACTCTGGCCAATGTCTTCGGGGGCGAGTATTTGTCCTCACACCCAATCAGCGGCACCCTACTGGTTACGACCCAGGTAACTACTTACCTGAATAGGGCAAGTCGCTGGTGAGCATCTCATCGGTATTCGAGTGTAGGTTTGTAGGAATTTGATTGGTTACAAGATTTCATCATGGGTGGGTGCGTACTGATGAAGAGTTCCAGACTAGGGCGAAACAGCTGTCCATCACTCCCAGATTTTCCAATGGTTCTCTAACCAATGTCAGCCTATGATGAAATTCTGTAACCAGTCAACCGAATCCCTACAAACCAACACTTGAATAAAGTGTTTGTGATTATAATCATAGTTTAATCTGCACTTATCAATTCACCTCCTCGTTTTGAGCTGGGTATATTGCTCGTTCAACTTGAGTTTTATCTCACAGGCTGCTAGAACACTAATTTGCATGGTTACGAATAGGTGAAAGTGAAGCAGTATGAAGTGCGATCATTAAACATCTGATCGATAATGCTCACCCTATCTTTATAGCCTCCACCTTTAAAGTCATCTACAAGGTGAAGGGTGATTTGCCCAAAACACTAAGTATCCAACTCATCTGTTGTATTGCTGGAACTTTGGTCATCGAAATAGAAAAGCCAGATCTCTGTGGCAGGAAAAGTTCGTTCAACCCCTCCAACGTTATTGTTCTTAATCCCTCTATGCTGAAGTATCGCAATCCCTACATCACACTTTGGATCTACCTATTTTTCAGTTTGTCTGTTCACTTTGTATACTCTTCTAATATTGCGTCACCTGTTACTACTAATACTATTCACACTTTGAATTGTTCCCGGTATTATTTCACTCGTTCCACTGGTCATTCTAAATCAGTTCTGTTTTTTTTAACATTAAATTCTATGTTACAAAATTTCACACAGTGTAACGTAATGTTTTCATTTTTATTCGATTTGCCTACTAATCCTATAATTTCACATCAATTCCCAGTTCGAAACATCCTATGAATTATACTCCATATGAGAATAATTGTCTTATCACTTCACATCAACCTATGATTAAAATCACAAAGTTTTTTATAATTCAATTGCATTTCAAACCTTTATTATAATTTTATATGTTCACATCTTTGATACAATTCGCTCACCGGATATAATTCCTTAAACACCATAAATATATATATACGGTTATACAGCTTGATAATAAATTCGTTGTTGAAAAGAGTCTCTTCTCTGAATCACTTGTTTTTGATTTTCTGTGTATCCAAATGGGATTTTTCATGAATTAAAGAAAAAATCATTTTCGGTTTACTGACGCCACAGATCCCAGAAAGAAATACAGGATTTCATCATTAGCTGACATTGGTTAGAGAAACATTGGAAAACCAGCTAGGAGTACTGGACAACTGTTTCGTCCTAGTTTGGAACTCTTCATCAGTACGCACCCGCAGGGGTTCGAACCTAGGACCTTCTGAGGTTGCATACCATTAGGTCACTGGAACCTGATTTAATGGGTCCCAGGGTGGTATACGAGCTCGCCTTGTAACCAGAATTACGCCATTAAAATATATATATATTTCTCTATTCTTATATACAATACATTACTTACAAAATAGCAAATTTCAGTGAGCTCCTCAAGTTCGAAACTGGAAAGGCTGCCCAGATAGCCGAAGACATGAGAAGATATGGAGTAGAAGTGTTAGGAATCTGTGAGAGCCGATGGAACGGATGTTGAAGGTGTCAACAATCAAATGGAGAGACAATAATCTACTTCGGTCACCCAGAGGACAACCACCAAGGGAATGGCCATCATGATGTCAAACAACAGTAGCCGAAGCTCTCATGCAGTGGGAACCAATCTCCTCCAGGATAATGACAGCCAGGTTCGACTCAAAAGGAAGGAAAGTTACAGTCATTCAATGCTATGCGCCTACAAACGTCTCAGAACAAGAGGAGAAGGAGGATTTTTAAGGACAACTACAAGCAATAATGGAAAACGCAGCAAAATCCAACAGCTATCACCATCAACGGGAGGGGTTTGAAAGAGATTACTTCATTCACTCACTTATCTAGTGAGCATTGTCTCAACCACAGGCATTCGGAACGGACGAGGATGTTAAATCAAGCGAGAATCGGGAAGGCGACAAAAACAAATTCATCACAACCTGAAACCTATCTGGAAATCTTCGTCACTCAGCCAGATCAACAACAAAATTCCGTCGGATTTTCAATACAAACAAACATCAAGTCAGTCAGTTCTTCTATACGGAACGGATCAGAAACTTGACGGGCAGGCGGGTCACAAAGAATATTTCCAACCAACTGGCTAACTCAGACCTTTATCAACAACAACAACAACTGTCTTCGTTGGCTCTAAACTGAAGATCAGATGGCCGGGCCGGAAACAATAATCACCAACCAGAAACTATGGGAACAAACAAACAAAACAAGAACCAATCGATAGCCAACCAACAAATATGCAGGAGAAAGTGGAGATGACACATTGGACACTACATGAGGCGTGGGCGGCGAGCATCTTTCCGCGGTGCCAACGACTCACCAATTATAAGGCTAAAAACGTCGCAAAGAGAAATTTCTTCACTTAATTCTTTGTGTTTTTTATATCTCAGCGGAGATTATTAACTTCAATGATTAACACTACTCCTGTCAATATAATCAGACAAGGATTACTATAGTATGTGGAGTATAAAAATTCAGAATTCAAGATCAGGTGGTGTATATTCTGTCATATAGATACTTATAGACGATAATGAATACTAAATGGAATGGGAAAATGTATAAATTTTAAACAGAGGAAACGCCAGAGTAACCAGGGGATTTCTAGTAGCCTGATAATGTAACTAAGTGGGGGTTAAAAAGCACCTCATTATTGTTGATCACGGATTGATATGAACCATAGAAAACCGGCCAAGAAGTACTGGACAGCTGTTTCAACCTAGTTTGGGAATCATCAACACTTCGCACCCACCGGGTTCGAACCTAGGACCTTCCGGTTACAAGGCAAGCTAGTATACCATTCAGCCACTGGGACCCGGTTCAATGGCTCATGAATTCTAACTTCTACAAATTCATGATTCACCGCGACCCCAACCATTGTCGTAGATGGGACATCCATCCTCACATGTGACATCTGGATGCACCTTACTGGTTCTGGACTTCTCACTAGAACTCCAGGAAACTCCATCATGTAACCAAACACTAACGAGAGTTAGATAAATTTTCAAGACCTGATATGTAGGAATTTGTGATCTGATTTGAAAAATGGATCAACTCTTTTAAATGCACATCTTTGTATTTTTAATTCTGATCAATTCCTCTGATGAAATCTAGGTCAGTTTGACGAACACAGGAAACGTTGGAATTACTAATTTTAGTTTCACTGAGATTTTACAACTACCTAATTTTTACACGTGTATATTTCACTCACTCATGGCCCAATTATGTTGTGGAACTATTTGGTCATATTTTGACCTCAGTTCCGTGAATGTACTACGTAATGTAACGTGTAATCTAGAAGATGACTTACTTGATATTAGAAATATATAATAGATGGCAAATAAGATGTGTGAGAATGCAATTTTATTTTTTTTTTAATTTTTGTTCCTTTATATTCTCAGTGGAAAATTGGGCTTCAAGTTGCAGTCTTGAAGTTTCAGTAACAGGGGTATAAATGTTTACGGGATCAGAGATTGCTAGCTTCATGCTAAACCTTTCCTCTTTATTACTGGCTTATCGAGGTAAAGTAGTGGGTCGGTCGGGGGTTGAACCATGGACAATCTGTGTGGTCCCCTGTGCCACCGACGCACGCAGTGTTGTTACTAAACAATAATACAATGAAAATAATAAAACTAATGCAAGTGAACATACACAAAAATGATGGAGGAAATGATGATAAGTACGCTAATTTGAAAACGGCTGAACAAGTGAATGTATGTAGTGCTTTTGAACATAGACGTTTAGTTACAGTTTCGTGAATAATCAATCCATTTCTTTCTACATATTTATTGAACAGTTGATTCCTGCTGGGTTGGTTCGTCGTGCCCAAATATCCCTGCTAGTGATCTTCTCTGGCCGGCTGTTTCGCCTTGAGTGTTGAGCGAAGAAGGCTGTTGATGAAGGTTTGTAATTTGTTTGAGGTGTTCTTCATGACATGCCAAGTCTCTGATCCGTATAGTGAGTAGCACCTACTTGAAAATCCACATCTTAGTTTTCATGCTGAGTGTTTATCTTGACACATACTTGAGAGTGATGATAGCTTGCCTTGCTTTCCCGACACTCGCCGCTCTGATATCCACTTCAGTTCCATCTGCCTGTAGTTGGAACGATGCTTCCCAGGTAGGTGGGTAGGTGAAGGAGATTGTTTCTTTCAGGTTCCTCCAATTTATACTGATTGTTATCTGTTGTTGGTGCTGTTGCTGTTGGCCAGGAATCATTATCCACTCTGTCTTTTCTATGTTCACCTGAAGTCCTATCTTTGATGCTTCTTCTGCCAACTTGTTGCTTTTCACTTGCACAACTTCTAGTTTGTAGGAAATCAGACATATATCACATCAGTGAAATCCAGATCCTTCAAGTTTTTTTGTACATGTTTCTTTTTATGCCTGTTTCCTCGCTAACCGCTGTCTGTCGCATTATCCAGTCTACCGCAATCAAGAACCTAATCACTTGAGATAGTAGGCAGCCTTGCCTTACTCCCGTCTTTACTTCGAAGGATTCTGTGAGTTTACCTTTGTAGAATACTGGGCTTGCAGCATCGTCGTACAACTGTTGGATGAGGTTTATAATTGTTGGTGGCACCCAGTAGTAGCGAAGGAATCAAGGACAGAGGTACTCAGCAGTAGATCTCCATATCATTCACCTCTCTGGCAACTTTCTTAGTTGTCTTCAGTACTGCCTACAACCTTTTGCTTTTCTTATGGCACAATGACACCTATGCTTAATTAGCTGCTACATATTCGAGTTTCGCGCAACGGTCTGAGGCATTTGATGTTTTCTTTAGCAATGGCTAAGTTCACATTGATTTCCATCTCCATGTTTCTTGTGCGACTGGATGTTGGTTACTTCATTTCCAGAATCCTTGATTGCCCATCATTTCCGGAAATATGAAAGCCATTATCAATATATATATATATATATATATATATATATATATATATATAAATGGTGATTACTCTTCCAAGAAACTTACCATACATTACGCTAATATCCAAATGAAAAACCGCCAGAGAAGACATACTGCAGTAGGCTTATAATTATCACGATATCCTATTTCATCAGTTTCAACATCACAATGGTCTAATCAATTGCATTCTTAACACACAGATATAGACAGAGCTGTTGGATAAATTTGGTATTGATAGTATTTCTCCTTTGTTACCTATTGGGTCACTTAAAAAAAAAGAAGGCATTCGGCGATGAGACACTTTTCGGCGAATTCATTCATTGAGCTGTACAATCGCATATATATATACAATTTTACCGACAAATTGACGGGGTCGCCATGGCTTCACCCCTAGGACCCATTCTAGCAGACATATTCATGGGCTACCTCGAACAGACAAGACTGAGTGACGGTATTAATGGAACAACATACTACCGCCGATACGTCGATGATACTTTTGTTGTTTGTAACGACATGAGTCATGCATCCGTAATATTTGACCGCCTAAATGAGGTCCACCCAAACATTAAATTCACCATGGAATACGAACACAACAATGAGTTTAATTTCCTGGACCTAAATGTAAAAAGAAGAAACGATGGAACGGTCGAAAAGTCCATCTACAGGAAAGAAACTTGGACCGGACAATACCTTCATTATAACAGCTTCTGCCCTATGAGCTACAAGCGGGGATTAGTGAGAACACTTTACGACAGGGCCAGAAAGTTATGTTCGCCTAACAAAGTACAAGAAGAATTAAGCTTTGTCGAAAAATGCCTTAAAGAAAACGGGTATCCAAAAGGATTTATCCTAAAGTACAGCAAAGAAAGAGATGAGAAAGAGAAATCTCCAACAGTTGAGAAGAAGAAAGTGTCCATTTGCCCCCATACAAAGGAGAAACCGTATCGCAAAGATTGAAAAGAGGATGAAGGGAGCAATAAAGAGATGCTTCCCTGCAGCCAGTTTGGTGACACTATACAGTACTACGTGCTCCATAAGGCAATCGAAACTGGATAAGTACCCTGCTGATGTTACCTCCAACTGCATTTATAAATTTACGTGTACCTGCGGCAGCAAGTACATTGGAAGGACAGAAAGAAGGGCTTCTATCCGTTTTCAGAGCATATTCCAAGAAACTTATGCCTAAAAGGAAGCAGATATTTACAAAGTTCAGTTACCAGAAAAACACCTTGTGGATACGGGTCATTTTGTCGAGATTTCTAAATCCTTCAAAATATTAAACATACAAAGGACAGAGAATCTACTACGATTTGCTGAAGCAATTAAAGCAATCAAACGTCTTAGACCAAATTTATGCATACAGAAAGAGAGTGTGAAAAGTCAATCTCTCACTCCCTTGGTAACCATATCACTTTCATTACACTGATTAGTCATACACACTAGTGAGCTCAGCTCACTAAGCAAGTTTTCAAATTGATGAACCTTGACCTTCTTGAGTTGCTATGCTGACACTGTTTATTAAATTTTTCTGTTTTCTGTCTTCTCTCACCCCTTTTTTTTCTTCTTTCATAGTTTGATAGTATATAAATTGATGGTGAATGACTTAGATTATAATACTTATATTCCAGATGCGTTCACCTTGTAATGTTTTCTCTATTACCTTTCAAACAATGAAGTATGAAATGTTATTATTTATAACCATTGTAATTTCAAGTAGTTTGCAGCTGATGAGAACCTGTGAAATAGAATGATCATCATTTTATACTGCAAATCTGGTCTTTCTTTCTCTATCAAAATATACAATTTTGTTTATGTGTGTGTACATTAGATTTATAAAGTTTAGATAATTATGTAATGTAAGTATTATTTGGCTTGGAGACAAACGTTAAGATAGAATAGAATTGATTAAGTGAATTGGATGACGTAATACAGTTGAGTAGAATTCATAGTACGTCAGGTTAGAAACAGTGTTAATGAGTGGTGGTTAAAATTAAATAAGGGTGGGATTAGGGAATAATACAGTTGAAAATAAGTAAGCTGATCGGATGACGTAACATAGTTGACTAGGAATTGGATTTGGGTCAAGTTAGCAACATTGTAAATGAGGGTAGAGATTACAAAAGGGTAGGGTAGAGAATAATAATATAAATGAAGATGTGAAATAATAAAATGCAAAAGACAAAATAATACAATTAGTAAGACTGAAATTAAGAAAGATTACGTCCATTGTAGATTTAATGAATGAACGAATTTCTTTTGTATGCATAGTTCAGAATTTAGCAGATGAATTGCCATTGCTTCTGGGATGTGGAGAAGTTTGATCCGTACACTTTTAGCAAGATTACCTTGTATTCTGGAGATAACTTTGAAGTTTATTTCTGGTTTGACTTAGTGTCCAGAGTCACTGTTAATAAATATACCGATTCGGATGATATCTAAATTTGATTTCTCCACAAAGTGAGATGGAAAGTTTAATTTAATAAAATGTTGATGGAAGTCGACAATTTTGAGAATTACAAAAGGACAGAGAGAGAGAGAGAGAGGGGAGAGACTGAGAGCAAAGCATTGTGTCAGTACTGCTTTTGTGTACATCAAAAAAAAATAAAAAACCAATAATGAAGACAGAGAATCAAAGATTAATGGAGTGTCTCCTTTTTTCTAGCTGTCTAATCTGTCACGAGTTTAATCAGTGAATGAATGTGATAGGAAAAAAACTACCTAAGCAAAGCATGAATGAATTGTGGAGCAGTTCACTTATACAAAAGGTAGATATTTTCAAGTGATTTTAGTTTTCAGGGATTTCATTGGTTTTAGAAACTGATGCTGCCTAGAATACTGTTCTACAACAGAGATTACTGAACCACCCTCGTCATCTGAAGATTTACTGTGAATTCTTCTATCGATGTCAGTTACGTAAAAAGTATATTGTACATCTTTGTATTTGAATTAGTTCCTATTTAGTGAGTGCGTCGGTGGCACAGTGGTTAGGATTCTCGCCGACCATGCACATGGTTCGGGGTTCGAGCCCACGCCGGCGCACACCTGATATCTATGGTCGGCCTGCAAAATTTGGGCTACCGATATCCATGCTGAAAATTCCATACTTGTACCAAAAATACAGTGTGGAATCAAGCTGTAAATCAAAAATAAAAAAAAAAAAAAAAAAAAAAAAAAAAAAAAAAAAAAAAAAAGTATTGCAATGCAGGCCGGCTCTAGCGATTGATAAAATCCCAGAACAACAACAACTTTCTGAGACTTTCACTCATCCTCGCTAGCTAAACTCTAATCGGGAACATCTAACTAGCCATCTTTGTAGACCAGAGGCAGCCCAAAAAGACATTGACCGCCAGTCCACTTCTCACTACACAAACACTGCATCAGACTAGCTGTGCTAGCTGAGTGCTCTTCCAGTAATCCGTGATAGGGTGACCAAGCCATCAACGGTCATCCACTAACTGTTAGTCAGAGTTACCAAGTTCTAGGCATCTGCCTCATACTTCCGGTGATTTTAGTTCTCAGACCCCTGTAGTCGACATTCCAGTTTGAGGATTTCGCTGCACAATTCATGTGAGCTGACTAGCCAGACGGGAATGCTGTTTAATGCTTGTGGCATCTTTTAGCTCAGGATGAACATCGCAAACCCGCTTGAGCAGTCGCCACGACGGGTTGTCTGTAGTCATTCACTTATCTCTTGGTCTCTGCCATTACCCTTAATCAAGTGACTTCCTTCACATTTATACTCAGAACATCAAAAGGAATGTTTTTACTCCACCAGTGACAAGATAGCCAAAATAGTACAGAAAACTATACGGTGGTCACACAGTGCCACAAATGTCATCGAACCTGTAAGACGGGCAAGACAATAAATAATAGCGGGCGAGACGGGCGAAAACGTTGGTGAGAAACATCAGTAAAAGGATTATGTGTGAAAATTAATGATCTTGTATCTCACATACGGTGATCTCTCATGGCGTTGAGCAGCCGCGTTTGTGAAAAGAACTGATAACAGTACTTTGGATCATGTTCTGTGATTTTTAAGTGTCTGACACTACATGAGTTACTTCTCCTGGGATGTATAGACGAATAGGTATTTGGTTATCCAGTAAAAATCATAGTTACTCCGACAACAAGTTGAACTTATGACCTACTGAGCGCAACGCTAATGCATGGACCTGTTACCCATAAGGATGGAATTCAATGTCCAATTAGTTTTTTAATTTTATCGTTTTGGGATATACTGTAACTACCAACGAATGCATCGCTAATCATTTCCTATACACTGACCAAATTCTGTCTTTAGTTTCTGTTTGATCTTTTCAAGATTTCATAGACTTCAGGAACTGATATTAACTAGATTATTATTGAAAACCACAGAATACTGGATATCTGTATTATTAGAGATTGAGACTTTTCAAAAGTGCTTGTCCACGAATTCACCAACAGTTAAATTAATGATCTTCTGCCTGCGAGTCTAGCCCATTGATCTTGCAGTCATTGACCAATGAGTTTAAACCTTCGTCATTTGGTGATAAGATAAGATAATAGCTTTATTCCAAATCAGTACTTGTGAAACAGAATGGTATTCTCAGCATTTTACTACAATATTGCATCCAGTTAGTACATTAACAATAAATAAAGTTCTACATAGATTAAAGTTATCTCAGTCAGTTTTGACAACAATATATTAGCATGTCGGTAGCAAAGCCAAAATTTAAACAGTGTTTGAAGGTGTTAGAAAAGTAGATACTACTAGCATATTTACTGGCGTAAGCGATAGCAAAATGGTCGAGATATACAGAGTGTGAAAGAACGAACAAGAATGTTTTAAGTAGAGTTTGTAAGGAAGAGAGAAACAAAACAGCACATAACAAAAATAAATACAGAATGAAAAAATAGAGAGAAAACGTTGTACCTGTAAATGATGTGAGTTGGAAAGACGAGATCCATTGGTTCTACTGACTATTTAATAAGTTAAAGGTTTCACGCCTAATGCTTTCTTTATCGCAAAACACGAGCTAGGTAGGGTATGGATGAGTTTTTGTACTTACTAGTGCGGGCATATAGTTTCCTATATAGGCTTCTGGTTTTCCCTGAAGAGATACATGGGGAGAGTTGTGAATGTAGAGGGTGTTGTGAGTCAGATAAAATGGATTTCGCCCATTTTTCACATGAGTCCATGTGCCTGTCCACCAGAATATTAACAAGCTGGCTAAGTGGCAAACTGCTTACCCTGCTGACAACCTTTAACATCCTACGTAATAAGGTATAGTCTTTCTTCAATAGCCCAGGAAAGACTAAGGGGGAACAATAGAGAATAATAGGCAGAATACGGGAGTTAACAAATTGTAGGAGTAAGGGTTGGGTTACACCAGAATGTCTTAACTTCTTGATGTAGAAGGTAAGACGGAATATTTTCTTGGAAATCGTCAAGATATGAGACGACCAGGAAAGATCAGAAGATAGAGTGACGCCTAGGTATTTAATTTCCGACTTGGTTTCTATTTCAGTGCCATCTATGTTGCACACCTCGTGAGTGCTAACCAGTTTGTTTAGGTCAGATTTATGCCTAAAGGTGAAATTAACTGTTTGGCATTTGGAGGGGTTTAAGGTGAGACCGTTTTCCTTGGACCATTGGCTGATTTCTGATAAGAAGCCATTTAGTTTAGAGCAGTCACTTTGACATTTGACAGGTAAAGATACAGTTAGGTCATCAGCATATTTGACAAAGTTAATGTCATTTGAAGACGGTAGGTCATGTAGAAAGAAAGAAGAAAAGAGAAGTGGGGAGAGTACAGCACCTTGGGGGACACCAGCTTCAGTGAGCACAGCAGAGGAGGATTCGCCTTTGTATACGGTGTACTGCATTCTGTTTGAAAAGTAGGAATGCAACCAGTTAGTGACCCAGGACTCGGTTTGTGTCATGGAGAGCTTATTTAGCAAGAGACTTCTAGGTACAGAGTCGAAAGCAGAAGTGAAGTCAAGAAACGTGCAGCGGACATATTTGGCACCTTTGTCTAATGATGAGACAATACTGTTGTGTAAGACGGCTGCAGCGTCTAAAGTACTCCTACCCTGTCTGTAGGCAAATTGTTTGGGGTCTTCGAAGCTTTTAAGGGAGGGTTCGAGTTTAAGAAGTACTAGTTTTTCCATGAGCTTTAGAAACGGGGAAGTGATGGCAATGGGTCTGAACTTTACGTTCTTGCTATTGCCAGGTTTAGGGACAGGGACTATTTTAATGTCTTTCCATGGAACAGGTACAACGTTTTCACGGAAAGAAGCATTTAGGATATTAGTTAGAGGAGAACATAAAGCATCTGCACATTGTTTTAGAACATATGCAGGTATGCTATCAGGGCCAAGACTATGTGAGGGCTTAAGAGTTTTAAGACATTTCAAAACATCGAGAGTATTGAAGTCCTGGAAGTTATCAGCTACAAGATTGGTAACGTTAGAAGTGGTTATAGTAGAAGGAGAGCGTATAAAAGACAGATTAAGAGCATTAACATCACAAGAGGGAAAAACATTACATCGCTTACTATTGCCAGTAATTTCATTGAAAAATTTCCACATGCTGTTAGGAGATTTGCATGATAAAAGTGTTTGGTTATAGATAGCATTAAGATTTTTGATTTCAGATTTGATTTGAGCATTAATCTTTTTAAGTCCTAACTTGTCTTTGCATTTATATAACATTTCTTTTTGCCTGCGAAGTTGTTTGAGATGGGGAGACGAGAAGCGGTCGAGGCGTTTGAACAGTGTTTGTTTGGGACAGCATATGTCGAGGCAGAACTTAAGATAATCCATTATATTGGTGATTGAGTCATCTAATGTACTTTCATAGAATAGATCCCAGTTGGTATCTTTTAACATGCATCTTAGATTGAGTAAGTTGTCAGATGTGTAGCATCTTTGTTGTGCTTTCGTAGACAGGTGTGAGAAGATTTTAATATGTGTTTTGCTGTATATTTTTGGCAAAACGCGGACAATGCAGTGATCGGAGTTTAGTATCGGTGAACGTCTACGTGTTTCATATACTCCTTCGTCATTAGTAAAAACGAGATCGAGTGTTTTGTCAAGTCGAGTGGGAAATTTGACTATGTTTGTGTGACCAAGAGCTTCAAGAAAGGAGCAATCTGAGGTGTTGAAGTCCCCAGTAATAACGGATAGAGAGTTGTCGAAGTTGGCAGCAGCAAACATGGTGAATTCATCAGCAAAATTAGATAGATCAGATGGAGAGCAACTAGGAGAAATGTACATGTTTGTAATATAGATTTGTTTATATTTGGGGAGATGTTTGGGGCGACATTTGACAGTAATACAGTCAATGAAGTCATTTGAGAAGGTGAAGCAGACGTTATTTGAGACAGACCATTTGGAGTGAATAAAAGTTGCAACGCCACCACCATTTTTCTTATTACAACATTGACGGTCTTGACGAAATAAAATAAAGTCCTTTAGTGAGATAAGGTTGTCATCATACAGTTCATGCAACCACGTTTCTTGTAATGCGATTATGGCGGTGTTATGATAAGTATCAGTTGACATCAAGGATTGTAGGTACATTATCTTGTTTGGCAGAGAGCGGCAGTTTGTGTTCATTATGACGGGGACCGTAGTTAAGTGTATTGAGAGCTCTCTGCCAACCACTACGATGTTTCCTCCTTGGTTTCTTTGGAATATGAAAGTCATTTGGTCGTAAATGATTAATAAAGTTACGAGAGTAAATGATTCTGTAGGAATTAGGTGATAAATAAATGTTGGTAAACAGTAGACTAGATGCAAAATGTAGATATTATGGTAGCTGGCCCAAAAATTCGAACAGGCCGCCAAGGCGTGACTGTTGACCACTGCTGTGCATAAGCATCACTTACACCCTAGTTATGGTGCATCAAATGGGAGATCACTTGTTTTCCGCAAGCTAGTGGCGAATGAGACTAGCGCTCAAACTTCGGGTTCTGTACGGATTTTTTATTCATTTCAGTAAAGATTTGGTCACGAAATAAGGTCTAATAACCCGAAGAACGTCATCCTGATGCCAGTACAGTAGGAACTCAGGTTTTTAATAACTCTCTGACCGACTTGCTTTTGTGAAGAATTTTTAACTGAAAACTTAATTATCCAGCGTTAAATCCTGAATATTATTTTTATTGTTCCCTTGAGTTCCTAGTGGAACATCGAGCTTCAACTGAACGTCTCCACTTCTTTCTATCTTCTGTTGTACTCCTCACCTGATTCAATGTTAGTCCATACTGTTTCCACTCCTCCATGTCAACCACCCTTGCGCCGACGACCCACTAGCCGCTTCCCTTTCGGCCTGGTTCCAATCGATCAATGGCCTGACGCGCGCGCGATGTCACACAGCGGCCTCCTCATCAGCGAGTGTCCAGTGTGTCATCTCCACTTTCTCCTGCATATTTGTGTTAGGAGATCGATTGATTCTTTTTTTATTTGCTTGTTCCCATAGTTTCCTGTTGGTGATTCTTTCCTGTCCGGCCCGGCCATCTGATCTTCAGTTTAGAGCCAGGGAAGACAGTTGTTGGTTGACAAAGGTCTGAGTTAGCCTGTTGGGAGAATTCTTTGTGACTCGCCGGCCCGCCAAGTTTCTGATCCGTTCCGTATAGAAGAAGTGACTGACTTGACGTCTGTTTGTATTGAAAATCCTACCGAATTTTGTTGTTGATCTGGCTGAGTGACGAAGATTTCCAGATTGATTTCAGGTTTATGATGTTGATCTGTTTCTCGCCTTCCCGATTCTCGCTCGTTTTGACATCCTCGTCCGTTCCGACTGCGTGTAGTTGAGACAATGCTCCCTCGATAAATGCATGATGTAACCTCTTTAGAATCCCTCCTGTTGTTGGTGATTAGCGCTGGATGTTGCTGTTATTGTTGGTTAGGTGGTTATTTTCATCACCTCCGTCTTGTCTATTTTCACCTGGAGTCTTGTCTTCACCGGCTGCTTCTTCGACAAGTTTGTCGGTTTTTGCTTGTAAGTCTTCGATTTTGTGACAGTGACATCAAACATAAATCATCCACACTCGAAATTCAGGTCTTCTAGATCTTCGACAAGCCGGTCCATGATATCCCTGTCTTCTAGGTTTCTCACTTTCTGACGCATAATCCAGTCCACCACAATTAGGAATATCATTGGTGATAATTAGCACCCTTGTCTGACTGCTGTATTTACTCCAAAGGCCTCGCTTAGAAACAAAAATTACACAGGGTTGGAACGAATTACAGGTGTGTAAACAATGATCACCGAAACAAATTGAAATAATAATTATCAACTCGACAGGGAAGTTAGGAGATGTAAATAGAGACTGCAAGAGCCTTCGAAATAAGAACTACACAGGATAATTGTAATTGTATATATTTGTAAAAAGTAGCTGTTGTCAACGAATTATAAATGTGAGCACGAAAAGCATGGAAACAAACTTCAAATAATTTTTTTTATAATTGAAAAAAAATGGGATGAATTGAATGAAGACAAAGAGAAAAATCACACACACAACGAACGAAAGAAAAATAAAAAGATGTGGAGGCTAAGGGAACAGACCAAACTAGGTATATGTTAGTTGTAGAGGTTGAATTATTATTTTTTGAAAACACAGCTCCGGCTTTAACACATCTGAACACAACACGCTTTCTTTAGTGCCTTCAGCCTAACCAGTTTGCGAAAACAGCGAAAGTCAGCACTCAATGTCAGATTTCAATGTGAATGAAGAGTGCTCATTCAATGGGAATCGTTTACCAACACATATAATGATATTATCATCTCATTGTTTTTCAGTAGAAATAAACCATTGTTGATCACTTGATATGTGCAGTTGTCGTACAGCTGTTGAATAAGGTTGATGAATATTTAGGGTACGCCGTAGTACTCGAGTATTTTTCAAATTAATTCGAGCCTAACGCTGTTGAGAATAGATTGGTTTTTATTATTTCTACTACAACACATTATTATATGTGATAATCAGGTGACATTATTTAGAGAACCGAAAAAAAGAGACATGGAAATTCAGGATTGCTGTTTTGTCCTAGCTTGAGGCTCTTCAGCAGGATGCGCCTACTGTAGGTCTAATTAAGAACTTGATAAACTTTTGCTGGTTTTCATGAATAATCCCCATTCGAACATTAATAGACAAAAGACAAGTAGTTCAGCGAAGAGTCTCTTTTCGGTGAATTCATTTTCATAGCTGTATGATCGCAAATGTATATGGTTATTTTGTGTTTGTGTGTATACATTAAATTTGTCAAACGAAAATACAATTAGTATGTTCAGATGAATTGGATGTTCATATAAGAGGATATTAACAAAAGTGATGAGTTGTCATAAATGATTGTCAAGTAAGAGATAAGTAATGGCATGAATAGTTTGACGAATGAGTTGTGCTCAGCGTAAACATGGAAACAAAATAATATACAGAATTACACAAGGGTTTTAAGTAAGAAAGAAACAAAAATAAGCAAACAATCAGAAGTATGGTCAAATCAAACAAACAAACAAAAGTTAGATCAAATCAACAGGGTTGTTACCATGCGAGTAGAAGAGGTCGGATAACTTTCTTTTGTACGCATAGTTCTGGTTCCACCAATTGAATGACTAGGGCTTCCGCGATGCAAAGAAGACGGAATCGTACTGTCTTTGGAAGGTTGTTCTTCACTTTGTAGATTACTTTGAAGCGGGATGCATTTGTTGAGATGGAATGACCAGTGTTGACGAGATGTTCGATTATTGCACTCGTTATACGGCCATTATTTCCTTTCTGTAGCCACGCTGGATAATGTTCTTTGACCCTTTTTGACAGGATGCGCGTTGAACGACCAATGTACATGGCTCCACAGCAACAGGTGAACTGATATTTACATATACATAGAAGTGGTCATGTGCGAAATCTTGTCCCTTGAGCTTCTGCAGATCAGTGGGCGACTGGAGAACACTACTGTTAATGTTTCCGCAGGGAAAGTTCTTCCTAAAGAAGGTGGAAATTCTCCTTCTGAGGACGTCACTAAGTAGGTCTCCTTTGAAGTCCAGTTTCACATAAAGTATCTTTTGTGGCACGGATGGTGTCTCTTACCTTTGGATTTTTCGTTTGATGTTTTTGTCGTCAATTCTTGATAGGTAGCCATTTTGTATGAGGATTTCTCTCAGGAAGTTTAGTTCTTCTTCTATGGTGTCAGAGCTGCAGATGTATCTGACGCGAGTGGCAAGGGATTTAATTAGGTTTCTTTTCCGACTGATTGGTACCCAGATGTAGAAGCTTGCCAATTGACTGTTCCATGTGGGTTTCCTATGGATTGACCTTCTTAAAGTTCAGTCAGCTCACCTTGTAAGCTCAACATTAAGGTAAGGGATTTTAGAATCATTTTCAGTTTCTGGAGTGAACTTTGTGGCTGGATGGCTGTTGTTGAATATTTGCAGTAATTGATTGAGATCGTGACCGTCATCACAGATGATAAAGATGTCGTCCACATATCTAAAGTACAATTGGAAATTGTCAATGGTTGATTTGAGTCGGCCGTTCTTGAGGCTTGCCATGAAGCAGTCTGCTACTAATGGGCCCAGTGGAGATCCTATTGCGATCTCATCTTGTTGTCTGTAAATAACCTCATTGAATGTGAAATGTAGATTCAGTGTACATCTAAGTAGTAGTTCTATTAAAAAGGTCGTCGGTAATCCGATGTTCAGCTGGTATCCGTCTATATAATGACAAATGTAAGAGACAGTTTCTGTGAGTGGAACGTCGGTAAATAGTGATTTAATGTCGAGAGAGAGGATAGTTTTTTTTTGCATTGATATCTTTATTGTAATCGACGAATTGGAAAGTGTCACGAAGCGAATAGTGACACATTCGTTTTCGTACAGGTTCTAAAATGTCAGTGAGCCATTTCGCTATTGAATGGTACGGTGAACCTGACATATCCAGAATTGGACGAAGTGGGAGGTTGGTTTTATCTATCTTTGGTAAGCCATATAGTCTTGGTATTTTTGACCCTGTCGGTCGGATCTGATTATAGACTTCATGAGTGATTAACTTTTGGGTTTGCATTCTTTTCAGGACATCGGTGAGTTGCTTTTCAATCTGTTCTGTTTTGTTTCTTACGTTAGGTGGTTGCGAAAATTTTGTTTTATCTGACAAGATGTTGTTGATTTTCTCAATATAGTCTTTCTTGTCCATAAGTACTATGCCAGCTCCTTTATCCGGGCGAGTTTTTCATTCATTTCTAGAAACTCAGGTGATCTCCTATATGAAGTCAGGCGCTAGTGAGCACCAAAACTTGCTTAGAGCGTTGGTTTGCAGTCATAGGATTGCTTATTAGTTCCATGAGAAGCCGATATCACTTGAAGAAACATTTGGAAACGAACGAACCTACTGAAGATAAGGTATCTTCTAGACTATTCAGCCATTGACTTACGATATTCCAACTTCTGTCTTTGTGCTATATATATATATATTATGCAAATGATCTGCCTAAACGATAACTACTCACGCCAGTTTTGCGTTTGATGATGTCAGTCAGATAAGTCAACTTTTTGATGTGATTTTGTTCTCTGAGCTCGATGGTTAGTTTGCGAAGCTTTCACCACCTTACTGGGTGACATCTTCAGCGCATACTTCAAATTGAAGTGAGCTTTTAGATTTCTCCACGATTTTATTAATCATCCCTCTTGGTGACCTTGGACGTGATTGGTTGTTTATGTGTGTTTTCACACCTTCTAGGTTACTTGTATTGGAACTGATTGTTTCTTTGACTTGAACTTTGACCCTTTGTGTGTGAAGTTTCTTTCTTATTGGTTGATAAATTTTGTCTATCTCGATGTGTCTATTGATTGATGATTCACTGGAATGCCGGCCAAGCTTCTAAAAATTCTCTAGCATTCTTGTTGTTTCCTCTGTCTAGTATTTGAACGTTGTCCCAGTCGAATTGATGTCTGTGTGTAGTGAAATGAGGGAGTGGATATCATGTCTTTTGACGGCTAACTTATGTTCGTGGATACGAAGACGAAGGAGACGTCCACTTTGGCCAATGTTGTGGGTGTTTTTCGCAGTTGTTACATTTTATTTTGTGGATGATGTTGTTGAGTCTTTTGGTTGACATAGAATTGAGTGCAGCGACTTTGTTGGTTTGTGTACGACGTCAATTCCTAAAGGTTTGAAGAGTCTTGTAATAATCACATTTGTAATAATCAAAAGAAACGTATTAGATAAAACTCACAGCTTAATAAACAACGTCTTCAACGACATCAAATTCACAAGAGAAGAGGAAATCGAGAACAAAATACCATTTTTGGACGTCTTAGTCAAGCGAACAACCACAGGGGAGTTAGAAACTCAAGTTTATATGAAATCAACTCACACAAACCAAATACTGAATTACAACAGCAACAACTCAATAACACACAAAAGGAATTGCATACAAACACTGTTCAAGACAGCAAGGACTCACTGCAGCACACCCACCTTAAGGAAAATTGAAGAAAAGTATCTCATGGACGTCTTCCAAAAGAATGGATATCCACGGAATTTCATCAAGAGTCATATACCTCCAACCCAACCTACCAAAGCAAAAGCCACCAAGGAAAACGTAAAGAAAATCGCCTTACCATATATAAAGGATATCTCAGAAATCACTATAAGACTGAAGATGTCACCCGGTAGGGTGATGAAAGCTTCACAAACTAACCATCGAGCTTAGAGAACAAAACCACATCAAAATCATTCACTTGAGCTACAAATCTTCTCTATCATATCTAGATAAGCCAACAGCATGCATTCACGAAATTACTTTTAATGTGTCGAGAAGAAGTTGTTATAATTAATATATATGTTCTTTATTCATGCATACTGTTAACATTCATAAAGATTTAATTGCTTCTTTATATCTGTTCTCATAAATAATGAATGAGTAAATGAATGAGTAGTAGTCATAAAATACGTGAACACTTTACAGTTGAATTTTTTTCTCCTCAGTAGCAATAGTAGTAGCAGTAGTAATATATAACCATTAGTTGAATGAATTTGACGATTGTAGGCGTTAGTGCCTCATCATCATCATCATTATTGTCATTAAGAGTAGTTTGCATTCGTATCTCCCAGTCACGATCTAAATAATGATAATTTACATAGATTTATATATATATACACGTTTAAGTGTTCAAGCGTGACACTAAAACATTATCCGACTGAGGCAATTTTACTGCTGAAATATTCAGTTCAAGCGTAATTTCTTTAGCCTTGATAATAATGTCTTCATTGGATGATGGATTTCATCATGAGCTGACATCAGTTAGAGAACCACAGTGGAAAACCTGAGAGTACTGGATAGCTATTTTGTCCTAGTTTGGAAGTTTTCATTAGTATGCCCAACACCAGGATTCCAACCAACCAAAGTAAATCCCTACGAAACCAATGCTTGAAAATTCATCTGATGCTCACCAGTGAATGGTTCTATTTTAGGCAGCGACTTGATGTTCTAGGGGGGATGCGTGCGGCAGTAACTCATTGAAGAAGACATTGCAAAATGGTCGCGCTGTGACGTCAATTGGAAGAAGTTAGAATTCATGGACTGACCATTGGATCGAGTCTCAGTGGCTCAATGGTCTACGAGATCAATCGCCTTGATGATGATTCCCAAAATAGGACGAAGCAGCTATCTCAGTACTCTCTCTCTCTTAAACAAAATCCCCACAAAATCAATACTTGAAAAATAATAATGTTTTCAGTTGGCGTCGAATGACAGAAAGCATAGTGACTTCACGCAAAACGCACAAACACCGTTTGCTTTGATAATAATTATGATAAGAAATATTATGATAGAGCTTATTTTCTCAACAGGTTTGATATTATATCAAGTGAGTTGTAATCGAACCACTTATGACACAACACAACCCAAAAATTGATCAGCGATGTCTGTTTTCTTGGCTAGTTAGAGATTGGTCTATCCTAGTCTTCTCAAGCCTTCTTCATTTCTAGTGTGACACAATCTCTTGCATTTTACATTCAGAAATTAAGGGACTCAGAAATAACTTAAACCTTCCTGCTGTTACAGTTTGTCAGCACTTGCATCTTACCTATTCTTCTATTTCCGGATTGCTGAAAGGAGACTATGTCACACTTCGTAGAACTCTGAAGGCTATCAGTAGGACGAGTTGAAAACATTTATTTCTGGATATGAATTTAAAACAAGCAGCAAAGGTTTATAAAGCAGGATTTATTGAATACATCAAATTTCAGTAGAACTCGTCAGCTGAATACTCAACATACACGGATACATATACATACATACAGATGCGAATAATTTCTGTCTTTCTGCATGACTAATTCAATGTAGTTTGTTTACTTATCAGTCTTATATCTTCCAATATAATTTCAACAGCATATATATGTATACGTGTATGTAGAGTATTCAGCTGACGAGTTCTACTGAAATTTGATGTATTCAATAAATCCTGCTTTATAAACATTTGTTGCTTGTTTTAAAGTAGGCTGAGTGATGTGGTGTCCCTTTGGGCAGCATCGTTTACATCGTCACTGAGAAGACGCTTTATTTCACGCGACGAATTTGTGAAAGGGATTTTTTCAAGTTGTTAGCATCTACTACAGCAACTGCCGCTTTCTCTTCACATCTTCTCAGGAAGAACAAGAAGTCACTTCAATATATGTGTAAAACGTGGGCACTGTGGTAGTAAGTAATTCCATATTGGTTTGTTTATTTGATGTATCACACAATGAGTGAAACAGTATTATTATTTACTGGATAACACAGTTTCGAACAAAATCTATTGTAGTTATGATCACGCGAGTTCGAAATCTGAGTTTTATAGTTCTCATGATAATAATAAAATTTTCTATAGTTTGGTTTGTAAGGGTTAGTTATGTTTTTACAAGATCATCACGGATTGATATCATGATAATAATGATAATGATAATAGTAATAATGATGATATGCATGTCAGACATGAGCAAGACAACGCAAACAGAAAGGAATCTAAATCATCAGTAGTAATTCCATAGAAGGAAGGAACCTCGGAAACCACCTTAGGCAGAATTCATAACAAGGCAGGCAGGAATAAAAGTGGCTGGAATTCAAGCCAAATCACAAACTCAATTCGAAACAAGCTTTGTCGGTTAAAGGATCAATCCTATGGAGCCAATTAAACAAAAATAATTTAGTTTATCTTATAACGTGCTGGAATGATTGCCATTGAGGTCAAATAAATAGGTCGGAGTAGTAGAACGGGTGCAGTCAGTCAGGATAGACGAGCATAACAATCTGGCTAAATCTAGATAAGTTGACCCGAATAAGATAAGAAATCTGGAGAGTAGTTCAGCTAAAGCACTTCAGTACACTGCATGCAACTACACACAACCGTACAATAGGCTGGATGGGATAGGATAACGGTTTTAAACTTAAATATAGCAGGGTGTAGTTAGAGATTGATAACAGGAGCTTTGTTTATTGAATCAATTGCAAATATATGTAATTAATGATTCAACAACTGTCCACTCGGATATGTGGAAAATTCGACTACCCCCTGAACGACGACAAATAGGAGGGAACAAAGAAAACTATAAAAAACACAGGATTCGAATTCGTGTGATCATAACTGATATGATTATGAACAATAGATTTTTTTACGAAACTATGTCATCCAGTGAATAATAATAATAATGTTTCACTATGTGATACATCTGATAAACAAACTGTTATGGAAGAAGTCACTTTACTAAAAGACTTTATGCGCGCACATCAAAGTATAACAATTCCACGATATCATATTTCGCAAGTATTTTATGTAACGAAAATAGTGTCAGGCACGAACTAACTAACTAGCCTTCTTTTCACTGGTATAGAAACAATTTACTCCATCCTTATACATTATTAGTCATTATGTTTATTTTTTTCAAAAGTCTGAGTAGCTTTTATGCTCTGTAGTAGGGGGTGGTGCTATTTTCGTTTGTCCTGTCACCAGCTTATGTCAAGAGAACATTAGATTCAATTGACAGAATCTCTTCTTTGCAATTGAAAAAAACTTAGAAGACTAAAAGAGAAGTTGTATAAGAATTGTGAAAATCCTGGTATCCGTAAAATAAACACCTTTATAAAAATTGAAATAGAAAGGTTGAACAGAAGATATAATGAAAAAATTGTATCATGTAAAAATCCTTCAAACATTTGGAAAATTTTCAATAAACTTACAAGTAAAAAACAAATGTCTGTTGATGCTTATTCTGATGTTAACGCTTTAAACAAATCATTTATCAAGAAACAAATTAACATGGTTGTACCTGATGTACCTAGTCAAGATAATGGTCATTTTTCGGGTTTTAAAGAAAAGGATATTTTGTTATGTTTGAAATCATTGAATCCAACACACAGCCTTTATCCAGATGATGTACCAAGCATTCTTCTTCAAAAGTGTGCAGACATCTTGTGTCATCCTCTTACTCAAATCTTTAACGCATCATTTAACAGGGAAACGGTACCTGCTGACTGGAAAGAAATCAAGGTAGTACCTGTACAGAAATCATCTTCTGGAGTAGGTATAAAGTTTAGACCAGTAGCTATAACAACTCGTTTTTTGAAAACTATGGAGAAACTTCTTTTGAATATTCTTAAACCTTCTTTAAAAGCTTTTAGTGACCCTAAGCAGTTTGCTTATAAGTGTGGAAGAAGTACGTTAGATGCAGCCATTGTACTTCACCACAATATTGTTTCCTGCCTTGATAAGGGTTCTAAGTTCGTTCGAACAGCTTTTTTAGACTATACTGCAGCTTTCGACTCTGTTCCTAGGACACTTTTATTAGGAAAGATGATTTCAGCACAAACGGAGTCCTGCACAACTAGATGGCTGTCTTCTTATTTTAAGGAAAGGAAACAGCATACTGTTTTGGCTGGAAAGCGCTCCACTTCTCAGCTAACTGAAAGTGGTGTGCCTCAAGGTGCAGTACTTTCTCCATTTCTTTTCTCTTTCTTTTTGCATGACCTTCCGAACTCACCCAAAGTTAACTTCATTAAGTATGCTGATGATCTCACCGTTTCTGTCCTTGTAGTTTCTACATCGGATTGTTCCCATATGAATGGCCTCTTAGCTGAAGTTAAGGATTGGTCTGGCTCAAATGGTCTTAAACTAAATCCAACTAAATTTAACACCGTTGATTTCAGCTTGAGAAGTGAAAAAGACATGCATGGATTGATCCAATCTCATGATTGTTGTAATGTTGATGATACCATGATAGAGAGTAAGTCAAGTGTTTCTTATCTTGGAATTAGTTTCTCTTCAAACCTTTGCTGGTCGTCTCATATTCTTATAGTTTCTAAGATAGTTTTCCGTCTGACTTATTACGTAAAGAAGTTGAGGCACTCAGGTATAACCCAATCTCTTCTCATACAATTTATTAATTCATGTGTTTTGCCCATCATTCTTTATTGTTCTCCATTATTCTTCCCTGGGCTACTCAAGAAAGACCATATAATACTACGAAGAACATTGAGGGCTGTAAGTAGGGTCAGTGCTATCCCTTTGACTCAACTAAATGACACTGTTGTCAATAGGCATATGAACTCTTGTAAACACTTAGCTTATCTGATAGTGAACATCCTCTTTATTCACAATTGTTTCCTTGTATCTCTTCGGGTAAGACCAGAAGAAATTTTATGAACATTTATGCTCGTACTACAAAATATAAAAATTCGACCGCACCTTATTTGGCACGAGTATTGTGTGAAGAGACAAATATCAGAAACGAACTTTTACAACGCTTAAATCATTAACTAAACTATAAAATGTAATGATGCATATTATTATACATGTGTTATTTGTTATATTATTTATTTATTATTATTCACTATGACCTAACAATGGTGTGATTTTGTTGGGGTTTTATTTTTTTCCTATTAACTATCAATATTTTAAAATCTTATATATTTATATAATTATAAACAGAGCTAAACCATTGCAATATATTTAAAAGAAACGCTGAAAATTCCATGCTGTAAATTGTTATTGTTGTGGAATAAAGTGTTTATTATTATTATAATCTTTACCATGCTAAAATTTCCACACTATATCAACAAGATTGTTTGAAACAAACACACTGATACTGCTGTTATTATAATTATTACAGTTAGTCTGATTTTATACACTGCAAATAAGGAGATTCCCATAGTGTATTACAGGAACTGTTTTTTTAGTAGAAAACAGATCATTAATACTATTAATAATTACACCACTAATATAGTAGATTGCTGGAGGCAATTTGCACGAAGCCTTGGACCTATATCTCATGATAGTTGAAGGTACTCATCATTTGCCATCCTTCTGGGATTTGAATCCATCTCATTTGGTGTGCTGGCTGCTATTTAAGACGTTACTACTGAGATGTTCAAGCTGGCGACTGATACAATAACACTAGTTGCTAGTGTCTAATGACAGTAACCCACACAGGAGTCCTACAGGAGTTCAATCGCAAGCCTAATTACCTCGGTGGCTTTGATTTTCAAGGAATTATATTATTATTATTGTCGCCATATTATTCCTTCTTGAATTGGAAAGGTAAGATACGCCTTCATCAACCTGAAAAAAAACAGTTTGGCAATCTACTACACTCAGCATAAGGAAGCAGATTCGAATTTTCCACATCATTGTCAAGTAGGCCGTCGAATGAAATCACGTGTTAGCCAGGACATTGCAGTAGTAGAATCCAAATGACAAGCCAGTATAACAAAAAAGCGAAGGTGTGACTTGTGGGAAATGAGAGATTATGGGCAATCGTGAACCCAACTAAATAGGATAGCGGCGAATAGGAAAAAGTGGAGATGAATTACTGAAGTCATATGTTCCACTGGGAACCCAATGAAATAATAATAATAACAATTCCTAGAATGGAAAAGACAGCCTTAGCAGGATATTTCTGTTTCTTACTGTTTTTCAGGCTCCGCTTTGCATGATTCTAGAGTTATCCATCAGTTTTTATTTCCGCCTAACACTATCACCTTCATAGCAGCCACAAAAACCAATTCAAACTTGTTATCACCCCGTGATCTTCTCAGCTTGTGTCCAATCCTTTCCAACTGCATATTTGTAAGGCTACGCCTTCTTGATCAGTCCACTGGAAGATTTCCTGCTGTTACTGCTCCCCTTATAGAGGAAAAGCAGCTGTTGATGAAGGCCTAAAACGTAGTCGAAATGCTCTTCGTGGACCTGTGAACCATTTAGAAGAATAGATTGATTTGAATTTATTGCTGAGAATCTAAATCTTGCTCTTTATGTATATCCTGACTGGCTTTAATATCTTTATTTGTCCAGCCAATGTAGACAAGTCAAAATGGTGTCTGTCGTCTCTATATTCATTTGAAGCCTTCACCTCCTTGTTTGCTTCTTCAGTAAACTTGCTCATTTCCAACTTTTCATCTTCAAAGTTCAATGCAGTCACTGGCTTGTTGATGGTCTACATTATCCTGATCTTCGGAGTGCTGCATGATCGAGTTCACCACATTCAGGATTGTTGCGCGAATACACCATCTGTCAATTTGTGGTCCGATATTTTGACTGCAGCACACTCTTTTTTTATTTTTCGTGTGCCCATTCTCGTGGATCCATTCAAGATATACCGCAAATGCTCATTTTTGCTCACAAACACATTCATTCATTCTTGTTTTTATTCAAAAGAAATCGAAAAGGAACTGGTTTTATGACATTCTTCAAAAACATAAGTGACTATGAATTATTTTCAGAAAGACATTTGCATAAGAGATGGCAAAAGGCAAGCGACAGACTAATTTTTTCATGATAATAATAATAAGCATTATTAGCAGCATTTTGTACATTCTCTATTCCTTTGTATAATAATAATTTCGCTAATGATATGAATAAAAGACAGCAAGTTATTTGTTTTTTGTTTTTTGAAAACACGGCAGCAATACAACAATTCATTTGAATTCTCCACCTCCGTGTTATTCACGCAAGAGAAAGCGAGGAAATTATTTCCTGAAGTAGAAAAAGAAATAAAGATTTCAGAGAAGACGAAAATGTTTTCCTTTTTCAAGGATTTAATTTTTATTATAACTGCACTACACTACACGCATTTTATGCATTTATGGCTTTTTGTCTGTTAGAATATTTGCCAATGATTTGACTTGTTCAGGGTTCGATTCCCGGCTGATACATTGGTAAATCTTAGTAAGCTGAAGAAGATGGAAGGTTGATGTAAGGAAACAGTATCCCCCTTCCTGTAGAAATGACTCAAGAGCTGTTGAAACTTCATAGATCAATCTTGGAGCTCTCTGTTCCACTGGGAATGAAACTAAACAATGGACTTACAGCACAGTGACAAATTTGTTTACAGGATTTTCATCATGAGCTGACATTAGTTAGAGAACCATTGGAAAACCCAGTGTTGGACAGCTGTTTCGTCACCCTAGTTTGCGACTCTTCAGTAGTACGCAGTCATTAGGTTTCGAACCCAGGACCTTCTGGTTACAAGGCTAGCAAACTCGTGGACCAATTAGCCACTGGGGCCCGATCCAATGGCCAGTGTATGAATTCTAACTTCTGCCATTTCACGACAAAGCGCGACCCCATCCAATGTCTTTGGCGAGTATTTGTCCTAACACTCAACCGTTGCATCCTAGTGGTCATGCCTGAATAGGACAAGTCGCTAGTGAGCTTCTCATTGATATTCAAGTGTTGGTTTGTAAGGATTTGATTGATTGGTTACAGGATTTTCATCCTGAGCTGACAGTAGTAAGAGAAACATTGAAAAACCTGAGAGTACTGGACAGGTGTTTCTTCCTAGTTTGGGACTCTTCATCAGTATGCACCTACCGGGATTCGAACCCGGTTTGTTTCTTGTATATTGTTGTTGAAATTTGACAGTGGCTCAGCTTTCTTCATTCAGGAAGATTACCAATCCTTACAAAGAAACTCTTGAAAATTATCCAAATGCTCGCTAGTGAGTAGCTACAAGGCAAAGTTGCCTGGATCTGTAGCCAGTGAGGTCCACCCAGTGAGGGGAGTGAGTGCCGGCGATTACGCTAAAATCATTAGTTGGTAAAAGTTAGAATCCCCTGGTCATTGTATTATGTTTCAGTGGCTGAATGATCTTTGAGCTTCCCTTGTAACTACAAGTTCCTGGGTTCGAAACTCAATGGTTCAGATACTGATGATGAGTCGCAAGCTTACCTGACTAAACGGCTGTCCACTGCTCTCTGCTGGTTTTGATTGGTCCTTTCAATCCATGATAGAACTTGAACGATTATGGATTAACCCAATTTATGTGTTCAGAAACAGTTTAATGAATCCCACTGCTTGCTTTGATCTTCATTTCCAACCCACAATATTTATTTGTACTGATAACATTAGTATCGGTGTCACACGGTGGTATATTTGCATATTCTAATCTTAGCTTCGCAATCGATCATAATATCAAATATCGTATCATTTGCTCACTATAAGACAATGGTTCATTCTCCCCTGCTTTCTACGCCAAAATAGCTTACGCATTCTTATACACGGTCGACTACCTAGATTGCATTTTTCACCTGAACACATGCATTTTACCCGTGATTTTATGCTTACTATCATTACCTTGATAACTACTCACTATTAATTATATGCCTGAAGTTTAATCAACATTGGTTCAAAATGTTTGTTTTTGTCCATTTACCTTCCCGTAGCATCGATATTTTTGGACCAGTGGAGGTAATTTTTAGAAAGCAAAGTTGCCAGTCTTATGCACAACTTTTGCTCTTAACCGGTCTTATTACCGGCTTAGCGTGGTATACAAGATTTGCGTGGGCCTATGATTGCGCTCCGAACCACATACTTTGTTAACAAGCATTCTAGCAGTAAGCCATCGACACACGGTCTCGAGAATAGTTTATCGTTAACATTTTACTGTGTAACTTTGTAGAGTCTGACGAGGAATTACCGAATATGTGTATTTTCTTAAACTGTTCTATAATTCATGAATAATTTCCATAGAGGGATTATTGAAAACAAAAAACATAGTTCAGCGAGAAGACTCTATTCGCCAGTGAATTCATTTTCTTTGCCGTACAATAGCAAATATATATAGGTTATTTTGTGTGTTTGTGCATATTAATTAAAAAAATAATAAAATGCTATTGGTTTTGGTTATGTTAACTAAACAGGTGAGAAATCATAAGTTTTGAGGGGAGTTACGTAATACCAAAACGACTAAGAAAATTGTGTGTTCACTTAAACAGTGTAGAAACAAAATTAGGTGATGAGTTGTCAAAAGCAGTTGTTAAAAAGGAGCTATACAACAAAGTTGTCATCGTGATAGTATAAGTAGTTTATTAATTCTCTTTTGTATGCACAACTCCGGCTTTTCCTATGTGAATGGTCAGAGCTTCATAGATGCAAAAAGGACGAAACTCTTTTGCCTTATTAATTCATGAATAATTCCCATTCGAACATTAGTAGACAGAAGACAAGTAGTTCAGCGAAGAGTCTCTTTTCGGCGAATTCATTTTCATAGCTGTACAATCGCAAATATATATGGTTATTTTGTGTGTGTGTGTATACATTAAATTTGTCAAACGAAAATACAATTAGTAGGTTCAGATGAATTGGATGTTGATAAGAGGATAGCAACAAAAGTGATGAGTTGTCATAAATGATTGTTAAATAAGAGTTACGTAATGGCATGAATAGTTTGATGAATGAGTTGTGCTCAAAGGGTGTACATGGAAACAAAATAATATACAGAATTACACAAGGGTTTTAAGTTAGAAAAATAAGCATACAAACAGAAGTAAGGTCAAATCAAACAAACAAAGAAAAGTTAGGTCAAATCAAAGGAGTAGTTACCATGCGAGTAAAAGTGGTTGGATAATTTTCTTTTGTATGCATAGTTCTGGTTCCTCCAACTGGATGGCTAGGGCTTCTGCGATGCAAAGAAGACGGAATCGTACTGTCTTTGGAAGGTTGTTCTTCACTTTGTAGATTACTTTGAAGGAGGCGTTCGTTGAGATGGAATGACCAGTATTGACGAGATGTTCGATTATTGCACTCCTTATATGGCCATTATTTCCTTTCTGTAGCCACGCTGGATAGTGTTCTTTTACCCTTTTAGACAGGATGCGCGTTGAACGACCGATGTACCTGGCTCCACAGCAACAGGTGAACTGATATATACACATAGAAGTGGTCATGTGCGGAATCTTGTCCTTTGGGTTTCTGCAGATCAGCGGGCGACTGGAGAACACTATTCTTAGTGTTGCCGCAGGGAAAGTTCTTCCTAAAGAGGTGGAAATTCTCCTTCTGAGGACGTCACTAAATAGGTCTCCTTTGAAGTCTAGGTTCATATAAAGTATCTTTTTCGGCACGGATAGTGTCTCTTGCTTTTGGTTTTTCTGTTTGATGTTTTTCTCTACAAATCTTGGTGGGTAGCCATTTTGTATGAAGATTTCTTTCAGGAAGTTTAGTTCTTCTTCCATGGTGTCGGAGCTGCAGATGCGTCTGACGCGAGTGGCAAGGGATTTAATTAGGTTTCTTTTCCGACTGATTGGTACCCAGCTGTAGAAACTTGTTAATTGTCCGTTCCAAGTCGGTTTCCTATAGATTGACCTTCTTAAAGTTCCGTCATCTCTCCTTGTAAGCTCGACATCAAGAAAAGGGATTTTAGATTCATTTTCAGTTTCCAAAGTGAAATTTGTGGCTGGATGGCATTTGTTGAATATTTGCAGTAGTTGATTGAGATCGTGACCGTCATCACAGATGATAAAGATGTCGTCAACATATCTAACGTACAACTGGAAATTGTCGATGGTTGATTTGAGTGGGCCATTCTCGAGGCTTGCCATGAAGCAGTCTGCTAGTAATGGGCCCAGTGGAGATCCCATTGCGATCCCATCTTGTTGTCTGTAAATAATGTCGTTGAATGTGAATTGCACATTTAGTGTACATCTCAGTAGTAGTTCTTTTAAACAGGTCGTCGGTAATCCGATGTTCAGCTGATTTTCGTCGATATAGTGACAAATATAAGAGACAGTTTCTGTGAGTGGAACGTTGGTAAATAGTGATTCAATGTCGAGGGAGAGCATAGTTTTGTCCTTTGTATTGATATCTTTAATGTAATCGACGAATTGGAAAGTGTCGCGAAGTGAATGGTGGCACATTCGTTTTCGTACAGGTTCTAAAATGTCAGTGAGCCATTTCGCTATTGAATGGTACGGGGAACCTGACATATCCAGAATTGGACGAAGTGGGAGGTTGGCTTTATGTGTCTTTGGTAAGCCATATAGTCTTGGTATTGTTGACCCTGTCGGTCGGATCTGATCATAGACTTCATGAGTGATTAACGTTTGGGTTTGCATTCTTTTCAGGACATCGGTGAGTTGCTTTTCAATCTGTTCCGTTTTGTTTCTTTCGTTGGGTGTTTGCGAAAATTTTGTTTTATCTGACAAGATGTTGTTCATTTTCTCAATGTAGTCTTTCTTGTCCATAAGGACTATACCGGCTCCTTTGTCTGGACGAGTTATAAGGAGTTCTTCATTTTGTTTTAGTTGATTTAATTCTTCTCTGTGTTGCCTTGTCAGGTGGTTGTATACTTTTGGTTTTGTATTAAGATACTGATAACAGCTATCGATTATTGTTGATTTGAAACGCTGCAATTCTTGTTCGGAGGTTGGGGTTAAATCATTTGTTTGGGTCATTAGGTTTTCGAATTGTACTTGCGTATGGAGTCTGTTGGCGTTTAAGTTGACGTCGCAGAATTTTGGGCCCATGGATAGGGCTTCTAACTGTAGGTTGGATAAAGCTACTGAAGAGTAGTTGAATACGAATTTCGAAGGGTCTTCAGGAAATTGTTTCTGTGCTTTGATGGATTTGAGGCTTTTGGTGAGTCGGGAAATAGTAGATTGTGCTCGTTTATCAGTGACTGTATTGACATATTCCGTAAACCTCTGGGTTTCACTAGGTAGCAGATCGTGGAGGGCTGGAGACCTTTGTGAAATGTTGCGTTGAAGTTCTGGAATACGGGCTTTAATAGAGTCAATAAGATTCAATGCATGTCGTCGGAGGGATTTTGTGTTGGGGTATATGTGGCTTCTTCTCAATGCTTTCCAAAACCATTTTGGATATTCGCGATTGGTGATACAATCATTGAAAAAGGTAATTTTCGCTTTCACTATCGCAAGTTTGACAGAGTACCGTAGAAACCCATTGAGTTCCTTGACTGTCGAGGGATTCTTGCTACTTGCGAATTCGCCGAAAAGAGACTCTTCGCTGAACTACTTGTCTTCTGTCTACTAATGTTCGAATGGGAATTATTCATGAATTAAAAAGTAGCAAGAATCCCTCGACAGTCAAGGAACTCAATGGGTTTCTACGGTACTCTGTCAAACTTGCGATAGTGAAAGCGAAAATTACCTTTTTCAATGATTGTATCACCAATCGCGAATATCCAAAATGGTTTTGGAAAGCATTGAGAAGAAGCCACATATACCCCAACACAAAATCCCTCCGACGACATGCATTGAATCTTATTGACTCTATTAAAGCCCGTATTCCAGAACTTCAACGCAACATTTCACAAAGGTCTCCAGCCCTCCACGATCTGCTACCTAGTGAAACCCAGAGGTTTACGGAATATGTCAATACAGTCACTGATAAACGAGCACAATCTACTATTTCCCGACTCACCAAAAGCCTCAAATCCATCAAAGCACAGAAACAATTTCCTGAAGACCCTTCGAAATTCGTATTCAACTACTCTTCAGTAGCTTTATCCAACCTACAGTTAGAAGCCCTATCCATGGGCCCAAAATTCTGCGACGTCAACTTAAACGCCAACAGACTCCATACGCAAGTACAATTCGAAAACCTAATGACCCAAACAAATGATTTAACCCCAACCTCCGAACAAGAATTGCAGCGTTTCAAATCAACAATAATCGATAGCTGTTATCAGTATCTTAATACAAAACCAAAAGTATACAACCACCTGACAAGGCAACACAGAGAAGAATTAAATCAACTAAAACAAAATGAAGAACTCCTTATAACTCGTCCAGACAAAGGAGCCGGTATAGTCCTTATGGACAAGAAAGACTACATTGAGAAAATGAACAACATCTTGTCAGATAAAACAAAATTTTCGCAAACACCCAACGAAAGAAACAAAACGGAACAGATTGAAAAGCAACTCACCGATGTCCTGAAAAGAATGCAAACCCAAACGTTAATCACTCATGAAGTCTATGATCAGATCCGACCGACAGGGTCAACAATACCAAGACTATATGGCTTACCAAAGACACATAAAGCCAACCTCCCACTTCGTCCAATTCTGGATATGTCAGGTTCCCCGTACCATTCAATAGCGAAATGGCTCACTGACATTTTAGAACCTGTACGAAAACGAATGTGCCACCATTCACTTCGCGACACTTTCCAATTCGTCGATTACATTAAAGATATCAATACAAAGGACAAAACTATGCTCTCCCTCGACATTGAATCACTATTTACCAACGTTCCACTCACAGAAACTGTCTCTTATATTTGTCACTATATCGACGAAAATCAGCTGAACATCGGATTACCGACGACCTGTTTAAAAGAACTACTACTGAGATGTACACTAAATGTGCAATTCACATTCAACGACATTATTTACAGACAACAAGATGGGATCGCAATGGGATCTCCACTGGGCCCATTACTAGCAGACTGCTTCATGGCAAGCCTCGAGAATGGCCCACTCAAATCAACCATCGACAATTTCCAGTTGTACGTTAGATATGTTGACGACATCTTTATCATCTGTGATGACGGTCACGATCTCAATCAACTACTGCAAATATTCAACAAATGCCATCCAGCCACAAATTTCACTTTGGAAACTGAAAATGAATCTAAAATCCCTTTTCTTGATGTCGAGCTTACAAGGAGAGATGACGGAACTTTAAGAAGGTCAATCTATAGGAAACCGACTTGGAACGGACAATTAACAAGTTTCTACAGCTGGGTACCAATCAGTCGGAAAAGAAACCTAATTAAATCCCTTGCCACTCGCGTCAGACGCATCTGCAGCTCCGACACCATGGAAGAAGAACTAAACTTCCTGAAAGAAATCTTCATACAAAATGGCTACCCACCAAGATTTGTAGAGAAAAACATCAAACAGAAAAACCAAAAGCAAGAGACACTATCCGTGCCGAAAAAGATACTTTATATGAACCTAGACTTCAAAGGAGACCTATTTAGTGACGTCCTCAGAAGGAGAATTTCCACCTCTTTAGGAAGAACTTTCCCTGCGGCAACACTAAGAATAGTGTTCTCCAGTCGCCCGCTGATCTGCAGAAACCCAAAGGACAAGATTCCGCACATGACCACTTCTATGTGTATATATCAGTTCACCTGTTGCTGTGGAGCCAGGTACATCGGTCGTTCAACGCGCATCCTGTCTAAAAGGGTAAAAGAACACTATCCAGCGTGGCTACAGAAAGGAAATAATGGCCATATAAGGAGTGCAATAATCGAACATCTCGTCAATACTGGTCATTCCATCTCAACGAACGCCTCCTTCAAAGTAATCTACAAAGTGAAGAACAACCTTCCAAAGACAGTACGATTCCGTCTTCTTTGCATCGCAGAAGCCCTAGCCATCCAGTTGGAGGAACCAGAACTATGCATACAAAAGAAAATTATCCAACCACTTTTACTCGCATGGTAACTACTCCTTTGATTTGACCTAACTTTTCTTTGTTTGTTTGATTTGACCTTACTTCTGTTTGTATGCTTATTTTTCTAACTTAAAACCCTTGTGTAATTCTGTATATTATTTTGTTTCCATGTACACCCTTTGAGCACAACTCATTCATCAAACTATTCATGCCATTACGTAACTCTTATTTAACAATCATTTATGACAACTCATCACTTTTGTTGCTATCCTCTTATCAACATCCAATTCATCTGAACCTACTAATTGTATTTTCGTTTGACAAATTTAATGTATACACACACACACAAAATAACCATATATATTTGCGATTGTACAGCTATGAAAATGAATTCGCCGAAAAGAGACTCTTCGCTGAACTACTTGTCTTCTGTCTTTTGCCTTAAGCAGGTTTTTCCCGACTCTGCAGATTACTTTAAAGAAGGCGTTTGCTGAGACAGAATGATCAAGGTTAACCAGATGTTCAATTATCTCACTTTGTGAAGCACCACTATTGCCTTTATGCAGCCATGGTGAATGGTGTTCTGGAATCCTCTTGGACAGAGTACAAGTCGAATAACTGGTATGCTTGGCTCCATGGAAATAGATGAACTGATATATGTGCATAAAAAGGTACAGGTGCGAAATCTCGTCTTTTTAAGGGCAGATCAGTGGGAGAATGTGAAACACTATTCTTAGCGTTTCTGAAAAGAATGTTATTCTAAGAGATGATGTGACCCTTCTCTTGAGAATATCGCTTGTTAAATCTTTTTCGAAATCGAAGTCCCTGTGTAACAACAGAAGACAAGGGCCAGGCAACAGATCGTTTTATTATGAAAATCAACACGTATTTATATATATTTCACATACATTATTATAGCTTATGCAAGTAGAAAAACGCAGTCATCTGATTGGTTGCAGATAAACGCAGGCTTCTGATTGGTTGTTTCGGGATTCCTTGACAAATAGAGTTCTCTATCTGCGAATCATATTTTGCCACGTTAACTTTGCTGTGATTGATGTTGAATCAGCCTTGTTCATATTTTCTCACGGCCCATATTAGTGACCTAGACATTAACGTAGATTAGTGTCAACCAATCGGCTAGCAGCCTGCTCTCACCACACCTGTTTTCATTCCTTGTAGGCGCAAGTGAAGTTTCATTCCCCCGAATGCACGGTTTGATCATTTTATCAATGAATCTTGGTGGGTATCCAATTTGGGTGAAGATTTATCTCAAAAGATCTAATTCTGTTTGTAGAAGATCTGGAGTACAAATGCGTCAGATGCTAGTGGCAAATAACCATAACTAATTGTCTAATCAATAAGCTAGTGTAGAGTGGACAGGAACTAGTGGAAAGGTTATACAGTAGTTTTGTATAAGATCTGTGTGAAAAAGCAATGTTAATAATAAACAGTCATAGAGTAGTAATAAAATGTGGATGGTGGGAATAGTAATAATAATAAAGGTACTAAGAACAGTAATAATAATAATAATAGTGAACTTACATATTAAAAGAGAGGAGAAAAATTATAGTAAGAAATTTACTCTGGCCATGGTAGGGCTAGAGAATGTATGTATCGTTTTTGTATGCATAAGTCCGGTTTTATGTCACGAATAGCTAATGCCTCAGCTATGTACAGATGTCGTATCCGGAGTCCTTTTGTATGATATTGAGGGATTCCGTGTACCACTGTGAAGCATTCGTGTGGGGGTGCTCGATGTCCGGAGATAACAAGGTGTTCGAGGATTGAGCTGTTGGTATTCTTCTTTTCTCCTCTGGCTAACCAAGCTGGGCAGTGTTCCAGGATACGTTTGTGGACTTGACGTTGCGTACGGCCGATATAACTAATTGTATTTTAATTTGACAAACCTCAATGTACACAAACCTACAAAATAACCCATATATATTATTGCGATTGTACAGCTAAGAAAATGATTTCGCTGATAAGGGATTTTTCGCTGAACTACGTGTTTTGATCTATAACGATCGTAATGGAAACATCTGAATTACATGCACACAATTCGCAAATTTACCCAGTTCAAGAAGGTGGAATCTCAACATACAGACTCCTTAGGGAGCTGAAATTAAATAAGATAGTTGGAGGCAGTCATCAGTAAGCTTTTTAGAGACCTAGGTCCCGTGCTAATTGGCACTCGTCAGCAAGTCATATATGCGCAAACCACTCACATTAAGAAATAGTGCCTGCTAGGCAACTAAATCGAAACAGTTTTTTAAACGTCACTTTTATGACCAAACATCTAGAGAGAAATCGGTTGATTTCAACTGGTTCGTCTCTCTTCGAGCTGTGTCAATCAAAATACATCGATAAACAGCTAAGTTATAAACCGGAGAACAGCACTTCGTTATAGCTAGTAAACAATATTCGTCTATGTAAATAGCGTTCAACTATTCAAATGAATCCATAAATCAGTTATATGTGGCATCGTGCAATGATGCATGCTAATTTGTACTTTTTATTGCTTATAAATATATGAACAAAACTGGACAGTTATGTAAATCGAATTCATGCAATGGGGGAATTTCTCCGCTGATATCTTAATTGTATGGAGATTGAAACACGCAGTTAGACAAATATTGAGCTTTTATTATCGAGATGATTCATTGATTACCAAAAAGTGAATGCCTTACTTCTGGTCTAATAGGCTATTCACATTGATGGCTAGAAAGTGTGGAAGAAATCTTGAGCAAGAATTAGGTAATGTAGAAAGCTGTATGAATCAGAATGCTGATTAATAATAAATAAATAATAATTTTTCCTTCACGTTCCCTTGTGGAACATAGGGCTTCAAGTTAGTGGCTTGAAGTTTCTGTAGCAGTGTTTATTTTACAGGATGAGGTTGCTAGCCTCATGCCCAACCTTTCCTCTTTACCAGGATTGTTTCTGGCTTGGCGAGGTAAAGGAGTGCGCCGGCCGGGAATTGATCCCCGGACCATGTGCATGGTCGGCGAGCGTCCTAACGGCTATGCCACCGACGCACATTAGACGTTGATTACTTTTTCTGAGACACAATAAAGGTTTTTTGTTATCTACTATGCATCTGGTGAGTCCTCGGTATGTCCTAAGATTTCACCAAAAAATGTAACTGATTCTACTCAAGAATGGTCTGTTTGTAATTATTATTATAATTATTTTTTTAATCCTAGAAGAACGTGTGGCTTCAGTCGCACATCTCCATTGCGTTGGGTCCGCCACCAACGTTTTCACCTGGCTCCATGTCTGCCCATATGCTTTCATCTACTCTTCACATGACCTCCTCCATGTCATCCTTGCACTGACGACTATCTCACCGCTTCCCATTCTAGTTCCAACCAGTGATAACCTGACGTGTGGCATCACTTGATGGTTTTCTCAAAAGCTTCTTGTCGCTGATCTTTTTCTGGTCATCTGGTCTTGAGTATTGAGCGAAAATAGCTGTTGATGAAAGTATATAGTTTGTTTGGGGTGCTGTTCATGGCGCGCCAAGTCTCTGATCCATAAAGAAGCACTGATTTCACACAGCAGTTGAAAATCAGCATATTATGTCTCAGGAAGAGATGACACAGTTCGGCTGAACGCGGACTCAGCTAAAGAGGACAGCAGAAAACAGAACAAAATTGCTAAAGGCAACCCTGTGTACCACTAGGGACGCAAGGGAATAATAAAAAAAATATAAAAACATATCTTCCATTCTGAGTGCTCTGTTGATCTCCACACAGACTTGAGAGTAATGAAAGCTTGCCTTTCTTTCCCAGTCATCGCTCTGATATCCTCATTAATTCCATCCGCCCGTAGTTGAAACGATGCTTCTCACGTCAATAGATGTGTATTAGGTGGAGGTTGCTTCTTTAAAGGTTTCTCCTGTTTATGCCGATCCTTTTTTTCTCTGTTTGCCGGGAATCTTCTTCACCTCTGTTTGCAAAAGTGACACTTATTTGACTGCACTCAAAGATTGACGCCGTTATTACTACTCTTCTCCCGCCTAGTCTGCATATCATCGTTTTAACCTTTATATATCTTCTTTTGATATATTTTTCTTCATTATTTACTTTTTCATTTTCTGAAGTCTTCAAACCAGAGATTCAAATTTTCAGCAGCAGTGGTTTTCTTTTTATAGAATGATCTTGCTAGCACAGCTTTCCATCCTTCTTTACCGATCTTAATATTGACTTTGCGAGATTGAGGAGTGCATCAGATGAGGATGACAGCCTGAACCACGTAAATGTTTGTCGATTGATATACTGCTGAACCATCGATGTGCAAAAAGTTGGTTTTTTAGCCTTGTTTATTGAAATTTGTGACTACCAAGCATCGGTATGCAGAAATTTGTTTTGTTACAGGTTTGAGAAGAAGCTTGTATCAATTGAGGAACCGTAGGAGAACCATGAGGTATTGGAGATTTCTTTCATCTAATTTCAGCACTCCAGTAAAGGAGTACGCCTCCATCTAGGTTTGAACCCAGGATATTGCAGCTACAAGGCAGATTCATGGTGCATTCAGGAGTCGAACCCTTTTTTGAGGGAATTACTTCTTAATGTGGTTGTGTTTTCTGTGCTGTATGGTTAATTTGCGCAGCTTTCATTGCTCTACTATGCAACGTCTTCAGCGCATACTTTAATTCAATGAAATGAGCCTTTGGATTCCTTAACAGTTGTATTAGTCCTCCCTCAAGGTGACATTGACCGTCATTAGTAGATTTATGTATTTTGACATCCTCTAGACTACTTATAATGGAACTCATTGTTTCCTCGACTTGAAGTCTGACCCTTTGCGTGTGTGTGTGATATTTTCTTCTTATCGGCTGGTACATTTTGTCTATATCGATGTGTCTATCCCCTGGAATATAAGGCTTTTGACGGCTAGTTTATGATCATCGATACGAAGACGAAGAGGACGTTGTCCACTTTCACCAATGTAGTGTTTTTCTCACTTGTTACGATTTATTTTTTAGATGATATTGGTTGTATCTTTTTTCGTTGGTGAGTCTTTCGGTTGACATAGAACAGAATTCCTTATTATTATTTATCGTTATTTTGGGTTGATTCTCAGTTTTAATGCTTCGTCTTGCTATAAAAATCTTGGCATTATCAAGTCACTATTGACGCCAATTATCACACTGCACATTATAAATTCATTAAAACTATGCCATTTTACGAGAACAAAGTATATAATAAGTCGTATAGAAATTCCGTATGTGAATTATATACACAAATTCTTTCAATGTTTCAGTGCATTCTGAGACCTAAGTTAAAAAAAAGCAGACTGTTTGATGTTCAATTGTGAATCCCTTCTCTTTTGTTTCTTCTTCATTGAGTCAATCAGACTTTGTTTAAATGAATCAGTTAAAGGTTGACTGAACATAAATAAGATTTTTCAAATTAAATTCTAGCGCAACACATATGTTTACAAAAGTTTCTAACACTGAATGATCAACTCAAGCGTGAATGTGATACTTAAAGTTTTGATGACAATGCTATCGTCTTTCTTGTTCTCAGCATTTGAATAGGCTGGTTAATTCTAATATATAACTGATGAAAATTAAAGAATAGTAATATTAGGAATTATTATTATTATTGCTCCCTTGGGCTTCAACTGCACGTCTCCATTTTCTTCTGTCTTCTGCAATACTTTTCGACTGCATCCATGATCACCATCCATACTGTTTCAACTCCTCTTCACACGATCTCCCCCATGTCACCCTTGGACGTCCCACACGCCGCTTCCCTTTCGGGTTCCACTCGAGGGCTTGGCGCGCGATGTCACCCAGCGGTCTCCTCAGCGAGTCTCCGATCCATCTCCACTTTCTCCTGCATATTTGTTGGGCGATTGGTTCTTGCTTTGCTTGTTCCCATAATTCCTTGTTGGTGATTCTTTCCGGCCATCTGATCTTCAGTATTGAGCGAAGACAGTTGTTAACAAAGGTCTGCAGCCTTTTGGAAATATTCTTTGTGACCCGCCCGCCAAGTTTCTGATCCGTATAGAAGAACTGACTTTACGTTTGTATTGAAAATCCGATCGAATTTTGTTGGTGATGCTGAGTGACGAAGATTTCCAGATTGATTTCAGGCTGATGAATGTGTTTCTCGGCTTCCTGATTCTCGATTTGACATCCTCGTCCGCTCCTCCTGTAGTTGAGACAATGCTCCTTAGATAAGTGAATAAAGTAGCCTCTTTCAAATCCCTCCCGTTGATGGTGGTTGACGTTGGATGTTGTTGCTGTTGTTGGTTGGCTATTTTCATAACCTCCTTCTTGTCTATGTTCACCTGGAATCCTGCCTTCGCTGGCTGCTTCTTCGACCAGTTTGTTGGTTTTCGCTTGTAAGTCTTCGATTGTTTGTGACATCAAACATAAGTCATCCGCGAATATTAGGATATTAGGAATAATCCACTTTATTCCAAAAACAGCAGTTATTATAATACAGAGTGGAATGCTCAGCATTTGTCATAATATTTCATCTGATTTACTTAAAATTTTAAATAAAATTACAAATTAAAAACAAAATTAACCAGAGGAATTTGTCCTCATATACGGAATAAAGTCAAAAATATTCAAAATACGAATTGAGAACAATAAATATTAAAATAATAGTAACAGTGACTTTGTTTCAAAAAGTATTGTCGATTCAATTTCAAACGTTTAGCATGTTATAGATTACTGAATCTAAGGCTAAGTAGTTCAGCGAAGAGTCTCTTTCCGGCGAATTCACTTTCATAGCTGTACAATCGCAAATATATATGGTTATTTAGTGTGTGAGTGTGTATACATTAAATTTGTCGAACGAAAATGCAATTAGTAAGTTCAGGTGAATTGGATGTTAATATAAGAGGATATTAACAAAAGTGATGAGTTGTCATAAATGATTGTTAAATAAGAGTTACGCAATGGCATGAATAGTTTGATGAATGAGTTGTGCTCAAAGGGTGAACATGGAAACAAAATAATATACAGAATTACACAAGGGTTTTAAGCTAGAAAAATAAGCATGCAAACAGAAGTATGGTCAAATCAAACAAAACAAAGAAACGTTAGGTCAAATCAACAGAGCTGTTACCATGAGAGTAGAAGTGGTTGGATAATTTTCTTTTGTATGCATAGTTCTGGTTCCACCAACTGAATGACTTGGGCTTCTGCGATGCAAAGAAGACGAAATCATACTGTTCTTGGAAGGTTGTTCTTCACTTTGTGGATTACTTTGAAGCAGGATGCATTTGTTGAGATGGAATGACCAGTACTGACGAGATGTTGAGTGCAGTAATCGAACATCTCGTCAACAAATGCATCCTGCTTCAAAGTAATCTACAAAGTGAAGAACAACCTTCCAAGAACAGTATGATTTCGTCTTCTTTGCATCGCAGAAGCCCAAGTCATTCAGTTGGTGGAACCAGCACTATTCATACAAAAGGAAATTATTCAACCACTTTTACTCTCATGGTAACAACTCCGTTGATTTGACTTAAACTTTGCTTGTGTGCCTGTTATTTTTCTAGCTACCTAAAACCCTTATGTAATTCCGCATATTATTTTTTTTTCGTATTTACCCTCAGTACAATTACTTGATCAAACTAGTCATATTGTTACATAACTCTTCTTTAACAGTCGTTTTTAACAACGCATCACTTTTGTTACTATCCTCTTATATTTACATCCAATTCACCTGAACTTACTAATTGCATTTTCGTCTGACAAATTTAATGTATACACACTCGCACACTAAATAACCATATCTATTTGCGATTTGACAGCTATGAAAGTGAATTCGCCGAAAAAAGAGACTCTTCGCTGAACTACATATCTTTTGTTCTACTATTCGAGTGGGAATTGTTCATGAATCTTAGGTTCTCATGATATGGAATGATGAGGGCAAATACAAAATTAACAGTCATAACACAGCTTAAACGATGTTCACACTTATGAAAAAAATAAACAAAAACAAAAAAAATTGAGAGGATTATAAATATAAGAAGTAAAATAACAGTAAAGGTTGATGTTGTAAGTGTGGGGGAAATGGTTTATTTAGTAGTGCAAAGAAGGTTAGTTAGTTCATGCCTAACACTATTTCCATCACATAAAGTACGTGCTGTCAAATATAGTATAGTGGAATTTTTATTCTTAGACGTATGTGCATAAAGTATTCTTAAAAAAATTCTTGTTTTACCTGAGGAGACAAAAGGTGGGAGCTGAGGGTAAAGTGGATGTTCACAGTCTGACAAAATTTCTTTAGCGAATTTGCTGCCTGACGTAGTCTTTTTACAGCAATCCGCGAAAGAGTAAGAGTGAACAGTAAAGAAGAATAGGTAAGATGCACGAGTTGACAGACTGTACCAGGAAGAGGGGTATAGTAATGCCTGAGTGCCTCAACTTCTTAATGTAAAAAGTCAGACGAAATATGATATGAGAAAACCAGGGTGGATCAGAAAAAAGAATTTATCGAAGATAATTCATTTCAGACTTGATTTCTACATCTCTGTCATCAATTTTGCAACGGTCATGTGAACCAACAGCTTCATTTAACTTTCTATGATATCGGAAACTGAAATTAACTATCTGACATTTGGAAAAAATGCTGAGCGTAAGTTGATAAATATACGAAGAAATAAGTGAATATGTATTAGTAACCAGTGGATATGAGACTTACTCCAAAGGAAACTCTCCAAATGAGTCGGATGTGTTTCTTTTCAACTAGTTGTGTAAATGAATGTTGCTTGAAGTAAATTTTGACAATTGTTTAGGCCTGTAATCTGTGGATCATTATACTAGCTTTGAAGTTGGTACATTCGATGTAAAAATCCCCCTATAAACAATTTATTTACAATGTTGGCAGTTATTTGAATGTATTTCCGCTAAACTATGTACTTATTATGCTTTTTATTCTTCTTCCTTTCCTGGCCTGTAGACCTTCGAGATCCTACTTGAGAACTTCCTTATAAAATAATCTTTACTGTTTGTCTTTACTTTTGATCGATCGTCGAATTTTCTGTCTGCCTTTGGTGTTGTGTGATGGTGGAGCGTTGGCGATAATGTGTTGATTTACTTAGCGGATTTCGTTTAAGTGGCGTATCTGCTTCACTTTGGAGTATCTGCCGGAAGGAGGTTTCGTTCATTTTCATTCTTTCAGAGAGAGAGAGACAGAGTTTTAATCCCACTTTGCTCGGAATCATCTTATTGATTATTGTGTCTGGTTAATTAATTGTATAGTATTATAATTCGCTTGAGTTCTATCTAGGCTTCCACAACACTCCTACACTTTCTTCTATTTTCTGCTGTCTTAGTCAGCAGGCTGACCTACACGATTGCTCATTATCTTTGATCTTCTCCTCGTCACACAATCTCCTCCAAGTCACCCATAATGTGGCAACCTACCTGTTACTTCCCTTCCGGATTTCAATGAAGTGATAGTCTGTACTGTAGGCGATGTGATTCGACAACCTACTCAATGTATGCTCCATCCACTTTTATTTTCTCCTACATATTTGTTAACCAATAAGCTATTAGTTGCTGTGGCCTTGGCCAGAGATTCTAGTTGCCAATTCTTTCTAACCATCTGATCTTCAGTAAGGAGCCAGAGTAGACAGATGTTTTTAAAAGTACGCAGCAACCTGTTTGAAATCCTTTTCTTTACGCACTCATATTGAAGAACTCACCGACCGACATCACAACTGTGTTGAAAATCAGAATCCTGTGTTTAATGCTGAATCAATGCAGATTTCGAAACTTCTTTTAGGTTGGTGAAGGCATATCTTGACTCACTGATTTTCGCTAGCTTTCACATATTCATCCGTGCTGTGTGCCTGTGGTTGAATCAATGATTCCTAGCTGGATTAAATGGAAGAACTCACATCTGTCAAAACTCTCCCTTTCGTTGTGACTGATACTGGTTTATAGTTGCTGTCACTGTCGGTTGGGAACGCATCTTCTACACCTCCGTCTTCTCTTTGTTCGTCTAGTGTCCTGTCTGCTTCTTCAGCAAGTTTTGTTGGGTTTTCGCCTGCAGTAGGCACTTTAGATATATTGCACGTAAGAAAATCCTGAATTCTTCAGCTGCTGGAAATCAATGTCGATGGTAGCCATTTTGTATTTCCGATCGATGTCACTACTATCGTTGAATGATAATACGACAAACTTCAAGAAATCAAACAGTCTTTTTGAAACTATTTGAATATTATTTTGGATTATGCATGACATTGAAGAGTCAGGCGGCCTATACAGAAAAAACCCCATTGATCGGTTTAGTTTTATTCAGACCGATGTCATTGAAGTGAAGATTGAAGTAGGACAAGTCCGCCTAATATCACCAGGATTATTCCTCATTGTGATAAAAATGATTATTTAGACCACTGAGTGTTAGAAGACAGAATCACGTTGGTTTGACAAGAAGACTCTAAATGATTTGAACTGTGTGGAGGATTTATGTTCTGTGTCACATCAACTCAACGATCTGTAAGCGAAAACCGGCAAATTAGCAGCGGAGGAGGCAGGCGACGGAGAAAGAACGTCAGCTAGATATGCATAAGATAACTCTATCAAGCTGCTTCCAAAAAATAAAATGCCTATTGACAATAATGCCCGGTTAGTTGAGTCGAAGTCCCACCATAACGCCTGGGTACAGTCTTCGGTCTTCCACGTTCGAACATGACATAGTCTTTTTCCAGAAGTCTATGGGAGAGTAAAGGTGAGCAATAAAAGAGAAAGGGTAGAATACATGAACCAACAAACTGTAAGAGAGGGAGTTTTAGTTATGTCATCAAAGAGTCCCAGTTTCGTGATGTAATATACCAAACTAAAACGTTTCTCAGAAGTCAACAGGATGTGACCACAGTATGACGAAGAGAAACTAATGTTGAGATGAGAGATATTCGATTAACTCGCTATCATAACATTGCTGTCAATATTGGAAGAATCATAGGAAGACTCAGTCAGTCCCCACCACCTCAAGTATTGTTCGCATCTGAAACTAAAATCAACACAATATAATATTTAGATGGATTCAGTTTAAGACCATTTGTAGGTGAGACCATTTGTTAACTTCAGACAAACGAATTTCTCTATTCAGGAAGGTAGTTAACTGGGGTTCTAGTGAGAAGTGATGGCCAGGAGGGTGCAGCAGGTCGGGTGTGAGGTCAAATATTCGCTGAAGAAATTAGCTAGGTGTCGCACTTTGTTATGAATTGGCAGAAGTTAGAATTCATGGGCTGGCCATTGGATCGGTTCCAGATGGCTTAATGTTGTACGAGCTCGCTAGCCTTGTAACCAGAAGGTCCTGTGTTTCAATCCTGGTGGGTGCATATTGTAGAAGAGTCCAAAAATAAGGCGGAAATAGCTGCCCAGTACTTCCTGCAGGTTTTCCAATGGTTCTTTAACCAATATCAGCTCATGATTAAATCCTGCAACCACTCAACTCATCCCTACAAACCAACACTTAAAAGAATTTATTCATATAAAAACAATCCAAAGCAGAAACAACTGCAAAAGAAATACTTAGATCGTCTGACATATTCAATGAAGTTAGCTTTGATTGAGTATGGAAGGTCATGCAAAAAGAAATAAGAAAGAAATGGAAAGAGTACAGGAGGTCTCCTTTTATTCCGAAACCTCAGGAAACAATTATAACTGATAACAACAGGAAACACAACGATTCAGGCTAACGCTATGCAAGAAAATTTCATTCATCTGTGCCTAGCTGGTTGACTGACTGAGCAAAATGAAAGTACACTTTGCATAAACGATGAAAAGAACACTTTTGCTGGCACTTGAATTCGGTAGAATGTTCATATTATCCAAGAGGAAACAGTCTGAATTGACCAGCCCGCCATATTTTTCTTCTGTTTCGACTTATCCTTCAGTTTATAATGTTAAATAATTACAATGTAATGAAAATGTAACAAAATGTTCTTTTTTCATCTATTTTGTATCACAATTTTTTTCACTTCATATTACAAAAGTGAAATTCACTGTTTAAAATCATTTTAGTCATAAACTCGGGTTTTTATATCAGTTTTGTTTCAACTCTACCACTTTCCCTGCATTGTTGTAGGTAAGAGAGAGAAGCCTAGCGGAGACAGACACTATCGAGACGTCATTATTAGTGAAGATGAGGCGGTAACTCATCCAAGGAGACATTGCAAAGTGGTCGCGCTATATCGTGAATTGGCAGAAGTTAGAATTCAAGGGCCTTGTAGCCAGAAGATCCTGGGTTCGAACCCCTGCGGGTGCATACCGCTGAAGAGTCCCAAACTAGGACGAAACAGCTGTCCAGTACTCCCAGCTTTTCTAGTGGTTCTCCAACTGATGTCAGGTCATGATGAAATCCTCCATTCAATCAAACAAAATCCCTACAAAACCAACACTTCAAGATTATATATTCATTGAAACTTGTGATTACCAAGTGAAGCTTCGCAACAATCTGACTGGCCACAGGTTTAACCACAAGCTGATTGACATAATTTAAAGAACAAATGTAGAAACACTGAAGAGTACTTCACAACTTCTACTTTATGACCCTCTGGTAGTATGCACCCGATGGGGTTCTAAGACAGAACATTCCAATGGCGAGGCGAGCTCATTGACCATTCAGCAACCGCGGCACAATCAGATGGCTCTTAAATTCCAACCTACTTGGTAAGCACGACTTCTCACTGGAGCTTGTGAATTTGACTGCTGTCTGTAGTCGAATGCAAACATTCAGGAGCCGTTGGTTTTCACGAAGAGGCGTCATTTCTAGGTGGCTGCAAAAACAAGTGAAATCATCCTACCAGGTGGTCTTTCAGATGCACGAATACGCAACGTCGTCAGTTGTTAGGTAAATATCCATAAAGACAAGTCAAAAATTTGATTTCAGTTATGCCTTCAAATACATTTGAAAGGCAGGTTTCAGTTATAAATACCTAAATTCACTGAAGTCCCAACCGTGAAATATCTCAAAACCTCCATTATGGATAAGATTTTATTTCGATAAATCACACAGTGTTATGCTGTAATATTAAATAATGACGTTTTCAGCACAATTTATTGCCACTCATAATCATGTCAAGTCATTTCTCACACAACTTGCTTGCTTCATTTATATAATTATTGTTCTCTTGGGTTCCTGGTGGAACATAGGGCTTCAAATTCACGTCTCCACTCGCTTCTGTCTTCTGCTGCACTTTTCACCTGCATCAACACAGACACACACACACATTCTTTCAACTCCTCTTCACACGATCTCCTCCATGTCACCCTTGAACTGACGACACATTCGTCGCTTCCCTTTCAGGTTCCACTCGAGCAATGGCCCAAGGCGCTTGCGATGTTACCCAGCAGCCTCCTCACCAAGTGTTCAGCCCATCTCCACTTTCTCCTGCATATTTGTTGGTTGGCGATTGGTTCTTTTTTGGTTTGTTTGTTCTCATACTTTCTTGTTGGTGATACTTTGCGGCCCGGCCATCTGATCTTGATCAGTATAGAGCCAGCGAAGACAGTTGTTGTTGTTGATAAGTGTGTGAGTCAGCCTGTTGAAAATATTCTTTGTGACCTGCTCACCACGTGTCTGACTAACTTGACCTTTGTTTGTATTGAAAATCCGACGAAATTTGGTTGTTGATGCTTCATTTATATACATGTGTGGAATTGACTAGATATTTAGATGGAAGTTAATATAGGATAATGTACACTCAGAAATAATAATAATATGCCTGTTATTGATCAATTGCAATTAGATGGGAAATAAGACGAGTGCTTTTATAGTCAAAATAAGTAACTTGTTAGAATGTTTAAAATGTGAATTCAATACATTGCAACACTATTTATTATCCTCCTCTGGTTTGACTGTTGATAATATCTTCCATATCTTTGGTATTTGCGTTGAGTCATTCCTATTGCATGTGCTGGACGAAGACTCAATAAACCAGGATTCAATAATCAATCTCTCTCCCTACCAACCTATATTACTTCTTAGAATTTTAACCCTTTCTCATTCTATTTTCTAGTTGTGTGTCAATACTTGTGGTGGAATGGCTGAGCTGTTTACTTCTAAATTACTTATCTTCGTCAGATGAATCATTCTGAACTTAGATCAATCATTCTGATGGTCTGATCATCTGACCTCCTCTGATCTACTAGTTCGACTTATGTAGTAGACCTCAATCATTGTCAATGCAAGGCATTTTGGGACTTATATTATTCTGTTTGATTGGATCAATCCATGGGTTCGTTTATTAATATAAGTATAAAACCTAGGCACTGTGGCAGAGTAAAACTTCATTATAGAAAGGATTTTATTTTGATAAATTACACGGTGTTTGTAATACAGTAATATTAACTGATGACCGCGTTTCGAGGACACTTTATTACTGTTCATAGTCATATCAAGTCAGTCACACAACTTTTGAATAAATATCAGTATAAGAGATAAAATACACTCAGAAATCATAATAAGAGTGTTATTGATCAAAAATATAATCAGATAGGGAGTAAGACGATTGGTTTTATAGTCAAAATAAGCAACTTGTTAGAATGTTATGATGTACGCGATTTGAAAGAGAATTTTACGATTATTTCATTATCCTAATTTCATTTAACTGTTGGTAATAATATCTTCCATAATGATAGCATCATGAGCTACAGTTTGTGTTTGAAAAGTGGTCATCAGTTAATATTACTGTGTACCCGGTGTGTGATTTATCAAAATAAAATCGTATTCATAACTGAGTTACAGGATCCTTTAGCCTACAAAGCTTGCCCTACCTGAGTGCGTTTGTAGGTTTGAGTGCCACCCTAATTGTTGCTCTATTTCGAATCCTACGTAGGGTCTCAGATATCCCCTCCTTATATGGTAAAACTACTGTAGATGCCTTATTTTCTCTCTCTCTCTCTCATTTATATTATCTTTATTAATATCACCACTATTTTAATTATGCTTTTAACTTTTTCGATATTCCTAATGAATTTGTATAGAATAGTTATTCAAAACCTACACATCTTATTTCCCATGTGATTGTCATTGATTATTAACAGTCTTATCATTATCTCTGAATGCACATTATCCCATATTGATTTTTATTCAAATATCTGGTCAATTCCATACATGGATATAAATGAAGGAAAATGTTGTGAGAGTAGGGACTTTATATTATTATCAGTGGAAATAATTTGTGCTCGAAACGACCTCATCAGTTAATATTACTGTATAACAGCAGTGTGTGATTTAACAAAATAAAATCTTATCTATAATGGGGTAATAGTATACTAAAGTGTCCACGTTTTGTATTTATGTCTTAAAACCTGTCTCATGCGCTTAAACATTGTTCATTATTTCACTGATACTTCATTAAAAATCCAATTTTGAATTCAAGAGTTACTTTAACGGTATCCTTGTTCACGTTCTTGACCCTGGCAGGACATCGTAGTCCTACTCTTATCAAGCTAGCTGGTAAGCCGTATCATTCCGGAGTGACTGAAAGACTCAGTAAATGTGAAACTCTGCCCTCCGGAACAAGCTGGATTCAGGAAACTCAAATCATGTACTGACCAAATCAGAGCACTACTCATATTCATAGAACAAGATCTAGAATGGCAGTCAACTCTACACCTTAACTTCAATGAATTTGAGCATGCATTCGACAGTTCGAATGCTGAAATAATTAAGCAATTGGGAAAACCTTTATCAACCTCATTCAAATACTTTATGATGGTGGTATATGTCGTGTGCTTCTCCACTGAACAAACTCAATGACGCCTAAAATGTCAATGTAGGAGAAAGACATGACTCCCTAATGTTACCGATTATGATAGTTACTGTGTTGGACGAGCTCACACGACACGTCATGTGTAGCGAGAAGAAGAAAGGCACATCTTTGACTGGAGTTTGTGGGTGATTTATGTTGCAAACCACGCTAACCTAGAGATTTACAGGCGAAAGACAACAAGTTGGCAGAAAAAGCAGGCATTGAGGATTGGACTTGACTAAGTCAATGCACAGAAGACAGAAGAGTTGAAAAAAATAAACAAAAAATTGTTATTATTTCTTTTAATTCCTAGAGGAACACAGTGCTTCAGCTGCATTTCTCCATTGCGTTCGGTTCCCTGCAAATATTTTCAACTGGCTCCAGGTTTGTTCACATGCTTTCATCCCCTCTTCACATGACCTCCACCATGTCACACTTGGACAACCAACTCGCCGCTTCCCATTCGGGCTGCACTCGAGAGCTTGCCTAGAGATGTCACTTCATGGTTTCCTCAGAGTATGACCAACCCACCTTCATTTCTTCCTGGCTGTTTGTTGCGCAATCGGTTCCCAATTAGTTCGCTCACAGAGATCCCTGTTGCTGATCTTTTCTGGCCATCTGATCTTGAGCATTGAGCGAAGACAGCTGTTAGTGAAGGTTTGAAGTTTGTTTGAGATGCTCTGTATCACGCGGCGCCAAGTTTCTGATCCGTAGCACTGACTTTACATTGGAGTTCAAAATTCATATCTTATTTCTCATGATGAGAGAAATGAAAGCTTACCTTGCTTTCTCGATCCACACAGCTTTGATATCCTCATCAGTTCCATCTGCCTGTAGTGGAAACGATGCTTCCCAGGTATGTGAAGGAGGGTTTTTCTATCAGGTTTCTCCCATTTATGCTTATTGTTGTCTGTTGTTGTTGTTGCTGTTGGCGTTGGCCGAAAATCTTCATCACCTCTGTTTTCTCTATGTTCACCTGAAGTCCTATCTTCTCTGGATGCTTCTTCTGCCAACTTGTTGCTTCGCATCCCTTGCATATCTTCCAGTTTGTGGGAAATCAGACATATATCAGCGTCGAAGTCCAAATCCTCCAAGTTTTTTGTGTGAGTCCATTTTATGCCTGTTTCCTCATTGCCCGTTGTCTGTTTGTCGCATTATCCAATCTACCGCAATCAGAAAAATCATTGGCGATAGTAACCGAAAGTGACAGTTATCTTTAAAACTGTAAGAAGTTTCAACGAGGTCACTTCTTCTTAACTTTTGCGGCATCGTTTCAGCTAGAGGTGTCGCAACTGAAAATTCAAAAGCCACATAAGTCCAGAAAGGTGAGACTAGCCCTCAATAATCTGAAATCAGTGTGGAAATCGACAGAATTCAGCAGTGAAAAAAAGGAATTTAGACTTTCAAAGGTATTGTCAAGTTAGTGACTTCTTCTGCATGGTTAAGTGACTTTGTATATGTGTCACTCATACATTTATTAGGATGAAATAACGATTTCTTGTTGAAGTTCAGTCTTCAACCTTAGATCGAAAATGAGTGCATCGATAATATCGATTAACACTTGAGCTATCACACTCCTTCAGTTTAATGCAGGTTTGTGACGAATACTTATAAGACTGGATTATCCGAAGCCTTGGCGTCAAGTTAGTTGATGACAAACAATTGATAAAATTGACCAAGAGAATTTATTCAGAACCAATACAAAAGACCAAAAACGTGACAGTGCTAACTCTTTCAGGAATGTACACCACGAGTTAGCAGTGTTTAGAATTCATCGTATTTCTCCACACTGAATGGGTGGTTATGGGATTTGCCCTCGTAACTCGAAGGTCCCATGTCCAACTCCTTGTGGATAAAGTCATTATTACACAATGTATGAGAGTTTCTAACTAGAACGACAGGTTTCTCCGGTAGTCCTCATAACGATGCTACCTAATGATCTATCTTCAATCTATTGGTCTTAATATTAAAGGGAACCGTAAGCCATTTGAACTGACGTTTATCACTACATAGTTTGTTTAGTATTATAGAGTTGTAAATATTAGAAATGTCAGGTTCAATGATATCCCCTTGTTTGAATTTATTTCAAATGTGTCAAACGTAACAATCGATTCGAATGTATGGGGATGCTGGATGCAGGATCACATGGAATACACAAACACCTGGAGTAAAGCACGTTGACTATTTCAATTATTGCAGAAGTTACATCAGCCTGAATGAACTAAATCTCAGTACGAAAACAGAGGTCAATTGTGGCGTACTCTGAACTACGTCACCTCTGGTGTAGACGTCATATTCAAGTATCGATCAGCAGTTCTCTTCGGCCTACATTTTGGCTATGTCAAGTGATGAGTGAAGGAGTAAGATATGGAAAGGCTAGCTATCGCTGATCATCGGTGTGTGCATTCTGTCTTCCGTATCAAGTTGTGGCATATGACAAGCAATGTTGAGGTTAAGCCTAGAGTCCTAGATAAGGAGAGGAAGGTGAGCAATCCATTTGTGTAGTGTGATTCGGTAGAGAAGGCTAGAACACATGTTGTTGTACACGTTGATTCACCACTCTCCTCAGTATGCAATTTCGTCTGATGTAGGATTAGTCTAGAAAATAGTAATTGGTGGTGGAACGGAAAAACATGACATCTTTCCAAAAAGTTTTTGAACAGTTTGTCTGAGCTAACGGCGTAGAAAGGTGTAGAATTCCTGCCGCATGTCAAAAACAGACAAACAGACTACTCTTGTCTCCTTAAATTTTCGTCAAGTCACGATTCTTTTGAATTCTATTTTCTTTTCTACTCTATCCGCCTTTGTATGATACATGGAAGGAGTGTGAAAACTTCAACTACTCCACTTCTGTTCTAATTTTAATGTTCAAATTCAGTCATTCAGTGAGGCAGTAGGTAGGTCGGTCGGTCGGTCAATTCTCGACAATCGCCTCATGGACACTGATCTCATTCTAAATACCTTTTAACGTGATGAACTGATGAATTCATTAGTAAATTTCCTATTTTAAAGAAAAAACATACGTTATACTTCAAATACCATGAACTCTGAGCATTTCAAATCGATTTCACTTCCCTATTCACACTTTGTTATTCGTTTGAAAAAAAAAGATAATATCAGAGATTGTAAATGTGATATCAGCATTATTGCTTTCAGCCTACACGATGTGGGGAAATGAAGGCGACAATAAATTCAGTGAAGTGTTTAAGTTTTTTCTTAATAAATGAATGCAATATATACGATATTTTTACTGACTATGTATTCTTCAACAAACTGTAACTCAAAATTTTGCTATCAGTTGTCGCTAAATATGTATATATATATATATATATATATATATATATAATGTTAGAATTACTCTTAATGAAGTTGCTTAGATAGTTAGCTGTTTTTGTAATACTTCAGTTCAACAAATATAATAAAAGATATTGGAATGGATGGGATTTATACTCGCTGAGGATATAAGTAGCATAATATAGCAGTTCGCTCCGTCCTCCTTTATGGCTGTGAGATCTGGTCATTGAGAGTGGAATACATGAAAAGATTAGCTGTCTTCGAGCATAGGTGCCATGCGCTCTCTCTCCCATATGAAGTGGTATAATAAGGATAAGCAATATTGAGGTTATTCATCGAGTGCTAGCTAAGGAGGGGAAATCAATCGACAAAGTTGTGAAATTACATCGACTAAGATGGTTGGGACATGTGTTAGTTATGCCTAGTCATCGCCTACCACGACAGGCAATGTTAGATTACATAGGGTCAGGTTGAAAAAGAGCTAGCGGCGGTCAAATCAAAACATGGCTTCACCAGTCAATGAAATCTACAACAGTTAGTTTAAGCCAGACACGTAGGAAGGTGCAGACTGGCTTCCTGGTTGGGGTCCTTTGGACGGTAAAAACCAGCGGTTGGTAACAATTAGTGATATGGATCAAAATCCGTCTCAATGGCCGGTGCAGATGTATCCATTCCTTGTAAATTATGATTTCCAATGAAACTATGTTGTTCTTCGTTATTACTATTCCTTTGTCTTACATCTTTGTTTACTTTCTCTATTATGGATTTCTTCTACTTTCCTCTCTTGCTTTGTGTGCAACATGGAGTGTGGCGTCTTCAACTGCAGCACATATGTGCAAAGTTCCATGTCGAATACAGACAGACAGACAGTAACATAACGCTCCAAGGCTCTTCAGTGAATCCAATATTTTCAGTGATGTGTCTGAAGTTATATGCAGGAAATCACATGACGAAGTTGGTTGTAGAGCCAATTAAAAAAAAGTAATAATGACTGATGAATGAGATCCTTGTCCTCATGTCTTCAAAAAGCAAAACCGATAAAAATCAGTGTCGTAAAAGACAACGGTTATTTCATTCAAGAAGAATTTCAAAAATTGCATTTACTTCACTATGAAATTTTTGCTCAGAAAGATGTTGAAGGCGTCGCAATCAAGTCATCCAGGCCAGAGAACATCAAAACATAAAAGCGCATTTATCTAAACGGTAGATCTATTTTTGTTTACAAGTATATTAGACCGGTGTTTAATCCTCCCAGTTGACCATGGCAACCAGACAATTGATTCTCAGTAAATAAGCAATTTATTTGGAGTTATATAATGTTTAAATGTCTCACTATCATCCATTGGATAATTATGAATAACAAACATTTAAGAGTTTTCTGGTTTGGGGTGTCATTATAAAGGCGTTCAAAGTATAGTGAAAAAAAAACACGTTGCTACTCACCTAAACAAGCGCCTAGTGAGTCTTTTTTATTTTGGAGACTGTGTTTAATAAATTCAGATATTCAGTGTTATTAATACTAGTAATTTTCATTATTATAAGTAATACTTTTATGGGAACACAACCATTTTACACTGGAGAACGCTTCTAAAGGATCATGAATTACCAATTATATTTGAATGAAAAGTGCTCCACTTCATTGCTAACGGAAACTGGTATGCCTCACTCAAAGCACTGTACTCTCTCCATTTCTTTCTTGTTTCTTTTACATGACTTTCCGTATACTTCAGAAGACAATATGCCAAACGATCTAAGCATTTATGTTGCAGTTGTTTCTGCTTTGGAATGTTGTTATATGAATAAGTTCTTTCAAGTGTTGGTTTGTAAGGAGTTGGTTGATCGGTTACAGGATTTCATCATGAGCTGGCATTATTGAGAGAACCATTGGAAAATTTGCTGGGAGTACTGGACAGCTGTTTCATCCTAGTTTCGAAGTCTTCAGCAGTATGCGCCCACACCAGGGGGTTCCAGCCCAGGACCTTCTGGTTACAAGGCTATCGAGCCCGTACATAATTAAGCCATCTGGACCCGATCGAATGACCCGTGAATTCTAACTTCTGCCAATTCATAACAAAGTGCGACACCTTTACAACGTCTTCAGCGAGTATTTGTCCTCACATCTGACCTGCTGCACCCTCCTAGTCACGACTTCTCACTAGAACCCCAGTTAACTACCTTCCTGAATATGGCAAGTGGCTTGTCTTAAGTTAACAAATGGTCTTCCGAATGGTCTAAAACTCAATCCATCTAAATGTTATATTGTGTTGATTTTAGTTTCAGATGCGAAAAAGACTTGGGGCGGTGAAGACTGGCTGAGTCCTCCTATGATTCTTCTAATATTGACAGCAATGTTATGATAGCGAGTTAATCGAATATCTCTCATCTCAACATTAGTTCCCCTTCGAATCCTTGTTGTTTTTCGTCGTCTTATATCCTGTTGACCTCTGAGATAAGCTTTAGTTTTGACACATAACAATAGGAAGCTGAGATTCTTTAGCGACATATGTCAACCACCTCTCCTACTATTATTTTAGTTCATGTATTCGACCCATTCTCTCTATTATTGATCACCTTTATTCTTTCATAGACTTCTCGAGACGAACTATTTCATGTTAGAACGTAGAACACTGAAGACTGTAATTAGGCTTAGCGGTAAGCTTTTGACTCAACTAAACAGGCATTGTCGTCAGTAGGCATTTCATTTGTTGCAAGCACCTGGATAAAGTTATCTAGTCTGTTACTGGAATTCCTTCATGATATTTTATGCTCATACGGCGACTAAATATAAGAATTCTATCATACCGTAATTGGCGTGGGTTTTGTGTAAACAGTCAGGTATCAGAAAAGAACCTATAAAACTTTAAAATCAGGAATCTAAACTCCAAAGTATTACCGAAGATTGTCAGTGCAGGCGTTGCCTATGATATTGTCTACTTATACTTCATTATATTTCCACCGATATTCAGTTTATACTGGTTTCCTTAATAATATTACTGTTTCGATTTTTAGATATGTACATGTTTATAATAAAAGGAACTAAATTGTTGCAATATGTAGAATAACGCTAAAAATCCCATACTGTATAATTATAATAGTTGTTTAGAATAAAGCGATTATTATTATTATTATTACACTTTTTATTTTATGAAGTGAAAAAAAAACGAAATAGCGTTTTGATTTGACATTTTCTAGATTCCTTACATTCCAGTTCGTGTGCTCTATTTTTGTTCCGTTCAAGATTGGATTTTCGAGTGCATATCAAACCTTCCCTGCTCTTTCGTGCTTGCTGAAAGGTGGAAAACTAGATGAGGAAGTCCCGGCGAGATGTTTCATGCCATTTAGTGACTGTTCATCAGTGGGCACCCATACATAACCTTGGAATTTTAGGCTAGGAGGCCAAAAGTCGCTTAACATTCGTCTGCCTGGACTGGAATACATTCGCCCTGTAGTCTGGTGCTTGCTTACCTTCGCAGCTTGATAGTCCTGTGCTCTATCCTTATTGAGGTGTCACGTGTGTGCTGATGAAGATTTCTGAACAACGATGAAATTGTGATACTGAACATAACGTGTCGTATATCAGCTAAATACAGGTTATAGAAGAATTTGCAAAAAAGAAGGGTAAATGACAAATAGCTTGACAAGAACCATTAAAGCCTCAGAATTCGCAGACAAAATACAGATTTCCAGGAAAGAAAATACTGAAATGGATACTTCAAGCACATCTGCTTTTGCAGGGAATTTTGTCTCATTGGATTGAGGACGTCATCATGAGAAGACATCGGTTAGACGACCATTCACACAACGTTTTCCTTATTTATATACATGAGCAAAAACTGATAATTAGACTTCTGAATAAAAATCAATATAGGATAATGTACATTCAGAAGTATTAAAGCGAATGTTATGAGTCAAATACAAACAGATGGGAGATAAGATGTGATGGTGTTGAATAACTCTCCTAATAATTTAATAGAGATATCAAAATTGGTCAAAAGTAAAATAAAAGTAATGGTGAAAGTAATAGTGATAACATAAATAAAAGGGAATATAAGGCATCTACAGTAGTTTTACCATGAAAGGAGGGGATATCTGAGATCCCACGTAGGATTCTCAGTATAGCAGCAATTGGGGTGGCATTCAAACTTACCAAACGCACACTTTGTAGCCTAAAGGATCCTGTAACTTTATTATGGATACAATTTTATTTTGATAAATCACATCGTGTTTTGCAGTAATATTAACTGATGACGTGTTGAGCACAAACTATTGCTCATATTCAAATTGATATGGAAGATATTATCACCACCAGTCAGTTAAATCAGAAGAGGATAATAAATAATCTCGAAATTCTATTTCAATTCACGTACATTATAACATTCTAACAAGGTATCTTATAAAAACACTCGTCTTATTCCCCATCTGATTGTATTTGATGAATAACACTCATATTATTATTTCTGAATGTACATTATCTTATATTGTTGAATTTATTCAGATGTCTAATCATCAATCCCACTCACGTATATTAATGAAGTAAAACGTTGTATGAGTGACTTGATATGATTATGCGTGGCAGTAGTTCGTGCTGGAAACGTCATTAGTTAATATAACTGTATAACACTGTGTGACTTATCAAATAAAATCTTATCTCTAATGGAGGTTTTGAGATATTTTGTGGTTTTAATTTAAGTATACAAAACTGAAATCTGCTTTTTAATGCATTTAAAGGCATCGCTGAAATGAAATTTATGACTTGTCTTTTATGATATATACCTTACGACTGACAGTGTTAAGCATAACAATATTTCGAAGGCCGGTCGGCAGGATGATTTCACTTCTTCTGACAGCCACCTATAAATGCAGCCTCTTTGGGCAAATAAATGACTCCAGACTACTTGCATAACAGCCGAATTCGCTAGTTTTAGTGAGTCATCGGATTGTGTCACAGTAGCGGAATGGTCCATGAGCTCGCCTTGCAATCAGAACATTCTGTTTTAGAACCCCTGTGAATGCATACTGCCAAAGGGTCGAAAAGTAGAATAAAACCCTTGTGAAGTAATCACTGTTGTGTCTCTATTACTTCTTTAACTATTTTTCAGTCAGCTTATGATCAAACCTGTAACCAGTCAGATTTTTACAAAACTATAGTTGGCAATCACAAGTTTCACTCAATATATAATCAACCATACTGACGTCTTGATAGTATCTATCTGCGTCAAGCTTCTCTCTCTCACCTATAACAATGCAGACAAAGTGGTAGAGTTGAAACAAAACTGATATAAAAACCCGAGTTTATGACTAAAATGACTTTAAACAGTGAATTTCACTTTTGTAATATGAAGTGAAAAAATTGTGATACAAAATAGATGAAGAAAGAACATTTTGTTACATTTTCATTACATTGTAATTATTTGACATTTTAAACTGAAGGATAAGTCGAAACAGAAGAAAAATATGGCGGGCTGGTTAATTCAGACTGTTTCGTCTTGGGTAATATGAACATTCTACCGAATTCAAGTGCCAGCAAAGGTGTTCTTTTCATCGTTTATGCAAAGTGTATTTTTATTTTGCGCAGTCAGTCAGTCAGCCAACTAGATACAGGTGAATGAGTTTTTCTTGTATAACATTAGCCTGTATCGTTGTGTTTCCTGTTATTATCAGTTATTATTGTTAACTGAGGTTTCGGAATAAAAAATACGGCTTCGATCACACTTCTCCATTTCAGTCTGTTCTCTAGAGTTTCATTAGTTGGTTTCGTGATTGCTTATAAGTTGTCACCTCCCGCTTTTATAATCACCTTCATTTAATTTCCTGGACTAACGCCTGAGTCGTAGTTTCTTACGATGTTTCCACTTGAGGGATTGACGGCATGTCCAATCCATATCCATTTTCTTCCGCATAGTATGGTATGATAAGTCATCTGATTCTCAGTATGAAGGTAGTAAAGGCAGCTTTTTGTACAAGTCTACAGTAGACTATTCAAAATACACATATATTAATATTATTGCTGCCTTGGGTTCCTATTGGAACATTGGGCTTCAACTGCGCGTCCCCACTTGCCTCTGTCTTCTGCTATACTTTTCACCTGCATCCAAATCGCTTCATAGTGATTCACTTCCTCTTCACACGATCTCCTCCATGTCACCCATGGACGCCACACTCGCCAGAAGTGTTCAATGTGTCAACTCCACTTTCTCCTGCATAGTTGTCTTGAGCGATTAAATCTTGTTTTGTTTGTTTGCTCCCATAGTTTCTTGTCGGTGATTCTGTCCAGCCCGGTCTTCTGATCTTCAGTATGGAGCGAAGACAGTTGTTGTTGATAAAGGTCTGAGTCAGCCTGTTGGAAATATTCTTTGTGACCCGCCGCCAAGTTTCTGATCCGTATAGAATAACTGACTGACTTGACGTTGTTTGTATTGAAAATCCGACCCAGTTTTGCTGTTGATGCTGGTTGAATGACGAAGATTTCCATATTGCTTTCGGGCTGATGAATGTGTTTCTCGCCTTCTCGATTCTCGATTTGACTGAAGGTAATCGATGAATTAAACAAAATATAATGGAGAATAAATGAATTTATTAGGATAGTAGTCAGACGTGTACTTTAACCTAATCACCATTGGAAAAGCCTTCATCAGGCAACGTTGACAACGTTTGGACTACTTCAATACTATGCAGTGTATTGCTCGAAATCTGTATCGACTTCATTCAATATCTGGCTTTATGTCTATAACATATGTCAGGCGATCGAAAATAGAAAACTAAAGTGAGTCTTTCGAAGTGAATCCAGATGTAAGACAAGGCTGGATGCCTACTATTACCATCGATTATATTCCTTATTTTGATGGACTGAAATTATGCGTTAGACTTTGTACAGTAATTGAGAAGACAGGTATTCTTTGGACTGACCAATAATAGGAAAACTGTAAAAGATCTGGATTTCGCGTGTAAATGATTTATGTTAAGCATCACACAAACTGGAAGACTTGCAGGCGAAAATTAAAAAACACTTACTGAAAAAGTTGTCAGAGAAGACATAACTCCAGATGAACTCAAATAAGACGGAAGTGATGAAGATGCATTACCAACCAACAACAACTAGCACCAATCAGCATCAACTGAAGACAGGTCGCATCCTTAACTTCACCAGTTAGGAATCACGATTTCAGCCGGGGTTAGTCGGCACGGATGGAGATATGAAAGGCTACCAGCCAGAATCGGAATGGAAAGATACGCCCTACATCTACTGGAAACCTGTTTGGAAATCTTCTGTACTGATTCAGTATAATGACGACGTTTATAATCTTCAACACAAATGTGAAGTCAGTCAGTCAGTCATTTCTCCTATATGGGTCAGAAACTTGACGAGCGCTATGTGGAAAAGAAAAGTAATAAGTTAAACACTGTTATCTACAGCTGTCTACCTCACTGACGCCGTATTGAATATCGAATATCCAACCAGTGAGAAACTCTGAGAGAAAATGTACCAAATAAGAGGTGGACGCTCAAGAAATATGTGGACGAAAGTGGAGGTGTACTGGTCGGGTATAGATTGGTGGGACCATCGAATCACTTCATACCTCATGCAGGCCAACGCTCCACTGGACACTTAATCGGAGGCAACAAGTAGCTCGTGAGATCGTGTGGAGTGGAGAGGATGGGAGATTTTTCGGGCAATTATTGAGTCAGCCATCTAAAGGAGGACAACATAAAATAGAAGTAAATTGAGATATGGTGAAGGCGTCGCAATTAAGTCATCCAGTCCAGAGAACATCAAAACATAAAAGCGCATTTATCTAACGGATAGATTTATTTTTAATAACAAGTATATTAGTGAGAAGTCTTATTCTCCCAGGTGGTCATGCAACCAGACAATTTATTCATAAACAATAGGCATTCATTTGGAATTGTATAATGTGTAAATGTTTGACTAACATCCCTTGGATAATTATGAATCACAAACTTGGAGGGTTTTCTGCTTTAGGGTGTAAAGGTGTATAAAGGCGTTCAACGCATAGTAAAAAACAGACACGTTGCTACTCACCCAGACAAGTGCCTAGTGAGTCTTTTTTTATTTTGGAGACTGCATTTCATGAATTCAAACATTCAATAATAATAATAATACTAATAATTATCATTATTAGAAGTATTATTTTATAGGAACATAATCATTTCACACCTGAGAATGCTTCTAAGCCATCAGTAATTACCAATTATATTCGAATGAAAAGCGCTCCACTTTGTTGCTAACGGAAACTGGTGTGCCTCACTCAAAGCATTGTACTCTTTCCATTTTTTTTTCTCTTTTTTCTTTTTGCATGACCTTCCACATTCTACAAAAGCTAATTTCATTGAATATGTCAGACGATCTAAACATTTCTGTTGGAGTTGTTTCTGTTTTGGAATGTTGTTATATGAACAAGTTCTTTCAAGTGTTGGTTTGTAGGGATTCCGTTGGTTGGTTACAGGATTTCATTATGAGCTGACATTGGTTAAAGAACCATTGGAAAACCAATCAAGAGGGGCGTTGGACAGCTATTTCTTCCGAGTTTGGGACTCTTCATTAGTATGCACCAACCTGGATTTGATTCCAGGACCTTCTGGTTACAAGACGAGCTGCCACGCATACCATTTAGCCAGCCTATGAATTCTAACTTGTGACAATTCACGTCATATCGATACGCCTAGTCAGTATCTTCGGAGAGCTTTTGTCCTCACACCGGACCTGCCGCATCCTCCTGGTCACGACGTCTCCCCAGAAACTCAGCTAACTATCTACCTGAATAGGTCAGGTCGCTTATCTGCTGTTAACAAATGGTCTCACCTACAAATGGTATTAAACTGAATGCATCTAAATATCATATTGTGTTGATTTTAGTTTCAGATGCAAACAAGACTTGCTGGGATGGGGGAACTGACTGAGTCTTCCTATGATTCTTCTAATATTGACAGCGATGTTATGATACCTAGTTAATCGAATACCTCTAATCTAAACATCAGTTTCTCGTCGATTCCCTGTTGGTCATAGTGTCATATAATCTTTGAGCAAATTTTAGTTTGACATATTACATTAAGAAACTGAGACTCTTTGATAACATAGCTCAACCTCCTCTCTTACAATTTGTGAGTTCATGCATTCTACCCATTCTCTCTCTATTATTGATCACCCTTATTCTTCTCAAGACTTCTCGAAGAAGACTAGGTCATACAATTGGTGGATGGTGGCTAGCAGTGGAATCCAGGATAAAGCGCATTTCGTCCTATTTGGGACTCGTCAGCTGGATGTACCTGCATTTCTCAGTGAGTGATGATGTTCCCACCGAGGCTCGAACCCAGTGCCCATAGTTTCAAACGCCAAAGCGTTATCCACTAGACCACTTGGGCCACGAGAGCCACCTCTTGTGCAACGGTCCAATCAATCGACGGGAAAATCAAGAATTCCATTCAATAAGACTAGGTCATGTTGGAATGTAGAACACTGAAGACGGTAATTACGGGTAGTGGTGTGACTTCGACTCAATTAACCAAACATCTTTTTGTTGGTGGGCATTTCAATTGTTGTAAGCAGTTGGATAAAGCGCTATCTAGTCTGATATTAAAAATATTCTCTATACTCAACTTTCCCCTGGTACCTTTACGGGTAAACGAGAAAAAAACTTCATAAAAATTTACAGTTTTACAACTAAATATAATAATTCTATCATACCATATATAACAGGGATTCGGTGTAAACATACAGATGTCAGATAAGGTGCTAGAAAACCTTGTAAATCAGTTATCTGAACTCCGAAGTATTAGTGAAGGTTATCAAAGCAGGTGTTATCTGTTATACTTCATTATACTTCCACTAAGATTCAGTTAATACTGGTTTCTTTATTAATATTACTGTTTTGAATTTTATTTATGTACGTATTTATATAAGGAACTAAGCTCATTATAATAGAGGTTTTTTGTATTTCCCAATGAATGAAAAAACAAAACGAGATTGTTTTTTTAAGATGTGTGGATGATACTTTTGTAGTACTAAAACGAGATCTACACAGTTCATTCCTGGAGAAAATAAACAGTGTATCTCCCAAAATCCAGTTCACTTCGGAAGAAGAATCAGACATCGGTGAACTTCCATTTCTAGACTGCCTAGTTAAGAGAAAGGAAAACGGACATTTTAGTATATCCATATTCAGGAAGAAAACCCATTCCAATAAATATTTAGACTTCAAATCATCACACCCCATAAGCGCAAAGATTTCAGTTGTTTCAAGTCTTCTTAGACGAGCACACTCCCTGATAACAGATGAGCAAGAAAAAGAAATTTCCAACATCACTAAAACTCTCAAGCAAAACAACTACCCAACGAACTTCATCAACAAAATCAACACAGACATTAAGTATGGCCGAAAATGCATTCCGAAAACATGGACTTCAACAGTCGTCATTCCATGTAGAGCAGAGACGTCAGACGATATCAGAAGAGTACTCAATCAGCTCGACATTAGAGTTTTCTTCAAAACATCGGACACACTTCAAAACAACCTTGTGCATATAAAAGACCGAATCCCGAAAGATTCTCTATCTAATTGTGTCTATAAAATAAAATACTCGGAATGTGATGCGATCTACATCGGACAAACATCTCGAGAAATCAAAATCAGAAGAAATGAACACCGTAGAGCTTCTCTTCGACCACCAAGAAATCCAGTTGAACTAGAAAAACTTCAAAAATCTTCAGTCATAGGTCTACACGCTATAGAATCAGGCCACAAAATTGATTTTGACAATATTGAAATAATCCAGAAAAACTTCAGAAACCACAAAGAACGTCTAATATCAGAAGCACTTCATATCAAGTGGAATCCCAATTGCCTGAATAGGAATGATGGACTAAAACAGAATCTAACCTGGCTACAACACCCCCCTCCCCCATGAAGTACCAAAATCAACGCAAATGTGGTGAGCAAGTTCACTATGTAAACGCACACTGCTTTCATAATTCTACACACTGACAAAATCCAGCAATCTACACTTGGTTTTACTATCTTTACCAGTTCGCTAACTTGACAACCAAAATGACCCCAGACTAACGAACGATGATCAAGTTAGTAAACTTTATTTTGATATAATAACAGATATACTATTACCTTTGATATCTGGTTTGAACGATCTTCATTGTTATTTTGACTTTCAATATGTCCTTTTAAGTTGAACTAAGTCTATATTTTTCTCACCCCCTAATTCTTTGTTATATATATGCTGAGATTTTGTAAATTCCGGTTTAATAATACTTTGAGAAAGCTATTAGCATTAAATAGCGAAACGTCAGTAAAAACAATCTCGTTTTGTTTTTTCATTCATTGGGAAATACAAAAAACCTCTATTATAATGAATATCATATACCCAATGCCCAAATTTTTTCAAACCGTTAAAAGTGAACTTGGTTTGGATATATATAAGGAACTAAGTTGTTGCAATATGTAGAATAACGCTGATTATCTCGTACGGTATAATTATATTGGTTGTTAAGATTAAAGCGATTACTGTTGATGTTATTACATTTCTTATTATCGAAGGTGAAGAACTGAAATAGCATTTTGATTTGAGATTTTCTGCTTTCTTTACATCCCAATTTTGTGTACCCTAATTTGTTCCGTTGAAGATTTGGTCTTCGGGTGTATGTCAAACCTTCCTTAATCTCATGGGCTTACTGCAAGGTGGAAAACTAGATGAGGAAGTAAAAGTCAATCTGAACGAAGAATATTCTTTTCAATAATTTCTCCTCTTCAGGTTCTTACAATTATAAAATATAATATTTGTCGTCGTTACAATAAAGGCCAGTTATGCGGCGGCGGACACATCTTTAACGTAGAATAAGAGATCAGCAGTTTATGGGGTGTCAAAATAAACAGTCGTATTTGTGTGTGACAAACGTGCTAGTTGGCTGAAATCGATATACCAAAATATTGTAAAACGGGAGACAATGGTGGTGAGTAATCATAATAGATTTGTAGAGTCTGGGGTAAGAAAATTGACAAGTCAGTTCAAGGTTATAAAAGGTGTCAGGTGAGTGTCTAGCACACACACACAAAGTGGTCTGTCTTAAACAGGGGACAGTGAGACTGCAATGAGAGGGTCATAATGAAATAACGAATGTGTGGAATGAAACAGGTGGAGGCATATATTGAGAAAACAGATAATATCACTAATAATAAGTACGTATAATTAAAAATTCGATAGTGTTGAGAGAATGTTTGCATAAAGGGCATACATTATGACGAATAATAATAATAATAATTGTAATAATAATATTTGTAATAATAAGCAAAGTAAAATAAAAGAAAAAAAACCAAAAGGGTTAAGAGGAAGGAGCACCGTGGGCGAGTAATAAGGATAAACTACCTAAATTCGCCTCTTCTATGTTTATCTACCAGTGTGACTGCAGCTGCGGAGCCAGCTATATCGGGGGAACAATTAAGCAGGTTCATCATCGTATTTCCGAACATCATCCGGCATGGTTAAGCAAGGGACAAACAAAATCTATTCGTAGCTCTATTTTAGCCCACCTTGTAGATAGTGAGCATAAGATTGATGTTAATACTGCACTTAAAATTATTTATCGCATTCCTACTAATCTTAATTTTGCTTTACGAGTTCGTCTTCTACATACAGCTGAAGCAATAGAAATCCACCTGAAGAAACTAAACTTGTGTGTTCAGAAGAAATTTGTACAGCCACTTTCCTTACCTTCCTTGGCCATCGTTACATGACTGTATAAACCGGACTACTCCATCACCCTCCCCCTAGAATAATTTTTCTTTTTAAAAACTATATTTGTCCAAATTATTTTATTTTTCTGACTACTTCATCTTTAATTACGTGTTATCCTTGTAAAAATTATTTTATTCTTATGACCACTTCAACTTTAGTTACAAATTATCATTGTCCAAAGTGTTTTATTTTCTTTAACAATCTGTTACGTAATCAACCTGTCTGTGCACATGGTTATTCCTTAATTGCTCTTCATTTTTCCAAAATTATGCATTATGCAATCCACGTGTTGTAACCATTTCCACCTCTTAATTATAGATATTAATTTTTCTTCGTTAATTATCACCCCATTGACATTTTGACACCGACTAATTATTGTTAACAAACATATCGCCACTTGATTGGTAAATTGTTGTGTATTGTAATTAAAATGCTATATATATTAGAGTAGAGCCAGAGATGAGGATCTAATTGAAAAGTAAATATTTCTTCGCTCAATCTTTCTCTTTTCTAAATGTCTAAATGGGGATATTTTCTATATAGAAAAAAATATCTTCAATCGAATGTTGGCGCCGGTAAGAACAGCGTCTGTACGTGTTCTTTTTGGATACAAAGTTCCGGTTTCGTCGATCTTATTGCAGCAGCTTCAGTTATATGTAAGAGACGTAAGCGAAATGTACGTGATAAGGACTTCGGAATTCGGTATATAACCCTGAAAGCTGTGTGGACATCGAAACGATGTCCAGTATCGACCATGTGTGACAGGATCGATCTTTTTATGCACCTAATTCCTCCTTGGTAAATGTTCTCGAGTCCGTAGACGAACCTGCCTAATCGTGTGCCCTATATAACTTGAACCACAGGAACAGTTGAAATGGTATATGCATGAAGAAGAGCTAAGTCTAGGTAAGACATCTTTGAGTTGCTGGGTGAACAGTGGACGGCTAGTGTAGTATAGACACAGACGTGCAGAGTAGAAAGTTTTCTTGAAAAGTTGCAATAGAATCTCCGCAGGAGTATCTCTATTGAATTGGAGACGTAAAATCAAAGGTAGTTTAATTTTGATGAAAACTCTAAAGGCGATTAACGCACAAAATACATGTAATGAACTTAAGTGTTTACATTTCATCGGCATTCCATTGGAATATTAGTCTTCAGCAAAACATCTCCACATCTCTCTGTTTCTTGAGGTATTTTTTTTTCTATCCAGCTGTAGGAAAGCCTAGAATTTTTTAATCAATTAGTCACACTTTATCCTCCATTTGACTGTTGGACAAATAACCAAGTCATCATTTCCTATTCACGTTCCACTGAAAAACACATGATTTCACTGAATTGTTCACTCAGCGTCTGCCTTTTCAGTCCATCTAAATTTGTTCAACAATCAACGTTTTGGGTTCTGTTGATTTAAAATACATATTACTACTTCCTTTGAGCATTATTGTTTATGTAATAGAAACATGCCATGTTTACAAGTTACATAATGTTTTCAAAATATAATCAGTTACCAGCCAGTCGGTCTCAGTCACGATTATGTTATGTTGTTCTATATGTGAAATAGTATTTAGTGTTACACACTTCCTTCCAAATTGATATGTATCCGCATATATATATATATATGTGTGTGTGTATGGTGATCTCTCTTTCTGTTTGCTCGCTTAGTCTGTGACCATTTCACTTTGATGAACCTGTCTCCTTTAACAATGTATATTCTTCTTATATTATATATAATATGAGTGTTTGTTGACAGTCCGTTGCTTGGTGACAGATATCCATATTATATGTGTGGTTGTTGACATGTCTGCTATATTTCGCTATGTATATATGGATCGATACTTCATTATAATTAGCCATTCATGTTAAGACTGTCTATTGATTTGTTCACACCCTTGTCTGGACATTCATATATATTTCGCTCTCACAATTTGTGTGACTTGCTTCCTTATTTTTGGTGTGATACCACTTATTGCTTCTCCTGGTGTTTTGGAAAATAGAAGTATCATCGCAAACCTAGTGGTCTTCTGATTTCCGCCTTCTTGCGTCAGGACTATTAAATTCTCGACCAGTACATAACAATAATTTGGCGACGAGTACATAACACAAATATTCCAATCTCTTTGCCAGATGATAAACTAGGCGACTTTAAAGAAGGTGTGTCAGTCACGTAGCAAACTCTAAATGTATGCTTGGCTGACTGGCATTCTATGCTTGAACCAGTGATTCACGTTAAAGTCTTATAAATAAACAAGGTTCTTCAGCAATGTATGTAGTATTTGGAATCTGAATCTCTACTTTTTTGTGAGATCTAGAATCTTCAAGTTGAATCCTTAATGGCTTGGAAGCAAAATCGGTGGTGAAAGATAACTTTTCTGCTATCAACGCCGACCTGTTCAACTTTGGAACTATTCAGCAGCGTACTGCACTTTGCGAAAAGAAGTTTTAGTTTACAGCTATTTGATTGAATGTAGGATTTCATAATGAGGGGACTGTTGTTAGAAAACCATTGGAAAACCAACAAGGAGAACAGGACGGTTGTTTCGTCCCAGTTAGCGGCTCGACGTCAGTATTCATCTAACGGGGTTCACACAGGACCTTCTGATTGCAATGCTAACTAGTAGATCATGCAGCAGCTTTGAACCGATCGATTGGCCAGCCCATGAATTCCAACTTCTGCCATTTCAGGATATAGCGCGACCAACAGCTAATAATTCGTGCATCTGGTTCCGTTTGTTACTTTGAATACGAGCTCGTCTTATTTTGTGGATTCTCTTCAACTGTATACATCCTAAATAAAACAGTTTTATGTTATAATATTTCTTAACATGCTGTTTACAATGATTTCAAATCATACAGCATATCCCCACAAGTTTCCGTTTCAAAAAACAAAAAAGTGTTGTCAAGTACAATCTCCAAACACTGTCACAAAATCAAAGACTTACAAGCGAAAACCGACAAACTGATCGAAGAAGCAGCCAGCGAAGGCAGGAATCCAGGTGAACTGGTGACAAGACGGAGGTTATGAAAGTAACCAACCAGCAAAAACAACAACAGCAGTAGCAGCAACATCCAGGGTCAATCACTATCAACAGAAGGGATTTGAAAGAGGTTACTTCATTCACGTATCTAGGGAGCATTGTCTCAACTACAGGCAGTTGAAACAGATGGGGATGTCAAATCGAGCGAGAAATCAGGAAGGAGAGGAACACATTCATCAACCTGAAACCAATCCGAAAATCTTAATCACTCAGTATAAACAACAAAATTCCTTCGGAGTTTCAATACAAACAACGTCAAGTCAGTCAGTTCTTCTATACGGATCAGAAACTTGGCTAGCGGGTCACAGAGAATATTTCCAACAGGCTAACTCGCACCTTCATCAACAACAACTGTCTTCGCTTTTTACTGAAGATCAGATGGCCAGGCCGGAATGAATAATTAACGAGAAACTATGGGAACAAACAAAAGAAGAATAATCGCCCAGCAAATATTCAGGAGAAAGTGGAAATAGATTGGACACTCACTGAGGAGGCAGCTGGGTGACATGGCGCGCGCGTCAGGCCATTGCTCGAGTGGAACCCGAAAGGGAAGCGGCGAGTGTGACGTCATTGCATGGGTGACATGCAGGAGATCGTGTAAAGAGGAGTTCAAACAGTATGGACTAACTAACATGGATGCAGGTGAGAAGTACAGCAGAGGACAGAAGCATGTGGAGACGTGCAGTTGAAGCACTATGCCCCACTAGGAACCCAAGGGAATCATAAATCATAATTAATAATAACTTAAATGTTAAACTATTTTCAGTAATCCTAAGCCTGGATCAAATTAAACTTTAAATACCAATTTACTTCATTTATTTGTTATCTTGTTTTCCAGATGTTTCATATTTTTTTATGGTTTTCGTTAAAGAATTCAGTATAACGTGTTTGCTTAGACAATTCTTCGTATTTACTCAATCCTATTTTTATTGTCTTCATCGTTTACGCAGATTGTTATAACAAGCTATATCAACAACAACAACAACAGAATGACGCACATATCTCAAGCGCACAGAAGGGAGGGGCATGATAATAGCCATATACTTACAGCCATAGAAAAAATATTTAAGGCCCATGATTCGTTCTGATAAAGCGTGTAACATGAAATTCATGGTACAGAATGACGTCATCTGATTTTATAGGTATTAATCAGCTGCTCACAGACCATCTGAAGTTTTTTTTAAAAAAAGTTACAAAAGGGATGAAAATAGCTACCCTCGGTATTGTAATCGTAGAGGAGATGATGTAAACATCATCACAATTATCTTTTAGTTCTAGGCATTATAAGCCATTTAATTGAATTTTAGATTTTTCCGTCGATTGATTGGACTGAAGTACTCGGCCTCTGATTGTCATATCGGCTTCTTGTGCAGATGCTTTCGACGATGTCTGGGAATATAATTAGCATACAATTGATGGATAGAGACTAGCAGTGGAATCCAGTATGCACATTTCGTCCACTTTAGGACTCCTCATCTGGATATGACTGCATTCATATCTTACGGTTATTCTCTCTCACATGAAAACGTAATAGTAGATAGAGTACAGTTAAGTTATGGGCCAGAAAAAAAAACAAGGAAAGTTGACCGTGCTATTCTGAGACATAAAAACGAAGATAGGATGGGTGGTGGGTTAGATAATATCAATATTTAGGAAACCGACACACCAATTAACTCTTAGACTTTTATTCATCCCAGACAGATATAGTAAAGAAAGATTGTTACTAGTTGATCAAGGATTGATATGAGTTAGAGAACCATTGGAAACCAGCCAAAAGGTACTGAACATCTGTTTCATCCTAATTTGAAAATCATCGGCATTGCGCACCCACTGACAGCGTTCGAACCCAGGACCTTCCAGTTACAAGGCAAGCTGGCTCGTATACCATTCAGCCGATAAGAACCGATTCAATGACTAGCCCATGAATTCTAACTTCTACGTGATCACCAACCAGTGTCATCGGTGGGACATCCATCCTCACTCTCGACTGAATGAGCCTTAAATCATAAAAACAAACCTAATCCTTACAAACCAAACTATAGAAAATTAATCTGATACTCGCTAGTGACTTGCTATAAGATGAAGCTTCCTGGAGGTCTAGTGAGAATTTGTGACCAGTGAGTTCCATTCAGATATCAGGTGTGAGGGTGAATGTCCCACCAACGATATTGGCTGGGGTCGCGCTAAATAACGAATTGCTAGAAGTTAGTATTCATGGGTAGTTGGTCATTGAATGTAGTCCTAATAGCTTGAGTTTTAATTGGAAGGTTCTGGGTTCGAACCCCAGTGGGTTGTCAATGCCGATGTTTTGTAAACTAGGATGAAACAGCAGCTGTCCAGTACTCCCTGTGGCTGGTTTTCCAGTAGTTCTCTAACTGATATCAGCTCATGATGAAATTCTTAAATTCTTAAAATCATCTTTATGACTTGTCTACTTTAGGTACCATGCTACTGATAAAGCTGGACAATTACTCTGGAGTTCATTTGGTTCAGATGAAAAGTTTATTTAAGATTATATGCGAACATAAGCCAGAAAAATTTCAGCGTGTTTAGTTCCGAAGTATCAATAAGATGGTAAGGTAGGCAGTTAACCTGAGGTTGCAGTGAGAAGTCGTGACTAGTAGGGTGCAGCAGTTCAAGTGTGAGGACAAATACTCGCGGAAGACATTGGCTAGGAGTTGCACTATATCGTGAATTGACAGGAGTTAGAATTCATGGGTTGGCCATTGGATTGGGTCTCAGTGGCTTAATGCTATACGAGCTCGTTAGCCTTGTAACCAGAAGGTCCTGGTCCCGAATTCCTGCGGTGGGTGCATACTGATGAAGGGTCCCAAACCAGGACGAAGCCGCTGTCCAGTACTCCTCGTGATTGCTTTTCCAATGGTTCTCAAACTCATGTCAGCTCATGATGAAATCCCGTAACAAATCAATCAAATCCCTGCAAACCAACACTTAAATGTGTTTCCATTGACAAATGCAGAAAGAAGCAATTATTAAGCATAAAACAATGACAGCATTGTATTTCATTGCTTCTTGTCCAATGCATATATTCATAAAAAAACTTTATTTAATAATTTTCATTGTAGTATTAAGAAGACAATATTCAAACAGGAGACTGTTTTAAACAACGAATTTAATATCAAGCCGTACAATCATATATGGGTTTGGCTTTTAAGAAATAATATCCGGTAAGGAAATTAGATCAAAGATGTGAATACATGAAATAATAATAACAGTAGTAGTAGTAGTATAAAATGCAATTAAAAAACTAAAATATTTGTGATTATAATCATAGTTCAATGTCAAGTAGCTAAACAATTAATGTCATATATAGAATAATTCATAAGGTGCATAGATGTTGGAAGGACGTGTATAACTATAAGCTTATCAGGCGAATATAAAATGTTAAATAGCATGATTCGAAATTTGGTAAGATAGAATTTAGATAAAGCAATAAGAAGACGTAATTTATCTTAATCGTGTGTGTGTAATGTATTTTCGCAACACATTTCGAACAATCTGATCCATCACACACGGAGTTGTCGTAGGAATATATATGAATTTATTAAAGAGGTAAGAGGTGAGAAAATAGACTACGTAGGTCAAGTCAAAAGGACATGTTCAGGGTCTAAATAACAATGAAGACCACTAAAACCAAATAGCAGAGGTAATAGTACATCTACTCTGGCTGTTATCAAAACAAAATTTACCAAAAAAGGTTTAATGTGATGTGGAATTGTTTTTGAACGCATAAAGGTGACTTGAACTTTCTAATTGCTAGCGCTTCAACAAACTTTAGGATACGCCCCAAACACGTTTTATAGATAGGTTTAAAAGATCTGTCAACATCAATTTTATGACCTGTCTCTATAATATGTTTCGCAATAGAAGAGCTAGGTCTCCTGTTCTCACCGTTAATAGGTTCTGATGATTCCATTTGTTTCTGGAGCCATTTTGGAATATGCTGTGAAGCTAGACCTTACTTGCAGAGATCGATGAGTCCTCCCAATGTATGTGTGTCCGCACGTACATTCAAATTGGTAAATACAGTGGAATGTGACGTTATTCTTCGCATGTTCGAAGGGCTTAGATAGTTATAATGGCTTTACATTCTCTATTATTATGATATTAGCGGCTATGGAACATCATTTAAAATTTTGAAACAAGCAATAAGGGTTAAAATAAAGCAGGATTTAGTGATGGATTCATCAAATTTCAGTAGAACTCGTCAGCTGCTCAGTACTCTCCATACACGGATATATATGTACTTTTGAAATGACATTGGGGGATATATAAGATTGATAAGCAAATAAACTACATTGAATTAATCATGCAGAAAGACAGGTGCGAATCTTTTCCAGGTCATGTTCTGAATCTTGATAACCTTTCAATTTCAAGTTTATAAATAAAGTTTTCTTTGGAACTGGTTCGGTGTCCAGTTTAGACCGGTTATCTTCCGTGTTACTGTCAACAAATCAGTTTGAGTAACCCTTTTTGTGAGAGCGTGGTTTTTGGGAAGTCAAGTTCGCCTACTAATTCTATAATTATGCGCCCATTTCCATCATCTATACACCTTATGCATTATTCTATATATGACATTAATTGTTTAGCTACTTGACATTGAACTATGATTATAATCACAAATATTTTAGTTTTTTAATTGCATTTCATACTGTGATGAGAGCAGGCTGCTAGCCGATTGGTTGACACTAATCTACGTTAAAGTCTAGGTCACTAATATGGGCCGTGAGAAAATATGAACAAGGCTGATTCAACAACCAATCACAGCAAAGTTAACGTGGCAAAATATGATTCTCAGATAGAGAACTCTATTTGTCAAGGAATCCCGAAACAACCAATCAGAAGCCTGCGTTTGTCTGCAACCAGTCAGATGACTGCGCTTTTCTACTTGCATAAGCTATAATAATGTATGTGAAATATATATAAATACGTGTTGATTTTTATAATAAAACGATCTGTTGCCTGGCCCTTGTCTTCTGTTGTTACAATACTACTACTATTATTATTATTTCATGTATTCACATCTTTGATCTAATTTCCTTACCGGATATTATTTCTTAAAAGCCAAACCCATATATGATTGTACGGCTTGATATTAAATTCGTTGTTGAAAAGATTTTTCTGTCTGAATATCGTGTACTTAACTAAAACGATGATAGATCTAGATGTAATTAGGCATTTCGGTGGAAGACATTTACTGTAGTCCACTAATTGATGCGGACCATCTTGAATTGTAGATTTTCTTCAAGAATTGTATAGCATCTCATTGAAAGCTAATTAAAAAAATATGCCCAGGTTCATGTAGAGACCATCTGATGGAACTGTGTGTTGGGAACAATAAGAACTGAGGAGGAGTTTAAGCGTTCTAGTACCCTAGCGATTTAAGCAGGCCGACATTAGCATATTCACCGCATTGAAGAAATGGCATCGCTATTGGAAAGTTGACTGTGACGGTTTGTGTTACACTCGAAAGAGAAAAATGACAAAATCAATAAAAAAATGTTTCTTTCGTCGAAACATTTATTTCTTCCTCTCAGTGTATGAATATATTTTATGTATTGGAATAAGTAATAAAAAACTGTAGAGTGTAGAAATATAATAAAACTAAGTAATGAGAACGAGTGACGAAACATACCAGAAGGTATTTTTGTTTAACTAGCATGATATCTATGATATCGTATTTATTATTATGATTACCTTGGGTTCACAGTGGAATATAAGGCTTAAAAAAAACACATCTCAACTTCTTTCTATTCTATGATGTCCTCTTCAGCCGCGTTCATAATTACCCATAATCTCTCATCTCCTCTACTCGATAGTAGTATTATTAGTTCTCTAAGTTATATAATTCCGTGGTCAAATTCGGAAAAACAAATCTAATCCTTACAAACCATCCATTGAAAATTGATTTGATGCTTGCTAGTGACTTGCTACAGGATGGAGTTTCCTGGAGTTCTAGTGAGAAGTCGTGACCGCTGAGGTCCATTCAGGGAAGTGTGACAATGTATGTGCCACCGATGACATTGGTTGGTGCTAGTCACGCTAAATCACGAATAGGTATGAGTTAGGATTCATGGGTTGGCAAGTGAATCAAGAGCTGCAATTGGCTGGATGGTATACGAGCTTGCTTTGTAACCGGAATGTCCTGGGTTCAAACGACGGTGCAGTGGATGCGTACATCTGTTCAGTACTTCCGGGTTTTTAACGATTCTCTAACTGATATCGATCCGTAGTCAAACTCGTATAAACACATCTGATCCTTATAAACCAACTATTAGAAACATATAATTACCTTTTCTAGTGGTACTGTCAAAATAGTCTCGCATGCATAAGTGGCGTGCTTCTGTTACACAAATAAAATTACAATAATAATAATGATAATAGGTAGGATTATCATTACGAAATTGCTGGTCTGGTGTAAATTGTTGTCCAAAAACAGGTGAGACATATTAGGCAGTTATCCAGGGAAGTGACAATATATTTCGATGTCTACAGAATGCCTTGATAATAATTACACCCATAGCCATAAATCTCTCATATGTTTATTATTAATAATAATTATTTTTCAAAGGATATTAGTCAGACATTTATATCTTGTATATTTCCAAAAGAGTCACTAACAGTAAGTCTGTTAACCATAGACAGTGTTTACGACTCTCGCCTACCATGCACATGACCCAGAGTTCGATCCTCTGCCGACGCATACCAAATATCTATAGACGGCATGCAAAATTTTGGCTACCGATATCGCATGCTGAATATTCCATATATGTACCGAAAATACGGTGTGGAGTCAAGCTATAATAAAAAAATATAAAAAATAAAAATAAAATTAGGCGTCTTGCTAATAAATCTGTAGAAATAAGTGTCTTGATATTCACTGTCTTTTTGAATTGTGATTTCGCAATGAAAGGAATACACTTTTGGAATTCTACTCAGGAAGGAAATGACTATCTTCTTTAGTGATACTTTGTACGATAAGTCTTCCCTAGAGGCATGAGGATACAGATGGCATTTTTCAGGTAGTGAAGAATACCTCGACTTGACGAACTGTTGAAGAGTGACGTGAATGAAGAGGGTTGTTGATAAATGCAAGTGATACAAGGAAATCTTGAAGACAACTAATCACAATATTCGTTATCACCGAAGACGGTTATTTCATTCATATAGAGAATTCCAAATATTCGTTTTCCATTGAACTGAACTTTGAATATCTTGTGTAAAAATAAACTGGAAAGTTCAACAACAATTCATCGACCTCACAGAAGATAAGAAAGTCAAAAAGTATATTTCATTGAATTTGAGATTTTCCCGTCGATTGATTAGACCGAAGTGTTCAGCCTCAGGTTGACACGTGAACTTTGACATGACTGCAACGATATCTGGGCAAGTAATTAGACTTTATCTGGTTTATGGTGACTAGCAGTGGAATTCAGCTTGATGCGCATTTCGTCCTGCTTGGGACACGTCTAGGCTGGATGTACCAGCATTCCCCAGAGGGTTTTGATGTTCCCACTGGGTTCGAACCTTGGTGTGAACACCAACATCCTGGATTCCACTGCTAATAATCATTCACCAATTAAAAGTGTTTTTTGTCTCCATATATGTGCGTCAAACAAGGCAAATGGTCCAGAATCCATTTTCAGTCAAATTACTCCTAAACGTCACCTAGGCATTAGTCAGAATGAAGAAAAGTTATAGGTATGTGTAAAGTAAAAAATCTCATCCTGTTAAAAAGACTTCAAATACAGGGGCTACTCGCTTTACATTTTTCGCGTTCAACGTAAAGTGATGTATGCATACACGCAAGTATTTAAACGAAAAGAAGTTCAGCGAAGAGTCTTTCATTTCAGTGAATTCAACCTCAAACTGTACAATCAAATATATACATGTGGTGAAAGCCGGTTGTTGGCCAAAATTATTGGATAGTAATTTATGTCAGTGTTTATATCCCCAATATTGGTCGTGGCAAAAATGAGAACAAAGGCTTTGCGTAGGCGGATACAGTTAGCATATAGATGATCTGACATTCAAGGAATGGTCACAAGAGATGCAAGGTTAACTTTCTGAGAGAAACAACCATCAATCAGAAGACTGTGTTTTTCTGCTAACAATAATCTGTAATATGTACATGAAACTCTTTAAATATGTGTTGATTTTGTAAATAGACGATATGCTGCCTGGCCCTTGTCTTCTGTTGTTACATACATAGTAAATTTTCGTGGAAAAAGCAGGTGTATTATCAAAGATGTTTCGTTAGAACTGTGAATATGAGGTAACAGATTACGTAATATATAAATGATGTTATTTGAGTAGAAACTAAAATGAAAGTAAATGCGGAAATTTTATGACGTAGTATAACTGATGAGATTGAGTGGAATTCAGCTAAAATTGAACAAAAGTCAAGTTGACAACAATGATAAAAAATAGGGAAAGCATTTAGTGGCAGAAAAAATTAACTATCTAGTGTTAAAACAGATCAGATCAATTATAGATTTAGTGACTATGCTGTATGCAAAGTTCGAGATTCTAAGGTTTTGGGAGTTTTGATTTGCACTCGTTTAGCAATACTGGTTCCCGCGTATTCTGTAAGCGATGACATTGAAGTTGGTTTGTGGGTTGGCTTGGTGTTCAGATTCGATCAGATTTTCTAGAATAGAGGCACAAAGAGGTGGGGAACTTCTTTCGCCTGTGAGTAATTGTTGGATGATACATGGGGATTGCAAAAGCATACATATGCATGTATTTAGGGCATGTGGCTATTTGGAAATTGGATTCAGTCATCCTGTTTCACAGTTGATGTTATCGCATTAGGTTATAGATATTAAAGTCAGAATAAGAAAGCTGAAAACAACTTTGCGTTATTTGACATCAGTCTAGAAAACTACTGCTTCAAGCACACAGATAAAGATTCGTTTTTTTGAACACTTCTGTCTGGATTCAACATAGAACTTGGCACCGAAGTGCAGCAGTTCCAGTTGCCACTTTCCAAATAGCACACAGAGGTAGACAAGAAGATGAGTGAAGAGAATCAATAGAGTTTGGCAAGTATAAGAGTGAAACAGAATGAGTAATGGTATAAAGGAATGTGAAAGATTACAGAGACTAAATACATCTGCACCATTGACAACGATTTTGAGCCATGCCACCTATTGTCTCCGGCCATTGATTCTTGGAGTCTCGAGAGCCCCAACCCGGAAGTCTGCATCTCCCTACCTGACTCAGTTTAACTGTCTAGGATTTGATGGATTGATGAGGCCATGTTTTTGTTCGGCCACCACTTACTCTTTTCCAACCTGCACCTGTATCAGCTAGTAATGCCCGTCGGGGGAGGCGATGGTTGGGAATGCGCAGCACATGACATAGCCATTTCAATCTATGTACCTTTATAGCCTAGTCGATTGAATTTCCCTCTTTGCTCAACACTCTACGCCCAACGTCAACATTACTTACCTTATAATACCACCTAACGTGAGAAAGAGATCGCAGACATCTATGATCACAAACAGTCAACCTTTTCATGTCTTCAACTCGTATTGGCCATGGATCGGAGCCATAGACAAGGACGGAGCGATCTGCTGAGCGGTACACACGTCCCTTGGTTGATAACCGGATGTCACGTCTACGCCAGATATGGCGTAAGTTAGCGGAAGCAGCTCGAGGTTTTTGGATCCGAGCTGAGATTTCGTCGCCAATCAGTCCATTGGTGCTGATACAACTTCCCAAATAGGTGAAGTGATCAACATGTTCCATCACTTCACTCTCTATCACTAAGCTAGGATTTGACGTAGTCCAGTCCTGTAGCAGCATCTGGCATTTTACTATATCTGGACGTTTAACCTTTCGCAGCAAACTAGACAGCTTTTGGTAGAACTCATCCTTCCTTTCATCCGAACTGCAATCAGTGGGGGCGTAGGCGAAGATTACGAAAAGGCATCGGCGGGTAGTGCAGTCCTTCCTCCTTTTTACTGACCCGTTCAGACGGACAGCACACAATCGGCTATCTACCGGGATCCTGTCAAGTAATGTCTTTTCTGCCCTAGTACTCAAAGCTATCCCTACGCCAGCTAATCCTCGTGAACTAGCTGTGGCATCTCCTGACACCCTCAAGGTGAATTTCGCAGATTCAACCTGTTGGCCAAGTGGGGTTAGGTGAATAACCACAATTGAGTATTGTATGCGTGTTTCTTAAACACAACATACTTCAATGGCACGGGATTTCAGAGTCTTGGCTAGTGATGCTTGTTGTCCTATCAAGCAAAGTGTCCTAACAATATATGCTCCACCAGAATGAACATCAGAATCAATCAGGTCAGTTCATCTATATATTATTCAGAGTTTTGGCATATGAGTCATCGAAAGTGTTTCAAACACTCCGCAGACTATTATCAATACTTGTCTTCTCTTGATACCAAAAATGAGTTGACTAGAAGAGGTAAGCAACAGGGAACTCTCCCAGCGAATCAATCACTAATTCACAACTGAATAAATATGTCGAAGATAATGTGAATGGTTAGAATACTGCGGATTGAAATTAAGCGCTAGGCCTTCAGTGGAGTGGAATCTAAATAGAAAGAAGAGATTTTGGCATAAACCTGATGGTGAAATGAAGCAGATCGTGTGGAAAGGAGACAAAAGCCTGTAGAAAATTGTTGAGGCGACTGCTACTACTGTGTACAAGATGTAATGAAAGTGTGCTGTTGAAGCGGTATGTTCCAAACAGGACCATTGGGGAAAATAACAATAAGCCCAAGTGTTGGTTCTCAGAGATTCGTTTAGTTCCAGGATTCCATCATGAACTGATATCAGTTAGAAGACCATTCGAAAAATAGCATGAAGTGTCGAACAGTTGTTTCAACCTAGTCTGAGACTTTTTTTTCAGCAATACGCAATACATCCAGCTGACGAGTCCCAAATAGAACGAAATACGCATCCTGGATTCCACTGCTAGCCACTATCCACCAATTTTATACTAACCAAGACTTTCTGGTTTCAAGGCAAGCTCATAGACCTTAGGCCACTTGGACCATATATATATAGCCAGTCCAACTCCTAATAATTCAGGATATGGCGTGACCACTAGCGAATGTCGTCGGGGAGTATTTTTTCTCACACCTGACCTGCTGTACTCCAATGGTCAAAAGTTCCCACTATAACCTAGATAAATGCCTATCTGAATAGGGCTAGTCACAAGTGAGCATCAGATTTACATTCACGTGTTGGTTTGCAGCAGGGATTTCTTTGGCTTTAAGATTTCATTGGTGGCTCAACGGTCTACAAGCTCGCCTTGTAAACCACAGAGTCTCAGGCTCGAACCTCAGTTGACGCATACTGTTGAAGATAGGCTGACGAAACTGCTAGATATCCAGAACTCCTTGTGGTTAGTATTCCAATACTCCTCTAAACGTTGTCAGTTCACAATTAAATCCTGAAACAATACATTTGATTAGTATCTCATTATCCGCTCTTTTATGCAGTTTGATACGCCTAATAAGTCGACGTTTCCATCTTTCCTCTTAATTTATTAGCAGCTGACTATGAGTGTAACAAAATATAATGAACTGATAATAACCTTGAGTGTGTTCTATTTTTTTTTACTTTAGAAATGTGGAAGTAACAAACTGTAGTGAAGAAATAGCGGATAACCCCTGTGATCTCTATACCCTTGGCTAATTTGCGTAGTTATGCTTATCATTTTCTGCGTAAAGGAAAAAAGTCATTAATTTGAAGCATTATTTAAAGACGTAGGTATAGAAGTGTGGCGCGTGTTACTTATAAGATTTATCAGTAGTATATACATATATCAACAGATGTTCACCGACATATTAACGTTAAATAGCAAGGAGATAAATTTTATATCAGAGAAAGCAAACGATACTTAGTTATGGGTATACTTGGAAGACGTGAAGTGAAACATAAAGAAACACAATATGAAGACCAGAAGTAGCACAACCCGGAAGGTTTGTGCAAATAGTGATTTAACACTGAGGTGTTTATAATTTCGCTATGTATACAGCAATACCAAACTGCAAATAAATACTTCTTTATGAAGTCTTCGCTAACTACCGTTACAGCAGTAATTTACGAGGACCACTGCATATAAGTTAAGGTGACTTCACTCATCTTAACAGAAACCTTTTATATTCTATATAGAACACATGTGATCTTTTCGTACTCTGTTCTCTGTCGTACATTTTTCGATGGCTGTATTACTCTCCACAGTGGTTTCAAATCTTCTTCACCCAATCCACTCTAATTTTTTTGATCATAGCTTGATTTCACACAGTATTTTGGTAAAACTAAGGAATTTTCAGCATTTGATATCAGTAGGCCAAATTAAGCAGGCCGATGACCTAACTCCGGACCATGTGAATGGTTGGCGAGCGTCTTATCCACTGTGCTAACAACACATGCCTATGATGTGCTCATTTCATCTTCATTTCGTTCGATAAATAATTTATCCGCTTTTCTGTGACCAGAGCTCCATGTTTCACGTCTTTTTTGCCAGTCAAATGATAGTGAGTATCGAGACAGTTAAAGCGACATTTGACGAACATCTTGAATAGACCATCAGAAATGCTTGACATGAAAGTGCATGAATAAGTCTCTGGAAAATACAGAAGCGCTAACAATGTTGATATTATTACCTTAAATTTGGATTTTATTCATGGGATTGATGGTCATAGATATCCACATTGATCTACAGAGTAGTGAACGGGATTCATATGTGTGGTCGAGGAAGGAGACGAAACACGTCTTTTATCTGCTTTTATCTGCCAATGAACGAATAAATATTGTTGAGAACTGTTCATCCAAAGATTTCACTCATTATGATACATGACATATATAAGATCTAATTCACTAATCTGATCACTTATTTAGATTAAGTTGTTAGGTTAATTTCATATGACTGAGAGTGCGCTGAAAACCTACTCGCGAAGCTTTCAGTTTAACAGTGACAACTGTATGCAAAACAGAAGCTTACATCGTTCTTTGGCTCTACTATCAAATTTTTTTTTAAACGCGGTTACACCAAAGAAAATTTTCTTTTTGGTGCAGTCATCAACTGGGCTTAACATTCATATATTTATAGTAAATATGTGAGAAAGTTCTAAAATTATTTCAGGTTTAAGGTTGAATTGATAAAATATCAAAGTTTAATAATCAGAATGATGGCGTAGAAAAAAAGACATAATAAGATCACAATCAGTGAAAATGTTTCGTACGATTACGGATTATATTTTCAGTATTTTTTAAATATATTTATGCGCTGACGTTTCGGTAGCAATTTGGTTAAGTTTTGGAGGTGGATTTGCTAGCACCACGCCTCTAGCTTCCATCTTTATCTGGGCTTGGAACCGGCTAGAAAACTAGCGAGCTAGTAATCTAGGCGAAATCTTGGAAATCTTCGTCACTCAACATCAACAACAAAATCCGGATCTTCAATACACATGTCAAATCAGTTCTTCTACACGGATCAGAAACTTGGAGGGTAACGAAGAATATTTCCAACAAGCTGACTCAGACCTTTATCAACAACTGTCTTCGCTCTTTACTGAAGATCAGATGGCCGAGCCGAGCAGGAGAGAATCACCATCTACAAGAAATTATTGGAACGAACAAACAAAACGGAAACCAATCGATAGCCCAACACAAATATGCAGGAGGAAGTCGAGATGACACATTGGACACTCGCTGAGAAGTCCGCTGTGTGATATCGCACGCGCGTCAGGCCATTGCTCGAGTGGAACCAGGCCTAAAAGGAAGCGGCGAGTGGGACGTCAGCGAAAGGGTGGATGACATGGAAGAGAATGTGTGAAGAGGAGTGGAAACAGTATGAACAAACATTGAATCAGGTGAGGAGTACAGCCGAAGACAGAAGGAAGTGGAGACTTTCAGTTGAAGTCCGATGTTCCACTAGGAACCCAAGGGTACAATAAATAATAATAAATAAAATTATGGTATATAGACGTAGCAATTACAAAATGGGCAAGAAGTTAAGATAATAATCATAGTTGGGCAGTAGGGAATTGAAAAGCAAGAAAATAACTAACATAAACTGGTAGACAGGATAAGATAGCTAGTAGTAGGATAACCAGTATTGACAGGCCTTAACTTTTAATTTGACCACGGTAAGTGTCAATGTAGTTGAAGATTTAACGATCAATTCATGCTTGTTCGCTCAAAACCAACTTCCCCAATTTTCTCGGAGGCATCAATACACCAGTCATCGTCTCAACGGTCGCTGTTCAGAAAGAAGTCAGGACAAAACCGTCAGAAGTAATATTGTGATTTATTATTGTAATAGTTGTTCATAGACCTTAGTTTTAAAGCTTAGTTTCAAAGTTGGCTATATGTTGGTGTTACAATAAAGAATTCTCGAGTCGCCAATCGGTGTTTTGGTTTTTGCGTCCGTTAATACTAAGCGTTTTTGAGAAACTTCAAGGAACAGCGTGAGTCCCAGCGTAGCAAGAGCTGGGGATTGACGGTTTACGAGACGTGGCTGAAAGTAAGCAGAACGTTTAGACGCATTTCTTTTGAACAAATAGCGTGAGTTTGAACGCCTGCATCAACAGTGGTTCAGCCCTTTCTAGATGCCTTGATTTCACTTTCTTTGGTAGGTTTAGTCAGATCTTTGATTGAACACTAGTAACTAATGTGACGTGTCTAGTCCTTTATTTGATGCAGACAGAATTCTATCAGCCAGGCGTGTAATGTAGTCACCATTCTAGATAACTCGACATCACGGTGTACAGTGATTTGTTTATATCAGATAATAATAATAATATAATGCCAACTAGCACGAAACCTGTGTAAAGTAGAGCTTCCTGCCGATTGTCTCCAACTATTTCATATATAATCAGAATGATAGCATGTTGTAAATCACTTTGAAGAACTTTTCGATTGGAGCTGAATTTCTTGATTTCACACTGTTTTTGCCTATAAAGCATGACGGAAATCCATTTTCGAAAGGGGAATATTTTTTAAAAGATCTAACTCATTCTACATAGCAGCATATATGAGATTACTGAGGCAGGCAAGTAATCGAATCAGATATTGCTTCGACTAGTAGATAACCAATGTTGTGGAAATTTATCAGCCTCTGATTTCACGACAACTTTGTATAAAACAATCTCCTTTGTGTTCCGTCAGTCCACGTTGATAACTTCTAAACCATGCCTTGAAATTTATTCATTTCATGAAGAAATTTTATAAAATATATAACCGAATATTTTTCGTTACAATTCACATCATTGTTAAAATAATTACAAACATATATATATTAATATATATTTGATTGCACGCTGTATTTTTTGGTACAGGTATGTAATTTTCAGCATGTGATACCGAAAGCCGAAATTTCGCAGGATAGCCATAGATATCATGCGTACGCCGGCAGGTGATCAAACCCCGGACCATGCTCATGGTAGGCGAGAGTCCCAACCACTGTGCCACAGACGCATACATATGATGGAGATAATTTGTAGCTCAGGTTGTAACAACAGAAGACAAGGGCTGGCAACAGATCGTTTTATTATGAAAATCAACACGTATTTATACATATTTCACATACATTATTATAGCTTATGCAAGTAGACAAGCGCAGTCCTCTGATTGGTTGTTTATCAGAAGTTAGGCAGACAAACGCAGGCTTCTGATTGGTTGTTTTAGGATTCCTCGACAAATAGAGTTCTCTATCTGCGAATCATATTTCGCCAGGTTAAGTCTGCTGTGATTGGTTGTTGAATCAGCCTTGTACATATTTTCTCACGGCCTGCTCTCACCACAAGGTGATTGATTTTCACCTGGTTGTATTTTATGAGCTGGACGAATGGTATATTTGCAAAGTTTTCACTGCTCTAACAGGCGAAATCCTCTAAGTTCGAACCTAGGACCTTCTGATTACAAGGAAGGCTGGTAGACTATTGAGCCATTGGGACTCATCCTCTAAGCATTATTCAATTTGTTCAAGTAAGTTTTTAGATTTCTACACGAGTTTATTAGTCATCTCTCCTGGTCACCTTGAAAGTAACTCTTTGGTTGTAGCTGTATGTTTTAAAACCCTCGATGCTACTTGGTATTGGAACTGATTGTTTCCTTGACCTAAAGTTTGATGCTTCGTGAGTGTCAGATTTCCGACTTATCGATTGGTGAATATTTTCTCTGTCAATTTGTCTATTTACTGACAATTCACCGGGATACTAGGCTTCTAAAAATTCTCTGGCATGATTTGTGTGCGATATCAACCGGCAAAATCACTCATCCCAGCTATGTATCAACCAAAAAACGAAAAAAAACGAAAAAAGATTAAACCAAGATCATCTAAAAAACAAATTGTAGCAACTGCAAAAAACACTACATTGGCCAAAGTGGACGTTCCCTTCATCTTTGTATCAATGAACATAAGCTAACCGTCATAAAACATGACATGCACTCCCTCACATGCTGCACACAGACGACCACGGACATCATTTCGACTGGAACGACGTTCAAATATTAGATTGAGGGAACACCAATAATACCACGGAATTTTTGAAGCCTGGTATTCTAGTCAATCATCAGTCACTAGACACATTGACAAAGACAAAATTGACCAACTAATAAGAAGGAGATCTCACACACACAAAGGATGTGGAAACACATGAGAACAACCAAAGAGTCACGTTCAAGGTGACTGGGAGAGATGACTAATCAACTTGTGGAGAAATCTTAAAATTTACTTCAACAAATTGAACTATCCCTAAAAGATTTTGCCTGTTATGGCAGTGAAAGCTTTGCAAATAAACCATCTATCCAGCTCAGAGAACACAGCTAAATGAAAATATATTTCATTTTATTTTTTTGATTGTAGCTTGACCTTACACAGTATTTTTGATACGAGTATGGAATTCCCTAATGAACGAAATATATTCCCATATTGAGTTATATGAAAAAGGTACAAACGGTGAAGAAAATTTCCCTTTTTCGACGATTCATTTTCATGAGCTGCTGTACAATCGTATTTATAATTAACACAGAAATCTTTAGACCAATGAGATACTGGTAAATTTTGTCCTTGAAAATTGTATTACATAATTTAAGGTGTAAAAAGGGATGACAGAAGTTGACATGACCTAATAAGTGTGAGATAATGAATAATCAATAAGCTCGTGTAAAATGGACAAGAACTAGTGGAAAGGCTATAAAGTAGTTTTGTATAAAATCTGTATGAAAAAGCAATGTCATCAATAAACAGTAATAGAGTGGTAATAAAATGTGGATGATGGGAATAGTAATAATGACAAAAGTATTAAGAACAACAATAATAGTAGTGAACTTAAATATTAAAAGAAAGGAGCAAAATTATAGGAAGAAATTTACTTTGGTCATGGTAGGGCCATAGAATGTATGTATCGTCTTTGTATGCGCAGGTCCGGTTTTAGGTCTCGAATAGCTAATGCCTCATCTATGTAAAGATGTCGGATCCGTAGTCCTTTTCTATGATACTGAAGGACTCAGTATAACACTGTGAAGCATTCACGCAAGTGGGGGTGCTCGATGTCCGTAGATGACAAGGTGTTTGAGGATCGAGCTCTTTTTATTCTTATATTCTCCTCTGGGCAGTGTTCCAGAATATATTTGTGGATTTCACGTTGCGTACGGCCGATATACTTTGCTCCACACGAGCAAGTAAACTGATAAATACGCATTGAAGTGGCCAAAACCGGTATCTTGTCCTTGACGTTAGACTGGATTAACTGTCTACAGGGAAATGTGATACGTAGAGTGGTTACTGGGAATGTCTTCTTCAGACTTTTTGAAAGGCGGTTTCTGAGATGTTCAGCTGCGATATCCACCTTTGAATTCTAGGTTCATGAAGAGAGTCTTCTTAGGAACTGTTGTGATGTTTGACATCGGAGGCTTCTCCGTCATGATTTTGTCTATAAATCTTGGTGGATACCCATTCTCTAGTAGAGTTTCACGTGATAAATTTAATTCTTTTTCTACCGTGTCTTCCAAGCAGAGTATGGAATTTTTATCATGTGATATCGTTAGCCCAAATTTAGCAGGCTGACCATTAGTATTAAGTTGTGCATAGGCCGAGGATCACACCTCGGACTATTTGCAAGGTCGGCGATCGTTTTAAACATACTACTCTACTGCCTGGTAATGAATTCGCTAAACACAGAGTCTTCGGCTAATCATATATATATTTTTGGATAACACATGGTTTCTTGGGGGAATTTTCTATATACCTGGTTTTTCTCAATGCAAAAGCCCTACATTTCTTAGTTAGCATATTGAATTAACGTTTTTTCCTATCTGATTTTACTGTTTTCATACAAATCCAAAAACACAGTGATAGTCTATTTTTTCGCGTAAATATTTATGTATACACGCATATGTATATATAAATATAGTCCCATTTTCAAACTGTCAGTTTGACTTGTGTTCATTGACGTGATATTTACTGAAAACATTCGGTTGAAGACCTACCTCAATAGCTTGCTGACTAACTAATCTGTGTTGTGCTGCACAAAAACAAATATGAAAATATTTACGGAAATGTCTGATGTATATCCGTGAGTAAACAGCAATCTTATCTTTCTTTTTGTTTTTTTTTGTTTTGAAATGTCTGTCTATCATCACTGTCATGGAAATGTCATCAATGTTTACACTGAAGAAAGCTGAAAATAGTTGAAAGTGTAGGTCGATTTGTGTGTTTTTGTGTCCTGCTTGTTTACACAAAATAAGATAAAAAAAGGTTTATCGAGTATTAACCAAGTAAAAAAAAGCGATAAGATTGTGCCTTAAGGGAACAGTTACAGATGGACATGCAATACACAGGAGGAAGAAGATTACGTGAAATTGACTAGTGTCCAATGCAGTCCTATAGGAGGTAAATCATATTCCTATATAACTCAGTGGTAAATTCTCTGACTGCAATCAACACTGGGTGATGTGGGTTAAAATCTTAAAAGGAACATGAGTCGCTTCAAGACTGTACATTCACCTTGCTTACTGGTGACTGCCGACTAGCATGAAACTTGGGTCAAGTAGGACTTCCTGCCAGTTGCCTCGAACCATCTAATAATACCTTAGCAGTAATAACGATGAGAATGGAAATATTGTCTGAGAAATATTGACACGAGTGTGAACTTCGATTTTTTTTCTCCATTTTCCCATCGCATAAGTGAAGTTTGTGGTGCCTGATACCACTAGATTCAAAAAGTTAAGGATTAAACTGGACTTCTCTCCCTGTTTGTTGTTAATCGTTGTAATGCGATTAAACGCAAACCGATGGCGGTGTTATAATACTAGAAGCCTGTGAGTCTCTGGCTTTTTGGAATGATTCGAGAAGACAGAACCTTCCAGTTTTATGCCAAACGTTTGGATCATTTAACTACTAACACTTGTTCTAATTGACAATGAATTCCAACTTTTGCAATATCGCGATATGTAGCTCAGTTAGATATGATAGAGAAGATTTGTAGCTCAGGTGGATGATTTTGATGTGGTTTTGTTCTCTGAGCTCTATGGTTAGTTTGCGAAGCTTTCACCACCTTACTGGGTGATATCTTCAGCGCATACTTCAATTTCATGAAGTGAGCTTTTAGATTTCTCCACGAGTTTATTAATCATCTCTCCTGGTGACCTCGGGCGTGATTGGTTGTTTGTGTGTGTTTTCACACCTTCTAGGTTACTTGTATTGGAACTGATTGTTTCTTTGACTTGAATTTTGACCCTTTGAGTGTGAAGTTTCCTTCTTATTGGTTGATAAATTTTGTCTATCTCTATGTGTCTATTGATTGATGATTCACTGGAATGCCGGCCAAGCTTCTAAAAATTCCCTAGCATTCTTGATATTTCCTTTGTCTAATATTTGAACGTGGTTGTCCCAGTCGAATTGATGTCAGTGATTGTCTGTGTGTAGTGAAATGAGGGAGTGGATATCATGTCTTTCGACGGCTAGCTTATGTTCGTGGATACGAAGACGAAGGGGACGTCCATTTTGGCCAATGTGGTGTTTTTCGCAGTTGTTACATTTTATTTTGTAGATGATGTTAGTTTTGTCTTCTTTCGCTGTTGAGTCTTTTGGTTGACATAGAATTGAGTGCGTCGACTTTGTTGGTTTGTGTACGACGTCAATTCCTAAAGGTTTGAAGAGTCTTGTGGTAATTTCTGAGATATCCTTTATATACGGTACAGCGATTTTCTTCGTGCTTTCCTTGGTGGCTTTTGCTTTGGTAGGTTGGCTTGGAGGTATATGTCTCTTGATGAAATTCCGTGGATATCCATTCTTTTGGAAGACGTCCATGAGATACTTTTCTTCAATTTTTCTTAAGGTAGGAGTGCTGCAGTGAGTCTTTGCTCTCTTCAACAGTGTTTGTATGCAATTCCTTTTGTGTGTTATTGGGTTGTTGCTGTTGTAATTCAGTATTTGGTCTGTGTGAGTTGATTTCCTATAAACTTGAGTTTCTAACTCCCCTGTGGTCGTTCGCCTGACTAAGACGTCCAAAAATGGTATTTTTTTCTCGGATTCCTCTTCTCTTGTGAATTTGATGTCGTTGAAGACGTTGTTTATTAAGTTGTGGGTTTTATCTAAATCGTTTCTTTTGATGATTACAAATGTGTCGTCGACGTAGCGTATCCATATCTTGGGTTTGATCTTTGGTAGAATTATGTTTTCGAGTCTTTGCATCACTGCTTCTGCAATCAAACCTGATATTGGCGATCCCATGGGTGTTTCTTTGACTTGTTCACATATTTGGCCGTTGAATTGGAAGTGTGTTGTTAGGCATAGATTTATGCATTCCATCCAGCGCAAACTAACCATCCAGCTCAGAGAACAAAACCACATCAAAATTAGCTCAGTTATCTGGTCCATGCTTCCAATCTTGGTAAATACGCACTCCTGAAGAGTCACAAATTAGGACGCAGTACCTATCCAGTACCTATCCCAGATATTTCAATAGTTCTTTAAATGACATCAACTCGTTATCATAAAGGTGACCAATCAAATTCTTTTAAAGGAACACTTGTTTATTTTTTGAATGTTTTCAAAAACTCGACTGGATGTCCAGCATTTTATCCCCTCAGTACACTTACTGTGGCATATACAAGTGATCTTGTAGACAAAGTTGAAGGTGGCTTCAGATGGATGTCTGTCCAGAAGTACGTTTAACTCCCTGACCCAGTCGTAATCTCTCAAAATTACGGTGTGATACTTCATCTCTTGTAAATGGTAACCTTAATAAATATAGCTTATTCTTGATTTTCATAAAATTATTTTCATTGATTCACCTTTTTGCTGAAACATCTCATGGATTTCTTTGAAAAGAAAACGTTTTCAGGACAGATGTCTTGTCGAGAAAGTTCAAGTCTTCATGCCATCCATCTTCGAAGAAAAGCTTCTAATAAAAATGTGTTGAGCGACCATTTTGTCTTGTTTGTTCACACACACTGTTGTTTTCTCAAACTACGATTATCATGGCAAGCTTCTTTTATAAAAATGTCTACTTATGCTTCATTAATGCCAAAATAATGTCAGCCTCTCCTACTTTAGTGACCCTGACTGGTTTTAATATGCTTATACGTGCCTCACCTGTAGCTAATATCAAAGTGTCGAGGTGATTGAAAAAGAATAGTTTATAAACACCGCTGGTGTTTCAAGAGTACTTAAAGTTTTTCGCTGGCTTTCATGTCTATGTTCAACTGGAGTCGTATCTTCGGTGCTTCTAAACCGTCAATTTTTTTTTCATTTTGTCTCTACGATCTTCAGTTGTTTTACTTATCAATGTAACATTATTTCAAATACAGGCGGAAATGTGGAAAAAAACCATCATTCATATGAAACCAGTATGAAATTTGTGGAATTTCAAACAATGATATCAGGTCAACCATTGTCTCTATGTTCTAGAGATTTCATGTGTTAGGAGATAAAATTCAAACAGGCCACTACAGTCTTTGCTAACGCTTGTCTTCTTCTTCTTCATCTGTACATTCAAGACCTGACGTATGACTAGAAGGAATCAGTAAAAACATTTTAATTTTTTAAAATTTTTAATTACAGCATGATTCCACACTGTATTTTTGGCACAAGTATGGCATTTGCAGCATGGATATCGGTAGCCTAAATTTTGCAGGCTGATCATAGATATCAGGTGTGCGTCGGCAGTGGATTGAACCTCAGACAATGTGCATGGTCGGCGAGAGTTCTAACCCGTCTGCCACCGACACAACCATATCATTGAAGCAGACAAGAATATGTTGTACAAAATATATGTCGAAACAAATGGAGACGTAGATATGATGGCGAAGATTTGTTGCTCAGGTGGATGATTTTGATGGGGATGTGTTCTGTGACCTGGCTGTCTGAGTTATTCGCGAAGCTTGTATTGACCTACTAGGCAACATCTTCAGCGCATACTTCAGTTTGTTGAGGTGTTCTTTTCGATTTCTTCACCGGCAGGTAACCTTAAACATTACTGGTTGGTTTTATGTTTGTTTTCACACCATCTACGGTACTTGTATTGGAAGTGATTGTTGTTTCCTTGACTTGAAGTTTAACATTTTGTGCGTGAGATTTCCTTCCTAGATGTTGGTAAATTTTATCTACTTCGATATTTGCATTGTTTGATGATTCACTGCAATACCAGATGGGATTCTTACAATTCTTTAACATTCTTCGTGTTTCCTCTGTCTAATATTTGAACGTTGTTCCAATCGTTTTGGTACCCATTAGTGCTTGTATGCAGCGATATGAAGGAGTCATGTCATTTGACAGCCTGCCAGTTTGTGTTCATGGATATGAAGACAAATGAAGTGTCTACTTTGGCCAATGTAGTGTTTTTCGCAGTTATTACAGTTTATTTTTAAGTTGATGTAGTTTTCATCTTCTTTCATTGTTGAGTCTTTTGGTTGACATAGAAATGAGTGAAGTATTTTTTTTGATTGGACGTCTTTTTCATCTTCGTATTCAAGATCATAAACTAGCCGTCAAAAGACATGACACCCACTCCCTCCTTCATATCACAACCAACACACAAACATGGACATCAATTCGACTGGAACAACCAGCGTTCAAATATTAGACAGAAGAAACACCAAGAATGCTAGATAATTTTTAGAAGCCTATCTGATATTGCAGTGGGCCATGAGTCAATACACACATCAAGATGGAGAAAATTCACCAATCGGTGAGAAGAAAATCTCAAACACATAGGGTCAAAGTTGAAGTCAACGAAACGATCAGTTTCAATACAAGTAGTCTGGAGGGTGTGAAAACTCACAAAAACAACTAATCATGTTTAAGGTCATCCACCAGGTGTATAAAGCTAGAAAGCTCACTTAAACAAATTGAAGTATGTGCTGTAGATGTTGCCTAGTGGGCGGAGGGCAATGAAAGCTTCGCAAATAAAAACCATCCATCCAGCTTAGAGAACACAACCACATCAAAATGGAGATGTATCACATAGATACATACACTTTTGCCATATAGGCACTTGAGTGAACCCCTATTGGGGAACAATAAATCTTTTATCATGACTTCGATTAGTCTTCGTGCTAAGTGAAGACGATAACAGATAACAAGAAGAAATTGAAATTTATGCCTCTGAAACCGTGCACTGTCTTTGCTAGGAACCTCCTCAGGGAATTAATAATGGTACTTATAATAATAATAATCTTTGCAAGATTAATTATGAAGAGATTAATCCTGTCTTCATTATCTCTGCGTATGATTTTTACTTAGTTATGTAATGGTGCCATCTCAGGAAATATAAAAACAACTAGTTATTCCACATGTTTAATTCATGCATTATAAAGAATTAATAAATGCTAATAGGCTTATATTTAACTAACTAACTGACTAATTAACCGTCTTGTTACTGTCTAATCGAAACAGATACACGCTTGACTTAATTTGTTTTTCTTTATACTATTTAAAGGGTTTTATTTTCTGTCTTTGAGTTATCTGTGTTTGTATATGTGAACATCAACATATTTTGTGATGAAATGTTGTCACATCTGAATTGTTGTTATTGTTTTTTTTTTAATATTTTTTTTTCTGCATCGCTCTATGCAAATATTGACAAAGTTTTTTGAAAGCGTTTGCTTGCTGTCTTCGCGTCTACTTCTTCTTCTTTGTTTCTCGAGATGTTATCCCTACCAACAAACAGGCTTAAAAGTCAAAATCTTTTAACACTTCAATGAATAATAACGGGCTGTTCTAAGCATCTGTCTGCTTTAGAAGCGTACTCATCTCCGTACAAACACACACACACATACTCACAACCTACAGTCATTGATTCATCTCGACAAATTGATGTTATAACTTCAAAATTGGAGAAACAAAAGAATAAATTCGACTTAGGTTATGAAAAAGTCATCTATCGGTGTTTCAGTGACTTGGACTGCTCGGCAGCCGAGGAGATGAACTCACTTCAATCCCATGTTGAAGCAATCCCAAAACTAGGTGACAGTCCGAGTAGTTTCATAAAGAAACGTGTAAAACATCCACGAGAAAATCTGGAAGGGGCTGAATGCATGTAGAATTCTTCTATTCATTCATTTACAATTCAACGGTGACTTATCAAGTGAGATTTTATTCCAAAGACTTTCCAAGAGTATACAAAGAACTCTTTATGCAGTATTCCTACGTTTGTCATTCATTCCCTAGCCGACGAATGATTGGGATGCAAACGAAGGATAAGCTTGATAGTTTTTGCCACATCTATGTGCATTTATCAGTTCAACTGCACCTGCGGTGACAGTTATGTTGGGCGTACTACTAGACACCTTAGCCATCCACCGTGTTAGTGAACATCTCCCATCGTGGTGGTTTGGCAAAGGACAGATAAAAACAATCCCTAGCTCAATTCCGTCACATTTAGTTGATAGTGGTCATGTAGTGGAGAAAACGAAAGCTTTCATAGTTCTTCATCCCATCCAACCTTATCTTTCCAATGGACTACGTATTCGTCTACTGCACACAGCTGAAGCGATAGGCGTTCGAACTACTATTTAGCCTAAACTATGCATTCAGAAGAAGTTCGAACAGCCATTATCCCTCCCTTGTTGGCCTATTAAGACACAACGAACTGATGACTTCTTCACCACCCCTTGCCTGTATTTTAACCCCTCAATTATCATCCCTCTATCTTATCATATCTTCATTGTAAACGTGTCTCATTTACTTCCCTTACAATCAGTCTAGCATTTCCTAATCGGTTCATTTGTTTTTACTAGTCTTTATCGACTTCCACGTCTACCTGAAGATTTGTTTGTTTAATCATGCTGTTTTTCATTATTCGTTTTATCACAGATAGTCTCACTTTTCATCGTTATTATTGATAAAACCATTATAATTATTACCATTATCATTACTACTATTATGAATAATTACACAATTTATATACACCAACTTATTATCCTATAGACAAAACACCATGATTGGTTTATATTTGAATTTTGTTTGTAAAGTTATGTAGGTATATTAGAGTTAAGCCTGATGAGATCTAATTGAAAGCACAATATTGTTGGCTTAAATGTGTTGTTCTTAATTTTACTATTATTATTATTGCTCCCTTGGGTTCCTAGTCGAACATAGGGCTTCAACTGCACGTCTCCATTTTCTTCTGTCTTCTGCTATACTTTTCGCCTGCATCCATGTTAATCCATATTCTTTCAACTCCTCTTCACACGATCTCCTCCATGTCACCCTTGGACGTCCCACACGCCGCTTCCCTTTCGGGTTCCACTCGAGGGCTTGGCGCGCGATGTCACCCAGCGGTCTCCTCAGCGAGTGTCCGATCCATCTCCACTTTCTCCTGCATATTTGTTGGGCGATTGGTTCTTGCTTTGTTTGTTCCCATAATTCCTTGTTGGTGATTCTTTCCGGCCATCTGATCTTCAGTATAGAGCGAAGACAGTTGTTAATAAAGGTCTGCAACCTTTTGGAAATATTCTTTGTGACCCGCCGCCAAGTTTCTGATCCGTATAGAAGAACTGACTGATTGACGTTTGTATTGAAAATCCGAATTTTGTTGTTGATGCTGAGTGACGAAGATTTCCAGATTGATTTCAGGCTGATGAATGTGTTTCTCGCCTTCCCGATTCTCGCTCGATTTGACATCCTCGTCCGCTCCTCCTGTAGTTGAGACAATGCTCCCTAGATAGTGAGTGAATGAAGTAACCTCTTTCAAATCCCTCCCGTTGATGGTGATTGACGTTGGATGTTGTTGCTGTTGTTGGTTGGTTATTTTCATAACCTCCGTCTTGTCTATGTTCACCTGGAGTCCTGTTTTCGCCGCTGCTTCTTCGACCAGTTTGTCGGTTTTCGCTTGTAAGTCTTCGATTTTGTGTGACATCAAACATAAATCATCCACGCGCGAAATCCAGGTCTTCTAGGTTCTTCACGTCGGTCCAGGATATTCCTGTCTTCTCGTTTCCCACTGTCTGACGCATAATCCAGTCCACCACAATTAGGAATATCATTGGTGATAGTAAGCACCCTTGTCTGACTCCTGTGTTTACTCCAAACGCCTCGCTGAGTCTTCCGTTGTGGATCACTTGACATGTTCCGTTGTCGTACAGCTGTTGAATAAGGTTGATGAATATTTGGGGTACGCCATAGTACTCGAGTAATTTCCAAATTACTTCACGATCAACGCTGTCGAAGGCCTTCTCAAAGTCTATAAAGTTGAGGTAGAGGTTTGATTGCCATTCCATGCTTTGTTCTGTGATGATGATGCGTAGAGTTGCAATTTGGTCAGTACATGATTTGCCTTTCCTGAATCCAGCTTGTTCTGGTCGGAGTTCTGTCTCCAGTGCGTCCTTTAATCTCTCCAGGATGATGCGACTCAGGATTTTACTTGGCGTCGACAGGAGCATGATTCCTCGCCAGTTCTTGCAGAGTCCTAAGTCGCCCTTCTTTGGTAGTTTCACGAGGTAACCTTTCCTCCAGTCAGTAGGCACCTTTCCCTCCTTCCAGACCTTTTGCAATAATGGAGTCAGCATGTCTGCTGTAGTCTCTGGGTCCGCTTTCAGTGCTTCAGGGGTATTCCATCTGGTCCGGCTGCTTTTCCAGCTTTCAGAAGCTTGATTGCATTCAAGACTTCAGGTTTCGTTGGAGGATTGGTGTCAACTTGCAGTTGTGTGCGCGCTGTTGTTGGTATTTCTGGACGGGTTGCAGGTGATGGTCGGTTCAAGAGTCCTTTGAAGTGATCCGCCCATTGTTTAATCTGTTTTTCTTCCTTGGTAATTGGGTTCCCTTGGCTGTCTTTTATAGGTTTCGCTTGTGTTGATCTCTTCCCGGATAGAGATTTGGTTATCTGATATAGTGTCCTCAGGTCCCTTTTGCCTGCTGCCTTTTCAGCTTCAGTAGCTAGATTGTCGTAGAATCGTCTTTTGTCCTTCCTAGCACTTTTCTTCACTTCTTTGTCCAATGCTTTGTAAGTTGAGCTCATCGTCTCCTTCTCCTGTCCGTCCTTGCATTGAATCATTTTCTCTTTCACCATTCTCCTCTCTTCTATTAATTTCCAAGTGTCCGTTGAGAGCCATTCCTTGTCTTGTCTCTTCTTTCTTCCTAGAACCGTTGAACACGTTTCGTTGAGAATCGCCTTCAGAGACTTCCAATGTTCTTCCACGCATGATTCTTCAGTGCTGTCGCGTAGTGTTTCCTGCTTTGCTCTGACAGTTGCAGTGAAAGTGTCCTTTGTGGTTGTGTCCTTCAGTAATTGATTGACCCTGGATGTTGCTGCTACTGCTGTTGTTGTTGTTGCTGGTTGGTCACTTTCATAACCTCCGTCTTGTCACCAGTTCACCTGGATTCCTGTCTTCGCTGGCTGCTTCTTCGACCAGTTTGTTGGTTTTCGCTTGTAAGTCTTTGATTTTGTGACAGTGACATCAAACATAAATCACCCACGCGTGAAATCCGGATCTTGTAGGTTCTTCACATCGGTCGAGGATATCCCTGTCTTCTCGTTTCCCACTCACTGACTGACGCATAATCCAGTCAGTTCATCACAATTTAGAATATCATTGGTGATAATAAGCACCCTTGTCTGACTCCTGTGTTTACTCCAAACGCCTCGCAAATTTTTCCGTGGTGGATCACTTGACATGTGCCCTATCATTCCGTTTTTGAGTGTTGAACTTGCATTGTGACTTATTCGTAGCTATCCTTGAAGCTTTTAGTTTCACCTTGAAAGTCCCTTGTACTAGATAGTGGTCTGAACCCACATCTGCTCCTCTCCTTGACCTTGTGTCCAGTAGGCTCCGTCTCCACTTTCTTGAAATTGAGATGAAGTCTATTTGATTCTTGGTGTTTCCATCTGGTGAAATCTATGTCGTCTTGTGTATATCCTTGTGTTTGAACGCACTGCCACCAATCACCAAATCATTGAAGGCGCAGAAGTCTGAGAAGAGTTCACCATTGTCGTTCATTTCACCGAGGGCCTCACGACCCATGGTGAGTTCTCTTCCTGTGTTGTCTCGTCACAGATTCGTATTCATGTCGCCCATCAGGATTTTGATATCGCCATTTGGAACGTTGTCCATTACTGTTTCTAGTTGTCTTTAGAACGCCTCCTTCTTTTCTTGTTCTGAGACGTTTGTAGGCGCATAGGATTGAATGACTGTAACTTTCCTTCCTTTTGAGTTGAACCTGGCTATCATTATCCTGGAGGAGATTGGTTCCCACTGCATGAGAGCTTTGGTTGCTGTTGGTGACATCATGATGGCCACTCCCTGGGTGTGCTCGTGATTATCCTCTGGGTGACCGTAATAGATTATTTTCTCTGCAGTTGGTACTTGGCACTTTCTACATCCGTTCCATCTGCTTTCGCAGATTCCCAACACTTCTATTCTATACCTTCTCATTTCAGCGGCTATCTGGGCAGCCTTTCCAGTCTCGTACATTGTACGAGCATGTCAGTTACCCATCCTTAGTTTTGCTTTCATCGAAAGAAAGCACATCGGCTGACTGGCTTCCCGAAGGCTTCCGCTAGCCTGCGTCATTTCACTTCCCCGATTCCAGCGAAAAGTAAGGCTATTGCTTATGTTTTTAGAATTTTTAATATATTTATTTATTGAAGTTTCTGTAGCGATTTGGTTGTTTTACAGGGGTAGAGTTGCTAGCACCACGCCCCAACCCTCCCTCTTTACCCGGGCTTGGAACCGGCTGGAAAACTAGCGAGCTAGTAGCCTAGCAAGCTAGTATCTGGCGAGGTTAATAATTTTTCCTTCACGTTCCCAGTGGAACATAGGGTTCCAAGCTAGTGGCTTGAAGTTTCTGTAGCAGTGTTTAATTTTTACAGGATGGGGTTGCTAGCCTCATGCCCAACCTTTCCTCTTTACCAGGATTATTTCTGGCTCAGTGAGGTAAAGGAGTGCGCTGGCCGGGGGTCGAACCCCGGACCATATGCATGGTCGGCAAACGTCCTAACCGCTATACCACCGACGCTAATTTTACTATGGGAACATTTAATAAATATAGAGAGGATATGGGCGATGAATATGTCAAAACTACATGAACAGGCACAATCAATGTGAGAAATGTGAAGGAAATCATTCCGATCATTTACTCAGGCAGAAACAGTTCAGTTGCAAACAACACAAACAGAGATATGAGAGACATTCAGGAGTGAAAGAAATAAAAAACAGCAATGATAGACCATTATTCTTAAATCTGTGCATCGGTGGCACATCGGTTAGGACGCTCGCCGACCATGTACGTGGTCTGGGATTCGTCCCTGGCCGGCGCTCTCCTTCACCTCGCTAAGCAATTGGTGATACTAGTAAAGAGGAAAGGTTGGGCATGAGGCTAGCAACCCCATCCTGTACAAGTTAACACTGCTACAGAAACTTCAAGCCAATAGCTTGGAGCCCTATGTTCCACGGGGAACGTGAAGGAAAAAAACTCTCAAATTCACATTGAGGAGAAGGTAAAAAAACTAGATCTTTGAAAGTGAAATTAAATGATTCATCGCTTCTCTAATGTTACGAAACTGAGTGTAACTATCAGAACTCATTGGGTTTTGAACTTAAGGCAGAAAATTGATCCCTCTGTCTCACCCTTTAGTTTTTTCGAAACTTCTTGGTGACATATACAATTACAAATCCCGGTGGGTGCGTACTGCTGAAGAGTCCCAAACTAGAACGAAACAGCTGTCGAGTACTCCCAGGTTTTCCAGTGGTTCTCTAACTGATGTCAGCTCATGATTAAATCCTCCATGCAATCAAACAAAATCCCTACAAAACCAATACTTGAAAATTACAAAACTCTCCAAAGACAGTAGAAAAAGATGGTTATTCGTAGTTAGATCTATGATTCTACTCAACAACATGAAAATCAAGAACTCAAATCAAGAACCTCAACAGGGAATGTAGGTTTACAAATACAAAATAAGTACTATAAGACGAAATCAGTTAACCAATGTTCAACTGTACGAAGTATCTTAGAAGTGTGAAGTAGCATTTTCTCAAAATCATGAGATCACAAGAATCACCCACCAACAATTCTTTTAGACACTCTAAGTTCAGAATGACTTTGATGCACTTGGATAAATTCACAGTGCAAAACAACGCATTGTCAGTATACACACATTGTCAAAGAGAAGCCCTAGGATTGAAGGTTATTATAAAATGGGTTAAGGTCAAATAATAACGTTTAAGTCAACATGCGATGTGCAAATACCAGGGGATTGGATTTACTCTGTAGGAGTGATCCGAATAATGCTCATAAAGTTAGTTGTTATTAGGCTTTATCATGAAAAACATTTCTGAAAGCGGAAATGTAACTTTCATTAACCCCTACTTTCTCTTGATTTTGAAGAGATGATTGCTAGTGCAAAAGGGTATTATAATTTTTCATTATTATTCCTATGGGTTCCGAGTGCAAATTACGCACTCGACAACAGATCACCGTTTAACCCTGTTTTCTTCAGCTCTCTCTTTAGCCTGCTTCCCGATCGACTATAAAGTCTCACCTTCTCCTCGTATGATACCTCTATGCGACATCCTCGACATCCACAGCCCACGCGTTATCTCCATTCGAGTTCCACTCAAGCGATGGTCTGAAACATACAGTGTGGTGAGAGCAGGCTGCTAGCCGATTGGTTGGCACTAATCTACGTTAAGGTCTAGGTCACTAATATGGGCCGTGAGAAAATATGAACAAGCCTGAGTCAACAACCAATCACAGCAAAGTTAACGTGGCAAAATATGATTCGCAGATAGAGAACTCTATTTGTCAAGGAATCCCGAAACAACCAATCAGAAGCCTGCGTTTGTCTACCTAAACAACCAATCAGATGACTGCGCTTGTCTATAATAATGTTGTCTGAAAGATGTATAAATACGTGTTGATTTTCATAATAAAACGATCTGTTGCCTGGCCCTTGTCTTCTGTTGTTACATTTGGTGTCGCTGCCTACCGACAAATGAAAAGCCTATACCCTGCAGTTTTTGATGGAGACATATGGATCTTCGGGCAGGACTTCAAGGCTTCTGCGCAGTTGAGTGGCGTTCAAGATCTGTCAGCGATGGAGCTGCTACTTGAGACGCTGCTGGGAGGTCGGGCGAAAGCAGCATATGAAGGTGTGGGCCGAAGTATGGACGAATGTTCGACAGGGTCAGGCAAACAGTTTCCAAAGTGGGAAGGACCATACATGGTCACTTCGAGATGGGGTTACGCAGACACAGTCGCAATGGCGAACAATGAGAGGCGCGTGAACGTCAGCGAGCTCCAGAAATGGATACAGCGAGACAAGCCAACGATGACGCCTGCACCAAGTAGATCAAGCCGACTTCAGTCGCACGTATTTGACGGGGGGACGAGTGTGGTGAGAGCAGGCTGCTAGCCGATTGGTTGGCACTAATCTACGTTAAGGTCTAGGTCACTAATATGGGCCGTGAGAAAATATGAACAAGCCTGAGTCAACAACCAATCACAGCAAAGTTAACGTGGCAAAATATGATTCGCAGATAGAGAACTCTATTTGTCAAGGAATCCCGAAACAACCAATCAGAAGCCTGCGTTTGTCTACCTAAACAACCAATCAGATGACTGCGCTTGTCTATAATAATGTAGTTGAAAGATGTATAAATACGTGTTGATTTTCATAATAAAACGATCTGTTGCCTGGCCCTTGTCTTCTGTTGTTACAACAGTACCACTTAACAATCCGTTCAGCTATTGTCCGATCAGTCTCAGTTTCCTACTGAATATTTCGTTGATCGAATCTCGATAGTTAAGTGATTGTCATTATAGAGCAAAGAACATTGTTGACAGAAATCTGTAGCGACCTATTTTAAATGATCCTAGTGACTTGCCAAGTCTGTGGCTCATAAAGAAAAAAATGACTGATTTGACAATATTATTGAAAGTACAAATCTTGTTCCTTAAAACAGGCGGAGCAGCTTTCAGATTATTGAAGGACTTCATAACTTTTTAGGCCTTCCTTAGCTTTGAAATTCTCAATCTGTTGAAACAGTGCTGTTCAAACTAGGGAAGGCGGTGACCATCTTCTGATTTCTCTTCACGATAGTGTGATGATGAAATTGTCTATTTTTCTTGTTATTCCGGCATCTTCCTCACCTCTATCTTCTACATGTGTTTGTCGGACGTCCAATTTTTGCCTTCTGCCTCACTGCTAACTTGTTTCCTTTTTCTCCTGTAAATCTTTACGTTTTTGTGAAACTAGGCGTAAAAACAGTCCGCCAAATTCAAATCTTTTAGAGTCTTCTTATCACTCGAAGAGGTTATCGACGAAATTTGGAACAAACCAGACGAGATTCCAGGCCCAAACAAATGCCGAAGAAAATGCAGTTGGACCGGAGACACACTAAGGAGATCTTTGAGGAAACTAACATGCCCGACTCTCAAGTTCAATCGTGATGGGAGAGGTAACACTCGAAGTGACTCAAAGAGTGAAATAAAAGAAATGAATGATATGCGAGAATCTTCGAACAGTCTAAATAAGGCTGCAGAGATGAGGACGAAAAGGAGACGTCCTTCTGAAAATATTGAACGTAAAAAGTGGTCGTTACTAAATGTGGAGCCCAGTTTGTATTGACTTCTTCCTTCTAACAGCCATTTTCGAGATTCCACAAGTCAATTTCTAGTTTCAGGCTAGGCCACCGATTCATATCAGTTAGAGATCCGTCGGAAAGCAGGTAATACTGGACGGCAGTTTCGTCCTAATTCGAGACCCGTCGGCAGTGTGCTCCTAATGGTTACAAAGTGAGCTCGTATACCATTTAGTCATTGGCAGTACCCGATTTAGTGGCCAGCCCATAAATCCTCCCTCTTACCATTTGGTGAATTTAGCATGATTATTGCCAACCAATGTCATCGATGGGATCTCCATCCTCACTTCTGGCTGGATGACCCACTGTTCATCCTGAAGTCAGTCATTGACGAGCATTAGATTAACATTCAAGCAATATTCAAGTGTTGGTTTGTTTAGATTTGATTTGTTACAGGATTTCATCATAATCTGACATTGGATAGAGAACCATTTTAAAACCTGGGAGTAACGGACAGCTGTTTCCTCCTAGATTTAGACTCTTCAGTGAATCATCGGCAGTATGCACCCACCCAGTACCTACTGGTTACAAGACCAGCTCGTAGACCATTAAGCCACTGGGACTTGACATAATGGCCTATGAATTGAATATGGATAAGATACTCACTAGCGACTTATGTTCTAGTGACCAAGTAGGGTGCAGCAGGCCGGGTGTGAGGAAAAATACTCTCCGGAGACATTGGCTAGTGGTCGCGCTATGTCTTGAATAGGCAGAAGTTAGAATTCATGGGCCATTGGATTAGGTCCCCGTGGCTTAACGGTATACGAGCTTGCCTTGTACTTGGAAAGTCATTGGTTCAAACCCTGGTTGCTGGTGCAAACTGCTGACGAAACACCTGTCCAGTCGTCAAGCGCTGATTCTGAATACTTCTTGAAGTGATAACAATCCGCAGCGTAATCTGAAACATAAAATCTCTACAAACTAATTCACCCCTGGTTTTTCAGATTTAGTTCCATTTTTACCCTGTTTATCTTACTTTGCTCATAGTTATCTGTAAACAAAGCATTTTCACCATTAGTATATGCATTTGACTCAATCGATTCCATCAAAATAAACTCACTTCTATGAAAATTGTTCTTCTGCATACATATGCTTTAAAAATAGTGTTGTTTGTATAGACTTGTCATGCATATCTTTCAGCAGAAATCTAGTTATCAAACATTAAGTAAACAAAGTTAGAACTATGTCAACCAACCCTTGATTTCTAATACATATGTATGAATCCCTGTCACCATGCCTTGATATCTCTGTCGATTTATTTCACGAATGTTTGCTCAAACTTGATGGTTACTCGTTTAACAGTTAAAAAGATATCTTTTATCATTCATTTCATTGGATATTGTTATCATCACTATTCTTCTGAAGTTGCTAGTGGTACAGAGGTATTTAGGAGCAAATCTTAATTTCATTCTGTTTTCTGTAGTTATTTTCACTTGGCTTTGCATCATATTTGGATGCCTCACCTAACGTTTCTCATCTGGATTCCACTCAGAGATTCTATTAAAGTGTCATTTCAGAATAAGGTTTCCTGAGCAAGGGTGTGTTTACTAAACCTTTATTTTCTTCGGCATATTTCTTGTGCAATAGCTTATTCATTGGTTCTTTGCATCAGCCATTTGTTGTTCAACTTTCCTAGACATCATGTCTTCAGTATGCCACATTCAAGTACATCAGCCTGGATAATGGTAGGTTGGCTTGTTATGCTCTCACTTTCATTCCATTTTAGTTTGCTTATAAACGTAGTTACTACTACTACTACTACTACTACGGGGTCCCATCAACAATTATACATCTCATCCAACAGTTATACGACAATGCTGCATGCCAAGTAATCCACAATGGGAAACTTACGGAAGCCTTCGAAGTGAGGACGGGAGTGAGGCAAGGCTGTCTACTATCACCAATGATCTTCCTGATTGCAATTGATTGGATAATGCGACAGACAACGGCAACCAACGAGGGAACAGGCATAAAATGGACTGACACAAAAGACTTGGAGGATCTGGATTTTGCCGATGATATATGTCTGATTTCCCATAAACTGGAAGATATGCAAGTGAAAAGTAACAAGTTGGCAGAAGAAGCATCAAAGATAGGACTTCAAGTGAAAATAGATAAAACAGAGGTGATGAAGATTCCTGGCCAACACCAACAGCAACAACAACAACAGACAACAATCAGCCTGCATAAATGGGAGGAATTTGAAAGAAACAACCTCCTTTACCTACCTGAGAAGCATCGTCTCAACTACAGGAGGAACTGACGAGGATATCAAAGCCAGAATCGGAAAAGCAAGACAAGCTTTCATTACTCTCAAATCTGTGTGGAGGTCAACAGCAATCAGCATCAAAAACAAGATCCGGATTTTCAACTCCAATGTAAAGTCAGTGCTACTTACTATATGGATCAGAGACTTGGCGCGTCATGAAGAGCACCTCAAACTAACTGCAGCCCTTCATTAATAGTTGTCTTCGCTCAATACTCAAGATTAGAGTTCCGGCCAGAAAAGATCAGCAACAGGGATCTCTGGGAGCGAACCAATCAGGAACCGATTGTGAAACAAATAGGCAGAAAGAAATGCAGATGGATTGGCCATACGCTGAGGAAACCATCAAGTGACATCACTAGACAAGCCCTCGAGTGGAACCCGAAAGGGAGGCGGCGAGTTGGTCGTCCCACGGTGGGGTGACTTGGAGGAGGTCATGCGAGGAGGAGATGAAAGCATGTGGACAGACCTGGAGCAGGGTGAAAAAGTTGTCAGAAAACCGAAGGCAATGGAGGTGCGCAGCTGAAGCCCTATGTTCCTCTAGGAACTAAAGGATACAATAATAATAATAATATAAACGTAGTAGGTAAACTTTATATGCTTCTGCCGTCTTATATATTAATATTGTCTCTAACTTAGACAGAGGTGTCATATATGTTCAACATACCTTCCTAGATTACATATCTGCTTTTGATCCGGTAGCTAGACCTCTTTTTTTTAGACAGGCTTACTGTGACACAAACATGTTACTGGATTAGTGAGTGATTGCCTTCTTAATTGCCTTATTGAAAGCGGTACGCTGTTTACACTGGTAAATCCTCTACTGTTTCGCTTACTCTAACTCGTGTTCTTCTCCGAGGTGACTTTCTTTCTTCTGGCATGACTTGTCCCATTCCAAAGAGGTCAGTTTCGTTAAGTATGTGGATGATTTGACTGTTTCTATGGCAGCAGTTATTTTTCAGTCAGACTATTCCAAAATGAATAACTTATTATCAAAAATTATACAGTAGCTCTTTCCAAATGGTGTAAAGCGAAATCCTTTCAAATATCGAATTGTTAATTTAACTTTCACAAGGAAAACCTGTCATGAACTGACTCTTTCGCATGGTGCCACTATCATAGATGGCAAAGAAGTTGGAACTAAATCGAATGTTGAATACTTTTCATGGTCTTACCACATCATGTTAGTTCCAAGAAAAACGTTTACTTTTGATGTTCACTGTAAGGAATTTAAGACTCTGTGGTATCACCCTGTCTCTACCGTATTGTATTCTACCTATCCTTCTCCACTGCACACGCTTAGTCCTTCCTGGGCTTATTAAGAAAAACTTTGATGCACTCGGAGATGCAATAAAATCTCAGCATAGCCAGGGGAGTATAGCTCAGCGAACTCGTTGATATTGTCGTTGACAGACATTTAAAGTGATTCAGGCATTCAGTGAATATCATTTTGTCAAGCTCGTCGACATTTTTTTCCCTTGCAACTCATCAGGTAGGCCTAGAAGACTTTGTGTTCTACGACAACTTGTTTGGCATACATTTTTATATGATGAGAAGAAGGGTTAGGCAGGACATTACCAACTAGCTGTGAAACTCTAGGTAAACGCCCTTTGGTTCATCATTACACTGACGTTATAAATTGTTAGTATTGAATGGTAGGAGACAATCGGCGGGAAGCCCTAGTGGGACCTAGGTTTCGTGCTGATTGGTACGCAACAGTAAGAAACGGGGTATGTGCAACAACCTTGAAGAAACTCATGTACCTTCGGAAATTCGACTCCGTGTAACCCAGTGCTGTGGTCAGAATCGCCATCACTGAGTTATTCGTGCTGGCGACTGACTTCATGTAGGACCACATTAGTCATTTTTGATTAGACGCTAGTCAGTAGTTAGTATAATGTTTCTGTGAGTGTGCGTGCGTCTAGTTCTAGCTTTAGTGGAAACTGAATTTTATTCTACAATGATTCCTTTTAATAAATTTGAACGAAGAAAGAAAAAACATTGGCGCAGAATAATCTGGATCCACTTTATTTCGTCGGTTGTCATCAGCTGCGTACAAGTTGAAATCTTCAATAAAATAAAAAAGTGTACAACTTTAACAATGTTTTGTCCATTAGCAAGCATATTGTTTAAGCATCATAGTGAAATAAGGCGTAGCGATTTACATGGGGGACTCGTCTACCATATATATATGGTCTGCCGAAGATGTATAAAAAGAATCGGACACTGAGACCAATACTGTCAATTGGCGATTCAGCCTTTCACAAAGTTGTTTGCTGGTTAGCCGATAGGTTAGAACCTGTCAGACAACGTCTAGCTAAACATAGTCTAAAAGACTCGTTCCAGTTTGTTGAAGTGATGAATCAACTCAGTGTACATGACAAAAGCCAGGTTTTCTTCGATGTAACTTCTATATTCACTCTGATTCCTCTACGACAGACATTAGACATCATCTGTAAATACCCTATCTACCAAAATTCAAATTTAAGCAGCTTCTCGTGTTGTGCATTATTGATATACAATTCCAGTTGGACAACAAAATGTATCGCCAGGTTGATGGAGTGGCAATGAGGGTCCACTGGGTTCGATATTAGCTGATATTTTTATGGCCAGTCTTGAACAGACACCTCAAGTGTGAAATTGGCGAAAAAACAGCCTACTATAGATACACATAGCTTGTTTGCAATGATTTGAGTCTCTATCAGACTCTTTCGATAATGTACACAAAAGCATCACTTTCACGATGGAGCATTAAGATAATGAAAAATTTCATTTTTTGGACGTAAAGTTGGGGAGAAAATACGACGGGACACATTCGAAAGATCTGTTTGTCATAAAGACACATAAAGTGATCTTTACTTGAATTTCAACAGCTTCTGCTCTATGAGATACAAACGAAAGCTGGTCAAAACGCTTTTCTCTAGAGCGAAGAGAATATATTCACTAAACAAAATAGACAGTGAACTAATGCTTCTTGAAAAATGCTTCAAAGAAAGTTGTTAAACACAAAGTTTTATTAACAAATGTGACAAGAATGAACTCAAGAAGCTTGATACAGCTGCAGTCAGTAGGAAGCCTATTTTCATCAAACTCGACTTCAATGAAGACGACATTATGAGAATGGTAAAAATAAAGGATTAAGCGCGGCCTTGTCTAGGGCGCATCCTGCAGCATTATTAGTCTCTCTAGCATTCTCATTGGTGCAGTCAAAGATTGCTAAGTACCTCTCACATGTTACCTTCAACTGTGAACACCATTTCACATCTATCTACGGGAGCAGTTACATTGGAAGAGCACAAGAGGTCCTACGTCAGATTTCGCCTCCGGTTAAAGGAACCGAATTATTTATGCTCCTCATTTACCAAACACCTGATTGACACAGGACACCAAGTAGATGTGCTGGAATCGTTCAAAATAACTAACAGACAGAGTACCTCAAGTAACTTAGGCTATAGCAATAAAACGATTGAAGCCTGACTTGTGTTTCAAAAAAGAGTCTGTTGTTAGACTTGAGTTATCCTGCTGACTTACATCTTAGTAACTCTATTTTTTCTAGTTTTGTTAAGTATTCTTTTCACTCCCTTTTTCATTTTTCGCTTGACTCTCTCATCTTAGCTCATGTGTACAGAAATTTTGATCTTCTTTTATCTAGTTACGTAACTGTTACTCATATTCTTCTGTTACCACCCCAACAACACAAACTGTTAATTTATATTTTCAGGAATCTTCTCTCTAACGAGACATATACATATGTATGTCGATACACTGTAGACATCTTGTAAATCGCAACACCTTATCTCACTTCGACGCTCTGACAGTATGCTTACTAAGGGATAAACGTTTATTAAAATGTTACACATTTTTTTATTTATATTAAAGATTTCAGGTTGTACGCAGCTGATTAGAACCAATGAAATAAAACAGATTCAGATTATTCTGCATCAGCTTTTCTTCATTCTTTGTTCAAATTTGAATTCTATCAGTCAGGTTTGCAATGTGGTCACCATGCCCTAGGTGTCTTGCCATCATGGTGCACTGTAAATTGTTGGTGTTTGATTTCTTGATTCGTATTCATAATAAATAATATAATCAATGTAATTTTTTTCCCTTCATGTTCCCCAGTGGAATATACGGCTACAAGCTGTTTGTTTGAAGTTTCTGTAGCAGTGTTTATTTTACCGGATGAGGTTGCTAGCCTCATGCCCAACCTTTCCTTCATACCAGCATTATTTCTGGCTTAGCGTGGTAAAGGAGTGCGTTGGCCGGGAATCGAACCCTAGACCATGTGCATGGTCGGCGAGCGTCCTAACCGCTATGCCACCAACGCTTGCAAATGCTCTGTTTTAATTATTGCTACTGTATTGACAAAGTTAGATGCATTACTATACTACATGCTGAAAATTCCATATTCGTACAAAAAACTGTTTGAAATCGAGCTATTATTACTATTGTTGTTATCATTTAGCTGTTGAATGAGGCCTATGAAGGTTTGAGGTCTTCCGTGGTGTTGAAGTAGACTCCATATTACTTATAATCCATCTATCACCATCTTCTTTAGTACGTTTGTTGGGTTTAAGTGTCGTAGAGATAGCAACTCATTCGAAACTCTTCAGGAATACGAATTCTCATAACATTTATAAATCCATGTATTGTAACCACTCAAAACGGGATGTTTAGGGATAATTTAGTGAGGAATATAGAATTTTTCAAGAGAACGGATACTGAACAATGAGTATTCTATTCGACAACCCCTTCATCATCAGGCTCTGAAGTTATATATACACTATGGTGGATGAATGAATTAGTGTTATGAACAACATTTTAGCTGTGTGAATAACATCGATCCAATAATATTGGTAGATTACAGCTCAATAGCATCAACATAATAATACACTGAATGTCAGGAAAATAAGGATAGATAATAATAGAAATTTGTGGATTCGAAGTCTCTCCTGAACTGGACTTACTTCTATTGAACACAGAGCACTGGTTGTTTGAGGCAAATTGCCATAGGCTCCACTGTTTGTAGCATACAGTGCTTCGATGATTCTGGCAATTTATTAGATATCCGGTAGATGATGATAGAGAAGGATTCTTCAACGCTAGCTGACTTTGTGGCCGACCCGTTTGCACCAGATGGTCCAATATTGAAATGTTAATGGTTTTAACTACACCTTTACTTAGCCATAGTAAGAGATGTTCCCGAGTGAGCACGAAAACTCAAGTCCCTAGAGCAAGGGCCAATATAATTCGCTCCACCACAAGCGCAGTTGAACTGGTAGATACAATTTGAATTGGCTAGTCTAGTCTAGGTACTTCATCTACCAGCCCACTTAGCACCATCGGTCGTGTAGAGAATAATACGTATAGTTCGCCAGCATTAAACGTTGTTTGAACTGATTTTCGTAATTTCCTTGTAATTGTCTCACTTGGTATATCACCTTTGAATTATGGTCGTATATAAAGTGGCTTCCTGTTTACAGATAGTGAGTAGTTCTTTTTCCGCTTTCTTTGTCATATGCTTCTCGATAAATTTGTTGGGATAGCTATTTTCGATCAAAGTATCATATAAAATGCTTAAATCATCTTCAGTTACTTCTTCTGAGCATATAGCTCTAACTCTGTGGCTGAAGGTCCTTGTTAAATTTCTTTTTTACTGAAGAGGAACAAATCTGTGAAATTGTGAACATTGTCCTGTTCAAGTGCTTTTTCTATGCAAATTTCTTTTTATGCTACCATCTGGTTTTCTTGTAAGTAGGACATCCAGGAAGGCAATTAATTCTGTTTTGGGATTCCTCTTCGCATTTGAATTACTTAGTCGGATGTACTTCATTGAATTCAGTAAAATTTTAAAAATTTACGAGAATCTAAAACATCTCCCACATTTATTGCATCCATATTGTTGTTCTTCTAGAATTCTGAGTACTTCAATAAATCTTGTCGCCATCATTTACAGCTTCGTGTAGGCTGAAAACATTACTGCGAAAAATGTTGTTTTGTTATTCGTACCAAACCCTGATATTATCTATAGTTTAAATGAAAGCAAAGTGGTGAATATTTTTTACTAGATATGATAGTAAAATCATGGAGTACGAAGTGGATTATAGTGTTTGATTATAGTACTTGAAATGAAAAATCTGAGTCGATTTTTTTCTAATCTGAAAGTTTCTGTATCACTTTTATGTTAATGTTAAGTTCACCAATTGACCACGCTAAAGTAATTCAAGATATTTTAAATTTTGATGACGAATTGATTTAGCTAAGAGAACATATGGGCATTCGAAAATACTTGATATTTGTCTTAACTTCGTTTGGATCTCTTCATCAGTACCCACCCGTTGCCCCATTCAACAAAGGTCGAATCAAGTGTGCTTAGCCACTGGAATGGAATGCAGTAACTCATAATTCAATAATTCAATTCACGATATAGCCTTGCAGCCAGCCACTTCCATCTGTGAGTAACTTTCATCACGTTAAACTTGGTGGACCCTTCACCTGATGAGTGTGCACTAGATCGCCGTGCTACTTCATTGTGTAGTGAGATCACTTGGTTCTGGGAAGCGAAATCAATGTCTGTCTGTCTGTCTGGATTCAACATAGAACTTGGCACCGAAGTGCAGCAGTTCGAGTTGCCACGTTCCAAATAGCACACAGAGGTAGACAAGAAGATGAGTGAAGAGAATCAATAGAGTTTGACAAGTATAAGAGTGAAACAGAATGGGTAATGGTAGAAAGGAATATGAAAGATTACAGAGACTGAATACATCTGCGCCATTGACAACGATTTTGAGCCATGTCACCTATTGTCTCCAGCCATTGATTCCTAGAGTCCCGAGGGCCCCAACCCGGGAGTCTGCATCTCCCTACCTGACTCAGTTTAACTGTCAAGGATTTCATGGATTGATGCCATGTTTTTGTTTGGCCACCACTGGCTCTTTTCCAACCTGAACCTATATCAGCTAACAATGCCCGTCGGGGGAGGCGGTGGTTAGGCATGCGCACCACGTGACCTAGCCATCTTAGTCTATGTAACTTTATAGCCTCGTCGATTGATTTTCCCTCTTTGCCCAACACTCTACGCCTAACGTCAACATTACTTATCTTGTGAAACCACCTAACGTGAGACAGAGATCGCAGACATCTATGATCGAAAGCAGTCAACCTTTTCATGTCTTCAACGCGTATTGGCCATGTTTCAGAGCCATAGAGAAGGACGGAGCGAACTGATGAGCAGTACACACGTCCCTTGGTTGATAACCGGATGTCACGCCTACGCCAGAGATGGTGTAAGTCAGCGAAAGCAGCTCGAGCTTTTCGGATCCGTGCTGAGATTTCATCGCCAATCAGTCCGTTGGTGCTAATACAACTTCCCAAATAGGTGAAGTGGTCAACATGTTCTATCACTTCACTCCCTATCACTAAGTTAAGGGTTGACGTGGTCCAGTCCTGTAGCAGCATCTTACATTTTGCAGGGGCGAATCGCATGCCAAACATACGAAGATTGCTGCTCAAGGTGTTCAGAAGACTCTGCATTTTGTCAGCATCCTCCCCTAACAGGACTATGTCATCTGCATATTCTAAGTCCATAAGATTATTCCCTGGTAACAAGTCGATTCCTAAGTCACTACGTTCAGTTAAGGATACTTCCATTAGCATATCTATGATGAAGTTAAACAGAAATGGGGAAAGTGGACATCCCTGTCGGACACCACTGGTTGTTACCAATTCAGATGACAATTCCCCATAAGCCCTTACACGACTACGTGAGTTTGAATAGAGTGCCTTGATTAGTGCAATGTACTTTCTTGGCACTCCCTTCACAGTCAGACATTGCCATAGTACCTTTCGATCCACGGAGTCGAAGGCCGCCTTCAAGTCAAGAAATATGACAATTGTTGGACGCCGAAAAGTGTGTCTATGTTCTAGAATCTGTCGAAGAGTGAAGATATGATCTATGCACCCTCTACCTGGTCTAAAGCCTGCTTGATTTTCCCTTGTCTGTTCCTCCCGAGTTCTGCTTAGTCTATGCATGATTACTGAGCCTAGGATTTTAGAGACTATGTTCGTTAGGCTGATCCCCCTATGATTATCACACGAGGACTTGTTTCCCTTCTTGAATATCGGTATAATAAGTGACTTACCCCAGTCTGATGGACTGTCTCTGATTCCCAGACTTTGCCTAGTACCTCAGTTAATCTACAAACTAGTATGTCACCCCCATATTTAAACACCTCCGGAATAATTCCGTCGGGTCCTGCCGCTTTGCCTCGTTTCAAATTACTGATAGCTTTTGTAACCTCACCTACAGACGGCGGACCAGTGTCTATATCCCATTCGGGTGTGTGGTGGATGGCGGGGAGGTTCAGTGTGGCTGTAGGCAAGTTAAATTGTTCCTCAAAGTGTTCTTTCCAGCGTTCAAGGCGTCTATCCTGAGAGCTAATTAAGGAGCCATTTTTCTCAGAAATAGTCTCACTTATGAATTGCCTTTTCCCGCCCGATTCTGTGATGAGTCTAAAGAGTTGCCTAGTGTTGCCTATCGCCAATGCTTTTTCCATCTCTTTCGCCTTTGTCACCCACCACTGTTCACGGTCCTTGCGGAGACTTTTAGTAAGTTTCCTTTTGTGCAGCTTTCGCTCCTCATTGAATTCGGAGCTCGCCGGAATAAGTCTTCTAGCATCTATCAGTTCGGATGAGGCAGTCGAAATCCAGTGGTTTTTACTCACCTTTGGATTTGCCTTATTCACAGCTTTTACAGCTGTATCTATAGCTGACTGAATATTCTTCCAGGCTTCTCCAGGGTGAGCACAGCTGTCGGATTCAGATATGCGTTTAGCTAGTTCTTCCTCAAATAGGGATTTAGTTTCCTGATCGAGCTGGGGGCGTAATGGTTTTACCGCCAGCTGTTTCCTACGTCCGTTCAGTCGTAAGCACACACGAGCCCGGACCAGTGCGTGATCGGTATCTACACACGTGTTCCAGAAGGAGCGACAATCTCCTACCGACCCACGCCAACGATAGCTTATTGCTATGTGGTCTATTTGTGTCCAGCGTTGGTTTGATGATGGGGGTCGCCAGGTTAAACAGTGTCTCTCCTTGTGTTTAAAGTTAGTGCTTACAAGAAACAAATGATTATCTGAACAGAACTGTAGGAGACGGTCACCGTTGTCGGTTCGCTGGCACGGAACTCCATAGGTGCCACCGACATCCTTCTCAGATTGACACAATTTCCCTACTTGAGCGTTGAAGTCACCAGCTAGAACGACTATATCTGAGCGTTTAGCCTTTCTCACCAAACTAGACAGCTTTTGGTAGAACTCATCCTTCGTTTCATCCGAACTGCAGTCAGTGGGGGCGTAGGCGGAGATTACGAAAAGGCATCGGCGAGTAGTGCAGTCCTTTCTCCTTCTTACTGATCCGTTCAGACGGACAGCACACATTCGGCTATCTACTGGGATCCAGTCAAGCAATGTCTTTTCTGCCCTAGTACTCAAAGCTATCCCTACGCCAGCTAATCCTCGTGAACTAGCTGTGGCATCTCCTGACACCCTCAAGGTGAATTTTGAAGATTCATCCTGTTGGCCAGGTGGGGTTAGGTGAATAACCACACTTGGGTCTTGTATGCGTGTTTCTGAAACACAACATACATCAATGGCTCGAGATGCCAGGGTCTTAGCTAGTGATGCTTGTTGTCCTATTTGGCAAAGTGTCCTAACATTAAATGCTCCTATATGAAATTGGTGGCGTGGCTTTAGGAGACTATCCGTGGTGGTTTTTTGGCTTTCGTCGTTTTTAGTGGACACAGAGTGAAGAGGGAGTGAGGAGCCATCAAGTAGAGGAGTTGCATCAGTGGGAGGAAGGCAAGGTAATGGAGATGAAGACAAAGATAAGTGAGGATTAGAGAGGTTTTGTGTGCATTTCGGATTGTGAGGGCGATTGTTACTTCCCGGCTGCCCACACCGTGGAAGTTGGTTGCGTGACCGCAGAGCCCAGGGGACAACTGCTTGAGGCCGGTCACACGCGGCCTGTTTTTGTTTGTTCTCTTTTGTTTGGTGTGCCTCAGTAGCATACTTATCACTCCTGCCCTGTGACACGGCAGCAGGAAGCGCGGTCGTTGTTAATCCGGGCCACGGCCGATCCGGCATGAAATTTTGTGAATTTGTTTGGATCATGGTATTGGATGGGGTAGCTGCTTTTTGTTTAACCGCTATCCAAACAACCTGCCTGGCATGGTAGAACCTCAAGAGACATAAGTCTCAGCCAGTATAGCTTGATTAGGTCATTGCGGTGTTCAAGCCCGACCACCACGTCAAGGTAGCAGCTTTCGGTCGGGAGCGAAATCAATAACATTGATATTAATCGTTGCGTGATCGGATGACTATACTATTTCAATATATTTTCTCTACCTTGGTCTTGGTCAGACCGTTAGCCAATCAGAATATTTGTTTTCCCCTACTAACATCCATTCGTTTCCTACACTATCTACACCTAAATACATATCAATCAACAGTTTGTGAATACGGTTTCTGGTTTATTGAAGAACCACAGTTACATCTGCGACTACGTGTTATCAATTTATAACCCAGACAGTATTCGTTTTTGATTTAGTTGTGTTCTCTGAGCTAAGCTTTCACTGCCCGCTCTTACCAGACAACAACTGCAGTGCATACTTCAATATGCTGGAGGGAGCTTTTAGCTTCCTTCCGCGAATTTGTTAGTCATCTTTCCTAGTAGGTGACCTTGAAAGTGACTCTTTGGTTGTTGTTGTTGTGTGTTTTCACACCCTCTAGGCTACTTGTACTTGTAGCGATTATTTCCCTGATCTGAAGTTTAACTCTTTGTATGTGTGTTTGAGATTTCCTTCTTATCAGTTGGTAAACTGAAACAATCACCTCCAATAGAAGTAATTTAGAGGGTGTAAAACACACTTAAACAACCAAGGAGTCATGTTCAAAATCACCCACACAAGGAGGGATGTCTGTGGTAAGAGCAGGCCGTGAGAAAATATGAACAAGGCTGATTCAACAACCAATCACAGCAAAGTTAACGTGGCAAAATATGATTCGCAGATAGAGAACTCTATTTGTCGAGGAACCCCGAAACAACCAATCAGAAGCCTGCGTTTGTCTGCCTAACTTCTGATAAACAACCAATCAGAAGACTGCGCTTGTCTACTTGCCTAAGCTGTAATAATGTCTGTGAAATATGTATAAATACGTGTTGATTTTCATAGTAAAACGAACTGTTGCCTGGCCCTTGTCTTCTGTTGTTACATGTCTAATAAACTCGTGGGGGAATCTAAAAGCTCATCTCAATAAACTGAAGTATGCCTTGAAGGTGTTGCCTAGTAGGGGGCAATGAAATCTTCGCACATAAAACATCGATCCAGCTCAGACAACACAACCACATCAAAATCACCCACCTAAGTTACAAAACCTCTCCATCATATTTAAACATCATTTTAAAAAAACGTGATCCGGGTGAAGGTCACTCCTTAGTTAAATGAACAACGTTCATATTTACGCCGCTATAATGACACATGTAGCTAGCCAGCTACCAGCATGCGTCCAAGGTCACTGGAGTTCAATATAGTTTAACGTTCTCGGTTCTGGCTTTTAAAAACTCAAATCCTGCATAATCGTGAAGAGCCATAAACTTAGGTGGAACGAGTGTTCAGTACCGAAGGCTGTTTTAAGTGAGTCTTTCACCCATGACATCTAATAACTGAACACCTGTTAATCACAACTTTCGACAAACCAGTCAGCAAAGCTTATTTTTCCATACTCACCTCTCCTAAACATTACAAAAGAAAGTGAGAGAAGTAAAATCGTGATAAGAAGAACCACAATTTAGTATTAACATAAGTGTAAACATAGTGAATCTCGTTTCTACAATATGAAATAAAATGTCCCAACATTTTAGAGAAAATAACATTTCGTTACATTGCATCACATTGTGATTGTTTACCGTATATATGTTTGCTTAGATCAAGTCTACTGATGACGAGGGAACAGAAGAAAGGAGTATTTGGCACACCAAAAGATAATATGCCCACTTTTTCCCAGGGTACATGAATTTATTTACTATCGAAGACTCCTTTTTGCATCACTTTGGCATATGCATTTCCCTTCTGTCCAATCCCTCATCCAGCCAGCCATATATCTGAATGCATTTTTCCGACGTGCACTTAATTGGCACTGTTCCCACCTACGTTATCATGATTATTATTCACTAATATGAATGGAAGGTATGGTTTAAAAACACAACTCTATATCACTCTGTTCTATGTAGTTGTCTCCATAATTACATCCATTAGGTCTCATCTTCCGGTCATCATGACTATTTCTGTGTCTTTCTGTGACTGAAGTTCGCCTCCACTTTACCCAATTCAGATTCCACCAAACAGTATCGTTCTCACCAGCGTGTGCTCAGTCTATCAGTATGTTTTCATCTGAATAATTGTTAATTGATAGATCCTCAGTCAGTTGGTTGTCTTTCTGGTTATTTGATCTTCAGTCTAGAGGTAGTGATGGCAGTTACTTATAAAAGAATTGAAGCCTGCGTTGGCGTGGGCTCGAACCCCGGACCATGTGCATGGTCGGCGAGAGTCCTAACCACTGTGCCACTGACGCACAGAAAAAAAAAGCCGGCAACACCCGGTATTTCCAGCAGGTCACCCATTCAAGTACTAACCGGGCCCAACGCTGCTTAACTTCGGTGATCGGACGAGAACCGGTGCTTTCAACATGGTATGCTTTTTTTCTTTCCAAATGAAATACAATAAACCTTTATTATAATAATTATTTTTTAATAATTCCATTCCTTCACGTTCCCAGTAGAACATAGGGTGGTTTCAAGCCAGGGTTTTTAAGTTTCTGTAGCAGTGGCATTTATTTTCACAAAATAGGGGGTTGCTAGCCTCATGCCCAGCCCAACCTTCCCTCGTTACTTTTAAATTTAATTTACTTTTTTAATTTACTGGCTGAGTGAGGTAAAGAAGCGCGGCCTCAGTCGGGGTTCAAACCCTAGACCATATGCGGACCATGGTCAGCGAGCGTCCTAACCGCTGTGCCACCAACGCACGCATTCTGTTATAGACATATCACAATTAAAGGTTTGTATATTAGATCTCATTATTTTATGTGTAATATAGCATATCGTATTCCAGACAAATCCTGTGTTTTTGGATGTGAAGTCAGTCAGTGCTACTCACCATACGGATCAGAGACTTGACCATCGCATCATGAGGAGCAACTCAAACAAACCTTCACACCTACATCAACAACTAGTTGTCTTCGCTCAATACCACTCAAGATCAAATGGCCAGCCGGTCAGAAACGATTAGAAATAAAGAGGGATCTCTGGAAATGAGTGAACCAACCCAGCTCACCAGGAACCGATTGTGCAACAAATATGCAGGAAGAAATCGAGTTAGGTCGATTGGATTGTGGTCATCCTCTGAGAAAACAAACCATCAAGTGAGTGACATCACTAGACAAGCCATTGCTCAAACCATTGCTTGCCATTGAAAACCGAACGCAATGGAGACGTCCGGTTGAAGTCCTATGCGCCTCTAGGAATTAAAGGAAATAATAATAACTGGTACTAAGGATAAGAGAGGCTTTGTCTTTCTCCTGCCTTCACTTCACAGTCATCGCTGAGTTTGCTGTTTTCTAAATCAATGGAATAGATAATCAGAATTTAGGTATATCGTTCTGAAATCAGTAAAACTGAACAATGCCTTATTTGGCCTAAGCTGTTCATCTTCCGCAAGTCACCAACAATCGAAACTCATATTCCAGCAGTTTAACAAAACACTATTTTTGATGTGGTTTTGTTCTCTGAGCTGGATGGTTAGTTTGTGAAGCTTTCAAGAGACATATACCCCCAAACCAACCTACCAAAGCAAAATCCACCAAGGAAAGCACAAAGAAATTCGCCTTGCCATATATAAAAGATATCTCAGAAATCACTACAAGACTCTTCAAACCTTTAGGAATTGACGTCGTACACAAACCAACAAAGTCGCTGCACTCAATTATATGTCAACCAAAAGACTCAATAGCGAAAGAAGACAAAACCAACATCATCTACAAAATAAACTGTAACAACTACAAAAAACACTACATTGGCCAAAGTGGACGTCCCCTTCGTCTTCGTATCCACGAACATAAGCTAACCGTCAAAAGACATGATATCCACTCCCTCATTTCACTACACACAGACAACCACGGACATCAATTCGACTGGGACAACCAGCGTTCAAATATTAGACAAAGGAAATATCAAGAATGCTAGGGAATTTTTAGAAGCTTGACCGGCATTCCAGTGAATCATCAATCAATAGACACATAGAGATAGACAAAATTTATCAACCAATAAGAAGGAAACTTCACACACAAACGGTCAAAGTTCAAATCAAAGAAACAATCAGTTCCAATACAAGTAACCTAGAAGGTGTGAAAACACACACAAACAACCAAAGAGTCACGTCCAAAGTCATCAGGAGAGATGATTAATAAACTCCTGGAGAAATCTAAAAGCTCACCTCAAACTGAAGTATGCGCTAAAGATGTCACCCAGTAAGGTGATGAAAGCTTCGCAAACTAACCATCCAGCTCAGAGAATAAAACCACATTAAAATCATCCACCTGAGCTACAAATCTTCTGTATCATATCTAAAAACACTATTCGATGTGACGGGTCTGTAGTACATTCAATGACATAAATCATTTATCCCAACATTCTGCTGAAGCAGCAATACAGTTGGAAATGTTAAACAGGTACGAAATACGTACTGTATAACACAATTGATTGATTGATTGATTAAATAAAATCATCGATTCCCTGGAAATTACAAATAATATTCCAAACAAAATGGGATATAACGACTATGCATAAAAATCAAATAGAACAAGACATGCTCTTCAAAGACATTCCGAGGTGAAACGATATCCCATGGAGTAAACTTGACTTTATCCAAATTAAATCGCAGTCGTTACAAAGCGTATTAATTACTAAAGGTCTACAATCACTGAATATGAATGAAAGGCATGAAAACTGAGAATCAGACGAAACATTGACAAGTTGTGTAGATCACCTCTCTGGAGTTTATTTCCAGAGTAATAAAATCAATCGGGGAATCAATGAAAACCAGCTGATAGTGCTGGAGAGCTGTTTGATTCTAGTCTTAGGATTCATCGGCAGCATATCCTCAGTCTTAACCGCACGGACTGCATTGGTCAGGACTTCTCAATAGAATTTCAGACGAATCCATCCCACAACTAGCGCAACCGGTGAGGAGTGAGGACAGATAATTCTCGATGAAATCAGCTGATGGTAGTAGCGATGAGACCACGGAATGTGTAAATGTAAGGATTTTCGGCTGGCTACTGGGTTGATGCATGAATGGTCTCCGAGCTTGTCTGTAATCTAAAGGTTCTGAATTCGAAACCTAGGAGTTGGGTACTGCCAATGAATCCAAAGCTGTAACGAAACAGCTGCCAAGTACTCTCAGCTGGTTGTCAGTGATTATCCAACTGATATCAATTGCGACCCGTGATCAGAATATTAAATGACGATTAAATCGACAAAGGACACGCATCAATTAGAACAGTGAAATACAGATCAAGGGAAAGAAGGTTTTCCCAGTGGTTACTACTTCTCATTATAGAGAAAGTTGGGCAAGCTCGGCTGATGCTAATATACCGGTGGATGCCATATTCATAGACCTTAGCAAGGCGTTTGACAGGGTTTCTCATGCAGGTCTTCTAGTAAAGTTAGATAGTCTGGGAATCAATAAAGTGGTTACCGACTGGATTCAAGACTTTCTAAAGGACAGAAGACAAAGAGTACGAGTTAAAGGGGTTTTATCAACATGGGAATCGGTTAAGAGTGGCGTTCCTCAGGGTACAATTCTAGGCCCACTTCTTTTCCTGATTTATGTTAATGAGATTCCATCGGTAGTTAAGTCATCCTGCTTACTGTTTGCTGATGACATCAAGATATGGAGGGCTTTGCACGATGACAGGGATCAACTTGCTTTGCAGGAAGATTTGAACTTGTTAAGTGATTGGTGTAAGCACTGGGCCTTGGAGATTAACTTAAGCAAGAGTGTAGTTATGCATGTATCTCATAGTCACGTGCACAATTACTCAATGAATGGCATTACTCTCCCAGTGGTCACTGAGTACAAGGACTTGGGAGTGGTTTTACAGCATGACTTGAAAACAGCAACAAACTGTAGAACTGCAGCCACTAAGGGTTTTCGAATGTTATGGGCCATACGCAAGGCTTTTGCGAACTTTGACGCTGATATATTTCGTATATTATATCCGACTTATATCAGACCTCATTTGGAATATGGGATCCAGGCAGCGAGCTCGTGTTTCAAATACGAAATAGACTTATTAGAAAGGGTGCAAAGAGTAGGAACTAAGCTAATAAAAGGGTTCTCAACCCTGTCATATGAGGAGAGGTTAAGTCGACTGGGCTAATTTCCACTGTCATAAAGACGACTAAGGGGTGACCTAATACTAGCATACCGTATCCTAAGAAATGATTTTGGAGCTAATTTATCTAAATTGTTTCTTTCTTCTAGCACCAACCAATTGCGAGGACATCACCTCAAGGTTCAAAAACCACGGTCGAATCGTCTGCGTCTGGAGATCCGTTTTTCACATCGAATTGTGAACCATTGGAACTCCCTACCGGAACACGTCGGATCAGCGCCATCCGTTGATTCATTCAAGGCGAGATTGGACCTCCTGTATGCAATAAATCGAAAGGATTAACACAGGCATATAGCCTACTATCCTAAATAAATTGTAAACTGTAAACTGTATGTTGAAAAGTGACAATATAAGTTATATCTTGCAATTCTACGACTAAAAACTATGAAATCTGAGGGAGAACTCACTAACTTGATTTCCATTTCTCACTAAGCTGGTGTTTATTCTGAAACAATAAGATTCAATGATACTCACTTTATAAGCTTTCTCAGCTAACATCTTATCGTCAGTCTACTCACTCCCCCTCAATTATTTGAGGGCATATTTGTTAACTGACGCTTGCTATTCCTTACTTTTCCAAATGCATATACATATAAGTATTATATATAGTTCATGGAACATGGAAGCACTTCAAACATGAAGAGCGAAAGAATTGTGTGAAACGACGAAATCTGTTAAGTTATGGTGTAACGACAGAAGACAAGGGCCAGGCAACAGATTGCTGATTGTGAAAATCAGAAAGTATTTATAGATTTTTATGTACTTACTTATTAGCGGAGAAGCAACTTCTTCTGATTGATTTTTTTTCTCTTGCTGAAGGTTATTCTGTTATCCGTTTGTGGCCGTTCCTCAAACAATGAAGCCATATATCTGCGAATCATATTTCCACACGTTAAATCTGCTGTGATTGGCTGATGATTTTCTCAATGTTTTTCTCATGACCCTAATTTGGAATGTGAACAGTGACGTAAAATGTTGTCTACACTTATGGCTTGCAGCTAGCGCTCACCACAATAGTCTAAACTCAATAAAATCACAATCTCTACGTCCTACAGTATAGTCGACAAACCTTCGCTGAGGCACAAACTACTTTCAAACGTTTCAATATTTAGGCGGTTCTATTAAACGACAGTAATAACATCAAAATCAAATTCACATCAAGAGTGACGTGAGGCAGGAATACAAAAGTAATCTAAGCCGAAAATTAGCTGAACAAAGTTCAACTGTAATAAATATTTCAGAACTGAGGAAGATGTTCCCAGAGAGAGAGAGAGGTGGGATCTAAATCTCTGTTCACAAGAAAATCACATCAAACAATGCCTGCAGACAGTCTCAGCTCAGAATCACTTTCATCCACTAAAAGAAACTCATATCGTTGATGGTACCGATCTGAGTACGTTGGCCGTACCATGCACCGACTTGAAAAACGCGCTCGTGAACACTACCCAAACTGGTTAGTAAAAGGAGACCAAAAGCGTGTATACAGTTCAGTGACAGACACATTTGGTCAATTCAGGACACTCAGCACCTTTCGAAAAATCCTTCAAAATCATGTACAAGATTCGATCAAACCTATCAAAAGGAGTGAAATCAAGGCAACTGGGCATAGCCGAGGCGCTAGCTATACAAAAGCTCAAACCCACCCTTTGTATCCAAAAGAAATACGTCCAACCCCTGTCCCTGACATGGCCATCATAAACAGGTAATTTTTTAGTAATGACCATCGCATCGCCTTTCTTATCAAAACTTTCTGTTTATTCTTATTATTTTAAGTTGTTCTTAATCCCTGTTTACACCACCATAGTTTCATATCCGAACTTCGTGTTTATTTTGTCATTTCACTATTTCTACGCATTTAATCCCTGATTGCATAAACAATTATTCATCACATTAGTTCTTATCCAAACATCCTGTCTATTGTTGTTATTTCTACATTTCTAACCCCTAATTGCACGATGTCAATCTTCTTAGCTATCATGATGCTAATTTGTTTGTTTTATCCATCCCCCTGTTTATTATGGAATTCTAATCCCTAATTTTAATTTTTATTAATTTGACCATTGACCGGATATTATTATTCTGGAACTTTCCCATCCATTTGATATAAATACACACGAATGTACAGCCTAGATGATGCTGACTTCGTCGAAAAGAAAATTTTCTTCGCTGTGATTGTCTTCTTATTTACTCATATCGTTATGCCACACATTGTCAAAGTACACTCAACCACAACGTTTAAACAAGTATGAAGGCAGAGAATAGAGGTCTAAGTCAGCATGTTTTATGGCGATGTTAAAAAAGGGGAAAAACATAGAATAATCACAAATTTGGCTTTAACGCCTATTATTATTATTGTATCCTTTAGTTCCTAGAGGAACATAGGGCTTCAGCTGCGCACCTCCATTGCCTTCGGTTTTCTAACAACTTTTTCACCCTGCTCCAGGTCTGTCCACATGCTTTCATCTCCTCCTCGCATGACCTCCTCCAAGTTACCCTTGCACTGACGACCAACTCGCCGCCTCCCTTTCGGGTTCCACTCGAGCAATGGCTTGTCTAGTGATGTCACTTGATGATTTCCTCAGAGTATGGCCAATCCATCTCCATCTCTTTCTGCCTATTTGTTTCACAATCGGTTCCTGATGGGTTGGTTGGTTCGCTCCTTGCCAGAGATCCCTGTTGCTGATCTTTTCTGACCGGCCATCTGATCTTGAGTATTGAGCGGAGACAGCTGTTAATGAAGGTTTGAAGTTTGTTTGAGATGCTCTTTATGACTCGCCAAGTCTGTGATCCGTATAGTAGCACGGACTTCACATCGGAGTTGAAAATCCGGATCTTATTTTTGATGCTGAGTGCTGTTGACCTCCACACAGATTTGAGAGTTATGAAAGCTTGTCTTGCTTTTCCGATTCTGGCTTTGATATCCTCGTCAGTTCCGCCTCTAGTTGAGACGATGCTTCTCAGGTAGGTGAAGGAGGCTGTTTCTTTCAGGTTCTTCCCACTTATGCTGATTGTTGTCTGTTGTTGTTTTTGCTGTTGTTGTTAACGCCTAAGTAAGTATATATTGTATATTATGAATATATCATCCAGGAAGGGGTTTCTCAAACTATATATTCATCATGACGTCATCACAAACATCAAGAATCTAATTTATACTTCATCTGATTATACAGTAGACGTATGCAACGTATGCGAAATTATGAATCACTTAAATTTTGATTTGAAAAATCCTATTCATGTTCAGTCAACCTTGACTTGGTTCCTTTAAACAAAGAATGTTTGACTGAATAAAGAAGAAAACAGAGAAACGATACACTATTGAACATCAGGCAATCTGATTTATTTATGCTTAGACTAAATCATAAGATTGTTGAGGGAATTAAAGAGAAGAGTGCCATTTTTATCGTTAATAGTGATTTCATATTATTAATGGTCATCTCTTTTGTAGCACACTATTTTACGTTCTAATCGGAGCATACAGCTTCCAACTTCTTTTGCAAGCTTCAGTAGTAGCGGCGGTATTGTTTTTGAGATGTGAGGTGACTGCTTCTGCATTCAGTCTCCCTTTTATTCGAGCTTATTACACAGGTTAGTTAAGTGAATGAAGTTTAGGTGTGCTTTGACCATAAATGGAATCCGAGCTATTGAGGTGATTGTTGAGCATCCTACTACGGAATCATCAAGGCGTTATTCTTTCAAAACCATAGATTATTTTTATTTTTTCCGTTCACATTCCCACTGGAACATGAAGCTTCAAGCTATGGATTTGAAGTTTTTTATAGAAGTGATGTTTATTTGTACTGAATGAGGCTGCTTGTCTCATAACCAATTTTTCTTTTCGTCAGTCTTTATAATGTCTTGGCGAGTTAGAGGAGTGCATCGGCCACCGGGCTTGAACGCCGAACCACATGAGGCGTGGTTGACTAGTTTTCTGCAGATGTGCCACCTGCGCAACGAATCCATAGGTGTCTTTTTTTAAATTAGCTATCCCTGACAGGTTGTATTCTTACTTCTCTCACGGAAAGTAGTATGTTGTATAATAAAGACGAATCTTCTTCCTCCTTGTCATTTACTGCAAAAAATGTCCCTTAGGGAGCTGTTCCGTCTTCTTTATTTTTTACTTCCCTCTTACATGACTTAGCGCATTTGGATGAAATCGACTTCACTAGATATACTGACGATACGGATGTCTCTTTGAATTGGACAATAGTTTCCAAGTAATGTAATGTATCTAGTTCTCTGTTAGCTTCAGAGTGAATTCTGAAAGTCACGTTAACAGTGTGGCTTTTAGACCTAGGTTTCTTGCTAGTTGGCACTCATCAAGAACTCATGTCCGTTCTGAGATTCGAATCAGTCCTTGTACAAAACAAAGGACCAGACACATTACACAAGTTACTAACTAATGCCCAATCAAAGGTATCAAATGCAGTCCTACAGGAAGTCAGTCGCGACCTCGAATAGCACAGTGGTGAAGTCTATGACTGTAGCCATCACAAAGTGACACAAGTTCGAATCTCAGATTGATAGGAAATGACTTCCTCGAAGGCTGCAGACACGCCATACTGATGAGTGCCAACTAGAACGAAACCTGGGTCAAGTATGGCTTCCAGCTGATTGCCTTCAAGCAGCTGATATGGACGTCTCGTTACCGATTACGTCTGTATCTGACTGTTCTAAACTTATGGCTTTTTGTTGAAAAAATAAACCTGTGGTGTGTGCTAAATGGTCTTACAATCTCTCCCTCTAAATGCCAGACTATTAACTTCACCTATAGACGTAAAAATGATTTACACGAACAGGTTCGTTCACATGATTCTTGCAGCATAGTGGGCAGTGAAACAGAAACAGAAAGTCAAGTATAAATTACCATGGAATAGTTCTCTCCTCTGACCTCTGAAAATTTCTCAGAAAATATCCCGTCTAATCTACTACATGAAGAAGTTGAGACAATCAGGAACAAGTCAATCATTTGGTTTACAGTCTTTTTAACTCGTGTACCTAACCTTTTGTGCCTTACTGACCTCCCTTAGTCTTTCATGGGCTCCTTAAAAAGAACTCTGTAATATATTTCCCAAAGGTATTCAAGGCTGTCAGTAGGCTTAGTGATGTGTAACTTAGCCAGACTGCTCGTTTCTGTTGTAATCGACAGACATTTCAACTCATATGAGAGATGGCGCAAATCCATATAGTCTGACTCTCAACAACCCCTTATTTCTATTTCTCAACTCTCCCCGGCTTGCATCATAACAGATAGGACTGAGAATAATTGTGAATGATTCTATGCTTGTGAAGCCATGTACAGAAACTCAAAGGTATCATATTTCGCCCACCCACATTGTATGAGATAAGAGAAATGTTAGGCGAGAATTCTACAACTTATCATTTTGTTTCTCTAGAGAAAGCAAGATGAAATTTGCGGTATAAATGATAGTGTCATTTTATTTCACAGGTTCTCATCATCTGCCATAGACTACCTGAAGTTACAGTGTTTATATATAAAGATGATAATAACATACATGAATGCTTGAGTGGTAGTAAAGAAGAGATACCATAAAATTGACGCATCCGAAATGAAAGCATTACAGTTTTTAGCTTACGTTTTCATCGTGAAATTATATGCTTTTTTAAGTTGAAAAGAGGGGGGGGGAAGGGTAAGACAGAAAACAGAACAAATCAATCAACAGAACAGTGTTTACTTGTAGGTTTACACAGCAACTAGAAAAACAAAGGCGGTTCCAGTTGACGCGATTTAGATTTCTTCAGTGAGTTGAGATCACTGAATTAGATGACTAATCAAAATCAAAATTCAGTTATCAAGGGAGTGAGAGGTTAATGACACTCTCTTTCTGTATGCATAAGTCTGAGTTGAATCCTTTGATTGTGATCGCTTCGGTAAATCGTAGTAAATTTGCTGTCCTTTGTCTAGTTAATAATTTGAAAGACTTAGAAATCTCTACGAGATGTCCAGTATCAACCATATGTCTGGTAATTGCACTCTGGGAATATTTGCTTCCTATCAGACACAGGTTTTTGGGAATATGTACAGAAAACAGGAAAGAAACCGTTATAATGTACTTGCTCCCACAAGTGCACGTAAATTCATAAACGCAGTTGGAGGTGACATCAGCGGGGTATTTATCCAGTTTTGATGTCTTATGGATATATACAGAAGTATAGCAGAGAAAAAGATAAGAAAGAAGAATACTCAACTGTAGGAAAGAAAAAAGGTGTTTATTTGTCTCCCATTCAAAGGAGATACAGTGTCACAAAATATTGACAAAAGACTGAAAGGTGCAGTAAATAGAAGCTGCCCGGCAGCAAAACTCATAATATTATACAGCATTACTTCTTCTATAAGCCACTCAAAACTGGATAAATACTCTGTTGATGTCACCTTTAACTGCGTTTATGAATTTGTTGTTGTCGAGTAAAATGGCTGGAATGTGGCATAGAATTCTGGGCATCCCAAACAATATATATCATAAATACTGTTTGAGAATAAAGCAAATAGACCAATATTATTGTATCCTGAATGTTTCTGAAAAGGGCTGCCAGTAGAAAAGGCACCATTCAGAAGACACATAGCACACATACCAATATCATCACTGCATTAAATATCAGGCTGACTGAAAGACCCACACAACAGAATCAGGATAAATACGATGCTGTTTGGATTGAGTGTCCCTTTTGGACTTCAAGTTGAAGAACCTTAAACTAACCATCAAAAGACATGACACATATTCGTGTTTTATATCCACGCATGAAGACTAGTAATGACACCGATTTGATTGAGAAAATAACGAAATTATACGAAGTGAAAACACTAGAAGTGAATTACCAGTTAATTCCTAGAAATCTCTTAGACAAACTGGTGATCCATGGACACAGCATTATAGATCAAATCTATTATTCGTGGATTATTGATTCGAGCCTCAGTGGCTAAATGGTCTGCAAGCCTGTCCTGTTACCTGAAAATTCTGGGTACGAACCCTGGTGGATGCGTGGTAGTTGAGAGTCCTGAATTAAGATAAGACAGGTGTCCAGTACTTTCGGGTTTTCTGACGGGTCTTTAACAGATATAAGCTTGAGGTCGATCCTTTAGAAATGAATAAGTCACATGACACAACAACTCAAATCCCAGGTCGATAAAACGGTCAAACTTACAGCCAGTCATGATATAGCGTGTTCTGCACAGGCTGTCTAAATGGACAATAAAAGCTGCGCGATTAAATCCCCACCTAGCTCACAGAACACAAATATATATATATCAAAAATCAGTTTTGTTCAGCTTAGTCAGACTGTTGAATTACGGAATTTCTTCTATATAGAGAAAAATGTCTGAAATTCTCTGTATTCCGTAGTATTTTCGTCAGACAGTTGCATTTTTCAATACCAGTCTAAAACTGATAGCCACTTCCTTTTGAGAATTGTTTTCTGCCTATTGTTTAAGACATTTTGAAGAAAAGTATAGGAAAGGAAATTATTACGTGGGAATGAACTGTGGTCAAGACAGAATAAGAATAGTGTTTTTAACAATACACATGCTGAATATCGATTATTAATTTTAAAAGACTGAGATTACTGAACAAAGAATATTCGCATTTCGATAACCAGCTCTTTACCAAGTTCTACAGTTATATAACCATCCATAATAATAATGAAAGAATTTGGGTTATTAAAAACGTTATTATTTTTCCAAAAGAATGGATACTGAACAAAGAATACTCTTTTCGATAACCCCTTCATCATCAGGCTCTACAGTTATATCTACATTATAGTGAATGAATGAATGAATTAGTGTTATGAAAAACAACATTAATGTTGCTGTTTAAATAACATCGAATCAATAATATTGATAGATTACAGCTAATTAGCGTCAACATAAAATAAGCTGAATGTCAGAAAAATTAGGAAAGGTCATTTTACAAATTCATGAATTTATAGTCTGCACTGACGGCCGGCAAAGGCAGGAGTAATGGCTGCCTGGACTTGCGTCTTTTGCACACAAAGCACTGGTTGTTTGAGGCGAATCGCAATAGCCTCTGCTGTTTGGAGCACGTGGTGCTTCGATGATGATTTTGACAATTAATTGGGCACCCGGTGGATGATGATAGAGAAGGATTCTTCCAAGTTGTCTGGCTTTGTGTGTGGTTTACACCAGATGGTACAATATCGAACTGTTAATGGTTTTTGCTGCATCTTTACTCAGCTGTACTCGGAGATGTTCTCGAACACGAAAAATCAAGTTTCTAGAGCAACAGTGGAAATAACTCGCTCCACCACAAGCACAGTTGAATTGGTAGATATAAATGGAAGTGCCAAGCCTTGAATTGTAGTCTTATAAAACGTGTGTTCTTGTTTACAGATAGTAAGTAGTGCTTTTCCGCTTTCTTTCTCATTAATTTTTTTGGGATAGCTATTTTCGATCAAAGTATCATTTAAAATGCTTAATTCATCTTCAGTTACTTCTTCTGAGCATATAGGTCTAACTCTGTGGCTGAGGGTCTTCACTTAATCTCTTTTGTACTTGATAGGAACGAAGCCGTGAAAATGTGTATATTGTCCTGTTCATGTACTTTTCCTATGCAAATTTCTTTTTATGCTACCATCTTGTTTTCTTTTAAGTAGGACATCCAAGAAGGCAATTCTGTCTTGAGATTCGTCTTCGCATGTGAATTTCATACCCAAATGTACTTCAATGAATTCAGTAATTATTTTACTCCTATCAGAATCATTATCATAAATGATGAGGATATCATCCATCATACCGGGAATAAAATGAGAACTCGCTGATGAGGGTATTCAATGGTGGATTTTCAAGTTTACTTAGAAAGAAATCAGCCAGAATGGGACACAGTGGAGACCCCATAGCCACCCTGTCCACTTGCCTGTAAAGCGTGCCACCAAATGTGAAGTGTACATTCATGGTACACCTTAATAACAATTCTTTTAGGACTTCAGTATGTATGCCAATGTTTATCGACCGGTTATCCACTAGTTCACCTATGTAATTAACTGTTTCTGTGAGAGGTATATTTGTGAATAACCATGTTATGTCCAGAGATATCATGGCTTTGTCCTTGATATTAATATCTTTTAATTTTACGGGTTGATCACGGATTGATATCAGTTAGAGAACCATTAAAAACCAGGGAGTACTGGACAGCTGCTGTTTCATCCTAGTTTGGGAATCATCGGCAGTACGCACCCACTGGGATTCGAACCCGGGACATTACGGTTACAAGGCAAGCTCGTATACCATTCAGGCACTGGGACCCGATTCAATGGCTCGTGAATTCTAACTTCTACTTTTAATTTATCTACGAATTCGAATACATTTTTGACGCTATATTTCACTATCTTATCATGCAAAGGTTTGAGAATATTTACTAACCATCTAGCTAGAGTATGGTAGGGCGAATTTCGCATATCAAGTATTGGTCTTAACTGTACCCCTGGTTTATGCACTCTAGATAGGCTATGCGTAGGCTTGGCGTATACGTGTTCACTATCTTTTATTTTGAGAAACATTTAATGGGCATTTATAATCAGTTAAAACGTTAATATTGTTTACGTAACATAGAATCAGTTAATATTATGAACGAATGGGATACAGTCCAATAGAATATGTAAGTGTGATAATATGCATCAACAGAACAAATCAGGAGAAATAATATTATAAAATTCATGAAATTATAGTCTCCATAGAAGGCTAGGGCAGTAGTGATGGCTAGCTGGCTGAACCTGTCACTCTTGCAGACACAGACGCAAACAAAGCGTTGGTTGTTTTAGGTGAATCGCAATGGCCTCTGCTGTTTAGTGGAGTATTTGGTACTTGGATGGTTTAATCAGTTTATTTGGTAACCAAAAGATTCTTATTTTATTGTTTTATTTTAATTACAGCTTGAAGCCACACCATATATTTTTGTTACACGTATGGCATTCTCAGCATGTATATGGGTGGCATAAATTTTGCAGGCAAACTATAGATATCGGGGTGTGCGTTGGCAGTGGATCGAACCATATTGCATGGTTAGCGAGAGTCCTAACCACTGTGCCTCAGACGATGATGCTGAAAAAGGATTCTTGAATCCTAGCTGGTTTTCTCGCCGGTTTGGACCAGGTGGTCTAATATCAAACTAAACATTTAACTAGGCACAACAGACTGGTGGATGTTCCTGAGCGAGCATGACAAATCAAGTTCCTAGAGCATCGGTCAACATACCTCGTTCCGCCACAAGTACAGGTAAATTATTAGAGACAAGAAGACATAATGGAGAAGATTTGAAGCTCAGGTGGATGATTTACAGTTAGCAGTGTTCTCTGAGCTGGTTGGTTAAGTTGCCTAGCTTTCGTCGTCCCTCTGGACAACATCTTCAGTGCAATATTTAGCATAAAGTCAAATGATTTCAATTCTTCATGAATGATATAATTGACCATCTTGACATATATATATTGAACATTTTCTATTGACTCGGATTTTAAACTTTCTAGTCACATGATCTACTTTTTATTAGTTGGTATATTTTGGTCTATATTAACGTCTGAGTACCAGGGTTCTAGGAATTCCCTAGCATTCCGGTGTTTCTTCTGTCCAAGATTTCGACATTATCCCAATCAAATTGATGTCGAAAATTGTATACATGCATTGATATGAAAGAATATATATATATATCGTGTCTTTTCACGGCTGATTTGTGTTCTTGGATTTTGATTCGAAGAGGTCTCCCACTTTGGCCAATGTAATGCCTGTTATAGTTCATACAATTTTTATTTTGTAAATGGTAAAAATTTTATCTCCTTTTTCTGTTGGATTTTTCGGTTTGAATATAATATCAAATTAAGCGATTTGACTGGCTGGCTTGTGTGCTATATCTATATCAAATGATTTCAGTATTCTAGCTGTTATTTCAGAGACATTTTTCTCATGTATGGTAGAATGAATTTTCTTGTGGTCGATTGATGATGGTTCCTTGTTGATGTTGTGATTCGATTTTAAACACTTTTCGATGAAAAATTTCAGGACAAACATTCATTCTTCTTGAAGACAGTTATTATTATTATTATTTTCAATGCTGGAGTGCTAAAGTGTCTTTGATTTCTTCTAAACAATGTCTAAACACAGTTTCTTCTCTGAGTAACTGGGTTATTGCTACTATAGTTGAGTATTTGATCATTGTGTGTGCTTTGATTTTCTATACACTTGTGTTTCTAAATTTTTTTGTGTTAGTTCCCTTGATTGAGACATCTAAAAATGGGATTTTATTGTCTAATTCTTCTTCTCTCGTAGTGAATTTCATGTCTTCAAATCTGTTGTTTATTAATTCATGAGTATATTTTAAATCATTTCGCTTAATGATTACAAATGTATCATCAGCGTAACGTGCCTGTCGAGATTTTCGGTTTAATCATAGGTAGAGCTATTAATTCTAATCTTCGCATGACGACTTCAGCTATTAATCCTGATATGGGCAGTCCCATTGGTGTTCCTTTTGTCTGTTCGTATATTTGTGTATTCATTTGGAAGGATATTGTAAGGCATAATTCTACGAGTTCTACCCTAGTTGAACATCACTGCGTTTTTAAGTTTTCATCAGTATAGAGTTATTTATGAATAATTCCCATTTGAACATTAGTAGACAGAAGACAAGTAGTTCAGCGAAGAGTCTCTTTTCGGCGAATTCATTTTCATAGCTGTACAATCGCAAATATATATGGTTATTTTGTGTGTGTGTATACATTAAATTTGTCAAACGAAAACACAATTAGTAAGTTCAGATGAATTGGATGTTGATAAGAGGATAGCAACAAAAGTGATGAGTTGTCAAAAACGATTGTTAAATAAGAGTTACGTAATGGCGTGAATAGTTTGATGAATGAGTTGTGCTCAAAGGGTGTACATGGAAAGAAAATAATATACAGAATTACACAAGGGTTTTAAGTTAGAAAAATAAGCATACAAACAGAAGTAAGGTCAAATCAAACAAACAAAGAAAAGTTAGGTCAAATCAAAGGAGTAGTTACCATGCGAGTAGAAGTGGTTGGATAATTTTCTTTTGTATGCATAGTTCTGGTTCCTCCGACTGGATGGCTAGGGCTTCTGCGATGCAAAGAAGACGGAATCGTACTGTCTTTGGAAGGTTGTTCTTCACTTTGTAGATTACTTTGAAGGAGGCGTTCGTTGGGATGTAATGACCGGTGTTGACGAGATGTTCGATTATTGCACTCGTTATTCGTGGATTATTGATTCGAGCCTCAGTGGCTAAATGGTCTGCAAGCCTGTCCTGTTACCTGAAAATTCTGGGTACGAACCCTGGTAGATGCGTGGTAGTTGAGAGTCCTGAATTAAGATAAGACAGGTGTCCAGTACTTTCGGGTTTTCTGACGAGTCTCTAACAGATATAAGCTTGAGGTCGATCCTTTAGAAATGAATAAGTCACATGACACAACAACTCAAATCCCAGGTCGATAAAACAGTCAAACTTACAGCCAGTCATGATATAGCGTGTTCTGCACAGGCTGTCTAAATGGACAATAAAAGCTGCGCGATTAAATCCCCACCTAGCTCACAGAACACAAATATATATATATATCAAAAATCAGTTTTGTTCAGCTTAGTCAGACTGTTGAATTACGGAATTTCTTCTATATAGAGAAAAATGTCTGAAATTCTCTGTATTCCGTAGTATTTTCGTCAGACAGTTGCATTTTTCAATACCAGTCTAAAACTGATAGCCACTTCCTTTTGAGAATTGTTTTCTGCCTATTGTTTAAGACATTTTGAAGAAAAGTATAGGAAAGGAAATTATTACGTGGGAATGAACAGTGGTCAAGATAGAATAAGAATAGTGTTTTTAACAATACACATGCTGAATATCGATTATTAATTTTAAAAGACTGAGATTACTGAACAAAGAATATTCGCATTTCGATAACCAGCTCTTTACCAAGTTCTACAGTTATATAACCATCCATAATAATAATGAAAGAATTTGGGTTATTAAAAACGTTATTATTTTTCCAAAAGAATGGATACTGAACAAAGAATACTCTTTTCGATAACCCCTTCATCATCAGGCTCTACAGTTATATCTACATTATAGTGAATGAATGAATGAATTAGTGTTATGAAAAACAACATTAATGTTGCTGTTTAAATAACATCGAATCAATAATATTGATAGATTACAGCTAATTAGCGTCAACATAAAATAAGCTGAATGTCAGAAAAATTAGGAAAGGTCATTTTACAAATTCATGAATTTATAGTCTGCACTGACGGCCGGCAAAGGCAGGAGTAATGGCTGCCTGGACTTGCGTCTTTTGCACACAAAGCACTGGTTGTTTGAGGCGAATCGCAATAGCCTCTGCTGTTTGGAGCACGTGGTGCTTCGATGATGATTTTGACAATTAATTGGGCACCCGGTGGATGATGATAGAGAAGGATTCTTCCAAGTTGTCTGGCTTTGTGTGTGGTTTACACCAGATGGTACAATATCGAACTGTTAATGGTTTTTGCTGCATCTTTACTCAGCTGTACTCGGAGATGTTCTCGAACACGAAAAATCAAGTTTCTAGAGCAACAGTGGAAATAACTCGCTCCACCACAAGCACAGTTGAATTGGTAGATATAAATGGAAGTGCCAAGCCTTGAATTGTAGTCTTATAAAACGTGGCTTCTTGTTTACAGATAGTGAGTAGTGCTGTTCCGCTTTCTTTCTCATGCGTTTCTTATTAAATTTTCCGGGATAGCTATTTTCGATCAAAGTATCATATAAAATGCTTAATTCGCTTTTAATTACTCCTTCTGAGCATACAGCTGTAAATCCGTGGCTGAGGGTCTTCACTTAATCTCTTTTGTACTTGATAGGAACGAAGCCGTGAAAATGTGTATATTGTCCTGTTCATGTACTTTTCCTATGCAAATTTCTTTTTATGCTACCATCTTGTCTTCTTTTAAGTAGGACATCCAAGAAGGCAATTCTGTCTTGAGATTCGTCTTCGCGTGTGAATTTCATACCCGAATGTACTTCAATGAATTTAGTAATTATTTTACTCCTATCAGAATCATTATCATAAATGATGAGGATGTCATCCATCATACCGGGAATAAAATGAGAACTCGCTGATGAGGGTATTCAATGGTGGATTTTCAAGTTTACTTAGAAAGAAATCAGCCAGAATGGGACACAGTGGAGACCCCATAGCCACCCTGTCCACTTGCCTGTAAAGCGTGCCAACAAATTTGAAGTGTACATTCATGGTACACCTTAATAACAATTCTTTTAGGACTTCTGTATGTATGCCAATGTCTATCGACTAGTTATCCACTAGTTCACATATATAGTTCACTGTTTCTATTAGAGGTATATTTGTGAATAATCATGTTATGTCCAGAGATATCATGGCTTTATCCTTGATATTAATATCTTTTAATTTGTCTACGAATTCGAATACATTTTTGACGCTATATTTCACTATCTTATCATGCAAAGGTTTGAGAATATTTACTAACCATCTAGCTAGAGCATGGTTGGGCGAATTTCGCATATCAAGTATTGGTCTTAACTGTACCCCTGGTTTATGCACTCTAGATAGGCTATGCGTAGGCTTGGCGTATACGTGTTCACTATCTATTATTTTGAGAAACATTTAATGGGCATTTATAATCAGTTAAAACGTTAATATTGTTAACGTAACATAGAATCAGTTAATATTATGAACGAATGGGATACAGTTCAATAGAATATGTAAGTGTGATAATATGCATCAACAGAACAAATCAGGAGAAATAATATTATAAAATTCATGAAATTATAGTCTCCATAGAAGGCTAGGGCAGTAGTGATGGCTAGCTGGCTGAACCTGTCACTCTTGCAGACACAGACGCAAACAAAGCGTTGGTTGTTTTAGGGGAATTGCAATGGCCTCTGCTGTTTAGTGGAGTATTTGGTACTTGGATGGTTTACTCAGTTTATTTGTTAACCAAAAGATTCTTATTTTATTGTTTTATTTTAATTACAGCTTGAAGCCACACCATATATTTATGTTACACGTATGGCATTCTCAGCATGTATATGGGTGGCATAAATTTTGCAGGCAAACTATAGATATCGGGGTGTGCGTTGGCAGTGGATCGAACCATATTGCATGGTTAGCGAGAGTCCTAACCACTGTGCTACAGACGATGATGCTGGAAAAGGATTCTTGAATCCTAGCTGGTTTTCTCGCCGGTTTGGACCAGGTGGTCTAATATCAAACTAAACCTTTAACTAGGCACAACAGACTGGTGGATGTTCCTGAGCGAGCATGACAAATCAAGTTCCTAGAGCATCGGTCAACATACCTCGTTCCGCCACAAGTACAGGTAAATTATTAGAGACAAGAAGACATAATGGAGGAGATTTGAAGCTCAGGTGGATGATTTACAGTTAGCAGTGTTCTCTGAGCTGGTTGGTTAAGTTGCCTAGCTTTCGTCGTCCCTCTGGACAACATCTTCAGTGCAATATTTAGCATAAAGTCAAATGATTTCAATTCTTCATGAATGATATAATTGACCATCTTGACATATATATATTGAACATTTTCTATTGACTCGGATTTTAAACTTTCTAGTCACATGATCTACTTTTTATTAGTTGGTATATTTTGGTCTATATTAACGTCTGAGTACCAGGGTTCTAGGAATTCCCTAGCATTCCGGTGTTTCTTCTGTCCAAGATTTCGACATTATCCCAATCAAATTGATGTCGAAAATTGTATACATGCATTGATATGAAAGAATATATATATATATCGTGTCTTTTCACGGCTGATTTGTGTTCTTGGATTTTGATTCGAAGAGGTCTCCCACTTTGGCCAATGTAATGCCTGTTATAGTTCATACAATTTTTATTTTGTAAATGGTAAAAATTTTATCTCCTTTTTCTGTTGGATTTTTCGGTTTGAATATAATATCAAATTAAGCGATTTGACTGGCTGGCTTGTGTGCTATATCTATATCAAATGATTTCAGTATTCTAGCTGTTATTTCAGAGACATTTTTCTCATGTATGGTAGAATGAATTTTCTTGTGGTCGATTGATGATGGTTCCTTGTTGATGTTGTGATTCGATTTTAAACACTTTTCGATGAAAAATTTCAGGACAAACATTCATTCTTCTTGAAGACAGTTATTATTATTATTATTTTCAATGCTGGAGTGCTAAAGTGTCTTTGATTTCTTCTAAACAATGTCTAAACACAGTTTCTTCTCTGAGTAACTGGGTTATTGCTACTATAGTTGAGTATTTGATCAGTGTGCGTTGATTTTCTATACACTTGTGTTTCTAAATTTTTTTGTGTTAGTTCCCTTGAATAAGACATCTAAAAATGGGATTTTATTGTCTAATTCTTCTTCTCTCGTAGTGAATTTCATGTCTTCAAATCTGTTGTTTATTAATTCATGAGTATATTTTAAATCATTTCGCTTAATGATTACAAATGTATCATCAGCGTAACGTACCTGTCGAGATTTTCGGTTTAATCATAGGTAGAGCTATTAATTCTAATCTTCGCGTGACGACTTCAGCTATTAATCCTGATATGGGCAGTCCCATTGGTGTTCCTTTTGTCTGTTCATATATTTTTGTATTCAATTTGAAGTATATTGTAAGGCATAATTCTATGAGTTCTACCCTAGTTGAACACTGCGTTTTTAAGTTTTCATCAGTATAGAGTTATTTATGAATAATTCCCATTTGAACATTAGTAGACAGAAGACAAGTAGTTCAGCGAAGAGTCTCTTTTCGGCGAATTCATTTTCATAGCTGTACAATCGCAAATATATATGGTTATTTTGTGTGTGTGTGTATACATCAAATTTGTCAAACGAAAATACAATTAGTAAGTTCAGATGAATTGGATGTTGATAAGAGGATAGCAACAAAAGTGATGAGTTGTCAAAAACGATTGTTAAAGTGGAGTAAGTTCAGGTGAATTGGATGTTCATATAAGAGGATAGTAACAAAAGTGATGAGTTGTCATAAATGATTGTTAAATAAGAGTTACGCAACGGCATGAATAGTTTGATGAATGAGTTGTGCTCAAAGGGTGTACATGGAAAGAAAATAATATACAGAATTACACAAGGGTTTTAAGTTAGAAAAATAAGCATACAAACAGAAGTAAGGTCAAATCAAACAAACAAAGAAAAGTTAGGTCAAATCAAAGGAGTAGTTACCATGCGAGTAGAAGTGGTTGGATAATTTTCTTTTGTATGCATAGTTCTGGTTCCTCCGACTGGATGGCTAGGGCTTCTGCGATGCAAAGAAGACGGAATCGTACTGTCTTTGGAAGGTTGTTCTTCACTTTGTAGATTACTTTGAAGGAGGCGTTCGTTGGGATGTAATGACCAGTATTGACGAGATGTTCGATTATTGCACTCCTTATATGGCCATTATTTCCTTTCTGTAGCCACGCTGGATAGTGTTCTTTGACCCTTTTTGACAGGATGAGCGTGGAACGACCGATTTACCTGGCTCCATAGCAACAGGTGAACTGATATATACACATAGAAGTGGTCTTGTGCGGAATCTTGTCCTTTGGGTTTCTGCAGATCAGCGGGCGACTGGAGAACACTATTCTTAGTGTTGCCGCAGGGAAAGTTCTTCCTAAAGAGGTGGAAATTCTCCTTCTGAGGATTGTCGCATAGTTTCTGTTGCTAGGTTTTGGACTAATTTAAGTATATAATGCTGTAACATCATCAAAGGACGCCATTTTTTTAATTGTCTTCAACTTGAATGTTTTTGTTTTTTTCTAAAAATTGGATTGACGAATTGACGGAATGGTCGCATGACTCTGTTAGGTAATTTAACTTCTTGAAAAGTTCTTTAGATAGACTATATATTGGTGTTCCTGGCAGCGAAACGATTGGTCGTAAGAGAATGTTTGTTTTGGTGTAGTTTTGGCTTAACACAGAATCGAGGTAAAATAGGTCCATAAGATTTCATCCGCCGTTGATCTTGTTTTGTAATTTGTCCTGATTTCGTTAGTTTATCTGACGTTTTTCTTATTTTGTTAACTAATGTTTGTATAGGGATTTTCGTCATCGCCTTATATACATTATTATCTTTGAAAAAGAGGTGGCAAGTTTATGTACTTCATTCATCGATTGGGGAATCACAACCAGTCGTGCAGAAAATATAATTTGAAATTTACAAGTTCTTTGGATGGATTTTCACAACTTGTTAGTAACCGTGTCACTGAGTACGTCACTCTTGAGCAGCAGTTGTATATATATATATATATATATATATATATATATGTAGATAAAGGCTTCATATTTATATGGAGAGAATAATCCTTCTCTACTTTCTCGGTTGTGTGTTTCCTGATGAACTCTGGTGGATAACTATTTTGAATTAGGGTGTCATATAAAAGTCTAAGTTCATCTTTAATTCAATCTTCAGATCCCATAGCTCTGACACAGTGGTTCAGGGTAGTTATGAAATACCGCTTGTGCTGAGGGAGGGAGAACAGAGCTGTGAAATGTGTATAATGTCCTGTTCATGAGCTTTTCTTATGCAAATTTCTCTTCATACTACTATCTGGCTTTTTTTGAGAAGAACATCAAGGAAGGCGATTCATTCTACTCTGAGATTGACTTTCACACTTGAATTTGATAGTGGAGATTGTACTTCACTGAGGTGAGTTATTGCTGCGTTCCTCTCTGTATCATATTCACAAAGAATGAAGTGTCATCCATATACCGGAAATAAAATGAAAATTTTCTGATAAATTTGTTCAAAGGACCGTTTCGTAGTTTACATAGAAAGAAATATGACAACATGAGACCCAATGGGGAGCCCAGTGATACCTTTTCAGTTAAACTGTAAATATCTGAAGTAATTTTGAATAAAAAATTCTGAGAATTCCGCTAATGTATGACTGATGTTTTGACTAACTGAGCTCTAACACTGAAGTGCAGCCTTTCAATTCGACACATTCTAAGTAGCCTTCCAAAGAAGACAAAAAAGAGTAGGAAAAGAGATTTAAAAACTGCAATCAGCAGAACTTTGATATAGTTAGAATTTTCATCTGAAAATCACTAAGGCTTTTTAGAAAACGAGGATAACAGAGAGAGTGAACTCACCTACGCTATCGAGAATAACTTTAGAACCAAATCAAAAATAATCACAAGACAATGATTCTTAACATTTGGTAGACCCCGTAATAGGTAGCTTTTTCCTCACCAGGCAGCTAACACCAGCTTTCAAAGACCCCTAAACTGATGAGAGGTTTTATTTCGACCACTTTTGACCAAACCGACACTGCTATTGGACAAAGACAATGAATCGACATGTGCAACAAATGGACTCACCAAATTTTCAACGGGAGAGTCAATGATCTACTCCGGTAACCCAGAAGATAACCACACGCACACCGAGGGCGTGGCTATCATGATGTCACGAATGGCAATGAAGGCCCTGATGCAATGGGAGGCAAACTCGTCCAGGATAATGACCGCCAGATTCAACTCCAAAGGAAGGAAAGTGTCAATCATACAATGTTATGCACCCACAAACAACGCAGACCCCGAAAAGAAAGAAGAATTCTACAGACAATTACAGGCAACAATGGACAATACTCCAGCTGGTAACATTAAAATACTAATGGGAGACATGAACGCCAAACTGGGACCAGACAACACAGGAAGGGAACTCATCATGGGTAGAGAAGCTCTCGGAGAAATGAATGAAAACGGAGAACTCTTCGCCGACTTTGGCGCCTTCAACGAACTGGTGATTGGTGGCAGTGTATACAAGCACAAAGATATCCACAAGGCTACATGGGTGTCACCAGATGAGCAAACCAAAAACCAAATCGACTTCATCTCAATACTGCTCAAGGAAGTGGAGGCGCAGCCGACTGGACACAAAAGCAAGAAGAGGAGCAGACGTTGGCTCAGACCACTATCTCGTACAAGGGACAGTCCAAATCAAATTAAAAGCTCTCAGAGTATCACGAGCTGCAGATAGACCAAAAGCCAAGTTCAACACTCAAAAACTGAAGGATCAGGCCACAAAGGACATCTTCATTGCAAATATAAGGGAAAAAGCCGAGACACAAATCAACACCAGCGAAGAGGTCAGCGTCGAAAAGCACTGGGAAAACTTGAAAACGGTGTGGAGCCAAACCTGCATGGAAGTTCTGGGCAGAAAGAAGAGACAAGACAAACAGTGGCTCACTACGGACACTTGGAAACTAATAGAAGAGAGAAGGAGAGTGAAACAAAAGATTATCCAGTGCACCGATGAGCAACAAAAACAGGATTTGAATGCAAACTACAATACGCTGAACAAAAGAGTGAAGAAGAGTGCCAGGGAAGACAAACGAAAATATTATGAAACCATGGAAAGTGAAGCGGAACAAGCTGCAGGCAAAGGAGACCTCGCCACACTCTACCAAACAACTAGGCACCTTTCGGGCAAAAGTTCGACACAGATTAAGCCACTAAAGGATGACAATGGAAAGTCAATCACCAAAGAGGTGGAACAAAGAAAACACTGGGCTGAACACTTCAAAAGACTTCTAAATCGACCGCCACCTACAACGCGCCCAACAATACCAACAACGGAAGCAGAACTACCAGTGAACATCGACCCTCCGACGAAATCAGAAGTCCTGAATGCAATCAAGATGCTAAAAGCTGGAAAAGCAGCAGGACCAGATGGAATCCCAGCAGAAGCGTTGAAAATGGACCCAGAGACAACAGCGGACCTGATGACACCACTACTGGAGAAGGTGTGGAAAGGGGACAAAGTACCTGAGGATTGGAAGAACGGATACTTATTCAAACTAACAAAGAAAGGAGACTTACTTCAACGTAAAAACTGGCGCGGAATTATGCTCCTGTCCATTCCAAGCAAAATACTAAGCCGCATCATCCTGCGAAGAATCAAACACGTCAACCTAGATGAAAAACTTTGACCGGATCAGGCTGGATTCAGGAGGAACAAGTCATGTATTGATCAAATCGCCACTTTACGAATCATCAGTGAACAAAGCTTAGAATGGCAGTCACCTCTCTATCTCAACTTCATCGACTTTGAAAAGGCCTTCGACAGCTCAGCATCGGTCGAGAAGTGATTTGGCAACTACTTCGCTACTACGGGGTCCCATCGACAATTATACATCTCATCCAACAGTTATACGACAATGCTGCATGCCAAGTAATCCACAACGGGAAACTTACGGAAGCCTTCGAAGTGAGGACGGGAGTGAGACAAGGCTGTCTACTATCACCAATTATCTTACTGATTGCAGTAGATTGGATAATGCGACAGACAACTTGCGTTGGGGCGACAGGCATAGCATTGATTCACACAAAAAGAAACTTGGAGGATATGGACTTCGCCGATGATGTATGTGTGATTTGACCCAAAACTGGAAGATATGCAAGTGATGAAAAGCAGCAAGCTGGCAGAAGAAGCATCAAAGAAAGGACTTCAGGTGACCATAGATAAAACAGAGGTGGGGAAGATTCCTGGCCAACAGTAACAGCAACAGCAATCAGCATAAATGGGAGGAACCTGAAAGAAACAACCTCCTTCACCTAACTACCTACCTGGGAAGCATCGTTTCAACAACAGCCGGATGGAACTGACGAGGATATCAAAGCCAGAATCGGAGAAGCAAGACAAGTTTTCATTACCCTTAAGTCTGTGTGGAGGTCAACAGCACTCAGCATCAAAAATAAGATCCGGATTTTCAACTCCAATGTTAAGCCAGCGCTACTATATGGATCAGAGACTTGGCGCATCATAAAGCGCATCTCAAACAAACTTCAGACCTTCATCAACAGTTGTCTTCGCTCAGTACTTAAGATCAGATGGCCGGTCAGAAAAGATCAACAACAGGGATCTCTGGGAGCGAACCAACCAGGAACCGATCGTGAAACAAATAGGCGGGAAGAAAAAGAAATGAAGTGGCCATACTCTGAGGAAACAAGCCATCAAGTGACATCACTAGACAAACTCTTGAGTGGAACCCGAAAGGGAAGTTGCGAGTTGGTCGTCGAGGGGTGACTTGGAGGAGGTCATGCGAGTGAAGTTGAAAGCATGTGGGCAGACTTGGAGCGGGGTGAGAATGTTGGCAGAAAACAGAAGGCGATGGAGACGCTTGGCTGAAGCCCTATGTTCCTCTAGGAATTAAAGGATAAAATAATAATGATTATTAATGCTTTTCTCTAGAAACTGGATAGCAGAATTGACAGAGGGATCACATTAATCCGTTATGTGCTTCAATTTTCTCTATATTTCTTCGGATAAGTTGTATGCTAGGGTTGCTACAAGTGATACAAACGGTCGTAACGGAATATTTGGCTTATGAATTTTGAGTCTTCGGCGGGCGAACGAATTTCCTCTTGAAGCGCTGAGAATAGATAAGAAAACTCGAAAGGCATAGTCAAGGGATTAATGCAGAAATTTCAGAAAGAGGTTAAGGGGCCTAATGAAAGAAGAGCAATTTAGGCCTTTGAGAAAACATGCACAAAATCATGTTTTTATGTCAGCAAAGTAAAATATTATGTCTAATCATTCTAAAGAGAATATAAGATGCACTGGATACAGAATTCTACTCAAAACAAACTGCATTCCGGTAAAGTAAGTCGTAACACTACGCATTACAATCAAACACAGAATAGAATGCCATTAGAATCTCTACTCCAATAATTTTATCGACTTTGTAAAGGCTTTCGATAGTGTTGACCGTGGAGTGATTTCGAAACTGCTTCGATACTGCTGAGTGCCTCAAATCAATATCAGTCTCATTCAACAGCTATATGATGAAGATACCTGCATATGAAGTGACCTACAACGTAAAGCTTAGCGATGTCTTTGAATTGAAGAAAAGATTAGACCTAGTCTGCCTACTGTCAGCCATAATATTTCTAGCTGTGAAGGACTGATTTTATGCAGCGAACGATAGGCAGCGAGAAGACAAAAGTAGGATGGATGGACAAGACGATTGTGGAGTATTTTGACTTGACGGACAACTTATTTTGAGTAACACACAAATTCGATGGTCTACAGGAGGAGACAAACAAGTTAGCAGAAGAAGTAGGCGGCTAAGACAGGACTTCTGGTGAGCATAGATAAGACAGGAGTGGTGAAGATAACCAATCAACAAGAACGAAAAAGCAGTACAAATCACTTTTAATGGGGAAAATTTGAAAAAAAGGGTAACCTTACTTCACTTATTTACAAGGAAAAGATGAAGACGTCGAATTCCGAGTCGAAAGGACGAAGCAGATCTTCATCACTCTGAAACCAGTTTATAAATCTTTCGCACACATAGATGTTAAGTCAATTCTTCTGTACGGGTTAAAAACCTGCAGCGTCATAAAAATTATTTCCAAAACATTGTAAATTTTTACGAATATTATCTTTTGCCGGCTTCATACTGAAGATCAAGTGGCTAGCCAGAAAGAATTAGCAAAACGAAACTCTGACGAGAAACGAACCAACCAAGTGCCGGTTGCTCAATAACTGTTTTTTCAAAATGATAGAGGTGGATCGGGCACACGTCAAGGAGACCGTTGAATGACATCGCGCTTCAGGTCATGGAGTAAAATCAGAATGTGAAATGACGACTTGATAATCAGAGGGTGATATGCAGGAAACCATGTAAGGAACTGATAAGAGACTATGGACAACCGTGGGACTAGATAAAGAGGATCGCAGAGATTAGTGCAAAGTGTAGACGTTCTATTGAAGAAATCTGTTCCACTTAGAACCTTGAGGAATAAAATATATATGTATACATAGAATGATAATGAGCAAGAGGAAAGGATAGGTAACCAGGAGAAGGAATAATAATCGAAGAACAATAAGGACGAGAGACGTGATAAAGAGTAGAGAATAAATTTTTCTCTTTTCTCATGTTGTTCTTCTAAAAAAAATTAGTAGTTAAATGATTATTGACCGTTTAAATTTAAGTAAGACTGAAAATGAACTAGTTCACATTTAGTTCTTTTCTCGCATTTCACAAGTTTATGTCACTCTTAGGTGAAATTTATGCGTGACAAAAAGTGAAATATTTTTATTTATTTTATTTTTATTTTTGATTACAGCTTGATTCCACACTGTATTTTTTTGGTACAAATATGGAATTTTCAGCTTTGGATATCGGTAGCCCAAATTTCTCAGGCCGATCATAGATATCAGGTGTGCGTCGGCGTGGGCTCGAACCCCGGAACAATGGGGATGGTCAGCGAGAGTTCTAACCACTGTTCCACCAACGCTGTAGTGGGGAGAAGATAAAACAGAGAAGATCTCAAAAGAATAAAAAGGTTTTAGACGTATTAAGCGTAAACACGTAAAATTATTTGCTTCATTTTTTGGTGGTAACTAACTTTGGAGCTACGTAGCAGCAAAGTTACTTCATGTACATTGAATTCATTGCAGTGATTAGACTGCTTTCTAAGCATGACCCTGCTTAGAATGCTCATTGTCAAAGGCATTTTGAACAGGCTGCCACAGACTTTTTTCGGGAGTTGCATTCACTAGCTTGAAACGGAAAATCATACAGTCAGAAGTGATCAGACACAAAGAACTCTGCGCTGTAACAAACTGCGACACAAATTAAGGAGAGAAGTGAGTGACATTGCGAAACATTAAAGTAATTGGTCGGAAAAAACCTGAATTAGAAGTGAAGAGCTGAGTGTGTGAGCATGAGGATAAGAAAAGGAAAGGATTCAATAAAGTTGTTCTGTTGAAGTTCTATGCCCCATCTGCAACCTTTTTAAATTCTTTTACGTTCCCAGTGGAACATGGGGCCTCAGGCTTAATGTAACAACAGAAGACAAGGGCCAGGCAACAGTTCGTTTTATTATGAAAATCAACACGTATTTATACATATTTCACATACATTATTATAGCTTATGCAAGTAGACAAGCGCAGTCATCTGATTGGTTGTTTATCAGAAGTTAGGCAGACAAACGCAGGCTTCTGATTGGTTGCTTCGGGATTCCTCGACAAATAGAGTTCTCTATCTGCGAATCATATTTTGCCACGTTAACTTTGCTGTGATTGGTTGTCGAATCAGCCTTGCTCACATTTTCTCACGGCCTGCTCTCACCACATTAAGACTTGGAGTTTCGGTAGCAGTCGTATTTTTATTTTTTACGGGATCCAGTTGCTAGATTCATGTCCAACCTTCCCTCTTCACCATTATTATTACCAGGCTTAGAGAGATAAAATAGTCCGTCGGCAGGGAATCGAACGCCAGACAACATGTACGGTCGGCAAGCATTTTACCTCTGTGCCATCAACTTATATATATATATATATTACTCGACGGTTCTCTTCAAAGACCAGTGCACAGGAAACCAACACGGAATTGTCAACACAGGAGTTTTGACAGTTGGGTCCCTTCAAAAAGAAAGAAAAATCTGATCCACTATTTATCTTCTAGAACAAGAGGGATATGTGCTAGTGATGCAATGGATGATGAACTGGAAAGCACAGACGAGTCCTCATGGGAAATGGATATCCTCCGAGATTCCTTAAGAAAAACATGAAAGTAAAGGAGAAGCCCGATAAAACCCAGACGGTGTCGAAGAGACTACTATTTATGATTGTTGGATTTAAAGGAGAAATTGCAGCGGAGACCTTGAAGAATTGCATATGCAGATCATTGAGACAAAACATTATAGCAACGCTAAAAGTAGTGTTAGTACGACACCCACTTTTCAAGAGAAATTCGAAAGTTAAAATTTCTCATTTAGCTACTTCGACAAATCCATATTCCTTATCATCTGCTCCTGTGAAACTAGGTAAGTCGGTAATTAGATGTGTGCATTATGGAGAAGGGATCACGAACAGTATCTTTCATCATTACAGAAAAGTGGCAGCAGCCACATCCTAACAGTCTGATAATACGCCTCAGTGAAATTCATATCAAAGAAACATTCCTACTAGGTGATCTAAAAAGTGAACAGTTATAGCAGTCGAAGACAAAATTCATACACTTCCATTGTGCTACTGTGCTTGGAGATATTCAAATAATGAAGGTGGAGCTCAGCATACAGGTAGAAGGATTCCATGATTGCTTCTCTCATAGAGGCGTTCTTGTTGTTGTTTTCGAATGAATCTTGCATTCCTTTGATTACATATGTAATATCAAATTTTGCTCATCTTGCTATGTTCGTCCATATCATTACAACTCATCCACTTAATTATTTATTTCATTACGTAACTCTGTCAAATTTTTTCAAATTGACTTCAGTATTAATTGACATCAGATGGTATGTTTAGGAAAAACAATTCATCACTTTGCTTGCTGTCCATTTTGGAGGCGATAAGGAACCGCCATTCTGTCACAACTTGTTTATACTTCTGTTTAAACAGAGTCGATATCCAATTTCTAGAGAAGATCAGAGACATCTGAATAGATGAACAAGAAATAATGATATCGTTCGACGTCAAAGCATCATATACATCAATCGGACAAAAGCTGGCTCAGCAAAGACGAACACCTCCCACAACAATCAAAAATACAACATACGAGTTGGATGGAATGCCTAAACCTATAGCTAGCAGCGTACTTCTAATCCAACGGCCAAACATATGAAATAGTTAACGGAACACTCATGGGATCGTCAATACCAGGTTTGATTGCAGAAGCAGTGATGTAAAGGCTCGAAAATATAATTCTACCAAAGATCAAACCAGAAATTTGGATACGTTACCTAGACGACACATTTGTAATAGCCAAAATAAACGAGCTAGGGAAAACTCACAACTTAATAAACAACGTCTTCAACGACATCAAATTCACAATAGAAAAGGAATCAGAGAACAAAATCCCATTTTTGGACGTCTTAGTCAGGCGAACAACTACAGGAGAATTAGAAACTCAAGTTTATAGAACACCAACTCATACAGAACAAATCCTGAATTACAACAGCAACAATCGAGTAATACACAAACGGAATTGCATACAAACATTATTCAAGAGGTCCAGGACTCATTCCAGCACTCTCATTTTAAGGAAAATTGAAGAAAAATACTTCATGGACGTCTTTCAAAAGAATGGATATCCACTTAATTGCATCAAAAGACATATGCCTACAAGCGAACCTATAATGCCCCAGGCCCCCAAAGAAAAGCACAAAGAAATTCGCCCTATCATGTATAAAAGACATCTCTGAAATCACTGCAAGATAGTTCAGACCCTAGGGAATCGACATTGAACATAAACTAACAAACTCATCCCACTCAAATCTCTGTCAACCAAAAGACTCAACAATGTAAGAAGATAAAGCCAGCATCATCTACAAAATAAACTGTAACAAGTACGAAGATTATTATGTTGGCTAAAGTGGCCTCCATTTTCATCTTCGTAGCCACGAACACAAGCTGGCAGTCAAAAGACATGATATCTACACTCTTATATCACTAAATATAGACAACCACGGGCATCAACTCAACTAGGACAATGGGTGTTCAAATATTAGACAGAGGAAACAACAAGAATGCTAGAGAATTTTTAGAAGCCTGGCATTCCAGTGAGTCATCAATCAATAGACTCATCGAGATAGACAAAATTTATCAACCGATAAGAAAGAAACCTCACACACAAAGGTCAAAGTTCAAGTCAAGGAAACAATCAGTTCCGATACAAGTAGCCACGTAGAAGGTGTGAAATCACACGAGAACAACCAAAGAGTCACGTTGAAGGTAACCAACCAGGAGAGATGATTAATAAACCAGTGGAGAAATCTGAAGGCTCACTACAACAAATTGAAGTATGAGCTGAAGATGTCGCCTAGTAGGGGCGATGAAAGCTTCGCAAATAAACCACTCACCCAGATCAAGGAAAATAACCACATTAAAACCCTGGATTATACATGAAACCACCTGTTCACAACTTTTAGTGATTTCAAGTTGTTTGGGACAAACTCTATGCATTTTGTTTGTTTACATAATCAATACCAGCCTATTATTACCCTTCAAACATGCTATGAATAGTGTTCATTTGGTGTTCACTGGTCAGAAGAAGCCTGGAAAGTGAGATTTTGCACGTATTAACTACCACATATCACACATATTACTTCATCTACTTTTTTGGAGCAAGCTATGTCAATCTCTCAATGGAGATGTAGCTATCCAAATAAGGGCGTTTGACCTCTAGATACAAGAGAGAATTCTTCAAGAGTATCTCCACTTGAGTAATTTTAGTAAACTTATGTGTGTGACAGGTAGTTCGTCATTTCTGTCACTATCATCTTTTGTGAGCAGAACGATAAGAAGAAGAAATGTGATTATTGTACAGTCTTCAATCCCTGCTTGTTTATTCTTCTGTCTTCACATAAACATCACTCCAATTAACACTTGGTCAACAGAACTGCAGAAAATATCAACTGGATGATAGGTAGTTAATTAATCAAGAAAATTAATGCCACTAATTAAACTGTAATCAGTTTTATTATTTTGCTTTGGATTTACTTTTGACTTCTTTTCATTGTGTGGTTCGTCATTTCGTCATTTATCATCTTACTTGACAGAATTTTGCCATTCACTGTTATAATGAGCTTATTGTATACAGCATTGTATTACAGATAAAAATCATCTGATCAACACTTTTATGCTTTTGAAATGTGTTGAGCTAATTCTATGTGTTTTCGTATTGTTAACATTATCAATCTAGTCAATAATATTCATCCATCCGAGTTTTCAACTCCAAAGTGAAGTCAGTGCTACTTACTATACGTATTAGACACTTGGCGCGTCATGAAGAGCATCTCAAACAAACTTCAGACCTTCATTAACAGTTGTCTTCGCTCAATACTCAAGATCAGATGGCCGGCCAGAAAAGATCAGAGACAGGGATCTCTGGGAGAGAAACAATCAGGAACTGATTGTTAAACAAAATATTCAGGAAGAAATGGAGATGGATTGGCCATACGCTGAGGAAACCATCTAGTGATATCACTAGACAAGCCATTGCTCGAGTGAAACCTGAGAGGAGAAGCGGCGAGTTGGTCGTCAACGTAAGGGTGACTTAGAGGTGGTCATGTGGAGAGGAGATGAAAGTATGTGGGCACACTTGGAGCGTGGTGAAAACGTTGGCAGAAAACCGAAGACAATGAAGATACGCAGCTGAAGCCCTATGTTTCTCTAGGAATTAAAGGATATAATAATAATAATCTGACATGCTGATAATGATGAATTTAACCTGGAGAGCCTGTTGACACTTGTTTATTTATTTATCTATTTTTTTCTTCACGTTCCCCAGTGGGACGTAGAACTTCAAGCTAGTAGCCTGAAATTTCTGTAGCAGTGTTAAATTATACAGGATGGGGGTTCTAGCCTCATGCGCAACCTTTCCTGTTTACCAGCATTATTTCTGGCTTAGCGAAGTAATGGAGTGCGTCCACTGACCGGGGATCGAATTTCGGACCATATGCACGGTCAGCGAGCGTCCTAACCGCTGTGCCAATAACGCTTATTTATTTATGCATTGTACAAAAAGACACTTTGTGTGTGTATTTGTATAATAGCGTACTTGGATTTTCTGTAAAATATGACGTCATTGTGAGACTGCAACTTCTTCAGTACTGAAATACAGTTTCGGGAGCACATCTGCATTCTGCAAGTTTCTTTGCTGAGGTTTTATTAGCTAATTCCACAATGGTACACTAAAAGTTTCATCTACTACTCACGTAATCCTTTATTGGTGCTTTGGTGGCACAGTGGTTAGGACTCTCGCCGATCATGCACATAGTCCGAGGTTCGATCCCCTGCAAACGCACACCTGATATCTATGGTCGGCCTGCAAAATTTATAGTACAGATATCCATGCTGAAAATGCCATGCTTGTATCAAAAATACAGTGTGGAATCAAGCTGTAATCAAAAATAAAATAAATAAAACTTAGTTTATTAGATGTATCACACAGTGAAACAGTATTTATTATTATAATTATTATTAAATCCTTTAATTCCTAGAGGAACTTAGAGCTTCAGCTGCGCATCACCATTGCCTACGGTTTTCTGCCAACATTTTCACTCCGCTCCAAGCCTGCCCACATGCTTTCATCTCCTCTCCGCATGACCTCTTCCAAGTAACCTTTGCATTGACGACCAACTTGCCGCCTCCCGTTTGAACGGGTTCCACACGAGCAATGGCTTGTCTAGTGATATCACTAGATGGTTTCCGCAGCGTATGGCCAATCCATCTTCATTTCTTCCTGAATATTTTGTTTCACAATCAGTTCCTGATTGTTTCTCTCCCAGAGATCCCTGTCTCTGATCTTTTCTGGCCGGCCATCTGATCTTGAGTATTGAGCGAAGACAACTGTTAATGAAGGTCTGAAGTTTGTTTGAGATGCTCTTCATGACGCGCCAAGTGTCTAAACCGTATAGTTGCAGCGACTTCATTTTGGAGTGGAAAATAAGGGTCTTATTTTTCATGCCGTGTCTTGAGTGTTGACCTACACAGAGACTTGAGAGTAGTGAAATCGTGTCTTGCTTTTCCGATTCTTGCTTTGATATCCTCGTCACTTCCATCGGCCTGTAGTTGTAACGATGCTTCCTATGTCGGTAGATAAAGGAGGTTGTTTCGTTCAGGTTCCTCCCATTGATGCAGGCTGATTGTTGTCTGTTGTTATTGTTGCCGTTGCTGTTGCCCAGGAGTCTGCATCACCTCTGTTTTATCTTTGTTCACTTGAAGTCCTATCTTCTTTGGATGCTACTTCTGCCAACTTGTTGCCTTTTACTTGCATATTTTCCGGTTTGTGGGAAATCAGACATATATCATCGATGAAGTCCAGATGATACGGAGTCCAAGTACTAAGGAAACAATATTATTTACTGGATAATAACAGTTAAAAATGAGATCATTCCTAAATATCTACGTCTACGAGCCTTAGTTCCAACGGACAGAGTTAGCAGCAGAAAAGAAAGACTACAAAAATTATGCCTGAAAGAAGAAATCCAAAGAATCGTTAAAAGGTTGCAACATATCAGATGTGAAATTGAGCAATTAAAACAAAATCTAGAGGGATTAGTTACCAATGTAGATTATGATCTTATAACAGTCCTCCAGGAATGCGAAATCAGCAACTTTCAAAAAGTTAAAAAATAGTCAAATCAAAATGTTCAACAAATTATTAGAGGAGAAATCTTCATCTCAGAATGATGAAGTCAACAGCAATGGATAAAACAAAGTGGGTTATCAATCTCTCAACAAATATATATTAAGTCCTACAGTAACAAGTGTATTAGAAAAGGGACTAAATTTCAATGTATCTGTAGGCAAGCTGAAACATGAGAATGTCATCCCTAAAATAGAAATAGCACTAAGTGGGATAGACAAAACAACAGCTGATGAAGTACGGGCATATTGTGCACTTACATTAAAACGACAAAAATATGGAAAGCCTAACCTGACAAAACAAGAGACAGAATCCCTGAAACACCTTAAGAACAACAAGGATGTAGCAATCACAAAATCAGACAAAGGAAATAGAACATTAGTATTGGACAAATCAGACTATTTGGAAAAGGTAAATACTCACATACAAACAGAACTATATGAGATAATTAATAAATCAATAGACACAGTTATGAATAAAGTTAAGAAATCCACAGAGGACTTTATACGCCAAATTAAGCTGTTTCTAGGTGAGTCTTAGTGGTTTGATTTAATGCAAAAAAAATGCTGACCCCAGTAGGATAATGTATGGTGTTGTTGAAATTCATAAGTCAGGATACCCTATTAGGCCTATAGTTGATTTTAGAAATTCACCTACTTATGAATTATCTGAATATTTAGCCATGATATTAAATCCCCTGAAAATTCACTCGAAATCTAGACTAACTGATTCTTATGTACTGAAACACAGACTGGATAATTTAAAATTGGATAATGAAGAAAAGGTGTTAGTTTTGACATTATCAGTTTATATACACGTATACCAATAAATATGGCTATAGAGGCAGTCAGAAACGAACTCATTTCTTATCAAGAACTCGAACTTAGGACAAAAGTGCTACTTGAGGACATAGCGCTGGGAGGGTGGCTATGCCTGCGTTTCACAGTACTCAAGGGGAAATATACAAACAAACTGAGGGAGTTCCCATGGGATCACCAATATCCCCGGTTGTAGTGGATATATTCATGGATAGGAGATAAAACATAGCGGTTGAAACGTTCAACACCACTCTACATCGAATTATGTTGGAGGTACGTAGATGACACATTTACTGTACTTAGAACACAAAATATAGATTGAATTTTCGTTCTCACAGAATTCCCTTCATGTCAAGCTCTGATACACAACAAACACTTCGGTTTCGATTCGGATCATAGTTGACCGGCGTGTGCATGATATCACATGAGGGCCATTTCTATCTCTTTTTCCATCTACATATTAGACGGATAGTTGGATATTCGGAGGTGTTTCGGGTTATCTTTGCATTCCGAAAGGCCAGCTGATCTTTACTATTACAAAATATTCACCACAGTCTGTTGAAAGTGGTTTTCGTGGCCCACACGCCGAGCCTTTGTTGACTTTAATTTGGTGTGGATGAATTCAATGCTGTTCCATGTGTTGAATGTCATAGATCTGGGCACTGATTTCAGAGAAATCAACGCCTGTATTACTTTATCTTCCTTTCTTGACTGAGTGTGACATCGTCATGTGTACAACTTGTAATTAAAACTATGATGATGAGGCAAGGGAAATAAATGATATCTTTTATATTTCCCCGAAGGTGATGTTTGGTGCTTCTTAGTGTTGGTTGGTTGTCTTCACCACATCTCTTGTCAGTTTGCCTAACTAAAGTCCCGTAACATCTACCTTTCCATCTGACGTCTTGTTTAGATCTGTGGATTTTGAAGTTTGTGAAACATTACACTTACATTATTTACTGAGTCAAGATGTTTTAGAGTCCTTTTATTAGTTTACAGTATGGTCGTCTTTGAGCTTGAAGAAATTGACAGAATAGAATACAAATATCATACTGTTCCTTGCTCGTTTAAAAGTATCATCCATCAGTGATTCATCTCCAGCCAATGACAATATTTGGAGCAGCAGATGAAGAACTTACATTCGATTCTTCGTTTCTCAGACACAAAGACTTATGTAGAGTGGATTTCTCCAGCAAAGATGACGGCTACAAATTTAGAATCCTGTTATCGAGGTTGGATGTAGATGAGCTGGAAAAATTCATACAACCTAATTCCTCCTCAGACTCACAGTGATAGAACCTTCAATGAAACCTTCCAGACACCTCATCAGCAGTTCAGTGACCATAAATCATTGTTCAGCATATGTGACTACTTGCATGAAACTGATGTAGAACAAAAGCGTTGTTATTCACACTCAGCTAGATATTGCCGACTTCAAATGTGAGCGATTCAAGTTAAAGTCTGTGACAGACGGCCGATTCAAAGTCCTTATCTTCTTTTATGGTCTTCAGTCTTCTCACTTTACATGCATAAGAACACGACTGTTGAAGAGGCCTTACTAAGACCGTCAAATGACCCTGAAAGACACTGGAGAGCAATATCAGCAATCAACCAACCTTTGCAAAAAGACCGTCTAGCTCACGTCCAGGAGCCACATTCGAATGAAAATAAATGCTGACGCATCCAGCGGCATGCACATCACGCTCATTGCATCCTTCAATACAGTATCCGCCTTCAGCTTGTTAGCAATTCAATGCTTGACAGTATTTTAAGTAAAACCCATGTAAACAGTATTAGACATAAATACGAGTATTGTAAAGAGATTTACCAGCATACGTCCCGTCGGCATCCCAAGTGAAATGTCATGAGTATCACAACTGCTTATCATATCGGCTCTCCTGTTCCAGGTAAATGCTTAGAAGTGACAATCACCCCACAGACAGGATGCGTGCAAACAGATAAGACATGTAACATGACGAAAATGTGCAGGAGGTTACAGCGGCAGTTGGAATGTTCCACAATTTTCTTTCACATGAATTAGCCAACGTAAACAAGTAAATCATCGGTGATAGTTGATGTCGATTCTTTACTCTCACTAACAGCCCCACTCAGCTTTCCGTTGTAAAACACTTGACTTGTAACATCACCATGTAGCTATAAATAAGAATAATGATTGTTTTCAGCTGTTTTCAGATTGTTGCACAGTCAAATAGTTGTCAAATTTATATATATATAATTCAACAATCCAGAGCAGATTTTAAGACTCCCTTGGAGGATGTGGCTTACAGCAGAATGGTTCCATGACATTTCGTAGAAATGCTCCACTCGTTATGTGTTCGGAGAAGACGGAAAATACGTATCCCCAAGTATACTTCAAATGGCACAAAAATACTTTCTACAAGAATATTCTTACGTTTTAGGTGATTGCATTTCGTATTTATTTGATGTGATGTCAGGGTAGATCTTGTTACTAACTAACACCAGTTATAGATCACCAAGAGCCACAGAGAACTAAATAGCTATTTCGATTCAGCATGGGAGTCTCCAGTAGTGCACCCTATTAGCAAAATCTTTGCAGTACAAATTCGAGACTGAGACGTTCTGGTTAACTGGTCCTATCATACAACGGCGAAGTGAACGCTTATCCAAAGAGTTGGTTAATGATAGCGGTATATCGCGAAGTGACAGAAGGTTGAAGAGTTATCAAAATCTCAACGTACAGTTCACTTTCAAAGACAGCATCTATCAACAAACAGATGGTACTGCAATAGGATCTTTGTTGGGTCCACTGCTATCAGATTACATCGTGTCAAGCCTCAATAAAAGTCCATTAAAGACAAGCATCGAGAGTTTACCACTTTTTAAAGATACGTAGATGACATATTCATTATTTGTAAAAAAAACACGCAGTAATGACCTCAATCTACTGCTGAAGACATTTAACTGTAGCCATACAGCAATATAATTCACTCTTAAAACGGTAAAAGAATCGAAAATTCCCTTTCTTGATTTGAAACTAACGAGAATAACTGATGGGACTTTAAAAAAAATCAATCAATCGAAAAGCTACTTGAAATGACCTATTAACGAGCTTCTTTACCAGGGTACACATTCAACAAAGGTGCGACTTGATTTATATCCCTCGCCGCTAGCATTAAATATATATCAGTACTCTCGATGGTCTAGAAACAAGAACAGATCTTTTGATGGAAATCTTCATCCAAAATGGATAGCCACCAAGACTTATTAGTAAAATTATCAAACCAAGAATTCGGAGAAATGAAGCTTCATTCGCGCCAAAAAAACACCTCTACATAAACTTGGATTTCAAAGGAGATTTAACAAGCGATATTCTCAAGAGAAGGATAGCATCATCTCTAAGAAGAACATTCTTTGCAGCAACGTTAAAAATAGTATTCTCCAGTCGCTCACTGACTGATCTGCGAAAGCCTCAATGATAAGATCGCGCATTTGACCACTTCTATGTGCATATATCAGTTCACCTGTTGCTGTGGAGCCAGGTACATTGGTCGTTCGAAGTGCACCCTGTCCAAGAGGATTCAAGAACACTATCCAGCCAGCATGATTGTGAAAAGGCAATAGTAGTGCAATAAGGAGTGCGATAGCTGAACAGCTGGTTAAAACTGATCATCCTATCGCAACAAACGCCTCCTTCAAAGTAATCTACAGAGTCAAGGATAACCTACTAAAGGCAGTACAGTTTCGTCTTCTTTGTATCGCTAATGCTCTGGCCATTCACATTGAAAAATCCGGAACTGTGCCTAGAAGAGAGAATTACTCAAACACTTATGATGTCATGGTAACAACTTTGTTGATTTTGATGACTCAACTTTTTTTCTTTGCCTGTTCTTTAATTGCTTATAATTCTTGTATTCATTTAGAACTATTACGTGATTTCATATTCTCTAGTTTGTTTCTATGTGTAACCTGAGTAGAACTCAATCAACTTTTTAACAGCTGTTTGAGACAACTCATCACCTTTGTTAGTATCCTATTTTCATTATTACCCAATTTTCTTAACTACTTTTGTATTATGTAACTTCACGAAAAACGTACTAACTCTCACCATCCCTTCCGTTGAAATAACCATAATCAATCGTACTTTAGTTTGAAAAAGTTAATGTACACATACATACAGAATAACGCATATATATTTCCAATTGTACAGCTAAGAAAATGAATTCATCGACGAAAATACACTATTCGCTGAGCTAAATATTTTGTTTTCATTAATATCTGGACGGGGATTATTCTTGGATTAATGAAATCCCACTAAAAGTGACTGAAAAAAAACACAGCGACCTTGACCTCTTAATCCGAAAAGCTTTGCTTCTACCCTTCTGGGAAAGTTGAGAGTCTACACAGTTGAAGAGTCTCAAACTGGTACGAAATAGATGTGTCCACTTTTCAGGGGTTGTTTCATTTGTCTTTGATTGATGTTTTCTCGCTGCTAAACCCTAATAATAAAAAAATTGTTTTACTAACGATTATGCATGAGTTATTTGTTAGCGGTATTTGAGGTCATCAGCAGATAGCTGATATATATATTGGGTCACTAAGAGGAGTCTATTGTAGGCTAATGCTTGCTACCTTATATTTTAAAATATTTCATACACCTGAGGTATATGTTAGATATAGGGAATGGATGATGGTTAGTCGTCAGTAGTGACATTAGTATTTTACGCAACAGTACATGATATTTCTATTGGTAGCTAGGTCAAACAGAGAGGATTAACAGCAGTGATTTAGGTCGATTCATTTCCTATTTTTGATTCATATATATATATACATATATACCTTTCTAAATTTAATTTTACTCGAAAGTCATTTCATTATAATGCATCACTTCGATCTAATTTTACTGATTTATTTATAGCCTTAGGTCCCAGTTTCTACTAAGATCTAATACTGTAGGGAATTCAATTCACTATGACCTAGGAATGGTGTGATTTTGTTGGGATTTTATTTTTTTTCCTATTAACTATCAATATTTTAACATTTTATACATTTATATAATTATAAACAGAGCTAAACCATTGCAATATGTAAAAGAAACGCTGAAAATTCCATGCTGTAAATTGTTACTGTTGTGGAATAAAGTGATTATTATTATTAAACCGTTATGCTTTTAATCAATAAAATACCAGGGAGTACTGGAAGATCATTTCGTCTTAGTCTAGGTTTGTTCAACAGTCCACACGCAAAGGGAATTTCGAACCCAGAATATTTCATTCAGCCACTGGAATCGAATCCAAAACATTATTGATTCTAACTTTTGAGAGAATATTAAGTCATGGAAAATTCTCATTTTAGCGTAAAGATAATCAAAACAAGTGATTCAGCGAAGAAACACTTTTCAACAACGAATCTATCATCAAGCTGTACAATCGTATATATACATAGTTTTTTAAGAAGTTATATCCGGTAAGAGAACTGCATCTTTGGTGTGAATGCATAAAATAGTAATAATAATATGAAGTGCAATGAAAATTAAAATGTTTCTGATTATAATCATAATTAAATGTCAAGTGGCAAAGCAAATTAATGTCATATATAGAATAAATAATTTATAGAATGGATAGAACTTGAAAAAGGGTGTGCGATTATAGGACTAGTAGACAAATCGAATAGAATAAAAACGTTACGTAATATTGTGTGAAATGTGATAGCATAGAATTTAACGTTGAGAAAAAGAAGAATTGATTTAGAATGACAAGTGGAACAAGTGAAGCAATACCGGGGACAGTTCAAAGTGAGAGTAGTAATAGTAACAATTGACTTATTAAGGAAGAGTATACAAACTGAATAGACAAAATGAAAAATTGGTAGAGCTTTAGCATACAAGGATTAAGACCATGAAAGTTGGAGGGGTTGAACGAACTGTTTTCTGTACACAGAGATCTGGCTTTTCTGTTTCGATAGCCAAAGATGGCTTCAGCAATACAGATGAGTCGGGTACGTAGGGATTTAGGTAAATTACTCTTTGCCTTGTAGATGACTTTAAAGACGGAGGCTATAGAGATAGGGTGATCATTATCGACCAGATGTTCAATGATCGCGCTTCTTATTGCTCCACTTCCAACGTTTCGTAGCTATGCAGGATATTGTTCTTGCAGCCTCTTGGACAAAACTCGTATCGAACGACCGATATACCTAGCTCCACACGAGCAGGTGAATTGACAGACACACATAGAGTTGGTTAATAGCGGGATCTTGTCCTTCAGGAGGCTGTTGAACTGTAATAGTCGGCTAGTAAACGCTATTCTCACAGATGCATCAGGGAATGTTCTTTTCAGGGATTGTGATATCCTTCGTTTCATGATATCGGAAGCTAAGTCTCCTTTGAATCCCAAGCTCATGTAAAGTATTTTCCTGAGTGCGGATAATAAGTCACGTTTTATAGGATTTGAATGTATATTCTCATCTACAAAACGTGGTGGAAATCCATTTTCTATTAGGATTTTCCCTAAAATGTATAACTCATCTTCCACAGTATCAGTGCTACATATTAGGACTTTCAAATTTACAATTCGAAAATTAATTTTCGAGGTTGACACGGTTCAAGAAGGCGAAATCTCATTCACAAAGCAGTATTATTAAGATTATAATTTGTGATCAACTTGGCTCTAGAAATAGTAATCAATATAGCGAGCATGACTGTAAAAAATGAACTGAATACCACTGATGGATTGAAATGATTAGTTGGAATACCACCCACTTCTGTGAGTGTTTAGATCACTTCAGTTAGATGAACGAGCACTTCAAGTTGATGTGAGTTGTACACAACTATCCATCTCAATCAGTCATTTGGACCTGAAGCATCAGGACGTAATATATGTCTTCATTCTGATTAGCAACGTTGAACAATCCAAACAATGAAAAAGGTGGGTATAGCCTTCACACTGGTAGCACTGCCAGCTCAGTGCTAACGAATAATATTATACGGACGAAAAGTAACTAGTTTTCAGAATTGGTTGCAAGCTGACATTATTTGAAGTATCACTGGAAAACTACCAAAAATTATCTAACAGGAGTTTTGTTATAGTTTAAGACTAATCGCCAGCAGCCCTGAACCTAGTACGTTGAAGTTATCAGGCAAACTGATTCAGCCACTGAAGCCCAACCAAAACTTTCGTAAATTCCAGCTTCTGCCAATCCATGCTAGTCTTAGAGCTCGCCTCCTGAACGGAAAGCCTTGCGTTCAAACCTCAGTATGTCAAGAATTCTGAAGAGTTCTCAATTAGGACGAAATAGCCATCCAGTAATTCCTGATTGTTTTTCAGTGGTTACCTAACTTATTTAAACCAATAAAATCCCTGGAAACCAACAGTTGGTAACTATTTTTGTCTCTTCAATTTACTTTCCAGGTGAATAAGTATAATGGATATCCGTAACGATTGATTCAATATTTTACTAGACGTACATTTCCTTTGAAAATTGTTCAGTGTTGGTATTTGATTAGTGTCATACTGTGAGACAATTGAAAACCTCAGAATACTTGACGAACCTGTCGTCCTTACTTGAGATTTTTCGGGATTACTCATGAAAACTTCAACTAATGAGGCCGGTCTGTTAATTATTCAGGCTGTCGAACAGAATCCACATCCAACTTTGACAATTATCGTTGAATAACGCAACCATCAGAAATCATTATCATCAATGAGCTTCCGTTCGCACATTCGACTATGTGTACCTCATTGGTCACTAGTAGTTATCCAGCCAAATGGGTTGGGATTTGGTTACCTATAAGTTTCAATTTCTCATAGCCTCTAGCTAGTTGACAACTGGAACGCTTACTGTCACAGTACAGTTTGCTGAGTTGACAAGCATAACTTGGTTTTCACCGAACTTCCTGTTGTTACTGTTGTTGTTGTTGTTCTGTGAGTTGGTCAGTTTTTTTTTGTTTTTCCAATGTCTGAGTGAATTTTTGTTTTCAAAGAAACTCACTTGATTTCAATCACTCAAAAGAAACGAACGTTTTATTCCCGACAGCAATTTCCACTTCGATGGACGTCTACTGTGCAGTTCTATTTTGTCTGTCAGTCATGCAAATTCATTCATCAATTAGCAAGTCAGAAATTTCTAAGCAGGTTTGTTTTGTTTTGTTTTTTTTGTTGTTGTTGTTTTGCAAACTTTCTGAACATATTACTACTGATAATACCTGCTAATAAATAACGCACTCAAGTAGTAACAAACCTGACAAAACGGGAAATGAGATAAATGACAGTGATTGAACACCGTGAAAAGCTAATATTTTAATTATTATTATTATTATTATTATTATTAGACTGAAGAGACTGATTCAGTTTATTACCAGTTCTAATAAGCCTTTATGTTAAATTAGAAAGTAATACTGTGGTGTTGTGATCCAGAAAAAGGGTTCCAACAGAATATTATTTTCACAATAAGAATCATTGTATTTGCAATTGATAGTGTTCTCTGAGCTCCTTGGTTTAATTGCAGAGCTTTCATCGTCTTTCTGGACGACATCCTCAGCGCAGTATTTAGGATAAAGTGAAATGATTTAAATTTCTTCATGAGTCTCCCGGTAACCATCTTTAGATATTTATTGACCGTTTTCTATTGATTGGGATTTTAAACTTTCTGATCACCTGATTTACTTCTTATTAGTTGGTATATATTTCATCTATATTAACGTGTTTATTAATTGCGTTTTCATTTGAGTACCAGGCTTCTAGGAACTCTCTGGCACATTTGGTGTTTCCTCTGTTTAAGATTTTGACATTATCCCGATCAAATTGATGTCCATGATGTCCATTTACAAAATAAATTGTGTGAACTGTAACAAACAGTACATCGGTCAAAGTGGGCGTCCCCTTCGAATAAGAATCCAGGAACAAAAATCAGCCGTGAAAAGACATGATATAAATTCTTTAGTATCAATACATTCAGACGATCATGGACATCAATTTGATCGGGATAATGTCAAAATCTTAAACAGAGGAAACACCAAATGTGCCAGAGAATTCCTAGAAGCCTGGTACTCAAATGAAAACGCAATTAATAAACACGTTAATTTAGATGAAATATACCAACTAATAAGAAGTAAATCAGGTGATCAGAAAGTTTAAAATCCCAATCAATAGAAAACGGTCAATAAATATCTAAAGATGGTTACCGGGAGACTCATGAAGAAATTTAAATCATTTCACTTTATCCTAAATACTGCGCTGAGGATGTCGTCCAGAAAGACGATGAAAGCTCTGCAATTAAACCAAGGAGCTCAGAGAACACTATCAACTGCAAATCATCCACCTGAGTTACAAATCTTTTCTATTATTTCAAAATCATTGTATTTGTTGGTCTTAACATCTGAATACTATTCTCAAAGTTCAACACTACATTAGCAAGATAATACTATATACGTATTTGAACATTCTATTTCATGTCGTTTAATGTAAGTCGAAATCACACCCTCATGAATGGGTTAGAGAATACAAAATGTATCGATATAAATAGGGGGTTGACCAATTGGAAATATAAACCCTGGCTTCTGTATCTTGCTTTCTGTTGTTACAATACTATTTTATTGATAGATATATATTTTTGGTTAGAGGATCACTGTAAAATCTAGGAGTATCAGACAACTGGTTAAGGCTCTTCTTTTGTACTCACCAGCTGGTTACAAGGCGGGCTTGTAGACAAAATTAACCACTGGGACTCGTTCCAATGTTTGCCAATTTAGGATATATTTCGATTGACACCAGCTAATGTCATTACTGTCTAGTATTTGTTTTCATACCCTAAATGCTTTGCCTTAATAGTCACGACTCCTCACTAGAACGCCTGGTAATTGCCTACTTAAATAAGGTCGGTTGCTGGTGATCATCAGATTGATATTTAAGGGTTGGTTCACGGCAGGGATTTGATTAGCTTCAGGATTTCATCGTGAACTATTATCTGTTAGAGAAAACCTGGGCGTACTGGACACTTGTTATCCAGTGGTTTTCTAACCAATGTTACTTCATGACGAAACCCTGGAACCAATCAAATGTCGAATGCAATTCAGTATCTGAATTTGAAACATATTTGGTGTATTTTCGTAATTATCGCCTTAGGCTTTTATTTCTCTTATTTTAAGAATTGATTTAATGCCCACCCGTGTAACCGAAGACAGCACAAAGTCGCCTTAAGTTCTAATGTGAGGTCGTGATCAACGAAATTTACTACGTTGGATGCGTGGACATTTACTCACTTATGATGTTAGTTCGTCGTCTTGATTCATATTATGAGTTGACGGATGCTTTAATTTGATGGGCTACTGAATTCCAATGAAGTTTGGTTGAAGGATCAACAACTACGCTTTGTAACCCGAAGGTTATGAGTTCCATACATTTGGAAGTCATGACTGGGTACTGCGTCTGCGTAACCCTTAGTATTCAGTGTTACTCCACCTTATCTAAGTTCTTGATTATACTGGAAATTATGAGTAATTATATCATAACCTCAAATGCTGAGGATAAGAATGCGACAGCGTTGTCAGTTGGCGAATGTGTCGATTATTATTATTCTTGCTTCCTTGAGTTCCTAGTGGGACAAAGGGCTTCAACTGCACGTCTCCATTTGCTTCTGTCTTCTGCTGTACTTTTCACCTGCATCTATGTTAGTCCATACTCTTTCAACTCCTCTTCATACGATCTCCCCCATGTCACCCTTGCACTGACGTCCCACACGCCGCTTCCCTTTCGGGTTCCACTCGAGGGCTTGGCACGTGATGTCACCCAGTGGTCTCCTCAGCGAGTGTCCGATCCATCTCCACTTTCTCCTGCATATTTGTTGGTGGCGATTGGTTCTTGCTTTGTTTGTTCCCATAATTCCTTGTTGGTGATTCTTTCCGGCCCGGCCATCTGATCTTCAGTATAGAGCCAGAAGACAGTTGTTAATAAAGGTCTGCAGCCTTTTGGAAATATTCTTTGTGACCCGCCAAGTTTCTGATCCGTATAGAAGAACTGACTTCACGTTTGTATTGAAAATCCGACTGAATTTTGTTGGTGATGCTGAGTGACGAAGATTTCCAGATTGATTTCAGGCTGATGAATGTGTTTCTCGCCTTCCCGATTCTCGCTCGATTTGACATCCTCGTCCGTTCCGACTGCGTGTAGTTGAGACAATGCTCCCTAGATAGGTGAGTGAATGAAGTAACCTCTTTCAAATCCCTCCCGTTGATGGTGATTGACGTTGGATGTTGTTGCTGTTGTTCCGTCTTGTCTATGTTCACCTGGAGTCCTGTCTTCGCCGGCTGCTTCTTCGACCAGTTTGTCGGTTTTCGCTTGTAAGTCTTCGATTGTGTGTGACATCAAACATAAGTCATCCGCGAAATCCAGGTCTTCTAGGTTCTTCACGTCGGTCCAGGATATTCCTGTCTTCTCGTTTCCCACTGTCTGACGCATAATCCAGTCAGTCCACCACAATTAGGAATATCATTGGTGATAGTAAGCACCCTTGTCTGACTCCTGTGTTTACTCCAAACGCCTCGCTGAGTCTTCCGTTGTGGATCACTTGACATGTTCCGTTGTCGTACAGCTGTTGAATAAGGTTGATGAATATTTGGGGTACGTACGCCGTAGTACTCGAGTAATTTCCAAATTACTTCACGATCAACGCTGTCTGTCGAAGGCCTTCTCAAAGTCTATAAAGTTGAGGTAGAGGTTTGATTGCCATTCCATGCTTTGTTCTGTGATGATGATGCGTAGAGTTGCAATTTGGTCAGTACATGATTTGCCTTTCCTGAATCCAGCTTGTTCTGGTCGGAGTTCTGTCTCCAGTGCGTCCTTTAATCTCTCCAGGATGATGCGACTCAGGATTTTACTTGGCGTCGACAGGAGCATGATTCCTCGCCAGTTCTTGCAGAGTGAGGCGTAAGTCGCCCTTCTTTGGTAGTTTCACGAGGTAACCTTTCCTCCAGTCAGTAGGCACCTTTCCCTCCTTCCAGACCTTTTGCAATAATGGAGTCAGCATGTCTGCTGTCGTCTCTGGGTCTGCTTTCAGTGCTTCAGGGGGTATTCCATCTGGTCCAGCTGCTTTTCCAGCTTTCAGAAGCTTGATTGCATTCAAGACTTCAGCTTTCGTTGGAGGATTGGTGTCAACTTGCAGTTGTGTGCGCGCTGTTGTTGGTATTTCTGGACGGGTTGCAGGTGATGGTCGGTTCAAGAGTCCTTTGAAGTGATCCGCCCATTGTTTAATCTGTTTTTCTTCCTTGGTAATTGGGTTCCCTTGGCTGTCTTTTATAGGTTTCGCTTGTGTTGGTCTCTTCCCGGATAGAGATTTGGTTATCTGATATAATGTCCTCAGGTCCCTTTTGCCTGCTGCCTTCTCAGCTTCAGTGGCCAGATTGTCGTAGAATCGTCTTTTGTCCTTCCTAGCACTCTTCTTCACTTCTTTGTCCAATGCTTTGTAAGTTGAGCTCATCGTCTCCTTCTCCTGTCCGTCCTTGCATTGAATCATTTTCTCTTTCACCATTCTCCTCTCTTCTATTAATTTCCAAGTGTCCGTTGAGAGCCATTCCTTGTCTTGTCTCTTCTTTCTTCCTAGAACCGTTGAACACGTTTCGTTGAGAATCGCCTTCAGAGACTTCCAATGTTCTTCCACGCATGATTCTTCAGTGCTGTCGCGTAGTGTTTCCTGCTTTGCTCTGACAGTTGCAGTGAAGGTGTCTTTTGTGGTTGTGTCCTTCAGTAATTGATTGACCCTGGATGTTGCTGCTTCTGCTGTTGTTGTTGTTGCTGGTTGGTTACTTTCATAACCTCCGTCTTGTCACCAGTTCACCTGGATTCCTGTCTTCGCTGGCTGCTTCTTCGACCAGTCTGTCGGTTTTCGCTTGTAAGTCTTCGATTTTGTGACAGTGACATCAAACATAAATCACCCACGCGTGAAATCCGGGTCTTGTAGGTTCTTCACATCAGTCCAGGATATCCCTGTCTTCTCGTTTTCCACTGTCTGACGCATATTCCAGTCAGTCCACCACAATTTAGAATATCTTTGGTGATAATACACAGGCAGCCTTGTCTGACTCCTGTGTTTACTCCAAACGCCTCGCTGAGTTTTCCGTGGTGGATCACTTGACATGTGCCGTATCATTCCGTTTTTGAGTGTTGAACTTGCATTGTGGCCTATCCCCAGCTATCCTCGAGGCTTTTAGTTTCACCTTGAAAGTCGCTTGTACTAGATAGTGGTCTGAACCCACATCTACTCCTCTCCTTGACCTTGTGTCCAGTAGGCTCCGTCTCCACTTTCTTCAAATTGAGATGAAGTCTATTTGGTATTTGCTGTTTCTATCTGGTGAAATCCATGTCGTCTTGTGTATATCCTTGTGTTTGAACACTACCACCAATCACCTAATCATTGAAGGCTCAGAAGTCTGAGAAGAGTTCACCACTTTCGTTCATTTCACCGAAGGTCTCTCGACCCATGGTGAATTCTCTTCCTGTGTTGTCTCGTCCCAGCTTCGTATTCATGTCGCCCCTCAGGATTTTGATATCGCCATTTGGAACGTTGTCCATTATTGCTTGTAGTTGTCAGTGGAATGCCTCCTTCTTCTCTTGTTCTGAGACGTTTGTAGGCGCATAGCTTTGAATGACTGTAACTTTCCTTCCTCTTGAGTTGAACCTGACTGTCATTATCCTGGAGGAGATTGGTTCCCACTACATGAGAGCTTTGGCTGCTGTTGGTGACATCATGATGGCCACTCCCTCGGTGTGCTCATGGTTGTCCTCTGGGTGGCCGGAATAGATTATTGTCTCCCCAGTTGGTGAATGGCACCTTCCAGTTCTGTTCCATCTGCTCTCGCAGATTCCCAACACTTCTATTCTGTACCTTCTCATTTCAGCGGCTATCTGGGCAGCCTTTCCAGTTTCGTACATTGTACGAACATTCCAGGTACTAATCCTTACTTTTGCTTTGATCGAAAGAAGGCACATCGGCTGACTGGCTTCCCGAAGGCCTTCACCAGCCTGCGTCATTTTGCTTCCCCTATTCGTTGAAGTTTCTGTAGCGATTTGGTTGTTTTATGGGGGTGGAGTTGCTAGCACCACGCCACAACCCTCCCTCTTTACCCAGGCTTGGGACCGGCTAGAAAACTAGCAAGCTAGTAATCTAGGCGAGGTTGAGAATGTGTCGATATGAACAAAAATGACGAAAGCGTCAAAACCTTGCTGATGGGTGTCTCCAACCATCCAATAGAAAAAATTCTTAGGGCACTGCAATGTAGAGCCACCTAACGTGCTGGCAACATTGCAAACTTGACTGATAGAATTCGGTCTGCACGGAAGATAGGACTAGACACACTACACCAATAACTGACAAGTGTCCAATAAAACATTTTCCAATACAGTCCTAGAAAAAATACAAATCGCTATCGTGAGTAGCTCAGTGGTAACTTCTCTGACTACAGTTAGCATTGAGTGATACGGGTTCTAATTGCAGAAGGGATATGAGTTCCTTTGAGGTCACAGATACGCCTTGCTGATGAATGCCAACAAGTACGGAACCTCAGTTCAATGCTTGCTGTCGCCTAATGCCTCCAACCATTTATTACCAACAGAATCGGAATGGCAAGAGAGACTGTCACTACTTCGAATTCAGTGTGTAAGTCTATTGTACTAAGGTAAAAGATCATAGTTCAGATATCCAGCATTAAATTCAGACTAATCACTGCTTCTTTATGTCTGAGAGACTCGAAGTGCCTGTCATCGAAAGTATTTTCAATACCCTATTACAAAATGTTACCATCAGCTGATTTTACTGGCCTTATAGAAAAGATCAGATGGCCGATGCAAATCGAACAGAGGTTGAAGAGGTCACTGAGTGATTAAACGCACCAGGTCTCCATTTGCGTGGAAATCGAATTGCGAAAGATGAGTTGTGTGAAATGGAGAAGGATGTGTGAAGAGGAGATTATAACTTGTAAGCAATCTTGAAGTTAGCTTAAATGAGACTGTAGGAAATAGAATGACACAGTGGAGTACTTTTCAAGCCATATGTTTCTTGGAGAATATCAAATTTCAGGTGTCTAGACCCTTTTTCATATTTGAAGTCCCTAAACGAATTAGGTGAACTCTATCAAAGTGACCGAGCTCACTGAAACGTTTTCAAACCGATAGCTCAGATAATCATCCAGTATGTGGTAATAAGTATGCATATTTACCAATAGAGGACTGCTTACCAAACATGTTCATACCATGAATCCCAGCCCAAGACAATTCATGGTTTAAACCCATCTATTTTACTAAGATATGGTAGGCACTGAGATAAATGAACGTTAGGCATTCTAATATGGTTGTGTTCTCAGAGCTGGATGGTTAATGTGCGAATTTTTCTTTCCCTACTAAGCAACATTTTCAGCGCATACTTAAATTTGCTGAAGTGAGCTTTAAGATTTCTCCACAAGTTTATTGATCATCTCTCTTGTTGACCTTGGGCATGATTGGTTGTTGTTGTTGTTTATTTTCACACCGTCTAGGTTACTTCTATTGGAACTGGTTGTTTTTTTTGACTGGAACTTTGATCCTTCATGTGTGAATTTTCCTATTTATTGATTGATAAATTTTGTCTATGTCGATGTGTATATTAGTTGACGATTTACTGGAATGCCAAACTTTTAAAAATCCTCTCGCATTCTGTTGTTTTCTCTGTCTAATATTTGAACGTTGTCCCCCCCAGTCGAATCTATGTCCGTGGTTGTCTGTATGATGTGATATGAAGGAAGGAGTAAATGTCTTATCTTTTGACGGCTAGTTTATATTCATGGATATGAAGACGGAATGCAAGTCCATTTTGGTCAATGTAATATGTTTTTCGCAGTTATCACAACTTATTTTATGGATGATGTTGGTTTTATCTTCTTTCGTTGATGAGTCTTTTGGTTGATATAGAACTGAGTGGAGTGATTTTGTTGGTTTGTATACGACGACAATTCCAAAAGGTTTGAAGTATATCGCAGTGATTTCTGAAGTGTCCTTTATATATGGTAGGTGCTATCCTTGGGGTCTTTGATTCGATAGGTTTGATATCATGTCCATGATATCTTCACCCTCATATCACTATACAGACTATCACGAACATCAATTCGACTCACACATGAAGGGTCAAAGTTCAAGTCAAAGAAACAATCAGTTCCAACACGAGTAACGTAAGGGGTGTGAAAACAAACAAAAACAATCAAAGAGTCACGTCCAAGGTCACCAGGAGAGATGACTAATAAACTCGTGGAGAAATATTAAGGCTCACTTCAACACATTGAAGTATGTGCTGAAGATGTCACTTAGTAGGGTGATGAAAGCTTCGCCAATTATCTATATGGCTCAGACAACACAACCTTATCAAAATCTTCGACCTGAGCTACAGATGTTCTCTATCATTTTTAGGGTATACCATGAAACCTATTATCTCACCATTCAAGAAAATGACACCATTACTAAGAATAAATTTTCAAAAGCTTGAGCTCATATTTATTCTACTTACAAGAGATGGTTTGTCAAGCTTAGATTTGTTTTCACTAGATCGCCCGCTAATTGATATCAGTTAGAGAACCATTGAAAACCAGCACTGGATTATTGGACAGCTGTTTCATCCTAGTTCGGGAACCATTGAGAGTATGCACCCACCGCTAGGATTCGAACCCAGGACGTTCCTGTTACAAAGCAAGCTCGTATTCCATTTATTCAGAAGCCTAAACCACAGGAAAGTTTCCAATATGTTCATGGTATCATCTGATGCATCCTCCTTGTTCACAGGGATGTAAATCATGAAGTTAGCGATATTATTTGTCAGCATTGGGATCTCTCATTTCTGGTGCTGAAATCTAAACTCCTACTTCCACTTTGTACCACATATATACAATTTCAGTTTAACAGCACTCTCTTTCGTTGAATAGACATTTTCATAGTTAACATCCACAGAACATGGCTGAAGCTTGGAATAGTTGAAACAAATTCGTATCATCAATATGTCTATAACACATTTGTAGTATGGGTCAATGAAAGCCATGCCTTCTTCTTACTCGTGATGTTCAGTGACGCATATGCAAATGATGGCTCCGCCATGGAACATGAACATGCTAAGAAGTATCGTCTTCTTGATACCATCATGTAGCACTCATGGAAGATGGTAGTCTGCAGAGACCAGTTTACCGAAGTCCTTGACAGAATTGACAATACTTACCTTTCAGTAGTCATTGTTCAATTATCTATAAAAGAGCACTCAACAAAAGTCTATCTTATAGTGCCAGGAGAGTATGCGCTCACGAACAACTGAATCGGGTCACAGTGGCCAAATGGTGTACAAACTTGCCTTGTACCCGAATGGTGGTTGATTCTAACCCCAATGGGTGTGTACTGCCGATAATTCCCAAAATTGGATGAAACAGCATCTGTTCAGTACTCCCTCATATTCAGTGGTTCTCTAACCGATATTAATCCGTGATCAACTCGTAAAAATAAGGATGTTGTAAAACGTACCCGACTGAGTAGTAAGCTCTGAAAGTGCGCTTAATTGTTGCACAACAAGCAGTGTGTGGCGGCATAGTGAATTAATGCGTCAAAACGTTCAAATTACATTACATTACCATCTTATCCTTCACAATCAATTGTTCTTGCTTTATACAAATGCATAAGTGGGCAGTAAACATATGAAATTGGAACTGAGCAATTGACAGATAATAGAAGTTTTACACTAAAGACAAATAACTTACCAAGTCAATGGAAGACTATTGTTTTAAATTTTATGACTCTTGTAAATAACAAAATATGAGCATACAAATTGAGAAATGTAGGCGTAAGTGAATGACACTTGTAAAATGAAGAGAACAGCAATAATAGACAAATAATAAAGTTATGTGATGCGTAAAACAGAGTATTCATTCATGCGTAAATTACATTGTCGTTGAATATTTTCCACTTGAGACAGATAATTGGCGACGCTACGTTTTTCTTTATTTATTTGTGAAAATCCTTCACTCTTAATTAATTTGTTAGAAATAAGACAGAAAAAATGAATTTGGTCATAAAATTGTAAGATAGACAGATTATTAGAATTTTTATTCTTTTTAGGGTTTTGGATGGGAAATTTCAGTTTTAGAGGTACATAACCATCTCACCATAGTTATACCATTTACTTCGTATAAGTCACAGAGACATTTTCAGCTTGTCATTTTGTCACTTGAGAGGTGTTTGGCTGGTGTACCAGAATACTCAATTATCTTTTCAGAATATGTTGTATCCATCTAAGGACTTGGTGCATTATGGAAACTGACAGGTGCGCGCCACACAAAAGTAATAAAACATCAATGTTCAAAATGAATAGAGAGAGAGAGAGAATGAATCCAAGATGTCGTGCAGAATTCAAGTTAACAAATCTTTCAAGATTGTGGTTCATCATGCATCACTCTATGTTGCTTTCAGAAAGAGGCAACAAAGAAGGAAATCAATTGCAGCAATTTGACTGTTGATTGCATTTCTTCGCCATCTATTCGAAGCACAAAACTAGACTGACCACTATTTCGTATTCTCTACCCAGTCGTAAGGTTAGTGAACAGCAGCTGGTATGTTAGCCCAATTGGGATAACATTTATATCAGATATTCAAATCACTACAGCTGGTGTTTCAAGATGGGTACATTAAGTGACTGGTAACCTTCGCCGTGAACAGAACACACATTGCTAGAATCTCAGGATTACTTATATGGTGATGGACTCAGACGTAATCGATTCCACGTAGATGGCGAAGATAGAACACACAGAGTCGCGTTATCTAGTAGACAACACCATCTTTCACTGTGGATTGCAGGTATATTCAGCCGAGACGAGCCCTAAACACAACGAAATGCACATCCTGGATTCCACTGCTATTTTCAATTCACCATGCGCAGACATCATCGATGGCGCAGCGTCAGTGGCACAGCGGTTAGGACGCTCGCCGACCATGCACATGATCAGGGGTTCGATCCCCAGCCGACGCGCCCCTTTACCTCACTAAACCAGAAGTAATGCTAGTAAAGAGGAAAGGTTGAGCATGAGGCTAGCAACTCCATCCTGTAAAAATAAACACTGCTACAGAAACTTCAAGCCGATAGCTTGAAGCCGCCTATGTTCCACTGGGGAACGTGAAGGAGAAATTATTATTATTACTATTTGAGACATCGTCGAAGCATCTGCATAAAAAGGCGACATGTCAGCCTTAGACCGAGCACTTTAGTCCAATCAATCGACGGGAAAACCTAAAACTGTAATTAAATATTCAACTCTTAGTTAGTAAATAGTGGAACTGTGAATTTTTAGACTGAATACTTGGCTTTCAGTGAATAGATCTGCTATTCTAGTTTACTTTTAGTCAATAACGACATCAAAACAGCCTTCAAGAATATCTGTAATATCTGTGTGCAGGCGTACAGACTGCAACGCCTTAAGGCGAGTGGTTTTTAGTCATAATAAGTAACTTGATAGGATATTGTGATATGTTTGAATTGAGATAGAATTTTAAGATAATTTATTATCCTTTTCTGATCGGACTAATATCTTATCCTCTTTGAATGATAAGATAAATGCATCTCCTGACAATATTTCTTGTTATCAGTTAGGGATCATTTTTATTAACCTAGATTTCGACTTTACTTTTATCATAGGGCCTATATTTTTATTAACAAGGTAAATTTGGTCTATGATAAGGTGCTTTTTAACTGCTAATTCGCCTCATTATCAGGCTACTAAACATCCTCTGGTATTTGTGACACTTCCTCTGTTTAAAATTTTTAAATTTTCCTAGTCTAGTTAGTATCCGTTATCATCTACATGTATCCATATGACAGAATACACATCACCATAATCTAATCTAGTATTCCTTATCTAAGTGTATTACCAAGAGTGGTGTTAATTATTTAAGTTAATAATCTCCGTTGATACATAAAAACAAAGAATTCAGTGAAGAAAATTCTGTTTGCAATGATTTCATTTTCATAGCTGGTGCGTCGTTGTGACAGCGGAAAGATGCGCGCCGACCACCCCTTTCATGTGGTTCAGGGTTCGATCCCCGTCCATTGGACCCATTCCTTTACCTTGCTTGCTAAGCCGATTATAAGACTGGCAAAGAAGGAAGGTCAGGCATGAGGCTACCAGCCTCATCTTTTTTCTTAAAATAAATACCACTACTACGGAAACTTCAAGCCTCTAGCTTGAAGGTGCCCTGTGTTCCACTGGGAACGTAATGGAAATCAAAAAACAAAAAAAAACAATCATATATATATATATATATATGAATTTCAATAGAATCTCCCTCACCTTCCAATGTTCATCCTGATATTATTACAAGACATTCACATTCAACTATCCATCTAACAGAAGGTAACTCCATCATACTTATTCCACTTCTCATATGCATTGTTACTATCCTCTTTTGTCAGTAGTGGCAGAAGAATAAGAAGAAATGTGGTTATTGTTCAGCTAAGAAGAGCCTCTCTTCAGTCCCTGAGTGTTGATTGTCTTTTTCCTTGTAAACATCTATCTAATTAACACTTCATCAACACATCAATATAAGACATTAAAAGGATGATGGTTAGTTAATTAATCAAGAAGACCAAGGCTACAAAATCAACCTGTAACCATTTCTGTTATTTTTCTACTCTGTATGCCCCTTTTCAATTTCTCTGTCTCTCTTTTGTCAATAATTTTCGTCAATTAAGCAACTTGACAGAATTTACCATTCATTGTTATTAGAGCTTATTGTATACAACATTGTATTATAGTTTAAAAAAATATCACCTGATTAGAACTTTTGCGATTTTAAGATGTGTTGAACCAATTCTATGTGTTTTCATTGTTGATATGATTAGCCTGGTTCACCATTGTGATCACCATTCTGACATGCTGATATTGATGAATTATAGCTGATTATCTCATTGACAGTTGTTGTTTCGTAAATAATGTATTGTATATAAGAATAAAGATATATATATATATATCGTAATGGCGTAATTGTTTTCACTGAGTAGGACAGTGCAATCGTGAAATTTTAAATTTTCCTGCGCTGAAATATGTTTTCAAAAGTGAATTCCCGATTTAACCAGTTTTCGTCGTTCAGCACACTCTCGACTTGTAAATTACTATTGGATTTCCACTCAGTCACCTCATATGTGATGCCATCTGCAGGTCTCCTCCGTATGTGTAAAACTTTCCTTTACTATTTTCTGTGTTTTCTTTGAGTCACAGGTCTTCCACTGGTTAGTTTCTTTTCATATTTCACCGTTGTTTTTTTTATTTCCAGCAACTGCCTATGATCTCCAATGTGGTACCAGTGAAAGCAGATGTTGATGACACACTCAAAAGTGGAGGCGATTCAGTTAATATATGAACTGGAATTTCAGGAAGGGGAGCTTCTAATGTTAGATCGCAGCGTAAAACGGAAGAAGATGGGAAGTTAAACACTAGTGTTTACAAGAAACAAACACATTCAAACAGATATTTGGATTTCCGATCATTCCCCCCATCCTATGTCAGTAAAAATAGGATTGGTGAAATGTTTAAATGACAGAGCCCAAAAACTAAGTAGTACCAAGGTAAATCTAAGACAGGAAGTGATATACCTGATATACTTGACAGTTAATAACTACCCTGGTAAATTAGTCAGGAAATATGTAAGGAAATTTAAAAAGAAAATAAATAATGAAAGTAGCGATGGTGATAATAATAATAATGACGACATGCAAGTCAAATGCGCGCAAAACAACATCGACAATAAGGAATCTCAATCATCAGTAGTAATTCCATACAAGGAAGGAACCTCGGAAACCTTAGGCAGGACTCTTAACAAGACAGGAATAAAAGTGGTATTCAAACCTACAAACTTAATTAGAAACAAGCTTTGTCGACTAAAGGATCCTGTGGAGCCTTTAAAACAAAACAATTTAGTTTATCTAATAGCCTGTTGGAATGATTGTAAGATCAATTACATAGGTGAAACTAGTAGAACAGAGGCACTCAGACATAAAAACCTTGAAAAATCTGGGTTAGTTGACCCAAATAGGATAAGGAATCTAGTAAATATTTAAGCTATACAAATCACTGCATGCAAGTACACACAACAATACAATAGGATGGATGGGATAAGATGATAGTTTGAGAATCTAATACACAAAATGGATGGAGAGATTGATAACAGAAGCTTTGTTTATCGAATTAACTGCACACATGTGTAACTGGTATGTGGTGAGAGCAGGCTGCTAGCCAATTGGTAGACATTAATCTACGCCAGTGTCTAGGTCACTAATATGGGCCCTGAGAAAATATGAGCTAGGCTGATCCAACAACCAATCACAGAAAACTTAACGTGGGCAAATATGATTAGCAGATAGATGGCTCGACTTTTCGATGGTTACCCGAAACAACAAATCAGAAGCCTACGTTTCTCTGCTTAACTTCTGAGAAACAACCAATCAGAAGACTGAGTTTGTCTACCTGAATAAGCTATAATTATGTATGTAAAATATATATAAATACGTGTCGATTTCCGTAATAAAACGCTCTGTTACCGGCCCTTGTCTTCAGTTGTTACAGTATGATTCAACACCTATCTTAGATATCTGAAAAATTCTACTAACCCTACGACAATTAGGAAAAGACAAAGTGAACTATAAAATTCAAGTTTCAAAGTCGTGTGGCATGATTATGAACAATAAATTTTGTTCGAAGCCTTCTCATCCTATAAATAATAATAATAAAAATACTGTTACACTTACTATGTGATTCATCTGAAAAACAAACAAATATGGAATTACATGTATCCGTGTTAGTAGTTATACTTTGAGAACAGAAAGAAGGGCAAACTTTCAATTTTTGGAGCATGTTACAAAAAGCCTAATTTTCTAGGGAACATTTTTCAAAGCGCGAGCTTTATTTGAATGCATGGAGGATTTAATCATGAGCTGACATCAGTTAGAGAACTACTGGAAAACCTTGAAGTACTGGACAGCCGTTTCGTCCTAGTTCGGGACTCTTCATCAGTACGCACCCACTGCCATGGTTCGAACCCAGGACCTTCTGGTTACAAGGCGAGCTCGTTGACCATTGAGCCACTGGGACCCGATCCAATGGTCCTTGAATTCTAACTTCTGCCAATTCACGATATGGCGCGACCACTTCGCAATGTCTTCTTCGATGAGTTACTGCCTCATCTTCGACCTGCTGTACCCTACTGGTCACGGCTTCCCACTAGAACCCCAGGTTAACTGCCTGAATAGGGCCAGTCACTAGTGAGCATCAGATTAATTTTCAAGTATTGGTTTTGTAGGGATTTTGTTTGACTGCATGGAGGATTTAATCATGAGCTGACATCAGTTAGAGAACCACTGGAAAACCTGGGAGTATTGGACAGCTGTTTCATCCTAGTTTGGGACTCTTCAGCAGTACGTACCCACCGGGATTCGAACCCAGGACCTTCTGATTACAAGGCGAGCTCGTAGACCAATGAGCCACTGGGACCCGAATTATTTATTTTTTATTAATCGATTTAACTACAAAAACATGTGATAGGAATGATTCAACATCTGTCCACCTCGGCATCTGGAAAATTCTACCACCCCCACGACAAATAGGAGAAAACAAAGAAAACTATGAAATTGAATTTTCTAAGATGTGTGATTATAACTGATGTGATTACGAATCTTTGTCATCCAGCAAATAATACTGTTTCCCTCATTGTGTGATATATCTAATGAACAAATTAATACGTAATTACATACTACTACAGTGCCAATGTTTCACACATGTAATAATGATGTTGATGACAGTTCTCAGTAGACTGTTGCGATTGTTTCAAGCGACTCAATAAAAACAATCACTGATTCAAAATAAGTGATGATTTCTCTTGCTTCTCTGACCTGGACTAGCTTTGAAATCTTCAAATATCTCCCACTGACAGTGATTTATGTTTGTTTATATTGTTGATGTTTGTCGGGTAATCTTCATCAACCTTGTCTTTTATGTGTTAACTTCAAGTGCTGTCGTCTCTGCTTCTTCTGTCAACTTGTTTGTTTCGCCTTGTAGATCCTCCAGTTGGTGTGACGATAAACACGAATACTCCACGAAGTTCTAGTTTCTTCTTTTCATACCAACAGATAGCCGTCTTTTAAGCTTTCGCGCAAAACCTCATCTCATGTTTCATTCTAACACAATTAGGACACAAAAATAAGGAGATTTCGAGGTATTATTCATCGGTTAAGAAACAGACGTTAAAACTAAAATTCTGATGAATACTGTTTTGTTGAGAGACAGTATCCTTTAAAAATTGTAAACTGGTGTAAAAGTCATTCAGTTTTGAAACCTACAACCTATTCTATATCTAAGAAAGGGGTTTCCAATAAATTATTGCACAATGAGGAAATAAATAGTACCATTTCCAGACAGAGGCTAATCACGGACCTATAATGCATCTTCTCTTACAATTACTTGAAAGGCCAAAAATATGCTTTTCCGCTAACCTTAAAAGAGCACAAGTGATTATGTCACATCCCACACTATTTAACAATTTTCTTGTGTGTGTGTGTGTGTGGACATACATTAATAGGAAGGAGTAATCTTGCTTTTCATTTGAGGGTGGAGGGCATATTCTAAAATGGTTTGAAAATCAAACTAACTGTGGAGAATCGATAGACACAGGTGGAAGACTTTCAACTCCGTTAATATTATTATTATTGTTCTCTTGAGTTCCTAGTGAAACATAGGGCTTCAACTGCACGTCTCCACTTGCTTCTGTCTTCTGCTGTACTTTCCACCTGCGTCCATACTCCTTCAACTCCCCTTCACACGATCTGTTCCATGTCACCCTTGCATTGACGTCCCTCTCGAGCAATTGCCTGACGCACGATGTCACCCAGCGGTCTCCTCAGCGAATGTCCAATGTGCCATATCCACTTTCTCCTGCATATTTGTTGGGCATTTGGTTCTTTTTTTCGTTTATTTGTTCCCATAGTTTCTTGTTGGTGATTCTTTCCGGCCCGGTCATCTTATTTTTTTTATTACAGCTTTATTCCACACCATATTTCTGGTATACGTATGAAATTTTCACTATGTGATATTGGTAGCTCAAATTTTGCAAGTCGACCATAGATATCAGGTGTTCGTCGGCGGGGGCTCGAACCCTGGACCATATGCATAGTCAGCGAGAGTTCTAACCACTGTGCCACCGGCCCGGCCATCTGATCTTCAGTATAGAGCAAAGACAGTTGTTGATAGAGGTCTGAATTAGCCTTTTGGAAATATTCTTTGTGACCAGATCTGGCTAACTTGATGTTTGTAGTGAAAATCCAACGGAATTTTGTTGTTGACGCTAAGTGACGAAGATTTACCGATTGGTTTCAGGTTAACTTCGTTTATAGCTTAACATCAAATCGGTATGAACCATAAGATTGATGTCAAAACAGCTTTTATAGCAATTTTAAAAAAATACTTTCAGGGGCGCTTACTGAAATGCTCTTAACCCTTATTTTGGTAACGCTTATCCGATTAGACAGCTAAACGTAGTGTTAATTATTCGAATTATTCCTAAATAGTTTTTGTTGCCTTGTGTATCCTAACTGACTTTCATTTTTCATATAACTTGACTTTCAAGATTTTGGTTTGTGAGGATTAGATTTGTTTATACCAGTTCAACCATGGATTGATACCAGTTAGAGAATCATTGAAAGTTAGCACTGGAATGCTGGACAGCTGTGCCATCTTAGTTTGGGAACCATCAGCAGTATGCATCCACAGGCAACCAACCATCTTCTGGTTACAAGGCAAGCTTGTAAACCATTCAGCCACTGAGACACAATTCAGTGGCCACCACATGACTTCTAACCTCTACCATTTCGTGATTTGGCGCGACTGGGACCAATCAATGCCATCGGTGGGAAATCCATCCTAACCCCCGTCTGGATGGACCTTACTGTTTACGGTTTCTTACCTGAACTCAAGAAAACTCAATCCTGTAGCTAGTCTCTAGCGAGCATCAGAATAAGTTTCAAGGGCTTTGTTTGCGAGGATTAGATTTGTTTGAACGCGGATTGTCCTGGATTCGAGAACCAGCTGGTGCGTACAGCTGATGGTTCTCAAACTGGGATGAAATAGCTGTCCAGTACTCTTTGGTGTTTATTGGTTCTCTAACTGGTGTCAATCTGTAGTCAAACTCGTATAAATATTTTGACTTGACAAAAAGATTTGCTGAGCATTTACATCATAATTTTTAAGATAATCTCCGTCCTCTAACAGAACCATTGAAAATGTAGAAAAAAATAGTTTGATGATATTTGCAAAACTATTTCGACATAAAATTTATTTCGTTTACATTAGTTTTGTATACACCCACTTCCTAGGATCAGAATTTCCGGATATTAGGATAAAAGCTACACTTTATCTTATGTGTGATGATGACACTTCAAAGTCCGACAGACTTAGATAGCCTGAGTGAGACTGGAACCAGTTCCTCACCGTCTCTATATCGATTTCTTTACCCACTTTATAAAACTAGTTTTGATCACGCATTCATCAAAAGCATGAAAAATTATTATTCTGTGATTCACTAAATTGAATTTCTTCCTGAGTGTTGAACCTAAACCTGCCACGTTGACACACTAATTTGAAAATCTGTGTAGAGCTCAATAACGCATATCATTATGTGGAAGACTACTTATCCATGTAGATACATATATGCCTAAAGCGAATCACGTCATCAATTCCAATACTCTGTAAGCCTAACTGATGTCTACAGAAGGATTTTGTGGTCAACCTTGCACTGCTTGAATAATTTGTTGTTTTAGGAGCTGTAAAATCATATTTAAACTTTAGAAACAAATCATCAAACAAGTAAGATTCTTCCTAGAGTATGTGTTACATAATGTGAGGTATAATGTAGTAGGTGAGGCTTCAATGGAGATTAGAAAGAGAAGAATTTGGAAAAACGTATTGGAAAGAAAAAAGAGTACTTATATAAAACCCCTGTAATTATTGTCTAAAACATTTGTCATCACTATAAACAATAAAATGAGACAAGATTATGGTTAGAACCTTACTCTGATGACGGTCAGGCCTGTGATTATGTGCAGTACTTTTGAATGCAGTGGTTCTGATTTCACCTCACGAATAGTCAGTGATCCGTTGATGTATAAATGGCATATTCGAAGTCTTTTTTATGCGGTATTGAGGAGGCACTGTGTAACACTGTGAAACTTCAAAGCGGGTGTGCTCGATTTCTAGAAATAACGAATTGTTCTAGAGTAAAACTTCTGGTATTCTTTTTTCCCCTGTGGTGAACTGGACAGTCTTTCGAAATACGTTTATGAACTTGAAATGGTGTACGACTGATCTACATTTCTACACAAGAACTCGTAGACTGATAAAAATAAATTGCAGCGGTCAAGTATAGTGTCTCACCCGTTACTCATAACTGGTCTTACTGTCTGCTGGAAAATTTGATTCATAAGATGGCTGCTTGAAGTGTATTTATGGGACACAGAGAAAAGCGGTCTCCTAAAGTGTCTGCCTCAGTGTCACTGTTGGAGTCTAGGTTCATTAATAAAAAGGATTTTCAGGAAAAGTATAACTTATATTGGTCACTCTCCTGTTTCTAGATGGATAACTGCTTTCGAAGATGGCATCACCTAGAGATTTCAATTTTTAGTCTCTGACGGATCTTTCGAACAGCGTGAAGTTAACATTAAACATGACTTTATTATTTCTACAATCTTGCTTAAACACTATTCATCTTATTATTAATATTATATCCTTTAATTCCTAGAGGAACATAGGGCTTCAGCGGCGCGTCTCCATTGCCTTCGGTTTTCTGCCAACTATTTCACCCCGCTCCAAGTCTGTCCACATGCTTTCATCTCCTCTTCACATGACCTCCTCCAAGTCACCCTTGCATTGACGACCAACTCTCCGCTTCCCATTTGAACGGGTTCCACTCGAACGATGGCTTGTCTAGTGATGTCACTTGATGGTTTCCTCAGCGTATAGCCGATCCATCTCGATTTCTTCCTGCATATTTGTTTCACATTAGGTTCCTGCTGAGTTGGTTCGCCTCCAAAGATCCCTATTGCTAACCTTTCTGGCCGACCATCTGATCTTGAGTATTTAGCGAAGACAACTGTTAATGAAGGTCAGTAGGTTTTTCGAGATGCTCTGTATGACGCTCCAAGTCTCTGATCCGTATAGTAACTAGCGCTGACTGACTTCACACTGGAGTTGAAAATCCGGATCCTATTTTTGATGCTGAGTGGTGAGTGTTAACCTCCAAACAGACCTAGGAGTGATAAAAGCTTAACTTGCTTTTCCGATTCTGGCTTTGTTATCCTCGTCACTTCCATCGGCTTGTAGTTGAAACGATGCTTCCCAGGTGGGTGGGTAAAGGAGGTCGTTTCTTTCAGATTCCCCCCCCCCATTTATGAAGGCTGATTGTTGTCTGTTGTTGTTGCTGTTTATGTTGGCCAGGAATCTTCATCTCCTCTGTTTTATCTATGTTCACTTATAGTCCTATCTTAGATGCTTCTTCTGTCAGCTTGTTGCTTTACACTTGCATATCTTCCAGTTTGTGGGAAATCATCTTAATTCCTCTTTTTCTAACACATTTTACCATCAGTTATATAATTCATTATACAGTAATCTTGTTTTCTAGTTCATAATTCATTTCTTCTCCAATAATTCACGTGCCTGTCATACGTTTGACAATCCTCTCTGTCAGTAGCATTAATCCTAGTCACACTTTGTCATTACTATTTTGAAATGTTATTGTGTTTTGTCTGAACTGAAGTCACATTACGATGATTTGTTAGCAATAATAACAACTTATCTCACTGTCTATATTGATGAATCAGGTCACAACAAAAAAACGATGACAGTGTCTCTGTTCAGATGTGAAAAAAACATACATCGTGTTTTTACTGTACTTTTGAACCTCACTTCAAATTACCTGCGATTTTGACAATGACACTTTAAATTTCAAATAGATGTTCCTTCCAATGGAAGACTGAAATGGAGAACATGATTGATTAAACCAAATTGGTCGGCCTCAGGTTGACATGTCGGCTCCTTGTGGAAATGTTTCAGCGGTGTCGGATTCATTTAACTTGATTTTAATTGGTGAATGGTGCTTATTCGTGGATGGAATTCAGGATATGAATTTCCTTCTGTTGGGGACTAATCGTCATTTTGATGTATCTGCATTCACCAGTGAGTGATGGGTTCCTCTCTGTGGCTGAAATGCAGCCTTATTGAATTAAAATAATAAGAATTCGTACCCGTTTCAGAATAGCTGACGACTCTGGTGGCACTAAGAGGTCTAGTGGATAACTTTTAACGTTTAAAACTAAGTTTACTTAGTCCCAGGTTCAGTGGGAACATAATTACTCATTGCCACACCAGGTGGCACGACTTCGAGTCCTGCAGGAGATGACGACAAAACCTATATCCTTGGGATGTATGGCAAGTGCATCTAACCGTCGATCTGCATAGTGAACTCTGACTTCGCACATGAGTTTCATCACTACCATGTGATCCGGGTTTAAGTAGAGACCGAATTTTGTTAATGACGATTATAAGTTGATCACTAAACAAAGGGATTTCTCACAATTAAATCACAATTTAGTCTGATTCTATACTCTTGAAGTGTTAGTCGGAGTTAAACAGCGTCAGACCGGTTTTATGCTTACTGCCAAGTCGCTTGATATACACTCAAGATATACCTCATATATAAGCGATTCTCAATAGCAATAGGTTCTGTGACAATAAGTTTTTGCCTACTGCTTACACGGTAGTTTTTTTGGCTTTGCATACTGGGTTACAGTAGATTTTTGTTCTCAATGGTATACAACAGTGAATATGACCATTGAAACCAAAATACCCTTGGTGTATGAGGGTTATTTTCAAATAATAGAAGACCTACTGCTCAAGTTATGTACACTCAAGTCTGATTATGAAAGTGGCGTCAGCTAGAGATCTGTTTCATCCCAGTTAGAGACTCTACATCCGTCTCAAGTCAGATAACAACAGATTGACATCAATACCTGAAAATGATGAATTTAATGCTCTGAACATTAGAGTCCATCAAGTTGGGTTTACGGCCCACGACGCTGGCCGGAGGTCACTTAATATTTGAAAAACTACTCAGTCAAACCTATGATGCCACATTATCGTCTGACAAGGTTTTCCAATGCTTCAAATCTACTATTACGGACTATTGCAATCAATACCTTAATGCTAGACCAAAAATGCGAAGTCTTCTGACTAATCATCACAAAGAAGAACTTAAACTGTTGACACATAACAACGATATACTATTAACACGCCCTGACAACGGTGCAGGTGTTGTTATTATGGATCGTAAAGATTATATCGATAAAATGTCATACCTACTTTCAGACAGGAGTAAATTCTCAAAACCAAACAAGAAAAACAAGACGGAATTAAATGAGAAACAACTTACCGAAACTTTAGAGAGAATGACGAACAACCATCTCGCTCGTCAAGAATTATACGAAAAGATCAGACCAACGGGATCTCTAAAAGCAAGACTGTATGGTCTACCGAAAATACACAAAGCTGGCCTTCCAATTCACCCTATCTTGGATATGTCTGGATCGCCCTATCACCCAGTAGCTGGATGGTTAGCTGAAATCCTCGAACCTGTTAGGGGGAAACTATCTAATCATTCCCTTTGGTAAACCTTCCAATCTGTTTAATGTATACAGGACATAAATGCGTTGAATAAACATATGTTGTCTTTGGATGTAGAATCGCTATTTACGAACGTTCCACTGACAGAGACCATATGTTTTATGTGCGAATATATTGAAGACAACAAATTTAATATAAGGATACCCACTACAGATCCTAAAGAACTACTTTTTAGATGTACAGTTTACTTTCAATGAAACAATCTACAGACAGAAGGATGTTAATGCGATAGGTTCTCCCTTGGATCCTCTCCTTGCAGAATGTTTTATGTCCAGTCTCGAGAATGGTCCCCTGAAGTCTATAATCCAAAGCTTTCAAATGTATAAAAGGTATGTAGATGACACCTTTATTATTTGTAATAGTGGTTGTCACTTGAATAATATATTAAATGTATTTAATGAGTGCCATCCTGCGATAAAATTCACACTCGAAATGGAGAACGAGTCTAGCATTCATTTCCTCGATGTGAACTTATCAAGAAGGGCCGATGGAACTCTGAAGAGATTGATTTATTGTGAGCTGCCATGGAATGGTTAATTGACAATTTTCTACAGCTGGGTACCCGTTGGTCGAAAACGAAACCTGATCCGGTCGCTTGCCACTCGTATTCGGTGCATATGTAGCCCTGATACTGAGTTATACCTTTCGAGGAAAATCCTAATGGAAAATGGATTTCCACCACGTTTTGTAGATAAGAATATACATTCAAAGCCTACAAAACGTAACATATCAACCGTTCCTAGGAAAATACTTTACGTGAACTTGGAATTCAAAAGAGACTTAGCTTCCGATATCATGAAATGAAGGATATCACAGTCCCTGAAAAGAACATTCCCTGCTGCATCTGTTAGAATAGCCTTTACTAGTCGACCATTACTGTTCAACAGCCTCCTGAAGGACAAGATCCCGCTATTAACCAACTCTATGTGTGTCTGTCAATTCACCTGCTCTTGTGGAGCTAGGTATATCGGTCGTTCGATACGAGTTTTGCATGGCTACGAAAAGGTGAAAGTGGAGCAATAAGAAGCGCGATCATTGAACATCTGGTTGATAATGATCACCCTGTATCTATATCTTCCGCCTTTAAAGTCATCTACAAGGTAAAGAGTAATTTACCCAAATCATTACGTTCCAGAATCATCTGTATTTCTGAGGCCATCTTTGGCTATCGAAACAGAAAAGCCAGATCTCTGTGTACAGAAAACAGTTCGTTCAACCCTTCCAACTTTCATGGTCTTAATCCCTCGTCTATGCTAAAGTATGGTAATCCCCAATCATATTTTAGCTGTACCAATTATTCATTTTTTTCATTTTGTCTATTCAATTTGTATACGCTTCCTTATTAAGTCAATTGTTACTATTAATACTCTCACTTTGAACTGTCCCCGGTATTGCTTCACTTGTTCCACTTGTCATTCTATATCGATTCTTTTTCACAACGACAAATTCTATGCTATCACATTTCACACAATATTACGTAACGTTTTTATTTTATTCGATTTATCTACTAATCCTATAATTGCACACCCTTTTTCAAGTTTTATCCATTCCATAAATTATTTCTTTTATATATGACATTAATTTGCTTTGCCACTTGACATTTAACTATGATTATAATCAGAAACATTTTAATTTTCATTGCACTTCATATTATTATTAATATTTTATGCATTCACACCACAGATTCAATTCCCTCACCGGATATAACTTCTTAAAAAACTATGTATATATACGTTTGTACAGCTTGATGATAAATTCGTTGTTGAAAAGTGTTTCTTCGCTGAATCACTTGTTTTGATTTTCTATATGCTACAATGGGAATTTTCCATGACTTAATATTCTCTCAAAAGTTAGAATCAATAATGTTTTGGATTCGATTCCAGTGGCTGAATGAAATATTCTGGGTTCGACACTCCCTTTGCGTGTGGACTGTTGAACAAACCTAGACTAAGACGAAATGCGCTTCCAGTACTCCATGGTAGTCTATTGATTAAACGAATAACGGTTTAATAATAATAATAATAATAATCACTTTATTCCACAACAATAACAATTTACAGTATGGAATTTTCAGCGTTTCTTTTGCATATTGCAATGGTTTAGCTCTGTTTATAATTATATAAATGTATAAAATGTTAAAATATTGATAGTTAATAGGAAAAAAAATAAAACCCCAACAAAAGCACACCATTTCTAGGTCATAGTGAATTGAATTCCTTACAGTATTAGATCTTAGTAGAAACTGGGACCTAAGGCTATAAATAAATCAGTAAAATTAGATCGAAGTGATGCATTATAATGAAATGACTTTCGAGTAAAATTAAATTTAGAAAGGTATATATATATATGTATATGAATTAAAAATAGGAAATGAATCGACCTAAATCACTGCTGTTAATCCTCTCTGTTTGACCTAGCTGCCAATAGAAATATCATGTACTGTTGCGTAAAATACTAATGTCACTACTGACGACTAACCATCATCCATTCCCTATATCTAACATATACCTCAGGTGTATGAAATATTTTAAAATATAAGGTAGCAAGCATTAGCCCACAATAGACTCCTCTTAGTGACCTAATATATATCAGCTATCTGCTGATGACCTCAAATACCGCTAACAAATAACTCATGCATAATCGCTAGTAAAACAATTTTTTTTTATTAGGGTTTAGCAACGAGAAAACATCGATCAAAGACAAATAAAACAACCCCTGAAAAGTGGACACATATATTTCGTACCAGTTTGAGACTCTTCAACTGTGTAGACTCTCAACATTCCCAGGAGGGTAGCAGCAAAGCTTTTCGGATTAAGAGGCCAAGTTCGCTGTGTTTCCAGCCGCATTGATTCATGAATAATCTCCACCGAGACATTATTAAAACAAAATACTTAGCTCAGCGAAAAGTCTCTTTTCGCCAGTATATTCATTTTCTTAGCTGTACAATCACAAATATACATGGGTTATTTTGTATGTATGTGTACATTAACTTTTTCAAACTAAAGTACGATTGGTCATGGTTATTTTAACGCAAAGGGGTGGTGAGAGTTAGTGCGTTTTTCGTGAAGTTACATAATACAAAAGTAGTTAAGAAAATTGGGTAATAATGAAAATAGGATACTAACAAAGGTGATGAGTTGTCCCAAACAGCTGTTAAAAAGTTGATTGAGTTGTACTCAGGTTACACATAGAAACAAACTAGAGAGCATGAAATCACGTAATAGTTCTAAATGAATACAAGAATTATAAGCAATTAAAGAACAGGCAAAGAAAAAAAGTTAAGTCATCAAAATCAACAAAGTTGTTACCATGACATCATAAGTGTTTGAGTAATTCTCTCTTCTAGGCACAGTTCCGGATTTTTCGATGTGAATGGCCAGAGCATTAGCGATACAAAGAAGACGAAACTGTACTGCCTTTAGTAGGTTATCCTTGACTCTGTAGATTACTTTGAAGGAGGCGTTTGTTGCAATAGGATGATCAGTTTTAACTAGCTGTTCAGCTATCGCACTCCTTATTGCACTACTATTGCCTTTTCACAACCATGCTGGCTGGATAGTGTTCTTGAATCCTCTTGGACAGGGTGCACTTCGAACAACCAATCTACCTGGCTCCACAGCAACAGGTGAACTGATATATGCACATAGAAGTGGTCAAATGCGCGATCTTATCATTGAGGCTTTCGCAGATTAGTCAGTGAGCGACTGGAGAATACTATTTTTAACGTTGCTGCAAAGAATGTTCTTCTTAGAGATGATGCTATCCTTCTCTTGAGAATATCGCTTGTTAAATCTCCTTTGAAATCCAGTTTATGTAGAGGTGATTTTTGGCGCGAATGAAGCTTCATTTCTCCGAGTTCTTGGTTTGATAATTTTACTAATAAGTCTTGGTAGCTATACATTTTGGATGAAGATTTCCATCAAAAGATCTGTTCTTGTTTCTAGACCATCGAGAGTACTGACATATATTTAATGCTAGCGGCGAGGGATATAAATCAAATCGCACCTTTGTTGAATGTGTACCCTGCTAAAGAAGCTGATTAATAGGTCGTTTCAAGCAGCTTTTCGATTGATTGGGTTTTTTTAAAGTCCCATCAGTTATTCTTGTTAGTTTCAAATCAAGAAAGGGAATTTTCGATTCTTTTACCGTTTTAAGAGTGAATTATATTGCTGTATGGCTACAGTTAAATATCTTCAGCAGTAGATTGAGGTCATCACTGCGTCTTTTTTACAAATAATGAATATGTCATCTACGTATCTTTTAAAAGGTGGTAAACTCTCGATGCTTGTCTTTAATGGACTTTTATTGAGGCTTGATACGATGTAATCTGATAGCAGTGGACCCAACAAAATCCCATTGCAGTACCATCTGTTTGTTTATAGATGCTGCCTTTGAAAGTAAACTGTACGTTGAGATTTTGATAACTCTTCAACCTTCTGTCACTTCGCGATATACCTCTGTCATTAACCAACTCTTTGGATAAGCGTTCACTTCGCCGTTGTATGATTGGACCAGTTAACCAAAACGCCTCAGTCTTGAATTTGTACTGCGAAGATTTTGCTAATAGGGTGCACTACTGTAGACTCCCATGCTGAATCGAAATAGCTATTTAGTGCTCTGTGGCTCCTGGTGATCTATAACTGGTGTTAGTTAGTAACTAGATCTACCCTGACATCACATCAAATAAATACGAAATGCAATCACCTAAAACGTAAGAATATTCTTGTAGAAAATATTTTTGTGCTCATTTGAAGTATACTTGGGGATACGTATTTTCCGTCTTCTCCGAACACATAACGAGGCGAGCATTTCTACGAAATGTCATGGAACCATCCTGCTGTAAGCCACATCATCCAAGGGAGTCTTAAAATCTGCTCTGGATTGTTAAATTATATATAACCTTTGACAACTATTTGACTGTGCAACAATCTGAAAGCAGCTGAAAACAATCATTATTCTTATTTAAAAGCTACATGGTGATGTTACAAGTCAAGTGTTTTACAACGGAAAGCTCAGTGGGGTTGTTAGTGAGAGTAAAAAGAATCGACATCAACTATCACCGATGATTTTCTTGTTTACGTTGGCTAATTCATGTGAAAGAAAGTTGTGGAACATTCCAACTGCCGCTGTAACCTCCTGCACATTTTCATCATGTTGGATATCTTACCTGTTTGCACGCATCCTGTCTGTGGGGTGATTGTCACTTCAAAGCATTTACCTGGAACAGGGAGCTGATATGATAAGCAGTTGTGATATTCATGATATTTCACTTGGGATGCCGACAGGACCTAGGCTGGTAAATCTCTTCACAATACTCGTATTTATGTCTAATACTGTTTACATGGGTTTTACTTAAATACTGTCAGGTTTTGAATTACTAGCAAGCTGAAGGCGGATACTGTGTTAAAGGATGCGATGAGCGTGATGTGCATGCCGCTGGATGCATCAGCATTTATTTTCATTCGAATGTGGCTCCTGGACGTGAGCAAGACGGTCTTTTTTCAAAGGTTGGTTGATTGCTGATATTGCTCTCCAGTGTCTTTTAGGGTCATTTGACGGTCTTAGTAAGGCCTGTTCAACAGTCGTGTTCTTATGCATGTAAACTGGAAGACTAAAGACCAAAAAGAAGATAAGGACTTTGAATCGGCCTTCTGTCACAGACTTTAACTTGAATCGCTCACATTTGAAGTCGGCAATATCTAGCTGAGTGTGAATAACAACGCTTTTGTTCTACATCAGTTTCATGCAAGTAGTCACATATGCTGAACAATGATTTATGGTCACTGAACTGCTGAGGAGGTGTCTGGAAGGTTTCATTGAAGGTTCTATCACTGTGAGTCTGAGCAGGGATTAGGTTGTATGAATTTTTCCAGCTCATCTACATCCAACCTCGATAATAGGATTCTAACTTTGTAGCCGCCATCTTTGCTGGCGAAATCCACTCTACATAAGTCTTTGTGTCTGAGAAACGAAGAATCGAATGTAAGTTCTTCATCTGCTGCTCCAAATATTGTCATTGGCTGGAGATGAATCACTGATGGATGATACTTTTAAACGAGCATGGAACAGTATGATATTTGCATTCTATTCTGTTAATTTCTTCAAGCTCAAAGACGACCATACTGTAAACTAACAAAAGGACTCTAAAACATCTTGACTCAGTAAATAATGTAAGTGTAGTTTCTCACAAACTTCAAAATCCACAGACCTAAACAAGACGTCAGATGGAAAGGTAGATGTTACGGGACTTTAGTTAGGCAAACTGACAAGAGATGTGGTGAAGACAACCAAACCAACACTAAGAAGCACCAAACATCACCTTCGGGGAAATATAAAAGATATCATTTATTTCCCTTGCCTCATCATCATAGTTTTAATTACAAGTTGTACACATAACGATGTCACACTCAGTCAAGAAAGGAAGATAAAGTAATACAGGCATTGATTTCTCTGAAATCAGTGCCCAGATCTATGACAGTCAACACATGGAACAGCGTTGAATTCATCCACTCCAAATTAAAGTCAACAAAGGCTCGGCGTGTGGGCCACGAAAACCACTTTCAACAGACTATGGTGAATATTTTGTAATAGTGAAGATCAGCTGGCCTTTCGGAATGCAAAGATAACCCGAAACACCTCCGAATATCCAACTATCCGTCTAATATGTAGATGGAAAAAGAGATAGAAATGGCCCTCATGTGATATCATGCACACGCCGGTCAACTATGATCCGAATCGAAACCGAAGTGTTTGTTGTGTATCAGAGCTTGACATGAAGGGAATTTTCTGAGAACGAAAATTCAATCTATATTTTGTGTTCTAGTACAGTAAATGTCTCATCTACGTACCTCCAACATACTTCGATGTAGGGTGGTGTTGAACGTTTCAACCGCTATGTTTTATCTCCTATCCATGAATATATCCACTACAACCGGGGATATTGGTGATCCCATGGGAACTCCCTCAGTTTCTTTGTATATTTCCCCTTGAGTACTGTGAAACGCAGGCATCGCCACCCTCCCATCGCTATGTCCTCAAGTAGCACTTTTGTCCTAAGTTCGAGTTCTTGATAAGAAATGAGTTCGTTTCTGACTGCCTCTATAACCATATTTATTGGAATACGTGTATATAAACTGACAATGTCAAAACTAACAATTTTTTCTTCATTATCTAATTTTAAATTATCCAGTCTGTGTTTCAGTACATAAGAATCAGTTAGTCTAGATTTCGAGTGGATTTTCAGGGGATTTAATACTATGGCTAAATATTCAGATAATTCATAAGTAGGTGAATTTCTGAAATCAACTATAGGCCTAATAGGGTATCCTGACTTATGAATTTTAACAACACCATACATCATCCTACTGGGGTTAACAGTTTTTTTTGCATTAAATTAAACCACGAAGACTCACCTAGAAACAGCTTAATTTGGCGTATAAAGTCCTCTGTGGATTTCTTAACTTTATTCATAACTGTGTCTATTGATTTGTTAATTACCTCATATGGTCCTGTTTGTATGTGAGTATTTACCTTGTCCAAATAGTCTGATATGTCCAATACTAATGTTCTATTTCCTTTGTCTGATTTTGTGATTGCTACATCCTTGTTGTTCTTAAGGTGTTTCAGGGCTTCTGTCTCTTGTTTTGTCAGGTTAGGCTTTCCATATTTTTGTCGTTTTAATGTAAGTGCACAATATGCCCGTACTTCATCAGCTGTTGTTTTGTCTATCCCACTTAGTGCTATTTCTATTTTAGGGATGACTTTCTCATGTTTTAGCTTGCCTACTGATACATTGAAATTTAGTCCCTTTTCTAATACACTTGTTTCTGTAGGACTTAATATATGTGTTGAGAGATTGATAACCCACTTTGTTTTATCCATTGCTGTTGACTTTGGGTTGTTGACTCCATCATTCTGAGATGAAGATTTCTCCTCTAATAATCTGTTGAACATTTTGATTTGACTATTTTTTACTTTTTGAAAGTTGCGGATTTCACATTACTGGAGGACTGTTATAAGATCATAATCTACATTGGTAACTAATCCCTTTAGATTTTGTTTTAATTGCTCAATTTCACAGCTTATATGTTGTAACCTTTTAACGATTCTTTGGATTTCTTCTTTCATGCATAATTTTTGTAGTCTTTCTATCCTGCTGCTAACTCTGTCCGTTGGAACTAAGGCTCGTAGACGTAGATATTTAGGAATGATCTCATTTTTAACTGTTATTATCCAGTAAATAATATTGTTTCCTTAGTACTTGGACTCCGTATCATCTGGACTTCATCGATGATATATGTCTGATTTCCCACAAACTGGAAGATATGCAAGTGTAAAGCAACACATTGACAGAAGAAGCATCAAAGATAGGACTATAAGTGAACATAGATAAAACAGAGGTGATGAAGATTCTTGGCCAACACCACCACCAACAACAACAGACAACAATCAGCCTTCATAAATGGGGGGAAGCTGAAAGAAACGACCTCCTTTACCCACCTACCTGGGAAGCACCGTTTCAACTACAGGCCGATGGAAGTGACGAGGATATCAAAGCCAGAATCGGAAAGGCAAGACACGCTTTCACTACTTTCAAGTCTCTGTGGAGGTCAACACTGACGACACAGCATGAAAAATATGACCCTTATTTTCAACTCCAATATGAAGTCAGTGCAACTCTAGGAGCGAAACAATCAGGAACCGACCGTGAAATAAATTGGCAAAAAGAAATGAAGATGGATTGGCCATACGCTGAGGAAACCATCAAGTGACATCACTAGACAAGCCATTGCTCGTGTGGAACCCGAAAGGGGAAGCGGCGAGTTGGTCGTCAATGCAAGGGTGACTTGGAAGAGGTCATTTGGAGAGGAGATGAAAGCATGTGGGCACACTTAGAGCGGAGTGAAAAAGTTGGCAGAAAACCGTAGGCATTGGAGACGTGCAGCTGAAGCCCTATGTTTCTCTAGGAATTAAAGGATGTAATAATAATTATAATAATAAATACTGTTTCACTGTGTGATACATCTAATAAACGAATTTTTATTTATTTTATTTTTGATTACAGCTTGATTCCACACTGTATTTTTGATACAAGCATGGCATTTTCAGCATGGATATCTGTACTATAAATTTTGCAGGCCGACCATAGATATCAGGTGTGCGTTGGCAGGGGATCGAACCTTGGACTATGTGCATGATCGGCGAGAGTCCTAACCACTGTGCCACCAAAGCACCAATAAAGGATTACGTGAGTAGTAGATGAAACTTTTAATGTACCATTGTGGAATTAGCTAATAAAACCTCAGCAAAGAAACTTGCAGAATGGAGATGTGCTCCTGAAACGTATTTCAGTACTGAAGAAGTTGCAGTCTCACAATGACGTCATATTTTACAGAAAATCCAAGTACGCTATTATACAAATACACACACAAAGTGTCTTTTTGTACAATGCATAAATAAATAAGCGTTATTGGCACAGCGGTTAGGACGCTCGCCGACCATGCATATGGTCCGGGGTTCGATTCCCGGACAGTGGACGCACTCCTTTACCTCGCTAAGCCAGAAATAATGCTGGTAAACAGGAAAAGTTGCGCATGAGGCTAGAAACCCGATCCTGTATAATTTAACACTGCTACAGAAATTTTTGGCTACTAGCTTGAAACTCTACGTTCCACTGGGAAACGTGAAGGGAAAAATAGATAAATAAATAAACAAGTGTCAACAGGCTCTCCAGGTAAAATTCGTCATTATCAGCATGTCAGATTATTATTATATCCTTTAATTCCCAGAGAAACATAGGGCTTCAGCTGCGCGTCTCCATTGCCTTCGGTTTCTGCCAAATTTCTCACCACGCTCCAAGTCTGCCCACATGCTTTCATCTCCTCTCCACATGACCACCTCTAAGTCACCCTTACATTGACGACCAACTCGCCGCTTCTCTATTCGGGTTCCACTCGAGCAATGGCTTGTCTAGTGATATCACTAGATGGTTTCCTCAGCGTATGGCCAATCCATCTTCATTTCTTTTTGCCAATTTGTTTCACAATCGGTTCCTGATTGTTTCTCTCCCAGAGATCCGTGTTTCTGATCTTTTCTGACCGGCCATCTGATCTTGAGTATTGAGCGGAGACAGCTGTTAATGAAGGTCTGAAGTTTGTTGGAAATGCCCTCCATGACGCGACAAGTGTCTGATCCGCACAGTAAGTAGCACTGGCTTCACTTTGGAGTTGAAAACTCGGATGGATGAATATTATTGACTAGATTGATAATGTTAACAATGCGAAAACACATAGGATTAGTTCGACACATTTCAAAAGCATAAATGTGTTGATCAGATGATTTTTATCTGTAATACAATGCTGTATGCAATAAGCTCATTACAACAGTGAATGGCAAAATTCTGTCAAGTAAGATGATAAATGATGAAATGACGAACCACACAATGAAAAGAAGTCAAAAGTAAATCCAAAGCAAAATAATAAAACTGATTACAGTTTAATTAGTGGCATTAATTTTCTTGATTAATTATCTATCATCCAACTGATATTTTCTGCAGTTCTGTTGACCAAGTGTTAATTAAAGTGATGTTTATGTGAAGACAGAAGAATAAACAAGCAGGGATTGAAGACTGTACAGTAATCACATTTCTTCTTCTTCTTGTTCTGCTCACAAAAGATGATAGTGAGAGAAATGACGAACTACCTGTCACAGACATAAGTTTACTAAAATTACTCAATTGGAGATACTCTTGAAGAATTCTCTCTTGTATCTAGAGGTCAAACGCCCTTATTTGGATAGCTACATCTCCATTGAGAGATTGACATAGCTTGCTCCAAAGAAGCAGATGAAGTGATATGTGTGATATGTGGTAGTTAATACGTGCAAAATTTCACTTTCCAGGCTTCTTCTGACCAGTGAACACCAAATGAACACTATTCATAGCATGTTTGAAGGGTGATAATAGACTGGTATTGATTATGTAAACAAACAAAATGCATAGAGTTTGTCCCAAACAACTTGAAATCACTAAAAGTTGTGAACAGGTGGTTTTATGTATAATCCAGGGTTTTAATGTGGTTATTTTCCTTGATCTGGATGAGTGGTTTATTTGCGAAGCTTTCATCGCCCCTACTAGGCGACATCTTCAGCTCATACTTCAATTTGTTGTAGTGAGCCTTCAGATTTCTCCACTGGTTTATTAATCATCTCTCCTGGTTGGTTACCTTCAACGTGACTCTTTGGTTGTTCTCGTGTGATTTCACACCTTCTACGTGGCTACTTGTATTGGAACTGATTGTTTCCTTGACTTGAACTTTGACCTTTTGTGTGTGTGAGATTTCTTTCTTATCGGTTGATAAATTTTGTCTATCTCGATATGTCTATTGATCGATGACTCACTGGAATGCCAGGCTTCTAAAAATTCTCTAGCATTCTTGTGGTTTCCTCTATCTAATATTTGAACACCGATTGTCCTAGTCGAGTCGATGCCCGTGGTTGTCTGTATTTATTGTTATAAGAGTGTAGATATCACGTCCTTTGACTGCCAGCATGTGTTCGTGGCTACGAAGATGAAGGGGACGTCCACTTTAGCCAACATAATATTCTTCGTACTTGTTACAGTTTATTTTGTAGATGATGCTGGCTTTATCTTCTTACGTTGTTGAGTCTTTTGGTTGACAGAGATTTGAGTGGGGTGAGTTTGTTAGTTTATGTTCAATGTCGATTCCCTAGGGTCTGAACTATCTTGCAGTGATTTCAGAGATGTCTTTTATACATGATAGGGCGAATTTCTTTGTGCTCTTCTTTGGGAGCCTGGGGCATTATAGGTTCGCTTGTAGGCATATGTCTTTTGATGCAATTAAGTGGATATCCATTCTTTTGAAAGACGGCCATAAGATATTTTTCTTCAATTTTCCTTAAAATGAGAGTGCTGGAATGAGTCCTGGACCTCTTGAATAATGTTTGTATGCAATTCCGTTTGTGTATTACTCGATTGTTGCTGTTGTAATTCAGGATTTGTTCTGTATGAGTTGATGTTCTATAAACTTGAGTTTCTAATTCTCCTGTAGTTGTTCGCCTGACTAAGACGTCCAAAAATGGGATTTTGTTCTCCGATTCCTTTTCTATTGTGAATTTGATGTCGTTGAAGACGTTGTTTATTAAGTTGTGAGTTTTCCCTAGCTCGTTTATTTTGGTTATTACAAATGTGTCGTCTAGGTAACGTATCCAAATTTCTGGTTTGATCTTTGGTAGAATTATATTTTCGAGCCTTTACATCACTGCTTCTGCAATCAAACCTGGTATTGACGATGCCATGAGTGTTCCGTTAACTATTTCATATGTTTGGCCGTTGGATTAGAAGTACGTTGCTAGCAATGGGTTTAGGCATTCCATTCAACTCGTATGTTGAATTTTTTGATTGTTTTGGGAGGTGTTCGTCTTTTCTGAGCCAGCTTTTGTCCGATTGATGTATATAATTCTTTGACGTCGAACGATATCATTATTTCTTGTTCATCTATTCAGATGTCTCTGATCTTCACTAGAAATTGGATATCGACTCTGTTTAAACAGAAGTATAAACAAGTTGTGACAGAATGGAGGTTCCTTATCGCCTCCAAAATGGACAGCAAGCAAAGTGATGAATTGTTTTTCCTAAACATACCATCTGATGTTAATTAATACTGAAGTCAATTTGCAAAAATTTGACAGAGTTACGTAATGAAATAAATAATTAAGTGGATGAGTTGTAATGATATGGACGAACATAGCAAGACGGGCAAAATTTGATATTACATATGTAATCAAAGGAATGCAAGATTCATTCGAAAACAACAACAAGAACGCCTCTATGAGAGAAGCAATCATGGAGTCCTTCTACCTGTATGCTGAGCTCCACCTTCATTATTTGAATATCTCCAAGCACAGTAGCACAATGGAAGTGTATGAATTTTGTCTTCGACTGTTATAACTGTTCAATTTTGTAGATCACCTAGTAGGAATGTTTCTTTGATATGAATTTCACTGAGGCGTATTATCAGACTGTTAGAATGTGGCTGCTGCCACTTTTCTGTAATGATGAAAGATACTGTTCACGATCCCTTCTCCATAATACACACATCTAATTACCGACTTACCTAGTTTCACAGGAGCAGATGATAAGGAATATGGATTTGTCGAAGTAGCTAAATGAGAAATTTTAACTTTCGAATTTCTCTTGAAAAGTGGGTGTCGTACTAACACTACTTTTAGCGTTGCTATAAAGTAGGTCCCTCAATATTTTAAAATTCTTCTTGAACGTCTACCACAAGTCAGGTCAACGTTGGAATCACCAGTTGTGACCGCATGAAAGACGTCGTTTTTCTCAGAATGTTTGTATTGATATTCTTGTAAATACGTCTTTTCAGAATTGATTTTTGATGAGGATATCTGTCAGATGAGCAAAGGTTTCATTATTTCTAATGTCATTTTAATGTCCTTGTCGTACTCAATCGATCTAAATTTTACCCTCTTTCTGAGTATTTCTTTTCCAGCATCCTTTTTCTTGAAGCGCTTGCATTATAGAATAATTATGAATAACTACGACCTATTATTAGGAGTATTGTGGTGAGAGCTGGCTGTTAGTCGAAATTGGTGGACCGTCATTTACGTCAAGGTTTATTTCCCCAATATTGGTTGTGACAAAAAATGAGAACAAAGGCTTTGCACAGGTGGATACAGTTAACATATAGATGATCTGACATTCGAGAAACAGTCACAAAGCGATGCAAAGTTAACTTTCTGCGAGAAACGACCAATCAGAGGTCTGTGTTATTCTGCTAACTATAATCGATAATAACATACGTGAAAATCTATAAATATGTGTTGATTTCCATTATAAAGGATCTGTTTCCTGGCCTTTGCCTTCTGTTGGTACATTTGGTGTCGCTGCCTAGCGACAAATTGAAAGCTTATGCCCTGCAGTTTTTGATGGAGACATATGGATCTTCGGGCAGGACCTCGAGGCTTCTGTCCAGTAAGGTGAAGTTCGAGATCTTTCAGCAATGAGGCTGCTACTTGGGACGCTGCTGGGAAGTCAAGAGAAAGAAGCACATAAAAGCGTAAGGCGAAATACTGACGATTGTGCGACAGCGTCAGGCAAACAGTTTTCAAAGTGGGAAGAACCGCGTATGGTCACTTTGAGATGGGGTTGCGCAGACAAAATTGTAACGGTAAACAAAGAGAAACAGGTTAACAACTGTGAGCGCCGAGATTCCAGACAGCAAGGCAAATGAACAAAGCCCCTAGAACCGAGCGGACCGAACCAACTTGAGTCGCAAGTTTTTGATGAGGGTGGCTATAAGTGTGGTGAGTGCTGGCTGTTAGCTAAAATTGGTGGACAGTAATTTTCATCAATGTGTATGTCCGCAATATTGGTCGTGAGAAAAATGAGAACAAAGACTGCGTAGGCGGATACAGTTAGCATATAGATAATCTGACATTCAAGCAGTACCCACAAAGTAATGCAAGGTTAACTTTTGGTGAGAAACAACCAATCAGAAGACTGTGTTTTTCTGCTTACAATAATCTGTAATAATGTGCACGAAAATCTATAAATATGTGTTACTGCAATTGTCTGCTTAATAACTCCTATGACCCATTGTTTATATTCCGAAATATGTATTCATTTCCTTAATAGACGATCTGTTGCCTGGCTCATGTCTTCTGTTGTTACGTTATTATTCCATTTGGTACTCTGGCTTCAACATGACACCTAAATTCCAAACTGTACTCTACAAGCCGCTTTAACTGGGTACGCGATTGCTCAGAGCCCTAATTTCTCCTTCCCCGCACATAATCGCCATTATATCACACTCGTATCCACGACCGAATTGCTGTGTCCGATATTGGTTCCACTCGACCAATTGTCTAGCGCGGTGTCACTGTATGATGTCCTGAGCATGTGTCCACAATCTGTCTCGGTCGCCTTCGGCACATTTCTTGGTCAATAAATGTTTAAGTTGGTTTGTGACTAGAGTTCCGATTCGCTTAGCCTTTCTGGCCATCTGGTCATTAGTGCGGATTTAAAAAGGCGACTATTTATAAAAGACTGCAGTGGTTTTTGGTTTCAAAATGCCTTTGGTTCAACACATGCTAAAATCTGAAATATTCTTATCAATTCGTTTAAATGTATAATGCAGTATTGTATATAATTACATTTGATAACAATGAACGCCATATCCACTCTAGTTAGTTAAGTAATGAAAGTGATTTACGACTGTGAGAAGTTGAATAGCAAGCATGAATAACAGAGATGGTTATGGTTTAATTATTTGCCTTAATTTTCTTGATTAATTAACCATTCATTATTGTATTCATCATTTTGTTTGCTTACAAAGTGTTAATTAGATGGGTATTTATGAGAGCAAATTCAGTCGAATCAAGAAGTGACAAAAGTTTGATTGGTTTGATTCTTTCGAAAGACTTCATTCTTCTTTTTTTCAGGTGCAAAATGATCATGTTTACATGCCAGATTTTAGAACTTTACCAGAAAATGCGATTCTAACAAAAAAAGGTGATGCATTGTCTTCCATAAACATGGACTTCTAAATGTTCTACAATACATACAGGGCCAGAAAAGATCAGCAACAGGGATCTCTGGCAGTGAGCGAACCAACCAGGAGCCGTTTGTGCAACAAACAGGCAGGAAGAAGTGGAGATGGATTGGTCATACTCTGAGGAAACCATCAAGTGACATCACTAGATAAGCCATCACTCGAGTGGAATCCGAAAGAGAAAGGGCGAGTTGGTCGTCAATGCAAGGGTGACTTAGAGGAGGTCATGTGAAGAGGAAATGAAAGCATGTAGATAGAGAACCAAACTCAATAAAGACGTGCAGCTCAAGCCCTATGTCCGTCTACGAATTATAGGAAATAATAGTAAATGCATACAGGGATTTAAATAATTGTGATGTAATCAACTTTGACGAGATAAACAGTTGAATCCATGAGTTACAGTATTAAATATACATGTGGAAAGTGGAGGGGCAACGAAAGAATGGTGGAATTTAGTAAAACAATTTCCACAATAGAAGTTGTTGAAAAATACGTATTTTTATACACAGATCCATGTCCTATTTCTGGATGGTCCCAGATTATGTAATGCAACAGACACGATTTAATTTTGCCTTTGTGGGTTTAATTTCCACATCATGTATAGACTGGTTGTTCAAATGTATCTGCTGCTGCCTTTCTGAATCTGTTAAAGATGTAGATTTTAAATATTTTCACGCAGTATAAACGTTAAACGATCAGCCTCCGTTGCTGTACATCAGCCGACTAACTGATATGCGTATATTGTAGTACCTGGATGCGAAATCTGGCCTTTCATCCTTCTGCTGATTTATAGTCAGATCAGGTAAAGAAGGCTATTCATAGCATTGCGTCAAGGAATGTTCCCCCCGATATTTAAAAAAAATTATAGTGCCATGCTTGAGATCGAGAATGGAAGCGAAAAGATGTATCATGCCTGAGATTATTTCCGTTAGCTGTTCTTATGAAGAAATCATGATGGACATACATTTGGAATGAAAATTTCTCTCAGATAGTCTAACTCTTTTTCTATTTTGTCTGAACTTCAAATACCTGAGATGCCGATAGCAAGAGGAATGAATAAGTAGTTTTTTTTCCTCTGATGAACATTCAGATGTAGGTGTCTGTTGATTGTCAAGATTATAACTAGTTCATGAATAATTTCTCTCATCAGGTAACGGAATACTTGCCTGAAAGTCAAGCATTGGCATTTGACTGTTTACATATCCATATATATCAAATCTTTCGGTGTAGTGGCCATTCGACGCATATCCTGTTCAAAAGCACTAGCCCACATGGTTACAGATAGGTAGCAATGGCTAAGTAAGAAGTGATATAATTTAACACCTTGTCAGCCTTAATTACGTCATCCTAACAAACGCCTCCTTCAAAGTAATCTGTAAATTGGAGATTAACCTGCCAAGGGCAATAACCTTTTCCTTTCACTGCATATCTGAATGTCTGGTTATTTAGATGGAAAAACCGGAGGTCTGTCTTCGAAAGAAAATTAATTAAATATTACTGCCGTCATATTAAACTCCTTTTATTTCATGGAATAAAGAATGCTCCATATAATTCTGACTTTAAAGCTAAACTCACTTAGGAATGACTCGTCAGCTAGTGGATGTGCCTGAAATCAGTCGCCTATGATCAAGTGACAATTGTGTCCCTACAGCGAGACACAAATCCACGTCCAACTTCCATCGTCCAACAGGATCAACTAGTCAATAGAAAAAAGAGAAAAGAAATTTAGACAAAAAAGAACTTCAGTCAGCTAAAAGAAGAATTGTTTTAACTTTCTTTGAGATCTGTGCAGTTATTGAAGTAGTTTACTGATACAAGGCTGTTTGACTATAGAGGCCTGAGTTATTGTCAGTTATTGACAAAATAACTGGGTGTATGTGTAATAAATAAAAAAGTAAAGGTTGCGAATAATTCTACAGGAGGGTTAACAACAAATTAGTTAAGTGATATGGGTGAAGTTACACTTTAAGCACCACTAAATACCAAACAGTGAAAGACCCTCCCAGTTTAACATAAGGTTATAAATTGAAAAGTCACACCACATTCTGTACATTTATTCATACAGATGACTATAAATGATATCCGTTTGAGATCCATTATTAGCTCTAATACTGTTTCTTAAACCTCACCCCGAACCTTCGGTAGAATTTGTGTGTGTGTCCCTATAATGGGATCCAGAAAATCACTAGAATGGTTGGCTCTGTAGTGAATATATCCAAGGGATGACAGGCAGTTATAACCTTCCCAGTCACTTATCTGTATGCATTATAGATCCCTATTTCACCAGTTGAGTGATAATACGTACTAAGGTAGTTGACAACATCCATCAAACGAGCTGCTGAAGCTTTTTATCCTCATGACACCTCCACATGAATAAATACTTTCCCTCGTAGGCAACTCCACATCCAAGCAATACTGGAAAACCTTATCATCACCAAACTGCGAGCGTGATTGCGTTAGAGCAGGTATTTGTCTAGAATCAAGCGGAACATAACCTTTAAATCTCGTGGATGTGACTTACTGAACCGTTCAAGGTCATTCCCTGATTAGTAGTAGTTAATGGTGCTTAAAGTTCAACTTAGCCATGATATGGAATCCGTCAGAAATAACTGAAACGGAACATGATCAGAAAGGACTCATACTAGTCTAAAAATTAGAAAGAGGCTCATTACTGCTATAAATATCATTATTGTTTTGTTGGGTTGCGAGTAGAACATAAAGCTTCAACAACACATCTCCACTTTATGCTATTTTCTACTGCTTCCTTGAGCTCAGCCCACTAGTGAACTTGATTTCTGATCACCGTCTTCCAAGATATCCTGGATATCACTTTCAGATGCCTCAGTCGTCATTTCTTACTCGAGTTTCACTCGAGTCATGGCCTGTACTGAGCACGATGTGTCATTTGACAGTCTTCTTAAAGAATGCCTAACCTATTCATTTCCATTTACTTCTGCATATTTGTTGAGCGAGTGGCTTTTGGTTTGTAGGTTTGTTTCCAGCCAGAGTTTCTCGTTATTTAATTCCTTCTGAGCATTTGATCACCAGTATAAATCCAGTTAAGAAGGCGGTTTATAAAAAAGTGTCTAACCTGATGAAAATGCTTCTTGTGAGGCGCTGGTCACATTTCTGACCCGTAAAGAAGGACTGACAAGAATCCACATTGTTCCTGAAAATTCAAATCTTGTTCTTCATAGATTTCAGCTTGATGAAGATGTATCTCGCCTTCCTGATTCTGGCTTCTATATCAACCGAAATCTGCTCCGATAAAAAGAGTAGACTACCCAAAATGAACTATACAGCTGTTCAGGAAAAAGTAAAGTACTCATACAATAGGCACTGTTGTAAAAGAGGTTCGGTGAAATATGCCTGAATACTAGTTTCAGATTCCTTCTTACAGACTACCAAAATCTAGGTTGTATGAAAAGAAAATATGAGCGAAATTTTTCTGAACAGCCTAATTGTAATTTATATGTTACTCTGAATAAAGTCTTTCCCGATACTGCATGATCTCGATATTCTAACTGGTGAATGTTCTGACATCTCTTCTATATAATCATTCTGATAAGTTTTCGTGGAGATGTAGGGACAATGTACCACTGGTACAGTCCATGTAATTTACTCTAGAAGAGCAGATGAGTTACTAAATTCACAGTGAATCTGCCAATATTAGGTGGACTTTTTTCTCTGACACTCTGATCAACATGAACATGCATGGGCAAGATAAGAAGAAGTAGAAGAACACGCTTCAGGTTACTGTCGATAGTTGGCTACGGAGAATCCAACTAATTGAATATGTCTTGAATAAGCAATTTACAGTTCATTGTTTCTATGGAAAATCTAGGTTCCCAGCATTATCAGTCTAAACTCTTTGGATGTCTATCGATAACGGAGCTTGGATATAGATTTCCTACTGAAATATTTCTGGAAGATCCCATTACCTCTCTCATTTTACCTTCAGTGCATATATTAAATATTCCCATAGTAAAATTTAGAACGACACATTTAAGCGAACAATATTCCCGTTTTCAATTAGATCCCATCAGGCTTAACTCTAATATATATAAGATTACAGATAAAAATTCTGGGTCCTTTGCACAGAGAAATCGTGCAACATCGAATTAGTGATGTCTTTGACTTTATTTCTAAAATATCCGAGACTAATGTGAGGTATAAACGCATGTTATCCATGGATGTATCATCACTATTCACTAACGTACCGCTTGTGGAAACAGTTGATTATGTCTCAATAAATCACCGATAGGCAATTAGACTTAGGAATCCCCTTGTGTAGCCTCAAAGAATTACTTCTTAAATGCACAGTGAATGTTCACTTTGTCTTCAATAATTCATACTATCGACAAGTAGATGGATTAGCTATGGGTTCACCATTAGACCCAATATTAGCTGACTTCTTTGTCGCAAAACTTGAAAACGGGAAATTGTAGGATACCATCAAGGAGTTGGATATGTATTACCGATATGTCGATGATACATTTATCTTAGCTGATGAGAACGTTAACATAGACGAATTGTTGCTGAAATTCAACAACATCCACCCTTCGCTCACCTTTACTTGTGGAGAGCAGCAGGAAAATAAACTACATTACCTGGATGTCTTGCTAAGTAGGCGAGAATATGGGTCACTTGGGAGAAGTGTGTACAGAAAAATCACATTAAAAGGGCAATACACACTGCCTCAGTTGCGTGCCCATTTAATATAAAAGGAATGCTGTAAAATGTCTCGCGAGCAGAGCAAGGAAGATATGTACGGATGACCTCTTACAAAAGGAATTTGAACATATCCACGATTTCTTTACGGAGATGGGCTATCCGAGTAGTTTCATAAAGAAACATATAAAACCATCAAAGAAAAAACCTGAGACTCTGACTGCACATAAGAAACCTCTATTTATTAAGTTACAATTTATTGGGGACTTATCGAGTGAGATTCTATTCCAAAGACTTTCAAGGAGTATACGTAGAACATTTAACGCATCACACTTATATTTGTCATTTTCTAGCTGAAGAATGATTGGCACGCAAATGAAGGTTAAGCAAGATAGTTTTGCCACATCTGTGTGTATTTATCAGTTTAACTGCACCTGCGGTGACAGCTATGCTGGGCGTATTACTAGACTACTGCAAACAGCTGAGGCAGGCGATAGGCATTCGAACATCTGTTAAATCTTAACTATGCATTCAAAAGAAGTTCGTACAGCCATTATCCCTCCCTTGGTCTAATAAGACATAATCAACTAAAGACTTATACACCATCCCTAACTTGTATTTTTAACCCCTTTCTTATCATCGCTTAATCTTATCTGCATTATAAACGTGTCTCATTTCCCTCCTTTACAATGTAACATTACTTATTCGGTTCATTTGTTTTTAATAGCCCTTATCGACTACTTCCACCTGAACAATTGTTTGTTTAATCATGCTGTGTTTTCATTATTCGTGTTATCACAGATTGCCTCACTTTTTCATCCTTATTATTATTGATAAGACCATTATTATTATTATCACTATTATTAATATTATCATTACTACTATTATGGCTAATTGCACAATTTATATTCACCATCGTATTATCCTATAGACAAAACACCATGATTTGTTTATATTTGTATTTTATTTGTAAACTTATCTATATTAGAGTTAAGCCTGCTGAGATTTAATTGAAAACGGCAATATTGTTCGCTTAAATGTGTTGTTCAATGCATATGCAAAAGATTCTTGTTAGAAGAAAAGCACTGCAATTTTTCTCCTCTGCTGATTAAGTAAGATAAAGCTATGAAAGTTTGTCAGCTATCTATTCTATTTTACCCTATGATTAAAAGAACAAAGAAAATCAAAAAATCAACATAATCTATCCTACTCTTCATCGATTGATGGATGGACGCTTATTTCAGGATAAATCTCAATAATCAGCTTTATAAATTTTTTACAAAACAGCTACTTTCACATTAAAATAATGATGTTCATACTTTGTTTGTTTATTTTCCGTTTCATATCTGTTTACTGTGTAATTAAATTGTGTGTGTGTGTGTGGATTAGTGTGTGTGTGTGCCTTGTTAACTAGCATTCATCAGAATGTTTTACAAACGTTTGTAAACAAAATGTGAGAAGTTATACATATCTATGTTCAAACCAAGTCCACTGTAAACAGTTTGAAACATTTTAGGCATTGGGTTTACGAGATAGAGAATATTTTTTATGGTCAACAAACGACCAGTGGATGTATGAAAGATAAACTGCCACTTTGGATCGGCCAAATCAATGAGTGCATATAAATTCACATGCTCATGTAGAGCTAGTTGTATTGGTCGAACAATAGAGCACACCTTCTAAACATATCTCTTTTATGAGGTGGTTGTGTTCTCTGAGCTGGATAGTTAATTTGCGAAGCCTTCATCGCCCCCTACTAGGCAACATTTTCAGCGCATACTTCAATTTGTTGAAGTGAGCTTTTAGATTTCTCCACGGGTTTATGAATCATTTCACCTGGCGGGTGACCTTGGACGTGACTCTTTGGTTGTTTTCGTGTGATTTCACACCTTCTAGTCGGCTACTTGTATTGGAACTGATTGTTTCTCTGACTTCAACTTTGACCTTTTGTGTGTGTGAGATTTCTTTCTTATCGATTGATAAATTTTGTCTATCTCGATGTGTGTGGAGTACGTAACAATGTGATTGTACACTTTTTGGTTATTTGTAGAAATTCGAGATATTGTACATAATTTTTGTTTAAAACGCTTCTTGTTGAAATATACATAACTTCCGTGTACAATTAAAAAATACACTCTGCTTTTGGAGACTTCGTCTTCTCCCTGGTCATTTCTGCTTACTTGCTCAACTCACACCATGTTGTATACTTCGGATTTATTGTAGGAGTCTACTACTCTCAACCGAAGACATTTCTACAACCGGAACACAGCAGACGCAACCAAAACAATTAACGTACCCGTGGATTATATACATAATTTGTAGCAGATGACTTAGACTTTATATCCAAGTAATCCTTTTTGTTGATACAACTCGTCACTGCATTTTTTGGTAATATATTGTTATTTAACACTCCATTGACTTGGATTATTATTCTTATATTTATAATGTTAGTGAACTCTAGTATAAGTCCCCTACATGTGTCTATTGATTGATGATTCACTGAAATGCCAAGCAGTTTTCTAAAAATTCTCTGGCATTCTTGGTTGTTTCCTCTGTCTAATATTTGAACGCTGGTTGTTCCAGTTGAATTGATATCTGTGGTTGTCTGTATGTAGTGATATGAGGGAGTGGACATCATGTCTTTTGATGGCTAGTTTATGTTCATGGATATGAAGACGAAGGGGACGTCCACTTTGATCAATGTAGTGTTTTTCGCAGTTGTTACAATTTATTTTGTAGATGATGTTGGTTTTATCTTCTTTCGCTGTTGAGTCTTTTGGTTGACATAGAATTGAGTGCAGCGACTTTGTTGGTTTGTGTACGACGTCAATTCTTAATGGTTTGAATTATCTTGTTGTGATTTGTGAGATATCCTTTATATATGGTAAGGCGATTTTCTTTGTACTTTCCTTGGGGCTTTTCGTTTGATAGATTGGCTTGAGGGTATGTGTCTTTTGATGACAACCAGTGGATATCCATTCTTTTGAAAGACGTCCTTGAAACATTGTCCTTCAATTCTGCTTATGGTGTTTGCGTTGCAATGAGTCCTGGCTGGCCCTCTTGAATAGTGTTTGAATGCAATTCCCTTTGTGTGTTATTGGATTATTGCTGCTGCAATTAAGTATTTGATATGTGTGGGTTGACTTTCTATAAACTTGAGTTTCTAATTCCCCTGTGATTGTTCGCTTGACTAAGACATCCAAAAATGGGATTTTGTTCTCGGATTCCTCTTCTATTGTGAATTTTATGTTGCTAAAGACATAAGACACAAGTCTTTTTCCGCTTTCTTTTTCGTTTATTTCTAGATAAATTCGTCTGGATAGCTAATTTTCAATCAAGGTATTATTTACAATAATTAATTCATCTTCAATTACTTCATCTGAGCATATAGCTCCAACTCCGTGGCTGAGGGTCCTTACTAGATTTGTGTATTGTCCCGTCCATGTAGTTTTTTCTATGCAAATTTGCTTTAAAGGTACCATCTAGTTTTTATTTTAAGAAGGAAATCCAGGAAGGCAATTCTCTTTGCTTTTACCTGAAAAATAATTCACTATTATTACACTATTATGTACCTTTGTACATTTTTACACCCTCTTTACACTTGTTCAAATGACTTACAACCACCTTTAGCCTTATCAAATAGCTGATCCTTTCTACCTTTGTACCATTGAGTACTAAGCAATTTACAACTTTTATTCTCACTACTAAAGCCACTTCTGAGTAATTATATCTTATAATATCCTTCCTACTCAACATTCCAGATTATTATACTTAGTAATTTTGATAATTTGACCTTTGACTGGAAATAATTTTGAAACTTTCTAACACATTTTCATAGAAATGCATCAATGTACAGCGGTCGAGTTGTTGACATCATTGGGAAGGAAAATTTTCTTCTCTGAATTCGTTTCTTTTATTTTCTTCATAACTCAATGAGTATTTTTCCGATTATTTGAATTAGAGCAAGAACCCTGTGACGGTGAAAGAACTTGATACGTTCCTTAAGTTTTCTTAATAGCTGTGTTGATAAGAAATATATTATATTTATTATATTAAAGTTTTTCTGTATTTCAGAATAAAATGAAAACAAAATGATGTTGTTTTTTTTACCGAAGTTTCCCTATTTAACGCTGTTGCCATTGGCTTTATCAAAGTAGCATTATTACACCTGGGTTTACAAAATCTCAGCTTATATAATAACATATTAGGTCATCGTTCCTCATCATGGGGTCAATTTTTCGTTGTTAAATTGGCCAATTGGTAAAGATAACAAAAACCAGGTGTGTAGATTGTTGAATTTGATGAGTGTGTTTAATTGTAAAAGCTGCGTGTATTTACATAATGAAATTGCTTATCACATTTGCGTTAATATTGTTTTTTCATGGGGAGTGAGGTGATGTTACCACAAGGGGTTTAACAACAAAGATTATTTAAGTATTGGTTTCCAGGAGCAACATTATTAATAGAAGTACTGGGGAACCAGGCCAAAGGACTAGATAGCCGTTACGTTGACCTAGTATGAGACTTCTCAGTATTACTCACTTACCAGGGTTCGAACCCGAAAACTTTCGATTATAAAGGGAGGTCGTTGAATGTTTAAATATAGCAGCCCCTTGAGTGTGACTGAAGGCGATTCGAGTTAGATATTGCAGCCGGGCAATCGTCTGAGAAGCCCCTCCGTAAAAACCTAGATAGAATACTGACATATATTAGGATGTTTTGACAAACTTTGCCTTTAATCTGTCGACTTTATCCTTATTATTTGCCTTTATTCCTGTCTAATCCCTAATTTTAACGCTTCTTTTTGTAGTTGTGTGACATACGGATAGTGTGTTGTTTCACGATGTCGTTATTGTTTCAGTGAATCGAGGTTACTCTGATTTAGGGCTGTCTGCTACTTGATTCTTGTAGATGGAAGTTCTGTTCTCACATTTTACTTGATCTTCAGATACTTCAAACGGTTGGTTCTGTTTAAATAATTCTGTTTTATGTTACTTTCTTTGTACTTGAGAAAGAATTGAATCTATGTTACAACTGCCTAACACAGTTGTTTTATGTTCTGATATATTAGGCTTGTCATATAGTTTTTTATAGTTTGGTTTGTAAGTGTTAGTTATGTTTTTACGAGTTGATCACGGATTGATATCAGTTAGAGAACCATTAAAAACCAGGGAGTACTGGACAGCTGCTGTTTTATCCTATTTTAGGAATCATCGGCAGTACGCACCCACTGGGATTCGAACCCAGGACCTTCCGTTTAGAAAGCATGCTCGTATACCATTCAGCCAATGGGACCCTATTCAATGGCTCGTGAATGCTAACTTCTACCAATTCGTGATTTAGGGCGACCCCAACCATTGTCGTTGGTGGGACATCCATCCACACACGTAACATCTAACTGGACCTCACTGGTCTCGACTTCCCACTAGAACCCAGGAAACTCCAACCTGTAGTAAGTCACTAGCGAGCATGAGATTAACTTTCTATAGTTTGGTTTGTAAGGATTAGTCAAATAGTAGTGAAGAATTTACTTCAAATGACCATCTGTTTGCTGTCGGTGGGGTCTATGGCTGTGAATAACTCAATAACATTTTGATCAGGTATATATAATAGAACTCAAAGATCGACTTTGTGCATTCCGACAAAAAACATGTCAATTTATGTCGTTACACGTATATAGCGCAAACGCCAGCCTATGGTACCATCGATTAATTGTGTCTTCTTGCCTGATTTGGTGGATCCTGTGACTCGTCACGACTTCTCATTAAGAAGAACTACCAAACGCCTTCAGTAGGTTTCTGTTTACTTTGAAAATGACTCTAAATAATGAGTCAGTTGAGATTCTGTGACAAGTATTGACGAGATGTTCAGTTATTGCACTTCTGATTGAACCAATGCCTCCTGTTTGCAGCCATGCTGGATGATGTTCTCTAGCACTTTTGATAAGACATGCGTAAGGTGACCTATGTACCTAGCTCCACAAGAGCAAGCGACCTGGTATACGCACCTGTAACTCGTTCTATCCCTGAGTAATTTTTGAATCTAAGCCTTTAAAATTATTTCTCCAGTTATCATATATTAATTTTGCATATGTTGTAACTATTTTCTAATCCTATGCAATCTTGTCTCTAAGCTCCTTGTAATCTATATTCGTATCTTCAAACTTTCATATCAAGTTGAAAATTGTTGTCACCTTTGTTACTGTGTGGAGTTGAACAAATAATAATTGTTTGCATGGAGGATTTAATCATGAGCTGACATCAGTTAGAGAACCACTGGAAAACCTGGGAGTACTGGACAGCCGTTTCGTCCTAGTTTGGGACTCCTCAGCAGTACGCACCCACGAGCTCGCCTTGTAACCAGAAGGTCCTGGGTTCGAATCCCGGTGGGTGCGTACTGCTGAAGAGTCCCAAACTAGGACAAGTGAAACAGCTGTCCAGTACTCCCAGGTTTTCCAGTGGTTCTCTAACTGATGTCAGCTCATGATTAAATCCTCCATGCAATCAAACAAAATCCCTACAAAAACCAATACTTGAAAATAATAATTGTATCCATGTAAACTAATCTATATAAATGCGATTGTACAGCTGCTTTTGAGAATGAAAAGATCGCCGCCATCTTTGCTGAACTGCTTGTTCTTTTCAGTCTAATTCTCCAATGGGTATTTTCCACGATTTGATAAAATGCAAAGAATTTCATTGCCCACAGGTTTGATCATGAGCAGATCAAAAGACTACTTCTACGAACTTTAAAAAAAAAAGGGGGAATGACTTTCAAGTCTGTTGAAGCGAAAATGCGGAAAAAAAGTACCGCATTCATTGCTTGTTTTTTCGTCCGCATCTCAATTTAATCATTCGTTTTTTTAAAGTACTCAATTGTTCTTTTATTGTGATAATTAATTACTCAAAATATCATTGGTCAATATTTTTGTCAACTGTGATTGGTTAAGACAAGACAATCAAGTGGGTTATTTCAATTAACTTTGGAAAATATATATACATGTGTATATATATATATATGAGCGGTTTTCATTCACGTTTACGACAATACTCCCACATGAGTCGAACACTGAATGAAAATTGCCTAATGAAATAGTGATGAAATATACTTAGAAACACAAAATATACATATATATATAATTTCAAATAAATGACTTAAGTTTTTCAGTCAAAACAGGATAAAACATTCTCAAATAGATTTGAAAAATATATACTCAAATTCCCATTTTCTACAAAAATATTATACAAAAAATTTATCTCAATGAATACCTCCTTTGTAAATAATAATCATAGTAATAGTCATAACTTTAATACAAATATCACATCAATTGGTAGTAGTAGTAGTAGTCGTAGTATGACTCCGACAGTGAATTCTTCAACACCTGGCAGTGAATTTCATACACCGCCTGTTGAATTCCCAACAAATCCAATCACGAAATACTTCAGCATTGAAAGACAAGTTGCCAGTTGTGGACCTGAATTAATCTGGAAAGTTTATGATGCTATAAGACGTCAGGATAAAAAAGTGAGTTGAAGAAATACATGTCTTTTTTTTGTCACAAAAGTTTCGTCTTCATGAGTTTGAATCTTTTTTTTAAGTGAAGGATTTGACAATTGTACGATTAGTCACGAACTCTTCAGAGGTGGACATCCACCAGGTCAACTCAAGACATGTTATTGTCGGTGAGTTTGTTGATCATTCTGCTACTTCGATGAAGTCAAATAGTCTGGCTATCATTTCTCACTTCCACTGGTTCATGAATCGGTGAAACACATCTGTGAGGATTCTCGCCTACTATTCACATGGTATATAGTTAGAGCCCCGACCGACGCACATCTGATATCAATGGTCGGCCTGCTAAATTTTGGCTACTGATATCACATGCTGAAAATTCCATACTTGTATCAAAAATACTGTGTTGAGTCAAGCTATAATAAAATAAATTAATTAAGTAAAAAATATACACCACACAACCGCTTGTGATTTTCATCAGTGAGTATTAAGTCGGTCGTAAGCATTATAATACAGTGATGAAGCATAAGGAAGGATATCAACTATTTGTTTGTTTCAGGAAACTTTGAGTTCATCAATAGACGTAGAGTCGCCTTGAGTAGGTAAATTCATTTCGAAACACATTGACTTCTTAGTCACAAAGTAGTTGTCCTGGAATTTTTTCCCTGTAGAGAGTAGCACACCCCGTTTTTTTGCTTACAGAATCTGACGGGACTCAAGCTGTGGTACTTTACTTTCCCTGATTCTGTCTTCTTTCAATTTTTTACATGGCTTCCTGTATCCGTCTAGAGCTAATTTCATCAAATATATACCGATGACTTGACAATTTATGTTACAATAAGTTCTGCAATTATAGGTTTAGCTAATAACTCTACTCAAATATACTTGAACTGAATTCCTTTCTAAATGTCAAACTGTTAATTTTAGTGTCAGACAAAAATAAGACTCGAGTGGATTGATTCAGTCTCATGATTCTTCTAAAAGTGATGGCATTGTGGTTGTAATTAAATTGAATATATATATATTACTTTTCTCAGCATCAACCTCTCCATACCAATTGTTGTTGATGATCTCAGTATTATTATTATTTCCTTTAATTCCTAGAGGAACATAGAGCTTCAGTAGCGCGTCTTTACTGCATTCGGTTCTCTGCTAAAGTTTTCACCTGACTCCAAGTCTGCCCCCATGTTTTCATCTCCTCTTCTCATGACCTCCACCATGTCACCTTCACACTGAAGACCAACTTGCCGCTTCCCTTTCGGGTTCCACTCGAGTGATAGCTTGTCTAGTGATGTCACTTGATGGTTTGTTTCCTCAGAGTATGGCCAATACATCTCCATTTCTTCCTGCCTATTTGTTTCATAATCGGTTCCTGCCCAGTTGGTTCGCTCACGGCCAGAGATCCCTGTTGCTGATCTTTTCTGGCCGGCCATCTGATCTTGAGTAGTATTGAGCGAAGACAACTGTTGACGAAGGTTTGAAGTTTGTTTGAGGTGCTCTTTATGACTCGCCAAGTCTCTGATTTGTATTGATAGTAGCACTGACTTTACATTGGAGTTGAAAATCCGGATCTTATTATTGATACTGAGTGATGCTGACCTCCACAAAGACTTAAGGGTAATGAAAGCTTGTCTTGCTTTTCCGACCCTGGTTTTGATATCCTCGTCAGTTCCGTCTGTCTGTAGTTGAAACGATGCTACCCAGGTAGGTGGGTAGGTAAAGGAGGTTGTTTCTTTCAGGTTCCTCCCATTTATACAGGCTGATTGTTGCCTGTTGTTGTTGTTATTGCTGTTGGTGTTGGCCAGGATCTTCATCACCTCTGTTTTCTCTAACCTCATATCTTGTCAATTTTCGTAACCATCCCCCGTTTGACATAATACATAGGTAAACAAATTTTCCTTGAGTGGCAAAAATACTAATTTGTAGAATGAACCCCAGCTGCAAAACTAGGCTGACAAACCAGTAAACATATTGTGACGAGTGTAACCGATTTCTTGTGGTCTGAATAATCGTCCTAAGAGACGCAAGACTCACAAAAGGCTCCTTAAATAACAAAATGACGATTATTCACTGTTTGAATATATGCATGGTCCTGATAAACAACAAAAAAGTCATCAAAAACCTAAAAATTACTCCAGCAGTGCATTTTGGCTAATAAAGTCCATTGTTCCATCATAGTTTGCGAATCATTTGCAGTACGCACATACTTCTGCCACACACTGATTGCGTACTGCTGATAAATCATAATCACTTGGAAGGAACAGCTGTTCAGCACTCTAGTGCTGGTTTTCAATGGTTCTCTAACTGAGATATCAATTCGTGGTTAAACTCATAAAAACAAATCTATTCCTTAGAAACAAAACTCTTGAAAATTAATCTGACGCTCGCTAGTAACTTACAGCAGGACAGAGTTTCCTTGAGTTCAAGTTTGAGGATGGAGCCCCCACCCATGACATTAGCCGGTCGCGCTGACAATCACAAGTTGGCAGAAGTTAAAATTCATGGGCCGTTGAAAATTGTCCCAGGGACTAAATAGTACACGAGACAAATTGCCCTGTAACCAGAAGGTCCTTGGTTCGAACCCCCTGGCTGTTGGTGCCTACTGTCGATGATTCGCAAACTACGGGGATGAAACAGCTGTCTGGCAGTATTCCTTGATTTTCAATCCTTCTCTAACTGATATCAATCCATCGTCAAACTCGTAAAAACCAATTCTCGGTAACACAGTACACTTAATTTTCTGATTACAAAGCAAATCCTTCCAGTCAGTTAAAATATTCCTAACGAGGTGAGGTCGAAAATTCTGCCAGGAAGAATCACACATACCAAGAATTCCCTAAGATTATCTGAAGTCAGAATGACCCTAATCCACTAAAAGTAAATCACATTATACAGTATATAACCAGTTAAGCGCACAACCACAATTATTAAGGATAAAATCAACGTGTGATATACAGATGGAAAGAACAATGGTATATAGTTTAGGAGGATATTATTATTATTTTTATTAATTATTGTTCCCTTTAGTTCCTAGAAGAACACATGACTGAAGCCGCATGTCTGCATTGCGTTCGGTTTTCTGCCAACGTTTCCACCTGGCTTCACGTTTGCCCATATGCTTTGATTTCCTCTTCATATGACCCCCTCCATGTCATCCTGGTACTGACAACCAACTCGCCACTTCGCGTTCGGGTTCAGTTCGAGCGATGGCCTGTCGTGTAATGTCACTTGTTGATGATTTTTTTCTGACCGGCCATCTGATCTACAGTAGTATTGGGCAAAGACAGCTATTGATGAAGGTCTGTAGTTTGTTTGAAGTGCTCTTCGTGACGCGCCAAGTCTCTGATCCGCATTTTGGAGTTGAAAATCCACATCAACCGTGAACTCGTGTCATACAGTGCTACATTCAAAGATCTTACCACTGAGCTATTCGGGCTAACAGGAGGATAAAGGAAAAGAAGTACAAAATAAGCCGAAATGCGCAAATAGGTACTAACAGTCCGTCCGTGATATATAAATCGAGAACAGGCTGAAGACTTTTGAAAGGCTAATGACTTCAACGAATTTAAGCATGGGACCCAAAACGTGTTCAGTGTATATGGAAATGAAGACACCTTTAGTACCCATCACTATGAGAGTGTTGTCTTCATGTCTGTCAGCGTTAATGAATAGTGCGGTTTCCAGTTTCACTGGGAATCAATTCACTAAGAATGTTTAGAATTAAACTTTTAAATGGTTGAAAGCAGTCCGAATGAAGATTTGGAACAAGGTTATATGCTTGTGAGTATTCTTCATAGAAGTGCATATCTGTAATTTTCAAGCAACCCATATCTCTGCTGAGATCCGAAACCAAGTCACTCTGTGCTGCAGTCACAGACGTTAATATCGAGCCATTCGAACTAACAATAGACCTCCATTCGTTCAACAATCGATACTTTAATCGGGCACTAGGCAGTTAGTCACTCATAGCGTGCCTTTTTTTCTCCGTGTTGCTGATGCCAGTCATGCTATCCTGATGACAACCATTCAGAGTACACTTTATACCCGAATGACTAAACTCACAAAATTAATAACACTACCTAGTGCTCAAACAAAATACACTAAACTTATCAGAAGTATACATAAGTAGTGATACTAGAAATTTCCAGTAGAGAATATTTTTAACCTTAATTAACATATGGTATCATATTTCAAATATAAGATATCTTTAAGCTGTTTCAAATGACACGAGATTGTCATTATTAGTTATAGGGTGTGTCTCTAATGCTTTCATCATCCAAAATGACCACAATTTAGATTTGTTCTAGTTATTGCCATGTAATCGAATACATGGAAGTGCAGAGAAAGACAGAATATATGACAATAATATATATATATATTCTAAAGTAATACACTACTTATGATATATATTTTAAGTTAAAACATCTTGGCTACTAGCACGAACGGTTTGATAAAGTTTTGCGGTTAAACATCAATTTCATTTGGTAGATAAGAACTAGAAAAGGAATTATGAGTACATGTTTTGTAGTATTTGGGACTCATCAACTGGTAGGGTCTGTAGCGCCACACACAAAAATTTCTCCCTTTACATTGGCTTGAAGCCAGATAGCAACAAGGGATTCTAGCAGAAATCCAACCAACCAACAACCAACTGACCAAAAAATATCCCGATGAAAAAATTCAGGGGGATTGGAGAAAATATAAGGATATCGTTAACTAACATCGTACGCTAAGCCATCCATGGCCAACCAGTGGATCCTGAGAACAGAGATGAGACCTTATGGGGGTTAGCTGTTGAGAACAAATGTTTTAGGATGAACCTAAGGAATTGATGTGGAAATTTAAAATCGTATAAAAATTTGCTAGTGAATGGCAATTAATTTATCTATCTAAATTTAAAAGCTTAAAAAATGCATCACTCAAGTGACCACTTTAGTACAAACCTACGTCAGCTGACTTCAAAATGTATTCAGTTACGGAGGTATCAAATACCAGGGTGTATTGAAGTTCTATTATGTTCCAAGTATTGTTGTCGGTTTATGGGAGCTTTTACTTCGAAATCAAACAGACCATCTGAGAGAAACATATTTAGAGTTTTTCACTGCACATTTTTAAAGAATACGCTGTACAAACGGTCGTTTCCAAAGATGCTGTATACACCTGTCACCCAAACATTGATAACAGCAGCGGAAAAAGAAATTAGATGGCAAATTCTATATTTTAAATTTGGGTAATGATAGCCGGTCACAGGTGACCCTGTCAACGAATCAAAGAAAAAGCTGTTACCTAAATGATATGCCGAAAAAAAGGTAAAGATGGACCAAAAACATATGCAGAAGAATGTTCAGCGACATCACCAACTGTATCATCTTTGGAATGGAACCCGAAGGAGTAAAGCCCAACTGGATTTCTAACAGTTGTCATGAAGGCGATTGTGTGAGAAGCCGACGAGTACCTATAGAGGAAACATGTAGCTAGCTTGAGAAAATTGAGAAAAAAAAAGGGGATGAAATGCAAACATTCGTTTAAAGCCTTAAAGTTCACTAAGAACCCAAGGAACAAGTCGTGAAAACTGTTGAACAGTTAAGATTTTGAATATATGTAAAGAAATATCGATTTGGGTGTGGGTACTAATATGATATGTAGGAGATCGTTTGAAAGGGAGATGATTGCTTATGACGAATTGTGCAGCGAACTAGTGAGATTTTCAATGAGCTGAATAGAAAAGAGATCTTCAGCTGAAGTTGTTCGTTCCACTCGAAACTTAGGGGAATATTGATTTTATTTTTATTTTATTTTTTATTTACAGCTTGATTCCACACTGTATTTTCGGTACAAGTATGGAATTTTCAGCATGGATATCGGTAGCCCAAATTTTGCAGGCCGACCATAGATATCAGGTGTGCGTCGGTGCGGGCTCAAACCCCCGACCATATGCATGGTCGGCGAGAGTCCTAACCACTGTGCCACCGACGCACAGTCGACGCACGTCGAAGGTTCGAAAATTGGATTTGACAATTTTATGCTGCCTACAATTCAACTGGATAGGTGAATTCGTCTCCTCTAAACTCAGTGAAGAATTCGTGACGCATCTCGGTCGAAAAGACGAGTTCATGGAGTCATCATTATATATTCTGATATTTCCATAACCTTAGTTAAGAATCAGCCTGCTTCTAGGTGGATAATTTTGAGTTGGTTATGCTATCTCAAATGGCTTATTTAATTGTGAAGCTTACTTTGTGCATTCTAGATAAGATCATCAGTACAAGCTTTAATATCAAACCAGATCATATAAAAGTTATGATTATGGGCAATAATTTGTGCTTGAAACATTATGGGTAAATACTACTGTATGACATTGTGTCATTTATCAAAATAAATTTTACCCATAATGAGAGCGAAAGATGTTTTTTTAATCAAGAAAATCAGCACAGGAAATTTGAAAATAAAGACTGACGGAAAATTATATACACGCCTATCAAAAACTCAACTATAATACCAGTAACCCGATAACTCACAAAAATACTGTGCACAGACATTGTTTCAGAAGAGTGAAAACATTCCAGCATTTGAGTGCTGAACAGCTGTCGCTAAAAAGTACTAATAAGAAATCGTCCTTAAAGATCGTAAAGAAATTCCGCCTGTCATACAAAATGAACATCTCTAAAATAAAGACTAAAATACACTGACCATGTGAAATAGATATAGCAAACAGGCTAGCTGACACAATCACTTCATTTGCAGTTGTGTAGGCCAAAAACTCCAACAATTTACAAAATAGATTGCATGAACTGCCTGATAAATATTACATCAGTCAGAGTGGGCACCACTTTTCAATCATTATCCAAAAATGTTAATTATTTATAAACAGACAAGATATGCATTCTGTCATATCAATGAATGTAGACAATTACAGACGTCGGTCTAACCCACGAGAATGTAGAACTTTTTGACAGAAGAACTACTAAAACTGACCGGAAATTCCTCGAAGCTAAGTATTCAGAAGGATAAGCCATTAATAGACATATTATACTATAAAAGAAATTTACCAGCCAATAAAAAAATATATCCAGATGGCAAGAAAGAAAGTTCAAATTACAAGTCAATAAATGTGATGACTACGAATTAAAAGCCATTCACAACAATGTTTCCCAGTAAGAAGACACATTTATGTCATTCACAGAGGACCAAAACAACCTCACTTTATTATAAAGCCAGAGTTGAACATGTTCTCTAGAATGGACAACGAAAGATCAAAGAGCATAACCAGATCAAAATAAGTAAAATATCTCAATGTGTTTAAAATATTGGTTTAAATTATAGTCCACGCATATAATTTTACAACGTTAAACGATGGGAAAAAACCTAACTAAAATAAGAAATTTATAATCGATATTATCACAAAAACTCTAGGTTATAATTATCCAGGTCTTATTGCTCTAAATGTGAATCGATTCAAACATTGTTGACCGATTATCTTTGACTATCTCTCTCTCTCTCGCCCTCCCTCCCTCCATCTATTTAAGAAAAATAGCTCAATATGATTGACATGTGTAGGATGATAAAAGCAAGTTGATCGGACCTCTGGATAATACTGTTTTTGAAAATCCCTCCATAGAATTTTTCTTTTTCTCTTGAGTTTACTAAAGTGAAATGAGAATATTTTATTCCAACAATCTAATTGACCTATAGATGACAAATCTTTTGTTGAATATTGTTCATTATATATTCAGAAAACGATCATATCTTATGTATTAACTTAATTTCTGTCATATAGTTTGGGAAGACATGGGTTTTTAATAAAAGTATTATCCTTATATTCACCAATGATTTCATAAAGGTGAATAATGATTAGGTAAGATTCATTGACTAACTAACGGAAAACAAAACACATAGTTCAGAGGAGAGTCACTTTCTGATTGGTTGGAGGATTTCATTATTAGCTGAAATCATTTAAAGAACCGATACTTGAAAGTAAATCTGATGCTCACTAGTCACTGGACCAATTCAGGCAGGTTCTAGTGGGAAGCCGTGACCAGTAGGGTGGAGGGGAGGCTGTAAATCCTCGAACAATACATTGCAACATGGTCGCGCTATATCGTGAATTGGCAGGAGTGGTAATTCATGGGTCTCAGAGGCCTAATGGTCTACGAGTTCTCCTTGTAACCAGAAGGTCGTGGGTTGGCACCCCAGTGTGCACGTACTGATGAAGTGTCCCAAACTAGAACAAAACAGTTGCACAGTACTCTAGTGTGGTTTTACAGTGGTTCTTGAAGTGACGCTAGCTCATGAGGAAACCCTCCAATAAATCAAACCAAAACATTCCTATAAAACCACTACTTGAAGATTCTTTTGACCGATTAATTTTCCACATTCATGCGACGATGGCCAGGGTGAGAAAAGCGGCTATACAAATTTCATCTGAACACACAGGTTCGACTGGCCTCCTTCATAGGTTGATTCCTATTGCTTCAGATGTATGCAGAACACAAATTCCTAAAAAAAATTTAAGGTTAGTCGGAATGTGATAAATAACTTTAAATGTTGTATTAGTATCAACTTTTATGCTGACTATCTACAAGCTGTACTAAAACAAAGCTACGAACAGATCTTCTTGATACCTTAAACATGTTTAGAAATACGATGATGAACCTGTCTAACAAGTTACTAACTAGTGTTAAATCAAAATATCTAAACTAGGTGTGCGTGGGGCCAGTCAAGAGCCGTAACAGCTCAGTAGTAGAGTCTGCTACTGCTATACCGAGTGATGTGGGTTCGAATCTCAAAAGCGAATAAAGTTCCTTCTAGACTGTAGATAAGCCCTGCTGACGAGGGCCAGACAACTAGGAAGAAATCTATTTCATATCATTCGCCTCCAACCATCTAAAATCAGCGAAGGTGTTACCTAATGATATCTGCTGGTCAGCCAGCTCAAGTTACACGATACTGATCATGAACTCACATTTGTACAAACTGTGAAGTACTAAACATCCATCGACTTATAGTAACAGAAATTAGTAATGATGTGCCGTCGGATTCCATCCCAGTGACCAAATGGTCGATAAGCTCACCATATAACCTATAGGTCTAGATATGATGGAGAAAATTTATACCTCAGGTGGATGATTTTAGTGTGGTTGTGTTCTCTGAGCCAGATAGTTAATTTGCGAAGCTTTCATCACTCCCCTGCTAGGCAACATCTTCAGCTCAAACTTCAATTTGTTGAAGTGAGCTTTTAGATTTCTCCAGGAATTTATTAGTTATCTCTCCTGGTTGGTGACCTTGAACATGATTGGTTGTTTCTGTGTGATTTTACACCTTCTAGGTTACTTGTACTGGAACTGATTGTTTCTTTGACTTGAACTCTGACCCTTTGTGTGTGTTTTCTTTCTTATCGGTTGATAAAATTTGTCTATCTCGATGTGTATATTGATTGACGACTCAATGGAATGCCAAGATTCTAAAAATTCTCTAGCATTCCTGGTATTTCTAATACTAATAACCCTAACCGAGCTACAGATACGTATTTTTAAATTAGTCATCTATTCAACATATCAACTGAACGTGTGAAATCTTTGGGTGTTCTTAAGTGTTTCGTATAGCTGCTTTCATTCCCATGATCGTTCACCTAATGTGTATAGAATCTTAGAGATGATTTCACAAGAGATGGCTGTCATGGCCGAAGTGTTCTAGTAGATATCGCTTTAGCATTGGTTTCGAGCCTCAGTGCAAAACGTCATCACTCACTGCACAGTGCAGGTAAATTCAGCCAAAACGAGTCCCAAATAGGATAAAAATTGCATCAGGGAATCTACTGCTAGTCACCGTCCACCAATTCACTTCTGATTTCACATATCTTTGAAACTTTCATTCCATTTTGTTATTTTATTATGAAAGTTACTCTAGATAACTCATTTGACGTACATCCAATGTCAAGTACCTTGGACTGAGTATTTGCTCCAATCTTTTCTGGTCGTCACACATCTTTATAGTCACTAGAAAGACGTTTTGCTTAACGTTCTACATTAGGAAGTTAAGGCAGTCTGGTATAAGGCGGTCTTTGCTTTCTCAGTTTGTCGATTCTTGTATTCTACGCATCCCTCTTTACTGCTCCCCATTAATCTTTCCTGGACTACTTAAGAAAGACTTTGCTTTGCTGAGAAGGGTACTAAAAGCCCCGTTGTAGGGCAAGTGGGATATTGTTAAACCAACTGGTTACCACTATTGTGGATAGACATATTATGTCATGTAAGAAACTAACGAATACTATATTGTCAGACCCCGAGCATCCTCTCTATACGCACCTCTCTCCTTGCATTTCATCTGGTAGAACTAGAAGCAGCTACAGGAGGCTATATGCTAGGACTACCACCAAGTACAAAAACTCCACAAAACCATATCTGGCACAGATGTTATGTGATAAGAAATCCGTTAGGTATGACACGATCAACTTACTGCGGCACTCTAACAAATAGTCCCATTAGTTTTTGCTTTCCTTTCCTCGTTACTATTACACTGTTGTTCTCATCTTCTATCACACATCAACTTTATATTTCAAATCCTGTGGTGCATTGTTTAAAATGTAAACGCTACGCTGTTCTTCCTATTTATTTTTTTATTTATCTTTTTTTTGAATGTTGCTTTCTGATTTTAAAATCTTCCAGAATTTATGAGGTAATTAGATGCAATATATTGTAATGTACGCTGAAAATTCCATACCTGTACCACAAATACTGTTTGGAATAAAGCTGTTATTATTATTGTTATTATTACATCTCGTCATTCTTAGGCATTTTATTCATTCCTCTGTAGCCAACTTTACTACCAACCATAAACTGTCGTCTCCTGCTGACACGATCTCATCGATATTACTATTGTAGACTTGATTCGCCATTTCCGATTCCCATTCGACTCCAAAGGTGACTTATTCCACGATGCCATTCAATAATGCCTCCGTATATTTCCGAACCATCTCTATCTACCATAGGTATATCTGTTGGCTGGTAGATTCCTCATTAATTCGTTGATGAGGCAACAGTTGATTAAACTCTGAAGCAAACTGTTCGAAGTGCTTTTGGTAGTCAGGACGCCAGTTCTCTGAACCAGTTTTATTTTGCATAGCAGCCATCTTGAATTCCCCCAGGTCAACGCAAAATATCACTGCTTAAGATACACTTGCTGAATGTTTAAATTCACTTTTTGCTACCTAAAACTTTACATGTATGTTATGCACCTCAGCGTAAAAGTGGTTCAAGTGGTTGTTTGAAACAGCTGTTTGTAAAATGTTTTCTTTAAAAATGTATAGAAACAAACTCCTGAGTAACATCCAAATCTAATATTGACTGGATGCTACCTCAAATTATCCGTTTAGTTTAAAAATACAAGATCTCATAAGGCAACAACACGAACTGGAAGAAAATGAATTTTATTTACCCCATGATATATAATGCCTCTCTAACTAACTCAAATCACCTGATCTATTGGTATGCCTATGTTCCAAGTGGAACATATAGATTCAACTCCATATCTGCACTCTATCGTCGTTTTTCATCTGGCTTAAAGATTAGCCATAATCTCTCATGTTCCTCTATAACTAACGTCCAACAACATGTTTATCATTCGGTTTCCACTCAGCTTGGTTAGCTTGCCATAACATATCAATCAATGGTATCTTCAGCGTGTATCTGATCCATCTCAAATTTCTTTTTGCAGATTTGTTGGACAGTAGGTTCATGGTATGTCTGTCTGCCTGTCTGGATTCAACATAGAATTTGGCACCGAAGTGCAGCAGTTCGAGTTGCCACATTCCAAATAGCACACAGAGGTAGACAAGAAGATGAGTGAAGAGAATCAATAGAGCTTGACAAGTATAAGAGGGAAACAGAATGGGTAATGGTAGAAAGGAATATGAAAGATTACAGAGACTGAATACATCTGCGCTGGCCATTGACAACGATTTTGAGCCATGTCACCTATAGTCTCCAGCCATTGATTCCTAGAGTCCCGAGGCCCCAACCCGGGAGTCTGCATCTCCCTACCTGACTCAGTTTAACTGTCAAGGATTTCATGGATTGTTCATGGTATGTTCGTTGACGAATCCTTTCTGACCGACCAACTGATCTCCATTGGGTAGTGAAGGTAGAGTCCTGTTGGAAATGATTTTGATGACGCGCTCACCCCGTCAATGAATCCTATACAAGCTTCCGCTGAATTCACATTAGTGTCGAAAATCCGAACCTTATTCTTCTTAACACATAGTGGAGTAGATTTCCAGATATATTTCGTAGTTTCACATATGTCAGTTGTGTTCTGAATATTATGCGCATCGATTGACTATATAATTGCCTGAATAGGTCAAGTCGCTAGTGATCACCAGACCAATGCTGGTTTTTCTAGGGATTTCGTTTAATTGATAGAGGGATTTCATCGTCAGCTGACATCAGTTCATGGGACACTGGATCGAGTCTCAATGGCTTAATGGTCTACCAGCTAGCTTGACTTGTAACCAGAAGGTTATATGTTTGAACCCTGTGGGTGAGTGTTTACTGATGAAGAGTGCCAAACTGGGCTGACGAAACGGCTGTCCACTATTCTTTGTGGCTGGTATTCCAAAGATTCTCTAACTAATGTCAACCCATGATAAAATCTTCCAACCGATCAAACAAAAAAATCTCTACAAAACCAAAACTTGAAAATAGCAGATTACACAGTGTATGTAATAATAAAACCGAAAGAAAATACTTAGAATTTTTTTTCATAAATTTTACTGTTTAACTGGAGTAATAGTAATGGGACCTAAGATATCTGGTGTGATGTTGAACCAAAAAACAAATGAAGATGAGGCAGTAACTCATCGAAGAAAACATTGCGAAGTGGTCGCGCTATGTCGTGAACCGGCAGAAGTTAGAATTCAAGGACCATTGGATCGTGTCCCAGTGGCTCAATGGTCAACGAGCTCGCCTTGTAACCAGAAGGTCCTGGGTTTGAGTCCCAGTGGGTGCGTACTGCTGAAGAGTCTCAAACTATGACGTGGGAAACAGCTGTCCAGTACTCCCAGGTTTTCCAGTGGTTCTCTAACTGATGTCAGGTCATGATTTAATCCTCCATGCAATCAAATGAGTAAAAGTCAACAAGGGCTAAACTTTTTCGATTCCCGATGAATACATTTTGACATGGAACTTGTCATACTTATAATGAATACAAGCCAAAACCAGCAAAACGGCCCAGTCTAGTGTTTAGAGATCGCTGCTATGAACTGTCTAGCTAGCGCAACTGATTAGTGTATATATATATATGGATTCCAACTACTCAAAACAATTTGTCAGTAGTATATGGTAGAATTCAAATGCTTTCTGACACATAGGCACAACATGAGATGGGGTTTTATTCACCTGCATAAAAGTGCATAAAATCAAAGTAATGTGGTTTGTGATACATTCAGGCATTCATACAACAATGAGGAAATCGGGATAATCAGGACGCCTTATAGATAGACTACCCCATATGATGTAGTAATTTAAAACTAATCGACATAGACATCATTATGCTCAAGGTTACATGGAAATCAGGCACATGACACTGAGGAAATTAAGTTCAACATTTTAAAGATTAGTGTTTCATTGGAAAGAGGAGAGAGAAAAATTACTTATTCACCCAGGGTTACGATAAATTATCGACCAATCAGACCGAATTTTTGCCTATGCGATGCAATAGTCCTGGATACGTATAACCTCATATAGTTTACGAAGCTGAATAAAGCAGGATCAACGGTTCGCGTGGAATAAAATGGTTTTATCATTTTTTGAGCTTCTATTAGCAAATGCGATATGAGTTCAGCTGACAGAAGACCCCTAAATTAATAGAAATGCTCAAAAACCACAATTATATAAACACTTATACATGGAAGGTTCGAGTTTCCTGAACAGGAAATTAATTCTTTCTGCACACATAAATTACATTTCAGGCATTACATGGCAGTTACTTTGGTAAATATAAGGATGTTGGAAGTACATTAGTCTACTAATAGTTCGTGGAGATTTCAAGTTGCCTCTTTCATAATCCATAATCAACAATATGCCTGTGTACGGCACCGCTTTGAGAAATGTCCTCTAGCGAAATAGGCTTTTTAGTACATGTTCCAGAAACTGAAGATGTGCCCTTCTTTCTGTTCTCAGAGTATAAATGCTAACATGGATACATGTAATTTCATTTTAGTTTGCTTTTTAGATACATCATACGGCGAGTAAAACACCATTATTTACTGGATGACGAGGTTTCGAACAAAATTTATTGTTCATAATTATGCCATCAATTATAATCACACGACTTGGTAACTGGAGTTTTAAAGTTTTCTTTGTTCTGTTCTGTTTGTCGCCGTAGGGGTAGTAGAATTTGCCAGGTATCTCGTACAGGTGTTGAATCATTACTATTACACATATTCTCCTCAGTTGATTCGATAAACAAAGCTTCTGTTATCAATCTCTCCCTCCATCCTGCCGTTACATTAGATTTTAAAACATTCATATTATCCCATCCTGTTCTATGGTTGTGTGTAATTGGATGTAGTGCTATAGCTGAACTACTCTCTAGATTTCTTATCTTATTCGGGTCAACCAATCTAGATTTTGCTGCAAGGTTTTTATGTTCGGCTAGTCTGACAGCCCCTGTTCTACTACTTTGATCTATGTATTTGACCTGACAATCATTCCAGCAGTGTATCAGATAAACTAAATTGTTTTTTGTTTTAAAGGATCCATAGGATCCTTCCACAGACAAAGCTTGTTTCTAATTGAGTTTATGGGTTTGTATGCTACTTTTATTCCTGTATTTTTAAGAATTCTGGGCAAGGTTTCTGAGGATCCTTCCTTGTATGGAGTTATTACTGATGATTTAGATTCCTTATCGTTGGTGTTGTCTTGCGCATGTTCAACATGCATGTCATCATTAATATCACTATTATTACCATTATTAAATATTATTATTATCATGGAAACCATAAAACTCAGGTTTCGAAGTCGTGTGATTATAATTGATGACATAATTATGAACAATAAATTTTGTTCGAAATCGTGTCATCTAATAAATAATACTATTTATCTGTGTGATACATCTCACTACAGGTGTTCTCAAGTTTTAAACATATACAGATATATGTAAATTTGTATACACAGAGCTAACTACTGAAACGTAGAACAAAAAATCTTGCTCCCCACTACAATCCTGCATGTATAAATTCTTCAGTTGTACAATGACATTGTCTAAAATGAACTGCAGAGTTTTATTGATTTGTTAGACAACAACGATACGTCGAAAAATTATTATTTTTATTCAAGTGTTGTCTTGTAGGGATTTGATTGCTTTACAGGATTTCATCATGAGCTGACATTGGTTAGAGAACCATTGGAAAACCTGGAAGTACTCGACAGCTGTTTCCCACGTCATAGTTTGGGACTCTTCAGCAGTACGCACCCATTGGGACTTGAACCCGGGACCTTCTGGTTACAAGGCCAGCTCGTATACCATTAAGCTACTGGGACCCGATCCAATGGTCCTTGAAATCTAACTTCTGCCAATTCACGACATAGAGCGACCCCTGGCCAATGTCTCCAGTGGCGAGTATTTGTTCTCACACCCGACCTGCTGCACCCTACTGGTCATGACTTCTCACTGGAACCCAGGTAACTACCTACCTGAATAAGGCCAGTCGCCAGTGAGCTCCCCTTGTAACTAGAAGGTCCTGGGTTCGAATCCCGGTGGGTGCGTACTGCCAAAGAGTCCCAAACTAGGACGAAACAGCTGTCCAGTACACTGAGGTTTTCCAGTAGTTCTCTAACTAATGTCAGCTCATGATGAAATCCTGAATTATTATTTTTATTCTCACTTTGTCAGTAATAATTATAATAACATCCTTTTACTGGACAGTATTTATAAAATATACAGAATTTTAAGGGGCGTTTATTCCATGATGTTTTCCTAAGAACAATACCTTCAAATAAAATAATAATTTACAGTACATCCTGTGATAAACTGGTCTCTGAGCTGAGGCACAAAACAATTCCAAGATGACTAATATATATAGCTGCTTTGTGTCCTTCAAGAAATCCACGAAAAATCTAGCTGTGATAGCCAATTGTAAGATGTTCCAATGTTCAAAAGTACATTTTCAAACCCAAGAACATAACTGAAGAACAGTTATCTCATGTATTTGAACAAGTGGACCCATCCACAACCAGGCTAATCCCTCAAATTTAGCAGAACCTTGCTAATCAGAGGCTTGTAAGTACTTTAAATATACACAGTGGTAGGTATTACCATTAAACGTTATGTCTTAATTAAAACAAACCGAACGAGAAAAAAGTATGTGCACTGGTGAGATGGAAGTTTTCAGTAACCCAGGTTTTAAGCAAGCCGATATGTGGAGATTCAACAGAACATTGTTTCATTATTGTTTTCTGCGGTTGCCTCCAGCTAGCCCCAAGATTGCCAATAGGGCATTCCTAGTCGTGATAACATTGAGTGAAGAACGAGAAACGCTCAGATAGAAAGATATCTTCTCGGTCATTTCATTCTCAAGATCATCTGTACATTGTCATTACTGCGTACATAAGTTTACATAGCTGCAATTATCATTACTTGATTCAACATAAATACAAAAAGAGAACAAAAGCAATAATAATAATAATTTAATAATAAAGGTTGAAGGATTTAATCGTGAGCTGACATCAGTTAGGGAACCACTGGAAAGCCCGGAATTACTTGACAGATGTTTCGCCCTAATTTGAGACTCTCCGCGCACTCCCTGCCAAGTTTCGAACCCAGGACCTTCTGATTACAAGATGAGTTAGCTGATAGACCCTTGAGCCACTGAGAACCCATCCAGTGGCCAGCCAATGGATTCTAACTTCTGCCAATTCATGACATAGCGCGACAATTTCGCAATGTCTTCTTCGGTTTGTTCCAAACTAGGTTGACGAAACAGCTGTCATGCACTTCCAGCTGGTTTTCCAATGGTTCTCTAATTGATGTTAGCTCAGCATGATGATGATGATGATGTCGGTGGCACAGTGGTGAGGACTCTCAACGACTATGTATATGGCCCGGGGTTCGATCACCTGCCGACGCACACCTGATATCTATAGTCGGCCTGCGAAATTTGGGCTACCGATATCACATGCTGAAAATTCCATACTTGTGACAAAAATACGGTGTGGAATCAAGCTGTAATCAAAAATTTAAAAAAAATCCTCCAACCAGTCATGGAAAACCTCTACAGAAACCAATACTTGATAAGAAAGCTTGATGGTATGAATAGAGATCATAACAGGACATGGAAACAAAATTGCTCATAATAAGACAACTGTTGCGTAACAACACAAAATAGCCTCTTAAGAAAACAGATTGAAATAATAGTTTATATAACTGAAGATTAGAAAATGTAGGGATGGAAAAAAGTCAAGCAAATGAAAACTTAAGTGTCACTCCTAACCATAATAATAATAACAAACGTAGATGCCAAAACTAGTTGAACACAGAAGTCCGAATTCTAGATGCATATGTTAAGGGATTTTGTAGTACAAACGAGTTGTAGACACTCGCGCATTCAGTATATATTCCCATTTATCTTGTAAATGACTCTAAATAATGATTCAATTGAGATGCTGCTGACGAGGTGTTCAACTATAGTGTTTCGGTTTGATGAATCAGTCATACAGGGTAGTACTCTGGAACACTTTCTTGAAGCACGTGCATGGAACGATAGGCGTAGCTAGCTAGCTAGCTCTGCAGAAGCAGATGCTTTGATATATATATATATATATATATATATATACATTTGAGTAGACATATGCAAATGTCTGCTGCTAAGAGTGCTTAGAAACAGTACGCGGCTAGACAATGTCAATCACGGAATATACACTTTGGGTCATAAAAGTTATTAAGAAGACAATTGCAGCGAAGAAAATTTTCTTTTCGATGAATTAATCATCTAGGCTGTACATCCGTGTATTTTAACAAATGGATGGGGAAGTTCCAGAATAATATCCGGTCAAGGGTCAAATTAATGAAAATTAAAATTAGGTATTAGAATGCCATAATAAACAGGGGACAGATAAAACTCAAAGTAGAATCATAATAACTAAGATGATTGACATTGTGCAATTAGGGGTTAGAAATTTAGAAATAACAAAATAGACAGGATGTTTGGATAAAAACTAATGTGATGAATAATTGTTTATGCATTCAGGGATTAAATATGTAGAAATAGTAAAATGACAAAATAAACACGAAATTCGGCTATGAAAATATGGTAGTGTAAATAGGAGGGATTAAGAATAAACCTAAAAATATCACGAAAAAACAGGGAGTTTAGATAAGAAAGGCGATGGGATGGTCATTACTAAAAAATTACCTGTTTATGATGGCCATGGCAGGGACAGGGATTGGACGTATTTCTTTTGGATACAAAGTGTGGGCTTGAGCTTTTAGATAGCTAGCGCCTCGGCTATGCCCAGATGTCTTGATCTCACTCCCTTTGATAGGTTTGGTTAAATTTTGTTTATTACTTTGAAGGATTTTTCGAAAGGTGCTGAATTTCCTGAATTAATCAGATGTTCTGACACTGAACTATATACACTGGATAGTGTTCACGAGCGCGTTCGTCAAGTTGGCGCATGGCACGGCCTATGTACTCAGCTCCACAAGAGCAGTTAATCAGGTATATGCACGTTGAAGTGGTTCAATGTGACAGCTTGTCTTTCGCGTTCTAGCTGAACAATGTCTTGCGGGAAAATGTCAGTCAATCTTAATTTCGATACATTTTTAGGGAAATAAACGTTGACCGCTTCAGGATATCGGCCGATATGTTTTCCGTGAAGTCTAGATTTGCATACAGTATTTTCTATGCTCTCTTGTTATATACATTTATATATATATATATATATATATATATATATATATATATATGCGTATTCATAACTTAAAACTTTCATATCAAGTTGAAAACTGTTATCACCTTTTATTCTCAATTGGTCAATATGTTCAATTATAAATAGAATAATTTCCATTGAATTAGTTGATTTAATTGCGAGGCTTTCATCTTCTAGCTTCTAGAAAAAATCTTCAGCTCAGGTTATATTTATGAGATGAACTTATTTGAATTCTCCATGAGTGATGATATAATTGTACCTCTTGACAACCATTGTCATGAATGGATGTTAACTAACATCTCTCTTGATCATATTTTTATTGACTTGGATTTTGAACCTTCTTGTCATGTGATGATTTACTTTCTATTACTTGGTGAATTTGGTCTGCTAATTCGGTTTGTTAATCTCCTGACTGATTCACTTGAGAACCTGCCACTGCTTTTGGTGTTTCCCCTGTTGAGAATTTCTAAATTGTCTCAATCACGTAAGTGTCCATAGTTATCCACATGCAGTGATATGAAAGAATAAATTTATATCATGTCTTTTCACAGCCAATTCGTCTTCTTCGATTAGAAGTACAGCAAAGGGACGCACACTTCGCCCGATGCAATGTTTATTGCAGTTCATATATGCAATTTATTTTGTAGATGGTATTAATTTTATCTTCTTTTGCTGTTGTCTTCTTAGGTGTATACAATATTGAATGAGAGGATTGTGTTGGCTGGCTGGATGGCTTGTGTTCTATGTCTATTTCAAATGGTCTTAATACTCCAGCTGTTATTTCAGAGATATTTTTTATATGTGCTAGATGGCATTTTGTTGTCACTTTTGATGTTGGCTTGTTGTTGATGGTGTTATGAATCGCGGGTAAACACCTTTTAACGGAACGGAACTGTCAGGAAGACAGCTAGTTTGCTTCCATTCTCTTCAACACCGGAGCGCAGTAATGGATTTCTTCTGTTCTTCAGTTTATGACTACCATAGTTGAGTACTAAGTCTGTGTGTGTGTGTTGATTTTCAGCGTACTTGTGTTTCTAAATTTTATTGTGTAATGTTCTTTTGATTAAAATATCTAAGAAGAATGGAATTTTGTTGTCTAATTCTTCTGTGATGGTGAATTTAATGTCTTCAAATATGTTGTTTATTAATTGCTATGCATGTTTCAAATCGTTTCTTTTAATTATTACAAATGTATCGTCAACGCAATGTGTCCAGAGTTTTAATTTAATTATGGATAGAGAGGGCTATACTACTGGAGAAGGCTTGGAAAGAGGGCAACGTACTCGAAGATTGGAAGAAAGGATACTTATTCAAGCTACCAAAGAAAGGAGACTTAAGTCACTGCAAGAAATGGCGCGGAATTATGCTCCTGTCTGTCCCAAACACAATACTAAACCGCATCATCCTGGAGAGAATCAAACAAGCCATGGATGAAGAACTTCGACCGCAACAAGCTGAATTCAGGAGACACAGGTCAAGTATCGATGAAATCGCCACACTATGGATCATCATTGAACAAAGCTTGGAATGGCTATCAGCTATTTACCTCAACATCGTCGACTTTGAAAAGGATTTCAACAAGCAGCGTCGATCAAGAGGTGATTTGGCAATTACTTCGCTACTACTAGGTGCCACCGACAACTACGTCTCATTCAACAGCTATACGACAACACTTAGAGCAAAGTAATCCACAACAGGAAACTTACGGAATCCTTCGAAGTAAAGATGGGAGTAAGACAAGGCTGCCTACTATCGTCAATGAATTTCCTGGTTTCAGTAGATTGGATAATGAGACATACAGTGGGCAGTGAGGAAGCAGATATAAAATGGACCCACACAAAACACTTGGAGGATCTGGACTTCGCCGATGATATTTGTCTGATTTCCCACAAACTGGAAGATATGCAAGTGAAAGACAACAAGTTGGCAGAAGTAGTATCCAGAGAAGATAGGACTTCAAGTAAACAAAGATAAAACAGAGGTGATGGAGACTCCTGGGCAACAGCAACGGCAACAATAACAACAGACAGCAATCAGAACAAATGGGATGAATCTGGAAGAAGCAACTTCCTATACCTAACTTGGAAGCATCGTTTCAACTACAGGCTAACGGAACTGACGAGGATATCAAAGCAAGGATGGGGAAAGCAAGGGATGCTTTCATTACTTTCAAGTCTGTATGGGGGTCAATAGCACTTAACATCAAAAATAAGATCCGGATTTTCAAATCCGATGTGAAGTCAGTGCTACCATATGGATCAGAGACGGCGCATCATAAAGAGCACCTCAGACAAACTGCAGACCTTCATCAACAGCTGTCTTCGCTCAATATTTCGCCCAAAATCAGATGGCTGGCCAGAGTTGGTCAGCATTAGAAATCTCTGGGAGCGAACCCACCCAGCAGGAAACAACTGTGCAACAAATATGCAGGAAGAAATGGGGCTGGATTGTCCATATTCTGAGAAAACAAACCATCAAATGATATCACTAGACAAGCGGTTGCTCTAGTGGAACCCGAGAGAGAAGCGGCGAGGTCATGTGAAGAGGAGATGAATACATGTGGGCAGAGTTGGAGACAGGTGAAAACTGTATCAGAGGACCAAAGGCAACGGAGACGCGTGGCTGAAACTCAATGTTCCTCTAGGAGTTGCAGGAAGGGATATTAAGGTTAAAATTGCTCTTGAGTGAGAATAAAGGTGGTATCTGAGTGTCAATTTAACAAGTGTGAAAAGGGTGTGAAAATATACAAAAGGATCATATGAGATTGATAATAGTGAAATAATTTATTAAAGCAAAAGCAAACTAAAGGTAAAATACAAAATTAAAAACCAAAAGAAAAAATCAAATTTGCTTTGATAGAGAACGATGACTAGTGAAGAGGTTAAGACCAAGCAAGGTAGAATAACAGACTGGACAAACGTTTTCTGTACACAGTGTTCAGGGTTGGTATTGATGAAGCACCAGCACCTCTGACATACACAAAAGCTGAAACCTGACGCCAAATGGTACAAAAGGCGTCAGGTTTCGGCTTTTGCTTTAATAATAATTTTCAAGTATTGGTTTTGTAGGGATTTTGTTTGATTGCATGGAGGATTTAATCATGAGCTGACATCAGTTAGAGAACCACTGGAAAACCTGGGAGTACTGGACAGCTGTTTCGTCCTAGTTTGGGACTCTTCATCAGTACGCACCCACCGGGATTTGAACCCAGGACCTTCTGGTTACAAGGCGAGCTCGTAAACCATTGACCACTATGATCAATTTCATATGCTCCTTTTGCATATTTTCACACCCTCTTCACACTTTTAAATTGATATTGAAATACCTTTATTCTCACTAAAGAGTAATTTTAACTTTATCAAATTTCTATCTTTGTACCGTTGTGTACCACATAACTTACTACTTTGACTTTTCTATTCTAAAGCCACTTATGAGTAATTATATCAATTACCCTGTCAGTCACCCTGTATAACTCAATAATAGAAAAAATAATAATAATAATAGGGAGGGCTATTAATTCTAATTTTCGCCTAACAGCTTCAATTTTTAATCCTGATATGTCGATCCCATTGATGTGGCTCTGTATCCCTTCGTATATTTGATTATTGATATGAAAGTATGTTGTAAAACAGAACTCTATGAGTTTTATCCAAGCTGAACACTGAGGTATTTTTTAATTTTTTTATCACAATAGAGTAATTGTTGCAGAGTTTTGGGCTAATTGAGGCAAATAATTCTGTGATGTCATCATCAAAGGACACCATTACTTCCACCATTGTCATCCTCTTGGATGTTTTTTTTATGTTCTCCAAAAATTCGATTGACTAATCAGTAGAATGGTTACATGATTCTGTTAGGCAAAACTTAATTTCCTGAAATCTCCTTTAGAAAGACTGTATATTTTGGTGTTCGTGGCAACGGAACGTCTGATTGTAAGGGAATGTTTGGTAAGTAATACTGACTAACTTATAAAGCAAAATTTGACTAATTATTTCGATTGAATATTTGCATAAATACGATCTTTATTTTGATAAATCACATAGTGTTGTTATACAGTAATATTAACAATGATGACGTTTGAAGCAGAAATAATTGCTCATAATCATATCAAGTCACTCACACAGCATGATATGATTCTGAGCAGTAATTTTGTGCTTCAAACGTCACCAGTTAATATTACTGCATAACGAACATTGTATGATTTATCTAAATAAAATCGTGTCGATAATGGAGTTACACTCTATACCAGTGCCCAAGCTTTAGTACTTATATATATATATATATATATATATTTATAGATGATAGAGAAACGTTAAACGTAACTGCATAAATAATTTGTTCTCAACAACATCAACAAAACTTTACTCCCCCGCCATCCGGCAAAAAATAATAACCATTAAGATCACTCTCAAGATAACTTCAGCCATCCTTATCTGAATTTATCAATCAATGCGGCAAAAACAAATTAGTTGGAACCGAAAAATATTTCTGCATATTTTATTGGAGAAAAAATTGACACTTTATTTTCACAAGCGATTAATAACAAAAATATTTTTTTTTAATAAGGAGACTTTGGTACATTACATGATTCCGCCGACTCACTTCTCGTAAATTCCAAAAACGTTTTAGAATATTTAATTGAATTTTAGATTTTCTTGTCGATTGATTCGACCGAAGTGCTCGGTCTCAGGTTGACATGTCGGCTGCCCCTTGTGCAGATGCTTCCACGATGCCTGGGCATTTAAATGGTAATAAATTGGTTGATAGTGAATCCAGGATGTGAATTTCGTCCTATTTAGGACTCTTTTCGGCTGGATGTACCTGCATTTCTCAATGAGTGATGATATTCCCGCCGAAGCTCAAACCTACAAGAAGCCGACATGTCAACCTGAAACCGAACACTTTGGTCAAATCAGTCGACGGGAAAATCTAAAATTCAATTAAATTAATATGACCCATTGCACAAGAGGTGGCTTTCATGGTCCAAGTGGTCTAGTGGATAACGCTTTGCCGTTTGAAACTATGAGTAGTGGTTTCAAGCCTCGGTGGGAACATAATCACTCACTGGGGAATCCAGATACATCCAGATGATGAGTTCCAAATAGGACGAAATGCGCATCCTGGATTCCACTGCTAGTCATCCTCCGCCAATTAAAAGCATCTTAGAACACCTCTGTAATGTAATAACCTTCTTCTTACGTAAGCTTTTTATGGAGTTATTTATTCATCAAAAGCTCCACAAGCAAGTCTCGCCGGCCAAAAGGTGGGATTCGCGGAGCATTAGATCCAGTCTCAGTGGCGGAATGGCCTTTTGGGTAGCTTTCTGAACTTGAAGGTTCTGGGTTCGAATCCCAGTAGATGTGTATTGTTTAATCTAGGACTCAATTAGCTGCATAGATTTAGGAAAACATTATTGCGGGTTAGAATCATTTACAGTGTAAGTTAAACCCGAAAAATGTTGGCACTCTTCTATGGAACTTATGTAACACCTAACTACTCTTATGTCTAAGTACACAGCTTTCAAGTGTAGAGATTCCTCCTTTGAAACCATTAGATGATTGAAAGTTCAAGCTTTAGGAATTACCTGGTGAGTAATGAAAAGCATTCTAAGTCTATACATGATGAAACTTCATTAAACATTTGACTTTCAAGAAAAGGCTGTAAAATTTTTATTTCATCAGTGATTTATGCCTAATGTCACAATAGGCCAAAAAGATTCTTTGACGTGGAATTAGAAGCAAATAGGTAATCGTGAATACAGCTAAGAGTGTCTGTGGCCAATACAGTATAGAAGCAACGTACTAAAAAGCATTACTGTGACAGTAGAAGACTAAATACTTGATAAAGAAACGTTTATTTGCAGATCTTCACAGATCTTCAGCTTCAAAGTCCCAGTAGCAATGAATTTCAATTTTAACCGGGTGGTGCCATTAACCTCATGCCAAAACTTCCCTCTTTGTTAGTTTTACGAATAGCCTGGATAGGTTTAGGAGTGCATTGGTCAGACTTGGTCGGACTTTGGACCACCGATTCACGTTAAAAAATGCATTACAGTGTTAAACTATCAAAGTAGGATGAACCTTCTTATGGTTTATGAAGTTGAATTTTGCTGCTGGTGTTATGACTTGAGTTTAAACGCTTTAATTTTAGAGACAGTTAGTAGGTATGTTTCCTCTATTTTTTTCAACACCGGATTAGTGCTACAGTATGTGTTTGAACTCTTTTAAACAATATCCGCACACAGTTTCTTTTGTAGTTAATTAGATTAGGTTGTTAATTTTGATAGTTGAGTGCTTTTGATTCGTGTTCGATGAGTTTATGCACATATTTGTGTTCCTAAAAATTTCTTGTGTTAGTTCTCTTGATTAAAACATCTAAAAAACTGAAATTTTTTAATCTAACTCTTCTCCTTGAGTGGTGAATTTCATATCTCCAGACATATTTGCAATTGATAGTGTTCTCTGAGCTCCTTGGTTTAACTGCGGAGCTTTCATCGTCTTTCTGGACGACATCTTCAGCGCAGTATTTAGGATAAAGTGAAATGATTTAAATTTCTTCATGAGTCTCCCGGTAACCATCTTTAGATATGTATTGATATAATATAAATTTTTTAGTATCAATACATTCAGACGATCATGAACATCAATTTGATTGGGATAATGTCAAAATCTTAAACAGAGGAAACACCAAATGTGCCAGGGAATTCCTAGAAGCCTGGTACTCAAATGAAAACGCAATTAATAAACACGTTAATATAGATGAAATATACCAACTAATAAGAAGTAAATCAGGTGATCAGAAAGTTTAAAATCCCAATCAATAGAAAACGGTCAATAAATATCTAAAGATGGTTACCGGGAGACTCATGAAGAAATTTAAATCATTTCACTTTATCCTAAATACTGCGCTGAAGATGTCGTCCAGAAAGACGATGAAAGCTCCGCAGTTAAACCAAGGAGCTCAGAGAACACTATCAATTGCAAATCATCCACCTGAGTTACAAATCTTTTCTATTATTTCATCAAACATATTGTTGATTAATTTGTCGGTATCTTCCAAATCATTTCTTTTGCTGATTACAAATGTATCGCCATTTACAAAAAATAAATTGTATGAATAAATTTTACCAGTATCGGATTAGTTTCATGAATTCTTTGATAAGTAATGATGTTGATTGTGCATGTTATGAAAACAAATCATCGGTCAAAAACGCTCCTTCACTGCTTACGTCCTTTCTTATGAGTTATATATATATATATACAGGCTATCAGATGTAACTCCTCCTTTCGGTGTGGCAAAGTAGATTGTGTTCAAGTTACTATTTATACGAAAAGTGAACCTTGTTGTCTCATCATAACTTAGAAATCGTTGACAGAATCATCACAGGTCTTAAATATTATCACCTTAAATACTACGCTTATTCAAGCAATTTCTTATCCTTCGTAGGACGTTACCATATTCCAATAGATACCTGGATCCTTTGCATCAGCGGTAACAGTTCTTATTCAAAATAACCAGCTTGACTTAAATTAACTGTGTTTTTTTATATTCCTTATTCTTATAAGTTCCTAGGCTACAGGCTCGAGGTTTAAGTTTCGGTGGCAGTATTATTTATTATTGTACCCTTTAGTTCCTAGAGGAACATAGGGCTTCAGCTGCGCACCTCCATTGACTTCGGTTTTCTGACAACATTTTCACCCTGCTCCAGGTCTGTCCACATGCTTTCATCTCCTCCTCGCATGACCTCCTCCAAGTCACCCCACCGTGGGACGACCAACTCGCCGCCTCCCTTTCGGGTTTCACTCGAGGGCTTGTCTAGTGATGTCACTTGGTGGTTTCCTCAGCGTATGGCCAATCCATCTCCATTTTTTTCTGCCTATTTCTTTCACAATCGGTTCCTGATTGGTTCGCTCACTGCCAGAGATCCCTGTTGCTGATCTTTTCTGACCGGCCATCTGATCTTGAGTATTGAGCGGAGACAGCTGTTAATGAAGGTCTGAAGTTTGTTTGAGATGCGCTTTATGATGCGCCAAGTCTCTGATCCGCATAGTAGCACTGACTTCACACTGGAGTTGAAAATCCGGATCTTATTTTTGATGCTGAGTGCTGTTGACCTCCACACAGATTTGAGAGTAATGAAAGCTTGTCTTGCTTTTCCGATTCTGGCTTTGATGTCCTCGTCAGTTCCGCATGTAGTTGAGATGATGCTTCCCAGGTAGGTGAAGGAGGTTGTTTCTTTCAGGTTCTTCCCATTTATGCTGATTGTTGTCTGTTGTTGTTGTTGCTGTTGATGTTGGCTAGGAATCTTCATCGTCTCTGTTTTATCTATGTTCACGTGAAGTCCTATCTTTGATGCTTTTTCTGCCAACTTGTTACTTTTCACTTGCATATCTTCCAGTTTATGGGAAATCAGACATATATCATCAGCGAAATCCAGATCCTCCAAGTCTTTTGTGTGAGTCCATTTTATGCCTGTTCCCTCGTTGGTTGCCGTTGTCTGTAGAGGTTCATTTAGCTGAAGGTTCTGTAGCAACTTTGTTTACAGGGTGGGGTTGCTAGCCTCACGCCTGAGAAAATAATGATTACATTAAGTTAAAGTTGAGAGAGAAGCGACTTTTTGGGTTGCTCCCCTCAAAATCAGAAAATAACGGACAAACAATGAGAACAACATCAACAAAGGAAACAGTTCACAGAAAAAAGGGTAAAAAGCGACGACAACTATACAATAAGACAACATGCAATATAGTTCAGCACAGTTAACTAAAATGATATCTTAACCATAAACTCACTGACTTGGAGCAACTTGAACATATAAATCCAACAATATATACAATTATAGATATGTTTATGTTTAAAAATTCCACAAATCCAATTAGTTAGTTATATGTATTATCTGTCAATAAGAGTGTATTCTTGGATTCAGTGTTCAAAAGGTAAATAATTGTGATAGTTTCCACAAACTCTTAGCATAAAATTTTACAGAAATAAGAGTTTTTATTAAGCAAAATGTAGCGTAGTAGTCGAAAAGCGCGCGCAACCGTGGTGTTTATTTTTACGGGATGGTATTGCTAGCCTAACCTTTACTCTTTCCCAGTCTTATAACTGTCTTAGCACAGCCGGGGATCGAGCTCCGACCCACATGCGTGGCTGGCAAGTATTCTACCACTGTTTTGATGACATTAGATTGTTAAAGGCAATCGGCCACAGGAAGCCTTGCCTGACCTAGGGGTTTCGTGCTAGTTGGCACTCACCAGCCAGCAAGACGTATCTCCGATTTTGAAAAAAAAAACTCATTCCCATTATGAGACTCGAACCCGCGTCTCTCAGTGCTGCAGTCAGTAAGAGACGTTACCACTGAGCTGATCAGGCCCGCGACTGACCCCATGTAGGACTGTAGTGGTAACTTTGATTGGACACTAGTAACTAGTGCGACGTGTTTAGTCTTTTCTTTGGTGTAGACTGAATTCTATCAGTCGGGTTGACCACCGTTCCACCGGCATATCTGTGCAGCAGGCTAATAATATTATTATTGTCATTCAAGTGTTGGGTTGAAGGGATTTGATTGGTTTACAGGATTTCATCATGAGCTGACATTGGTTAGAGAACCATTGGAAAACCTGGGAGTACTCGACAGCTGTTTCCCACGTCATATTTTGGGACTCTTCAGCAGTACGTACCCATTGGGACTCGAACCCAGGACCTTCTCGTTACAAGGACAGCTCGTATACCATTAAGCTACTGGGACCCGATCCAATGGTCCTTGAAATCTAACTTCTGCCAATTCACGACATAGAGCGACCCCTGGCCAATGTCTCCAGTGGCGAGTATTTGTCCTCACACCCGACCGGCTGCACCCTACTGGTCACGACTTCCCACTGGAACCCAGGTAACTACCTACCTGAATAGGGCCAGTCACTAATGAGCATCTCATTGATATTCAAGCGTTGGGTTGTAGGTATTTGATTGGTTTACAGGATTTCATCATGAGCTGACAATAGTTAGAGAACCATTGGAAAACTTGGGAGTACTGGACAGCTGTTTCGTTCTAGTTTGGGGATCTTCATTAGTATGCACCCACCGGGTTATTGTTATTATTCCCTTGGGTTCCCAATGACTCATAGGGTTTCACCGGCAGATTTCCAATTGACTCTATCCTCATCAGTCTACTTTTCTTACTCCACGACTTGCTATAACCGCCTACATACTCCTCATCTCCCTTACCCGTTGCTCCTAAGCTCGGGATAAGAGAAAAGGATGGATATATGGCTGACGGCTCTGATCCAGGAAATTGACATAATCGCCAGCAAAGCTTCAGAAGACACTAAAAATATAACAGACGAAAAATTTATTAATATTCAAACTCTACAGTTAGTAAAAGGTTTAAAAGAAAAACGGTTTATTCCCATACTTTTTGAATTATATATATATATATATATATATATATATGCCTAAAACCAGTGTACACCTACACATTTCAAGACAACCTGCCTACGTAATAACAATTAACATGTCTAGTCTCTACCTTTGTGTATCTCCAACTTGTTCTCCTTTAATTCAAAGCCATTCTTTTGCTCGTGTAATTACAAAGCTATCAGTTGAACTGTGTTCTGTAATTAAAACCCTTAAAAAAATATACTCAAATCACACAGAAAACAAATGGCTGACAAACGAAAAAGAAATGAAAAGCAGAATAAGATGCCCACACGCCCACGCATACACACACACACAATCACATGCACGAAGCACTTAAGGTTGCTCTAACTTAACAGAAGTGAACACTGCTCACTTTTACCTTACTAGAAGCAGATTGACTTCATTTTTAAACCGTTCGCCGCGCGCGCTCTCTCAGTCTCTCCGTCTCTCTTGTTTTTTTGATCAACTATAAATGGAAATAAAATCTGTAACAAAATAATTTTGAAAAAAATGCTATGGAGGTATTTTTATTTAAAAGTTCTATTTCTAAGACAAAATAGTATTGTGAAAAAAAAACATAAACATTATCGCGTGACAGTTTGTTATGTGCTAAGCGTATAATGAGATGTTTTTCTAAAAAGCAAACATTTCTAACACATGTATGGATATATATTAAGCACTAATTACTTCTTGTATATCTACTTATTATCCTGATAAATAGATTAAGTGGCAGCACATGTTTGTGGATTGTTCCCTTGCATTCCGAGAGGAACATAGGACTTCAAAAATACATCCTCAACTTTGTTCTATCTTCTACAGCTGACTGTTGGTAATGCTTCCAGTGACGCTTTCGTCAAGTTTCTGACCCATATATTTTTTGATTTTTTTTAATTACAGCTTGATTCTACACCGTATTCTTGGTACAGGTATAAAATTTTCAGCATGTGATAAAGATAGCCCAAATTTTGCAGGCCGACCATAGATATCGGGTGTGCGACGGCAGGGAATCGAACTCTGGACTATGTGCGTGATCGGCGTGAGTCCTTACCACCGCTGTGGCATCGAAGCACAAAGTCTCACCGCGTCGCCACATCGATGCGCGTGGAGATGCTGAGACCTCTCGCATGCAAAGCATTGAACAGAATCTAAATCATGTTCTTCATGCTGACTGAGACAGTGCGGGAGATTTTGAAAACTGGTTTCAGGTTGTTGCGGGATTATCTTGGCTTTTCCCATTCACTCTGGCTGGTGGTTAGCTTTGACACATTCACCTGTGCTGTGTGCTTCCCAGCTGGATAAGGGCAGAAAGTAACCTGTGTCAAATTCCTCCCACTGATAGTGATTAGTTCTGGTTGTTTTGCCTGGTTGGTTGGTTGGTTGGTTGGTTATGCTCATCACCTTCGTCTTAACTCATGTTCACCTGGAGTACTGTCTTCTCCGGCTGCTCCTTCAGTCATTCTGTAGGTTTCTCCTGCAAGTCTAAGCGTTTGTTCGCGTCTGTGTGAGACATTAAACTGCAGGATTTGAACAGCTGCGAATCAGGATTTTTAACATTTAATATATTTAAGAAGTACACTCATTTGCCTTCCCTGGCACGTGGTTCATGGTGATCAAGAATGCTCTGACTCCAGGTGGAGGCTCACCTTTGCACTTCGGTGATTTGAAACGTGTAACGAACCCTAATCGAATGAGCTCGACCGTGTAGTTTTTGTCAGTGGGGTGGCCTCACGGTCCTCTTTTTATTGTGCGTCGGTGGCACAGTGGTAAGGATTCTTGCTGACCACGCACATGGTCCGAGGTTCGATCCCCTGCCGATGCACACCTTCGATCAATGGTCGGACTAAAAAATTTGGGCTACCGATATCACTTGCTGAGAATTCCATACCTGTACCAAAAATACGGTGTGGAATCGAGCTGTAATCAAAATAAAATGAAAAATATTGCTATTTTATAATTATGATTAAGTTTCATTATTTTTGATATATTCTATCATTCGTTTTTAATGCTCTAATCATTTAGTAAATTTTTACCAATAATACATCTGACAAACAATTCTTTTTCCAATTTCAAGGTGCATTTTTCTGCATTCATTCATATCAAGTCATTTTGACAAGTATTACGCAATACCAACTTCCGTTTCCTAATTTCCAGCTTTGTATTCCAACACCTCTCCCTATTCTAAAATATAGCTAAAATTCCATTCCGAAATTGACAGTTAAACATTAATCATTGAGAAGAGACATTTTTCCCAATGGTTTCATACATAAAAGTGGTTGTATGATAGCAGATTTCATGCATAAGCTTACGTAGTTACAATTTTTATTAATTATTTCATTACGTACTAACAAAAGAAGATTATACGTGATAATGATTTTCAACTTGATGTGAATATTTGAAGCAAGGGAATATAAATGACATTGGGCAAAGTAAATATCGTATGTGTACGTGGACTTTAGGATTTCAGAAGAAACTGAGCGGTATATATCTTAAAGTGACGAATCTCTAATTCCGATAATATGACCTCTCCTGCAGTGAAAAAAAGAGTGATATCATCTAACAAACCATTGTTCCCAACCAGAGTGAAGGATCAATTTTCATATTCTCTCACTTCAGTGAGCAAAAATCAGTTCATCTGCTTGTAACTGTAAACTTTATCAGCTCGAACCGAAACTACCTTGCGAACGAACAAATGATCTTGAGCAACCAAGCAGGTGCCTCTGTTTTATCCAGACGTAATTATGGATGCTATACACCTTTTGTGTTGCAAATTTGCTCCAGATCTTGTTTTCGGTTACTGTTTGGAGAATGGGCTGATGGGAAAGTGTCATGCATATACAAACTATTTTTTAGCATTGCATCACTTATATATAGACGATTTATTAAAATTATGCGCCGATATTTTTTCGAGCCTTCGGATTGGTCAAAGATGTCCTTGTCAAGGTCAAATGTCCGTTCGCTAGGTAGTTTCGGTTTGGGCTACTACAGTTTAGAGTTACCCATCAAATGTTTTGGAGATATGAGCAAAGATCGTTTTTTGCGCATCCCTTCAAATTCATGAATAATACTCCATTCAAATATTAATGAAAACAAAACACGTAGTTCAGCAAAGAGTCTCTTTTTGGTGGCGAATTCATCCACACTTACCTGTACAATCGCAATTATATATACTTATTTTAATTTGTATATCTGTGTACATTAGATTTGTTTGATAAGATTAAAAATAAGTTAGGGTTATTGTTATCAAAACATTTCAAAAACGTGATGATTAATCAAATTGTAACTAGGGTGGGGTGGGGTGAAGATTGGTAAGAAGTCAGTGGTGACGGATTGTCAAAAAGCATATTTTCCAGTACTGGTTTTGTAGGGGAATTTTTGTTTAATTGATTGGAGAATTTCATTATTAGCTAAAATCAGTTAGAGAACCATTGGGAAACCAGTTGGAAATAGTGAACAGCTGTTTCGTCAGCCCGGTATGGGGCTCTTTATCAGCTAGCACCTAGCGCCAGGGTTCTAACCCAGACCCTTCTGATTACAAGGCCAGAGAGATCGTAGACCAATAAGTCACTGGGATCTAATTCAATGTCCCATGAACTGATGTCAGCTCATGATGAAATCCCTCTACCAATCAAACTAAATCCCTACAAAAACCAATGCTTGAAAATGGATCTGATGTTCAATAGCAATGATGAAATCCTCCAGCCGAGAAAGTATATTCATCAAACATATTAAAGGAAGTTGAATAAACGTGATACAGTTACGTAACAAGATGATTAGTTTAATGAATTGTGACTAGGATGCACACAGAAACAGAAGAAAATATGGAATTATGTATGAGTTCTGAAAAATATCCATAATTGCGGTTGTACAGATAAGTGAATGAAATCGTCACCTGAAAGAGTCTCCTCTATGATCCACGTGTTTTGTTTTCCTATCAAATTGGATTATAGAGCATTGCTAAACACCTCGTTAACAGTCACCTGTCATGCCATCTTAGCTGTCTCATCATTCAAAGTCAGTTACAAAGTGATCACAGATCTTTGTGTGCAAAGTTTGAGCTGTGTCTTTGATAGGATTTCGTGTGACATATACACTTAGCATAGATCTAATTCTATCTGATTCCTCAGATTTTGTCTATTTTTGTTATTTTTTTCATTCCACTTCAGATTTTTACATCTTTATTTACAAAGACTGTTCTATAAACCACCTTTTATTTATATTTACTACTATACTGGATTATATAATCGTTGCAACTATAGAAAATTATGCATTGAAGTAAGATTGTGTAGTTGCTTTATGAAGATGAAATCAATGAGAAGATATCTTTCCTGTCTATTATCTTGATCAACATCTCCGTTGAAAAGAAAGTCAGCTTTTTACCATGACGATGAAACAGTACATTGGAAACTCACACCTCATGTTAGCTTTCCTCCCTGCTGACTTTTATATTACCTGGTGTAAACTTAGTGTCCTACTGTTGAAACAAAAAATACAGGTTCCTTGTATTTGTAAAAAAATACCCCCTGAGTGTGTTCACAGCGTGAATTAGTAGTGGATAACAAATGCCATTTTTTCGAATTATTCGTCAAACTATCAATTTATAATTCCATATTATTATTATCATTATTATTATACCCTTCAATTCCTAGAGGAACATAGGGCTTCAGCCGCGCGTCTCCATTGCCTTCGGTTTTCTGCCAACGTTTCACCCGCTCCAAGTCTGCCCATATATTTTCATCTCCTCTTCACATGACCTTTTATAAGTCACCCTTGCATTGACGACCAACTCACCGCTTCCCTTTCGGGTTCGACTCAAGCAATGGCTTGTCTAGTGATGTCACTTGATGATTACCTCAGAGTATGGCCAAACCATCTCCATTTCTTCCAAGCTATTTGTTTCACAATCGGATTCTGGTTGGTTCGCTCATTGCGAGAGATCCCTGTTGCTGATCTTTTCTGGCCATCTGATCTTGAGGGAAGTTCTGAGCGAGGTCTGTAGTTTGTTTGAGGCGATCTTTATGACATGGCGCCAAGTCTGTGATCCGTATAGTAGCACGGACTTACTTCACACTGGAGTTGAAAATCCTGATCTTATTTTTGATTCTGAGTGCTGTTGACCTGCATACAGACTTGAGAGTAATGAAAGCTTGTCTTGCTTTTCCGATCCATGCTTTGATATCCGTGGGGTTGTAGTTGAAACGACGTTTCCCAGGTAGGTAGGTAAAGGGGGTTGCTTCTATTAGATTTCTCACATCTATGCTGATTGTTGTCTGTTGGCTATTGCTGTTGGCCAGGAATCTTAATAACCTCTGTTTTATCCATATTCACCTGAAGTCCTATCTTCTCCGGTTGCTTCTTCTGCCAGCTTGTTTCTATTCACTTGCATATCTTCCAATTCGTATGAAATCAGACATATGTCGTCGGCGAAGTCCAAATCCTCCAAGTATTTTGTGTGGGTCCATTTTATACCTGTTTCCTCATTTCCCGCTGTTTGTCGCATTATCAAGTCTACTGCAAACAAGAAAATCATTAGAGATAGTAGACAGCCTTGTCTTACGCCTGTCTTTACTTCTTCAAAAGATTCCGTAAGTTTCCCCTTGTATATTACTTCACATGCAGCATTATCGTATAACTGTTGGATGAGATGTATAATTGTCGATAGTTTAGTGTTCGAAAGTAAACGAATTGCAATAATTTCCAAAATTTCGTGGTCAGAAACATCAGAGAAACGAGAGTTTTATGTAACTAACTTCACATGAATTTCTCCATGCCATCCTCTCACTGACGAGCAAATCGCAGCTTCCCATTCGGGTTTCAATTGAGCTTTTTCTGGGTTATTTGACTTAGCAGGGTCAATCACCCTAGGTCTAGCGAAATTTCTATATTCCAATAATCTAGCTGTCCCGATCTATTAGTTCTCTGCATGACGTTATTGACCTCAAAGTTTTTGAATGATGGTATTTAGTAAATTATATTATTTTTCTTAATTGGATCTTTTGGTTCCTTAAACCGAAAACAGGTCATCTTGGAGGGAGTTAGTTGATTGTAACAGCACCTTCATTCTAGCGTCATTCAGAATCCCGTGTAAGCCATCTGAGGCTAGAAATAGGGTGGCATTTAATCCAACCAACAAACATTATAATATAGTTCTGTGTCAGGTAGATTATTGGAGCGTAAATATTTAGCTAGACGTAGAATGATTCACTCAGCTAAGCTGAGTCTTGAAAATTAACCCCCAACTCACTAGTAACTGAAAACAAGATGAAATTGCCTGAAGCTCAAGTCAGATATCTTGGACAGGGGTTCCAAAATGTGACTATGAAGACATATAATCCCCGATAACATTATCTATCAGTTATGCAGTGAATTAATGCGTCAGACACTGAATTCCGCCCCATTGACCAGGTTGTCTAAGAACTCGCTTTATATCTTAAAGATTGTTAGTTTGATCCTGAATGTAGTGGCCAGAGCGTGCGGTTGAAGAGTCATAAGCAATGTCGAAACAGCTATTTAGTACCTTACCATGTATTTCACTGGTTTTATAATTGCGAATCAGTAAGAATTACATTTGTGGCACGAGAATAATAATAAGTCCATTCATAGTGAATAGCATTCAAACACACACATAAAATGTACATTCATTAGGAAATACAAGATAAAAAAATGTCAATGAACAATTCACTGACCCGCTTATGCACTTGAAATCAACAAATTATAAATTCCAATGAGTACGAGATTTAGTGAGTTGTATTCCCTGGATTGACAGGAAATGTTAAAAAAAAACAACCTGTGTGAGTATAAATCATGTTTTTTTGTCAACTGTAAACAGCTTCTTAGAAAATAATATTAGTATGCACGTTCACTAAAAGTGATACACATATGTAAATATACCTGCGTGAAACGATATAACCCGTAACTCATATCAACTCTGAAAACTTCTAGCAAAACTTATAATACCAGTATGCCAATCAAATATCGATTCCATGAATGTGTTTTCTCACTGTCTCATTCTCACTGCTTTGTAGTCTGAACAGGATTACAACGTTACACAGAAATAGAGAAACATACCGCTGAAGAGTCGCAAACTAGGACAAAATAGCTGTTCAATACTCCCAGGTTTTCCAATGGTTCTCTTACCGATGTCAGTTTATGATGAAATCCTGTAACTACTGAAAATAGTTTGACTGAACCCACCCAACATTACATATATATATGTATATAGCGAGTTCTCAGACGTGGTAGCCGAAAGACCTGCGTTCGAACCCCAATGGGTGAGTATTGCTGAAGTTGAGTATCAAAATAAAACGACACTGATGTCCGCTACTCCCTGGCTTTACTAGTATTTGTCAACTTCATGCCAGGTGGTGACTGAACGTATAACTGATCAAATCCCTGTGAACCTACAATTTAAAGTGTTTATTCTCGGTTACTACTGTTAATTTCACTAGAACGAACTAATTTGCTCTCATTTGTATTGCTATGGAAATACATTCATTTTAAATTCCATTTGATTTCACGAGGTACACTACACTATTTCTTCCTGTGCAAGTAGTCTATCGGTGTTAAACACCAGAGAATACTGCAAAATTAAATTCCCGTATATAAATACAGTGTCGTAAATGTTCAATGAGCGCTGATGGATTCTTTTCCCCAACCCCATACCCCCCCCCAAAAAAAAACGAGGATTCTTTGAAGAGTATCAAGAATGGATTAGTTACCCTGAGAAATGCAAAACATATTGTAGTTCAGCCAGTTTGATAGACTGTATAAAGCATCTTTAGTATATTGGTCATTGGTTAGACTTTTGTAAATTCAAATTTATCGACCACTTAGGAAATAACAAAGAGCTTGATTTAGAGATTCTTCCTGAAGAAATGAGTCATAAATGCTCGAAAATTAATCTCTTATGTAATTTTTAATTCTATGAAATTTACTTCACAGTAGTGGGCATTGGTCACCAATGATATTCCTGATGGTAGTGGACTGGATTATGCGTCAGATAGTGGGAAACGAGAAGACAGGGATATCCTGGACCACTGACGTGAAGAACCTGGAAGACCTGAATTTCGTGCGTGGATGATTTCTGTTTGATGTCACTGTCACAAAATCGAAAACTTACAAGCGAAAACCGATAAACTGGTCGAAGAGGCAGCTGGCGAAGACAGGACTCTAGGTGAATATAGACAAGACGGAGGTGATGAAAATAACCAACCAGCAACAACAACAGCAGCAGAAGCAACATCCAGCGTCAATCACGATCAATAGGAGGGATTTGAAAGAGATTACTTCATTCATTTACTTATCTAGGGAGCATTGTCTCAACTACAGGAGGAACGGACGAGGATGTCAAATCGAGCGAGAATCGGGAAGGCGAGAAACACATTCATCATCAACCTGAAACCAATCTGGAAATCTTCGTCACTCAGCCAGCATCAACAACAAAATCCCGTTGGACTTTCAATACAAACAACGTGAAGTCAGTCAGTTCTTCTATACGGATCAAAAATCTGGCGGGTGGGTCACAAAGAATATTTCCAACTAACAGGCTAACTCAGGCCTTTATCAACAACAACAACAACTGTCTTCGCTGGCTCTATACTGAAGATCAGATGACAGGGCCAGACCGGGCCGGAAAGAATCACCAACAAGAAACTATGGGAACAAACAAACAAAACAAGAACCAATCGCCGAACAAATATGCAGGTCCCTTTAACGATAATCTCTCACAGATGACTGTCAAATACCAGACAGTACTACAATGAAGCATATTTAGTCGATTATTACATAAATATCCTCATAATATTATTCAGAAAGCGAGAATAATTATATGGATAACCTGTTAGATTTCACTAACCTCAGATTCAACATCTATAGCTCCATCACGCAGTGAATCAGGGCACTTCCACAACTCTCTGACTTTGTTTATATGATTCCATCATTTCTCATCACTTGATTCTGATGATTGGTAGTGTAGTATTTTTCACATTCCTGATATAAAGGATGAGTTATTCCTATTGTATGTGTTGTGTTGGATGTAAATTCGATGAGCAAAGATTCAGTAATCAACCTCCCTCAGTCTCTCTCCGCATACCTATAAATTACTTGTTAGAATTTTAGCTATGTTCTACCCTATTGTGTGGTTGTGTGTTAATGCATGGATGCAGTGCCATGGCTGAGCTTAAATTACTTTAAATCACTCATCTTCACAAGGGTGGGGAGGTCAATCATTCTAACTTTAGGTAAATCCTTATATTCCTACAATCTGGCTACTCCCGATCTATCAATGGGACCTATTTAGTTGGTCTAGAGAACTTATCAGTAAGTGTATTTGTAAGTTTGAATGTCATCACATTTCCTGAGCTTCATTAGGAATCCTACTTCGAGTTTCAGATGTCGTCTTCATGAATAAAGTCACTTAAAATGTGTATTGTTAGTAAGAACATGAGAGATAAGATGTAATGGAGTATAATTCAATGACGTGTTAGTATATATACGTATATATAATCGTGTTCAAAACAATCATAATCAGTTCCATGCAATGAATTGTAATCAGTGATGTGAGACATTAGGTTTATCAATAACAAGTTTATTATTAGCTTTACGAGTATAAATGACGTCATCTTACCAAGTGTTTATTGTTTTGTTAAAACTGAAATCATCATTAATTGTTTTTTGCATAGCGGTGGGAGTACATAACGTAAAAAATATGATTAAAAAAGAAAACAAATTGAGTAGAAATACTGAAGAAAACACATCTTTTCTGCTTTTAAATATAGACAGAATTTTCAAGTATTGGTTTTGTAGGGATTTTGTTTGATTACATGGAGGATTTAATCATGAGCTGACATCAGTTAGAGAACCACTGGAAAACCTGGGAGTACTCGACAGCTGTTTCGTCCTAGTTTGGGACTCTTCATCAGTACGCTCACTAGTGACTGGCCCTATTCAGGCAGTTAACCTGGGGTTCTAGTGGGAAGCCATGACCAGTAGGTTACAGCAGGTTGAAGATGAGGCAGTAACTCATCGAAGAAGACATTGCGAAGTGGTCGCGCTATGTCGTGAATTGGCAGAAGTTAGAATTCAAGGACCATTGGATCGGGTCCCAGTGGCTCAATGGTCTACGAGCTAGCTCGCCTTGTAACTGGAAGGTCCTTGGTTCGAATCCCGATGGGTGCGTACTGCTGAAGAGTCCCAAACTAGGACGGAGGAAACAGCTGTCGAGTACTCCCAGGTTTTCCAGTGGTTCTCTAACTGATGTCAGCTCATGATTAAATCTTCCATGCAATAGACAGAATTGTTTCCCCTAATTATGAATAACATACAGATTGAAAAGGTCCATGAAGTCATTGAGGATTTCACGGTGAACGATGACTCGATTTTGTGATCATATTAACTGAGAATATCGCATACACTAATCGGATAACATTTATTTTCAAGTGTTGGTTTGCTAGGATCTGATTAGTCTGATATCAGTTAAGGAATATTTAGGGAACATTACATTATCTGTCTTATCCTAGTCTGAGACTTGCCAACGTTGCACATCCAATAGCCAACCAGGAACTGAGCTCTGAATCTTCAAGTTACGAAGTGAAGGTCACTAAAATCGTAAATTCATGGAGCGTTGAATTCCAGTTCTACCAGCTGGATGGTCAGCGATTTTGAGCCATAAACCTAGAGCTCCCGCGTTCATTAGCTTTTAAGGTGACAGATACGTGCCTTGAAGAGTCTTAAAATAGGACTCCTTGCTTTCTAATAGGCTATGAATCTTGCCGTCTGCTAGTTACAAGGTTAAATTTGCCGACAGTCGAATCCCTGCTGGAGAAAACCTAAACATTTTGAAGAATTAGTTTGTAGGGATCCATTTACAAGGTAAAGTCATATACCATTCAGCCACTGGTAACACCCGATTCAATGATCAGTCCATAAGTTTTAACTTCTGGTGTCATGTCGTGACCAGTGAGGTTCATCCAGTCAGGAGTGAGGATAGAGTTCCTTGCTAATGGACATTGGTTTGTGGTTGCACTAAAATCACGAATTTGATGAAGTTAGAAGTCAGAGTGATCAATGAATCAGGTGCTGCCAGTAGCTGAATGGTATACTAGCTTGTCTTGTAACAGGAAGTTCGTGTGTCGGAACCCTGTCTACGTGGGCATACTGCCGAAACAGCTGTCCAATAGGCTATGTCCAATAGGTTATTTATATACAGGAAAGCCAGTAACAACTATTTAAACACACTAACTTGTAACTTTTCTTTATATTATTTTAGAAACGAATTGGTTCATCTATAGTCCTGAAAAAGTTGTCTCATTACTATAAATATCTCTTCGCACGCATATTGAACAAACTCTCTGCTGTTTTTCTTTAAATCGATTTATTGTCTATTCTGACAGACATGGAATGTCTGTAACAACTGCATGTATTTGGGATGGTGTTTTCTACCACGCAAAAATCTCACCCGGAGTGAATGTGATACAATGTAGTCTGGAAGATTATTCAATAAATCGAATGCCTTAAACATGGTCCTAGGGGAGTTGGCTGTAGCCTCAGAACTACTCATTGTCCGATCTCTTAAATTCACCAGTTAATGGCACTAGATTGAATCATAAATTTCAATCAATAATTCCTATTATTAAACTCTAATGTGTGTCGGGAATACAGTAGTTAAACTTTATAAAAATCACATAAGTCGACAAAAAATTCGATTCCCGGAGTTTACAGTCTTGGACATCAATTAGTCGGTTGTAAATCCAGTAAAGAGGAGAAGCTGAACTCGAGACTCTCAGCCGCGTCCAGTAAAAAGCATAGCTAATTTACCAAAATTAAAGCCTAATCCTGAAGCCCTATAGTGCCACTTGGATGCTACAGGACTGGATTACATTGACTCCTAGGTTAGAAATAGGCAGTCAGGTGGTAGACCACGTTGACCACTTCACTTGTTTTGAGAAGTTGCGTCAACCAACGCCAGTGGGTTGATCGCTGACGAAATCTCAGCACGGATGCAGAAGACTCGTCTCGAATATGGTTCAGTTTACGCCGTTTCTGGGGTAGATGTGATATCCGGTTGGCTATCGACCAAAGCGTGGATGTACTTCCCAGCAGTCCACTCTGTCCTCTTTTTTGGCTGCCTGTGAGACCCGGCCATTGAAAGTGGAAGACATGAAAAGCCTGGCTAGCTGTCTTTGATCATAGGTGCCTGCCTTCTTTCTCCCGTGTGAATAGGTATAGTACGTTAGGGTTAGACGTTGAGGGCTGGGCAAGGAGGGGAAATCAACTGACTAGGCTGTGAAGCTACAGAGACTTAGATGATTAAGACATGTGTTACGTATGCCTAGACACAGACTTCGTCGACAACGGCCAATGTTAGCTGACATAGGGTCAGGCTGGAAAAGAGCTAGCGGTGGTCAAACCAAAACATGGCACCAGTCAATGAAATCCACAACAGTTAGTTTAAGCCAACTAGTCACGTAGGGAGGTGAAGACTTCCTGGTTGGGGATTTTGGGACGGTAAACACCAATGAAGGCTGGAGATAATTGACGATATGGCTCAAAATCGGTCTAACTGACTGATGCAGATGCATCTACTCCTTGTGACTCATAATAACCAATGAAACTGTATTGCTCTTCGTTATTACTTTTCCTTTTTTCTCATATCCTTGTCTACTGTCTCTGTTTTGCATTTCTTCTACCTTCTTCTCTTGCTTTGTGTGCTACATGAAGTGTGGTGACTTGAACTGCTGGGCAACTGTGCATAGTTCTATGCTGAAAACAGATAGACAGACATATCAAATAATGGACCCAGAGGTATGAAAAATAAAATGAATTCTAATAAGAGGAAGACCTGGTTTCCCAAAGTTTCGTTAGTCGCTTGTACACTATGCCGAGCTGACGAACACTGATTTAATCAGAAATGCTAGCTGAGAAACAGGCCGCCATTTAAATCCTTTGTGGTGAGGCAATCAGACAAGCCTACCACGGCTTATTATTGTGAATAACTAAACTTATAGAATTCAAAACCCACTTGGAATCATATGATAAAAAATAAATTTGAAATAACATTGAAGGACATATCAAACTTGCACTTTTCGCAGTTCAAAAAGACGGAATTTCATCACAGTTTGGTTTGAAACAGAAGTTATCCAGGTTAAAACATGTGACCAGCTTGCTGCCACAAAAGCGTTATTAAGGCACCATGAGTAAAAGAGTAGAACTAAATATTACTAATTGATTGAGATGACTAGTGTTGTGTAGGTCTCAAACTAACCATTAGTGTTTGCCGCCCAATCATCCATACCAAAGAGTAGCCATTTCCTATGGACCACAAGTTCTTTTCTTAAGGCGGGGGGGGGGTGGGGTGCAACATCAGTGTATGCAAATCATTTCACACCATCCAATTTACAGCCATGTGCTTGAATAACGTTCAAGTGGACAGCATTTGCACAGTTTCAATTGATTTATCTCCAAATCATCTGGTTCAAAGGCATCACCAGTTGTTGAATTGAGTGGTACTTTTTAATTATTTTACTTTGCGATTGAAACATAGGGTTTTAAGCTAGACTCATTTAAAAATTCGGTGGCAGTGGTGCTTAATTTTACGAAATAAGGTTGCTAGCCTCATGCTCAACCATCACTCTTTACCAGTCTTATTACTAGCGCAGTGAGATAAAGGAGTGCATCGGTTGGCTGAGAATCGAACCCCAAAACTACCTGCATTATACTGCTGTGCAACTGACGCACTTGAATAGTATGCAACTACTCAGGCCTATTAGTCCATAGTAAATCAGTGTAGACGTCTAACATCATTCGCACCACACAAAATTATCGCTTCCTTTAGCAAAAAACCCACGAACTAAGTACCCTCGAGATAACAATGTCATCTAGTATTACAGTAGTAAATCTGTTTCAGCCCTAGATTGTTGACTCTTCATCGGTAGGCATCTTTGAATTCAACCACCGCGAATATAATCCTAGAGCTAAAGGTTACGTGGTGAATTCCCTAATCATTCAACCAAAGACACAAAATTCAATGAGCATAGGCGCTAAATTCTGCCATTTCAAGATTCAACATGACATCAAACAAATCCATGAAGAAAAAAGTTTATTGGACGATTGCATTTCACTTATAGGACGGAACTGATATTATATATATATATATATATGTTGATATGATATATAGTAAAGTCGGTAAAAAGCATATAAGCACGTAAACTCCTAACTTTTCTATATTTCAAAGGATGGTTTGTAGGGATTTGATTGGTTTCAGGATTTCATCATGAGCTGACATTGGTTAGAGAACCATTGGAAAACCTGGGAGTACTCGACAGCTGTTTCGTCCTAGTTTGGGACTCTTCAGCAGTACGCACCCATTGGGATTCGACTCCAGGACCTTCTGGTTACAAGGCGAGCTCGTATACCATTAAGCCACTGGGACCCGATCCAATGGTCCTTGAATTCTAACTTCCTCCAATTCAGGACATAGCGCAACCGCTAGCCAATGTCTTCGGTGGCTAGTATTTGTCCTCACACCCGACCGGCTGCACCCTACTGGTCACGACTTCTCACTGGAACCCAGGTAACTACCTACCTGAATAGGGCCAGTCGCTAGTGAGCATCTCATTGGTATTTATATATATTTATTAATAGAAACGAACTGGTTAACGCATAGTCATGAAAGAGTTGTCTCTATTGTTTTCTAAATGTTTCTCGACACGTATGTCTGGTGTATATCCGCCTATCACCCCTCTCCCCGAGGGTTTTAATTGCTTACATCAATTTACTGTCGATTCTGCTAGGCTTACAAGTTGTACAAATGTGTTATGTGTATGTATGCTGTTGGGTATTCTCGACACTATATAGTCTACACTTCATCATAGGTTTTTATAAGTTACTTCTATTAAAAGTAAACTATCTTTGAAAAAGCTATGAGAATGTATAACTCTACAACACAATACCTTGTTCCAAGAATGCTTTGAAATTGTCACTGAATAACCGATCAATAAAAATGACTAGACATTTCAATATATAATAATAGTGTCTACACAGGAGTAATTTCCATTGAAGAAGGATGTCATCATATTCTGTGGCTATCATTGTTAGGAAGTATAATTTGGAATGGTTATACAAATGTTTGCACAAAACAAAACAAAAAATGATTACGCGTTTTACTGTGTCATCTTTGAGTAAAAATATAAAACGAGTGTGTTTATTTTAGCATTTGTCTAACCATGTATTTTGATGTGGTTGTGTCCTTCGAAGTGGTTGAGTTGTTTATTTGTGAAGTTTTCATAGCCCTACTAAGCAAAATCTTCAGCTCACACTTCTTCAATTTGATGTGAGATTTTAGATTTATCCACGAGTTTATTAGTCATTTCTAGTGGTCACTTTGGACGTGATTGGTTGTTTTTATGTGTTTTCACATCCTCTAGGCTACTTGAATTGAAAAAATAATTGTTTCCTTGACTTGGACTTTGACCCTTTGTGTGTGAGGTTTCCTTCCTACCGACTGGTAAATTTTGTCCTTCTCAATGTATGTATTGTTTGACGATTCATTTGAATACCAGGCTACTGAAAATTTCCTAGCATTTTTGTTGTTTCCTCTGTTTGATGTCTGAACGTTGTCCCAATCGGATTTATATCCGTAGTTGTTTGGATGCAGGGATATAAGGGATTGGATGTCATGTCTTAAGACGGCTACCTTATGTTCATGGGTAAAAAGACGAAAGGGACATGCGCTTTGGCCAAAGTAGTGTTTTTCTCGGTTGTTACAATTTATTTTATAAAGATGATATTGGTTTTATCTTCTTTCTCGGTTGGGTCTTTCGGTTGACATAGAATTGAGTGAAGTGATTTTGTTGGTCTGTGTGGGACGTCGATTCCCTAGGGTTTGAATTATGTTGCAGGGATTTCTGAGATGTCCTATATATATGGTAGGGCAATTTTCTTTATGCTGTCTTCGGGAGCCTTTGATTTGATAGGTTGGATTGAGGGTATATTTCTCTTGATGAAATTCCGTGGATATTCTATCTTTTGGAAGACATCCATGAAATATCTTACTACAAATTTTCCTCAAGGTTGGAGTGCTGCGATGAGTTCTGGCTGGCCCTCTTGAATAGTGTTTGTGTACAATTCCTATAGTGCATTATTGGATTGTTGGTGTTGTAATTGAGCATTTGCTCCGCGTGAGTTGATTTACTCTAAACTTGAGTTTCTACTTCTTCTGTCGTT